>OX422209.1:208341046-210741046 GCA_949130495.1 Sambucus nigra
TAATTTTTTTACCGTTCTGAAGTTATGTACATAAACACGGTGTTTGTGTATGTATGTAAAAAAGTTACAAAAAATTTCCAAATTTTTAAACTAACATATTATTTCAAAAATTGTTTATTTGTTGCGAACTAAATGATATGGTCCAGTCAACGACGTACAATTTTGAAAAATTGTGTTGTCCCTATCAATTAAATTATTTGTACTCAGATTGAATAGTTTTTAAAAAAATCTTCAGAATAATTTACCATAATTGATATTTTGAAAACTTATACAATAATACAAAACTTTTATCACTTGATCACGCGATTCATACCCATAAGAATTGTCGTCGTGCCTTTAGGCACGCGCATGAATTTGGAAATTATGATCAATTTTTTTAAAAATTATACTTTGTTTTTGTTGGGGAAAGAAACTTTTTCGTTTTGCAATCACGTATTCTGGAAATTTTCGCCTTTTTGCAATTATATACTTTGACAAACAATTATGTTTTGCGATTGTCAGTGTGCCTTTAGGCACGGGCATACCCCAGTATATATATATAGGGAGATGATCACAAGTGGGCCTAAAAAGTGAACTTTTTAATGGACCTTAACAAAAAACACCTAACAACCCATTAATTTTAATTCATACATTGTAAGTGGTCCGCGCCAGAGGTAACGGACACGCATGTCGAACGAATATATTTTTACAATCCACCACCATGGCAATCCTTACCCCTGAGTAAACATTACAACAACTATATTTTTTAACTTGTGGTCTTCCATGGTGGGGGTGGGGGTGGGGATAGGGGAGGGGTGGGGGGAAGGGTAAGGGGGTCTCGGGTTACATGCATGTTTGTGGTCACTGGCGCGGACCAATTATACAATAGAAATTAAAATTAATGGGTGTTAGGTATTTTTTGTTAAGGTCCATTAAAATGGTTGCTTTTTAGGTCCACTTGTGATCCTCTCCACGCACACACACACACACACACATATATATATATATATAAGGACAAAATTTCTAATTTAGTCCATGTATAGTTTTGACTTATTCTCGGAACAAAACATGTTTGAGTCATAGGTAGATTTTTATTGTCCGATCCCACACACACTATGACGTGTCGAAGATTAATTGAAGACGTTGGGGCAAAGCTTCAAGGAATTAATTTTGCCAAAGTTTAATTGGTGAAAATTTCTAGTCTTCAAAGTTTAATTGCATTTCGAGATCACTCAGGTATGAATGCATAATGTTGATGAAACTCAAAAATTATTTTTATTAAAATAAAGATTTGTTATTCAAAGAAAAATGTTTTAAAAGTGTTTTGCTTGTTTACACTTTGTTTAGAGTTGATAAGGACGGATTAGAGATTGATTTGGTTTGAACTCTAATCTGGGTGATGTCGTTCAAACAACATACGATATCGTTCAAATGACATACGATGTCGTTCAAACGAGAGCTATTGTCATTAGAACGACATAGTATCTCACTTGAACGAGAGAAGCCACCACCTTAAAATAATTGTAAATAGATGTGGTCCAGTTTTCTCAAAGTGCGTGCAATACAAAAAATAGTTTACAATACAGAGAGTTTTCTACACAAAGTTTTCTAAGGCTTTTTAGTATGAAACATCCTTAGAATTTATAAAGATCTGAGTTACCATTACCATATGTTTATGTTTTCTTTATTACACCAACTTGGGTTTGTTCAACACTTAAACATTGTTGGTTTTGCGGTGGAGAAGCAAAGAAGGTTACTTGTGTTCAACATCATAGAAGACACAAGGCCTTATCAGTGGATACTGAGGCATTCGTGGAGGTGACTGTTGTTAACGAGCATCGTAGAAGAAGGTTACTTTCTGCGTGGGCACTATGAAGATTGGTAGAAGAGCAGAGGAACATCATGTCTCATGGGTGGATCGAGTCATTGTATAAAACTACCGTCTCACTTTGTAAAACCATTGTCATAGTGATTGTTTGGCCTGGGCCGTCCGAGGTTTTTCCCGTTTGTGGTTTTCCTCATACATCGGCGTTGTGAGTATTGCTTTACTTTATTTTACTTGCTTTAATCACTAGTTGCAAGCTTAAGATTAAATAAGATAAAATTTGGTTAAGTTAATTTGTGTCACATCTTGGTGTGGTTTAGAAGATTGGAAAGAGTTTTTCAAAAAGAAAAAAGTTGGTTTGTTTTCATCCTTAACTTATTCCTCTCAAGAAATTTTTTTTTGTTTAAGTTATATTCGGGACCTACAAAGTTGTATCAGAGCTAGAAATACATTTTTATTGTATTTGATCCCTTTTTTCTTGTAAGGATGAATTTTGGAAATTATTATAGTTTTCGCACTCCTGTTTTTTATGGCACTAAATATGCTTATTGGAAAATGCAAATGAGAAGTGCCTTAAAATCCATTGATGAGCGTGTCTGCTTGGCAGTTGAAAAAGGTTGGCCACCAAATATCACACGCAAAGGGTGAGGTCACTAGTTTGAAACTCGTTGAGTCATATACTAAGACTGAACATAGGCTTTCACTGTATAACTTTAAGGGTCTGCACGTCATTTCCTTACATGTCACACCTGAAGAGTATAATACGATAATGAATTGTGAAACATCGAATAAATCTTGGGATACACTTTCACTCACTCACGAGGGCGCGAGCACAGTTAGGGCGTCTAAGTTATAAAATCTCAATACATTGTTTGAGACAATTAAGATGTTGGAGAGTGAGACGCACTACACCAAAAATAGGAATCTGGCACAGTTTAAAACTGTGCCAGATCAAATATGGTACAGTTTTGAACTTTGCCAGAATCAGGTGTTCCAAAATGGCCATTTTTTTCTGGCACAGCTCAAAAGTGTGCCAGATTTGGCCAAACAGGAACACTTCTGACACACTTTTAAACCGTGCCAGAATTTGATATTTATGGCACACTTTTGGCACAGTTTTTAACTGTGCCATATTTAGCACAGTTTAAAAAAATTTGGCACAGTTCAAAACCGTGCCAAAATATGATATACTTTTGCCACGGTTTTGAACTGTGCCAAATTTTTTTATAAAAAGAAAAAAAAATTATTTGAAAGAACAAAAATTCACAAATTAAAAATATTGCACGTTGTTGATAAACTAATGTACATACAAACTTCAAAATATTACAAGTCTTTAATAGTTCACAGGCCAAAAAAAAAATTGGGCAGAGTTTCCTCTATTTTTTGGACATTCCAAAACCTGCTAATACAAAACCTGCCTAACAATAAAACTACAAAATCGCGCACGGCCATAACACAAAAAAAATGGAATCATGAATAAACCCCTTGTTGTAAACCATTGAGTTCTCTGTGTGTTCCACGTGAATAAATGCCAACGATAAACTGTTATCCTGCAAAAAAAATAGGATACAAAAAAGATACGATATTAGTAACCCAATAATTTACAAAAAAAAAAAAATCTACTCAAACTAAAAAATTACATATATGAGTGGAAATTATCATCATATTCTCAAACCAGGAGACCCGGGACTACGCGGTCAGTTCCTACAAGTTACATTTGTCCCGTGCGAGGTCCTTCTACGGGGTCGTTTGGGGTTGTATTGGGTTTTCACCCTTTAAAGGCTTGTTTTTAAGTTTAAGTGTTGATTTTTGCAAATTATCATCATATTCACAAACCGGGAGACCCGTAACGTCAGTTCCTACAAGTTACATTAGTCCCGTGCGAGGTATTCGTGCCTCCTACGGGGTCGTTTGGGGGCTAGTTTGGGTTTTCACCCTTTAACGGCTTGTTTTTAAGTTTAAGTGTTAATTTTTGCAAATTATCGTCATATTCACAAACTGGAAGACCTGAGACTATGCAGTCAGTTCCTACAAGTTACATTGGTCCCGTGCGAGGTGTTCATGCCTCTTACGGGGTCATTTGGGTGCTGGTTTGGGTTTTCACCCTTTAACGTCTTATTTTTAAAGTGTTGATTTTTGCAAATTATCGTCATATTCACAAACTGGGAGACCCGGGACTACGCGATCAGTTCCTCAAAGTTACATTGGTCCCGTGCGAGGTGTTCGTGCCTCTTACAGGGTTGTTTGGGGGTTGGTTTGGGTTTTCACCCTTTATAGGCTTGTTTTTAAGTTTAAGTGTTGATTTTTGTGAATTATCATCATATTCACAAACCGGGAGACCCGGGACTACGCGGTCAGTTCCTATAAGTTACATTGGTCCCATGTGATGTGTTCGTGCCTCTTACGGGGTTGTTTGGGGGCTGGTTTGAGTTTTCACCCTTTAACGGCTTGTTTTTAAGTCTAAGTGTGATTTTTGAAAATTATCATCATATTCTAAAACCGAGAGACCTGGGACTATGCGGTCAATTCCTACAAGTTACATTGGTCCCGTACGACGTGTTCGTGCCTCTTACGAGGTCGTTTGGGGGCTGGTTTGGGTTTTCACCCTTTAACGGCTTGTTTTAAGTGTTGATTTTTGCAAATTATCATCATATTCACAAACAGGGAGACCCGGGACTACGCGGTCAGTTCCTACAAGTTACATTGGTCCCGTGCGAGGTGTTCGTGCCTCCTACGGGGTCGTTTGGGGGCTCGTTTGGGTTTTCACCCTTTAACAGCTTGTTTTTAAGTCTAAGTGTGATTTTTGCAAATTATCATCAGATTCTCAAACCGAGAGACCCGGGACTATGCGATCAGTTCCTACAAGTTACATTGTAACCATGCGAGGTGTTCGTGCCTCTTACGAGTTCGTTTGGGGGCTGGTTTGGGTTTTCACCCTTTAACGACTTGTTTTTAAGTTTAAGTGTTGATTTTTGCAAATTATCATCATATTCACAAACTTGGAGACCCGGGACTACACGGTCAGTTCCTACAAGTTACATTGGTCCCGTGCGAGGTGTTCGTGCCTCTTACGGGGTCGTTTGGGGGATGGTTGGGGTTTTCACCCTTTAACGGCTTGTTTTTAAGTCTAAGTGTGATTTTTGCAAATTATCGTCATATTCTCAAACCGAAAGACCTGGAACTACGCGGTGAGTTCCTACAAGTTACATATGTTCCATGCGAGGTGTTCGTGCCTCTTACGGGGTCGTTTGGGGGCTAGTTTGGGTTTTCATCGTTTAACGACTTGTTTTTAAAGTGTTGGTTTTTGCAAATTTTTGTCTTATTCACAAACTGGGAGACCCGGGACTACGCGATTAGTTCCTACAAGTTACATTGGTCCCATGCGAGGTGTTCGTGCCTCTTACGAGGTCGTTTGGGGGCTGGTTTGAGTTTTAACCCTTTAACGGCTTGTTTTTAAGTCTAAGTGTGATTTTTGCAAATAATAGTCATATTCTCAAAATGAGAGACCCGGAACTATGCGGTCAGTTCCTACAAGTTACATTTGTCCCGTGCGAGGTGTTCGTGCCTCCTACGGGGTTGTTTGGGGGTTGGGTTGGGTTTTCACCCTTTAACGGCTTGTTTTTAAAGTGTTGATTTTGACATAGTTTTGTTTGTTTATTCATTAAATCCAACCCGTTTTAACATTTGAAATAAACTCAACAGTAGCAGCAAATTCCAAAACCAAACCACCAGCAAATCTTTTCCACCAATTTAACTAAATAAGCTCAAAAATTAGCCATTTTACGTTTGGCTACTTGTTGCTATTTCAGACCATTTTCTATTTAATGCTACTACAAATTTTAAGAGAATTTGAGACTTTGAGATTAACCAGATTTCATTTGCATTTTGATAGCCACCCGATGAACTCTTCGTGTCGTGACTTCTTGAAAGTATCCCATTTTGGTCCAACAATGTCTGCAAATTCTCAAATCTTCTATTCTGACCGGCATTTAGTTGTTCATCAGATGATATCTTATCTTTCAAGTTTCTCAACTCTTCATTATGAGATCGAGACTGTGCTATGACTGTTGAAGTGTCAGAAGACTTATATTAGAAGATTTGTCTTATAAAATACAAAAAGGATAAAAGGGGGAAAGAACTAAAACATACATGTGTATCCTTGCACTTATCATTCATCAAATCACCCAACAAAAGTATGAAGCCCCTCATTGTGCCAAGAATTGTCCAAGAGCATCAATAAATGGCATTGACTCAATGTCTCATGCTTCAAGAAAAAGTCCATTTTAACCCAACAAAAGTATGAAGCCCCTCATTGTGCCACAGGTTGCATATAGTTATTAATTTACCTATAGTACCAATTCTATGACACAAACATCTGGTGGACGTTCTTCTCAGTCCACCAGTATAGCTGTTACACGCTCAATCCAATCTTGAATGGCATCCGTGATATGAGGTGCAACCTGGCCAAGGGAAGTAACATGTGAGGACATGAATATAAGTGACTAAATAATATAATAGATGCATTTCAGCAACAGTGAAAGAATCAGAACAGTTTTTTCAATATAATCCCCCTTTCTCTCTTTATCAATGACAAACTAACAGAGAAGAAAAGTAGTCAATACAATAAGTAAAAAAAAATCAAGATTGCACTAAACACTTCACCTTGAATTGCAGTTATACAAGCGTCAACACCAAATTTTTTTCCACTAAACACTTCACCTTGAATTGTAGCTTATGTTAGTATTAATTAAAAGCATAATCAACAAATTTTGCAAAAGACAAATACGCAAATTAAAAATAAACATACCTAAGCAAATAACCTTCGTCATTCCCTAAAAATAAACATACCTAAGTAAATAAGATATCCATATGAACAACCCAAAAGCCATTCCCTAAAATGGCATTTAATTCAAAAAAAATATGAAGAAAAAAGTACACATCTTATAATGAATACAATCAAGACTTTATAATATTGCAAACACTCAAGGCACACATTCCGACATCATAAGTACATACATTTGTTATCCAGTATTAGCCCAGTAGATCACAATAAAACTTTTAATGTATTATAATACTTTTTAAATAAAAAAAGAGCCGTAAGGACAACATATCAAGCAATCCAAACGTATGTATCAAACATAGTACCACCAAAACAACCACATATCTTCCAAACTAAGAATTAATAATTGCACAAACACTAATTTAAGTTGAAACTAACTTTGATTACCAATTAATATAAACGATCCACATATAAAAACGTATACAAATACATGTAGGCATCTACATTTTACATTCGTATACGTATGTGTATAATATGTATGTGGTTGGGAAATTTCAAGAGAGGAAAGATTAAATAGAGTAAAAGATCAATTAAGAAACACTTAAAAAATATCTACACTGATTATGCTATCAAATACAAAGCGTAGACTGTAAATGGATACAAATTAAACCAAACCAATGTAGATGTTCTATTTTCGTTCTCATTAAAGGCACTCAAATGGCTGGGGTTTATGATCTTTGCGTTCTCTTCTCATTGAAAGTGGATATTGCAATAGTTTCACTATCTAGACTAAATGTTGCAAGATATGGATCTTCAAAAAAACTTCCCATCAAGATTTTGGCTTAGGGTTTAAGAAGATGGTTATTGGCAAGATGTGGAGTATGAAATATTACTCACTATTGTGATTACTTTTTAAAGTGGGGTCATGACCAATTTTATGGTAAACTCACACACACAAAAGTCTCATACAAATGATGAGAACCATGCTACTAAGAGTACCCATTATCATGAACCATCAAAAGCTTAGATGTTGAAAAATAAAAACATTGTGAAAACTCAGGTGAGTCTCCGACTAGCTTAACAACCCAATCAGAATAATATCATAGACATTTATCTTAAATTTAAACCTCCCGAATCCAATATAATATTACTAGATATTGTCCACATGGAAGATAGCTATGAGGATGAAGCTCTGATTTCGAAAGTAGCAGTTTTTCTAAAAAAAAACTCATTCAATAGTTTACATGAGCTGAATCAGTTCTCAACGAAGTCTAGCGCAGAGAAAATCGCCCAGCAAAATTCAAATCATAATGATAATCTCGTGGAAGATCATGGGGACTTTTAGATAGTTATAAAACCCACTATGGTTATGGACGTGGAATCTACAGTCTCAAAAATGAGAACTATATTTGATCTTGTAAATATATTTATCAAGAATCAAGAAAATATTATCTAATTATTTGCTGAGAGTGATCCCCATAAATTTGATGATACGCCTCCTTTGGAGGGAATCACGTACCTAGAAGAGTTTATCTCATCCCCATAAATCACGTACCTACATTTTATCTTGAAGAATTTTGCAACATTAACACACTCAAATGGCTGGGGTTTATGAGGTTACCTGAGCCGGAGAGAGAGAATGAGGTTACCTGATCCAGAGAGAGAGAGAGATGAACGGAGATGCGCTGATGGAGAGATGATAAGCCGAAGAGAGAGCTTATCGACCGAAGAGAGAGAGCTGAACGCAGAGGTTAAAGCAGAGAGAGGGGTGAGCGGGGTGAGCGGGGCGAACAGGGCGAGCGGGAAGATAGAGGGGGGGAATTTTTTAGGGGGATTTTATATTTTAGTGAAGTGTGATTAATTTTGGCACACTTTAGAACAGTGCCAAATTTTGGCACTGTTTTAAGGTGTGCCAAATTATCTTTAAACCGTGCCAAAATCTGGCACAGTTTTAAACTGTGCCAGATTTTTAATATCAGGGTGTGCCAAAATGCTATTTTTGGTGTAGTGACGTTTGATGAGTTTTATACTAGGTTGTCCACTATTGTTAATGCGGCATTTAACCTAGGTGAGAAGATCGTCGATAACCAAGTGATTAAGCAAATTTTGAGATCAATGCCCAGTAGGTTTGATGCGAAAGCTACCGTTATGAATTCCCTTGGTATGCTTAACTCGTCGAAACTAGAAGAGATAGTAGGAGACATCCAAACCTAAAAAATCGATATGTTTACCTCCAAGAAAGTGCCAAAGAAATAAAAGGGCATTGCTTTGAAATCCCTAAAGGAGGAAACTAAAGTTTTGAATGACGATTTCGATTCTGACATTGTGGATCTCGTCTTGTTGGTAAAGAAGTTCAAAAAATTTATTCAATTTCAAAAACAATCGAAAGATACTAAAAAGTTTGAGAAATTCAAGAACAAGGGATACTCCACGCCTAAGGATAAGATTGAGAAACCTAAGAGAGATGAGTCTGATAGGTGTTTCGGGTGTGAATCATATGGTCACAAAGTAGCTGGGTGTCCCACTAGACTTAAGAAAGAGGGTAAAAAATCGATCACATATAATGCCACCTTAAGTGATAGTGAACTGGAAGAGGGAGAGAGTTCCCCCATTGAGCGTAACTTTTTTGCGTTTATGGCATGTCATATGAGCGACGACGATGTATATTCCCCCGAGGATACTCATGTGCATGAAACTTTTGAGGGTGTTGAGACTGATTCCCTAGAGGGTGAGGGTGATGAGATAGAGGATGAGGAGATCACAGTAGGAGAGTTGTAAGTTGCATTTTGAGAGATGTTTGAGGAGACGGTGAAGGTGAAAAAGTCTGACTCGAAATTGCAAGCTAATTTGAATGAGCATGCCGTAGAAAATAATGATGCATTGATTGAGGATCTTAGGTAATGGGAAAAGAAGATTAGGTAGAAGCTAGAGTATGTTGAGAAAGAGAGAGATATAGCCTTAAAGGTTTGATGGAGGCTTTGAAAAAGGAGTTGCTAGAGTTTGAGGAGCCTAGGTGTTTACTTGAGTCTGGGATTAAGGAGTTGGAGGAGAGTTTGAAAGACTCATCTATAGTTAAATTTGACTTGGAGTATAGGTTGGATAAATTGGATAGGATGTTAGGCACCATCCAAGTCAAGAGAGATAGGTTTGGTAGAGGCTACGATGAGAGAGTTGTTCCCACCCCCAAAGCCAATACTAATTGTGTGAGAAAGCCCACTAGGAACGTGAGGAGAGGTCAATATTTTGGTAATCATTCCCACCATGTTTACACTTGGTCCCATTGTGCTAGGAAAGGTCACCTTAGGCATTTTTTCTATGACCATAGAAAATCTCCTAATAAGGTTAGGAATAAAGTCGTGCCGGTTCCAAAAGCCCCCATGCGTTATGTAACACCTACTTGGGTTAGAAAATCGGACATAGAGGCTTTAGGACTAAAACTTCATGGTTATCATTTTCTTGCACTTGATTCTTCTCATGCTAAACCTAAAGGTTAATAGTGTTACCATGTTTGTCATATGCTAGTCTTTTCATTCATGATATATACTTTCCAAGTATTA
This sequence comes from Sambucus nigra, assembly GCA_949130495.1. Taxonomy (NCBI): domain Eukaryota; kingdom Viridiplantae; phylum Streptophyta; class Magnoliopsida; order Dipsacales; family Adoxaceae; genus Sambucus; species Sambucus nigra. The sequence goes on from OX422209.1 coordinate 208,351,188, forward strand.
TGACATGTTTATCCATTTGTATTATATTTTTCATTTATTGCATCTTATTTAAAAAATACAAAAAGATTTTTTATTTTAAAAATTTTTGAGTAAAGCACAAAAAGATTTTTCTTTTATTTGAGTCAAAATATATTTTGAAAAAGCCAAAAAGATTTTAAGTTTTGTTTTTGTGTCGTGAGTTAACATGTTTGATGTGGCATATTGGTGTGCTTGGACCCCCTTCTTTCCTTTATCCATGTGGCTGGGACATTTGATCCTTAGTATCGATTCTTAGAATGATCTTAACCATTATATTGTGGGGTTTTTTCGTAGTTGATATGTGTTTTGATTCGACTTTGTTTATATGCCATCTTTGCAAACACGCACGAGTTTATATGGATGTTTGACTACTCTTGCATAATTGAATTTGGGGAGATGTTATTATCTCAATCTTGTCATCTATGCGTAAGCAGACTTAAGGAGGGAATGTTCATGTAATAATTGTTAATCGCAAGTATTAAATTGAAAAAATGATGAGTATTCACGGGAAAGGGCTGCGAGAATGTAAAATTGACTCGTTGTGAAAGTCACCATTTAAAAGAGCCCGAAGATAATTAAAATGAAATAAAAAGAATCGTATGCCAAAATGGTCCAAATTAGTTTACTTCATTCAAAAGAAAATATGATATATTTGAAGGATTTTGGATTGATTAAAAATTTAAACTGGATTGCACAAAGAATCCTGACGTTGAAAATCGTGTCATGACACTACTGTTTGTAGAATCGATAAACTTTCAGATTCGTGTGCATGATGTTTGTTTAGTTCATTAATCTCACACTTTAATTTCACTTATGGTTATGATGAAGTTTTATGATTGATTTCTATCAATTAGAGCTTCTTTATCGTTTCGATATGTTGGAATTGTGATTCATTTGTTGTAGTTCGCGCCCATACACTCCATGTTTCATGTTTAGGCACATCGGTACTATGTTAGCATGTTTTCTTATTTGTGTTTTTTGAGTTTTCTTAGTTTAGCTACTATTTTTCCGTTTTAAGCCCCTTCCAGTTAGAATTTACATGAAAAATTTTCGCTGGGCACCTATGTTTAATATTTTGGGGAATCTATGAAAGTTTGATGCTGTCATTCTAACAACATCATGTTTCATTCGAGAGACGTAGCTTGTCGGTCAAGCGACGTCCTTGGCTCATTCGAACGATCAGTTTGACCAGTTGACTTTTTTGGTTGATTTCTGTTTCAGTACCCTGCTGCATATCGTTTATTTTTTTGTATTGTTTTGTTTCTGGATATTCTGTTTATCTTGACTTCTTTTAGAGATTTGATCCTTTACTACATTGGTTAGTTTAAATCACACATGCTTGGATTTGATATAATTTTTTTGTGATTCAATGTTTGTTTACTACTGATTTGACATTAATTGATTATATTTAACTAGTTTGTTTCATGTTTATCTAGCGATTCTTCAAGTTGATTTATTCAAATTGGTATTATATTGTGCTAGATGTGTTTATCTTTTCACCGGATAGTTTATTCGAGACAAAAAGGGGGAGAGATGTCTATGATGTAGGGGGAGTTTTGTGAGTTTTTTGCGTGTTAAACATGATATCCGGATTTTTTTTTCATAATGGCACATATTAGTATCATGTTTACACAAAGTGGCTTCATATTTACTCACATAACAAATTATTCTGATTTGAGTTTTCATATTGATTTATATCATTTGTTCCTCTATACTTCACTAGGAAATTGTCTATTTCATGTGTGTAGGTATGCTTAAAGAGATTCAAGAGTTCAAGTCTACATCACATTCAGACATTTGGAGACAGTTTCATGCTTGTCGGTCCATCTTTGATGATTCTTATCTTGTACTGATGATGTAATTTTATTTTTGGGTTTTATGGGAAGGGATTTATGCCTCATATGGCTTGACAACCCGGCTTAGGCATTTCACTCTTGGTTTTGTCCCGAAATAGTCAAAGGGAGAGATTTGTAATGACCAAATTTCCAATTGAGTCTAGGTATAGTTTTGACTTATTCTCAGAACAAAACATGTTTTAATCATAGGTAGATTTTTATTTTTCTATCCCACACAGACTATGACGTGTCGAAGATTAATTGAAGACCTTGCGACAAAGCTTCAAGGAATTAGTTATGCCGAAGTTTAATTGGTGAAAATTTCTCATCTTCAAAGATTAATTGCATTGCGAGATCACTCGGGTATGAATGCATAATGTTAATGAAACTCAAAATTTATTTTTATAAAAATGAGGATGTTATTTTTAAAAGAAAAATGTTTAAAAGTGTTTTACTTGTTTACACTTTGTTTAGACCTGATAAGGATGGATTAGAGATTGATTTGGTTTGAAATCTAATCTGGGCGATGTTGTTCAAACGACATATGATGTCGTTCGAACGAGAGCTATTGTTATTAGAACGACGTAGTATCTCGCTCAAACGAGAGAAGCCACCGCCTTAAAATAATTATAAATAGGTGTGGTCTAATTTTCTCGAAGTGCGTGCAGTAGAAAAACATTTTACAATCTAAAGAGTTTTCTGCACAAAGTTTTCTAAGGCTTTTCACTATAAAACATCCTCAGCGTTTACAAAGATCTGAGTTATCATTACCATATGATTATGTGATATTTGTTGCACCAAGTTGAGTTTTTTCAACACTTGAACATTGTTGGTTTTGCGGTGGATAAGCAAAGAAGGTTACTTTCTTGTTCAACATCGTAGACGACACAAGGCCATATCGGTGGATACTGAGGCATTTGTGGAGGCGAATCCGGTGGACGAGCATCTTAGAAGAAGGTTACTTTCTGTGTTGGTATTGTGAAGATTGGCAGAAGATCAGAGGAGCATCAAGTCTCGAGGGTGGATCGAGTCATTGTATAAGACTACTATCTGACTTTGTAAAACCATTGTCATAGTGATTATGTGGCCTGGGTCGTCCGAAGTTTTTTCTGTTTGTGGTTTTCCTCGTACATCGGCATTGTGAGAATTTCTTTACTTTATTTTACTTGCTTTAATCACTAGTTGCATGCTTAGGATTAAACAAGATAAAATTTGGTTAAGTTTATTTGTGTCACATATTGGTGTGGTTTAGAAAATTGGAAAGAGTTTTTCAAAAAGAAAAAGTTGGTTTGTTTTTATCCTTAACTTATTTCGCTCATGCAAAAGTTTTTTGTTTAAGTTCCTACAATATATATATATATATATATATATATATATATATATATATATATATATATATATATATATATATATATATATATATATATATATGTGTGTGTGTGTGTGTGTGTGTACACACACAAACACGCTGAGTCTTATGTAAGGATTTCTTATATACATACCCCCATACAAATATTTTTTTTAAATAGTAAAAATATGATTTTTTTTATGAAACTTTCTTCAGATGATCTACTCACTATGGAGACTTTCTATAAAACGTTTCATCAAAAACTTCAGTTATTTACTATTTTAAAAAATGATATGCAAAAATGAGGAATATGTGTATTTTTGGCCATTGAAACTTAGGATGAACGTCTCACCCACTTTTCAATTGAATTTTTTATAAAATATTTGGTAGATGATCTCCTCATTATGGAGATCATCTCCAAAAAAATTAATTTTTTTACTATTTTAAAAAATGGCCCTCACGGGAGTCCATACCGTCTCAGGTCTGCACCTAAGACAGAGTGTATATATATAATTTAAACCTGTTTAAAATCTCTAATTGTGTGAATTGTCTTTTTTTAGTTTTTTGTTTGTGTTAAAAAATTGTGTATTTAAGCTACTCCTTTATTATAATTTATACTTTTGGTTTAATATTTTTTCTTTATTTTTATTATTTTTTTAAGAAAAACAAAACATTTAATTATCCTAGCATTACTATTACCTAATATATAAAATTAATTCTTTATGACTAGAAAAAATTATTAACACCATTTTTATTTTTTTCATTATCGTTTTTATTTTGCAAATCGTTCCCCATTAATTAAAGTAGTGGCCTAAAGTCATTTTGTTTAATGGTTAAGTTTGTATTCAACAATTGTACTTTATCTCTAGATTAGAAAGTCGTGGCTTATGAATTACCTAATGACTGACACAAAAGTATACAAAATTTGTGAGTTGGTAGGAAGTAGGGGTGGCTATAGTATGATTTTTTTACTGTACCGTACCGTTTTGGTACAAAAAAATATGGTTTTAGTTCACTAATTTTCAATATAGGAAACTGAATTTACTGAATCTGAAATTGCTAAAAACTTTGAGATTGGTTTTGGTTTATGCATTTCAAACCCTATTTACTAAAATTACTGTACTAAATGAAATACCGAAACTACTTTCGCCAATTCCTTTTTAATAAGCCTATAATACCAAATTTATATTATATATATGTATACATTTAGATCAATACTCATTTATCACAACTTTTAATTTAAAAATGATTTCAAAAGTCAATTTTCTTTCTCATGTAAATACTCTCACTTAATGTGGCTACCAAGAAATCTTCTCTCCCGGACGCTTCGGGGGAAAGAGGGAGGATAAAGGCACGTGCCCCTCGTTACTCTAGGGGTGCTGCGATCGTCATCGATTTTGGGGTGATATAAAGAGATAGAGTCGCCAACTTATTTTGCACAAAAAATGCCAAAGAACATGTCGCCGCCTTAAAAGAGCAGCATCAAGAACAAACAGATTCTTACAAAACCAATTAGATCAGAGGTTTGGGGGCTAAGTTACGGAATGGGAAGGTGTTCGGCACCCATCTCTCCCTTTTAGTCTCTTATGGGCTTATGTTATTGTTTTCCTTTATTTCTCTGTGAAGTGTGTGTACCTGTATATATAAGTGGAGATAGGAATCGCTTAGCTCCATCATGGAAAAGATGGAGTGAGGTCATCCATAAGAATGTTCTCAAAATAATAATTAAAAAATATAATGTGTGCGCTTATCGAGATGTTAATCGTTATGATGAAATGATAATATGTTTTAGATAAGACGTAAGTACGAATCACAAGTATGATATATATGAATAACATATGGTTAAAATAGGAAAAAGATGAATATATGAAAATAGGAAAATAGGACTCGAGTCTCAGGTTTTAGCCCGAGATGCCTATATAGCCTAAAAAGGCATTAATATCCTCGAGTTCTCATGCGGCACAAGGGTGGGGTTTATCCCATAGATTCAAATGGGAGTTTATTATATGTGTGTGTGTAGAAATGATATTTTTGGTTTTTAGAAAATGTGATGAAGAATCCCATCGAAATTTATAGGTGTAACTCTCTTTTTCTTGTTTTTTATAGAAAATATATTATATGCAATATATCTAATAAAGGATAAGATATTAATGAGTATGATCTAAAGTAAAAGATAAATTAGGAATTTATATAACTAATGCGATAATAAAGAAATTTAAAGAGTTACAATAATGTTTGGACTTTATTTAGAGATTTGGAGATTGATCTTGATTAATGGTGAGCTTTCTAGTAAGTGAGTGAAGGATGTAAGAGGATTTGATCTAAATTGGGTGTGAAAGTGATGGAAATGAAAGGTGGAGAAAAGTTTCAAATAAGGAAACCTCGCTGACTGAAGAAGAATGTTGTTGAGATCACTAAAGGTGATGCTTCTCAGGTGCTTTGGAAGGTGAGATCATGCTCCTCTTATATATGGTAGGGGACTGCCAATCGACATTGTCCTTTTCCTACCTATCGGCATGTAACCCTAGACATACTGTCGATAGACAGGGAAATAGACCTGCCAATTGGCAGTATCGTGCAGATTTTTTAAAAAAATGATCGTAAAACACAATCTGTAAGTCCAAATCATGCACGGGGCATGCCATTAGAAAGGGAATTTAGAGACATTGAATTTTAGGGCAACTCCAAGAGTTCCCTTTGAACCAAACTGGACTCAGAAGCGCCCGGTTATCCTTTAGACAAAAGATTTCCAGATGACAATGGATTGTTCATCCAAACCGTAAGTCCGAATCGCTCGTAGGGTGGACCGTTGGAAAGGTTGTGTGATTTACTCTGATGTTTAAAAGTGCTTCGCTCGGTTTGGAGAGTTCACTTTGGTCAAATGGGGACTAAAAGTGCCCGATGACCCTTCTCAGTAAAATGGATCATTCGTCCATACTGTAAGGCTGATTTCTGCACGGGGTGGACCATTGGAAAGGGTATTCAGTTCCCTTCGTAGATTCACTCAGTCGAATTCAAGTTAAAGAGTTGACTTCGGTTAAACTGAGCTCGGGAGCACCCGGTGGCCTTTAGATAAGTTTTCATAGGAAATGGATCATTTGTCTGGATCGTTATGCTATTTCACTCATAGGGAGGACCGTTGGAAAAGGGTTTCAGTTCCCTTTGGAGATTCATTTATTTTTTGCTCTAATGGTGAAATTGATTTGGGTCAAATCGAGGCCCGAAAGCGCCTGGTGGCCTTCAGATCGATTTTTAATAGTAAAATGGACCATTCGTCCCGACTGTTATTCCATTTCATTCATAGGAAAGATCATTGAAAAGGGTATTCAAATCCCTTTAAAGATTCATTAAGCTTTTACTTTGACAATGGGGTTGACCGTAGTCAAATGGGGTTCGGGAGTGCCCGATGGCCTCTAGATCGGTACTCGAAGTATGACCTATGGTTTGTAGTGAATTGGGAAAGTGCTAGGGATCAAAAGATATATATATATATATAGCGGGTCCTAGAATGTGGTGTATACATAGCCCCTCGAAGGGTGATTTTAAAATATGTGAAAGTCGTCGAATAGACACCACATGATGTTTTAAAAAATAGGTCAGTTCTATGGACCAAAGGGAGGAGGACGACCATTTCAGAGGGTCGAGGTCAATTTTGATGACTAAGGTAATGCTGGGGATGGTCAATTCTATGGGCCAAGGTCAATTATGAGGACCTAAAGTTGTGGCGACCAATTCTGAGGGGTGAGGTCAATTCTGAGAACCTAAAGTTGTGGTGACCAATTCTAAGAGTCAAGGTCTATTCTGAGCACCTTAAGTGAAGGCAATCAATTTTGAGGGTCGAGGTCAATTCTAAGGACTTTAAGTAAAAGTGACCAATTTTGAGGGCCGAGGTCAATTCTGAGGACCTTAAGTAAAATCGACCAATTCTGAGGGTCGAGGTCAATTCTAAGGACCATAAGTGGAGGCAACCAATTCTGAGGGTCGAGGTAAATTCGGAGGACCTTAAGTAGGGGTGACCAATTCTGAGGATGAATTTCAGTTCTGAGGAGCTTAATTGGAGGCGACCAATTCTAAGGGTCGAGGTTGATTTTAAGGACCTTAAGTGAAGGTGACCAATTCTGAGGGTCGAGGTCAATTCTGAGGACCTTAAGTAGGGGGCGAAGGTCGAGATCAATTCTGAGGACCTTAAGTAGGAGCGATTAATTTTGAGGGTCAAGGTCAAATTTGAGGATCTTAAGTTAAGGCGGCCAATTGTGAGGGTCCAAGTAAATTTTGGGGACCTTAAGTGAAGGCGACTAATTATGAGGGTTGATATCAATTCTATAGGCCTTAAGTAGGAATTATCGATTAGCAGTGGCACAGTCTTCTTGGTTTACTTGGGAAGGTGAATAGATAAGTGCCGATCAGGGGGTGGAAGCTGTTGGGAGTTGATTGTGAGGGTCTTTAGATAGAAGTTGATTGTATGTTGAGGGTGACGCTGGAGATGGTGCATGCGACATTGGGAAGTATTGCTGAATTTATATTGGGAGATTTAGGTAACCTTCTATCCTTGGAGGATAGCTCCTCGGGATACAGGGGTGACGGGTCAGTATGCGCAGATGCATCGATTGATGGAGCATGAGTTTGGATATGTCTAGTATCTGGGAGAGGGGGTTGGGGAGCATATGAGATGACACTCAATTCTGGTTCTTTCCTTTCTAGATTTTCTTGCAGGTTCATCGTTGACTGTGGGATCTTGGCATTGACCATATTGTATGTTTGATGTAGCAAAATTTCACTTGAAAAGAGACTTAAAAAAGGCCAAAAAATATGCGTATTTTGTTTGATTATCTTGATTTAGTGGGTTACTCTATATACATTTCAATTTGCTGTTGAGTTTTTGCTTGGAGAAAGAGTAGGAAAAGTGTGTTTTTGAAAATAGATGTGTAGAATTGCTACAGCGGAAATATTGCGACTTCTCAAATAAAATCCAATTTTAATTAATCCCAAATTTTAGTTAAACTCTAAAACATGCATCTAGATGATTTATCAAATAAAATAAATCATGCAGGATAAAACAAACAATTTCAGGAAAAATCCCCCAAAGGGGCAAAACCTTTTATTTCATTATAATTTGTTAGAAAACGTCTTACATGGATTACAATAAAATAAGTGTGACACAGAAATACCCGCAGGTGTCGGTTCCTATGTCATCTGCTGAAATCTCCCGCAGGAACTCCAGGTGGTCAGCAATGAAGAAGATAAACGGCTACTCCACAGGATTATCGGCTGGAACTTTCCCTTTCCAGGAGGGCAGCAGTGAAGAAGAAAAACGGCATCTCCACAAGAGTGAACTTTATAAGGACTCCCGCTACAATAGCATGCAACTATCGGTTGTAGCGTTCTCCCGAAAAAGTATAAACAAGAGCAAAGTATGTTCTTGAAAATCAAAACAATTCACTAAAGCATATGGGAGTTTTGTTAATTGAAAACAAAAGGGATTAAAACCCTAAAGGAAGAAGCCAAAAAAGGATTCCAGAGAATGAGATTTTATAGAAAATTGTGTCGCCTTGAAAACAGAGCTCGTTCGAACGAGATAAGCAAGTTTCTCGAACGAAGGACAACTGTCGTTCGAACGAGATCGCGCAACATGCTATCTCGCGCGAACGACATGCTATGTCGCTCGAACTACTGTTGCGAAAAAAATCATTATTTTAATGACCGCTTCAACACTTAGAAAAAATACTCATTCTCAAATTTTGACGGAAAAGTCCGCTCCAACACTTAGAAAATATTTTGTAAAAATCTCCCAAAAGCTCTAAGTGAAAAGTAAAGGTATTTAAAACATAACCTTACCAAAGTAAACTTCGCGAAGTCTTGAATGATGAAGAACTTGAGTAATTCGGATCCGTCTTTGATGTAGATGTCTCTTGAATGCTCTTCGACGGTGTAGCGGTATATGACATAATAAATTGATAACGGACCTATGAAAATATGTCCTTACAAATCTCCCCCTATGTCTATGTCGGTACATACATAAAAATATCCGAATTATCAAAAATCTAAATGCCTATACAAATCTACCCTCCCATGAATAAATTTGCAAGACCTCAAACTTCTCTTCAAAAAGTCGTCATCAAATCTCAAAGCTTTTCTCATCAGGGTGTGCAACATAATGATCTTAAGTCTTTGTACCTACACACATGAGATAAAGCAAAATATCTTTGTGACGCATTGAGTTTGAAATGATATAAGAGTAAAGCATTAATAAATCAAATCTCCCCCATAATGCAAAAACTCCCCCATAACATGATAATTCTTTCTCACCCTTTTTAAAATGTCCCCAAATAGACAGATAAGAAGAAACAATCAAAACTTGGAGTGTCACGATAAAATGCATAGCAAACCAGAATTAAGCTATGCGCATGCAAAGGAGTATCTCACAAATTTCACAAACTATTTTTGGATTTTTTAATTTTTCATACAAAAATAAGATACAAAAAAAATCACACCACGGATTTAAACTCAAATAACCAAGTCATGGAAACGTAATGAATGGGTGTGAACACATTCGATAGGTAAATAAACTCAATCAATCATATGTGCACGATGCATATGTGTACTCTTAACGAATGAGCATCAAAAGTATCCTTAGGTGTAAAAATTTGTTGAATTTGAATGACATCGTCTTATACAAATCAACAAATCAAAGTCAAATGATTTCCACACCAATAACGTCCAAAACTATTTAGTGTTGTTTCGAGAAATTTTCAAAGGACGTGCAAACCCATTGATATATCCATCCAAAACTCCCTCATATATAATAATGCAATTTTTATATCTAAAGAGGTACTAAATTCTCAACTTAGAGAAAACCTATTGGCCCAAATTTTTGGCATATTTCATCTTTTTATTGCCTTAATTTTTTTATGTGGGCTCTTTTCAAACGGTGGCTTTCACAACGTGATTATTATTCACTCGCAGCCCTTTCCTGTGTTCACTCATCATTTTTGCAAACTAAACAAACTCCTCACGGGCAATGGGTTTTACATGCACTACTTTTATTACTCTCGTATTATTGCACTTGGTTCGTTTTAAGGACAGGATTGAGATGAAAACACCCAACCAACATGTGATAAGTCAAGAACAATAATCAAACAAATCCGTGCATGTGTGCAATAAAGGAAATTATGAGTCAAACATGTAGGAAGTAACACTTAATTACATCTTAATGACTCCAAATATTATAAAGCACATGGATGAATTGACCTATTATCTCAAAACACTATCAAATAGTCACATGAAAATAATGGGATGATGTTTTGACTCGGTCATCCTAAGTGTCCATCCATAACTGGTGCAAACAAAATACAAAAATCTTTTTAGATTTTTCAAATATTCTTTTTGTATTTTTTTCAAAATTTTTCAAAAGCAAAAATCTATACAAAAAGTACATGTCACAATGCTAGAAAAAATATATCAAAAAGCATAACTAGCGTATGACAAATATGCAAACACAATCATCTGTATAATATGGCAAGAGAATAATCATGTGCAAGCAAACATGAATAGTGGACAAGTAAACCATAAGCCTCTAAATTCGATTTCCTGACCCAAATCGATGTGTAACGAGGTGTGGGGGTGTGGGGAATCGAATTTATTCTCCTATTAACCTTCCTAGGTCCATTTAAAAGCTTGTAACAAAAGCGCCTAAGATGACCTTGCCTACCGCAATGTGTGCAAGTGTAAATCGGGAGGTGTGTGTTACCTAAAGGTGGACCTCTCCTCAAATTTCTCGATTTCTCTCTCCGAATTCGCCTAGGTGGGTCTCTCCTAATGACCCTAGGAGGTTCTCCCACGATGTTCCTAGGGGGCTCTTTCCTAACAAATTTAGGTGCCTCTTTATTAACAATCCTAAGAGGCTCTCTCACACGTGTGGGAATGGGTGCAACATGTTTTTTAAGACCAATCCCACCCCTATCCTTTTCTATCTCGACGGTGCCTAAAATCTTATCAAGTTTTTCAGACCTAGACTCCAAATCAAATTTCACTTTACTTGAATCTTTCAATTTCACGTCAAGTTCACCTATCCTAGATTCAAGTACACGTCTAGAATCCTCAAACTCTAAAAGCTCCTTTTTCATAGTCTCCATCAACCCTCTAAGACTATCTCTCTCACCCTCGATGTAACCTAATTTTTCTTTAAGCATCTCCTCATGTGCCCTAAGATCCTTAATCAATGCATCAGTATTATCATTATCTAAAGCACGTTTCTTCAATTCAGCTTTAAGTTTCAAGTTTGCCTTTTTGTCTTTAAAGAATCAAAATAAAAATTATTGTAGGCAACTTGCAACTCACTCAATTCTTCTTCTTCCTCCTCACACTTTTCACCCTCACTCTCGTCACTAATCACATGGATGGGAAACTCTCGCCTAGAAGCATAAAAGACTTCTTATGAATCACTATCACTAAGGGTAGAAACACGAGAAATCGGTTAATTCAATTTTTTCTTTAAATTTGTGGTACACTCATCTAACGTGTGGCCAACACACTCACAACATGAACACCTCTCAGATTCATTTTCAACAAAAGATTTAAAACAAGAGTTCCTGTGAATTTTCCAATTAACTTTTTCAAAAATTTGACATCTAAGATCATCAAAACCATCAAAAGCCATTTTTGTGCAAAATTAGGATCAAAGCACAATAACTTAGTGCAACGGGCTCTGATACCAATTTGTAAACGTGAGTAGACAAATTGTATCAGAACATAAACCCTTGAAAAAATCAGGATCACGCGATAAATTAGCGTAACCCGCTCTGATACCAATTTGTAGAATCGCTAGAGCGAAAATATTGCGACTTCTCAAATAAAATCCAATTTTAATTAATCCCAAATTTTAGTTAAACTCTAAAACATGCATCTAGATGATTTATCAAATAAAATAAAGCATCCAAGATAAAACAAACAATTTCAGGAAAAATCCCCCAAAGGGGCAAAACCTTTTATTTCACTATAATTTGTAAGAAAACAGCTTACACGGATTAAAATGAAATAAGTGTAACACAGAAATATCCGCATGTGTCGGTTCCTATGTCATCGGCTAAAATCTCTCGCAGGAACTCCAGGTGGTCAGCAATAAAGAAGAGAAATGGCTTCTCCATAAGATTGTCGGCTGGAACTTTCCCTTTCCAGGAGGGCAGCAATGAAGAAGAAAAACGACTTCTCCACAAGAGTAAACTTTATAAGGGCTCCCTCCACAATAGCATGCAACTGTCGGTTGTAGAGTTCTCCCCACAAAGTATAAACAAGAGCAAAGTATGTTCTTGAAAACCAAAACAATTCACTAAAGCATATGGGAGTTTTGTGAATTGAAAAAAAAAAGGGATTAAAACCCTAAAGGAAGAAGCCAAAAAAGGATTCTGCTTTCGCAAGTTTTCTGTTCGTCAAAACGCTGTGACTTCTTAATGAAAATGGAACCAGAGAATGAGATTTTATAGAAAATCGTGTCGCCTCGAAAACATATCTCGTTCGAACGAGATCAGCAAGTCGCTCGAACGAAGGACAATTGTCGTTCGAACGAGATCGCGTGACATGCTATCTCACGCGAACGACATGCTATGTCGCTCGAACTACTGTTGTAAAAAAATCATTATTTTTAATGACCGCTTCAACACTTAGAAAAAATACTCATTCTCAAATTTTAACGAAAAAGTCTGCTCCAACACTTAGAAAATATTTTGTAAAAATCTCCCAAAAGCTCTAAGTGAAAAGTAAAGGTATTTAAAACATAACCTTACCAAAGTAAACTTCGCGGAGTCTTGAATGATGAAGAACTTGAGTAATTCGAATCCGTCTTTGATGTAGATGTCTCTTGAATGCTCTTTGACGGTCTAGCGGTATATGACATAATAAATTGATAACAGACCTATGAAAATATGTCCTTACAAAATGCATTTGAAGATGGACTCGGAGGCTTGGTTGAAAAAGAGGTTCCCTTTTGATGGGATTTACTTTGAGAAAAAGAAGGGAAAAAGAGTTTTTGGAATTTTTTGAATAGAGGTAGGCCTTGGAGGCTTGGTTAGCATATGGATTAGTGGATAGAAAGCTTGGTTGTACAGTGGGGCTTATCGCGTTCATTGGATTATGTTGAATCTAGTGTGTTGAATAGTCTATAGTGATGTTAATTTTGCTTGAGATGCTGCTTTGGGCCTATGTTCGAGGCTCTTATTGGTGATAGGGGGTCTGATGGTGGTCCCTATACTTGATGCTATTACAGTGTGGATGTCATATCATTACAATCCTATAGAGGAGATACTAGTAGAGACTCTAAATGGTCTAGATTCTTGGTGGGAAGGTCTTTCAGACTTTTTGAGAGGAAACCCGATTATACTATTCATGTGGATGGCTAAGAGATTCCGTTTGGCTATCACCCTGAATATCCATTGGCAGTTATGCCGAACTTCTTCACACATTATTTCATCAGCTTTGGACCATCCATAGAGAACTTGGTGAACTGGTTTGTGGAGCATGAACCTCGATATATGCGTTGGTCGGTGCCTTGGTAGGTGGAGTTATATTCCATTATGGAGCGGGGGGAATAGTGTATGTTCAGTTAGTTGGCCTCTAATAGACCTCATTCTATTTCCCATGGAGGATCCTGCGTCAAGTCGGATGGGAGAAAATTGTGGCTTCTCGTACATTAGATTTCTTTCTTGTAGAGGATTTGACTAAAGACTTACGGACGCGATTAGGATCTCTGTGGGAGAATCATTGATTGTCAACTTATCCTTCTCAATCTGTTTGTAGGGTTTGGCATGTTTATAGAGACTATATGAAATGGCTGTGGAAGAGGGTAGTGGCTAAGATCTTAGGAGATGAGACCGAACATAGATGGCTTATCATGTTTGACACTATGGAGGGGGTGTAGCATTTTTCTCTAGGCTGGTCCAGGATTATCTTTCCATGGAGAGACTTCGGCATACCATCCAAGCAAGGGAATTTTGGGGGCCTCAAGGAGTAGATGATGATGGAATTGGGTCTTCCGACAGCTGCGGGTAGGGGAGGTTCCTTTTTGAAGTTGATGTTTATTTGTGAAGATTTTGTGATGGAAATGTGTTTGGTTATTTTTGGAAATAAATTTGGGAAAGTCTGGTTAGTTTATTTTAGTGGCAGTTTTGTCGGTGGGGGTAGTTGTTTGACTCCCTACGCTAATATTTTGGGTAATTGTAAATAAAAAAGGATTTTAATTATATTGTTATGCCTCTTAATGACTCTTACATTTGAATTATCTATTCCAACCGCTAAGGCATATATAATACTTTTATTTATGCAAATGATGAAATGAACCGTCATTCTCGAGGATAAGAAAAGAAAGCAATTTATGAAAAAAAAAAAGGGACCGTGCCCATGTAAAGAGTATGAGCTGCCTATGTAACTCTTGTGGTTTTGTAAATTTTTTAAGTTTAATTTTTTAAACAAAAGGTTTTTTAGAGGATCGGGACCCACATAGTTCTAAGTAGAGGGAAATGAAGATATTTTTTTATTTTTGGAATAGAAGGAGGATGAGAGGAGTCGTAGCTCGTCGAGATTTTGAACTAGGGGTAGAATTTCTTGAGAAGGTCCAGGTTGACTGGACGTGCCATCTCTTCTCCGTCAAGGTCAGTGAGAATAGAGGCACCACCGAACACGATATTCTTCACGATAAAGGGGCTACTCCAGTTTGGCTTGAATTCCCCACCAGGGTCCCAACCCGGTTCTATGATTTCTTTGAGGGCTAAGTACCCTTTTCGGACACCACGGTCTTTGACTCTCCTATTAAATGATCGCGCTATCCGATGATCGTATCCCATTATATGATATAGAGCCTTTAGTGTAAGGACAAAATTTTCAATTGAGTCCATTTATAAGTAATTGACTTATTCCCGAAACAAAACTTGTTGGGGTCATAGATAGATTTTTATATTATCACGATCTCCACATAGTCCATGACGTGTTTGTTAAGAAGACTTAGCAACCAAGATTCAAAGATTAATCATGTCGAGTTTTATTGGTCACGTTTCACGTCTTCATTCAGATTGCATTCTGAATATCTCTCATATATGAACGCATTATGTTTATGGAGTTTGAAAGAGTTTTAAAGGATGAAATATTTATTAAAAATTATTTTAAAATGTTTAAATCACTTATTCTGAGTTCATCTATAGTTTTGAGTCATATGAATTCTCACCTTGGGTTTCGAGACTTCAAACGACACGTGATGTCAATCGAACTACGTGTCATAGTCGTTAGAACGACATGTACATCTCGTTAGAATGACCTACTGACTTTAGTTTATTATTTTAAGGTAGTGTTTGATCAAAATTTTGAGGTGTGTGCAGAACAAAATTATAGTTTAGAATAGTTTAGTTTTTCTGCATAAGTTTTTAAGGTTTTTAAAGATTAAAACCATCCTTAGTGTTTAAAGATACGAGATTTCATATACAATTTCTATAGAGATCTTCTTTGCACTATCTGGAGTTTGTTCATCTTTATTGAACAAAAGGTTTCGTTGGGTTTTGCGGTGAATAAGAGAAAGAGTTTGAGTTCTTAATCGTAGACGGTTACTAAAGATACATCGGTGGACATCATGGCACTCATGGACGCATTTGCTATGGATGAGTATCGTAGAATATTTTCTTCATGGGCACAATGGAGGAGCAATTAAAGAGAAAACGAGAGTTAAGATTTTTTCCCTTTGGGGTTTCATCGTACATTCGAAGTTGTAAAATTCACTTTATTTTACTTGCTTTAATTACCTAGATTCATGTTTAGGATTAAACAAGATAAAATTTGACGTAATTGAAATTTGTTCATAAACTTGGTGCGTGTTAAATCTCGAAAAAGGTTTTTGAAAGAAATTTTTTTTGACATCCTTAAAGAACATTTGAGGAAAAGGGGCCTACAAATTGATATCAGATCTAGAAACATTTTTTTGTGTGTATTGATCCCTTGTGATTTTAAGGATGAATTTCATAAATTTTTATAGTTTTAGTACTCCTATCTTTTATGGCACAAATTATGCTCATTGGAAAATGTGAATGAGAAGTGCTTTAAAATCAATTGATGAGCGTGTTCAGTTAACAGTTGAAAAAGGCTGGACACCACCGATTACACAAGAGGGAGAGGCCACTAGTTTAATTCTAAATGTCTTCATGTTATTTTCTCATATGTCACACAGGAAGAGTATAATCAAATCATGACATGTCAAACCTTGAAAGAGGCTTGGGACATTCTTACACGTACTCACGAGGGCACTAGCACAGTAAGGGCGTACAAACTTCAAAAGCTCACTACACAATTTGAGATGATTAAGATGTTAGAGAATGAGTCGTTTGATGAGATTTATTCTTGTTTATCTAAAATTATCAACTCGACGTTTAACTTAGGAGAGAAAATACCAGACAATTATAAGGTCGTTGCCTAGTAGATTTGATCCCAAAGTGACCATTTTAAACTCCTTGGGTATGCTTGAATCAACAAAACTATAAGAGCTTTTAGGTGAATTAAAAACGTATGATTTGGACATGCTTACCTCCAAGAAAGTGCCAAAGAAAGAAAAGGGCATTGCTTTGAAATCCCAGAAGGAGGAGACTAAAGTTTCGGATAATGATTTTGATTCTAATTTTGAGGATGTTACTTTGCTGGAAAAGAAGTTCAAAAAGTTTCTTAAGTTCCCCAAGAAATTGAAAGATGCCAAAATACTTGAGAAATTCAAGAACAACAAGGTGGATCAAGTCCCTAAAAATAAGAGTGAGAATGTTAAGAGGGATAAGTCAGATACGTGTTTTGGTTGTGAGGGTTACGGTCACAAGGTAGAGGGGTGTCCCACTAGACTTAAGAAGGAGGGAAAGAAATTGACAGCATATAATCCCACCTTAATTGATAGTAAATCGGGAGAGAGAGAGAGAGAGTTTCCCCATTGAGCGCAACTTTACAGCATTCATGTCATGTCATGTCATGTGAGCGATGAAGTTAAATATTCTCACGTGAACGAAACTTTCGAGGTCGTTGAGTTCGAATTCCAAGTGAGTGAGGGTAAAGCTAGTGAAGAAGAGGAGATAGATGTGGGAGAGTTCCAAGTTGCCTTTAGTTATTTGTATGTGGAAGAGATAAAGGTGAAAAAGGAAATTTTGAAATTGCAAGCTAGGTTGAATGAGCATTGCATAGAAAATAATGATGTTATGTTTGAGAATTTTATGACACGGGAGAAGACTCTTCGAGAGAAACTAGAATACGATGAGAAAGAGAGAGATAATCTTCATGGTTTGATAGAGGCTTTAAAGAAGGACATTCTAGAGTTTGAGGAGTCTAGTAGTTTGCTTGAGTCTAGGATTAGTGAGCTTGAGGATAGATTGAATGACTCGAGTAAGGTGAAGTTTTATTTGGAGGCAAGGTCAGAAAAGTTGGATAGGATTTTAGGCACCATCCAAATCAAGGATGATAAGTGTGGCATAGGCTTCGATGATCGTATTGCACCCATTCCCAAAGCCAATACCAATCGTGTTAGAGAGCCGACTAGAAACGTTAGGAGAGGTCCATATTTAGGTCACATTCCTCTCCGTGTTGACATTTGTTCTCATTGCAGTAGGAAAGGTCACCTTAGGCTCTTTTGTCATAACCTTAAAATGTTCCTAGGAAGTTGAGGAATAATGTCATTTCGGTTCCCAAAACCCCCATGCATCATCATACAGCTACTTGGGTTAGGAAATCTGACTTAGTAGCTTTAGGATTTAAAGTTCATGGTTCTTATTTGGTTGCACTTGATTCTTCCTATGCTAAATCTAAAGGATGATTGTGTTGCCATGTTTGTCGTATGCTAGTCTTTGGTTCATGATGTATATCTTGCTAGTGTTATGACATATGTATCTCTTTGTATTATATTTTTCATTTATTTTAGTTTTATTTGAAAAATACAAAAATATTTTATTTTTTGAGCTAAAAATATTTTTTGAAAAACACAAAAAGATTTTCGATTTATTTTTGTGTCATGAGTTTTCATGTTTGATGTGGCATATTGGTGTGCTTGGACCCCCTTAATTTCATTTATCCATGTGGCTAGGACATTTGGTCATGATTATTGATGCTTAGAATGATATTAACCATTGACTAATGGTTGTTTCGAAGTTGATTTTATAAGGACTCAAATTTCCAATTGAGTCCTTTGTAGTTTTGGCTCAATTTCGGACAAAAACGTTTGAGTCATAGGATAGAGTAAATTGAACATCCTCCAAGCCTATGACGAGTTTGTTTGAAAACGTAGCGGCCAATTGTATAAAGCTTCATCAAAATGTCGAGTTTAAGTGCCTCGTTTCTACGTCATCAATAGTGGTTCCAAGCACCCAAGGTATGAATGCATTACATATATTTATAGGATCTTGGAACGGTTTATAATGGGTGTAGGTTTTTTCTAAAACTGTTATTTATTTTTAGAAACATTTTATTAATATTTTATATAAAGTATATAATGTTTCTGGGCTAAATTCGTATTTTTTCAACTTTATGGTTTCTCGTTCGATATTGTCGTTCGAACGAGATTGTCGTTCGAACAAGAATGTGGTTTGAACGAAGCTGCCAATGAGCTTCCCCATAGGCCACTGGAACATCGTTCGAACGAAATGGCTGTTCGAACAAGACTTCGAACGAGATTTCTAACGAGTTCATTTTTAAGCCACTGGAACTTCGTTAGAAAGGCTCGTTCGAACGAGATTTTAGGCGGGAAAATTTTATGGCAGTTTTTACCCATATTTCCCACTTCCTTACCCCACTAACTTTTGACAGAACTTAATAATGAGGGAACTAACCTTTTTGGTTCAACTTTTTCATATCCTACAACCTCTAAGAGAGTGTTTTCAGAGAGAAATCAAAAGAGAAAAAGTTATTGGTTTAAGTGTTGCTGATTTTCAAGAAAAATATTTTAAACACTTGTTTTACACCCATATTGTTTATCCAAGCTTCCATAGATATATTTGTAGTTTCTTGGAGTTTTCGCACCGATTTTTATCTCCACCGTTTGAAGTGACGTTTTGGGTTTGCTTCTAAATCCCACAAAGAAGAAGAGGTTTTCGTTGATTTACCCACTTGGAGAAAGGCTCTTAGTTCGGGTGATGGTGACCATATAAAGTGCGATCGGTGGATTCCAAGACCGCGGTGGAGCTCCGTGGTTATTCGCTAGGTGGAGGTGTTTACAAGAAGGAGCGTCGGGGCTTGAGAGGGATCGAGTCATGTGTTGTAAGTCTTTTGTCTTGTATTTGTAAAACCATACTTAGTGGATTTGAGGCTTGGGCCGTTCGAGGTTTTTTCCCACTGTGGGTTTTTCCTCGTACATCGCGGCATAGTGATTCATTATTTAATTTTATCTTGCTATATCACCTAGAACGCATGCTTAGGTAAAAAGATAAAATTTGGTTTAATCACTACTTATATTTAATTTGGTGCTACATTAAAGTTGGGTAATCTGTAGTTAATTCAAGTCATTAATTTAATTTGTGAAAATTGGATTGGCCTAATTTGGTAAAATTGACAAATATGACTTAGGCAAATCTCTAGGACTTGGGTTAATTAATTGTGTTTAAGTGAAATCAAAATTGTGTGTGTGATCCATCTTATTTCACTTGGTTTAATTTTAATTCGAAAAGAAATTAAAATTAGTTGTTTAATTGAACCATCTCACGCTTACGCATTTACTTAAAAGGAATTATCTTTTTGTGGTAATAAAGATTTATAAATTTCAAAAATTTGGGGGCCTCGCGCACCAACAAGTGGTATCAGAGCCAAAGCGATAAATTATTTCGTTAAGATCCTTTAAATAATTTTTGGCTAAAATGAAACTTTTCCCATTCTCAAAATTTCCTATTTTCGATGGTTCTAATTACGCGTATTGGAAAGCACGAATGAAATCGGCACTTAAATCTATCGATGAGGGGGTTTGGATGTCTGTAGTTAACGGGTGGTCCCCACTAACTCATTTAGTAGAAAATGAACGTGTTCCCAAACCGGCCGATAGATGGAGTGAGGGTGAATTTAAACATTCAAACTTTAACTCACGTGGTTTAAATACCTTAATTAACGCTGTCACACCGGATGAATTCCGACGCATTATGACGTGTGAGACCGCTAAAGAAGCTTGGGATATTTTACAAATCACACATGAAGGTGCAAGTGTCGTTAAAACATCAAAACTCCAAAACCTCACCACTCAATTTGAAACTATTAAAATGAATGAAAAAGAAACTTTTGATGAATTTTATGCTAGACTTTCCGATATTGTTAATTCATCTTTTAACTTGGGAGAGAAAATACCTGACAACTGAGTTGTAAAGAAAATTTTAAGGTCCCTACCAGATAGATTTATTCCAAAAGTGACCCTTTTAAATTCTTTACCAACTTTAGCCTCTACGAAATTAGAAGAGCTTGTAGGTGATTTACAAACCTATGAGCTGGACATGTTTCCCTCTAAAACTGAAAAGAAAATTGAAAAGGGCATTTCTTTAAAAGCCCAAAAAGAGGATAAACAAGTAGTAGAGAGCGAGAGTGATACTGACTCGGAAGATATGGCCTTGTTTGCTAGGAAATTTTGAAAATTTCTTAAAATTAACAAAGATAAATTTAAAAATGACTTTAAAAAATTTGAAACTTCTAAGCATGACAAAGCCGAGAGGATCCCTAAAACTATTAATGAAAATTTAAATAGGGGCGATTCAAGTAGGTGTTTTGGTTGTGAGCGTTATGGCCATAGGGATTCTGAGTGCCCCACTAAGCTAAGGAGAGAGGGTAAGCGATCCATTTCATATAATATGACCCATAGTGATAGTGATAAGGAAGAGGGACCCGATTCTCCCACTAAGCCCAACTTTTTGGCTTTTATGGCTAGTCATGTGAGTGATAGTGATCATTACTCTATTGATGAGATTTCAACACATGACACTTCCAAGGTCATAGTTTATGATTCCCTTATTTTTTATGATAATGAGAGTGGAGAAGAAAGAGAGAGTGAAATGAAGTAGAGGTTAATGTGAGTGAACTTCAAAATGCTTTTCAAGAATTACATGAAGAATCTATTAAACTAAAAAGAGCTAATTTGAAGTTAGAAGCTTGTTTGAAAGGGCGTATCAAGGTCATTGATGATATTGCATTAGTGAAAGACCTTAGGACACGAGAGAGAGATCTTATAGAGAAGCTAGAATATGTAGAAGGCGAGAGAGATAACCTTAGGGGTTTAATGGAATCCTTGAAAAATGAGCTTCTCGAGTTTGAAGAGATAAATATGTTGTTAGAGTCTAAAATTATAGAATTAGAAATTAAACTAAAAGACTCTAGCAAAGTCAAATTTGATTTGGAGTGTAGGTCCGAAAAACTTGATAAAATCTTAGGCACAGTCCAAATAAAAAATGACACTTGTGGTTTAGGCTTCGATACTTGTGATGAACCAACTCAAAAAGCCAAAATCAATGTTTTAGGAGAATCTTCTAGGAAAGCCTTTAGAGATCACTCCTTAGGTAATTCTTTTCGACATGTTTTTACCTGAGCACATTGTGGTCGAAAAGGTCATCTTAAGAAATATTTTTTTGATCTTAAAATATTTTCTAGAAAATCCCAATGTAAGGCAACCAAGGTAGCCAAGATTCCTACACCCAGAGATAGTCACTAATCATTAGTTTGGGTTAGGAGATCCAACTTGGTATCTTTACAAGATAGGGTATTTTATTCTCATTTAATTTCACATGCTTCCTCCCTTGCAAAACCTAAAGGTTGAATGTGTTAGTTTTATTTGCATACTTTAGCTTTTGTACTTCATGCTATATTTTCATGCTAAATGTATGCTTGTTTAGTCATTTTCTAGTCATTGTTTATTTCATATCTCATGCTAGAAATCATGACTTGTTTATCTTTTGTATTTTATTTATTCATTTTGTTTGCATTAAATGTAAAATACAAAAAGATTTTTGTTTATCATTTGGGTTTTTATTTCTTGATAATTTAATCTTAATGAAAAATTCAAATGATTTTTTTTGTCTTTTGAGTATATATTTTTATTTTTGGTTAAAAATTTCAAAAACTCAAAAAGATTTTATTTTGTGTTTTTTAGTTTGACACACTTTATGTGGCATACACTTGTGTTAGAATCCCATTTTTTACGCTCCCATGTGGCTAGAACTTTTGGTTTAGATTGTTAATCCTTATTATGTTCTTTACCATGCTTACATGGAGTAGTTGGATTTTGTGTTGATTAAATGGATTCTATTTTTACATTCTTCTACTCACACATGCATGAGCTCTTTTGAAATTTTAACTTCATATGTATATTTGAGCTTTGTGAGGTGTTCTCCTACCAATCTTGTCATCTACATATTTGTGACCTAGGAGAACTAGTGCATGTCAAAATCCGTTGCACGTGAGATTTGTGAGAAATAAAAAAAATGATAAATAAAATGTACACAGGGAAGGGCTCCGAAAGGATTTATAATCCTTTGTGAATAGTAAGCCAGCGTTTGTTTGGACCTAAAAGAAATACGTGGTTCAAAGGCCTAAAAGAAAATATGGCATTAAAAGGAAAAATAATTGCCAAGGCCTTTGTTTGATTGATGTATTCATTCAAAATTAATATAAATGCTTATTAAGGGATATTGGATGGGATATCAACGGTTTGCACAATGTCCATTTATCCTAGTTGCGTTTTCAATGTCATGACTCTATTGATTTGTAGAATCATCAACATGCTAGGCTTGTATGCATTATGTATGTTTGTTCATTGAGTTCAATCTATATTGTCACATGAGGTTATATTCAAATGTGATGAAGCTTGCAATCAATTGAGAACTCCGTGAACATGTTTTAAGTGATTGGTTCTAAATTTAATTGTTACTAGTTCACACCCCAACACTTCTGTTTCCATATGACATATTTTTTCCATACGAGTGTGAAAAGCTTATCGTATTTTGTGTCATTTGGGAGTTTATATCTATATATGTGTACTTGCGTCTATTAGGTATATCTTATGTATACATATATTTGATATTTTTGTTTAGTCTTTGCCTTGTCTTCTATTCCACATATGCTTTAATTCATAATTGGTATCTATCTTGTTGCATTATTTGTTGATATCACATGCTTAATACTTTATGTATCTTATTAATATCAGTTTCTTGCGTCTTAGTTGGTATCCATTAATATTTGTTGGATTAGTTATGATTTTGTTGCCCATGTGCTTTAACGTTCTCATCACTTTATGCATAATTACATGTTTTAACTTGTTATCCCATTCTATTTATCCCTTGCTTATTTTAGATAAGTTATTTGGGTATATATGCTTTATTTGTGGAAGATAAGTTAATTTTTTATTTTTTAGCCTTTGTCTATTCCTGAACAAAAAGGGGGAGAAATGATAGGGGGAGAAATGGTATCTATTTCTATTGTTTATCGTCTCTTAGTTGAGGGAGATTTATCTTAGGGGGAGACGTCTTTCTAAGTAGGTCATTTGTTGATAAAGGGAGAGAATTAATTTATGGGGAGTAATTATTTATTTGCATTCAATATTTTGATATTCCATATGCGTTTAATGTGTTTGCTTAAGTGTGCAGGAATTATTTTATAAGTGTCAACTTTCACCGGCAAAGATTGTGATCCTTTGGGTTGTTTGAGTCAAGCATTGCATTTTTATTTTTAGGTGGGGCATTTTTGTCAGTTTATGGGTGGGACATTTTTGTCAGTCTAGTAGAGCTTGACGGCCCTTTAGGATTTTTGTTTTGTTTTTATCCCGGAATAGCCAAAGGGGGAAATTTGTAAGGACCAAATTTCCAATTGAGTCCTTTATAGTTTTGGCTTAATCTTGGACAAAAACGTTTGAGTCATAGGATAGAGTAAATTGATCATCCTCCAAGCCTATGACGAGTTTGTTTGAAGATGTAGCGTCCAAGTGTATAAAGCTTCATCAAAATGTTGAGTTTAAGTGCCTCGTTTCTACGTCATCAATAGTGGTTCCATGCTCTCAAGGTATGAATGCATTACATATATTTATAGGAGCTTGGAATGATTTATAATGGGTGTAGGTTTTATTTAAAACTGTTGTTTATTTTTCAGAAAGATTTTATTAATCTTTTATATAAAGTATATAAAGTTTCTGGGCTAAATTCGTATTTTTTTAACTTTCTGGTTTCTCGTTCGATATTTTCGTTCGAACGAAGCTGCCAACGAGCTTCCCCATAGGCCACTAGTACATCGTTCGAATTGTCATTCGAACGAAATGGTTGTTCGAACGAGACTTAGAATGAGATTTCTAACGAGTTCATTTTTAAGCCACTGGAACTTCGTTAGAAAGGCTCGTTCGAACGAGACTTCGTTCGAATGAAAATCTCATTCGAACAAGATTTCAGGCAGGAAAATTTTATGGCAGGTTTTACCCATGTTTCCCACTTCCTTACCCTACTAACTTTTAACAAAACTTAATAGTGCGGGAACCAACCTTCTTGGTTCAACTTTTTCATAGCCTACAACTCTAGGAGGGTGTTTTGAGAGAGAAATTAAAAAAGAAAAAGTTCTTGGTTTAAGTATTGCTGATTTTCAAGAAAAATGTTTTAAACAATTGTTTTACACCCATATTGTTTATCCAACTTCCGTAGATATATTTGTACTTGCTTGGAGTTTTGGCACCGATTTTCATCTCTACCGTTTGAATAGACGTTTTGGGTTTTCTTCTAAATCCCACAAAGAAGAAGAGGTTTTCGTCGATTTACCCACTTGGATAAAGGCTCCTAGTTCGGGTGACGGTGACCATATAAAGTCCAATCGGTGGATTCCGAGACCGCGGTGGAGCTCTGTGGTTATTCGCTAGGTGGAGGTATTTACAAGAAGGAACGTCGAGGCTTGAGAGGGATCAAGTGTGTTGTAAGTCTTCTGTCTTGTATTTGTAAAACCATACTTAGTGGATTTGAGGCTAGGGCCGTTCGAGGGTTTTTTTCGTGTGGGTTTTTCCTCGTACATCGCGGCATAGTGATTCATTGCTTAATTTTAACCTGCTATATCACCTAGAACGCATGCTTAGGTAAAAAGATAAAATTTGGTTTAATCACTACTTATATTTAATTTTGTGCTACATTAAAGTTGGGTAATGTGTAGTTAATTCAAGTCATTAATTTAATTTGTTGAAATTGGATTGGCTTAATTTGGTAAAATTGACAAATATGACTTAGGCAAATTTCTAGGACTTGGGTTAATTAATTGTGTTTAAGTGAAATCAAAATTGTGTGTGTGTGTTCCATCTTATTTCACTTGGTTTAATTTTAATTTTAAAAAAATTAAAATTAGTTGTTTAATTGAACCATCTCACGCTTATGCATATACTTAAAAGGAAATTATCTTTTTGTGGTAATAAAGATTTTTGAATTTCAAACATTTGGGGGCCTCGTGCACCAATAGTTTTGTATTTGGATTCGACTTTGTATATATGCCATCATTGCACATAGAATAAGTTTATATAAATGTTTGACTTCTCATGCGTATATGAGTTTCGTGAGACATTCTTATCTCAATTTTTCCATCTATATGTAATAAGACTTGGAAGAGGTGTGCATGTAAGAATCGTTTCCCGTGTAGATTTATAGTACTTAAATTTAAAAAAAAATGAAGAGCATTCACGAGAAAGGGCTACAAGAAAATAATAATCTCGCCGTGAAAGCCATCCTTCAAAAGAGCTAGAGAAAAAATGAAGGCAATAAAAACAATCATTTGCCAAAAATGGGGCCAATAGGATTTCTCTATGTTGAGAAAAATGGAAACCTCAAAAGATCTAGAAAAAGAAAATATGTATATATGAGCATGTTTGGATAGAAAAATAACAATGGGTTTGCACCACGAATCCTAATGTTGAAAAATCGTGTCATTACGCTATTGTTTGTTGAATCATTAAAATTCTGGATTTGTGTACATAATGTTCGTTTAGTTTATTAAGCTCAATAGATTAATTGTAGAATATGGCTAAAACTAAGTTTTATGGCATTCAGATATCAATTAGAACTTCTTGATCGTTTCGATGTGTTCAAGTTGTGATTCCATATCCATGTTTGAGCACATTGATACTATGTTAGTATCAAACTCACATTATTTTTACTTGTTTTATGTTATCAGTTTTGAGTTTGTTTTGCTACTGTTTCGTATCTCCAGTACCTATTTTCATGAAATTCTATCATTAGGAAAAACTTTAACACTTTTCGAACTGGAATACAGAGTTTCCTGAAGTCGTTCAAACGACTTCTGGACTTCGTTTGAATGATATGTCCAAGTCATTCGAAGTTTGCTATTAATGACACTTTTTTCGAGGTGATAATTGTGTCAGATATGGTCATTAGAAAGGTTATTTATAAAGTCGTTACATAGGTGCTTTAAATGACAACTTATTATTTTGGGTTATTTTTGACCTCGTTCAAATGACTTCCCATTGTCCTTCAAACAACATGGCTTAGTCATACGAATGACCAGCCGAGTTTTTTTAGCCCTAGTTCAGCTTTAGTACCTGCTTCATATTTGAGATGATTTCATTCTATTTTGGTACTTCTGGGTTCGTTTTGCCAGTTTACATGCATTAGATTTTGATTATTCATGCTTTGTTTCTTATGTTGCATTGATTCATTTAGTCACATCTTTGCTTAGAATGATGATTTCATTCTTTATGACTGTTTGCTAGCTACGATTTGGTACTTTCTGATTATTATTACCTAGCATTTCATGTTTATCTATATATGCTTCATTGATTATTTCATTCTAGATATTTTGTGATTTTTTATCTTTTTCACTTATAGTCTATTCGAGACAAAAAAGGGGATAGAGGTATGTGATGTAAGGGAGTATTAAGCACACATTTTTTTGGCCTTTGCATATTGGTATCATGATTATATGTTCTTATTTTATTGGTATCGTGTTGTATTTCACACATTGTTTTGCTCACATGTTAAACAAATGATTTGTTTTACATATTGGTATTTTTATATCATTTGTTCCTCCATACTTCACTGGGTATTTGTCTGTTTCATGTGTGTAGGTATTCTTCAGCGATTAGAGATTTCACGACTGCATCACATTCAGATAGCTCATGCTTGCCGAAACTGCATATATTAGTCCTTGTCCTGTAATTTTTTATTTTGGGTTTTATGGCATGGGATTTATGTTTCATACGGCGTGATGGCCCAACTTAGGCATTTCACTATTTGGGTTTTGTCCCGAAGTAGTCAAAAGAGGAGATTTTTAAGGATAAAAATTTCAATTGAGTCCATTTGTAAGTAATTGACTTATTCCCAGAACAAAACTTGTTTGAGTCATAGATATAATTTTATATTGTCATGATCTCCCCATAGTCTATGACGTATTTGTTTAGAAGAAGTAGCGGCCAAGCATCAAAGATTAATCATGCTGAGTTTATTGGTGCACGTTTCACGTCTTAATTCAGATTGCATTCCTAATATCTCTCAGGTATAAACGCATTATGCTTATGGACTTCGAAAAACGTTTTAATGGATGAAAATTTTATTAAAACTGATTTTAAAATGTTTTAAATCATTTATTCTGAGTTTATCTACTGTTTAGAGTCGTGTGAATACTCACCTTGGATTTTGAGGCTTCAAACAACATGTGAAGTCATTCGAACGACATGTCACAGTCATTAGAACAACATGCACATATCAATAGAACGACTTGCTGACTTTAGTTTATTATTTAAGGCAGTGCTTGCTCAAAATTTTGAGAGGTGTGCAGAACCAAAAATACAATTTAGAACAATTTTAGTTTTCTACATGTTTTATAAGGTTTTCAAAGATTAAAACCATTCTTAGTTTTTAGAGATCTGAGATTTCATATACAATTGCTATAGAGATCTTCTTTGCACCATCTGGAGTTTGTTCATCCTTATTGAACAAAAGGTTTCATTGGGTTTTACGGTGAAAAAGCGGAGGATTCCAAGTTCTTAATCGTAGACAGTTGCCAAAGCTACATCGGTGGACACTGAGGCACTCTAAATGCGTGTTCTATGGACGAGTATCGTGGAAGGATTTCAGGGTGGGAACTTTGGAGGAATTGTTAAAGAGAAGAAGAGTATCATGGCTTGTGGGGATCGAGTCGTTGTGTAAGTCGATCTTTCTTCTATTGTAAACTCCGTATCATAGTGATTGTTTAGCTTGGGCAGTCCCAGGTTTTTCCCCTTTACGATTTCCTCGTACATCCGACGTTGTGAACTTTACTTTATGTTACTTACTTTAATCACCTAGATGCATGTTTAGGATTAAATAAGATAAAATTGGACTTAATTGAAATTGATTCTCAAACTCGGTGCATGTTAAATTTGGAAAAATGTTTTTGAAAGAAAAATTATGTTTGAAAAACTCAATTCACGAACTCGGTAATTTTTCTGATAAAATTGGACTTAATTGAAATTATTTCACAAACTCGATCATTTTGCTGATGATTGCTTTGACGTTCTTATTATCTGCTTCAAATGCACTAGTTATTTTTGGTTGGTAGGGAGATGATTTGTGTCTCTGAATCCCACACTCGTTGACCAATTTTGTGACTTCTGCCTCGAAATGTAACCCTTTATCTAACACTAGCTCATGTGGAACCCCATATCGACAGATTTTTTTTTTTTGGATGAACTTCGGCTACCTGTTTGGCAATCAATACTACGTATGACTCGACTTCGACCCATTTGGTGAAGTAATTAATGACAACAAGGATGAACTCGTGCCTATTATAGACTTTAGGTGTGGCTTTCCTTATGATATCGATGCCCCATATGGAGAATGGCCAGGTAGAGGTCATGTTATATAATTACTCTGGAGGTAAGTGTTAGATATTGGAAAACTATTAGCATTTAAAGCATCTTTGGACCCAAACTATGGTTGTCTAATAGTAACCCTGTCGAAAAAAATTCTTGGTGAGCATAGGTCCATTCATATGGAGTCCGCATTCCCCGCTGTTGATTTTCTGCCTTATTTCTCCAATGACAGCCCAAGCGATGCAGTGTAAGTGGGTTCCATCGAAGTTTCTCTTGAACAACTCTTTATCGCAGATAATGTACTGGACAACTAATTTGCGGAGGGTCGCTCGGTCTTTCTTGTTAGCATCTTGGTGATACCTACCATTCATGAGGAGAAGCCAGATGTCATAGTAATAGCACTCGGTCATATCATAATCCCCTTCTGTGATGAGCTCAATATAGTAGCAGTGTGTTAGTTTTTCTTGTTTTTATATGAGGAAAGGGACCATCATTATTCCCTCAGGCATGTCGGTCATGGACACTAAGGTAGCAAGGGCATCGTCTCAGCTATTCCTTACTCGGGGAAAATAGTGGAAGGTGATATCTCTTAACTGGGAGGATAACTCTTTTAGGTAAGCGTGGAAGGACAAGAGTTTTTTGTCTTTGAATTTCCATCTTCTAAGGACCAGACCGATGATAAGGGCAAAGTCCCCATAGACATCTAGGCACTGGATTTGTTTTTTTAGAGTGACTTTGAGGCCTATAGTGAATAGCTCATATTCAGTCATGTTGTTGGTGTAGGGAAAATCTAGCTTGATGGAAATGGGAGTGTGAGAGTCATCAGGGGTGATCAGGAGTATCCTAATGCTTTATCCTTTTTTGTTAGCAGTGCCATCAAAGAACATTTTCCACCGAAGGTCTTCCTGATAGGTGCAAAGGATGTCTTCATCCAGGAACTTGGAGATCTAAATATTAGCTTCTTCCATGGGATAGTCAGCAAAGTTGTCGAAGATGGCCATTCGAGATACATGTCTAATGGGAAAAGAGAGCATGTAATGTCGTAACTTCTGAGTGACCCAGACAAAGGTGGCACATGCTTTATCCAAGGTAGTGTAGTTTACTTCATACCCAGATCAATTTGTAACTAGCATAGTATATGGCTCTTTCTTATGGGATTTATCAAGGTATTGGGATAATAAAGTCCTAAATGCGGTGTTTATTACGATCAAGTATAGGAGTAGAGGGAGACCAGGCTACGATGACATGAGTACCGGTGGTCGGGTAAGATGCAACTTGATTTGGTCAAAGGGTTCCTGAAAATCTTCATTCCAAACATTGGTTGAATCCTTTTAGAGGAGTTTGAAGATGGGTTCAAAAATAAAATTCAACTGGTTAATGAACCGACTGATATATTATAATTTTCCCAAGAATTCTCGAACTTCCTTCTCTGTTTGTGATGGTGGCATTTCGAGTATGGCTTTCAACTGGCAAGATCTACTTCAATCCCCTTATCGCTAACCATAAATCCCAAAAGTTTTCCTTTGGTGATGTCGAAGACATATTTTCTGTGGGTTAGGCCGTATCTGATTTTGCCATACTCTTTCGAAGAGGTTCTGAAGAGTAGGAACATGACCTTCCCGAGTCTTAGACTTAATGATCATATCATCCACGCATACCTTGACCTCTTTATGTATAAAATCATGCAAGATGGTTGTGGTAGCCCTTTGGTAGGTAACACCCGCATTTTTTAGATCGAATGGCATAATTTTGTAATAGAAGGTTCCCCAAGGGTGACGAATGCAGTTTTTTCTTGATGATCAGAGTGCATCTTGATCTTATTATATCCAGAAAATCCGTTAATTAATGACTTGAGAGCGTGACTGGACGTTTTGTCAACGATCATGTCGATATTGGGCAAGGGGTAATCATCTTTTAGAGAGGCTTTGTTCAAATTCCTGTAGTCAAAGCACATGCGGACTTTTTCTCCTGATTTTGGCATGGGTACATTGTTGGATAGACATGTGGGATATTCGATAACTCGGATAAAGCCTACATTCAATTGTTTGACCACCTCCTCTTTAACCTTGAGCGACCATTCGGTGCGAAGATTTTGTAGTTTCTGTTTGACCGGTTTACATTTTGGGAGAGTTGGAATCTCATACTAAGCTATTTCGGGATAAATGTCGGGCATGTCATCGTAGTACCATGTGAAGACATCCATAAATTTCTTTAATAGTTCTTCGAGTGAAGTGCGCTCATGCTCACCTAGGGTGGACTCTATCCTAATCTCGAATAGTTGGCTATTAGAATCGATATTGATAATAAAATTTTCATCCTCATTAATTTGAATGTGGTTATGTCATTTGTTATTAACCTTCTTAAGATCAGTTAAGAATTATTCATTTGAAAAATCATCATCATTAAGAGTTTGATTAGGATCAAGACAATTAATGTAAGGCATAAGATACTCAAAATCTTCGTATATTTCATTCTCGGGAAAAATGGCATTAAGAACCTCGTCGAAGGAGGTCTCGATTATATTATTATCAAAAAAAGGAGACACAACAAAAGAGGAAGAAATAGGATAAACATATGGGTTGGGTTGCATTTCAGTTCGTGGAACTGGTATAGTATTCCAGTTGAGGAGGCATGCATTATCAGTCTTGATTAGAGCGTATGGGTCCGATAATGTAGAGCTTGAGCGGATCATGTAGAGTGCTAATCCTAGTGTTTGCAGATTGAATGAGTCCTCAGAGTAACTTCCCTTGAAAATCTTGACATGAGTGGTTATACATGATGTTGGGAGTACTCAGCCCAGGAGTAACTGTCTTGGAATAAGATCTCCATTCCTAGCTTCATATTCTTATCCACATGATCATACCATGATTCGAGAAAGCCACATAATGGAAAATCTTCACCCTCTTTGACGAATCTTCCATTAAAGGAATACCCTGAAATAGTCTTAGTACTTTATAATCTTCTCTTTAACCAGGGTTAACGGAGCATTTTGAGTTCTTCTGATGATGGTTGATAACCCAGGCCACATGGGGGAAGTCCTTCCTCAGTACTATGGGTTCCAGTATCACTTATTATCGTCGTATCAGACCTAGTCCAAGAAGAAAGTACATATTCTTGAACATATGTATCATGTTAACAATACCATGACGGTGATGCTCTAGACAGAATCATTCTTTGAAATCATCCCCTGCTGGGAGTTGAAGTGGTTTGACTCAAAATCCAGTCAAAAGCATGTCATTTGCCCCATATTGTATCTTTAGCACCGAGTTACTAGTGCTTGCATTCTCAGTATCATCATCGTCTCCAGTGATAGTGACTTACCTTATAGTGAAGAACTTCAGTTTATAATGGAGATAGGAAAATACCCACTTGATTCTATGAGTCCATGATGAACTAAGCAATAGATTAAAGTAAGACGGTATACCGATAACCTGGAACTCGGTAATAGGATTGATAGATCCATCCCCTACTATGAGATTTATGGATCCCATCACTTCTCGACAAGTATTGTCTTAAGCATGCACTACAGTGGAAAATGAAGCAAGGTCGCTTACTTTCAAACCCAGACAGTTGAAAGTTCTTGACAGAAAAACATAGAATGCTGATTTGTTATCGATAAGTGAGAGCGGGAATGTCTTACCAATTACCTTAATAGAGATATTAAGGGCATAATTGTGATTAGGGCCGAACTTTGGTATTTCTTCTTTAGAAAAAAAGAGTAATCTTGTAGAGGTTAGAGACTTGATCAGCTTCATAACCTCTTCTGGAGTGGTAGAATGAGGGACATTGGGACCGGTAAGTAATTTTATTAGAGAATTTCGGTTTAGTTGGAAAGACATGAAAAGTCCCCACAAGGTGATGTTGGTAGAGTTTTCTTGAGCTGGTCGAGGATCTTTCTTTCCTCGATGGTAATTTCTGGCATGGGAAGATTCTTGATAATTCCCTTTCTTTTATCTATCCTTGTTGACTATGGATTCAAATTATGTTAGTGCCTACTGAATCTTGTCTTATGGTTCATGGAGGGTGGGAAGAACCGAAACCCCATTTCTTCATCAATTTTGGCTTGTTTGGCCACTTGTTTGATTTCTCCTCGAAGATCTTTAAAAGATATCATCCCACACATATGGATCACTGGGCTAACTTTTTCTTGGCTTGGCTCTTCATCTGAACTATCAAAATTTTCCCCCCATCTAGTCACAACGATGTCATCTCACCATGAGAAGTCAAGGCATTCCACAACTTCCACGACTTCTTCATATACCTCCTCCCATTCAACGGGGAGATGCATAAGTGAAGGGACCAATCGCCTTTGCAGTTTCAAAGCATAAAGTAGATCGGACATATTGCAAATCTCATCGGTCTGTCGAAACAAGCCTACCATGATCTGAACTTCATCGTCCAAACTGACTTCGTCAATAGGTACCACCCAATTATTTAACTCTAGAGGTTCCATGAATAGTGCACTGAACTTCTGGCAGTCAATGGTTATTTCCAAGGTAAGTTTCAGATCAAACTCTAGGAGCTAGTTCAGTACTGCTGGCAATTCCATATCTTTTCCCCCAGAAGTACAAACGATAATGCATGCTCTTGTATTAAACGATAGAGCTTGGTCGATAAAACAAGTAGGACGTATGAGAAAATATGGGCAAACTTTCAGGGGTTTGAGTGAAAATATGGGTATGATGGGTGATTTACTAGGTACAATCTAGGTAGATGTGTCAAATTCCGGATCATTTTTTGGGAAGATGGCATTTGCATGATTTAGGAGTGGAGTTTGAGTGGTGTTAGGTTTAGGATTAAATGGTGGGGAGATGATACCCTGATCAATCAGACCTTGGATTACATTCCGAAGATGGAAGCACTGATTAGTGGTATGGCCGCCATCTTTATGGAAATCAAAATGGGTCTAGGGTTTGAAAATTTTGGGAAGTGGGTTTGGTAATGGACGAGGGTCCATTGGCTTGATGTTATGTCGACTCAATAGGGCTTGGTAGATTTTGGAGAGGGGAGCATGAAACTCGATGTATTCTTTTCTGACTGTCCTAGCTCGGCTTTCTGGTGCCCAAGAGGCAGCAGGCTATGAGATGTTGTTGACTATCTAGACTGTAGCAGGCTACTCATATTTTCTTGGAGTGAACTGTCTAGATACTTTCTTTGGCTCAGCGTCTTCCTTGGTAATACTTTCTTCAATCCCTACTCCTGCTTCGCGGAGAGCTCTAAAATATGGGTAATACAATCCTCCCATCATCACTCGAACATGGGGTAAGAAGTTTTTATTCACAATACTAACTTGCTCCTCTTCGAAAGGCCAGTTGGTCATAGTGGCCGCTTTCTCCCTCCACCTTGGTATGAAATTACTGATAATTTCTCTGGGATTATGCTTAATAAGTTCTAAATCACGGTGTGTAATTTCCAGCTCCTCTTTGTAATTGTATTGTTACATTAATTCAAGGGCAATATCCTTCCAACCCTGAATTCTAGATTCCTCGAGGGATAAAATCCAATGAAGAGCACTGTCTTTCAGAGTTTGCTGGAACATTTGGGACACTATTTCCTTATAGTCACCTAGGAGAGTCATGGCTAGGTGGTAACTTCAAAGATGAACAATTGGGGGCACGCTACCCCTAACTTCTCAATGTGAGGCATCTAGAATTTTTTTGGCAGCCTTGCTTTAGGGTAAGGAGACATTTGGGTGTAATCCATATAGTTCCCAGAGATTAGGACTTAGTCAAACTTCTTGGTTAACATCTTAAGGTCCTCCTTGACCTTATTTAAGTCTTCTTACTTCGGATTGAGGAATATTGGCTAGTTAGCCCTGGCTGGGCAAGATTTGGCATAGGGAGATGGGTTGGGGGTGGCCCACTAGTAGGAGCGGCACGTGGAGCGTGCTGATGTTCTTTTTGGGACCTAAATAGACTCAGGTGCATGAGAACCCATAAAACGAGGTAAGAGGAACTCGATCTCTTTGGTAATAGGGACCCATTTTCATTGCATCTCATGAACACCATTTTGAAGGATGTCAATCTTGGCAGTAATTTGGACTAGGACCGTCATCAAACCAGGATGCACATTCAGAACTTGGTCTGCATTCTCCATGGAGGGTTAGTGAAGGTGGATTCTGAACCCGGAGGAACCAGCAATAGAACTAACAGAGCTTCAGGGCGATTTGATGGAAGACCAAAGCCAATAGGAGACTAGGCCAAGGGTCGGGTATGCGATCGTCCTGAGAAGGAAAATGATTTGAATTTATTTTTAAAAGAGAAAAGGATTAATATTTTATAGGAAAATGGGAAAATGTTTTTGATATTTTTTTGGAAAAGGGAGGTCAAAATGTTTTTGATATTTTGATAAATGGAGGGAAAAAGTGTTTTTGGTACCTCAATAAAATAGGGGGGGAATGTTTTTTTTGGTATTTTGATAAAAGAGGAAGAAAACTATTTTTGACAGTTTTGGTAAGGAAGGAGGAAAACTGAGAGAAGAGTAGTAGTAGTAGTAGTAGTAGTAGTAGTAGTAGTAGTAGTAGTAGTAGTAGTAGTAGTAGTAGTAGTAGTAGTAGTAGTAGTAGTAGTAGTAGTAGGAGTAGTAGTAGTAGTAGTAGGAGTAGGAGTAGTAGTAGTAGGAGTAGTAGTAGTAGTAGTAGTAGTAGTAGTAGTAGTGTAGTAGGAGCAGTAGTAGGAGCAGTAGTAGTAGTAGTAGTAGTAGTAGTAGTAGTAGTAGTAGTAGTAGTAGTAGTAGTAGTAGTAGTAGTAGTAGTAGTAGTAGTAGTAGTAGTAGTAGTAGTAGTAGTAGTAGTAGTAGTAGTAGTAGTATTAGTAGTAGTAGTAGCAGTAGCAGTAGTAGCAGTAGGAGCAGTAGGAGCAGTAGCAGCAGTAGCAGTAGTAGCAGTAGCAGTAGTAGTAGCAGTAGTAGTAGTAGTAGTAGTAGTAGTAGTAGTAGTAGTAGTAGTAGTAGTAGTAGTAGTAGTAGTAGTAGTAGTAGTATGTTTTCACTTGTATCAGGTTTACCTAAATGCAAAAAGAAATGTCGCACGGGACCTGAGCCTGGGAAAAGTGGGTTTGAAAAATATGAAATTGCACAAAAATTTAGGCGGCATGCCGACCCGGCATTTCAACAGAGTTTCGGGTAGTAACTAGCAAAACTAAATATGAGTGCCTTAGGTTTGATGCCTATATGAGGGTATGCAGTTATTGGGTTAGTGAAAAGGGTCCCCCTTTTGGCATGACTTCCACGATATACATTTTGCTTCTGAGGGTAATCGGTACGTGTGGATAAGCCATTTGATATACCTGAGTGTATGTGAATTGCCACACTATATACCTCGTGGGAACTGTACGTGTGAGAGAGAATTCAATATACTCGACGTACGTGAATAAGTTCCCGACTTTTGGGAGCTCCCGATGGCCTCTAGATCGGTACTCGAAGTATAACCTAGGGTTTGTAGTGAATTGGGGAGGTGCTAGGGACCTAAGGAGAGACTTAGGGGTGTCCTAGAATGTGGTGCCTATATTTAATTATCTCTATTATTTGGTTTTAAACATATTAGTTTTTAACACAGTAGATCTAGTAATATTTCAAATTACTAATATGCCCTTATTCATATGATTTGTATATAATATAAGTTTATTTTTCAATTATTTTCGGGAGAAAAATGCTTTTGACTTTTTAACAGATAACTATGATGTAACGTATAAATAAACATGTAAATTATTTATTAGTCTCGTTTATCCATTAAGAAATTGATATACCAAAAAACATAAGAAAAACTTATTTTAAAATATCAAAAAGCTAAAATTGCTGAAAGAAAAATGACTGAAATTACCAAAAAGGATGTACCGCATGGTTTGGTATTGGTATATGATTTTTAGAAACTAAAAACCGAAATTGTCGCAACCGAACATACCAAAAAAATTTGGTATGGTATTAGTACAGGCCAAATACCGGTCAAACCGACCGATAACCACCCTTTGTAGGAAGTTATCCAAACAATGTCTCATAGTCAGATTCATTGATATAGTTTTATCTAGGTCATGTCCGAAAAAATAGATAAAGATCAAAAAAATTAAAAAAAATAAAAAAAATACGATT
The DNA here is from genome assembly GCA_949130495.1 of Sambucus nigra. Classification (NCBI taxonomy): domain Eukaryota; kingdom Viridiplantae; phylum Streptophyta; class Magnoliopsida; order Dipsacales; family Adoxaceae; genus Sambucus; species Sambucus nigra. The sequence goes on from OX422209.1 coordinate 208,388,248, forward strand.
TGTTTTTATCCAAAAAGTAAATGAAAACAAGGCTAAAGAAGGAAAACAAAAGTTTTTTTTACATATTTCCAAAATAGTTTTTGTTAAACAAAACAACAAATATATGTAATTCTAAAATATTGCAACAAATTTTCAAAATATAATTAGAAAAAATAGTAGTTTTTAATATAACAAAAATAATAGTTTTCTTAATCAAAGAACCAAAAAAGTTTATTAAAAATAACTGAAAATGTAAATAGTTTTTTCGTACATATTTTTAAAACATAATTTTTTAAACAAAATAATAAATACTTTTCTTTGTTAAACATAAAAAACATGTTTTAAAATATAACATAAAATGTAAGTAGTTTTTCAAATATAAAATCCATTTAAAAAAAGGAACAAACATTAAATATATATATGTAGATAACCTAAATTTAATTTTAGTAAATGGGGGTATTTTATGGTCAAATGAAAAAGAGTAAAGTGGACTAATAGTCAAAAGAGCTTATCTAAAGGTTTTGTTTTAATTGGATATCAAAGGCTTAAAAGTCAGAAGGTGGGAGTTAGAATGAATACTTTAAACATTAAACTAAAATAACCCCCAGATTTACCACTTTGGAAATTGTAAACATGTTTTTTCAAATAGTTAATTTTAATACATATTAGTGTAGTAGACAATATACTATCGTGATAAGTTTTCTTAAACAAAATAAACTTATATATAAAATCAATAAATAATAATTTAAAATAACATTCTACGGGTTTTTCTGTGATTAGCAGATGAGTTCCCATCTTTGATGACACATTGCAAATTAGCATTTCTAGTGGTTAAAATGTGTTGTAGTGGATTTAGATTGAAAATAAAGATTTTTGTGAATATTAGATTCTCTCCAATCAGTACGTCAAGTATTAAAATAATTATGGTTTTGGATCGTGAGAAAACACAATGGTCATGGTGTAATACCCCATAATTTTAACATTTATTAAATGGTGAATTTTTTTATTTATGATTATATGGGTCTGTAGTGACATGTGATGTCACTAATTATTTTCATTTGTGTTGTGTTATTGTATTTTATTCAAAATTGAAGTATGATTTAATACACGAGAATGAATTAATAATTATTTACTAAATAAATAATTTAATAATATTTTTTGGGAAAAATATTGGTTAGGACTTAAAAGGATGGGTTTTAAACCCTATGGGGTAGTATAGAGCCTGGACTAGGTTTTAGAATAATTGGTTATGGTTTGGGGATTAATGGGTCAAGGTTAATAAAGGGTCCAACCCTAATTTTGTGGTTAACAAGATTAAAAAGGGGTTAGGATTAGTCTAGTTCATTTTAACACTTTAGATGGGAAACCCTATGACTAGAGAGAGAGTAGAGAGAAAATATAGCTGGAGAAGAAGAATTGAACTAATTGTCTTGGAAGGAAAATAAGATTTGGGGTAATTGACTTGGATTCACCACCTTGATTTAGAGGCAAGTTTATTTAATATACTTATATAATTTCTTTTGTCATAGAATATAGTTATTCATTGGATTCTAAATCTAAACATAATACACTTAATTTAGATAACTTAATAACAAGTTTTCGATTGAAATTTATTAGTAAAAATTATCTTTTTATTCATAGATGTAATTTGGTTCAATTTGTCATGAATTTTGGGTTATATCTAACAAATTGATGTTAAAGTTGTGTATAAATGAAGAATTGAGTAAAAGTCGCTTGATTATGGCATGAATGGATTGAAAATTTGGGACTTTAGAATAAAATTTAAAACTAGGGTTCTAACTATGAATGTTAATGTCTAAATTTGGGTTGGATATTTGGAATGATCTTAGCTCAAGTTACCCAATATTTAAAATCACAGATGATAATGTTATGCTGAAATAAATGAAAGAAGTGTAAGGAGACACAATGATTTTATGTGGTTCAGCCCAAAAATGGTGCTTACATCCATGAGATAAAGTCACTGTCTTTTTTTGGGTTTGGTACAAGTCTCTTAGTAACACTCTCTAGGGTTAGAACAAAGTGGTTGTGTCCCTAGATGAGAGAAGTAGTACTACATTTATAGTAGTTGGAGGTTAAAGAGATGGACTACATTTATACACTAGGTATTTACATATCTACACAATAATATGAAACTCAAAATTGATTCACGTGCATGTGCATGGTGGATGTTGAATATCTCACATGTGTGTATTTACCTTACTGATGGTTAACCTTCCTGGGTGTGGTCAGCTGGATGGGTGACCATAAGGTATCTGAGACGACCGGGTTCGTTCACTATTTGAGGATCCAATGATGTTTTTAACAGGTGTCACTATATTATAGTTTCATGTGGCTTAATTATTTTAGGCTCTAACAGAAGCCCCCAATACTTCATTCTCGATAGGGTAGTGAAAGGATGGAGTATTCTTCTCCAAAAGATTCCAACTCCTTGGGAAGGTGTTGGTCGGCTACTGACCTCAAGGACTTGTAAATTTCAATCCTTCACACTAAGATGGTGGAAATTTTATAAATTTTTGGAAAAATAACAAATCGTCTAAGAGTACGCTAGTCCTTAGAATCTTGAGGAAATAAGAGGTTGTCAATATCTGAAACGTTGGTACGTTTAATCCTTTTAAACTTGGAGCTCTAGGTACATTATTCCACCTATAAAATATCTATTTCCTCTCAATATCATCTCACCTTGAATTTCAAATTATGTCCCTTACCGTTGAGCTTTATATTCATTGTTGATAAGGGAACTACGGTTGAGTGTTAATCGTCACTGTAAGAATCTTTTTATCCTCGTATTTTCTTTTCAGAGTTTTACAATGGTTTATATTGTGGTTGAGAGTTCTTTGGAGTAATTTAGAGTAAATAATAGTATCCTTGAATGGTTAGTAACTGAACTAGTCACCGGTTCGTGTGACTTATGTGCTTTAGATGAGGGCCATTGGCTTCCCACTATTTTTATAACAAAGTGTGGAGTGATTTTCCCGCCCAATCATTTTTTATTTTATTTTGTCAATATTTTTATGTGGTCCCATCCCAATTGGCCCTAAATATATGGAGAGTAGTAAAAGGATTTAATCGCATTAATGAACTATTTAGAATGCATATAGGTATAAAAGAATTAATGTATTGTTATAGTTAGGAGACGACTGCTGACAACATATATTATTTGAAGACAAGATATTCCAATAGGGTGCTGATGGTTAAATTTTATGATTTCAATAAAGATTATTGGGGTTATGGTTTAATTGCTAAGAATTGAGAGTGTGCCCCTTTTTTAGAGGGTGAAGAATATACTGGGCCACGTTGCCCTTAGAAAGGGCGTGGCATATGTCAGCATCCTTATCATTTGCATATTTTTTGGTTTATTCTTTTCAAGTCATTCTTTTACTAATCAGTGTTTCTATACTTATGTTTGGCAGAAAGAAGGAAGAAAGACATTCCAACTTAATCCGAGGTGAATTTTGTTGATTTGAAGCTTGTCTGGTCTATTCAATGGAGACTTTGATCACCTCATCCTCACTCAATTTTAGTGTTTTTAGATTACCAAATCTCAATCACTTCTTCAGTTGATAGGATAATACAAGACATACTTGTCGCCCCCATAGACTTAGAGGAGCTGACCTCATCTTCCCTAGCTACTAGTTCAGAATTTTCTTCTTTAGAAGGAAATCTTACTATTAGAGTTACTTCATCCTCCTTCGAGTATTTGGACATAAATTTGGTGTTGATTGTTACTCCTTCCTCAGAAGAGATGGTGAAAAGAAAAATCCCCAATCTCCTTGTTGGAGCTAAGTCTCCTTCTCCAGCTGAGAAAAGGAGCATTAAGGAGGGCAATTCCAAGCGCCTTATTATGGTGGTGCCTGATGAGGTTAAAACCCAGGAACCTAAGTTTAAGAGGTTGAAGAAAGGACTTTCCAAGGAGTTGACAGGAAATAGTGAAGTCCATCAAGCTTCTATTAGTGCTGCTTTTGTTATAGTAAACCCTAGCTTGGCTAGGAGTTTGATAGGTTAAGGGGTCTTTCCTGTTGATGAGTCTGCTGCTTTTGCTGCTACTGCCCTTTCAAGGGCAAGACTTTTACAGAGAGCCAAACATAATTTGGAATTGTTAATTATCTTGTCCCATGACTTTATTTCATTTGTTTATGCCTTAATGTTGTGGTTCACTGAATTCCTTGCCTTTCTTGAATTATGCAGTTTTTGGTTGACTATAATAAATTTTTAAGGAGAGATGACCAGCTGAGGGAGTCCTCGACAGATTGAAGATTCTTTCAAAGGGTTAAAGGATTCCCTCGATGCTTACAAAAAGTCATATGTGAAGGACTAGGAGAAGTGGAAAGGGATTATATATAAGGCCGAGAAGGAAAAGAACAATGCAGTGAAAATTGTCGAGGAGGATGCTAAGAAGGTCGAGAAGGCTGAGAAAATTACCGTCAATGTGGATGGAAAGTACCAGGTTTTGAAGGCCAAGTTCAAAATGAAAAATAGGACACTTCTACCAGGGTCTGGGACAAGCCCTTCTCCATAGTGACTGTGCAAATGGAATTTTTGAAGAAGTCGTCCTTCAAGGAAGGATGAGATATTGCTCTTTAAAAGGTCAGCACATCTTCAGACTCTCAGTTATTTCCATAGTACTACCCTAGTAATCCTCATGTGGTTTATTAGGATATGAATGGCGATGAGGGAATGGTTGAATCTTCTGTGGCCCCTGAGATGGAAGTAATAATATTTCATCTTAAGGAGGTGGTTTCTCAGGACAAGGAGAAGATTTAGCCATCTAGGAGTGTGTTCATATTTTCTCCTTGTAACACAACACTTTTTGATAACCCGGAATGATTTTCCTTTTTATGTATTCCCTTTAATAATTTTATTGAAATTTCTCTTTCTATCATATAAATGATGTTGATGCCTGCTGTGTCTTTTCTTTAACTTTTCATACCCATGCCCTACTTTTTAGTTAAAATCCAGAGGGTTCGCTATGGAAGCTACTTAGAGTGACTTATATAAAAGGAGTGTTCAAATCTTTGGGGCAGTTCATGAAGATCTTAACGAGGAATAGATGGAAGAATTTCTTGGCATAGATGCTTCTAACCAAGTTATAGAAGCATATCTTCATTCACATAGGCTATTCAACTAAGCTGTGGTGAGAAACACTTGTTATTATGAAATGATACTCCAGATGCAGAAGGACCACAAGGAAGCTCTTGCTAGTTTGGCAACTGATTATGAGAAGAAATTTTCTCGGTTGAGTAGTGAGGGTTGTTTGGAAAAAAACTTATAGGACATCTCCTCGGCCTATAATAAAAAGGAGTTTATGATGAAGTGTGAGGTAAATAGTGCTCAGGAAGTAGCTAGTTTATAGGAGCTGGAGAATAACATATTGAGGGATGAGATGGAGGGATAAAAGAAGTCTGTAAGTGTCAATCAAAGTGAAGGGGTTTCTTTCTAGAGAAGGAGAATGTCAGGTTAATGGAGGAGATTGGGAGTTTAAAGAAGTCCAAAGGTGGTCAATCACATGGGTAGGTTGTGACTGCTCACCCCACAGTTGAAGAGGAAAGGACCAAAAAGACATTGGTCAGCCAGGACAACTTGATAAAGAACCAGTAGGCTAGCAATAAAAAATTAAACAAAACGGTTAATCGTTTGAATTTACATTTTCATAAGAAAGTGCATATCATTTTTATGAATATGTATGATGAAGCCTTAGCACATATGGTTTATGAACTAGAGCAGGCTAGGAGAGATAGGTACAAATGCGGTTGGATCAATGCTCTAATGATATTGAAGGTTCCTGTAGAAGATTCTGTATGGTAATGGCATAACCTTGGATGTTTACATCACCCTACACCTCCTTTTAAGTTTGATATTAAATGTATCCCCATTGATTTTGTCCCCATAAGCCTAGTTAGGAAATATCTTGGAGATTATGGCCTTTATGGAAAAGACACTCTCGTTCAACCTCTGCATTTGGTGGATAAACCTAACTCTAGTAGGCAAAATAAACTTAGGGAGGTGGGATCTAATGTTATTCCTTCATCTTTATATGTCCCTCCTGAAGGTGCGAAGAAAGTCTTGGGAAAATGTCCAATAGAATGAGAAGCTCCTATGTTAGTCTTGTTTTTGAATTTTTAAAGAGAACATGTAATGATGTCAATTTTTTTCCGAATAAAATTCAAGTTGTTGCTAATTTTTCTTTGTATGGTTGTGGCCTACCAGTATATTAACATTACGATTATGTGGTTTGCCATTGGAAAACTAGTCTTCTTGACTGGTTACCAATTTGGACGAACCTAAGTTGTCCATCCTTAGGTTCTATTAACACACTTGTCATTGTCCAAACGGATTCTGTCATTTTTTACTAAGTGTTTGTGTTAGTTACCATTGGCGACGAAATGTTCAAGGATATTTCCTTAAATTGTTCTGGTAAAACTTCTTATTCTTGACTTTAGGAGGTCTTACAAGAAATTTTAGGATTAGAAACTTCTTATTCAAGTCTTGTCAAAGATGAAGTCATACATGAAGTTTTGAAATTTCTTGTCTTATAAAAGATGAAGTCATATACATGTAGTTTTAAACTTGTTCTTGATGGCTCCAAGATTTGAATTAAATTCATCCTCGAATTTAATTTTGTTTGTTTATTTGAAATTTATATGATATCTCCCATTCCCATGAAAAAACATGAAAAAGGAAATCAATTGTTGATAAACTGATAATTTTTCATTGATATTGAAAAACATGTTATACAAAGATACTGGAAACTTTCATTCACAATCACTGATAATATTTCCTCAAATGCTTGGCATTTTAGGGGTTCTTGAATTTCTCTCCTTCCAAGATTTTTAGGTGATAAGTACCTGGTTGAACGACCTCTGAAATACAGTATGGACCATGCCAGTTAGCCTCAAACATGTTTCCTTTTTGGAGTAATTTTTTTAGAACATAATCTCCCTCCTTTAGGTTGCTCGATTTTACTCTCCTATTATAGAATCTAGTAGTACGTTGTTGGTAGGTAGCAACACGTAGAGTTGCTTTTTCTCTCACTTTTTCTACCAAGTTTAAATCTAGTCTCCTCATGAGATCAATTTTAGGAGAGTTAAAGTTGATCACTCTGTGAATAGGCAAACAAATTTCCATCAAGACTACATCCTCTATCCTAAATGCTAACATATAAGGATTTTCATTGGTAATTGTCATCAATGTTGTTTTATAGGACCAAAGAACAATCTGTAGTTCATTGATCCAGTTTCTTTTGGCATAATCTAGTATTTTCTTCAATCTATCAAGTAGTGTCTTACTGGTTATTTATGATTGACCATTGCATTGAGGATGCCGAGGTGGAGAGTGAAATTTTTGAATTTTGTACTTGATGCAGTAACCCTTAAATTTCTAATTGTCAAATTGAGTCCCATGGTCCATGATAAAGGCATATCGTATAACATAATGACATGTGATACTCTTCCATATGAACTAAAAGACTCTCTCATAAGGCATTTCAACTAGAGGTTCAGCCTCCACCTATTTGGTGAAGTACTCTATAGCAATGACTAAATATTTAAACCTTCCTCTTGTCTACAACAAAAAGGATGACAAAGTAAATACCCTACATGGAAAAAGGCCATGGAGATGTGATCGATGTCAATGTAGCCCCCGGTCATTTATGGATGGTAGCGAACTTCTGATATTTTTTGCATCACCTAGCATATGAAGCACAATTTGCGTTCATGGTTGGCCAGTATTATCCCTACACGGACACTAATTGTACTAATCAGCAGCCTGTCGAATGAGCTCCGCCCGACCCTTTGTGTACCTCTTTAATAACTTCTTTTACTTCTAAAGGATGAACACATTTGAGCAATAATACAATGCATCCTCTTTTGTACAAAACACCTCTATCAAGATGTAGCTAGCTTATTTGTATCTCAACTTCTGCCTTTCTTAATATATCCTTTGATGGGATTCATCCATGAGGGTTCCAAATCTACCTCAATCAGATTAATGGTTTTTTATTAATATTTTTACTTAATAGAATTTCTATAAGAATGGTCATTCTTAATTCTTTCCTGGTCGCTGAAGCTAGCTGACCAAGTGCATCTGCTCGGGCATTTTCAATTTTAGGTACTCCAACCACTTTAACCACTGAAAACTTGGATATTCTATCTTGGGCCTTTTCTAGGTATCATGTCATCAATTCTATTTTGACTCCATATATCCTCAACACCTAATTGACAATCAATTAGTAATCACTATGGGCCATGACTTTCTCGGTGCCCAATGAAAGATCTAATTCAAAGCCCGCCATCAGCGCTTCATATTCTACCTCATTGTTAAAAGTTTGGAATTGAAAATGAAGCGTGTATTATACACTTATATCATCAGGAGTATTCATGATTAACCCATCATCACTAGCCGTTGAGCATAAATATCTGTCTACATACATCGTCCATACAAGCATTTCTCCATTGAAGTTCCTTTCACTCAGGGATCGATATTTGAACATCTTTTAACTTTGATCAAAGTACCATTTGGCTGCTTCTCATGCAGTGGATATTTATTGTTTATCTTTTTTGGGGATATCTTTCAGAAAAGTCTGCTCGGGATGGTTAGCCTTTGAGCTCTCTTTCGAAGAAGTCTGCCCGGCTGATGTTTCTTTATCCAGAATTTGATCAGCAGGATCTTTATAATAAATCAATCCAATTATAAAAGATATAACCTCTTATCCCTTTACTGTTATTTTGGGTTCATAATATATACCATGTTCTCCGAGTTCCACTACCCATGCTATTAACCTCCCCGACTTTTCTAGTTTATGAATGGATTGGTGCAACTATAAGTCTGTGTAAACTAAAATAGTGTGGGCCTGTAAATACTTTTTCATACATTGTGAGGCTTCGATGAGGGCTAAAACAAGCTTATCTAGTCATGGGTACCGAATTTCAGCTCCATAAAAGGCCTTATTGTTTTACTAAACCGGTTTTTGTACCCCATTTTCTAATCAGATGAGTGCTAAGCTAATCGTCGACTCAGATTCTTCCAAGCATAACTATAATTTCTCCCCCATGATTAATCAGGAAAGAAATAATGGAGATCCTAAGTATTTATTCAACCCTAGGAAGTCATTATCACATTCTTAATTTCACTTCAAAGTCTTTCTTAACACCTTGAAAAAGGGTAAGCATTTGTGAGTAGCTTGGGGAACAAACCTGTTAAAGGCAACTACTCTTCCAGTTAGCTTCTGTACATCCTTCTTGCATGAAGAGATTGTTTGTTAATCAATTCTTTGATCTTGTCCTCATTGGACTCAATGCCTCTCTAATTTATTATAAATCCCAAGCACATTCCTCCTTGTATGCTGAACACATATTTGGTAAGATTAAGGTTCTCTAATTGATCGAATGTTTGTTCAAGGTACATAATGTGGTAAATGGATTTCTTACTTTTGGTGAGCATGTCATCTACATACACCTTCATATTTTTACCAATTTGTTCCTCAAAAACCTTATTTACCAACATTTAGTACGTCGCTCTAGTGTTTTTTATCCTAAAGGCCATAATATTATAGCAGTAAGTACTTCAGATGGTGATGAATGAGGTTTTCTCCTTCTCCTATAGCTTCATCTTGATTTGGTTATACCCTGAATACGCATCCATAAAATTGAGAAACTCATTCACGGCCGTGGCATTAACCAATTTATCAATTATGGGCAAATGGAAATAATCCTTTGGACAGGCCTTGTTGAGATTCGTAAAATCAACACACATGCACCATTTATTGTTCTTCTTTCTAACCATATCTACCTTATCCAATCAATCCAGAAATTTGGCATCTTTAATAAACTTTGACTTCTGTAATTTGTCCAACTCTTCCTGGATAGACATGTTAATACATATTGAATATTCTTGGTTGACTTAGCATCTTTAGTGATATTTAACTCATGGAATATGAATTTTGGGTCGATCCCTGTCATATCCTCATGGTTTTAAGCAAATATGCTTTTTCGCTCTTTAAGGAATTATAATAATTCATGTTTGAGGGTTGGCTCTAGATATGATCCGATAGTCCTCTCTAGGCGATCATCATCTAGGATGATCATTTTCGTTGCTTCTAAAACCCGTCCTTTAACAAAATTAGCCTCCTCGGAGGGATCTAAGGCCTCAATCTGGTAGGTGGTGGTAAGTTTGTTTACTTCTTCGTGGTCGGCTGATATATATTAGCATGCCCTAGATTTAATTTGATTTTTTGTGATAACGCTGACCCTATAATGAGTGAGAAATTTCAAGCACTAGTGGAGGATAAATGGTACCGCTTTGAACTTCTTTAAGAAGACCCTACCAAGGATCATGTTGTAAGTTGATTGGACGTTTCTTGTCTAAGACAAAGAAATTAATAATTTCAGTCTGGTTTGCTAGCCATGTGCCGATAAGAACTTCTAACTTGGCAGTTCCTAAAGGATACACTTTTTCTTCTTAGAATCCTATTAGGGTCCTTTGATAGGGCTCCAATTTGCTGTCGTGTGGTCCCAATCCTCTGAAGCAGTCATAAAATATGACATCAGCTGAGCTACCATTATCTACTAAAATTCTAGCCACTCTTGCATCATGTACTCATATAATGATGACCAGAGGATCTTCATGGGGGATAAAGCACTCCAGATAAATCATTCTTAGAAAAACGTATCATCAACTTATCTTTATTTACCTTTCTTGGGTGACCATCAATGTCATCAGACAAATTGGTTTGCCTAATATATGACCATACTTTAGCTTCATTTAAGTAGGCTTTCCTTTTACCTATTTCGTTGTCACCACCAGCATCTCCTCCTGTAATAAAATTATAGCCAAAAGATATCATTTTTACCTCGAGTTCAGGCTCTCGGTTTCTTCGGTAGGTCTTAGTCATGTTCTGAACCATTATCTCCACCCCTTTTTTTCTCTTCCCTTCCTTTATAAGGGTATTCTGATTGTCTTCTGGTGTCTCTTTCCTCTGTCCTATCAACGAATTTCGAAATCTTTCCACATCGGATCAGGCTTTCTATATCATTCTTCAGGGCTATGCATTTGTTAGTAGTATGCCAATGGTCTTTATGAAATTCATATTACTTTAGCTTATCTCTCCTATTAAGGGGAGATTTCAGTTTTCTAGGACATTTTAGTTCCCTTCTTTGCCTTATCTCTTCCAAAATGTGATTTATGCAAACAGTGAGGGAGGTTCATTCATCATACTTCTTGAGTTTTTCAGCCTTCTTATCCTTTTGGTCTTTCTTCTCAGAGTTCTTTTGGCCATCGTCCTTGGAACTAGGGGTCGATTTTACAGCCATAGCCTCCTCTACGTTCATGATCTTGCCAACTTTATCCACTAATTCAGTCATGGTCTTAGGGATATTTTTGCAGAGCATAATACAATTTCTCAGGGAGCAAACTGCTTATTAAGGTAATGATAGTTGTCTTTTCTTCATAATCTACTACTTTCAGCTTTTTATTATTAAAACGAGTGATATATTCGCGAGTGGTTTCCCCTAGTTGCTGATGGGAACTTAATTAATGAGCTACCCTTTTGATGGGTTTGGCTCCAAAGAAGAAATTATTGATGAATAGCTCGATAAGTTGCTGGAAGATAGAGATTTTCCCCTGAAGCTAATTGTTATGCCAAATCTGTGATGATCGGGTAATAGTACTTGAAAATGCTCGGCAAAAAATTTTATTTAGGACTAAGTAGATGTCAGCTATAGCGCGATATTTCTCTATATGAAGTACATGATCAGTATTTACATCAGACTTAGGAGTAACCATGGGTGGTTTGAATTTAGCAGGTATGAGAAAGTCCACAATAGCTGAAATAAAAGGTGATCCCTTTACAAAAATCTTCTGTATGGGATTTTTAAATTTGGCCATTTCTCCCAAGAGATCTTCTAGCCACTAGATTGAACCTTGCCTGGATTAGTTTTATAGGAAGAAATTTTGGTTGCTCGACCCTGCGATTGTGCTGAGCTCTCTTCCTGGGAAGTCTTCTTGACATGCGTGAACCCTCGCACTCTAGTTCTTGACTTAACAAAATCTTCTTGGAAATCTCAATATTTGGATGGCTCTTTATGATTTTGGCCTCTAAATTGCTGACAAATCCCGCAAGGCAAAACATTTATCTCACTAATATTTATAGTAATACGTGAGTCCAGATTTGATGAAATATCGCGTTGAGCGTATTTTAGACTTGAGCAATGTGGTTGCGCCTACGTATCTATATCGTTTGTGGAATCAAACACTGCATAGTTTGTGGGTGCGTACGATATGCCAAAAAACTCATTTTTGGTTGTTTGGTTAGCTTTGGTGCGTGGGTGTGCCAAATCCATCTAGCCGCCTCTAGACGCAAATATACCATATAAGATACGTAAAACTCATAATGAAACTATGAAAATCCACTCATCACTAAAGAAACCGTGACAGAGCTCAAGAGGTTCATGGGGGAGAAGAGTTAGGTTTCCTCTCCTTACTTTTCCCTTAAGACCATTATCCTACTAAGTGAAGGGAAACCCTCTTTTTATGAGCAAATATACCAAATGGGCTTTCCACTTATTATCTTTTCAATGGAACCAACTATCCAATATTTTTGGTGCCACTTGTCATAATATATGTGGTGACATCATAAATTAATAAGTTAAATTATTACTATAGTATTGTCTAGTGTAATTTATCAAATGCGAAGTGTACACAATATATTAAATCGCATGTAATAATATCTCATCCCTTGCAGGGTCTGGATTGTAGTAAAATTTGATAAATCATAAATCAATATTTGATCAATTCTGTGGGGTTAATTTATTAAGGTGCTGGTGGTTAATTTATTTAACCCCACTTTACATTTTCCCCCTTATACGCTTAGTTGGTGTGTTGATGTTTTAGCTGAGACATATCAACTGTGTGTATGAAATAAATTGTTTAGCCTGTTTCGACTAGAAAATCATCATATAATCATGTTTGGTTTGTAGTATGCATGTATATGCATATATCATTTGCATATAGTTCTGAGGGCTATTTTTGCTACCTCTGTTTTTCATTTTTGAGGAGAATTTTGGTGGTTGCCCCCATTCCTCTAGAATGAGCTTGTCTCCATAATTTTATTTTAGTTTTAAACATTTTGAACAACAAACTTGCCAAATATATTATCTCAAGCAACCAAGTGGTGGTTATCTAAATATAGTGGATCTTTTGCAATCATAAGATCAAAACTTATCGAGAGTATTCGGTCGAGCAGCCATTTGTGCTTCAAATGAACTATTTTTTTTAAACCAACATATTTTGTAAGTGTGCCCAATTTTACTTAGTTGGGAAACCATAAATGTCTTTTGAGTAAATTAGGACTTCAAGCAAGCTAAAAAATCAGGGTCTTTAAGCATGCCTAGTAATTTATGACTTTAATCTCCCATAAGCGAGGGTCAGGCATGCCTAGTAATGTAGGACTTTAAATCTCCCATAAACGAGGGTCAAGCGTTACTAGTAATGTAGAACTTTAAATCTCCCATAAACGAGGGTCAGGCGTGCCTAGTAATGTAGGACTTTAAATCACCCATAAATGAGGGTTAGTCATGCCTAGTAATGTAGGACTTTAAATCTCCTATAAGCGAGGGTCAGGAGTTCCTAGTAATGTAGGACTTTTAATCTCCCATAAACGAGGGTCAGGCGTGCTAGTAATATAGAACTTTAAATCTTCCATAAGCGAGGGTCAGGTGTGCCTTGTAATATAGGACTTTAAATCCCCAATAACCGAGGGTCAGACTCACCTAGTAATGTAGGACTTTAAATCTCCCATAAACGAGGGTCAGGCGTGCCTAGGGCTGTGTTTTTTTTCCGAACTTTCCGATTTTTCCGATTTCCGATCCGATTTTTTCCGAATTTGGAATGAAATTTTAGTTTGCCGATTTCCGATTTTCCGATTTCCGATTTTTCCGAAAAAAATCGGATCGGAAATCGGAAATAATTCTGAATTTCTGATTTTCCAATTTTTCCGATCCGATTTTTCCGAAACTATGACGATCCGATTTTTCCGATTTTTTTCCGAATTATTTCCGATTTTTTCGGAATTATTTTCCGATTTTCAATTTTTCCGATTTCTTTTCCGATTTTTTGAAAGTTTCCCATATCCCACATCGGTTGGGAGAGGGAGAGGGCTCCAAAATATGCTCTATAAAAGGAGAGTATCCTCCTAACTTCTACACAAATGAAAAATGAGCCAAATCCTCATGTGTTTACATGTTGGGTTAAGCTATTTTCATTGTTTCTTTAAAATGAGAATTTCGAGTAATCGAAAATCCATAATTTATTTTTTTGAAATTTTGGAATTTTTGAAATTTCTGGATTTTTAATATATTTTGTGAATTTCTGATTTTTTTTTATTTTTGCCGATTTTCCGATTTTTCCGAATTCGGAAATTTTTTTAATTTTCCGAAAAAATCGGATCGGAAATCGGAATAGTTATTTTATTTCCGAAAAAATCGGAATTTTTTCCGAATAGGCATTTTTCGATCCGATCCGGCCGAAACACAGCCCTAGGCGTGCCTAGTATTGTAGGACTTTAAATCTCCCATAAATGAGAGTAAGGCGTGCCTAATAATGTAATACTTTTGTGACCACTTAGGTCAAGGTTTCTCATAACTATGATGCACCACTTTGGGTGACTTACCACAATGCTGGGAAGGTTTGTGAGGACTATAATGCACCTCTATGGGCGACTTACCATAATACTGGTAAGGTGTGTATGCAAACTCTGTTTCCATGCTCCGAGTTTTGCAGGTAGTTTGCTTGCCCCTATCGCTTTATTGGAAGTAATGTCACATAGTCAGTGCTCTCTGTGAGCCAACCGGTGGCAATGTCGAACATGTCTGGAGTCTGTTTTGGTGATGCTTCTAGGACCGATTTTGATCATGCTTGTCACCTGTGTTCTTATCTGACTAGAAGTGGTACATCATACAGTACTTTCCCCTTTTTTTCTTTGTTTTGTCTTTTATCTCAAGATAAACAAAAGTAAGGAAAAACTTATACATAAACTACAATGCCATATGAATACAGTTAAATACATTTCACTGGGTGATATCCCAAATTTAAAAGATATCTTGAGCATTTGGCTTTGACATTTGCCAGGCCTAATGTAATTGCTCGAGCTTGATTTGCTCATGTACGTTCAGTGTCTTCAAGGATTTAATATCATCTCTGCTTCTAGAAGAAAAAAAATTATTAACTTGTGAGGCATATTATAACGCCATATATAATCATGTGGGGTATATCCTGCCCTCTTTATTTTATTTTATTTTATTTTATGTCAATAAAATAAAATAAACTCATAATCATGCCTAGAGAAATCATAAAACATATTGTTTCGTGCAATTTCATGATGCGAGTTTGATATGATAGAATATACAGTTCATACTTTTTCAATCTCATTTTTATAGCATAAAATGATAGAGTGCAGGTATATCATGTGGTGAGATATTATCTCATGACCCCTCTATAAAGGTGAGCAAACTAATAAATATTGGTTATTTAGACCATATATAAAGTAACACAATGTGTAGGCATGTTCGGCCTCATCGAGGTAGATAAGAAATACCAAATTTAAACTTTAGTGTAATTAGTTTAACGATGTCAAATAGATCATACTTCAAAGGAAATTTAATTGCAAAATTGGTCACAATAGTGAATAAGATGGATCCCAATTATAACGAGATCTATGGTTTCTCGATGGCAAAATTTAAGCAACATGGTGCCTCGCACAAAAATTTAAGCAATAAGGTGCCTCAGGCAAAGTTTAAACATTAAGGCTCCTCGGCCAGAATTAAAGCTACATGGTGCCGCGGGAATAATTTTAGGCAACATGGTGTCTCGGGCAAAATTTAAGCAATAAGGTGCCTCGAATAAATTTTTTTAGCAATAATGTTCCTCCGACAAAATTTGGTGCCTCGGACAAAATGTTTTTAGAAATAATGTGCCTCGGGCAAAATTTTAGGCAATGATGTGCCTCAGGCAAAATAAGGTGCCTCGAACAAAAATTTTAAACAATAATGTGCCTCGTGCAAAATTTAAGCAATAATATAGCTCAAAATAGAAGTTGCTCAAATTGAAGCTTGCACTTATTTGAGTTTAAACATTTAAGGAGATTTTTTTGTGTCAATAAAGAAATGTTTGTGTGAGCCCGGGTAATAACCTTTGATGTACAGAATAAGCATATACCAAAGATTTATGCTCGAATTATATCAACTTTATAAGTGTGGCATTTATTTTATGCTGACATATTAAAATTTATATCAGTTTAAAACTTAAATGCGAATAAACATCTTCAATCCGTAAAAAGGGCAGTTGGGTTGGTTTTCTCAACCTCAGAATTGGTTAGGATTTTGTCGAGTTCGATTGTTCCTAGGTGGGTTGGAGGTTGAGACTCCTCGGAGGTCAAGGCCCCTTGCAGGTCAAGATTTCCCGGACGCCAAGGTCCTCGGAGATAATTTTTCGAAGATACCGGTTCAAAGTTCGAGGATGTTTAGAGGTTAAGGATTTTACTTAGGTCTGATAGTTTCATCGTTTATCAGAGTGATTTTCCTCAGAGGTCAAGATTGTTCCTCGAGTTATGGCTCTTAGGAGGTCACATGAGTTGCTCGGAGGTTTTGATTTGGTTTTTGGGGTTGGAAGGTTTGAAGAGGTTCCTCAGTTTAGGTCCCAAACAGAAGTGGGTTGGTTTGATTTTTTATAAAACCATGGTGGGTTGGTTTGTACCTGGATGCACGCCCAAAGTGATTCAGTTCACCCAAGGTGGGTTAGTGAGAGATCAGGAAGTGCGTCGGATTGTGGTTTCTCATGGCAGTAGTAAATAAGACCAAACATTCTAACAAGTATAAGGCGAAACACCGAATTTTGTATATGTTTTATGTACATAAATAAACATTCGAACATATACAAGGCTAAAACACTGGATTTTGTGACGTTGGACGAAACAGTGGTGACGTCGGATATTATAACGCTGGAGAATAGATTTTGAACCTGTATGAATGGTAGAGTGTAGGTTTTCAAGGTTGTAACATCTCTCTATGCATACATTAATGTAAACGTCTAGTCCCATCAAGAAATTTTTAAATAGTATGAGAATACAGGACTCTATGTCATATCTACTGAAAGTAAACAGCAGATTGAATTTTTGTGGCTAAAAAACAATGTACTTAGTCTGGTATCACTTAAAGTTTCGGAAAACAGTGCTTTGGAAGAAGGGAATCCGTCCTTTGTTTGGAAAAAGTTTATGTATATACACATTCAATATGGTCAAGCTTCTATACATGTACCAAGGCATATTTCTAGATAATTTTTTTTTCAAATCAATACTGTAGTAGCTACAACTAGCACAATCTTTTCTATATATCTCAGCCTATTATTGAGAAATTATTATAGCTTTCAATAATATTTTATATTATTTTTGAACAAATATAGGCATTATATCACATCAGGTGTATTCATTGCAATCGATTTATGAAAATGGATGTTGAAGTTATATTTCAGCTAAACCTTGAAATAATCAATATATAATATTTTTCAAGATTTAGTAATATGCATCATTCCATTTCATGTAATAATAGGAGATTAAATAATGAGATATATCAGAATGCTTATCTGAAATGGGATGTCTTTGACATCTTCTCCACTCTCGTCGAGTTCTCCGTGTGTGTGCACGAGGCGTTACGCAACCGGAATAACTAATACCTCCCCAACAGAGTTGCCAAATGTAAGACGTGAGTCCAGATTTGGGAAAATATCGCATTGAGCGTATTTTATTCTAGAGTAATGTGGTTGCACCTACGTATCCGTCTCATTTGTGGAATCAAAGTCTGTGTAGTTCATGGGTCCATATGATATGCCGAAAAACTCGATTCTTGGTGGTTTTATTGGTCTTGGTGCGCATGGGTGCCAAATCCGTCTAGCCACCTCTAGACGCAGATATACTGTATAAGATACGTAAAACTCGTAATAAAACTATGAAAATTTGCTCGTCACTAATGAACCCGTGCCGTGGGGTAGAAGAGTTAAGTTTCCTCTCCTTACTTTTCCCCCAAGACCATCATCCTACTAAGCGAGTCGAAACCCTCTTTTTATAAGAAAAATATCCCAAATGGGCTTGCCACTTGTCATATTTTCTATGGAACCAAGCGTCTAATATTTATGGTGTCACTTGTCATAATATATGTGGTGGAATCATAAATGAACAAGTTTAATTATTACTAGAGTACGGTCTAGTATAATCTATCAAATGCGAAGCGTGCACAATATATTAAATCACACGTAATAATATTTCAACTCGTGTAGGGTCTAGATGGTAGTAAAAATTGATAAATCATATATTAATATTTGATCAATTCTGTGTGGTTAATTTATTAGAGTGTTGGTGGTTAATTTTATTTAACCCCACTTTACATTTCCAAATCGCAACATACAATACAATAGAGAAATTTACAATTAATTCGTACAAGAACCCACAAAGACCGCAACCTTGAACCAACATTGACTCCCTCGAGAATCACAAGAACCTCAATTCCTCCTTTAGCAGTGAATACGCTCGAGTATCGCCAAGATTATCAATAGATACAACTCTCCACAAGAATAACTTCCATACAAAAGTGTTTGGGTTCTAAAGACGATTCATAAAAGTAATTAAGATTGATTTGTGTGAATCAGAAACAAGTTTTGCTTTAAAAAGTGAAGACTATTATGCAGTGTTCTACGGTTCGCGTAAAACAAAAGTTTTAACCAAAAAGCTTCACGAAACAGGTTTTTATAGGCAAAAAAATTAAGGCAACGGAATCTAGTTAGAATGAGATCTTAATGTCATTTGAACAACATAGGGATGTTGTTTGAAGTTTCTTCAAATGACCTATCAAACAACCCTTTTAAAATCAAAAAAATTGCACTCTCGTTTGAGCCAATTGAGATCATGAGCATCAAATGACCTATCTAATGAGATGCTAATGTCGTTTTAATGACATTGCCATGTCATTTGAATGACATAAATGATTTTCTAAAGTTTAGCCTAAAGGTATCTCAGGAAACATTTTAAGTTTAAAAAACACCTCATTTTGAAATAAAATATTTATAAAAGTATCCCAATACTTAAAAAAAATCTAAGTAACATAAAACAAAATCCATACCAAAGTATACTTCATGTCGCGTAGATGTTGAAGATGCATGATACTCGGATCCGTCTTCTTGAACGGGTGAACGTGAATGCCTTGACAGTTCGAATATGATACACCATACATAATGTAAAATAGGAACTAGGGACAATGATGAAAATATGTCCTTACAAATCTCCCCCCTATGGCTATTCCGGTACAAAATAAAAAAATTGAATTATCAATCAGATATCCTATACAAATCTAATACCCTCCCGTGAACCCAAAAGCGGAAAGATACTAAATATACAAGCCTTGAAAAATCTTCAATTTTCAAATCTTAAAATCTCTTTACTTTCCCTTGTTCTTCTTTTTGTATGCTTTTCAAATAATCGTCAAAGTCCTACACACAATAAACAAAGAAAATACCTTCGTGACGTATCGAGTTTGAAATAAGATAAACATCATAAATAAAATAAAATCAGTTCTCCCCCATAATTCAAAATTCGTTCTACCCCTTTTTATTTGTCTGAAACATACAAGAAAAAAAATAAACAATAATAAATTGGAGTGGGTCACAAAAGGTATATCAAATCATCATAAACATATATCAAATAAGCTCATGCAAGGATAAACTCAAAAGGGTCCACAAATTATTTTTAATATTTCAATTTTTTTCAACAAAAGTTTTTTACCAAAAACAACACACCATGAATTAACACTAAGATAACCAAATTGTGGAAACAGAATGAATGAGTGTGAACAAATTTGATAGGAAAATCAACTCAAACATTCATAACATATGTGCACGATAACTTTTAGGTACTCCTAACGAATGAACTCAAAATCATCCTTAGGTGTAAAATATTGAATTTATATGACATCGAATCAATCTAATGAACACATCAAAGTTTATTTTCATACCAATAACATCTAAAACTATGTAATGATTTTTCATGACTTTGTCATGATGTACGAACCCGTTGATTTCCAACCAAACTCCCTCAAAAGATAAACATGATCTTATTTTCTATTTTTGTTTTGAAAGATCAATCAAAATAAACTAATTGGCCCCTTTTTGGCATATTTACTTTTATTGCCTTAATTTTTTCTTGGTTTCTTTTAAAACAGTGGCCTTCACGAAGAGTTCATTTGCCTCTCGCAGCCCTTTCTTGTGTTCAGTCATAATTTTTTCATATTAAAAAAAACTCTTAGGGGCAACGGTTCTTATATGCACTACTTTCATTGTCTCGTTTTATCGCATTTGGTTCGTTTTAAAGATAGGATTGAGATGAAAACACTTTGACCAACATCTGATAGACAAGTATAAAAATCAAATAAATTCATACATGTGTGCATTAAAGGAAATCATGAGTCAAATATGTAGAAAGTAATTGCTAATCACATCTCAATGACTCCAAACATTATTAAGTACATAAATTAAATGATGTAACATCTCAAAACACAATCAAAAGTTCACATGGATAATGAAATGATATTATGACTTGGCCATCCTAAATGTCCATCCATATATGGTGTAAAAAGAAATACAATTTTTTTTTTGTTTTTCAAAAAATTTTATCAAAATAAAATATCTTTGACTTTTTCTATATTTCTAAAAAAATAGAAAATCTTTTTGTATTTTTTCAACAGTTTTTCAAAAAAAAAACTCTTTTTGGATTTTTCAAAAAATATAGCAAAATGGAAAAATTAAATACAATGGTAGTACACACTAGCAATAGGCCTAAAATATGAACATAAAAATCATCTCATGCTAGCAAACAAGTCTAAACCTTAATCATTAGGTCCGGAGGAGTTTTCCAAAGGTGGTGACATCCTATGAACAACATCCATCAAATCATGTGAAGTCTTGACCAAATACTCAACTTGCACTTGAAAAGGCTCAAAATCTCGCATGTGATGTGCGAAAGCATGCAAAGTATCATGTGTGAGAATGCGTGTGGGAATACGTATAATAGCATAATGAGGTAAATACTAATGAGACACACTACCCAACTTAAAACAAAATTCCATCAGGTGTCCTCTCTTTTGCAATGGGAACAAACATAAACGGGCTTAGGAACACCTCTCTCAAAAAATCTTGGATGCTCTCTCTTATGGGGAAATGGACTCCTGGGTAGTTTAGGTTGAGAGCCATATAAATCTATCACAAACTCAAAAATCGGCTCGGGTGCAACATGGGAAGTGGAAGCACCGTCATAACCTATTTCTAGACTCTCAACATTACCTAAAGAGGGATCGAGGAACATCTCTCCAACATTCTTATATGTTTCCTCTATAGTGACCTTAACCTCCCGTGCACGTTAGAGATCTCTCTTGATTTGGGATACACGGGCTTCAAGTTTCCAACGCGTCTCCAATGAATATTGAATATCTCCCATAAGACTAGCCATAGTGTTAGTTAATTCAGTCTTCTCCCAGACTAAGACGACCAACTGATCACATAAAGAAACTATCATCTTCTCGAGTTGAATCGCCAATACCTCACACACCCTCAAAACTTCTATCTTTCTCTCCAAATCTAACACCTTAAGACCAAAATCATTATTCAACTTTTTGGTTTCCAACGTCTCGGTGTACAAATATCTAAAATCTTTTTGGAGATCACCTTCACCCTCACTTCCAATCTAACTCGTACACTCACTATCCCCCGAATGACTCAAAATATAATCGAGGCTCTCTCATTTACAAGTGTCCTCATCGTCATGGGACAAACTAGATGTGCTCACGTGACTATCCATGAAATCAAGGCACATTCCATGAGGTGATTCATTCCTGGAATCATCCAAATTGATGTCACTATCACTAAGTGTGGTTGTATTATAAATCTTCTTGAATTTTTTCTTTAGCATAGTGGGATACTCAAAAGATTTGTGCACTTTTCCCTTGGACTCATAACACCTTATATCTTCCTCTGTCTCACCATTATCCTTAACCTCGTCTTTATTTTTGTTTTTCTCAAATTTCTTTTTGTTAGAAGAATTATCTTTTGAAAATTTGAGAAAAAATTTAAATTTTTTTAGCAAACAAGGCCAGGTCATCGATATCTACCTCACCCTCGGAATCAGAATCACAAACACTCATTTTTTTCCTGCTTCTTAACTTGAGGATTTAAGGCTATCTCTATATCCTTAGGCTTAACGATTTAGGGAAATATTTTGATCTCATAAATTTGAAGGTCTCCTACAAGTTCTTCTAACTTAAGTGAATCTACTACACCCAAAGAATTTAAAACAGTGACCTTTGGAATAAATCGGGAGAGGAGTTAACTCAAAATCTTTTTCACAACTCTCAAATCATGAATTTTCTCACCCAAATTAAAACTCGTGATAACAATGTCCGACAACCTAAAATAAAACTCATAAAAGCACTCGGACTCTAACATAGTGATAGTCTCAAACTGGGTGGTGAATTTTTTCAATTTTGATGCCTTAAACGCATTGTTACCCTCATGTGTTAACTGGAGGATATCTCGTGGCTCATTTGACGTGGTGCGCATCATAATACATCAGAACTCGTCAGGGGTTATGGCTCCAGAAATAGCACTAAGGCCTTAGGAGTTATAGGTACTCCACTTGAACTCATCATCAGTCTAATCAGACACGATTTTGGGATTTATAACATTATTCATGGTGATAGTGGGAGGAGTCCACCATCTTTCACATATGAGCCAAAATCTGTCATCAATTTCTTTAAAAGAAGATCTTCAAAGACGGACATCAGATTATATAAGTTATCCATTAGAAAAATTTCAATTTTTCAAAACGATTGATATCATAAATTTTTGTGAAAAAGGATCCCATGGTAATTTGGTGAAACCTTCTCTAATACTAATTTGTATAAGGTAAAATCCCGAGCTAAAAGCTCTCATACCAAATTATAAAGAGAATGTGATTCCAATTTGAGAGTTCAGAATATTTTAATGGAGTTAACTTATTTAACAACATGTCAATCCCACAAAGTCCAATTTAAATTAAACCCTAAACATGTATCTAAGTGAATAGAAACAAACATGCAAAGACACTAATAATTTAAGAAAAAATCACCGCAGGGAAAAACCTTTATTTCACTAATGTTTGCAAATCGCAACTTACAACACAATAGAGAAATCTGTAATGAGTTCCCGCAAGAACCCATAAAGATCACAACCTTGAACTAGTAATGACTCCCTCGAGAATCATAAGAACCACAGTTCCTCCTTCGGCAGTGAATACCCTCGCGTATCCCCAAGATCAGCAGTAGAGATAGCTATCCACAAGAATAACTTCAATACATAAGTGTTTGGATTCCAAAGATTATTCATAAAAGTAATTGGGATTGATTTGTGTGAATAAAAAACAAGTTTTTCCCTATAAAGTGAAGACTATTATGCAGTTGTGCTGTACTTTGCATAAAATAAACGTTTCAATCAAAAAGCTTCAGGAAACAGGTTTTATAGGTAAACAAAAAAATTAAGGTGGCGGAATCTCGTTGGATAGAGATCTTAATGTCATTTGAACTCCATATGGATTTCGTTTGAAGTTGCTTCAAACGACTCTTTAAAAAACAAAACAGTACGCTCTCGTTTAAGCCATATGAGATCCCGAGCATCAAACGACCTATCTAATGAGATGCTAATGTCGTTTGAATGACATAGCCATGTTTCTTGAACGAAAGTTGCGATTTTGTAAAGTTTCGCCTATAGGTATCTCAGAAAATATTTTAAGTTTGACAAATGCCTCATTTTGAAATAAAACATTTTAGAAAAGTATCCCAGTACTTAGTAAAAAATCAAAGTAACACAAAACAAAATCTATACCAAAGTATACCTCATGTCGCATAGATGTTGAAGATGATTGATATTCGAATCCGTCTTCTTGAACGTGTGAATGTGAAATCCTTGACGGTTCGAATGAGATACGTCATACACGATGTAAACAAGTAACTAGGGAAAATGATGGAAAATATGTCCTTTCAAATGTCGCCCTTATGGCTACTGCGGTGCAAAATAAAAACATTCCAATTATCAATCATATATCTTATACAAATTTAATACCCTCCCATAATCCCAAAAGTGGAAAGATACTAAATATGCAGGTCTTCAAAAATCTTCATCTTTCAAATCTTCCAATCACTTTGTTTTCTCTTGTTCTAATTTTTGTGTGCTTTTCAAATAATCATCAAAGTCCTACACACAATGAATAAATAAAATACCTTCGTGACATATTGAGTTTAAAGTAAGATAAACATCATAAATCAAATCAAATCAGTTCTCCCCCATAATTCAAACTCTCACTCCCCCATAATTCATAATTCATAATTCATTCTCCCCCTTTTTATTTCTCCGAAATAGACAAGAAAAAGAATAAACAATAATAAATCGGGGTGGGTCACAAAAAGTATATCAAATCATCACAAACATATATCAAATGAGCTCATGTAAGGATAGACTCAAAAGGCTCCACAAACCATTTTTTTATTTTTCAATTTTTTTCAAGAGAAAGTCTTTTACAAAAACAACATGACTTGAATTGACACTAAGATAACAAAATCATGGACACGGAAGGAATGGGTGTGAAAAAATTCAAAAGGACAATCAACTCAAACATTCATAACATATGTGCACGATGAATTTTGGATACTACTAACGAATGAACTTAAAATTGTCCTTAGGTTTAAAATGTTGAATTCATATGATATCGACTCAATCTAATCAACACATCAAAGTCTAAAATGATTTTCATACCAATAACGTCTAAAACAATGAAATGCTTTGTCACGACGTGCAAACTCGTTGATTTCCAACCAAACTCCCTCAAAAGATGAACATGATCTTATTTTCTATTTTTCTTATCAAAGATCAATAACACTAAACTATTTAGACCATTTTTGGTATAATTTTTTATTGCCTTAATTTTTTCTTACGCTCTTTTCAAACGGTGGATTTCACGATGAGTTCATTTGCCTCTCACGCCTTTCATGTGTTCACTCATAATTTTTTCATATTAAGAAAACTCTCACGGGGAACGGTTCTTAAATGCACTACTATCATTGTCTCATTTTGTCGCATTTGGTTCACTTTAAACATATTATTGGGATGAAAATGCTTTGACCAACATGTGATAGACAAGTAAAAAAATCAAATAAATTCGTGCATGTGTGCATTAAAGGAAATCATGAGTCAAACATGTAGAAAGTAATCGTTAGTCACAACTCAATGACTCCAAACATTATAAAATACATAAATGAAATGACGTAGCGTATAAAAACACTATAAAAAGTTCATATGTATAATGGAATGATAATGTGACTTGGTTATCCTAAATGTGTGTCCATATATGGAGTAAAAAATATATGAAAATATTTTTTTTTTCAAAAACATTTATCAAAATAAAGTCTTTTTGCCTTTTTCTATTTTTCTAAAAAAATAGAAAATCTTTTCGTATTTTACCAAAAATGTTTAAAGAAAAACAAATCGCTTTTTGTATTTTTCAAAAAATATATCAAAATAGAAAAATTAAATAAAATGGTAGTACACACTAACAATACGCATAAAATATGAATGAAAATCATCCTATGCGAGCAAACAAGTCTAAACCTCAATCATTAGGTCTGGAGGAGTTTTCCCAAGGTGGTGACATCCTATGAAAAATATCCATCAAATCATGTGATGTCTTTACTAAATACTCAACTTGCTATTGAAAATGCTAAAAATCTCTCATGTGATGAGCATGCAAAGTATCATGTGTGGGAGTGCATGTGGGAACAAGTGTAGTAGCATAACGAGGTAAATACTTATGAGACACACTACCTAATTTAAAAAAAAAAACTCCCTCATGTGTCCTCTCTTCTTGCAATTGGAACAAACACAAACAGGCTTAGGGACACCTCTCTCAAAACGTTTTGGACACGCTCTCTTATGAGGAAACGGATGCATAGTAGGTTAGGTTGAGAGCAATATGGATCTATCACAAACTCGAGAACTAGCTTGGGCGCAACATGGGAAGTGGAAGCACCGTCATAACCTATTCCTAGCCTCTCAACATTAACCAAAGCGGGACCGACGAGCATATTTCCAACCTTCTTATATGTGTCCTCTATAGTGTCCTTGACCTCCCGATCACGTTCAATATCTATCTCGAGTTAGGATACACGGTCTTCAATCTTCTCACGAGTCTCCAATGAAGATTAAAGATCTCCTGTATGACTTGCCACGGTGTTGGTCAATTCAATCTTCTGTCGTCCTAAGACGATCAACTGCTCACATAAAAAACTCTCACCTTCTCTAGTTGACTCGTCGATGCCTCACACACCCTCAAAACTTCTATCTCTCTCTCAAAATATAATACCTTAAGACCTAACTCTTTATTCAACTTCCTGGTTTTCAACGTCTCAGTGTACAATCTCTAAACACTTTTTAGAGATCATCTTCACCCTCACTTCCAATCTCACTCGTAAAATCATTATCCCCCGAATGGCTTGAAATAATATAATCGAGGCTCTCACGTTTACATGTATCCTCATCGTCGTGGGACAAACTAGATATGCTGGCGTGACTAGCCATGAAAGAAATTCACTTTTCGTGTGGTGATTCATTCCCGAAATCATCCAACTCGATGTCATTATCAATAAGAATTGTAGTATTAGCAATCTTCTTGCCCTTTGTCTTTATCATAGTGGGACACTCAAAAGCTTTGTGACCTTTTCCCTCGCACTCAAAAAACCTTATATCGTCCTTTTTCTCACCTCAAACCTTGACCTCATCCTTCTTTTTCTTTTTCTCAAAATTCTTTTTATTGGAAGAATTATCTTTTAAAAATTTGAGAAACTTTTTAAAAATTTAGCAAATTAGGCCAAGTCATTGTTATCTACCACGCCCTTAGAATCGGGTTCACAAACTCTCTCTTTTTTCTTTTTCTTAACTTAAGTCTTTAAGTCTATCCCTTTATCCTTAGGCTTAACGGTTTTGGTAAACATGTCGATCCCATAAGTTTTAAGGTCTCCTACGAGTTCTTCTAACCAAAGTGAATCTAATACATCCAAAGAATTTAAAACAGTGACCTTTGGAATAAATCGGGATGGGAATGACCTCAATATCTTTTTCACAACTCTCGAATCATCAATTTTCTCACAAAAATTAAGACTTGTGTTAACAATATCCAATAACCTAGCATAAAACTCATAAAAACACTCGAACTCTAACATAGTGATAGTCCCAATCTCGGTGGTCAAAATTTGTAATTTTGACGCCTTAACCACGTTGGTACCCTCATGTGTCAACTGAGGATATCCTCTTTTGACATAGTTCGAGTCATAATACTTCGAAACTCGTCAGTGGTGATGTCTCCAAAAATAGCAGTAAGGGTCGGGATTTGTAGTTATTCCACTTAAACACATCATCAGTCCAATTAGACATGGGTTTGGGATTTATGACATTATTCATGCTGACAGTGGGAGGAGACCACCCTCTTTCACATACAAGACAAACTCTTTCATCAATAGCTTTTAAAGAAGATTTCATTCGGGATTTTCAATAGGCATAATTTGTTCCATCAAAAACGGGCATCCGGTTATGTAAGTTATCCATTAGAAAAATTGTGATTTTTCAAAATCATTTTTTTAAAACGATTGATATCCCAAAGTTTCGCGAAAAAAGTATCTCACAGTAATTTAGTGAAACCTTCTTTGTTACCAATTCGTAGAAGGTAATATTCCGAGCTAAAAGCTCTGATACCAATTTGTAAAAGCGGATGTGATACCAATTTGAGAGTTCGTAATATTTTACTGTAGTTAACTTATTTAACTAAATGTAAATCCCAAAAAATCAAATTTTAATTAAACCCAAAATAATCATCTAGGTTATTGGAAACAAACATGCAAAGACAAAAAAAATCAGGAACAATCCCCGCAGGGAAAAACTTTTATTTCACTAATGTTTGCAAATCGTAACTTACAACACAATAGAGAAATATGCAATGAATTATTGGAAGAACCCACAAAGATCGCAGCCTTGAATCAATAATGACACCTCCGAGAATCACAAGAATCGCAGTTCCTCCTTTAACCGTGAATACCCTCGAGTATCCCTAAGATCGGCAGTAAAGATCGACCTCCATAAGAATAACTTCAATACAAAAGTGTTTGGTTTCCAATGATGATTCATAAAAGTAATTGGGATTGATTTGTATGAATCAAAAACAAGTTTTGCCCTAAAAAATGAAGACTATTATGCAGCTATTCTACAGTTTGCGTAAAATAAAAGTCTTAATAAAATAGCTTCACAAAAAAGGTATATATAGGCAAACAAAAACATTGAGGCGATAAAATCTCATTAGAACGAGATCTTAATGTCGTTTAAACGACATAGGGATGTCGTTTAAAGTTTCTTAAAACGACTTATCAAATGAAACTTTAAAACACAAAATATTATTCTCTCGTTTGATCCATATGAGATCATGTGCATCAAACGATTTATCTAACGAGATGCTAATGTCATTTGAATGACATAGCCATGTCCTTTGAACGACATAAAAAAAAATTTAAAGTTTCGCCTATAGGTTGAAGTTGTAAGGTTATATGAACTAAGGTTATTGCGTAGAATACACACACTACACTACAAAAATTTACCAAAGAGAGAAATATTCCAATTTTAATATCCTTTGCAAATTAGTAATTTAGCATGATCAGTTATCAATTAAGGTGATGTTTTTGACAAATAAATTAAGACATATAATTTTAGCCAAATTTTATCCTTTTTATCCTACACATACATCTAGGTACTTAAATGATATAAAATAAGA
Organism: Sambucus nigra; assembly: GCA_949130495.1. Taxonomy (NCBI): domain Eukaryota; kingdom Viridiplantae; phylum Streptophyta; class Magnoliopsida; order Dipsacales; family Adoxaceae; genus Sambucus; species Sambucus nigra. The sequence continues at coordinate 208,417,166 of OX422209.1, forward strand.
AATCTTAACCACAACCCGCCGATGTACGAGGAAAACCTAAATGGAAAAAATCTCGGACAGTTGGGCCTAGACAAATCCACTACAAATAAAGGTTTTACAAGGGACTTAAAAGACTTACAAACTTGACTCGGTAAGACATGTTGATGTCGTCTCCTCTACCTCCGTTTGTAATACGTGAATATCCAATGCATTGCACAACACTGCTCGCGTCTCGGTATCCACTGAAAGCCAAAGTACCATCTCTAATCATGTAGGACGCAGAAATCCACCGCATATGTCCATGATGAAATTCAGGATGAAAGCATGGGGTTTTGGTTCAATCAAAATCAAAATTGTGTTGGAGAGTTTTTTTATAAAAAGGAAGACAAAAATTCTTCTTTTGAAATGTGCAAATTCCGCCTAGAAAAACTGTATTTTCGTCCACTTTATGAAACTGGGAAAAGTAGTGGACCAAAGTAGTTATGCAAAGTAACTGCAAAAAAGATTAAAAAAAAATTCATAACTGACAAAACTCATTCGAACGAGGTCATTCGAACGACTTCATTCGAACGAGTTTTTTAACGATAATCCAGTGCAATAAAAGGCAAGTCGTTAGAAATCTCGTTAGAACGAATTCGTTCGAACGACAATTCTAATGAACCTTCTAACGATATATCAGTGTATACAGGCTAGATTCGTTAGACCCAAGTCGTTCGAACGACCTGGGCTGACTTCGAATGAAAATTCCATTTTCTCAAAAAATGATTTAAAATTAATTTGAAAATTTTCCATAAATATTTTATGTGAATTAAAATAAACTCCAACAGAGAAATTGAATTTGGGTCATATAACTTTTGGGAAAAGAGAATGGAATGCGATTTGATGAAGAGTGAAAAGCCGGATGCCCACATTTTATAATAAAAAAAATATAGTTTTTATTATAAAAAAGGAAGTTTTGTTACATAAAAAATAGTATGTAACATTTTTATCAACAATTACATATTTCAGAAATAATTTCAACATTAGTTACATTAAAAACAGTTTTTTTTAACTATTTTTTATTTTTATAAAACAGTATTATTAAAAAATAGTTTTGTTATGTAAAACCTTAAAAAAGGCATTAAAAGTTGTAAGGACACAAATTTCCAATTGAGTCCTGTTATAGTTTTGGCTCAATTCCGGACAAAAACATTTATTCATAGGATTTTATTTAATTGTAATATTCAAGACCTATGAAGTGTTTGTTGAAGACGTAGCGGCAAAGAGTATAAAGCATCATCAACATGCCGTAGTTTATGTGCCTCGTTTGTACGTCATCAACTTAGGTTCCATGCTCCCAAGGTATGAATGTATTTATATGTATATAGGAGCTTGGAACAATTTGTATTGGGTGTTAGGTGAATTAAAACTGCATTTTATTTTTCAGAAAGAATCAATTAGAAACTTAAAAATAAGTATATAAAATTTTATAAAAGTTTCTGGGCCAAAATCGAATTTTTCAATCTTTCTGTTTGTTCGTTTGAAATGTCGTTCGAACGAGTTTTTTCGTTCGAACCAGATTTCGTTCGAACGAGTTTTGTCGTTCGAACCATGTTCGTTCGAACGAGTTTTGCCAACGACCCTAACTGGACAGTCGTTCGATATGTCGTTCGAACGAATGCTCGTTCTAACGAGGTATCTAACGAACCTCTAACGAGCCCAGGCTGGTCACTCGTTAGAAGTCTCGTTCGAACGAGAATCACGTTCGTTCGAACGAACTTCCAGCGAGAACAGTTATTTGGCAGTTTTTTGCAGTTTTTCCCCACTCTTCCACTTGGTTTTCAACCAACTTTTTTCATGCAATATTATGTGCGGGAAACACATGTTCCAAGACAACTTTTCCATTCCATATCCAACTCTTAGAGAGAGTTTGAGGGCAAATTTAATTAGGGAAAATGTTCATGTTTTTGAGTGTTAATCTTTAATGGAAAATTCATACACACTCTAGTTTACACCCATTGTTGTTTATTCCAAGTTCTATATATACATATCCTTACTTGGAGTTTTTGGCACCGGTTTTCTCTACCGAATTCAAGAGGCGTTTCGGGTTTGCTTCTACACCCCATCACAAAGAAGACCTTTGTTGAGATTCTACCCGTTTGGAGAAAGGCTCCATGTTCGGGTGACAGTGACCGTTTAAAGTCCTATCGATGTATTCCGAGACCACGGTGGAGGTCCGTTGGTTATCCGCTAATTGGAGGTTGATACAAGAAGGAGCATCACGGCTTGAGAGGGTTCGAGTTTAGGAAGTAAGTCTTTTGTCTTGTATTTTATAATACCGTTTTTAGTGGATTTGAGGCTAGGGCCGTCCCGAGGTTTTTTCCCGTTAGTGGGTTTTTCCTCGTATATCACGGTGTAGTGTGACATTGTTTATTTTATCTTGCACATCAGTTAGAACGCATGCTTTAGGTTTAATTCAAGATAAAATTCGATTTAATTATCACACTCATTTAATTTGGGACTTAAATTATATATTGGATAAAATTTGGTTTATTCAAGTCACTTGCATTAATATGGTTTCGCCTAACTTTGAATAATTGTTAATGATGACTTAGGCAAATTCTAGGACTTGAATTATGTTGTTTTAATTTGTTTCTCATGATATTAAAACCCGGCCTTGTGTTGTTTTGTTGAACCATCACTTGTATTTCACGCTTCCGCATCTATTTGTTTAAAAAGGAAATTAAATATTTTAATTTGAGATTATTATTTCAAACCCGGGGATCCAACCTTGGTCTTTCAAATTGGTATCAGAGCCAAAAACGATAAATTATTTCGTTAAAGATCCTTTACTTTTTGGCTAATTATGGATTTTTCCCCATTTTCAAAATTTCCTATTTTTGATGGTTCTAACTACGCGTATTGGAAAGCGCGAATGAAATCGGCACTTAAATCTATTGATGAACGTGTTTGGATGTCTGTTGTTAACGGTTGGACCCCACCAACACATTTAATTGAAAATGTACATGTTCCCAAACCCGTTGATAGATGGACTGAAAATGAGTTTAAGCTAGCAAACTTTAATTCCCGAGGTTTAAATGCCTTGTTTAGCGCTGTCGCACCGGATGAATTCCTACGTATTATGACGTGTGAAACCGCTAAAGAAGCTTGGGATATTTTACAATTAACTCATGAAGGAACGAGTGTCGTTAAAGCTTCTAAACTCCAAAACCTCACTACTCAATTTGAAACTATCAAAATGGATGAAAACGAAACATTTGATAAATTTTATGCTAGACTTTCTGATATTGTTAATTCATCCTTTAACTTGGGAGAGAAAATACCTGACGACCGTGTAGTAAAGAAAATTTTAAGGTCCCTACCCGATAGATTTATTCCAAAGGTGATCGTTTTAAATTCTTTACCCACTTTAGCCTCTACGAAATTAGAAGAGCTTGTAGGTGATTTACAAACCTATGAACTAGATATGTTTCCCTCTAAAACTGAAAAGAAAATTGAAAAGGGCTTGCTTTAAAAGCCCGCAAAGAGGTTAAACAAGTAGTAGAGAGCGATAGTGATAGTGACTCGGAAGATATGGCTTTGTTTGCTCGTAAATTTAGAAAATTTCTTAAATTTAACAAAGATAAAGTTAAAAATGATTTTAAGAAATTTGAATCTTCTAAACATGATAAAAACGAGAAGATTTCTAAAGACGATAAGCTCCCTAAACATAGTAATGAAAATATTGATAGGGACGAGTCTAATAAATGTTTTGGTTGTGAAGGTTATGGCCATAGGGCTTTTGAGTGCCCCACTAAACTAAGGAAAGAGGGTAAACGACCCATTTCATATAATGCGACCCTTAGTGATAGTGATAAGGAAGAGAAGCCCGAATCCCCCACTAAGAAAAATTTTGTGGCTTTTATGGCACATGTGAGTGATAATGAGAACTCATCGGATGATGAAATTATAGCACATGCCACTTCCAAGGTCATTGTACATGATTCTCTTATTTTTGATGATAGTGAGAGTGAAGAAGAAGAAGAGAGTGAAAATGAAGAAGAGGTTGATATGAGTGAACTTCAAAATGCTTTTCATGAATTATATAAAGAATCTATTAAATTGAAAAGAGCTAATTTGAAGTTAGAAGCGAGTTTAAGAGAGAGTGTCAAGGTCATTGATGAAAGTGCCCTAATAGAAGACCTTAGGACACATGTGAGGGCTCTTCAAGATAAGCTTGAATATGTAGAAGGCGAGAGAGATAGCCTTAGGGGTTTAATGGAATCCTTGAAAAAGGAGCTTCTTGCTTTTGAAGAGCGTAATTCTTTACTAGAATCTAAAATTTTAGAATTGGAAAATAAATTAAAAGATTCTAGTAATGTCAAATTTGATTTGGAGTGTCGTTCGTAAAAACTAGATAAAATGTTAGGAACGGTCCAAATTAAAAATGACACTTTTGGTTTAGGCTTCAATTCTTGTAATGATTTTAACCCTAAAGTCAAAACCAATGTTTTAGGAGAATCTTCTAGGAATGCATTTAATGATCACTCCTTAGATAAATCTTTTCGACATGCTCTTACTTGTACACATTGTGGTCGACAAGGTCATCTTAGGAAATTTTGTTTAGATCTTAAACGAATTCCTAGAAAATCCCATAGTAAAGTAACCACGATAGCTAACGTTCCTACACCCCAAGATAGTAATTCTTCATTAATTTGGGTTAGGAAATCCGACTTGGTTGCCTTACAAAATAGGGATTTTGATTCTCATTTACTTACACATGCTTCCTCCCTTGCTAAATCTAAAGGATAAATGTGTTAGTGTTTGCATACTTTAGCGTTTGTACTTCATGCTATATTCATATGCTAAATGTATGCTTGTTTAGTCATTTTCTAGTCATTGCCTAATTTCATATCACATGCTAGAAAGTATGACTTGTTTATCTTTTTGTATTATATTTTGTGTTTGAATCGACTGCATAATATAAAAAGATTTTTTGTTTATCATTTGTGTTTTATTTATTTCATTTAAGCTTAATGAAAAATACAAATGATTTTTGTTTGTCTTTTTGAGTAAATATTTATTTTTGACACATGTTAAAAACTCAAAAAGATTTTGTTTTGTGTGTATTTTTGTTTGACACACTTTATGTGGCATATATTTGTGTTTGAATCCTATCGTTTACGCTCCCATGTGGCTAGAACTTTTGGTTTAGATTTTCAATCCTTAAAATGTTCTTTACCATGTTTTATATGGGGTAGTTGGATTTTGTATTGTTTAAATGGATTCTATTTCTATATGCCTCTATTCACACATGCACGAGCTCTTTTGAAATCTTAATGTCACATGTTATATTTGAGCTTTTTGAGGTGTTCTCCTATCAATATAGTCATCTACATATCTATGACCTAGGAGGACTAGTGCATGTCAAAATCCGTTGCATGTGCGATTTGTGAGAAAAATGGAAACATGATAAATTAATATATGCACGGGGAAGGGCTCCGAAAGGATGAATTAAATCCTTTGCGATAGTAAGCCACCGTTGATTGGATCTAAAAGAAATACGTGATCCAAAGGCCTAAAAACAGAATATTTGGCATTTAAAAAAAGGCAATTGCCAAGGCCTATGTTTGTTTGATATATTCATTCACAAACAATAGAATATATATGCTCATTGAGGGAGAATTGGATGGTATATCAACGGTTTGCACAATGTCCGTTTATCCTAGTTGTCTTTAATGTCATGACTCTATTTGGTTTGTAGAATCATCATCATGCTAGGATTGTATGCATTGTGTATGTTTGTTCATTGAGTTCAATCTTTATATTGTCACATGAGGTTATATTTAACTGTGATGAAGTTTGCAATCAAATGAGAACTCCGTGAACGTTTCTTAAGTGTTTGGGTCTAAATTTAATTGTTGCTAGTTCACACCCCTACACTTCTGTTTCCATATGACACATTTTTGCCATGCGAGTGTGCAAACTTATTGTATTTTGTGTCATGTGTGTGTTTATATCTATATATATATGCAAGTGCTCTATTGGTATATTTAAAGTATATATATATATGATATTTGTTTGTCTTTGCCTTGTTTTTATTGTCCATATGTTGTCATGTCTTTAATTTAAGCTTTCTCATGCTGTTTATTAGTTCTTTATCCTTTGCCTATTCCCGAACAAAAAAGGGGGAGAATGATGATAGGGGGAGAAATGGTATCTAATCCTATTATTTTGGGGGAGATTTATCTTAGGGGAGACGTCTTTCTAAGTAGGTCATGTGTTTAAAGGGAGAATTAATTTAGGGGGAGTATTTAATTTATTGCATTTAACACTTTTGATATTCCCTATGCATTTGATGAGTTTGCTTAAGTGTGCAGGAATTATTCTAAAGCGGCATCTTTCTATGGCAAAGCGTTTGATCCTTGGGTTGAGTCAAGATTGGGCGGGTTATGTTTTGAGTCTAGTAGAGCTTGACGGCCCTTTAGGATTTTTGTTTGGTTTTTGTCCCGGAATAGCCAAAGGGGGAGATTTGTAAGGACACAAATTTCCAATTGAGTCCTGTTATAGTTTTGGCTCAATTCCGGACAAAAACATTTATTCATAGGATTTTATTTAATTGTAATATTCAAGACCTATGAAGTGTTTGTTGAAGACGTAGCGGCAAAGAGTATAAAGCATCATCAACATGTCATAGTTTATGTGCCTCGTTTGTACGTCATCAACTTAGGTTCCATGCTCCCAAGGTATGAATGTATTTATATGTATATAGGAGCTTGGAACAATTTGTATTGGGTGTTAGGTGAATTAAAACTGCATTTTATTTTTCAGAAAGAATCAATTAGAAACTTAAAAATAAGTATATAAAAGTTTATAAAAGTTTCTGGGCCAAAATCGAATTTTTCAATCTTTCTGTTTGTTCGTTTGAAATGTCGTTCGAACGAGTTTTTTCGTTCGAACCAGATTTCGTTCGAACGAGTTTTGTCGTTCGAACCATGTTCGTTCGAACGAGTTTTGCCAACGACCCTAACTGGACAGTCGTTCGATATGTCGTTCGAACGAGTGCTCGTTCTAACGAGGTATCTAACGAACCTCTAACGAGCCCAGGCTGATCACTTGTTAGAAGTCTCGTTCGAACGAGAATCACGTTCGTTCGAACGAACTTCCAGCGGGAACAGTTATTTGGCAGTTTTTTGCATTTTTTCCCCACTCTTCCACTTGGTTTTCAACCAACTTTTTTCATGCAATATTATGTGCGGGAAACACATTTTCCAAGACAACTTTTCCTAACTTTTCCATTCCATATCCAACTCTTAGAGAGAGTTTGAGGGCAAATTTAATTAGGGAAAATGTTCATGTTTTTGAGTGTTAATCTTTAATGGAAAATTCATACACACTCTAGTTTACACCCATTGTTGTTTATTCCAAGTTCTATATATACATATCCTTACTTGGAGTTTTTGGCACCGGTTTTCTCTACCGAATTCAAGAGACGTTTGGGGTTTGCTTCTACACCCCATCACAAAGAAGACCTTTGTTGAGATTCTACCCGTTTGGAGAAAGGCTCCATGTTCGGGTGACGGTGACCGTTTAAAGTCCTATCGGTGTATTCCGAGACCACGGTGGAGGTCCGTTGGTTATCCGCTAATTGGAGGTTGATACAAGAAGGAGCATCACGGCTTGAGAGGGTTCGAGTTTAGGAAGTAAGTCTTTTGTCTTGTATTTTGTAATACCGTTTTTAGTGGATTTGAGGCTAGGGCCGTCCCGAGGTTTTTTCCCGTTAGTGGGTTTTTCCTCATATATCACGGTGTAGTGTGACATTGTTTATTTTATCTTGCACATCAGTTAGAACGCATGCTTTAGGTTTAATTCAAGATAAAATTCGGTTTAATTATCACACTCATTTAATTTGGGACTTAAATTATATATTGTATAAAATTTGGTTTATTCAAGTCACCTGCATTAATATGGTTTCGCCTAACTTTGAATAATTGTTAATGATGACTTAGGCAAATTCTAGGACTTGAATTATGTTGTTTTAATTTGTTTCTCATGATATTAAAACCCGGCCTTGTGTTGTTTTGTTGAACCATCACTTGTATTTCACGCTTCCGCATCTATTTGTTTAAAAAGGAAATTAAATATTTTAATTTGAGATTATTATTTCAAACCCGAGGATCCAACCTTGGTCTTTCAAAAGTCATTTTTTATATAAAAAAAAATTGTAATAAAAAATTTTAACGTCTTTATATATTAAAAAAACAGTGTTTTAACATTTTATTTAAAAACAGTTAAAAACATATCATTTATATATAAAAATTGTTAAAAAACAATTTTGGCTTTAAAAACTATGTTTAAAAATAGTTTTAATATTAATATTAAAAATAGTTTTAATCTTAAAATATATTAATAAACACAGTTTTACTATTAATATTAAAAATAGTTTAATATTAAAAAGAGCTTTATATTTAAAACAGTTTTAATATGAATTATAATATTTAAAACAGTTTTAATATTAAAAATAGTTTTAAATTCAAAAGAAAAAACTATTTGTTATTAAAAAAAATAGTTGGGGGTTAAGAGTAAATTATTGTTTTGTTAAATATGAGGGTATTTTCGGATTTTAACAAAAATCTACTAGAGTTAACGGTCAATTATGTTGACTAAAGATTTTTCATCAAAAATGGGTGTCAAACCTACATAAACAAAAAGATGGAGCCAAATTGTAAACTGAGTAAATTAGCAGATGCCAATGACCCTTAATTCAGTACTAATCCCAATTAACCCATTAACAAAACGTGGTTAATTTTTCATTCCTAAACATGCGTCTAAATTACAGAATAAACTACTTAACATGAAACTATTAACAAGTTAAAGATTAGACGTAATAAAGGAGGACATTTATTGCCTGAAATATTCGAACGATGAATCTCTACATGATGATGCTTGTTCTTCCTCTCCCAAAATTCTTCTTGAGCTCTCCTAAAGCTCTAAGATTTATAGCATTTGCGTCTCAAGTGAAAAGTAATTGATTAATGAGTTTTACTCTCCTAAGCAATTCATAAATTTGCATGTCTATATTAGGCCTAATTTTGGGCATCCAAATGAACCCAAAATACTATCCAGACTAGTCCAAAACTTAGCCAAAGGGTATACCTAGCCCCTGGACCCAACTTAAAATATAAAAAAAAAATACATATCCAGGCCTCCGTATCACTCTAGGTCCCAATCCCAACAGTAGTACCTCATAACTCATGGCAATACCTCATAATATAAAATAAAACATACATGCTTATTTTATGCATTACCGCATATAGTTCAATCATAATTAATTATACCTATTAATTAACTAAATATAACATGCGACACAAATAACTTACATAACATGCAAATTTAATCATCATGTAAATATGCATTTTTATTATTACCAATTTACTCAAGTAATAATTCATTTCAATTTATTAATTTATTCTTGTAATTAATAAATAAAACAAATAAATACCAAAAAATACGTTGTTGCGGGTCAACCGAAATTTATCATTTTATGGAATAATTCATTTGTTTATCATTTATCATTTGACAAAAAGAGGAATGAAAATAAAAAAGGGGGTGAGGATGATATTTGGGATGCACTGAAAAATAATCCAAAAGGGGGAATTCAAATATGCCTATACTAGCAAAAGTATCAACTAGCCTTCACACAATGTTGGGATAATAACCTGGCAATCTCCTGAAACCCAACCTCATCCTTCCCACCAAATATGCTCTTCAACTTCTCATCACAATGGATCTGCTTTTGGTTTGCCGGCTTCTGGAGATTGTTGGTTTTGATGTATTCCCAAACTTTCTAGACAGCTTCGGAGCGAGAGACTTGGGGGGATTCGATGAACTTGCCAAGAGCAAGGGAAACAGGAACTGGCTTTAGTATCCCTACTTTAATGTTGAATTGAATTTATGATAACATGCAATACTATATTTAGGCATGCCTTAAGGTTTTCATCTCAGTATTTATATCACGATTAGGTCAAAGTGATCTAATTTATTAAATTGTAAATGGTGAATTTTATGATAACATTCAAATACTATGTTTTGGTTGCTCCAAAGAGTCCAAATATGGTTTTGAGTGTTCGAATTATTAATGATTTCATTATGATTACGCCATTGTGATTTAGTTGCTCCAAAAAGTTCGGTTACAATGGTGAAGTTAATATTAAGGGGAATATGTTTGTTTATTAAGGTTGGTATCGGTTGTTCCAAAGAGTCCATAACCTTCCTTAATTTATAATCTGTTGAAAACATTAATGATTGTTGAAATTATTATACAATCCATAAAATAATTTAATATTCATATAATTGATAGTTTGGTAGCCACCAAAGAATGCTTGTGAATATTAAATTTAAAGATAAAAATTATAGTAATAACTTATTATGATTATATATGTGGAAGACATTAATGGGGTATATTTGATTTATTTCGTCAAGCAAGATAATTTCTCAAAGGAAATTTATTTTGAGTAAATGAAATAAATATTAAGAGATTATGAAATTAGGTGGTGAAAAGTTAACCTAGATAGCATGTTCATCTAAATTACATAACATGGTACCCAATAAAGTCATATATGTAAATATTCAAAGTTATTATGAAAGAATGTCCATATTTATAAAATGTTATTAATGTACGTGTTGTCAACTCGTAGCATTAATGTAGTGAGCTATTTATATCATTAATTTTATATTACGTTATTTCTCGAAAACTGAATGTTTTATCCCTTTAATGTTCTTGAGACTGACTTCTTAGAAAAAAATAAAGAAGCTAAGTTTCACTTAAAATTGTTGAATCGTTATAATTCAGTTTTACTTGAGGATCCCGCTAATAATGAATTAGTGCGTGAAACTCTTTTAAAATCTTGAAGAATTATTAAACGGATTAAGCATAGAATTTATGCAAAATATCATAATGTTAGAGATTATAATGAGTACCCATTATATAACATACATATTTTAAGCTTTATTATGTGAATTATAATATATCATTCAATATGAATAAAATACTTTGTTTTATTTTTCAAAAACTAGACTGCTATGAAACATAGTTCTAAATCGATATGAGGATGCTTACAAGACAAACCATAAAACAAACGATAAATTATTGGATTCCTTTTCTTATGTTATTTTGCAATCATTTCAAAACCCCTTAGTGACCTTTCAAAATATTATTCTCGAGTATAGAAAACATCTTTATGTTTATATGAGAATATATTTTCCTTAATTATGGTATTCTCATTTGTGGTTTATACAATTATTTTTATGAAACTTTTACAAGAAAAATTATTATGATCCTATATCATAATGTTGATCTTAAAAGTAGCTTTTCGATATTGTGGCTCTTTTAAATCTAGACTTACTTTGATGATTTAATATATTAGATAGTCTATGGATTGTCACTTATGAATCTTGACACACGCATTTGAGCTCTTAAGGTTTTGAAATTTTAGAAAGATCTATGTGGCCCAAGTGGGAGATTATAGTCCTTGGATAGTGGACCTACATAGATCATGTTGTTATAAAATAACAAATCAAACACAACAAGTCGATATCTCCACAAGATTTTTTCACAGAAAAATGAATGTATATGATTAAAAGTGTATTATATAAATGCCACTTTACTTACCCAATTTGATACACCCGAATGATTAGGAATGTTTAGTACATTGATGGATTTAGAATCCACTAAAAGAATTGGAATTTATAATTATGTCTACACTCGAAATAGGGTACATTAATTACTTTCGAAATCGAAAATATTAAATGTCAAATTCTTTAAAGAATGGTGAAATTAGTGGGAGTATCAAACAACCGAATGTGGTTATAAAATAAGTTAAAATACTCAAGTCATTCCTTAAATATCCAAAGTAATTGTTGGTTAGTGGATATAAATAGTTTTAAGAAACTCTTAATTGAGTTTGCTATTTTGACTAATTGTGAGATTTATCACAAGAATGCGAATTTGACAGAGGAGTATGAAAATATTCGATTTCGATAATCAACGATATAAAGATAGACTTATGGTCAAAGTTTTCATTACGAATACACAAAGGGGCGTAAATAAATATTTTCACCTATATCTTAGAATATTAAAATTTTGTAGCTTTAGTAGTTCATTTTGAGTAAGAGTTACATTTAGTGTGAAAACTTATGAGAGTTTAAGAAAAGAATTTTAGAAGTTGAGAAATCACTATATAAACTTATGTCAGTTTCCCATTAATGGTATTTTAAGAATACTTTATGTATTCTGATTAAGTATATATATACCTTGAAGTTAGTGGGAGTAAATTTATATATTTCTTGAATTTCTCTTAATAATGAATGATAGATTAGAGAAATAAAATAGTTTAAGAATATGAAGTAATGAGATGCTTAAAATATTATATGCTCACATTTATGATAATTGTTCTCTCTTGATTAAGTAGGTTTGTGACCAATATTATGAAAAATTGAAAACATTTAAATATTGTATGTAGCATGCTTTGGGCAACAAATTATGGATTATGGTTGCGAATTATTTTATTTTGGGACTTGAAGTTGTCGACACTATCACCAAGTTACTAAAATATTATGATAATGTCGTTGCAATCTTTGTCATTAAGAACTGCTAGGTATTTTATAGAACCTAGGAAAATTAGGATATAATACCTATATATGAACGAAGAAGTTCAGAAATAAAAAGTGTCAGTTGAACACATTAATATAAGTGTTAACATAGCATATCCACTAATAAAAGGGCTATCACCAAAAAATATTTATGAAACATGCTTAAGATATGAGTCTTGCGTATAGCCAATTAAGTATGACTGTTAGTGAATTATTTGGCGCTTATATTTTGGCACTATTGTGACATCGATTAAAGTGTATTCTGAACATTTCGATTTTTGCCTTGCAATATAGGTGTACATGCAAGTGAATTGATGAATATGATAGAAATAGTCTTTTATATAAGACATTATTGGACCATTATTGAATAACCCAATTATAGACCTTGTTGGATGAATTATTACTGTTGTGGTACATGGAAGTGATCATGCTCTTCAATTAGTATGTGGGCGCCACGACCCGCATTAATAGTTTGTTTGATTAAGGTGTTTATGAAAAAATATTTAAGGATGACTCAAAGATTATTGCGTGCCTTATGATAATTATGGACCAAGTGGAAGAATGTTAGAATTAGAATAAAGAATAATTCTACATAATATGATCCATAATTAAATTAATACTAAGAGTCACTTTGATTAATGAAAGGGTACTCCAAATACTAAGAGTCAAAATGACTCTTGGTTATCTACCTTAATGGACGGTTAAGATTAAGTGACTGTTGGAGATTTGGGTCCTGTCCCTACCTATAAATAAGTGACTGAATTCCATCATTCAGACACATGAAAAGACAACATAATGTAATTATAGGATAAGGGAGAGAAATCCAAAGAATTAAAATATGTGTTTATTTTAGAATACTATTTGGGCTATAGAAGAAGATCCAACCGTTGGAACCTGCTGAAATTGGAGTATGTTATTGCCGTATACAAGAGGAAGTGTTGGTCCAAAATTTAGTCTGATCGGCCATGTCTAAGGTCGATTGCTTCGTCAATCTTTCCATTTATGACATGATGGAGGTATGTCATTATAATATCATTTTGTATTCCTCATAATAATTGTATGTGATAATCATGTTAATCTAAGATCCTAACGTTAAATGTATAATACATAACATTTGTATTATTAAAGAACAAATAACATATCGAATTGGATATTCATACGTTAAATTTATATATCCAAATAAAATTATTAATTACGTGTTCTTTAATTTATGTTTACATTCACTACATCTTTGGTCTTCTTGATCTTCACGAAATGTGCATCCTTCCTCCTGGAAGTGAGAAGGAAATCCTTGATATTGTGGATTTTCTTATACATTTTTGTTGTCCCTGTTTGAGTTGAGAACTGGAGCCGCTGAAGTTGGCTATGCACACACCCGTGTTTTAAACTTGCTAAACATTTTTTAAAATGGAACATTGTGTTTCCTCGGAGTATGTGTATATCTTTCAAGGGATAAGGTCTTATTTTTTCATTTAAAGGCTTTTTCTGAAAGATAATATTTTTTACCTCTGGTCGTTCACACGATTGATATTCATACCCGTGCACATGGTGCATGAATTCAGGCTTGGGACATTCGCTGCCTAAAACGTATGCACGGTTGTGATTTGTCCCCGTGTGCACAGTTCTGGCATTTTTGGTCTATTTTTTTCTGCCTAAATCGATGCACACGAATGGTCTTTGGGATCGTGCATACGGTTGTACATTTTTGGCATGGGTGTATTCCCTGTCCAAAATCGTGTGCACTGTGATAAGTTGTCCATGTGCGCACAGCGGAGCTGATTTTTCAAAAAAATAAATAAATAAACCTTATTTCCTTCCAGTTAAATAACATTTTTCCTCATTTTAAACTAGACATACTCAGAGGATTTTTTGGGACCATGAGAGCATCTATTTACTTCTCCTTTTTCCAAATCGTAAGTGTTCAAATTCAAATTGAGAAATTTTAGATCTAGATTTGTGAGGTAATTTGAGTTAATTGAAATCCACAATAGCCATGATTTACATTTGATTCACTTCAATTGTAAATGATCTATACTTCGATATCCCAAAAGAGGTGAGATCTAAGGAAGAACAATGTTACTTTCATATCCGATCAATAGAGCCTTGAACGAATTTCTCATTAGATGGGGGAGTCTCATAGTCCATTCGTAACTTCTTGTTAGGGAAGAGAGAGGTATCTTCGTGTGTTTTATAAAGGAACTTTTTAAATCTAATGAGAGATTAGGATGCACCGATATTTTATACCCTTAGGTATAATTGTTTCCCTTTATATCGGTGTTGTGTGATTGTTTTATGAATAGTTCATATGTTTGTGTTTGTTTATCATGTAGTTAACCTAAATCTACTAGTTAAAATTAGAAATGACAAAAATCTAGATTGTTAGTTGATATTGTTGCCTAAATTATACTCAATAGGGGGGTGAATTGAGTTTTTGCAAACTTTTCGGGTCAAATTAAATTTTCAGAAAATATTTAATTTAATACACTTAATCAAATTGTAGATTAATATATCTTAAATAAATATGACCAAGAATATCAAATAAATACAGACAATATTTAAATAAGATAAAATGCAGATTTTAACACTCCACAAATATTAATTTTCGTATTTAATAAAAATTAATATTCTGAAATTAATTCAAAAATAAGTATTTTAATCTTAAAATAAATTTACCAGATTTTGGAATTGATTAATTTGCAACTATAAGTGCTAAAAATATAAATTCAAGTAAAATATGCAAATAAAATGCGGAAAATAAAATGACACCGAATTTAATGTGGTTCGGCCAAAATCTGGCGTACGTCCACGTGCCTAAAGCAGCTTCCCTCTCCTTGCGCGTCACTATCCCTGATCCACTTGACGGTAAGATCAAACCACCACTTTAGAAACAGTTGAAGCAAAATATAATTTATTACTATCTCCGTTACAAGGTAGAATGACGAAACTCCTTAAAATAAAAATATCATCCGAGTTTCTTCTTGAGTGAGACTTTACAAAGAATCTGATTTTTGGCTCTAGTCTTGTTATTGATAACTTGTAGCAGAATAATGATTCTTGTACTCTTGAATTTATTCCTCAAAAATAGTTGAGTATAAATTTATTACTATCCCAAAACTTGTAGAGCTGAGTAATAAGTTTTATTGATTTCTAGAGTAAGTGTGAGCTGAATAAAATTCCTAGTGCTCTCTTGAACTTGTATAAGTTGAGTAAAATTTTACTGTTCTCTTAGATGTGTTTCATTTATACTATTTTCATATCATGTTTTTTCTTTGTTGAGTTCAGTTCTTCAAATGATCTAGGTCTTATATATTTGATGACACAAAAAATAATGACCATTGGAGAATGATACAAAATGAAATACTCTCCATAAAAAATATTTTTCTGATGAGAGGCATGGCTAAAAAAAATAAGAATGTTGGAGCTTCTGCAACTTGGAGTAGCATTAAATGAACATGAACTTTGAAAGAGAAATTGTATCTGATGAAAGCCATTCTTTGATGTCTAAAAGATATTATAGATGGATAGAGAGAGAGGTTAGAGGAAAAATGAAGATGAAGTATACAACGAATCGTTGATACCGTGTGGAGTGAACAATAAACAAAAGGATTTCTTTTCAAAGACCTCGATAGCTACCACATCTATATTTGAATAAAGACATGTGTAAGATATAATAATAAAAGATATCTTCTCTGCAAAAAATAAAGTACTTTTGTTGAATATTAATGGGGCCTACTCAAAATATCACAAGTTGTGATCCTCGAAGATTGAACAATTAAATATAAAACAATATCTAGGATTTATACAACGGAAAAAAAATATCGGTTCCTCAAAGCAGTTCAAAATAGTTTAATAGTGAATTGATATCTAATTAAAAATAAATATGTATTAATAAAGGGAAAGAACCATTCAGTTTTGTTAAAGAAAAAGTCACCAAAAAAATTTAAACGATATATACAATAAGGTAAGAAAAGTCTTTACAATTATGCCAACTGGACTCAAATCTTAAAAATAATGGTGTCTAGATAAAAACTACTGCCAAGGGTGACAGGTGAACGTGCCTTTCCAATGATAAAAAGATGCAAACTAACTCCTTATCTTTGGAACATTATATAAAAAAAATTATGCATATGAAATATATATATATATATGTATATATAATTTTACTTTAAAAAAAGTACAAAAAAATAACAATAATAACGTTAAAAAAATATCATTCACAAATCAAAAGAAAGAAAAAAAGTAATAAAAAAAATTTATCACCTAACATCAGTATATAAGTTGGACAATTGGACTGTCAAACCATCAGCGTATACTATATAAACAATGGCGTGTAATCAGACATTTCACATGCAGTAGATCTTGATTGTATAAAACTATGTGGGGCCCATAAATAAAAGCAACAACATGTCATAATAATTACACTGACAAAACAAAATATTATGATAGTTGAAAGCATGTAGTATATATCAAACTTACAAGTTGGAATATTTATACAAAACAGTGGCCTAGAATAGCTAACTGACAAGCGTGCGTGGCCTAAGGTAGAGAAAGAGTAATAAATATTTCGATCCGTGTAATTATTCTATTATTAAGAAAGGTAAGAGATCTTTTATTCAAGAGATGAATAAGTAATAGCATATATAAAAGGTTTTAAAGATTCACAAGTATGAGGTTTGTAAAATCTGTAAAAAAAATAAGATTATTGGGTCTTAGACATAAGTAACCCATGATATACCAAAATACACCCTCGGCCAGGCCGAGGGTAGCCTCGTCCAGGATGAGGGCCCAACTCTACTACCCAAGAGGTCTTACTGAAGAAGGGGGTCAGATAAGCCCACCCAATCATCTGAGGCCTAGTTCGGACAACAGTACAGCAGTATGACCATGCACGGTCAACCCCACTATTTACGATGACCTGAGCCTAAATTCGTGGAGATAGAAGCCTCGTCTTTAGCGTGACAAAGCGACTAGCTGATCCTGGGAGGGGACAACAGTGCGAAGCCTACGTCCATCAATCAAGACCTAGTGCCAGCATCAACCTTAGCCTCGGTATGTCATCATAAGCTGAGGGTGACATCATCATGGCGCGTGATTTGGGAGACGCGTGGGACAGTGCGTGTGGGACTCATATAGCACGTAGACCAGACCGTTATAACAATATCATCCCCTCATGTGAGGAAATATTATGTCATCATTGACCACAGGTGGCACAGCCAGGTGTCAGCAGGGAATTGGCTAGATCGTCATTCACATGCTCAATGCATGCTTGGGGGGTACACTACTTCCCCCAAGCCCTATATATACTTGTCATCTTCAACCTTGTAAGGGGATCGATCATAAAAACCCTAGTAAAAACTCTGCTTGTACACACAGTAGAGAGAGAGAGAGAGCTTATGAGCATTGTATCCAAGGCCATTAGTGCCCATATTTAGTGAATCGCACACTCAGTGGATGTAGGCCTGATTAGCTGAACCAGTATAAAACATTGTCTTCATTCCGCATGTCCTCATCCCCTTATATATACTTATACACATACATAACTCTATTGCTGCCATTGTTATTACTGTTTGAGCTCATCATCTCTTATCTGGAGGAGCTAAATCTTAGCATCATCAGTTTGGCGTCGTCTGTGGGAACGAGAAGTTATCTCTTCCTTTATACAGATTGACCTCACTGAAAAATCTAGTGGTGAACCAGTTCTCCCCCTTCGTGTGGAGCTGTTTCACCATTGCGAGAGATCCATCAAGGTTCTCAAGCTCATCAGGATTTTTATCATTCAGCTCTTCACAACTCAAATATATGGCACCGGAGTTACCACCTCCTCCTCCACCAACTAGTAGAGTAGGACCTAGTTACAGCAAGGCACCACCTCGATCTGAGATGGCTGAGGTGGCTACCTCCCTAAAGTCTTTGGAAGCAAGCCAACAGGTTATGAAAGAGCAATTTGCAGCTCTTAGCCAAAACATACTGAGACCCCCCGGAGTCTCACCGGAGATGATTACTCCGGTAGCTACAGCAGGACAACATGAGTCCAGGGGACCACCCCAGGAGCCATGCAAAGACTTGCCACCTCCACAATGGCGGAGGGATCTTGCTGACCCCCAGCGTCTACACCTAGGGAGGCAAGGAAACCCTTACCCAGAGGATAGATATGATGATGTGGAAGTGGAAGAGGCTCCCATAGAATGTTGGGAGTCGTATGAGGTCTCTAATAATACTATACGACCTGTCCAGGAGAGCATAGGGAAGTGTGGGAGTCAGAATCCTGATGATCGCCCGAGAGGCTCGGTTTTTTATCATCTGAGCAGAGGGTCAGCCTTTGAGAGGCTGGGCCTAGTAAATGACTTGAGGGAAAGATTGTCCAGATCGAGAAGTCTCGCAAGGTCTAGAATAGAGGCAGTAGATGCCCGACCCCACGAGGGCTGACCCCACAGACGGGACGACGATCAGGGGGAAGTGAACAGCCGACACAGACCGGCCGCAGTAGTGCCCTCAGTTCACCCCAAAGAAGCGGCAGGGGATAACATCGGCCAAGCCGACCCTATGAGGCCCTGGAATGACTTGATCCAATGGTTGGAGGATAAAATTGGTGATATCCTGAAAAGATGAGACCCTTTTCAAAGAGGATACTCTATAGGCTCACCCTTTGTGGTGAAGATAGTTAACTTCCCAATGTCATCCAAGTTTAAGCTACCTGTGGTCACCCCAAGGTATGACGGGAGTACCAACCATGTCCATCATATTGAGATGTGTTAATTAACGGCATATGCATACTCTATCTCAGACGATATATAATCTACATAGCTAGGTTAAACAAAGAAAAGTTAGAGGTCGAAGACTACGAGGAAAGTATATCCATGACAGCCCTCATTGGAGGACTCCAAAAGGGAAAGTTATTATGGAAGCTTGTTGAAGACCCCCGAAAGACAATGGATGAGTTAATGGCAATATCAAGGAAGGTGATGAACGTCGAAGAGGCGATGGCCGCCAAATAAGAAGATGAAAAAGGAGGCACTAGTGGGGGTAAGTACCAGAAAAAGAATAAGGAGGGGAAGAAAAGGCTAGCAAATGACAAATTCACTGATTTCACCCCTCTAATGGTCAGTTGTGAACACATTCTAAATAAGATTAAGTGCGATCGATCCTTAAAATGGCCTTAGAAGTTGAGGGCACCTCCTCACAAGAAGAACAAAAACCTATGGTGTGAGTTTCACCAAGACCATGGACACTTGAGCGATAAGTGTTTTTCTTTGAAAGATGAAATTAAAAAAAATGTTAAAAGAAGGGAAGTTAAGAAAATACGTGGACAAGGGCTCCTTCAAGGGGGGGCGAGGGGACGACCCTAGGAAGAAGAGAAGCGATGCATGTAGAGAAGATCCCCCTAACAGAAGAGATGAACCTTCAGTGGATGATGATGATCCTGACCTCCCACCAAGAGATGACGTGAAAAGACTCAATATGATCTCGTTTAGTATTGGAATGATCACCGGGGGCCTAGCAGGAGGAGGATCAGAAGTCGTCGACAGGAAGGCCCATGTAGCTGAAGCCAAGGCAGTCATAAAAGTTGTGCATTCAACTTCTATCGAAGCCAAGCTAGAAAAGAGGAAGAAGGTTGATATGGATACCCTGATCATGGGTTTCTCAATGATGGACTTCATGGGTTTCTCAATGATGGACTTCAAGGGCCTCTTAGCCCAGCATGATGACCCTCTTGTCATCACCACCAGGGTACACGGATGCGAGGTGCCAAGGATCTTAGTAGATAGGGGGAGTTCTGCAAATGTGATGTTCTGGACGTGTTTTAAATCCTTGGGACTCGGTCGTGCCAGACTGGTCCCATATCATCATCCCTTGATTGGGTTTAGTGGGGAAAGAGTTCATCCCCTAGGAGTGTATAAGGCTAATGGAAGAATGGGAGACGAGTGGCCAAGATGGCTTACCAAGAGAGTCAACTTTTTCGTGATGGACGAACACGTCTTCTTAGCCTACAATATAATCCTGGGATAAGTAGCCCTTGAGGAATTTGAGGTCGTGCCTTCCACGATCCACCAGATGATAAAATTCTCGATCCCTTATGGGGTAGGGGAAGTTCAGGGAGACCAGAAGACGGCAATGGAATGATACTTCAACTCTGCCAAAGAAAGAGAGGCACACAAGAAGGCAACTAGTACTTACAATATTGATACCCTGGACCCCAGGGATGAGACAAAGCTAAAGAAAGGATAAGCCGTTGAAGAGGTAGAATCCATCATCCTTAATGAGGATGAGCCGAAAAAAACCGTCTAAGTTGGCAAAGATCTGAAGATAGATATAAAAAGAGACCTAATTAAGCTGTTAAGGATAAGACAGAACGTCTTTGCATGGATTCATGCAGACATGCCAGGAATTGACCCCAAAATCATGTGTAAAAGCTTAACGTGCTGGAGGACGCGAAGCTAATAAAGAAGAAGAGGAGAATTTATTCTCGGAAAAAATATGAGGTCGTAAGGGATGAGGTCAAGAAGCTGGAAGAGGCTGAGTTTATCAGGGAGGTCATCTATCCCGAATGGCTGTCTAACGCGATCATAGTCCCTAAAGCCAATAGGAAATGGAGGATGTGCATAGAATTCACTGACCTTAATAAATATTGCCCTAAAGACAGTGGACGTTACTGCAGGCTATGAGCTAATGAGCTTTATGGATGCATATTCGGGATACAACCAGATCTTCAAGAACCCTGAGCACTCAAAAAAAAGGGCTTTCATTACCGATAAGAGGACATACTGTTACAGGGTCATGCCCTTTGGCCTAAAGAATACGGGGCAACGTATCAGCGCCTTATGAATAAAATGTTCGAAGACCAAATCGGGAAGTCTATGGAGGTCTATGTAGATAACATGTTGACCAAGAGTTTGAAGGCCAAGGATCATGTGGTTGACCTTGAGAAGACCTTTGACACGATGGACAGGTACCGAATGAAGCTCAACCCAGCCAAGTGTGTCTTTCGAGTCGGGACAGGAAAGTTCTTAGGGTTCATCATCAATCAAAGAGGCATCAAGGCCAATCCTGAGAAGATAAAGGCTCTGTTAGAAATGAAGACCCCCAAGACCATTAATGACGTTCAGCGGCTCACAGGACGAGTGGCTGCTTTGAATAGGTTCGTATACAGAGCCACAAACAAGTGTCTATCGTTCTTTAAAGTTCTCATAAAGACTTTTGAATGGATCGAAGAGTGTGACAAGGATTTCCAAGAGATAAAGTCCTACTTAGGGACCCCTTACTCTTATCATGTCTAGTGCAAGGCAAAACATTACATGTGTACTTAGCCATCTCGGAGTCATCCATCAGCGCTGCTATCGTGAGAGAAGAAGATGGAGTCCAGAAGCCGGTGTATTTTAATAGTAAGGCACTCCAAGGGGTAGAGAAAATGTAGCCTAGGATGGAGAAGTTAGCTTATGCTTTGATTCACGCCTCAAGGAAGAAGATCAATCCGTAGTTACAGTCCCATACAATGGTCATCCTAACTGATTCCCCTCTTAGGTAGAATATACACAAGCCAAAAAAATCAAGATGGCTAATGGCCTGGACTACAGAGCTGGGAGAGTTTGATATTGTGTATCAACCTAGGGTGGCCATCAAGCGTCAAGCATTAGCAAATTTTATGGCTGAATTTATATGGGAAGAGGATGAGACTGAAAATGAGAACCTCGTGAAGACAGATATCCAGCAAGGCAGAATTACTGACCCGTCTAAAGATAAGGCTGAGACAAGCACCGCTAGAGAAAAATTTATCGAGAACGAGGAGGGAAGATACCTATTTAAACAGGGATCCCTCACCGAGGGAAATTTCTTAGAGGAATATGCTATGTGGAATCTCTTTATTGATGGGTCCTCTTGCGAGAGCGGAAGTGGAGTTGGATAACTAGTATCAGCACCTGATGGCACGGACATTGAGTACACTCTGAGGTTCAACTTTAAATCCTCTAACAATGAGTCTGAATATGAGGCCTTGATAGCAGGCCTCTCCTTGGCTAGGTCTCTTAGTGTTGGCCAGATCTTAGTCCATAGTGATTCAAGACTGGTGATGAATCAGATACTAGGAGTATACGAGGCTAAAGATGAGAGAATAGCCAAATATCTTGAAAAAGTAAAGTTACTATTTAAGAGCTTCAGAGAAGTAAAGTTGAAGAGGATACCTAGGTTGGATAATGGTCGAGCCGATGCACTTGCTAGGCTAGCCTCAGTAACTAGGACAGATATCAGGAGAATAGTTCCAGTGGAAATTTTTCTTTCACCAATGATTGAAGATGCAGATGGAACACTTAGCCCTTGCTTAAATATAAGCAGGGAAGCTTCATGGATGGAGCCTCTAGTCAGATACATTAAAGAGGGGGAGATGCCAAAAGCAAAATAAGAAAGAAAAAAGTTGAGGTATAGAGCTGTGAAATTCACTGTCATCGAAGATACCTTGTACAAAAAGGGATTCTTACTCCCTTTGCTCAGATATGTCACCCATTGGAGGTCCCATGTATCTTGCAGGATGTGCACGAAGGGTCTTATTCAATCCATATTGGGGTTAGGTCATTAGCAAAGAGGATAGTGACCCAAGGATACGGGTGGACGACCTTGGCAAAGGATGCTACAACATACATGAAGAAGTGTGATAAATGTCAGAGGTTCACCACCATCCCTCATCAGCCCCATCAACCTCTTACCTCTATCACATCCCCATGGACATTTACAGTACGAGGAATCGATTTGGTAGGCCCCCTACCTAGGACTATCAATAATTATCGATACTTGATCGTAGCAATTGATTATTTTTCAAAATGGGTGGAGTCGGAGCCAATGGTCACAATCACAGAGCAGAAGACCTTCCAGTTCATCTGGAAGAACATCATATGCAGGTATGGTTTCACCAACACCCTCATCTCAGATAATGGGACTCAGTTCAAGAATATCGCCCTAGAGAAATACTACTAAAGAGTGAGGGTTAAACAATTCTTTTCAACCCCAGGCTGACCTCAGACTAATGGGCAAACTGAGGTTACAAACAGAACAATCCTAAACGGGATCAAGAAAAAACTCGAGGAGGCAAAAGGAAAATGGGTTGAGGAGGTACACGATGTGCTATGGGCCAACAAGACAACAGTAAAAACTCCTACCGGGGAAACCCCTTTTATGTTGGCATATGGCTCAGAAGCCTTCATCCCCATCGAAATTGAGTTTTCTACTCACAGAATTCAAATGTATGACCCCTAGAGAAATATGGAAGAAAGGAGACTTGATCTAGACTTGATCAAGGAGAGAAGAGAAGACGCTGAGATAAGACAAACAACCTACCAGTAGAGGACTGCCAGGTTTTACAATCAGAGGGTAAAGCAAAGGCCAATCGTTGTGGGAGACCTAGTCCTCAAAAAGACATGGCAGAAACCTAATAAGCTCCACCCAAATTGGCATGGCCCATATAGGGTCATTGATGAAGTGATCCCTGGAACCTATAGACTAGAGAACCTTGAAGGGGAACCCTTTATGAACCCCTGGAATGTAGATCATCTGAAGATAACTATCAATAATGTTGTAGTTAATGTCCTATCAGATCATAGTTGTAATGAATGTGTTTCTTCATAAAACACTTGAAATGTTAATGAGAATATTCTGTTGGCCCCTTATCTTATGTTCGTCAATTTAGATATATGTTGGGGTAATTCATGCTAAGCCACAAAACATCATCTATGGTAAAATAGGCCTAAATGCTCTTTGGTGATACGACAACACGAATGGCGACCACCTCATCATCACATTGTCAATAACATCGAGGAGCATTTGGGCTTAAAATACCATTAGTTTGGTGGATAACCACCCTCGATTAAAATGAGGGTGAATGGTAGGGATGACCCTCTATTCACTCTCAAGAAAGACGAGGGTGGACTAATGTTTAAAAACATCATTAGTTTGGTGGAAACTACCCTCGACTAAGATGAGGGTGAATCGTAGGGACGAATCTCCATTCACTCTCAAGAAAAATGAGGGTGGACTTATATTTAAAAACATCATTAGTTGTGTGGATAACCACCCTCGGCTAAGATGAGGGTAAATGGTAGGGACGACCCTCCATCCACTCTCAAGAAAGACGAGGGTGGACTTATGTTTAAAAACATCATTAGTTTGGTGGAAACTACCCTCGGCTAAGAAGAGGGTGAATGGTAAGAATGACCCTCCATTCACTCTCAAGAAAGACGTGGGTGGACTTTGTAAGGACACAAATTTCTAATTGAGTCCTTTGTAGTTTTGGCTCAATTCCGGACAAAAACGTTTATGTCATAGGATAGTGTTCAAGTGTACCTCTTCAAGCCTATGATGTGTTTAGTTGAAGACGTAGAAATAAAGAGTATAAAGCTTCATAAAATTCCATGATTAAGTGACTCTTTTCTACGTCATCAACAACGGTTCCATGCTCCCAAGGTATGAATGCATTTGGAATATATATAGGAGCCTGGAATAAGGTTATTGGGTGTTAGGTTTTAAAACTGTGTTTTGTTTTCAGAAAGTTTTCTATTAAAAACTTTTATATAAAGTATATAAAGTTTGTGGGCTAAAAAAGATATATTTGAAACTTTCAGTAAGTTCGTTCGAAGTGTCGTTCAAACGAGATTGTCATTCGAACCACAATTCGTTCGAACGAAGCTGCCAACGAGCTTCCCCAAAAGGCCACTGGAATGTTGTTCGAAGTGTCGTTCGAACGAACGTGCTGTTCGAACGAGCTTCCAACGAGATTTCTAACGAGTTCACAGTGGAACTTCATTAGAAGTCTCGTTCGAACGAGATTTCGTTTGAACAAAAATGTCGTTCGAACGAGATATCAGGCGGGAAATTTTTTTGGCAGTTTTTACCCATGTTTCCCACTTCCTTACCCCACTAACTTTTGACAGATTATTATAGTTCAGGAACCAAAGTTTGTGAGATAACTTTTTCACAATATTCTAACTCCTAGAGAGAGTTTTGAGAGTAGATTCTTCCAAGAAAAATTTCATGAGTTTGAGTGTTCATTTTATAAAGAAAAAAATCCTTTAAACACTTATTTACACCCATATTTGTTTCTTTCAAGTTCATATATACATATACTTTTCTTGGAGCATTTTGGCACCGGTTTATCTCTACATTTGTTTGAAGAGAAGTTTGGGTTTTCTTCTAAATCCCTCAAAGAAGAAGAAGAATTGTTTAGCTGCGGCTTTCTCACATGGTGAAAGGCATCATGTGTGGTTGACGGTCCGATCGGTGGGTTCGAGATCGCGGTGGAGCTCCGTGGTTATCCGCTAGGAAGAGGTGGTTACAAGAAGATGCGTCAAGGCTTGATAGGGTTCGAGTTGAGGAAGTAAGTCATCTGTCTTGTAAATGTAAATTCCGTACTTAGTGGATTTGAGGCTAGGGCCGTCCGAGGTTGTTTCCTGTTGTGGGTTTTTCCTCGTACATCACGGCGTAGTGGATTAATTGATTATTTTATCTTTTGCAAAATCACCTAGAACGCATGCGTAGGTAAAAAGATAAAATTGGTTTAATTTAATGCAAATTAATATTGGGTAACGTTTATGTTAATTCAAGTCATTTAATTTAATTGACAAAATTTGGTTTGGCCTAACTTGGTAAAATTGACAAATATGACTTAGATAAATTTTCTAGGACTTGGATTAATCAATTATGTTTAAGTGAAATTAACATAAGTGTGTGTTTCATTTAATTTCACTTGGTTTAATTTTAATTTGAAGTAAATTAAAATTTGGTGTTTTTTTGTGAACCATCTTACGCTTCCGCATATCTCAACAAGGAAATTACTTTTGAATTTTAAAATTGGTGGCCTATCGCACTTTCAATTATCGCTCTTTCAAATTGGTATCAGAGCCAAAACAATAATTTACTTCGTTAAAGATCCTTTAACTAATTTTTGGCTAAAATTGAATTTTCCCCATTTTCAAAATTTCCTATTTTTTATGGTTCTAATTACGCGTATTGGAAAGCGCGTATGAAATCGGCACTAAAATCTATCGACGAGAGGGTTTGGTTATCGGTAATTAACGGGTGATCTCCACCAACTCATTTAGTATATAATGAACGTGTTCCAAAATCGGCCGATAGATGGAGTGAGGGTGAATTTAAAGTTTCTAATTTTAATTCCTGAGGTTTAAATGCCTTGTTTGGCGCTGTCACACCGGATGAATTCCGACGTATTATGACGTGTGAGACCGCTAAAGAAGCGTGGCATATTTTACAACTCACTCATGAAGGTACAAGTGTCGTTAAAGCTTCGAAACTCCAAAACCTCACCACTGAATTTGAAACTATCAAAATGAACGAAAAAGAGACTTTTGATGAATTTTATGTTAGACTTTCAGATATTGTTAATTCATCTTTTAACTTGGGAGAGAAAATACCCGACAACCGAGTAGTAAAGAAAATTTTAAGGTCCCTACCCGATAGATTTATTCCAAAAGTGATCGTTTTAAATTCTTTACCAACTTTAGCCTCTACGAAATTAGAAGAGCTTGTAGGTGATTTACAAACCTATGAACTGGATATGTTTCCCTCTAAAACTGAAAAGAAAATTGAAAAGGGCATTGCTTTAAAAGCCCGGAAAGAGGAAAAACAAGTAGTAGAGAGCGAGCGTGATAGTGACTCGGAAGACATGGCTATGTTTGCTAGAAAATTTCAAAAATTTCTTAAATTGAACAAAGATAAATTTAAAAATGATTTTAAGAAATTTGATAAATCTAGGCATGACAAAGTCGAGAGGATCCCTAAAACTATTAATGAAAATTTAAATAGGGACGAGTCAAATAGATGTTTTAGTTGTGAGGGTTATGTCCATAGGGCTTCTGAATGCCCCACTAAACTAAGGAGAGAGGGTAAGCGACCCATTTCATATAATGCGACCCTTAATGATAGTGATAAGGAAGAGGGACCCGATTCTCCCACTAAGCCCAACTTTGTGGATTTTATGGCTAGTCATGTGAGTGATAGTGAGAACTCATCTATAGATGAAAATTTAACACATGACACTTCCAAGGTCATAGTTTATGATTCCCTTATTTTTTATGATAGTGAAAGTGAAGAAGAAAGAGAGAGTGAAAATGAAGAAAAGGTTAATGTGAGTTAACTTCAAAATGCTTTTCAAGAATTATATGAAGAATCAATTAAATTAAAAAGAGCTAATTTGAAGTTAGAATCTAGTTTAAAAGAGTGTGTCAAGGTCATTGATGATAATATGTTGGTAGAAGACCTTAGGACACGTGAGAGGGCTCTTCGAGAGAAGCTTGAATATGTAGAAGGCGAGAGAGATAGCCTTAGAGGTTTAATGGAATCCTTGAAAAAGGAGCTTCTCGAGTTCGAAGAGAGAAATGTTTTACTATAGTCTAACATCCTAGAATTAGAAAATAAATTAAAAGACTCTAGTAATGTCAAATTTGATTTGGAGTGTCGTTTAGAAAAATTAGATAAAATATTAGAAACGGTTCAAATTAAAATTGACACTTGTGGTTTAGGCTTCGATACTTGTAATGAATCTACTTATAAAGCCAAAACCAATGTTTTAGGAGAATCTTCTAGGAAAGCATTTAGAGATCATTCCTTAGGTACCAAATTTTGACGTAATTTTACTTGTACTCATTGTGGTCGAAATGGTCATCTTAGGAAATTTTGTTTTGATCTTAAACGAATTCCTAGAAAATCCCAACGTAAAGCAACCAAGGTAGTTAAAATTCCTACACCCCAAGATAGTTATTCTTCATTAATTTGGGTTAGGAAATTCGACTTGGTTGCCTTACAAAATAGGACATTTGATTCTTATTTACTTTCACATGCTTCCTCCCTTGTTAAATCTAAAGGATGAATGTGTTAGTGTTTGCATACTTTAGCTTTTGTGCTTTATACTATATTACCATGCTAAATGTATGCTTGTTTAATCATTTTCTAGTCTATGCTCCATGCTTAATCACATGCTAGAAATATGATTTTTGTTTATCTTTTTGTATTATATTTGCTTATTTTTGTTTGCATTAAATGAAAATTTCAAAAAGATTTTTGTTTATCATTTGTGTTTTATTTGTTTCATTTAAGCTTAATGAAAAATACAAATGATTTTTGTGTGTTCTTTTGAGTATATTTTTTTTTTGGTTAAAAATGTCAAAAACTCAAAGATTTTATTTTGTGTGTATTTTTTGACACACTTTATGTGGCATATATTTTTGTTAGAATCCCATCATTTTCGCTCCCATGTGGCTAAAACTTTTGGTTTAAATTGTCAATCCTTATTATGTTATTTACCATGCTTACATGGAGTAGTTGGATTTTTGCGTTGCTTAAATGGATTCTATTTTTATATGCCTCTTTTCACACATGCACGAGCTCATTTAAAATTTTAATATCACATGTTATATTTGAGCTTTGTGAGGTGTTCTCCTACCAATCTAGTCATCTACATATTTATGACCTAGGAGGACTAGTGCTTGTCAAAATCCGTTGCTTGTGAGTTTGTGAGATATAAAAAAATGATATATAAATGTTCACGAGGAAGGGATCCGAAAGGAATAATAATCCTTTGCGATAGTAAGCCACCGTTTGTTTGGACCTAAAAGAAATACGTGGTCCAAAGGCCTAAAAATAGAAAAATTGGCACTAAATGAAAGAAAATTGCCAAGGCCTATGTTTAATTGATATATTCATTCAATATAAAAAGGAATATATATGCTTCTTGAGGGAGATTGGATGGTATATCAACGGTTTGCACAATGTCTGTTTATCCTACTGGTCTTTATTGTCATGACTCTATTTGGTTTGTAGAATCATCAAAACTCTAGGCTTGTATGCATTGCGTATGTTTGTTCATTGAGTTCAATATATATTGTCACATGGGGTTATATTCAAATGTGATGAAGTTTGCAATCAATTGATAACTCCGTGAACATTTTATAAGTGATTGGGTCTAAATTTAATTATTACTAGTTCACACCCGAACACTTCCGTTTTCATATGACACATTTTTGCCATACGAGTGTGCTAAACTTATTGTATTTTTTTGTCATTTGTGTGTTTATATCTATATATATATGCGTGTACGTTATTGATACTTTTATAGTGTATATATATATGATATTTTTTTGTCTTTGCCTTGCTTTCTAGTCCATCTATGCTTCTACTTCATTAATTGATATCTATCTTGGATTAGTTATGATTTTGTTGCTCATATGCTTTAATGTCATGTCACTCTAAGCCTCAATGTGGTTAATTAATTTTATCCTTTGTCTATTCCTGAACAAAAAGGAGGAAAATGATAGGGGAGAAATGGTATCTAACCCTATTGTAATCGTATCTTAGTTTGGGGGAGATTTATCTTAGGGGGAGACGTCTTTCTAAGTTGATCATTTGTTTGATAAAGGGGAGAATTAATTTAGGGGGAGTAATTTTTAATTGCATTTAATACTTTGATATTACCTATGCGTTTGATATTTTGCTTAAGTGTGCAGGAATTCTTCTGAAGAGGCAACCTTCAAGTGGCAAAGCGTTTAATTCTAAAGTGGTATTCGAGTCAAGCATTGTACTCTTTATTTTGGGTGGGATGTTTTTGAGTCTAGTGAGATTCACGGCCATTTAGGATTTTTGTTTAGTTTTTGTCCCGAAATAACCAAAGGGGGAGATTTGTAAGGACACAAATTTCCAATTGAGTCCTTTGTAGTTTTGGCTCAATTTCGGACAAAAACGTTTATGTCATAGGATAGTGTTCAAGTGTACCTATACAAGCCTATGATGTGTTTAGTTGAAGACGTAGCTGCAAAGAGTATAAAGCTTCATCAAATGCCATGTTTAAGTGCCTCGTTTCTACATCATCAACAGTGGTTCCATGCTCCCAAGGTATGAATGCATTATATATATATATATATATAGGATCTTGGAACAAGGTTATTGGGTGTTAGGTTTTAAAACTGTGTTTTGTTTTCAGAAAGTTTTCTACTAAAAACTTTTATATAAAGTATATAAAGTTTCTGGGTTAAAAATGATATTTTTGGAACTTTCTATAAGTTCGTTCGAAGTGTCGTTCGAACGAGATTGTCTTTCGAACGAAGCTGCCAACGAGCTTCCCCAAAAGGCCACTAGAATGTTGTTCGAACGAACATGTTGTTCGAACGAGCTTCCAACGAGATTTCTAACGAGTTCACACTGGAACTTCGTTAGAAATCTCATTCGAATGAGATTTCATTCGAACGAAAATGTCGTTCGAACGAGATATCAGGCGGAAAATTTTTTTGGCAGTTTTTACCCATGTTTCCCACTTCCTTACCCCACTAACTTTTGGCAGATTATTATAGTGCAGGAACCAAAGTTTGTGAGATAAATTTTTCACAATATTCTACTCCTATAGAGAGTTTTGAGAGTTGATTCTTCCAAGAAAAAGTTCATGGGTTTGAGTGTTCCTTTCATAAAGAAAAAAATCTTTTAAACACTTATTTACACCCATATTTGTTTCTTCCAAGTTCATATATACATATACTTTGCTTGGAGCATTTTGGCACCGGTTTATCTCTACATTTGTTTGAAGAGAAGTTTGGGTTTTCTTCTAAATCCCTCAAAGAAGAAGAAGAATTGTTTAGCTGCAGCTTTCTCACATGGTGAAAGGCATCATGTGTGGTTGACGGTGTACCTATTATTCGATCGGTGGGTCCGAGATCGTGGTGGAGCTCCGTGGTTATCCGCTAGGAAGAGGTGGTTATAAGAAGACGCGTCAAGGCTTGAGAGGGTTCGAGTTGAGGAAGTAAGTCATCTGCCTTGTAAATGTAAATTCCGTACTTAGTGGATTTGAGGCTAGGGCCGTCCGAGGTTGTTTCTTGTTGTGGGTTTTTCCTCGTATATCGCGGCGTAGTGGATTAATTATTTATTTTATCTTTTGCAAAATCACCTCGAACGCATGCGTAGGTAAAAAGATAAAATTGGTTTAATTTAATCACTACTTGTTTAATTTGGTGCAAATTAATATTGGGTAACGTTTATGTTAATTCAAGTCATTTAATTTAATTGAAAAAATTTGGTTTGGCCTAACTTGGTAAAATTGACAAATATGACTTAGGCAAATTTTCTAGGACTTGGATTAATTAATTATGTTTAAGTGAAATTAACATAAGTGTGTGTTTCATTTAATTTCACTTGGTTTAATTTTAATTTGAAGTAAATTAAAATTTGGTGTTTTTTGTGAACCATCTTACGCTTCCGCATATCTCAACAAGGAAATTACTTTTGAATTTTAAAATTGGGGGCCTATCGCACTTTCAATTATCGCTCTTTCAGACTTATATTTAAAAACATCGTTAGTTTGGTGGATAACCACCCTCGGCTAAGATGAGGGTATATGGTAGGGACGGCCCTCCATTCACTCTCAAGAAATATGAGGGTGAACTTATGTTCAAAAACATCATTAGTTTGGTGGATAACTAACCTCGACTAAGATGAGGGTGAATGGTAGGGACGACCCTCCATTCACTCTCAAGAAAGACGAGGGTGGACTTATATTTAAGAACACCATTAGTTTGGTGGATAACTACCCTCGGTTAAGATGAGGGTGAAGGTTAGGGACGACCCTCCATTCACTCTCAAGAAAGACGAGGGAAGACTTGTTTAAAAAACACCATCAGTTTGGTGGATAACTACCCTCGGCTAAGATGAGGGTGAATGGTAGGGATGACCCTCCATTCACTCTCACCCTAGCCGAGTTGCATCATCACAAATCATAAAAATGGCACCATAGTGGACTAAAGTAAAAGGAGGGCTCTTGCATTACAAAAATAAAGAGTTACACTACATATCCAAAAGAAAGAAATACAAGCTTTGCAAGTAGAGGGTATAGTCCACAGACGACCACCCTAAGGAGAAACATCAGAAGGTAGAGTCATAGTATCGTTGGGCAGAGTCCCCTCGACAACCACAGCAAATGGCTGATTCTTAGATGTATCGGTACCTTCAACATTTATATGAGATTCCACATGATCTAGATCCTTAGAGATCAGGGGGTCGTCTAGCTCCCCTGACTCTAAAAAGGATGGATAGATGATATTGCGTCAGTAAATTTCAAGATGACCCACCGATAGGCCGTCTTGATTCCCATTTCCAAGTATTCAAGATCGAAGCCTTGGAATTCTTCAAAGAGTTTGTAGGCCTCCACAGTATCGGCCTCGGCCCTTTGGACAGCTACAGCAAGATCATTTTTGAATTGGATGCCTTGGTTAGTCAAAGCCTCGTCCTTGGCTATTATAAGGTCGTCCGTCAGTTTCAGCTGAGCAACATGATCCTTTATAAGCTCGTCCAGAACCATCACATGCTTGGCCTTCACATTCTCCAGGTTTGCCTTCACAGTATCCAACTCAGTCTTCAAGTCGACCTCATATTTAATAGCTCTCTCGGCCTCATGAAACTTTCGTTGGTTTTCAGCCATCCACTTGGTGGCAGAGGTGAAGGTGCAGACAAACTGTAAAAGATGAGAGAAAGGTCATATTGAATGGACAAGGGAACGGTTTGTAAAATATTGGTGAATTAAAATTAAAGATATTAATGAAATACCTGAGCCATAGTATGAAGCCCAAAGTCATAAACCTTGGTCGGGGGCATCTTGGCCAAAAATTCATAATCTGCAGCCGATGGTGCTGAGAACATGAAGGCCTTGGCATCTCTTAGGTTGGAAATTAAAGAGGAAGGGTCGTACTTTAGGAAGGTCAGATTAGATGACTAGTAGGAGCCCATGCATGAGGAAGAACTAGTTTTCTCGGTGTTTGTCTGTGGGACCTCCACCCTGGTCCTTGCACATGAATCAGGGCGAGTGCCAATAGGGGCTTTTGGCTCCTTTCGCTTATGGGTCTTAATGGTCGGTTCCACTGGGGTCGGTCCCACTGCCTTTGTCTTCTTATGGGTCAGTTAAGGCTCCTTACCCTTCTTTTAACTCAGTCCAGACATCAAGCTAGGGGAAGTCATTTCCTAAAGTTGATTAGATATGTTTGGAGGCCGACCTGAAAAAATGAGATGATACATCAGAAACAAGTAATAATAATGAGGAAACACTTGGAAAGAAATGAAACAAAAAGTAACTCACATAATTTTGTCAATTGGCCGACCCTTAGACCAGCTTCTTTAAGGAAACGAGGGGTCATTAAATCTTCAAACTTGGGAATGTCACCCTCCTTCCCTTGTTCCCTCAGGTAGTCAACAATTTCCCTTTCATCCAAGCTAAGTTCGGGGTCTGACCTTGCTTTCATGGAGGGGTTAGACCATTCCCTTGGGACCCTCGAATTTTCTTCAATAGGCCCAACCCCGGTAGGGAATTCCCAGTCCCCAGAAACGAAGAAGAACCTCTTCTTCCAATCATGATTGGAAGTTTGTTCTATGTGGAGAAGTTTTTCGTCTTCTTAGCCCCTAGATGGAAATATCCAGGTTGTTTGGACAAGGAGGTTATGTTATAGCATGCCAAGAACAAATCCATCGAGGGCTCGTCAGTAAACGTGTTCTTCTAGAGGGAGATGTAGCTGAGGATGGTCCTCCAGGAGTTAGGAGGAAGTTGGGAAGAAGCAACCCCGAGGGCAAAAAGTATGTCAACTATCGCAGAATGAAGAGGGAACCTAACGCTGACCCTAAGCATTTGCTCATAAATAATAACTTCTCTTTCTTCCCCCTGTAAGACCCTCTCATCTTCACTCGGGACCCTCATATTTACGTTGGGATTTATACCAAAAGAGGTGCCTCCATAGTAAGAGGTCATGATCTCTAACAGACGAGATGAAAGCCGAGGCCCCTGAGGTATCAACCTGATCATTATTAGAATCCTCACTATCATCCTCACTACCATTTCCCTCGTCCTCAGCTCTCTCATCCCTAGACCTCTCAGCCTCGTCATTTATTGGTGGGCCATCTGGAAAAGCATCTTGGAAGGCAAGGGGGGACATGGTTGTCACAGGGATAGCCTCAGAATGAACTGTTCCCTTGACCTGTCGATTTGGGCTAAGTGTTGATGAGTCTATTCTCCCAAAAGTCCTAGCACCCGTTGGTGATGATGCTCTTTCATCCATTTCTTCCTCTTGTGTATGACACTCGTCTAGACGATAGGAAGACCCAAAGGTCTTAGAGGGTAAAATTGTGGCCAATGGAATTGGGAAATGGGTCGTACCCAAACAGGGTCGGCCCCATGTCTACGCTCGTTCTCTTTCTCTATTCGCCTAATCTCTATAAAGCATCTTTCTCTCAAAGTTGGAAACTCCTCGACTAAATCATAAAGCCTTTAGAGCATTAAGAGGGAGACCCTAAACTTAAGGAATTTTCTCAAATAACCTACAAACAAGTTAAACAGTTTGACCAAATTGACTTTTGGATTGAACCTAGAGAAACAAAGCATTTTTGGGGATGAACACGCAAGAACAGAACTAGTAAAGTTTACCGGAGAAGAACATCGTAGAGTCGCTGGGAAACCTAAGAAGTGTTATAAATCGGCACTAAACCACCACGAAAAGGTGGGGGAGGAACCCAGGGAGGCTTACCGCTCGGGATCTAGCCCTAGAACCACCAAAGAAGGGTGGAAACACGCCAGAAAAAAGGCGAACCGGCCAGAGGGAATTTTGCAGAAAGTATTTAAGACAACCCAAAAGAAAACTTCAAGAGAGAGAAAGAAAATGAAGAGATTGATGAAGGAGTTACCTGGAAGAGAAGACTAGAACTCGAAGAGAACTGTAAGCTTTCACGAAAATGCAGAAATAGAGGTTTAATTATCAAGGCTAGAGAGAGAGCATGCGCGTGAAGAAGAAAGAAGAAGAAAGAGAATTATTTGAAAAGGGGTTTAAATACTGTCATTAGTGGGCCCACTAACCAAAGCAATGCACAGCCCACGAGGAGAATCGTCACTAGGGCACAAAGTCCCAAGTATAGTGTGCAGACATCATTTTGGGGAATACAAATGATGATTAACACCTGACAAGACGTCAATCAACTTGACAAATGTCACTCATCAACCTTACCACTCATTTGACATCCAAAGATAACATTACCCCTCATCCACTTCAACATTATCGATGACTAAGGGCTAGGGGGTGATTGATATACCAAAATGCACCATCGGCCAGGATGAGGGTAGCCTCGGCCAGGACGAGGGCCCAACTCTACTACCCCGAGGGTCTTACTGAAGAAGGGGGGTCAGATAAGCTGACCCAATCATCAGAGGCCCAGTTCGGACGACAGTACGGCAGTACGATCGAACAACCATGCACGGCGGCCGACCCCACTATTTACGATGACCTGATCCCAAACTCGTGGAGATAGAAGCCTCATCTTTGGGGTGACAAAGCGACTAGCCGACCCTGGGAGGGGACGACAGTGCGAAGCCTACGTCCAGCAGTCAAGACCCAGTGCCAACATTAACCTTACCCTCGGCCTGTCATCATAAGCCGAGGGTGACATCATCATGGTGCGTGATTTGGGAGACACGTGGGACAGTGCGCGTGGGACTCATATAGCACATGGACCAGGCCATTATAATAATATCATACCCTCACATGAGGGAATATTATGTCATCATTGACCACGGGTGGCACAGCCAGGTGTCAGCAGAGAATTGGCTAGATCATCATTCACATGCTCAATGCATGCTTGGGGGTATACTACTTCCCTCAAGCCCTATATATACTTGTCATCTTCAACCTTGTAAGGGGATCGATCATAAAAACCCTAGTAAAAACTCTGCTTGCACACATAGTAAAGAGGGAGTGAGCTTATGAGCATTGTATCCAAGGCCATTAGTGCTCATCATCTCTTATATGGTGGAGCTAAATCTTAGCATCATCAGCGCAAAAGGGTCATATCTCATTAAAAACGTTAACCATACACACACACACACACACACACACACACACACACACACACACACACATATATATATATATATATATATATATATATATATATATATATATATATATATATATATATATATATATATATATAAAGAAATATTTATTTAATACTCAATAAATATATGTTTGGAATCATTAAAATCAATATGTTATATAAAACTAAAATGTACATTAATTACAATTAAGATAATTAAATATTAATTAAAGGGTTAATTACATTTTTGTTTAACATTCTTCCCCTTTTTGATGATGACAAACAATTATTCACACTAATCCGTAAAATGAATAAATTAAGCACACAATTAGTGAATTATACATATTTCTCTCCCTTTTGACATTATCAAAATGAATTTTTCATATAAATCAAGTGTCAAGGATAAAAAGCAAATCTCCCCCTATCAAAAATAATTTTTACATGGGATTCATCCATAAATTATAAGAGGCTTATGAAATATTACGAAATTTCCAATGAATAACAATACAACATAATATTGTCACATAGCATGTATTTGATTTAATGGATAGATAAGAATATCATCAAATAATGCATGATTCATCAAAATGATAAAATAAATAATATCAAGTACAAAATGGTGAATATATCACAACTCAATATTTTTCAAATAATTTGAATAAATCACAACATGAGCGAGAATATGGAGGCATAAATATAGCAATAAGAATTTTTTATTTTGTTCATGCTTTGTTGTTTTCAAGATACAAGCTGAAATTCTCGAGAATATATCAAGCATATTGTAATATTCATAATAATGTATCAAATTTCATGATCAAGCATTTTTCTAATAAATAATTTTCAATAAACATTTATCTCCCCCTAAGGGATACCAAAGACGGCGTAATATGCATATGATAAATAAAGTGCATCTTTTTTAAGAGATAAAATATTTTCAACATATACATCCATAAAATCATTTTCAACAAGTCTCAATATATTCACAGACAAAGCAATTTCAATAATCATTTGATTTTTCGTTTTAAGCACATAATATCACAAATGTTATTATTTAAAAAAATATTGATCATGAATGTCACAAATATTCAAATAATGTCATTACTCATGTAGCATATCATAAAATATTCAAATAATGTTATTAATCATGTAGCATGTCATAAAAATAGCTCACTAAGATTAATATATTCATATCATCAAAATCAATGAGTGAATGTCTCAATATTGACATGTAGCTCATGTAACTAATATACTAGAATATTCTCAAATGACATTTTCGTTTCAAATTAATATACAATAAATTCTTAAATTAATCCAATATTATTATTCACAAAAATATGTTAAGATGTAACACACAAAAAAATATGAATTTTCACCAAAAATATATTTATCAACAAAATCAAGTGTATGTGTCATACAACATAAAATCATCAAATGTAAATATACAAATTTACATGTGAAGACTAACTTATCAACAACAAGCTTATATGCTTTAACAAATTTTCTATGCATGGAAATATATCAATTAAAATCATAAAATTAAATCATCAAGAAACATAAGATATGAAATTCAAGAATAGTGTTTCTTACCACCTTACCAATACCAAAGATATATCCGTGAAAATTTCTCCAAGTGTGATATTTTCAACATTAGGCAATGATACTTGAAATTTATAATGATACCAAATCATATGCTTTGAAAATCCATATCTCTTCTCATCATGTGACCTACACAACTTTAAAGATTTTCTCTTTTGGTACCCAAAATGTGTTAGGTCCATAGGAGTTAGTATACAACTTAGTTCCTTTAGGAACCCAAGCTAATTTTCCCTTTTCTAATTTATATGGACACAAATATGAAAAATTTGGGTGTCTACCATAATATGTACACAATGAATTAACTTTATGATTGGGATACTTTTGAAAGTTTTTCTAATTTTCATTAGTGTTGTAATCAATTCCATCTTTATCAAACATCCATATTTGATCTCCTAACAACTTGTCTATATAATCTCTACCATTTACAAAATTTGACAAGATAGGCAATAATGTGTCAACTTTCTTTTTCAATTCTGAATTTTTAAGTTCAAGTTTCTCAAAAGATAGGCTACTAGTATTTTCAATTTTCAAAATTTCAACTTCTTTTCTTAAAGAATGATTTTCTAATTTCTACTCATTAATTTCTTTTGAATATAAATCACATTTTGTAGAAAGTAATGAATGAGATTTTTTAAGTTCTACATATTTATTTTTAAGTTCTTCAAAACTATCACATAATTCATCAAAAATATTTTGTAATTCCTCATAATCATCAACATCATAATCACATAATCACATAATCACATAATCACATAATTATCATCATAATCACATAATCACATAATTATCATCATCACTATCACTAGAGGTTTCAAAATATTTTGCTTTCTTTTTGGAAGAAAGATATTTTTGAAATCTTTAGCCAATAGGGAAAGATCATCATCTTCACTTTATACATCCTTGCTTGAAGATTTGAAAGCAAGGATTTTGCTTGCTTTAGGTTTTTCTTCTTCTACAAGTTCCTTGAGTTCCATATCATAAGTGATTAAAGAACCCAACAGCTCATCAAGAGAGATTGGTCTTTCTCTTATTGCTTCTTTGATAGCCAACATTTTGGTCATCTAAGCTGCCAGTAATGACCTGAGAATTTTACTCACCAACACATTCTTAGTATATATTTTTCTAAGAGATTTCAGACCATTGATAATATTTGTGAATCTAATGAACATATCAGAAATAGATTCATCTGATTTCATCTTAAATGACTCATAACTATGAACAAGCATACTTTACCTTCTTTTACATGACTTGTTCCTTCATATGTGACTTCTAATTCGTCTCAAATTTCTTTAGCAGATTCACAACATTAAATTCTATTATACTCATTTACATCAAGGGCACAATACAAAATATTCATAGCTTTAGCATTTATTTGAATTTTCTTAATATCTACTTCATTCCATTCATTTTCTTCTTTAGGAATAGAAGCATTATATACCATTTTCATAGGAACAAAAGGACCATTTATAACAACTCTCCAAACTTCACAATCATGTGACTGAATAAATTATTTTATTCTATTTTTTCAATAATTATAATCATTTCCAGAAAATAAATGAGGTTTAAAAATAGACTGGCCTTCACCAAGAGATGTTGTAACATTTGCCATGATCTTTAACTCAAAAATTGTTAAATCCAAAAATAATTAGAGTACTTGCCCTGATACCAATTGTTGCCCAGATTATACTCAAGAGGGGGGTAAATCAAGTTTTTGAAAACTTTTCGGGTCAAATTAAAATTTTAAATAATATTTAATTTAATACACTTAATCAAATTTAAGATTAATATATCTTACATAATTATGACCAAGAATATCAAATAAATACAGACGTTATTTAAAAAAGTTAAAATGCAGATTTTAACACTCCTTATTTTTTGCATTTAATAAAAATTAATATTCTGAAATTAATTAAGTAATTCCAAAATAATTATTTTAATCTTCAAATAAATTTACCAAATTTCAAAATTAATTAATTTGCAACTATAATTGCTGAAAATATAAATTCAAGCAAGCACAAGTAAAATATGCAAATAAAATGCAGAAAATAAAATGACACCGAATTTAATGTGATTCGGTCAAAACCCGGCATACGTCCATACACCTAGAGCAACTTCCATCTCCTTGCACTTAATTATCCATGATCCACTTGACGGTAGAATCAAACCACCACTTTATAAACACTTGAAATAAATACCGGCTCCAAGATCTTGATCCACTTGAGGGTAGGAACCAATCACCGTTACCACCGAAGCTTCAATAAACCTTCAAAACAAATCTGAATTTTTATACAAGGTTGAATGACGTAACTCCTTAAAATACAAATATAATCCGAGTTTCTTCTTGAGTGAGACTTTACAAAGAATCTTATTTTTTGCTTAGTCTTCTTCTTGAAATCTTGTACCAGAATAATGATTCTTGTGCTTTTGAATTTCTTCGTAAAAAATAACTGGGTTGTCACTATCTCAAAACTTGTAGAGCTTAGTAAAAAGTTTTGTTGTTCTCACGAGTAAGTGTGAGCTGAATAAAATTTCTAGTGCTCTCTTAAACTTGTATAAGCTGAGTAAAATTTTGTTGCTCTCTTGAATGTGTTTCAGATTTTCTATTTTCGTATCGTGTCTTTTCTGTGGCGAGTTCTGTTCTGCAAATGATCTAGGTCTTGTATACTTGTAGATACTGAAAATAATGATCGTTGGAGAATGATATAAGCTGAAACCTTTTCCATAAAACTTATTTTTATGATGAGAGGCATGGCTGAAAAAATAAAAACGTTGGAGCTTCTGCAATTTAGAGTAGCATTAAATGCACACAATCTTTGAAAGAAAAATTTTATTTGATCAAAGCCATTTTATCCTGTCTAAGAGATATTGTAGATTGATAGAGAGAGAGGTTAGAGGGAAAATGAAGATGAACTATATAATGAATCATTGATACCGTGTGGAGTGAACAATAAACAAAAAGATTTCTTTTCAAAGACGTCAATAGCCACAACATCTCTATCTAAATAAATACATGTGTAAGATAAAATAATAATAAAATATCTTCTCTGCAAAATACAAAGGACTTTTGCTGAATATCAATGGGGCCTACTCAAAATATCACAATTTGTAATCTTCGAAGATTGAATAATTAAATATAAAACAATATATAGGATTTCTACAACGGATAAAAAATAAGTTTAATAGTGAATACATGTCAAGTTAGAAGGAAATGTGTATTAATAAAGGGAAAGAACCATTCGACTTTGTTAAAGAAAAGGGACCACAGAAATTTAAACGATCTATACATGAAGGTAATAAAAGTCTTTATCAATTATGCCAACTAGACTCGCATCTTAAAAACTAATGGTGTCTACACGAAGACTACTGCCAAGAGTGATAGGTGAACGTGCCTTTCCAAGGCTAAAAAGATGCAAACTAACTCCTTATCTTTAGAACATTATATAAAAAAAATTATGCGTATGAAATATATATATATATATATATATATATATATAAAATTTTAGGATAGAGCTAAAAACACTCCAAAAACTCTTCATACACTCCAAAAAAAATTCAATGGACAATACTACCCTCTATCCTTTATTCTTTACCCTTACAACAAATCCCAATTAATAATTAAATACAATTTAAGCAAAGAATTTTTTTAACTTTAAATAACAATTTTTAACAACTTAAGCATCAATTGATTTATATTTTAGTGCTTACTTATTTTTTTTACTAAATATGAACACGATTCAGTTAAAATGCGACAAAACACGAAATCTTATTCTTTATCTAACAAAAACACAACTCAAATAAAAGTGACACGACGCGAAATCTTTTTTTTTTTAATCTTAAACGAACACGAAATATTTTTTTAACCTAACACAAACACAA
Organism: Sambucus nigra; assembly: GCA_949130495.1. Classification (NCBI taxonomy): domain Eukaryota; kingdom Viridiplantae; phylum Streptophyta; class Magnoliopsida; order Dipsacales; family Adoxaceae; genus Sambucus; species Sambucus nigra. The sequence continues at coordinate 208,459,121 of OX422209.1, forward strand.
TCCAAGTAAAAGAGACGAAATGACACGAAATATTATTTTAATTTATTTACAAAAACAGAAACACGACCGAATAAAAATGCGATACAATACGAAATATGTTTTTACAAAACACAAATATGACAAGTAAAAGCGCTACAACGTGATTTTTTTCCAAACATAAATAATAATTTTTTGCTAATTTTTTTTACCAAATACAAACACAATTAAAATGCGACACAATACGAAATCTTTTTTTTTATCAATATGATCAAGTAAAAGCAACACAAGATAATTTTTTTTTTTACCAAACAAAAACCCGATCCAATGTGGTGTGGTGTGGTGTGGTGTGGTGTGGTGTTTATGTTTTACTTCGATCGTGTTTGTATTTGTGCTAGGTAAAAAAATTGTGTTTGTATTTGGTAAAAAAAAATATTATTTGTGTTTGAAAAAAAATCATGTTGTGTCGCTTTTACTTGGTCATATTTGTGTTTCATAAAAAAAAAAGATTTCGTATTGTGTCGCATTTTAATTTTGTCGTGTTTGTATTTTTGTAAAAAAATTAAAATAATATTTTGTGTCATCACGTGTCTCTTTTACTTGGATTGTGTTTTGTTAGATAAAAAATAAGATTTCGTATAATTTTGTGTCATGCCGCATTTTAACTGGATTGTCCATTGTAATTAAACCGTGTTCGTTTTAGATAGAAAAGAGTTTTAAAAAAATAAAGACTTCACCAAGGCATTTTTTTGTTTTATAAAATAAATATATGTTTCTTAACTTTTAAAATAAAAAAAATACAAAATTACATTTTAATTAGATCGTGTTCATGTTAAATAAAAAAAATAAGATTTCGTGTCGTGTCGAGTCGAGTTCTTGAATCAAGTCATGTCGCGATATATTTGAGCGTGTTCTTGTTAAGTTAAAAAAAAATATTTTTCTTTTAGTTCTGTTTTAATTGGTTTGTGCTCATGTTAGGAAAAATATACGATTTATTGTCATGTCGCGTTTTATATGATTCGTGTTCATTAAAAAAAAAATTGTAGCAACGGGTTTACTAAACACGAATACGACCCAATTGTCGTGTTGCGTTTTAAGTGGGTTGTGTTCATATTTGGTAAAAAAATGAGATTTCATGTTGTGTCATATCACTTTTATTATAGGACTCGTGTTTCGTTTTAGGCAAAAATAAGATTTTGAGGCGTGTCGTGTCCTTTTTATTTCGGTCAGGTTCGTGTTTGGTTAAAAAAAATAACATAAATTGTGGGGTGTCACTTTTACTTGGGTCGTGTTCGTGTTTATCAAAAAAATAATATTTCACGTTGTGTCTTGTCAATTTTATTCAAATCGTGTTCATGTTTGGTTAAAAAAGAAAACCATGTCGTGTCGTGTTGAATTGTGTTGTTTTTATGTGTTGTGTCTCGTTTTAATTGACCATGTTTATGATTGGTTGAAAAATAAGATTTCGTGTGTCGTGTCGTTTGTATTATTTCATGTTCTGTCGTGTTCGTATTAGATTAAAAAAATAATATTTATTGTCATGTTATGTCGTATCGCGTTTTAATTAGGTCGTACTTGTGTTTGATAAAAATAAATAAAAATAAAATAGGTTCAAATTTAATATTCATAATTATTTTCATATGTTGTAAGGAAGTAATTTATATTTAGATACTTAATGGGTATTAAATATTCTAATTACATATGAAAAAGAGAATTAGATCTTTTTAATATTTTTTGTTTTTAAATAATAAATTATTAAAACAATAACATACAAGTTATAAGGATAATTTTGTCTGTGTTAAAATTTGGAGTGTATGCAGATTTGAAAGGAACGGCAATAACTACTCCCTAATTTTAGTTTAAAAAAATAACAATAATAACGTTAAAAAAATGTCATTTGCAAATGAAAAAAAAGAAAAAAAAAGGTAATTAAAAAAAATCTTTATCACTTAACATCATTATAAAAGCTGGACAATTGGACCGTCAAACCATCTGCATATGCTATATAAAAAGGATAAAGATATGTGTACCCACTTTGGTACACATATCTCATACCCAATGCTCTAAATATTTATATCTTAGTGTTGTGGATCCCGTCAGGGCAATAAGTACAATCCTCTATTGCCTTATTTTATTAAGCGGGTATGAAAAATGCGCACATGTAATAGATCTTGATCGTATAAAAATGTGTGGGGCCCACAAATAAAAGCAACATCATGTCATAATATTTACACTGACAAAACAAAATATTAAGATAGTTGAAAGCAATTAGTATTATTATATATAACCCAGGGGGTGTGGTAGAGCGGAAGGGGCTCTTCCTCCCTTAATCAAGGGTCGGGGGTTCGATGTCCCACCCATCGAGGTGCCTACAAATCAACGAAGGGATTAGTCACTAAGTCGCTAGTGGATACCCTGGTGTAAAACCAAAAAAAATTAGTATATATCAAACTTACAAGCAGGAATATTTTTACAAGACGGTGGCCTAGAATGGCTAACTAACAAGCGTGCGTGGCCCAAGGTACAGAAAGAGTAATAAATATTTCGGTCGATGTAATTGTTCTTTTCTTAAGTAAGGTAAGAGATATTTTCGTCAAGAGATGAATAAGTAACATCATATATAAAAGGTTTTAAAGATTCACAAGCATGAGGTTTGTAACTTCTCTAAAAAAAAATAAGATTGATGGATCTTAGACATAAGTAACCAAAAAGGGTCATATCTCATAAAGAAAACGTTAACCACACACACACACACACACACACATATATATATATATATATATATATATATATATATATATATATATATATATATAATTAGGATCTAGAACGGACTTATTTAACGGACCTATCAACGGACTTTTGTCCTTTTCCCAACAAATGGTCCCCGTATAATACTAAAGTTAACATTACCATACTCCCTTATGGTCCCCACTTATCTTATAAAAACCCCTTTAAAGACTATACCTTTAAAAAAATTATAATTCAAGACCCAAAGATTTTTAAGAAATAAAAATCCCACCAAATTCCGACCAAACACCAATTCTGGTATCAGAGCCATAAGACGTTCCTTTTAGACTAAAAGTAAAAAGACTTTAATGCCCTTGGGATTTTTCCCTCGCATTTACCAAGATATTTTTGGATCCAATCCAGACTACCAACCTATACCCATAACCGATTTAGACTCAGAGGGTTGTTTAACCACACACATAGACGGTTGTTCACACATTGAACATATCCCAGCCAAACACGCAGACAGTAGACAAATTACTGCTAGTGTTATTAATAGCATAATAGACCAAAATAAGTGTATACTTATTATATTAAGACAATTAATAAAAGACATTCAAACTTTAGAAACAGAGATCAAAAATATCTCTAAAAGATTATTAGACATAGATAATCAAATCCCAATAGACTTAGTACACGTGTTACAAGAAATAAATATTAAGACTAATCATATAGAAGTCCTTAACAAAGACATTTTAGAAATTAAGACTTTAATTAAAAATCAAGACAGTGAGTTAATTAAACTTACTAAAGAACAAGCTAAGCTTATCCCTAGACTTGATAGTTATCTTCCTAATGGAGATAGTTAGATCAGACTGGAATGAAGTATCAAAAGACCTCTCCATTCAGACCTTATCAGAATTTTATCAAAGAATTTTAGAAAAGATAAATGATGATAGATTTTATTACAAGATAAATGAAAATGAGATTGCCAACGCAGCTAAGGCAACTAGACTTATATTATAAAGATTAAATTTAATTTCTACATCTATAGCAGCTACCCAAGACTATAATAATAGCTTTGTTAAAGACTTGCATTTAGACTTAAAGGCTAAGACAGAAGGATTAACTACCTTCTACACAGACTTTGTTAAATTCCAACAGAATTTAGCAAATTACCTTAATAATATGGAAAGACATAATCTATCTAAAATGGATAGTATTATTAATGAACTTAGACTAGACATGGCCCAAGTAGAAGAAAAATACGGTGAAATTATAAACGTAATTAAGGTCGTATATAATAAACCTTCCCAAGCAGAAATAGACTCTCCTTTTATTCTAACTAGGTTAGATAAAATTGAAAAGACTGTAGAAGCCATAGAAGTTAGAACTATGCAACAACTAGATAAAGATAATGAAGTAAAAGACTATATCACTAACGTTGGTAAAACCATCGTTAATTCTCTAGCTAGACATAGTGAAGAAACTTCTGAAAACACAAAAAAAGAAAATAAGAATTTTAAAGAAGAAATCCTTAATCAAATAAAAAGACAAAAAGATTATTCAGACTTCTTAGAAAGAATTGAACAAAAACAGGTAACCACCTGTAAATTTAAAGAATCCCCTTCTATAGAAACTAGAGAAGGAAAGACAATAGGTAGACGAGTCATAAATGATGGGTTAGATAAGACTAGTAAGATAGTTAGCTCTATCCCTAATATTGGACAGAGTAACCATATGCTCCAAAGACTTAAGGACTCATCCTCCAATGTTAGGACATGGTGGAAAGAAAGAAATTTCGCCAATCCCCTCCAATGGAAAGAGTGGGGTGAAGTTAACTGGAAGATTGTTGAAGACTCCATTCATAATGGACAACTTCCAGCCGTTAGATATATAGACTTGTTTAAAGAAGGTGCCACTCCTAAGACTCCCAATTATAACATGACCTACCATTGTAGAAATCATGTGTTAGACAAATCCTATACTGTGCTCCAAGTATTTGACTCAGAATGGCTTAGATCTAGAGGAACTGATAGGAAGTTCCAATTCCTAACCTTTGGACTCTTTCAAGCAAGAATCCAAGGATTACATAGACCTCAAAATAATATTAACATATTATGTTATTTAGTAGACAAGAGATGGAAAGACTTTAAGAAAAGTCTTATTGGGATAGCCCAATTAGAAATGTCAGACAACATAGGATACTTTAATGTCATTCCGGCATTTACAGTAACCGTAGACACAGCCAAACATTTTAAGTTAATCTTATATGCTAGTGGCTATGAAGACTATATTGTACTAGACGCTAATATAAACATAGAATTTCAAAGTTATGTGAAGTTCTCCCAATTTCCTTATGAAGGAATGCAATCGAGAATTCCTAGCGGTAGACTTAATGAAGAAATCTTAGTTAGAACCAATGTATCAGACTATAATCATACTTACAGTATTAGGAATACTGGACCTATGAAAGAGAAAGCTAAGACTCTCTGGCAATTGCCAGAATTTCAAGAAACTAAGACTATACAAAATAAACCCTTGTTTATTAATCAAGACGACGTCACTGGAAATGTTACCATCCAGTTTGGTCCCCCTAAGATTGTCAATAAGAATATCCAGACCGAAGAAATTAGATTTAGGAATATGGGAGAAGCCATAATCAATGATCCTTCAGAAGGAGAATGTAGTAATAAGACTAGTGCTAGTTTACTTAGACAAGCTCCGACAATTAGACCTAGAAGATCATTTGAACAAAAAGACTTAGTTAAAGAAAAAGCTAGGATCCAAAACTTTGGACAAGAACCCTCAGAATTGGATATGAAGACATTTAAAGATAACCTTAAGAAAAGTCATTATGTTAGATTTCAAGAAAGAGAAAGATTTGATATGATAGCTCAAGACCGCATATTAAAATTAAAAGATTCTAAGAACACTAAAGAACTTCTTAGAAACTTAAGACTAATAGAAGAAGGAGAACAAAGACTAATTCCAGCTACACAAGTAGAACCTAGTAAACAAGAGATAGGAAGTAATAGTAGGCTAGAAGATGCTCCTAGACTTTTTAGTAAACCAATAGGATAAAATATTCCTATATACTCTAGCACCGTAGTAAAGACTAAACCTAATTATATAAAAGACTTCCCAACTAGTGACAAGAGTTTCACTCCCGTCAAGACTATGGCAAGCCAAGCCATAAATCCAGTAGGTATATACCTCAACCTAGACAATGTGCAAGATAGGAAGAAAGCCTTAGACGAATGGCGTAATCAGATGAACATGTGTTTTGCATCTAATGAACAATGGGATGCAAGTTCATGTAAGCAGTACGCTGAGCAATCCATTAGAGGTATTGCAAAAGACTACTTAGATAGTTTAAGAAAGGCTACAGATGAAGACTCCTTAGCTAAGATTGAGAAGATAAAGGAAAACCTAGAAGAACGATCAATTGAAGAATATATTCAATTGTTCACTGCAGAATTCATTGGAGCCGAACATCTAGCTCAGATCAATGAACAAGACCTAGCAAAAACTAAGTTAACCCTCCTTAGCATTTGCAAGTTAGATAAGATAAATGAATATAGCAATAATTATGAACAGCTATATTACCAAATTAAAGAATTTGGAGAAACCTTAAAAGACGAATACTTTAGAAAGATACCAGCCATAGGACAAATCCTAATTAATGAATATAGGAATTGGCCAGGAGTATCTGGAGTTAAGAATAACTCCCTTGGTGAAAGAATCAATTTCGCCAAAGACTATATTATATCTAAAAGACGTGATATAACCCAAGGAAAGTTGATAGAAGAGACTTTTAAGCAGATCCCTCCAATCAAAGACGAAAGAGACATTGCTCCAATCCAATGGGGATGTGGAAGTGAATCTAAGAAATTCAAAAAGAAATTAGAATGGAAACATAGGAAGTTTAAGACTAGACCTTTAGGATTACCAAAGAAGTGTAAATTTAGACAATCTACTACTTTTAGGGAAAAGAATCCTAAGACTAAGAAAAATAGATTTAACCAAAGAAGATACTTTAAGAAGAATACTAGTAAGCATAAGAAGGTTCCTAATTATAGGAAAGAAAAAGATATAGCTCAATCTAAGACTGCCACCAAAGAATGTTGGACTTACGGCAAAGAAGGACACTTTGCTAAAGACTGCCCTAATAAGAAAGATAAAGAAAGTATTAAGATTATTAATACAATATTAGACTATGAAGATCAAGAAGAACTAGATATCTTATATGATATAGAAATATCAGACATAGAAGATGATGATAACACTAGTATTTATAGTGTTTACACAGACAGCAATTCTGAAGACTATAGTGATACTGATGAGTATGAAGACTCTCAGGATACTTTAGACTTATATATGATGCAGACTGATCAAGAAAATCTAGAGGATGAATATATAGACTTTGAAGACGCTTGGTATAAATGTATATTAAGCCCCTTTCTGAAGAAAAGATGGACAGTTAGTAATCCAGAGCTACTAACCTATATACCTAGATGTTACTTTGATGAAAGACATTATTGCACGTTTGAGATGAAATGTTGCAAGAAAGACTTTATATGTGTAGAATGTTTTGCGACTATACAAACAGAATTATTTATGGTTTGTATTGTTTGTCAACTACACTACCATGAAGACTGTTGGAGAACTAGATTTAGAGCAATTTATACTAGCCAGTATGACGCTCAAACAGACTTAGATATTAAAATCTATTATCAAGACATTGATAGGAATATATCCAAAAGATTGCAAGAAAATGAAGACTTCAAAGGAAAAGGAATTTCCTATGACTTAGACGAATACCATTCTGATAATAGTTCAGAAGACCAAATACCCTTAGATTTTATAGATAAACCCCAGAAAGGAATATCTATTTTAGAAAAGAATAATTTAGGAATTTCTACTAAACCACATGCTTGTTTTGTAGAATTATTTGTTCAAAATAAAGACTATCCTAAAAGACTTTCAGCCTTTATAGATACAGGGTGCTCTCAGAGTATTTGTAAGGCTAATGCCTTCCCTGAAGACTACTTTTTAGAAATTACTCAAGAAATCTATGGTAAAGTGGCTAATGGAGATCCATTTACCTTATATTTCCAGACTATTCCTATTTACTTTAAATTAGGAAATCAGACCAACAAAACCGTTAATCATCGGTTTTGGATAATGGATCCTCGTCCTAGTTTCACAGGAAACATTATTTTAGGACAAGACTTTATTAGTAAATATCATCCTTATACTCAGTATAATGATAAGATATTAATTAGCGACCAAGAAGACTTTAATATTAAAGCTCCTCTAATAGATCATAAGACTGCCTTTGACCTTATGCAAGTCAAGCCCAGTTATAGACCCATCAAACATCAGAGTTCTTCAGCTGAGCATGGTGGACCTAGACCTACAACCCAACAAGAAGCCTTAGAAATAACTAAACCCTTACAAAAAGAGTGTAAGTGTCCAGACCAAAAGTGTTATAAGCAAATAGCGCTTATACAGCAAGACATTTTAGATCAAGCCCAGCAGACCTTATTACAGGTGCAAGCTATATCCAAACAAAAGAAAATGGATATAGAAGTAGAAAAAGAAAAGATTAGGCAACTAGCAGAGCCTACTTTAGGAGAAAATCCCATCGCTAAGTGGGATAAAGACCAAAGCTATTGTGAAATCATCCCTATTAACCCAGACGCCACTATTAATGGAGGAACCTATAAGAAAGGATACTCACAAGAAGATAGGGAAGAATTCAAAAAATACATAGAAGAGATGCTTAAGCTAGGCATTATTAGAGAAAGTAAAAGTAGACATAATAGTTTAGCCTTCTATGTTCAAAATGAATCTGAACGTAAAAGAGGAAAAAGACGCATGGTTATAGACTATAGACAATTAAATAAAAATTGTGAATTTGATCCTTATAAGATACCAGACAAGAATAATTTGATTAATTTAATTGAAGACAGAATTATATTCAGTAAGTTTGATTGCAAATCAGGCTTCTGGCAAATTAAGATGCATCCAGACAGTATTACTTGGACAGCCTTTAGTGTGCCCCAAGGAAAATACGAATGGCTAGTCATGCCATTTGGATACTTGAATGCTCCTCAAGTTTTCCAAAGAAGAATGGATAATATATTTAGACCTTATTCAGAATTTTGTCTTGTTTACATAGATGATATTCTTGTAGCAAGTAAGACGGAGATAGAGCATGTAGACCATCTTAAAAAGATTATTCTAGAATTAGACAAACATGGTATTGTTATTTCCGAAAGGAAAATGCAATTATTTCAGACTGAGATAGACTTTGTGGGAATGCATATTAATAAAGGAAAATTATCCCTAGCAGAACACATAACCAAAAAGATTCTTGAGTTCCCAGACCAACTCAAAGATAGAAAACAATTACAATCATTTTTAGGATTACTTAATTGTGCTGCAGACTTTATTAAGACCTTGCTTCAAAAAGACAAAGCTTAACATCCAAATTAAAAGGAACAGACAAAACTAATCCCTTTTATTGGACTGAAGACGATTTTAAAGTAATAAGACAAATTAAAGATGCAGTCAAGAACATTCCTTTACTTGAACTGCCTAATGCAGAAGATCAGTTTATAGTAGAAACAGATGCCTCTGATAAGCAATGGGGAGCAGTATACTTTGCCATTGATCATCAGACAAAAAAGAAGAAACTATGTAGAAATAGTTCTGGAACTTTCACAGACCCAGAAACAAGATACATAGCCCATGAAAAAGAAGTTTTAGCGATAATAAGGGCAATAGAAAAATATATGTTGTTTCTTAGACCTAAACATTTTACTGTTTATACAGACTCTTCTTATGCAGTAAAATTCAGAGACTTAGATTTATCCAAATCAATGACTAATAGACTTATTAGATGGCAGCAATTGCTTAGTGGTTATGACTTCTCTGTTATTCATATTAAGGGAAGTAAAAATACCATTCCAGACATTATATCAAGAGAGCCAATGTTTGCTAAGACTAATATAATTTCATGTTTTATGTTGCAAACAGAAGACCTAAAAGACATAGGTTCCTCTAGAGCAAATAGACTAAACAAAGAAGATGTTGCAGACTATCTTAGACGCGTAAGACCAAATGCTGGTGTAACGCAAAGACAGACTCATATTCAAGACTCTCAAGAAAGACCTATCCTAGAGAACTTCGATGATATCTTAGTTCCCCCTGGAAAATCTAGACAAGAGATTATTTCTCAAAATAGACTCATTGGGAAGATGTATTTCCCCCAATATAGACCCGATCAAAGATACCCAGACTTGATCAAATTTAGACAAGAATTCTCAGAAGACGAAAATACCCTTGTAGATGTTGTATGGTGGAACGTGAAGAATAGACTTTGGATTGAGTTCAAACAAAATTTGGTAGCTATTGCCAGATTTATGAGGACCCAAAGACTTGCAGTTACCCAGCTCAGTGGTAATACTGTGCCTATACCTAAGATGCAGACTTATGCTCAGACTCTTGGAGAAACCTCCAAAACTAGACCTACTGAGTTCTGTTACCAGAAAAAGACATTTAAGACAAAGATTGTTATACCATTTGGTCATAATAATCTCCCATTAACTGAAGACTTTAAAAAAGAATCTAATAACATTATTGATCATTTTAATATGTTATTATCAAGAATAAATGGAGATGCCTTAATATTTAAAGGTTTCTTCAAAGACGTTCCAAAAATATATCTTTTTGGAAAATCAGAAATGGCACATATAACTCTTGCAGACCACGGGTTCATTGGACTCGTTCAGATAAAGGACATTGAAGACTCTGTTGTTCTTGAAAAAATAGTCCATGAATACATCAAGAAGGTTGAAGACTTCCTTCCTCTATTTGCTAGAATCTACCAGATTGCTCCAAGTTCCTGTAGAGGAATGAGAGTCGAAGGATTTAGACTTGTTAGATTTTCCAATTACATATTTGAAGACGTAGAGATTTTATCAGAAGACGAGACTAAGGAATTAATTATTAATAAATCCATGCTCCAGATTGCTCAAGCCTTGGAGACCATAGAAATTATGGAATTATTAACAGGAGAAGACAGGTGGTACACTGCCTACCACAAAGAAGACCTAATAATCCAAGCAGATGAGCCATTCAATGGAAGGCTCAAGAAAGAATCCAAGGAAATGGTAGAGATAGCTTTGCCAGCCAGCCTTAAAACCATAGGTTTTATTGATGTATTTTTCAGCAATACCCTACTCAGCAAAGATAAGGAAGAAGAAGACACAGATAAGATGAAGATGGGACTCTTGATAAAAGAGGAATTATTAGAGATTGAGGATGCTCTGCATTAAATCCTTTCATTATTGCAAAGAGACATCGATAAAGACAGACTGGTTCCATACGGACCCAGATATCTGCTTTTTGGATAAAGAAGACGGAGAGTGGAGTAAGAGTCAAGACTGATTGCAAGACGCCAAATCTGCTTTTGGTAAAGCAGAAAGAAAGATTCGAAGACTGTAGACCTTTAATAATTATGTTTCAAAACCGGATCTCTTTTATTTACCGGTTACCAGTTATTGTATGTTCCCTTGCTCGATAAAAGGGAGTAGTAGGAGTTGTAGAAGAGGCATCGGGGGTAAGAGAGTGAGAGATAGCCAGACTGCTATGCTTGTAATAAATGATATGTATATGAGTGAGTAAACCTCTCATAGTTAGGGGAGAGGGGAGAGTTGTAATTACTTATGGTATGCAATAAAAGTGTTTTCTTTTCCAGAAATCTCTTAGGTTAAGTTGTTATTATTTTCCAAATTGTCTCCAACTTTCTGTTCATAGAGGACTATTGTGTAGAACCTCTGGTATATCACACAAGGTGTTATACTGGTGAACCGCCGTCAGGTGCCGATTAGCTGTGAGCCGTTAGCCAGGTGGGCGTTAGGCGTGAAGGCGTACAGGCAGGAAACGGGTTAACCGCCAAAGTAGTGGATTGAGGTGCAACACATAAAGAGAGAGTTATAGGAGGCCGAGACCGGAGAAGAATAGTAACAAAGCTGAAGAGACAAAGGGAAGAAGATAAAGATACTGCAGACCAGAAGGAAGGTATAACTCGAACCAAACCCTTAACAATCTTTACATATTATTGTTTTAAGAAGAATCTTATATGAGCTTACAAATCACTAAAGACTTTTTAGAATTTGTTAATCAAACAAGTTTAGACTTAACTAGAGAAATTCAAGACTGGACTCTTACAGACCCTAAAGATAAAGAACTTATAGAATCTGCTTTAGTATATGCAGGTGGTACTTTTAAATACATAGACCAGATCATTGAGTAATTAGGAAGAGAAGTACCTAGAATAGAAATAATTAGAACAGGAATCCGTGATCTCTTTAGACAAAAATTAAGAACTGAAGAATTTGCAGAAGAATTATCAAGACCTGAAAAATATCTAGGATACTTGAAGACAGTATAAACGTATTAAAATTTGTTAGACGTAAAAGGTTAGCTGAAACAAAGGCTACTTTAATTAGAGCCGGAGGAATCCGCCCTCTTATTAAAAACGTAGAAACAGCTGCCCCTAGAACATACCGTAGATTTTTGTCATCTTATGGTGATAATAATTTAGACGAATTTATAAACAACGATATAATTGATATTATTAATCAAATATATAAAGAAACTAGACAGATAAACCCATGATACCGTATAAGGTATTTAAGACTAGAATATTTTTCCTCAAAACCTAATTCAATTTCTAGACTCCCTGAAGAAACTGTTTATATAAATAATCCTCACTATTCAGAATTCCAGTACGATAGTGACGGAGGAAGTTTAAGAAGTAGTAGTAGTCCTGAGACTTCTACACTTAGGCTCCCAGACTAATTAGGCTTTAAAATAAGCTTAAAAGACCTTAGAAATCCTTGGGGTAGAAATTTATATTAGAAAAACCACAGAACAAGACAAGAAGCATAAGTGGTCCCAAGACTTTTGGACGGTAGTAAAACCCGTCGTTTAGACCCGTCGGAGATCCTGACCGTATATATATATATATATATATACAGAACTTATGTATTAATATTATATAAAGCTCTAGAAACAAAGGACGAATAGTTAATATATATAATATAAATAAATAAATATTTACTTAATACTCAACAAATATATATTTGGAATCATCAAAATCAATATGTTATATTAAACTAAAATGTACATTAATTACAATTAAGATAATTGAATATTAATTAGAAGGTTAATTACATTTTCGTTTAACAGATATTTATTTTTAAAATTGAGATAAATTGCATTGAAACCCATCCACCCCCCACCTCTCTAGGTTTAGATCTAGACGACATACTTACATCCTCATAGCTATACCTCATGGTTTGCATATAGCTTGTCAAGTTGTCTTCACTTCTATAATTGAATCGGACTCGTTTAATACGGTATCTCTCTAGTGATGTTACTAACTTGACTTTAAGTGCTTTAAGGGATGATTATAGGAATTTCGCTAGTAATATGGATGTTTCTTTTGTAGTCGCTCCTCAAAATTATAAGTTGATGCACTGGCTAGTTTTGCTCCTTAATAGGTAGTCTCCTATTTTGTGAACTGTGAACATAAGGTTGTCAATGGATCGGCTTTGGACCCGTACCTTATCCGTTTACCCGGATATGGATCATAATTTATAATTCGATTACCCAATTATCCGATTATTAAACGGACCGAATATGGATCTATGATACCACTTTGTAAATGCAAAAAATAAGCTCTAATACAAATTTGTGAGTGCGCGGTGCAAACTTAAATTTCCTAAACGCACAAATTTAATTTTACCGAATTTTAATACTTGGTTAAATTAGGTTTGCATTTTATAATGATCCAATCACAGAAATTAACTACGTATGAAATCAAACTTGACAAATAAGGAAAAATCCCTTTTCAGGGCAGAACCTATATTCCAACACTTTAGAAAGTTTTACAAGACTATCGACTTACAGACTACTTGATATAACCCACAGGTATAATGCGTAGTGTTTTCAAAACCTCTAAAGAAAAAGGCTCAATCTAGAGTCATCCACAGGTGGTGGTCCACCCTTGGTATCCACTGATTTAGCCTTCATCCTGCATCAGTCGTGATCCCTCGGGTTCACAAATTCAGTCGTAGAGATCTATCTCCACAAGTGTGTATACAAGATATAAAACTTTTAGGGTTTCAAAAATATTTACAAAACTATTTAGGGATGTAAAGTATGAATCAAAAAGTGTTTTGATAACACAAAACTTGAAAACTTATGCAACAGGAAATATTTTGGAAAAAATCTTACGAAATTTGGAGTTGAAACAGTTATTTATAAACGTTTCACAAATTTCGAGTCGGCGGCTCGTTCGAACAAAAATCCAAGTCGTTCGAACGAGATTGGCATCTCGTTAGAATGAAAACTCCAGTTTGTTCGAACGAGATATCCATCTCGTTTGAACTAGTATCTAATGAGATTCTAACGAATTCCAACAATGTGCCCTCATTAGTAGTTCATTCGATGTTGGATCTAACGAGCTTCAAACGAAAAAGCCATTTCGTTCGAACGAGATTCTGATCTCGTTTAAACGAGGTTAAAAAATATAAATTTTTATTTTAAAACTTTAAAAAATCTAGCCTCGATTTTTCATAAAAGTACCATCCCATATAATCTTATGAATAATCTTAAACTCCTAAAAGATTTATACCTCATGTCGGAGCGTGACAATTTATAACGGGATACACCAAATATGTCAAAGTGCAAATAAAATAAATAAAAAGAAAATCTAAAATATTTGCGCTTACAAATCCCCCCCTTGGGGATTCTGATACAAAACTAACTGAAAATAAAATTACAAAAAATACCCCTATATGACAAAAAAATCCTAATACCCTCCCAAATCCTAGAAATGACGGCATAGGTGAAACTGTCTTCAATCTCATCTTGATCTTCCCTTTGGGCAACTTTGTCTTCATGTTCTTCCATTTAGATACCTACACGCATGAAGAAAAGAATGCATCGAATTGAAATAGAAAATAAAAACAAAACTCATAATGTGTCCCCCCCCCCCCCCCCCCACACACACACACACATAAATCAAGCTCGTCGTCAAATCTCCCCCTTAATTTGCTCTCCCATTTTTAATCTGAAATAGATAAAGGAGTAGAAACTAAACATGACATATAGAGAACATCACAGATATGAAGAAGACATCATCACAAAGATATAGAAATAACGAACATGTAATGATAATCTCAAAGGCCATCAAAACTAACTATTTTTGAAATATTTCAATTTTTTTCAAAAAAAGAATAAATATCACAAATACAACACAAAAACTCAAGCAGAACTAAACCAAACTATGATCAAGTATGTGAAAAACATGGACTAAATGTAAACTGCAATGAGTCAAAGCACGATACCATATATAATATATGCAAAATATGCCAAAGAAAATTCGGTACACATATATAGGTATAAACGACCACAAAACTTGACACAAAACACCTAAGCTTTACACACTATCATAGTATCTATGTGTCTAAACATGTGGGATGGAATGAACGGACGTGAACTAGATACAAATGAATTATGATCCAAACACTCAAATGTGTTCAATAAGTTCTCATTAACCTCAAAACTTTATCAAACTAAGCTTTAGCCTCAAGTGACAAGATAAATTGAACGTAATGAATAAACAAGCACAATGCGCACAAACCTGTAATATTGAAGATTCTACAAATCAATAGCGTCATGATAAAATAAGCATAACTAGGATTCATTGTGCACCCCCGACGATCTTCAACTAAACTCCCTCAAAAGATAAACATATATCATATTTTCTTTTCTTTTTTCTCAATTCTTTTGAAGTTATTTATTTTGAATGATCAAACACAAAACTAAGTAGGCCCCTGTTTTTATTGCCTTTAATCTTTTTATTGGACTCTTTCCAACGGTGGCTTTACAGCAAATGAGATTTTCTCCTTTCGTAACCCTTTTTCGTGCATACTCATATTTTTTCAATACTAAACAAACATTATCACAATTAACAATTCTTACATGAACAAATCCCCCATAGTCACAAAAACATATAGATGACAAAATTGATGGGAGAACATCTCATAAAGCTCAAATATACATGTGAAGTTAGCATTCAAAAAGCTCATGCATGTGTGGGCGGGGGCATATACAAAGTAGAATCCATAAAGAAAATCAAGTTTGAAACAACTCCACGAAAACATGGCTAAGAACAATCTAAGTATCTACAATCATAACCAAAATTCCTAGCCTCATGGAAAGTATGGAGTGAATTGGATTCAAACACACCAATATACCATACCAAATGTGTAAAACTAAAATACACAAAAATCAAAAATCTTTTTGTATTTTTCAAAAAAAATTATCAAAATAAAATCTTTTTATATTTTTCCAATATGACTCAATAAAAGAAAAATATAATACAAAATATACACATGTCATAACACTAGCAAACATACATCATGAAGTACAACTAGAGTATGACAAACAAAATCATGCAAGCATGTGAAGCATACGAGCTTCAACTAGTCTAACATCCAACGCCTCTAAAACGAATTTCCTAACCCAAATAGATGTGTACCTAACGCGTCGTATTTTGAAAACCAAGGGGACACTAGACTTCAACTTTCTAGGACCTCTTTCAAGATCATAATAAAATGCCCTAAGGTGACATTTCCTACCATAATGCGAATATGTGCAAATACGAGGAATGTTACCTATGGGTTGACCTTTTCTAACGCCTCGGATGTGGTTGACCCTCTAAAACAAACAATGGTCTTGGCTTTGGCAACGAAAATGTTAGATTCATGGGAGCCAGTACCATCACTACCAACACTACTCGAGTCTTTTAAATCATCTCTTAACTTCAAAATTTTAGACTTAAGCAAAGAATTAGACTCTTCAAGTTTAAATTTTCAAGCATTCCTAGAAGGTTATCTCGCTCATCCTCAAGGTAAGCGAACTTTTCACTAAGAGTCTTCTCGCGTGCTCTTAAAATATTAATCATTTTCTCATTTTTCTCATTGGCACGTAAACTCACCCTAGTAATTTTAGAGTCTTTTAATTCTTTCTCTAAAAATCGAACTCTATCATCACTCTCTTTCTTAGAATATTCTAAATTTTTAAAATTACGGTCCATGTCCACAAGCTTCTCACGAAAGAAATCTCTTTGAGTTCGAACAGTTTGCAAAAGTTCTATAACAGCTTTAAAACAAAAATTTTCTTTTTCAAGAATTTTAATTCTTTTAGCAAACTTCAAATTCAAACTAGATAAATTTTCACTATGGCTATCCATTGAGAAAAAGAAAATGAAACCCAAGAGAAGAATAAAAAACACACTAAACAACACTAAAAAGAAAATGAAACCCAAGAGAAGAATAAAAAAATACCCTAAACAACACTAAACAAGGATCTACACAGTAAATTAGTACAACCTGCTCTGATACCACTTGATAGAGCGGAATGCTATGATACCACTTTGTAAATGCGAAAAATAAACTTTGATACCAATTTGTGAGTGTGCAGTGCAAACTTAAATTTTTCAAACACACAAATTCAATTTTACCAAATTTTAATATTAAATTAGGTTTGCATATGATAATGATCCAATCACAAAAATTAACTACGCATGCAATTAAATACAGCAAATAAGGAAAAATCTCTTTTGAGAACAAAACCTGTATTTCAGGACTTTAGAAAGTTTTACAAGACTATTGACTTACAAACTACTTGATATAACCCACAAGTATAATGTGCAGTGTCTTCAAAACCTCTAAAAAAGGGCTCCGTCTAGAGTCGTTCACAGATGGCGGTCCACCCTCGGTATCCACCGATTCAGCCTTCAGCCTTCTTCTGTCGTGATCTCTCAGGTTCACAATTCATCCGTAGAGATCTCTCTCCAAAAAGATTCACAAAACTATTTGGGAATGTAAAGTATGAATCAAAAAGTATTTTGGTAACACAAAACTTGAAAACTTTTGCAACAGATATGCAGGTAACGTTTTGGCAAAAGTCTTATAAAATTTGGAGTCAAAACAGGTATTTAAAGACGTTTCACAAATTTCGAGGTGACGGCTCGTCCGAACAAAAATCCAAGTCATTCGAATGAGATAGTCATCTCGTTTGAACCAGAATGAGATTCTGATCTCGTTTGAACAAGTTAAAAAAATAAATTTTTAGCAACATCCCAAATAACATTATGAATAATTTATAACTCCTAAAAGCTTATGAGATGTAGAGAAGTCTTGAACTAGAAAATGTTTGGAGTTCGGTTCGACGTATCGGAGCGTAACGGCTTGTAACGGGATGTGTCAAATATGCCAAAGTGCAAATAAAACAAATAAAAAGCCTAAGCTAAATATTTGCGTTTACAATTTAGTCTAATCCGATTCATTAAGGACCTGATCTATTTAAATATAAAGTATACTGTAAATTTTTATATATATAGAAAGAGAGAGAGTGAGAGAGAGAGAGAGAGAGAGAGAGGTTCTCATGCATACCGCTGGCGCGAACCATTTTTGATAAAATAGTAAAAAAAATATTTTTGAGCTGATTTTTTTTTATGGTTTTTAAACATTTCAGTAAGACCATAAAAAAAAATCAATTCAAAATGAATTATTTTGCTATTTTAAAAAAATCGGTCAAATTTTGTCAGTTTTGAACAACTTAAAAATTGACAAAATTTGACCCGTTTTTTTAAAATAGCAAAACAATTCATTTTGAGTTGATTTTTTTTTTTATGGTCCTATTGAAATGTTTAAAAATCATAAAAAAAAAATCAACCCAAAATTATTTGTTTTACTATTTAAAAAAAATGGTGCGCACAAAGGGTATGCAAACTGGGTATGTATGAGATCCTTTCTGTATATATATATAAGTATTTTGTTATATATAAATATACAGGAAGCTTCCTGTGCATACCTCTTATCGACATGCGCCGTTACATACCATTTTTTTAAGTAAAAAATTAAATATTTTGATGAAACCTTTTGGATATGATCTCCGTAATGAGAAGATCATTTTCAAAAAGTTTCATTAAAAAATTCAATCAAAAGTAGGTGAGATGATCAGATATGCAAAAATGGTGTAAATATGCATTTTCGATCGTTAAAACTTTTAATGATCATCAGATATGCAAAAATGGTGTAAATATACATTTTCGGTCGTTGAAACTTTTGATGATCATCTCACTTACATTTTAATTAATTTTTTTGATAAAACTTTTTGGCAATAATCTCCTCACTATGAAGATCATATTCAAGAAGTTTCATCAAAAAAATCAACTTTTTACTATTTAAAAAAAATGATATGTATCGGAGCATGTAGATAAGAGATATGTAAAGAAAGCTCCTTGTATAAACATATATTTATGTATAAAATAAATAAAAGTAATATACGTCTTGTTTATACTTATCATATACTATAATACAATAAAAAATATTTTAATCTAAGATTAAAAACTTAAGAAGTAGGATAAAATAAAATAAAAATATGCATTGGGCTAAACC
Source organism: Sambucus nigra (assembly GCA_949130495.1). Lineage (NCBI taxonomy): Eukaryota > Viridiplantae > Streptophyta > Magnoliopsida > Dipsacales > Adoxaceae > Sambucus > Sambucus nigra. The sequence continues at coordinate 208,478,380 of OX422209.1, forward strand.
CGAACCCGATCCAGATCCAATATTGTAGATCCGACTAAGACCGAATCCGAATCTAAATCCGATTAAGTGCTTACTAAACGGATCTATATCACCCCAGATCCGGCCAGAACCCGAACTGTTTATAGGCATGTGGACATCCTTGTTTAGCTATCTAGTCTGGCTTCATGCCTTTCTATTGGATATTTTCCTTCTAAAAAAAATTAAAAGAAAAGAACTACAGAAAGAGGACAACATTGGCCTCTATTGTATATCACCATTTGAAGTTGTATAACACCCTCCCAATTTTGGCTTCTATGCAACAAGACCATCCCCAAAGCATTGTCGTATTTTTACGAGACAATATGTTGCAATGCTAGTTTGTCCAACCGAAAACGGCATCTTACTCCAAAGCCCTTAAAAAATGGATGAACAAAAAAATAAAAAATAAAATCCTACGGCAATTCAAACGCGTCACAAAGTGAAAAAACAAATAAATAAATAAATAAATAAGTGAAGAAAAATGCACCGCGACAATCCAAACACCGCACAAGCGACTCAAATGTTACGCTTGGGGTGGCACGTGAACAAATTAGCCTCCGATTTGCCACTTTTTCTACTAAATTTTAATTATCTTAATGTTCTTCAAGTCCATGCTATGCTACTATTCTCTTGAGATGCTTTGAAAAAGGGACGGAAATACCTGGTAAGTGGGAGAACGTCCCTGAAACTGAGACAGATATCCAGGAAATCTGATTGTGTGAATAGGAGGTGAAGATAGCTAACCTCGCAGGACACGATTGGTAATCTAAAATCTCTCTCTCTCTCTCTCTCATATAATTCAAACAATAGTGATATATCTCTCACCACCCGCCGTATTAAACTCCCAAACATAACCTCACATATTTTTGTCATCTCACTAGTGAAGAACAACTCCAAGGTTACACGTGCAGATTAAGTAAGTTTGGGATTCAAATAAACATTTTAGGTATCCAACATGAAGAAAGTGTTGAAGACATCAAATAGCATAATAGCCCATAAACATTGCGAAATCCCAAGTATTTTGAAAGCCTTTTTATTTTTCTTTATTTAACCCACTTCCTCTTTCTCCAAGCCAAATGGTGTGATGCTAACACCCTCACCCAACTGATGTGGAGTAACGGACACAAAAGTGACTATTTGCCTTGAGAATCCCCTGAAAAATTGGATACGAGAGTAAAGAGAACAAGTCATCAATCAAAATACGTACGAACTTCCATTTGAGAGAGAGAGAGAGAGAGAGAGAGAGAGAGAGAGGAGTAATTACTTTATTTCCATCACCATTCAGCATACATAGAACAGAACACTGATCAATATATTAAATTGGAAAAAAAAAAAGGAATGGGATATAAACAAATGACACCAAAACCAACCTCAATCCACCTACACAAATATAAAGAGAAATGAATGAAGAAATAACAATTCCTACGATTGCTCAATCACTTGCGTTTAACTGTTGAATCACGGTCGATGATAAACATATTTCGTTCTTGGATCCACAATAAGCCCCTTTCCTCCATTCACTTCTAAATCATGCCTGCGTGAAATTCATTTACACCTTAGAAATATTAAAAAGGATCCAAATCCTAATTTCCATAAGGGGCTTTGTAAATTTAGTACCGATTGTAATATGTATTTTGGAAATAGGACAACAAACATTTTATTTATGGTTTTAGTCCCTATTTTTGAATAAAGCCGCTGGCGCGGACTCATATTCATAAAACGCCAACCAATCACAGCATGTCACGTGTCCCTTTAATTTGAAAATAGGGACTAAAAATGAAAACGAAATGTTTGTTGTCCTATATCCATAATCAATATTATTTTAAGTCCTAAAATTACATAATCTATTTCCATAATCATCATCTTGATTAAAGCCAAGAGCCTTTCAATTTTCATTGGGGGAAGCCTATACTCCAAGATGTTAATAGGGTCCCAGGCTTCTATTAGAAGTAGGGGCCGGTAGGTATCAGCCCCTAGCACTTAAAAGTGTCAAGGTAAAATAACACCTTTTGGAGTTTAGGTTGCGGTCCCTCCATTTAAAATATTTTAGGATGTGCAACCTTGAAACTGTTATATTAAAATAGACTATTAAATACAGTTATGTTATCACACAATTTAATGTAATAGGAGTTATATTAAAATTTGAGGCCCATATTGTGAATTCATTATATAACTATTAATGCAAGATCTATTATCACACATTTATTGTTAATAAGGACCGCACACCACACACACATATTGAGGGGTATGGGGAGGGACCCCTGACAAATTTTCAATTAGAAGTATGATTTAAAATAGAATTGCAAAACAGAAGCATAAAAAACTCGACTGAATCAATGTAAATAAGACGTGCAAAACTCACTGAAACACAAAGTCGGGGATGGTTAACTGCTCTCGAGGGACGTATCTGAATAGCTGCAGAAGCCGATCCACATACACCACTTTATTCCACACCTGAACATCATTTCCCAATAATTTAATAAACTTTCAAAGAGGAAAAATGTGGTCCAGATTCTACTTCTTTCATGCATACCTCGCTATCTACAAACAGTTGCAAAGCAAAAACTGCAGCCTTCAATCCAAATGTGGGGTGAAGAACGTATATTGCCTATCAAGCAAATTGAAACTATTAAATAAATAAGTTCAATCAAGTAGGCATGTATTTTTAGTAAAATATAAAATTCGGCATTCCATACATGAAGGTTACGCTGGTGTTTCCGACCAAGAATTTGCTGTAATCTCCTCATCCATCCCAGATCTGGTTGTCTGTTTACTCCACAAAATAGATTTCATAAAATGAGCAAAGCTCATGCACGTTCAGCAGTTTTAATTGATACCAAAAAATGGCAATAATAGTAACAGCAGCAGTTTTAGTTGAATTAATAATGTGCGGAGATCAAACGGCTGTTCTAATGATTGTTCAAGTGATTGCACATTTGATGTAACAATTTACAGATAAAAGTGGCAATCAATACAGGCAATCCAGGAGATGCTGCGGTTTCGAAGTGAAAATATTACAATGAAAGAACACTAACATCTGTAGAGATGCTGCAGAGTGGAAGTAAACTATCGTATAAGGCTTATGTATCAAGGGCTCAAATTCCTGAAATTCAATATTGAAGAGAATTATAATAGTTCAAATAGCCAACACTGAAGTATAAAATATAAAACCTAATAAAGTACATTTCAAATATATACAAGCTAAAGTTCAAACAAATGAACGTTCACATTTTTGCAGATACAAACCTGAATATAACAATACCCCCTGAACTATGCATTTTACTACCAATATCTTCTGGGGGATTTTTAGCGGCACATAGGGGTCTCTATCAGTATGCATAATTCAGAGGGTTTCTTCCATTTATATAGTTCAGGGGGTTGCAGAAACCAGGAAAAGGTTTTGTTGCATTGTTAAATTGAGGGAGGTTGCAAAAACTAAAAAGTTACAGTTTTTTTTTCGATTTAGCCCATATATATATGTAATTGCAAATCTACAGACGCTAACTCATCAATCTGAAGCAGGATATTTACCTTTACTACATAGAGCACAAATCGCTCAAGATCAAGACATCGTAGCAGAAAATGTGCTCCCACAACCACCATTACTGGACGGCCCTCACTGTCAACCCCTCCTCTGTAACTGAAACAGAGACAGAGAGATTTGGATGTCAAGGTTAATCGTAAACACCCCCAACTTTTTGTGATTTTAAATGTCCATCCAATGGTTTTCCCATCCTTAAAATAAGGAGAAATCCTTACTGTTTTACTATAGCTAACAGCGAATTTATGATGGTGAACATTCAGATGCAGTTTTACGGATAATTTACATAGATGGCCACAGAAAACCTAAAACAAAAGGCAAAAGAAAAGATAGATGCAAGTCTTTATTATTATAGGCATAAGCAAAAGCCCATAGTTGCTTACACGATTTTCATTTCTGCGATTTCAGAAAGATTAAGAGAATTTGCTTTAGCAAGATATCTGGAATGGAGTGAATATTCTTCAGCAGCAGACAATGGAGGTCCCCCAAGGTCACCAAAGCCAAGCATTTTGGCACAGTTCCACCTGCTTTGTGCTTGAACAGTTTTTTCCCATTGTTCCTTGCGACGCTGGTCTGGATCCTTAATTACCGACATGAAAGCAGGATCCAGATATGCATCCAAATATGATGAGCTCCTGTTAAGAAAACAATCTATGATGAGGTAACTCGATATATAAAACAATCAGAATTTCGCAAATGCTAATGGGAAAAAGAGCAATATGTGCACCAAGGATATACAATTTTGTAGCGGAAATGCTATGAAAAAGTGAGCAATCAGTTGTCGCGGGATTCTAGCTAGATAAGCACGATTCTGCTTTACTTTTTGACTCGCAACAGATCACACACTCGTCTAAACAGAGACGCTAAGTGTGGTAATTTAACAATGAAATCAAGGTTGAGATAATCTACCAAGTCAGACCATAAATCTTGTTCCTAAACAAAAATACCTATAGCTTTTCTTTATGTCGCATTTATTTTCAACGAAAGACAAAAAAAGTCAGTGACAGCATAGAATAAGAAACTCTTGAAATATTTCCTATTTCCCAAAATATTACAGTTCCTTGAAGGAAGAACTTGTGGTAGTTACTTTTAATGGTAGCTTGGAGAAAAATAAATCTTCAGATGATCAATAGGTGTCTTCAATAGTAGTTTCGGGGGAACTCGTGCAGCCTACGCAAGCTACATGTTGGGCCACAGTGTGAAAATAAGATATTATTCCATCCCACCATTCATATATCTTTTAGAAAGGGCAAAAACTGGGCTCCTTCAAATACCATCAACTGAATTATCTTGGCGAATCTTTACCCTTTAATTTTTCCGATATAATTGCATTCTAGAAACTACTAAACCATAACTCAAACCTCTCATTGATGACCTCATGGCCACATAAAAGCATGAATTCCAACTTTTGTAAGATCACAACAATAATACAAATCATAGAGCAATAAATATTAATCCTGTCTGGTATGATACATCATTTGCCATCTTGTCAGAACAGCATGAATTATGAACAAAGCACAAAGATAACTGATTCATCATATGACTCACAAGTTATTGCCTCAAATAAAACAGTGCAGAAGTATTTTTCCAATAAAGACAAGATCACCCACATTGAAGAGCATAGATGAACTAAACAACTTCCAACAGTGTGAGTTTGGCGGAACGAGATCCTTCCTATCATTCAGCTCTACCTAGGGCCATGTGCTCGCTAGCTAATAGCCTATAATAACTGACCCCACCACCTTAACTTATCTCACCACCCCACCCCACCCCCCACCCCTGATTTGTCCTGATATACAAAAAATATACTGACAAACTACACTTGTTAAACAACACTTAATCCCATCGATCTAAAACTACAACAAGAAACATGTGAACTCACACACACACACACAGTTTCAAATGATATTGTTTATCAGCACTCCACGACCGTAGCACACTTGCACTCCAAAAAGAACCCCTAAGCTTCATAAAGTTGTCACTAAAGTCCCTCAAAAAGTGTCACAAAATTTATTTTTAAGTTCTAGATAAAATTGTGGAGTGTCAATACCCATATCCTAGTTTAAGATACATAATCAATTTTCAAGGTCACTAACCGTCTCATCAATCCAACATCACTGATAGGAAGATCCACTGGGACTCGGGGAGGTTTAGGAGCATTCTTCTTCACGTTGGGCAAAGGCTTTATTCTGATTTTACGCTCATCTATAATTGTCTCACCATTCTCATCCCCAACATCTGCAGGAAGCTTCGAAATGGCCACATGCTCCTCGTGCTTATCACGAGGAAAGTACAGTGGAAGCAACCTAAAATGCAGGGAAAATGGTAAGAGGATATGAATTTCACATGAGTTGAATGCTACAGCATTCAATGAAAAACAAATTAACATCTTTCTACTTTCACGCATCATATGAGTGTGTCGTCAGCTTTATATGACGTAGCCTCAATTATCAAAACAAAGAGATCCACAGACTACCTCTTATATATCTCAGTATCAGCTGATGTTTCTGTACAAAAAACAAGAGCTGTAATTTTATCTTTCTGTTTCTCGAGAAACCGCCGCACCGTTCCTGATAGAAAATAATAAATAAATAAAATAGAAGGTGAGATTGAGACATTACGAAATTCTTAGAAAAAAAACATCCACAAGTGTGGATTCACTTGGTTCATGCATAGATTATCCAATTCTAAAGTATTTGTACACAGAAGCATGATCCACGCATTCACATGTAGATGTCATCCAAATCAACATATAGGCAGGCACAATAACAAAACGAAGCAAATATCTCACTTATTGCCACATGAGCAGCTGGTTCACGTGGGTAATTTTTTGCCTCTGTATATATACAGCCCATAGCAATGCTGCGTGCATACACGTTAAGAAATAGTAAGTTCCAGTTATTGTACAACAGAAAACCAATATATGATAAAGCTATACTATATTAATGGATGCTACCAAATAACCTTTGAAGCCCATTTTCAATGAGAAGTTCGAGGCAAGATCGATAACAATGACTTAGAGCATTCTCTGCAGCAGTATGATATTTCACTGCATACTTGGGACCCACAGTATGAATAACCCTCCTATAAAAAAATATATAATATACGCTTTTCAGTGTGTAGCCAAAATCTGTAATAAAATTAACACGAGTAAGGGAAAAATATAAGATCAAGGGTGCTAAGGAAACTGTGGAGGACAATTTTTTTTTAATGTGCAACGTGTTGTACATCCAACTAAATGGCCCAAATTTGCCTAACTTTTGTGTTCCTACATAAATGGGAATGATTGCCATGCTTCAATAATTAGGACTTTAAACAACATTAGTCTATTTTGACTATAAATTGATTTCAGAATTATTGAACAAGTACAAGACCAATGTCTTGGACTGACAGGAGACACAAAAATGATGCAATAAGGTACAAAGTTTAGCTTCTTCAATCCAATATCGACCAATCGCCAAAAAAATGTTTTTTTTCTTAAATTTTCCAACATATTCGGAAACACTTGGACACACGGGTCCACAAACTCAGACACTTTTAAAGGTTAAGATGTAATTTAAGGGGGGGGGGGAGTTAAAATGTCCTTTTTTAGTTAAAGGGAATCCAATTGTTATTTGTTTGGTTTTTTTCTCTTCTTTCTTTTCTTCTTCTTTGAATTGCTACTGCATGAATATATAATGGTTATATTGAATTTGCAATTTTCTTAATTTATAATTTTTATTAGTACATATATTGAGATATATCTATATAAAATGGGAGAAAGGTTTTTGAATCCATAAAAACTATTCACACGGATCCAGATTTTGCCACATCACCAAGCGAAAGGAGGGTTAAGATCAATTCTAGTTTTTTCAAATTTCAATTTTCAACTATTTTGATTTTACCCTTTACATTCCCCCCTTAGATTTCATTTTCCACATTTGACTTTTCATTTACATCCCTAAATTACAATTTACTACCTCTCATCAAATACTTATTTCTCTCTCTGCTTTCTATGTAACTTCAAAAGTCGAAACTCTCTTCTGGAACTACCAGCCACTTACGTTCATAAGGATTAAGTTTAATTGTCTAATTTTACAGTTTGATTTGTTCACGCACACGGAAATCACAGCACTCCTTTCATGAATCACACTGAGGAATTGAAGCACTCCCCTTTTATGGGATTTATCAACTGTCTCCATCCCTGACCAGCCACCACTTGCAAGTGACTCCATCGATCAAGGTATCGTAGATATCTGGCATGAGGAATAGTGTTTTGAAATTTATGGTTTTGCAATCATAAATTACAAGCCCAAGCTACGGTTGGTCTCGGGTTCGAGACATGGGAGCAGCCTCTCCATATATGGGGGTAAGGCCAGCCGGCATCGGCCTCTCCCAGGCCTGCAGTTAAGCAGTCTTGTACACTGGGTATGACCTTTTTTTTTTAAATTACAAATTATATTATGAAATAAAATTCAAGGCCAGGATGGAGGTGCTGATGGCTTTGCAGGTTTAAAATGAACTTTTTTTTTTTTAAAAAAAGGTTGAATTGCGGGATTTAATATTTAAAAGCCAAATTTGCTTTAAATCTTCCAATTTAAACAAGTTAGTTCTTAAATATTTAATGTTTGCAGGAATTTAACGTATGTCTGTGCGTGTCCAGAAAAACTTGAATATGATCTTACATTTTTTGCATCTACCATTTTGTGATTTTTCATACGATTTGTTCACAGGTAAAAATTGGAGGGAAGCATGAAGTAAATGAAGCTTTTGATGTACTGGGCATTTGGTACAATCAAATATGATCTGAGCTCAGTTTTTCCTTATTTTGATTCTCTTTCAATTTGGGAGATTTTTTTTTTTGTACGATTTATCCCCTCCAATTGTAGAGTGAATTGAATTCATTATTTAGGTCTGTTTTCTATGAGTTTTGTATATTCATTGTTTTGAAGTGTGGCAGTTATTGTATAACTACTTGATTGGTATAAATAATATGGTCAGTAACAAATTTTGTGTTCAAGTGACATAAGTTTATCAAAACTTTGGTGCCATTTATTTTATTTTCCATATTCTGCAGCTATTAATTTACGTGTACTTAAGGAAAAGTCACAATTGATTTTCACTATGCACAAGTCGCATAGTATTCTATGTAACTTCGGGGGATTTGGGCAATTTTATTCTCTGTTCTATTTACTTTCTTTTTTGAAATTTAAATATGGTATAGACGTGTTGATGTTTTGTGAATTAGATTGTCAATAATGCCATAGGCTTCATAAGTAGTAAATGATTAAAATTACTTAGAGCAAGATTAATATAGTGCCATCGGTGGCACATGCTAGTATATATATATATAATCAGTTAGGCTCTCCAACATACCCTATTTTTTATATAATTATATAATTATATATATATATATATATATATATTATTATATATATATATATATATATTAAAACATATTGAGATATGTATATATCTATTAATACATATTGATATATATATATATATCCATGTCAGAGCTTTATAATAGGGCTAAAAATGAGCTTCAATTACCAAAAAAGTTATATAGTACATATTTAATTGCCTTATAAACATCAGATAGTTGCTAGATATAATGAAATGGCTCCTAAGCCCTTATTTGGACCTTGCCATCTTGGACATGAAACAAGAAGGCAGGGAGGGCCATGCTGGACAGTTTGGGAAACAGCATTTACAGGTTCGGTTCCAACGTCAAAGTTTATAACTATCACGATTTAGTGAAAGTAAATTATATAAATGACTCTTGAACTATGTCCGATGTTTCAATTAAATCTTTAATAAATTTTTTTGTCAATTAAGCCCTCTAGGTATTATAAGTGATTCAATGTCACCCTTCCATCCAATTGTCTGTTAAACTAACAAAAAATACACTTAGACACTCAATTGAGTTATTTGCCAGAAGTAACCTTGCTCGCTTTTCTTCATAGATATATACACACAGACTAATTAGCATTTCAGATGAGGGTGTCGATATATAATTCAGATATAATTTAAATTTTGATCCAACATTACATTCTTTCGCACTCCGAGTCTGTCACCGATGTTGTTCGTTATGATCAAACAGTCCATTGTTCAGCACTGTGATCTTTTGTTGCTTGAAATATCTAATGGCAATATTTTTGCAAGAGAAAAAGAATCCTATGATTGGGATTATCGAAGAGGACTTGTAAACATAAAAATGAATGGTCTCTATAGGAGCAATCATAAGAAGGTGACTGAGCTGCACAATGAGCCTCCTGCAAAAGGGATGTAATGAGAGAAATATCTTGCCTGTTATGTTCAAATTATTAGTAGTTTGGTATGGTTATTACAGTTACAATTAATGACTCTGCAGCTTCCTTACTTTTTCCTCTTCCATCTCTTAGAAGATGAAGTCCCATCATCCTCAAAATCCTCTTCATCTCTTTGTTGATGTAAATAAACCAACATCTTCCTTTCAGATCAAATAAACCCAGAATCGATGGAATGGATTTTCATGTCAATTATTCAATAGTTTGAATTATAAAAGATTTTCCAATTAGAATGCCTTTCATGGTCCATGGATTTAGAGAGGGGGCAGAATTTCTTCAGGTGGAAGGAGGAGAAAAAGAAGAAAGGTATAGTTGAGCCTCATTCCTTAAAATAAATAAAAAATCTTCACAGTAAAAATGGACAGAACGGTGACAGTGAGTCACTTATAAGTTATATTTGATGGAGGGCTTATTTGATTGAAAAATTAGTTTAAGGAATTACTAGAAATACAAGGCATAAACTTAAGGGTCATTTATGTAATTACTCCATTGAAAGCAAGGTAACCAAGCACTTAATACAGTGAAACAGGGTGGTAAAAACTATTATCAAGATATATTCCCCAGTTCTCCATTCGCAACATAGTAATTTATTTAACAAAAAAACATACCCACCTCGCAGGAAGGTCATATGCGTTAGTAACTTTTGCCATTCCCGTTCGACAGCCACCCTATGAAGAAATATACCATTTCAGTTATGGATATCAAATATTATTCCATAATATTGCTTTCTTCAATACCTATCAGAATAGATAGGCAGACCTTGCTCTGTTTCTAAATATTATAATCATTTAGCAGTAATGGAAAGGAATAACATCGAAATACTAAATGCACATTCTGACACATAGATAACTTACCAGGGACGCACATTCTTCTGCAAGACCGGGTCCAGCTGCAGCATGCAAACCAGGGCTGCTGTGCGCTTCATCCAAATTCTGTCAACAACCCAATTAAAATATAATTCTCAGATTAGTCATTTTGTCAGTCATCCAATCTGCTTATGATCACATAATAAAAAAAAAATTGCACATGATCACATTGATGGATAAAAGGATGCCTGAACATCTGCTACGATGAACGGAAAAGGAACTGGCTCTAGGATGCATTTAATGGGCTCTAAGGTGCTTAACTAAATCCTATATGATTCTGTTGGAATTCCATTTTTTTTTAATAGTGAGACGAAAATTCAGGCAGTGCAAGGGATTGGTTAAAAGATAGTGTCCAAGGAGAAGTTCCAATTAAAATGCAGAGCGAGTATCAAATATAACTTATGGGGAATCCTCTCCGATTTTTCTTGAAAAGCAGTCAACTTTTTATTACCTACTTGCAATCTCAGGGATAAATTTGAATAACAACATATCCTCCCTTTCTAATTAATGGTTAAACCCCACTTTCATTTCCACATCCAGATTTAATTCATTCAATTGTTTTTTCTTCTTATAGAAAATTTAAAAATTAAAATAAAATAGAGGGGCAGGGGATAAGGGTGTGTTTGATAGAAGTGGGTAAAAAAATTTGCAATTGAAAATTTTTCTGTAGTCCACCGGCCAAACAAAAAATTTCAATCGCAAATGGACAAAACATGAATTTGGGGGTTGTACTTACCAAACCTCTAAAAAAAATTCCAAGGTAGATTTAGGCAATCAAACACACCAAGGATCTTTCCAATTTGTCATGGGAAATTTTGCCTATCAAACACACTCTTAGCTCCGCATCAGATTTTGGCTCCAAATCTCTTACGCAATAAAACAGAACTCTACTTTTTATCTCCACACATGAAGCAATGCAGGACAGAAGATAAGCTCAGATGCCTTTAGTTGTGTAAATTTAAATGAAGTGCTCATGATTTTTGCAAGTCGTCAGATAATCCATCATCAAAATACTAACTATTTCCTAAATAATAGTCGCCGATCAAAAACGACGTTTTTTAAGGAATGCACTCAATCAACGGATAAGATGAGTCTTCTTCACTATCGTGGAATTTGATCCATTGATTATGTCCAAAGAAAGGAAAGTGGACTATAAGTTTCGGACGTCCAAAAAGGGAAATCATGACTATAGATTTGGGACGGAGGGAGTATTAATTACTCTCAACCAACGGTACGAAATATTAACGCATTGTGCAGATGTTTCTCCCTTCTCTAGCATTCATAATTTCATATCGAGTCAATCAGACTTGCCCCGATTAGCATGTCCACAAGCCCACATGTAAACATGCTTCTCGTATCATTAGCATTTCCACTTAAAGATACAAAAATTCACATGTATGGCGCACACATGCAGATGCAACTATTGCAAAGATGATCGTTGATATACCCATATATACCCTCGGCTAGGCCGAGGGCGCCCTCCAACATAGGCGCGCCCAAGATGGTCTCGTGACCCCTCATCATGGTCCAGACGACCCTTCAAGGGGCCGACCCCTCATCAGGCCCAGACGACCCTCCAAGGGGCCGACCCCTCATCATGGTCCAGACGACCCTTCAAGGGGCCGACCCCTCATCAGGCCCAAACGACCCTCCAAGGGGCCGACCCTCCACCAGGCTCAGACGACCCTTCAAGGGGCCGACCCTCCATCAGGCCCAGACGACCCTTCAAGGGGCCGACCCTCCACCAGGCTCGGAAGACCCTCCGAGGGTACGACAGTACGAGACCTAAATTAGGCCAGACACTACCAGAAGGAACTTTGCCCTCGGCCTCATATCATAGGCCGAGGGTTACATCATCACAACGCGTGATTTGGAAGACGCGTGGAACAGTGCGCGTGGGGCTCACATGGCACGTGGAAGACCGTTATAACCATATCACCCCCTCACGTGTCATCATTTGGCATCTACAGGTGTCAACAGGAAATTGGCTAGATCATCATTCACATGCACCATGCATACTTGGGGGTACACTACACCCCCCAGGACCTATATATACTTGTCACCTACAACCCTACAGGGAGAGGATCGAAGATTGTAACCCTATCTAAAACTCTGCTTGAACACACAGTAGAGAGAGGGAGAGAGAGAGAGGGAGCTTATGTGCATGGTACCCAAGGCCATTAGTCCCCATACTTAGTGGATCACATGCTCACAGTGGATGTAGGCCTAATTGGCTTGAACCACTATACATCATTATCTTGTTCCTCTTATACTCATCTCCTTCTATACACTTACACACTTATACATACATATCTCCAGGGCTGCCATGGTTGCTACTGTTTGAGTTCATCATCACTTATCTGGTGGTGCTGAATCTAAGCATCATCAGTTTGGCGTCGTCTGTGGGAACGAGAAGACATCTCTTCCTCTGTACATCTTGACCTCACTGGGCTCTCTGGTGGAGAACCAATTCTCCCCCTGTGAGGAGGTGTTTCACCATTGAAAGAGACCCATTAAGGTTCTCAAGCTCACCAGTCCTTTTTCCAGTTCAGCTTTTCATAGCTCAAACACATGGCACCAGAGATGCCACCACCACCACTCCCTCCACCGGAGAGTGGAGTTGGACCCAGTTCCAGTCAGCCACCACCTCAGTCTGAGATGGCTGATGTGGCGGCAGCCTTGAAGTCTCTGGCAGCAAGCCAGCGAATCATGAATGAGCAGTTCACAGCTCTAAGCCAGAACATACTAAGACCACCAGGGGTCTCACCTGAGACGATTACTCCGGCAGCAGCTCCAGGGCAGCATGAGGCCAGGGGACCACCCCAGACACCACGCAAAGACCTGCCACCCCCTCAGCGGCGTAGGGATGTTGCTGACCCCCGGCGTCTACGCCTGGGGAGGCAAGGAAGCCCTTGCCCTGAGGACAGGTATGACGATCTGGAGGGAGAGGAGGCCCCCATAGAATGCTGGGAACCATATGAGGTCTCCAACAATACTGTACGACCTCTCCAGGAGAGTAGAGGGAAGTGCGGGAGACTAAATCCTGACAATCGCCCATGAGGCTCTGCTTTTGATCGCTTGAGCAGGGGGTCGGCCTTTGAGAGGCTGTGCCCAGTAAATGACCTGCAGGAAAAATTGTCCAGATCAAGGAGCGCTGCGAGGTCCAGAAGGGAGGCAGCAGATGGCCGACCCCACGGGGGCCGACCCCTAGGATGAGACGATGGTCAGGGGGAAGTAAATAGCCGACACAGGCCTGCCGCCGCAGAACCCTCCGTCCACCTTAAAGAGGCGGCGGGGGATAACATCGACCAGGCCGACCCTACGAGGCCCTAGAATGACTCAATCCAGCGACTGGAGGACAAGATTGGTGATATTCTGAAAAGTCGGGACCCTCTTCATAGAGGATACTCCATAGGCTCTCCCTTTGTGGCGTAGATAGTCAACTTTCCTACGCCATCAAAGTTTAAGCCACCTGTGGTCACCCCACGGTATGACGGGAGTACTAATCATGTCCATCATATTGAGATGTATCAATCAGCGGCAGACATATACTCTATCTCAGATGAGATGAGGTGTTGTGCCTTTTCTGGCACTCTGACGGGGGCTGCACATGTCTAGTATATGTCTCTTCCAAAAAATTCCATTGAAAGCTTTAAGCAGTTGGCAGACCGTTTATCCACAACTTTTGCTTTGGGGTGAGGCCACAGAAGAAGACCACCCACCTGCTCTATGTTAAGCAGGGGAAGAATGAGAGTCTAAGAGACTACATAGCCAGATTCAACAAAGAAAAGTTAGAGGTGGAAGACTATGAGGAGAGCATAGCTATGACAGCCCTGATTGGAGGACTCCAAAAGGGGAAGCTGTTGTGGAAGCTTGCTGAAGACCCTCCGAGGACGATGGCTGAACTGCTGTCAACAGCAGGAAAGGTGATGAACGCCGAAGAGGCGATGGCTGCAAAATACGAAGATGAAAAAGGAGGCACCAGTGGGGTTAAGTATCATAAGAAGAGCAAAGAGGGGAAGAAGAGGTCTACGGACGACAAGTTATGGGACCAGAAGGCCCCCATACTGGAAGAAGAGGCGGTCCCCTCAGACGCCTCCACCCTTGCCCTCGTCCTAGAATCTGGCCGAGGGTCAACGGGGACTTCGGGCTCTTTCCTCTTTTGCCGGTCGGAGGTCGGCTCAACATCCGTCGGCCCCATGGTCTTCGTCTTCCTCGGAGCCTGCTGAGGCTCCTTGCCCTTCTTCTTGCCCAAGCCAGATAGCAAACTTGGGGCAGTCATTTCCCAGAGTTGGTCAGATATACCTGCAGGACGACCTGAAAGAAGACGACACATCAGAAAAGTGCAGAGGCAAAGATAAAACACTTGGAAAAAGCAAAGATTGAGCAAAAAATAATATAACTCACATAGCTCTGTCAGTGGGCTGACCCTCAGACCAGCTTCTTTGAGGAACCGAGGGGTCATCAGATCTTCAAACTTTGCAAGTTCACCACCTCTCCCTCATTCTCTCAGGTACTCAACTATGTCTTTTTCATCCAGACTAAGTCCGGGGTCCGACCTAGCCTTCATCGAGGGGTTAGACCATCTCCTTGGAACCCTCGGACCGTCTTCCATAGGTTGAGCCTCGGCGGTAAATTCCCAGTCTCCAAAAATGAAGAAAAACCTCTTCTTCCAGTCGTGGTTGGAGGTTTGAGCCACGTGGAGAAGTTTTTTATCAGACTTCTTCGCCCCTAGATGATAATACCCAGGCTGTTTAGACGAGGAAGTGATATTGTAGCAATCCAAGAACAGATCAGCCGAGGGCTCGTCAGTAAAGGCATTCTTCCATAAGGAGACGTAGCCGAGGATCGTCCTCCAGGAATTGGGAGGAAGTTCAGAGGGGGCAACGCCGAGGGAGGACAGTATATTAACAATGGCAGGATGCAGAGGGAACCTAACGCCGACCTTAAGCATCTGTTCGTACACCGCTACCTCTCCCTCTTCACCCTCAAAGACCCTCTCGGACTCAGAGGGAACCCTCATACTTATGTTGGGGGGCACACCATATGCATGCCTCCACAGCAGGAGGTCACGATCCCTGACTGTGAAAATATAGGACGAGGCATGAGATGTGTCAACTGGGTCAGCATCTGAGTCCCCATCATCATCCTCAGTCCCTCTCCTTCGGCCTCATCGCCTGTCGGCCGGCCCATGAGGAAAAGCCATCTGGAAAGCGTGGGGGGATAAAGTTGTCACAGGGACAGCCTCAGAAGGGACCACACCCTCGGCCTGACGGCTGGGGCTTAGATCAGAAGCCTCTCCCCTCCCAGAGGGCCCAGCAACAATTGGTGACGACGCTCTCTCATCCATCTCACCTGAATGACTCTCGGCTGGACGACCGGACGACTCACAAGACTCAGACGGTTTTATGGTGGCTAGAGGAATGGGAAACATGGGTCGTACCCAATTAGGGTCGGCCCCTCGTCTTCTCTCCTCCTCTTCCTCTATTCTTCTAATCTCTACGGGGAACTTCTCCCTCAGGGATGGAAACTCCTCGGCTAAACCGTAAAGCCTCCTAAGCATTAAGGGGAAGACCCTACACTTAGAGGAATTTGGCTAAGCCAACTACAAACAATCTCACAGTTGACCAGGTTAGACTTTTCGATCAAAACCAAAGAATTAAAGGGTTTTTATCAAGAACATTCAAGAACAGACCACCGGAGAAGGCGCCGGAAAAGTTATGAAACAGCCTAAAGGAAACCCAACTCTACTAAGCCTAAAACAAGAAAGCAAACAGAAATGCAGATAAAGAGGGCACTAGGGCAAAGGGATTACCTGAGAAGAAATAGCAGGACTGCCAAACTCGAAACGTCGAAATTGCAGAAATGGCTAGAAAGCTGGTGAGAAGCTAGAGAGAGAGAGTTCGGGCGCGAAGAAAGAAGAAGAAGAAGAAGCTGGGAAATAAAACTTCAAAAATATGTTTAAAAAACCTTGCTAATGAGTGTGCCCACTAACCAATGCAGAGCACAGCCCACGAGGAGGGCATCATTAGGGCACAAAGCCCCAAGCAAAGTGTGCAGCCGCCACGCTATGAAAATAGAAACAACAATGAGTACCTGCCTAGATGCCACGACAGCTTGACATGTGTCACTCATCAAACATACCATACACTTGTCTCAAAAGCAACATTATCCCTCAGCCATCCCGGCATCATCTATGGCTAAGGGCTGGGGGGTGATTGATATACCCATATATACCCTCGGCTAGGCCGAGGGCGCCCTCCAACATAGGCGCGCCCAAGATGGTCTCGTGACCCCTCATCATGGTCCAGACGACCCTTCAAGGGGCCGACCCTTCATCAGGCCCAGACGACCCTCCAAGGGGCCGACCCCTCATCAGGGTCCAGACGACCCTTCAATGGCCGACCCCTCATCAGGCCCAGACGACCCTCCAAGAGGCCGACCCCTCATCATGGCCCAGACGCCCCTCCAAGGGATCAACCCCTCATCAGGCCCAGACGACCCTCCATCAGGCCCAGACGACCCTCCAAGGGGCCGACCCCTCACCAGGCTCAGACGACCCTTCGAGGGTACGACAGTACGAGGCCCAAATTAGGCCAAACACTACCAGAAGGAACTTTTCCCTCGGCCTCATATTATAGGCCGAGGGTGACATCATCACAGTGCGTGGTTTGGGAGACGCGTGGAACAGTGCGTGTGGGGCTCACATGGCACGTGGAAGACCATTATAACCATATCACCCCCTCACGTGAGGGAATATTATGTCATCATTTGGCATCTACCGGTGTCAACAGGAGATTGGCTAGATCATCATTCACATGCACCATGCATACTTGGGGTTACACTACACCCCCAGGACCTATATATGCTTGTCACCTACAACCCTACAAGGAGAGGATCGAAAATTGTAACCCTATCTAAAACTCTGCTTGCACACACAGTAGAGAGAGGGAGGGATAGGGAGCTTATGTGCATTGTACCCAAGGCCATTAGTGCCCATACTTAGTGAATCACATGCTCACAGTGGATGTAGGCCTAATTGGCTGAACCACTATACATCATTATCTTGTTCCTCTTATACTCATCTCCTTCTATACACTTACACACTTATACATACATATCTCCAGGGCTGCCATGGTTGCTACTGTTTGAGCTCATCATCACTTATTTGGTGGTGCTGAATCTAAGCATCATCAACCGTTACTAATAAGATTTATCATCATAATAACAAGTCAAACCAAAAAACAACTTAGCAAAACACCATATAGAAAGAATCTACCACTGACCTCGTTTGTGGAGTTGACGACAGCATCCACTTCAAGATTCCAAGGGTTCCCTCTCCAAAGATATATCTTCGAGTTAATCTCAGGATCAAAAGGAAACCTGGACACCATCCCATTTCCACTACTCTCCGCCCCAGAAGAAGCTGCTAAGGGGTCCGGGAAATACGGAGTTGAAAAGGCAGGATCTTCAATTTCACAAAACCTAAACTCTGCATCACTCCAACAGGGAACTTGATCTAGTGTCACCACAGAATCTCCACTATCCATAGGTAACCCACCACGCGTATCGCTAGTTGCTACAGCCCGATACATCTCTTTGCTCCCAATAAATTTTTCACCTTTTCCTTATATCCCTCTCAACTTAATTAATATTTCAAAAACACACTCCAAATCTTTAAGCTACAACAATTAATCACTTCCCTGTAAAACAAAACAAGAAAAGAAAAAATACATGACTACAGATTTACCAAGAATTTGATATAAAGATTCATAAAGTTCCATCCAACCCTAATACAAGTTAGTAAGTTCAAGCTTAATTCTATGAAAGAAAATTGAAATTGGCCATCATCAGCTCAAATCAAGCCCCTCAAAATTAACAAAACAGAAAAACCAAACCAATATCGAATTTAAACACTTTCGAAGTCATGCTAGTACAATAGGACAATATGATAGAACATACATATGCTAACAAAAAAACGTATATACATATATATGTATGGACATGAGACCATAGATGAGAGATGAAAATCAGGGTTAATTTGAAGAGGAGAGGAAAATATATGCGTGTGAGTGTGAATGTAGACCTGAGAATCGGTGGGAGATTTGGGGCGCAATTGCAATTGCAATTGCATTTGCTAATGATTCAGACGATGAGCTGCAATGCCAAAGTTAATTGGCAAGAAATGGATACGTGGAACACGTCTCAATATTTTATTATATTATTTTCGGCTCTCTTTTTATGTGGTTTTGATTCCACTCATTGTTACTATAAATTAACAATTGCCCTACCCTCACCATGATTCCTCTTGATCACAATATTTTTTCGATCAAATATCAAAAAATTTCTCAAATACTTTTTAATATATATTTAGTACAAATTTTTTATTTTTCATAAAAGAGTCTCTAATTCTTTTATCTTTAAAGATCCGCATCAGCGGCATGATAAAGTCTTTTTAATATGGTGAAAGTTTTTTGTACAAAATAAAGAAGTTTGGACTATACATACATTAAATAAACTTCAAATGACTATTTGGTATATGCCCCTATTTTTTAGGATTATTTTATATTTGGATCCCATTAATAATTATTTATTATTGAATAGACGTCAATGTTTTTACTATTAATGATCGGGTGTTGTTCTTTAAGAGAATTTGTTAAGTTTAATAACATTTACTAAATTTCAAGAATATTGTAATTTTTAATTTTTCGTAATATTATGATTTTTTATATAATTTTTTAAAATATTACGATATAAATAAAAGATTCTCAAATGTGTTTTTCCTTTTAAAATATTATGGTCTGGTAAAAAAGATCCAAAGTTTTTTTTATTTTCAAAATATTGCGATCTTTTATTTTTCAAAATATAACTCTTATAAAATTTTCAGAAAATTATGATTTTTGATTTTTTTTCAAATATAACGATTTTTTTATATAACTTCCCAAAATAATATGTATTATGGGGTCCAAAATAGCACAAGCCCATGCTCAGCACGAGCGCTCTGGCCATGTGCGCTTAGAAATGATTAAAACTCCAAGTCAGAGAAGACTCCTTCAAGTCAATCACTTGTAACAGCTAATTATGATAAGGATATGTCTGAACTCTTAGGGATCGCTATTAACGAAGCTTAGGACTTTCCTAAGTTGCCTTATAAATGTAAACTGAATATTGTAACGTCAAGTATACTACAATTTTGACGACCAGTTCTCTAAATCAATAAAGAACAATCCCTAGCACAATGTGATGGGTCGGGATATGTAGATCTTGATTAATTAGTGATTTTCGGGCTAAGGAAGGGTGATGAAATCCCACCTTACCTTTCACACAGGTTTTGTCCCTAAGCCAACTTATGCAACATGTTAAATTAAATGCGAAATTGACCCACATAAGAACACACAAAAACGTATTTTCCGCATGGACTTTTTACGGTCACTTGTTTACGTTGGGCCGAAGATTAAGTTGACGTCGATCAGAGGGAAAGGTCGCCTACGTTTCAGTCGTCCCGAGAGTTTCTTATGCCCGTGGTAAGATTGCACAATTTTTTTTTCACGTTTGCACACCATTACACACTTTTTCAAATATTTCTTCACTTTTGCCCAATTTTTTTCTTCTTTTCTATTTTTTTTAATGTGTGTTGATACCAAATATAGTCTGTTGACATGGCTCAATTGAGTGAAGACACGTGGCAACAACAAACACTTCTGAACAACACCTTGACTACGAGGAACCATACTGCAACGAGGAACTCTGTTTCCCCGATCAACTCAGACGCTCCGACCTACAAGAACTCTCCGAGGAACTTTTGAGTACTGAGCAGCTTAGGCGGTCCGAGCTGCACCTCGAACAAAGCATTAATAGCAGGATAACCATCAGATTGACTGCACATTAAATGCTTATTATAATCATACAGATGTATACGCTTAAGGGGCATTGAATGTATCACCCTTTCACATGACAGCCTTAGGGCTATAAATACATTGTATTATCTTCATTGTAGGGGGACGAGAATTTCTTGAGAAAACTTGTAATCGAGAATTCTCAAACAGTCAGCAATAACAGAAACAGTGGACGTAGGTCATTCTTATAAGGCTGAACCACTTTAAAATTTCTTTGTCTCATTTTATTTATCTATGATTAAATAATTAGATATAATATAATTTTTTACATCAACAGATTGGCGCCGTCTGTGGAAAACGACTGGTAATATCGTTTTTCATCAAAAATAATTCATCACAAATGGCTGATATTCCAGAACCTAGCAATCGAAACATTGGAAGCCCTCCAAATCCATCTGCTCCGCCCAATATTCCAGATCTGGTTGGAACAATGACAAATCTGGCCCAGGGCTAGACAGTCATGCAAGAAACTATGCGACAACTCATACGAACCCTTCATGGCGGTGCACCAACCCATTCAGAATCGCGAAGTATTCAAAGAAATACTCATTTACCTTCTTCGCGTACTAGGCGTATCGATTCATATCGTACTGAGGAGTCTAAAGATTTTTCTTATCAACCTGGACGATCTTCGTCGGTACGAGCCACAGATACTGAACAACATATCACTCTCTCTCCAGAAAGGACTAGTGCGCTAGAAAGATTAAGCAGAGTATCTCCTTTTGATCGATTAGGTCCTAGGAGGAGCAAAAGTCCTCCTAGAGCCGCATCGAGGAGTTTTTGACGACCATCAGACTTAAGGGAAGGATCTGCCCAGTCGCGACCAGCTGCTCGTCAAGATAGATCTCAGGAAGCCACATCAACGCGATCAGTTGCTCGAACCAACAGGCTCGAGAAAAGAAATGATGCGTGGAAAGGCTCTATTCAGAGGCTGGAGGATAGATTAGGGGAAATGGCTAAAGCCAAGAACCCTCTACAACGAACTTTTGTTCAAGGAACACCTTTTGTCCAGGCCATTGTAGATTTTCCAACACCATAAAAGTTCAAAGCACCTGTTGTGACCCTCAAATATGATGGAAAGACCGACCTTGTCCTTCATATAGAACAATATCAAGCTGCAGCCGACATCTATGCTGTTCCAGATGAGATGCAGAGCATTCTCGGGAACTCTTACCGGATCTGCTCAAATATGGTATAATAATCTTCCTCGGGGTAAGATCTCAACTTTTTTTCAACTGGCCGAGTTATTCATTGGGAATTTCTGTTTTGGGGCAAAGCCAGTTAAACGAGTAGCTCATTTGTTAAGTGTTAGACAAAAAGCTGGTGAAAGTACCAGAGATTATATAACTCGTTTTAATAAAGAGAAACTCGAAGTCATTGATTATGAGGAAAAGACAGCGATTACCGCCTTGATGAGTGGACTACTGCCCAACAAGTTATACTACACTTTGGCCAAAGATCCACCTAGAACCATGTCAGATCTGATGGGAAAAGCGGCCAAGATTATGAATGCCAAGGAGGCTATGGCTGCGAAGAAGAACATGGATGCCAAAGAAACCAAGGTGAAAGGTGATAAAGCTAAGAAGAAGGAGCATAAGAATAATGGTAATGACAAACACTCAAAAACATGGTCCTCATGGGAAGTACTGCAGAAATTTGATAATTATATTCCTTTGAAGAAAAACATCAACCATGTTCTAGAAGAAATCAAGAACAACGAGGAATTAAACTGGCCAAAGAAAATGAACTAACCGGAGAAATAAGGCAGCATATTGCGAGTTTCACAAAGATCATGGCCATATGACCAAAAATTGCATAGCTCTTCAGAATGAGATTGAAACACTCATCAAACGAGGAAAACTGGCAAAGTATGTTGATCGAAGGAATGAAAGAAGAAATAACGACCGAACAAGAGAGAGGTCTAGATCTCCTCGTCGAGCAGAAGAGAATAAGAAAAAAGACCATAAAGTTGATCCAGAAGACGACCCCGATCTTCCCAAGAGACCAAGGCAGCCAGAACATGAGGTATTTTCAGTACGCTTTGGGTCATTTGACTGTAATGTTATTATAGGTGGAGATGCAGGAGGAGGAGACCTTACTGCCAAGAGAAAAACTTACCTCTGTGAGGCTCAAGCTTGCTCATACATTCAACGAATAAATCTAGCTGAGGAGGATCGACCGAGAAAGGTGAACAAAGAGAAATTGGTCATTGGTTTCTCAAAGAACGACCTCGCGGGTGTTCTATATCCTCATGATGACCCATTGGTGATCAAAATGAGGATGGAGGAGGTAATGATTTCAAGAGTACTGGTAGACAATGGTAGCTAGGTAGACATCATGTTCTACTCGTGCTTCGACAGTTTAAATCTAAAGTTATCTCAACTGGAGCCTTATCATAGACCCCTCCTCGGTTTTGCTGGCGAGAAAGTATTTCCACTTGGGACGATCAAATTGGATATATTCATTGGTACGTGGCCTGCTTGTCGAACAGAAAGAATACGCTTCTTCGTGATGGATAAGAATGTTCAATCATCATACAATATCATCATGGGAAGAGTAGGATTGAAAAAGTTCGAGGTTGTACCATCTACGGTACATCAATACCTAAAATTTCCAACAAATTTTGGAGTAGGAGTTATTAAAGGTGATCAGAAAGTAGCTCGGGAATGCTATTATTTATCCGCCGAGCAAGAGGAACTGGAGGAATCAAGGAAAAAGACTACCACCTATCAAGTGGATGAAGGTGCAGAAATTGAAACATTGGATCCTAGAGATGAGTCACAACTCGTGAAGGGTCAAGTGGTGGAAGCTAATGAAAACATCATTCTGGACGACGAGCACCCTGAACAAACTACTCAAGTAGGTTCGTCGTTGGAAGCCTCACTAAAGCAGAGATTGATAACTTTCTTAAAAAGCAGAAAGCAAACTTTTGCGTGGAGTCACGAGGATATGCCCGGGATAGACCCAAATTTCTTATGTCACGAGCTCAATGTGAATAAGGAGTTCAAGCATGTGAAGCAGAGAAGAAGAGTATTCAGTTCCGAGAAGAATCAAGCTATACAGGAGGAAGTCGAGAAACTCCAGAAAGCTTACTTTATTGAAGATGTTAAATATCCAGACTGGTTAGCAAATGTGGTGATGGTGAAAAAGAAGAACAACAAATGGAGGATGTGTGTAGACTTCACCGACCTCAAAAAAGCATGCCCAAAGGATCACTTTTCGCTGCCCATAATTGATCAACTAGTGGATGCTACCTCGGGACACGAGCTGCTGAGCTTCATGGATGCTTATTCTGGTTACAATCAGATTAAAATGAAACCTGGAGACAGGGAGAGTACTTCTTTCATTACCCCTAGGGGAACTTATTGTTATAATGTTATACCTTTTGGTTTGAAAAATGCAGGTGCAACATATCAGCGGATGATGAACAAAGTGTTTACAGAATAAATCAGTTGCAATATGGAAGTCTATGTTGACGATATGCTGACAAAGAGCAAGAAAGTCGTTGATCATCTAGTTGACCTAGGCCAGACCTTTGATCAACTAGATACATATCAAATGAAGTTGAACCCGACGAAGTGCATATTTGGAGTACGAGAAGGCATGTTTCTTGGATACATTGTCAATCAGCGAGGCATTGAAGCTAACCTTGAAAAGATCAAAGCTCTGTTAGGGCTGCAATCCCCAACGACGAAGAAAGAGGTGCAAAGTCTTACAGAACGAGTAGCAGCACTCAACAAATTTGTATCACGAGCAACTGATCGATGTCTCCCATTCTTCAAGACGCTCCGAAAAACTTTTGAGTGGAATGATGAATGTGAGAAGGCTTTCCAAGACTTGAAGAAATATTTGGGAGCACCTCCACTGTTATCCAGGCCAGTGATGGGAGAAAAATTATACTTGTATCTGGCAGTGTCTGAGAATGCAGTTAGTTCGGCATTAATAAGAATGGAGAATGGAGTACAAAAACCAATCTACTACACAAGTAAGGCCTTCCGAGGAGCAGAGATCAGATATCCAAGGCTGAAAAAATTGGCACTAGCATTGATCGAGGCAAGTAGAAGAATGAAGCCATACTTCCAGGCCCATACTATAGTAGTATATACTGATATGCCATTGAGACAAGCCCTTCATAAACCAGAAAAATTAGGAAGTTTGATGTGCTGGGCAATAGAACTTGGTGAATATGATATAGTTTATGAACCCAGATCATCGCTAAAAGAACAAGCGTTAGCAGATTTTATAGCAGAGTTCACCTATCCTGATAACCCCGAGGAGCAAAAGTTGCTCACTGATCAACCTATGGATGTTACAGGATCATCAAATATAAGCCCAGACCAACTTAGCTTGGTAAAAGGGCAAGTAGATGCTACAGAATCATCAAATTCAAGCCCAGACCAGCTTAGGTTGGTAAAATGGCAAGAAAAGATGATCGACGAACGACAAGAAATATCAGGAGATGGTGAAAGAAAATAACAAATTTTCCACCGAGGAACTCTGTCAGATCAGAAATTTGAACACGAGTTACCTATATGGAGTTTGTATGTGGATGGTTCATCCTGCACTACAGGATGTGGCGCAGGGATAGTTTTGAATAGTCCGGACGAGGTCGACATGGAATACGCCCTACGTTTCTAATTCAAAGCTTCCAATAATGAGGCTGAATATGAAGCCATGATTGCAGGTCTTAGTTTAGCAAAAACCATGGGGGCAGAACAAGTTATTGTTTTCAGTGACTCGCAATTGGTCATAAACCAAATGATGGGAGTATATGCAGCTAAAGGAGAATTAATGATCAGATATAATGCAAAGGCAAAGGAATTGGTGTCAGAATTTTCTGCTATTCAGCTGGTTAGAATACCAAGAATGGAGAATGCAAGAGCAGACGCCTTAGCTCGATTAGCATCAGCTACTCGTACCGAACTGCGAAGAATAATCCCAATTGAAGTTTTAGCTGATCGGAGTATAAATGAAGATCTGACGATAAACTTTAATACCCTCGATTTAGGGTCATCATGGATGGATCCCATCA
The DNA here is from genome assembly GCA_949130495.1 of Sambucus nigra. Lineage (NCBI taxonomy): Eukaryota > Viridiplantae > Streptophyta > Magnoliopsida > Dipsacales > Adoxaceae > Sambucus > Sambucus nigra. Next base: position 208,504,041 of record OX422209.1, read on the forward strand.
GGGCATATATTGAGAAAGGGGAATTACTAACTGACAAACTTGCAGCCAAGAAACTGAAGTTTAAAGCTGCTCGTTATGTACTGACTAATGGTATTCTATACAGACGAGGAATTATAGCAGGTTTGCAAAGATGTGTGCATCCCACTGAGGTGAAAGATTTTATTGAAGAGGTCCATAAAGGGTCCTGTGGAGCCCATGTAGCAGGTCGGACTCTTTTGCAAAGGTTGATGACTCAAGGATACTACTGGCCGACGATAAGAGCTGATTGTATAGACTATGCCAAAAAATATGACAAGTGTCAGCGCTTCTCCTCCATCCGAAGAACTCCCCAAGCATTATTGACACCCATTACTTCCCCTTGGCCATTTTCCATATGGGGAATAGATTTGGTCGGGCCACTGCCGACGATAAGGGGAAGATTTAAGTATCTCGTGGTCGCTGTGGATTATTTTACTAAATGGGTTGAGGCTGAGCTTCTCATTGATATGACGTACAACAAGGTGTACCAATTTATTTGGAAGAACATCATTTGTCGATATGGTCTTCCTCATGCCTTCATCACAGACCATGGAACACAAGTTGGCAATGAGGAGTTCGCTACCTATTGTCATCAGTCAAATATCTTGAAGATCCACTCGGCACTAGGCCATCCTCAAAGCAATGGACAAACTGAAGTGACAAACAGAACGTTGTTGAATGGTTTGAAAAAAAGACTGAATGACGCGAAAGCAAACTGGATCAACGAGCTACAATCAGTGTTATGGGCTTATCGCACTACTCCCCGAGCAGCAACAGGGGAATCTCCATACATACTAGCATTTGGAAGTGAAGCTGTTATACCCGCTGAATTGGGTCTCCCAACACACAGAATACTGAATTTCAATTCCCCTGTCAGCGATTTAATGAGAAGGTTAGACTTGGACATGCTCGAGGAGGTTAGGGAAGAAGCAGCCATTAGAAATGCTACTTACCAGCAACGAACAACTTTGTTCTACAACAAGAGAGTGAAGAAGTGCAACTTGAAAGAAGGAGACTATGTGCTAAAGAAGGTGATTCAAAAGCACAACAAACTGGAAGCTAACTAGCATGGACCCTACCGAGTTAAGGAAGTTGTTCGACCAGGGACATACAAAATAGAAACTTTAGAGGGGGAGGAGTTTAAGAATGCATGGAATGCAGAACACCTGCACAAATATTATCAGTAATGTAAACTCTCATGTAATGCAGTTTCATCAGTATGAATGAAGTGAAAATGTTCTGCTCTGTTCTTTCCTTTTATTGGAATTTTTTTGCGGAATACTAGTGCTACACACTACTCAGAAAAACTCGGACTACTCAAATCTATTCTCGAAAACGCCAACTAAGGTTGGTCGGGAAGTAAATATATTCCTAAAAATGCCAACTTGGTTGGTTAGGAAGTAAATCTATCCCTAAAAATGCCAACTTGGTTGGTTAGGAAGTAAATCTATTCCCGAAAACGCCAACTAAGGTTGGTCGGGAAGTAAATATATTCCTAAAAATGCCAACTTGGTTGGTTAGGAAGTAAATTTATTCCTAAAAATGCCAACTTGGGTGGTTAGGAAGTAAATTTATTCCTAAAATGCCAACTTGGTTAGTTAGGAAGTAAATATATTCCCGAAAATGCCAACTAAGGTTGGTCGAGAAGTAAATATATTCCTAAAAATGCCAACTTGGTTGATTAGGAAGTAAATATATTCCTAAAAATGCCATCTTGGTTGGTTAGGAAGTAAATCTATTCCCGAAAACGCCAACTAAGGTTGATCGGGAAGTAAATCTATTCCTTAAAATGCCAACTTGGTTGGTTAGGAAGTAAAACTATTCCAAAATTTACCGACCTTGGTTGGTCGGAAACACTAACTGTAGTTGGTCGAGAAGAAAAATTTATCGACCTTGGTTGGTCGGAAACATTTTATGAGTACGAGAAAGTGATCGAGCAAAATTTTGATACTCGTGACTTTTTAAATTACTACCAAGTTGGTCGAGAAACAAAATATTATCAATTTTGATTAGTCATTAAATGATTACCACAAATTTAAGATAGTCGACAATAAGTTTTAACAAACTCCAGTTGATCGACAAATAACACAATGTTGTTATCTTTTTAACAGATATACATGCACAAATGTAAAGTGTTTTATAATTACAAGACAATGTCAATCAAGATTTGTAAATAAAATTATTTCATTAAATGTAGAACAAAATACATCAAGAATGAAATGCAAATTTATTACATCAAGATTCATATTCTATTGGTTTCTTCCCCTCTGCTTTTGAAACAGGTTCCTCGCTAGCAGGTGGATCATTTAAAGCATGAGGGGAATTTATGAAGTTAAGATCTTTAAGCATCCTGATATTCATCACAGATGGTCGATCTAGTAGGTGCTCAGGACGAGATATCTCAACATTGGAATGGAGATTGTAATCGCCAAGGTATTTGGAAATCAGACACCGAGGGATAGCCCGAGCAGGGATCCAACTCATATCAAGCTTGAATGGTGGCACTGGTAGGTCGATTAGCCCAGGATTATGGTAATCCCACAGGTAATAACCCTGTTCCAGTTGCAGCACACCTAAGTCTGGACGAGTAAGCTGCTCGTCCAGACTCCAAGATAGACTTCTGCGCAGAAAGCTGGAAAGACTTCTGCGCAGAAGTCTGTCTTGGAGAATAAAGAACTCTTTATAAAAAGTTCTTTGCGCAGAAAGCTGCTCGTCCAGACTCCTGATCTTCTTAGACATCTCAGCCAATGCCTGATTCTTTGCCATCAGTTGGAAGGCCTGGTTCTTTAGAGCAGATTGAGTTCTCTGTTCATCGACAGTAATCTGAGCAGCTCTTGTTCATCCCCGAGGAGCTCTTGCTCGTCCTCGAGTAGATGTAGAAGGGACAGACCTCTTCAAGGTTTCTAACTCATCCCTCAGGTTGGCGTTTTCAACCTCCAAGAAAGAGAATCCCTCGTCGGTCACTGGGATCAAAGCATTTGAGGTGGAAGCTACAGACTTCAACTGAGACACCTCTCTTTACAGGTTATTATTTTCTTGCTCTAATAACTCAGCTATCTGTCTGTGCTCTTCGACCTCAGCCTTCAAAGTTCTCTCCCTCACATCGTAAGTAGCAAACTGTTTATCGTATCCCTTATCGGCACAGATTTGTTGATACTTCTTCTCGTACCCCTCGTGCAAAAGGGCAGTGGATTCCTTATATTATTGCTGAAGTTCTTCAAGAGTGCCTTGGAGATCTTCAATCATATCATAGTATTCTACGTTGTTAGCCACTGCACGGTCGAGTGTGCACTTCAAATACTGATAGGCTTCAATTGCTTGCTCTGAAGCACCATGACCGAGGATGTCAATGATTTGAGTTGCACTCATGTCTGTATGACCGACTTTGAAATACTCATTGCATTGCCTTAATAGCTTTGTATCATGAGCAGACAATAATTCCATCCTGGCCAGAAACTAGTAAAGGAAGAAAAAGCAATAATCAATAAGAGTACAAACAAAGCATGAAGAAGAGAATCAACAGTATGCATAAGCAAAAGTTCAAATTTTATTACATCACAAAGTTCAGAAGTACAAAGTTCAGAGTTACATGTTCAGAAGTTACATTTGACAAAGAAAAATAAAATAGAGAGAAATCCGAACAACTCTACACCTTTTCCTTGTCTCCCAAACCTTTCTCGGGAGGCTGGGATGAGGGGGTAGGTTGCTCGGATGGAACAGAGGGTTGATCGGGAAGTGCTGGAGGTTGCTCGGATAAAGTAACGGATAACTGAGGTTCCTCGACAGTAGGCTGGATAGTTGGGGGATGAGAAGTTTGATCTCCCATCACCATGGAAGATTCCTCAGAGGCAACTTCGTCCTCTTCTTCTTCTTCAGGAGTTGGAGGGGGACCAGGGATGTGTCGCTGAAAGAGTTCAAAATTTTCATCAACTTTCATTTCTTGCAGAGCAGCGACCCATCCATCTCTAAAGTATTTGAGGCTACCATATTCCACTTGCGACATCATGGCAGCCAAACCTTTATTCCACCCTTTATCCCAACCGGCGCTGAAGGATTTTTTGATAGCCAATTTCCTTTTTGTCTTCTCCGAGGAAAGCTTCTCGAAAAGAAGATTGTCAGCAGCCTTCAGTTTATTCTCAACTTCCTCCTTCTGACGACTTACTTCCCGAAGTTGACCCAACTCCTCCTCAGCAGCCTTGAGCTTATTTTCAAGCTCCCCAGCATTTTTGAGCTTCCCTTCAAGCTCTTTATTCTTCTTCTCTAAATTATTTATTTTTTTCTCCAACCCCTTGGAGACCTCAATAACCCGAGCCTTCTCCTGCTCAATCGAAGTAAGCCTTTTCTCCCAAATTGCCTTATCATCATCATATTTTGGACGAGAATCTTTCAGAGACTGCGCCAGGCCCACCAAAGCTTCCTCTATACCAGACGAGGAGCTTGAAGCTTTAATAGCTTCATCTTTCTTTAAAATTGTATTAAAACAGCTCACCAACTATGAAAAGAAAACGAAAGCAAGTCAGTGCACAGATACAAAAAGGAAAGAATGAAAATATAAGACTATAGGACTTACAGAAGCAATATGACGAGCTGCTAACGTGGTAACCGTGTCCCGAGAAAGGTTTTCTTCATTACCTTGGATCTTGGGAATGATCCAAGTCTTCACCGAGTTCATTGCAGAGCTCGGGGGAACAAAAGTGGGAACACCACTAGTCGGGGGCTGAGAGATGGATTCAGCCAAATTAATAGAGGAGCTTTTCTTCAGCCTCCTCAGAGGAGAGTCAACTTTCTCGACTAACGATGTAGTCTTATTCGGAGAAATGACCATCACCTCGCTTGGAGCAGCAACCTTGCTCGGGGCCACTGGGGGCTTCTCGACAACCTTCACAGGAGCAGCCGAGGGAGGTGCATCAATTTTCTTTGTCCCTTCTCCTGGGACATCAAGCTTACTTCTTTTTGCCTCTCCAGCACCAGGGGCAGGTTTCTCAAAAAGGGTAGGAGGTCTTCTTTTCTTCATCCTTTCACTCAAAGGAATATGTGACTCAAGTGAAGAACTTGTAGAGGCTGGTATTGGTTATGCGCCGCTTATCATCGGACGAGCAGTAAAAGAGGACGTGTAACTCTTATACTGCAGCAAATATGAAGCTGACCTAATATGCTCGTCGGCAACAGTCTGATGCAAACTCCAGATAAGTTTTAAATGCCTTATGTTAACGTCTGCCTCTTTTGGAGATTTATTTTTGCTGTCAACTGCAAATAAATCAAAATTAAAATACCAGTGGCACATTTTATCAAACACAAAGGACACTACACCAAAAACAACAATCTGGCACACCTTGATATCAAAATTCTGGCACAGCTTAAAACTGTGCCAAATTCTGGCACAGTTTAATAACAATCAGGCACACTTTAAAACAGTGCCAAAATTTGGCACTGTTTAAAAGTGTGCCAAACATAAGTACACTTCACTAAAATATAAATAACCAAAAAAAAATTACCCCCCTTAATTTTTTAGCCTCCCGCTCTCTCCCTCTCTCGTTCGCTCAGCCCCCGCTCTCTCTATCTCTCTCTCCCTCTCACACGCTCAACAAATTCTCCATCCACCATCGTCGCCGACCTTCGCCATCCTCCACCATCGTCGATCGTCGCCATCCTCGCCATCCATCGTCCTCTACCGCCGTCGTCCTCGCCATCCACCATCCTCGACCATCGCCATCCTCGCTCAGTCCCGATCCGTCGACATCCTCTCCATCCTCCATCATCCACACATATCCATCTCCATCCTCCACATCCTCCACCATCCACCCACCTGAGCGGAAAAATACAGATAGACGCAACGACGGAGCCCTAGCCAGCCCAGGTAAATCCTCCTATTTTTTTATTAATATATATATGTACACATTGCTGATATTATGAGATTGCTAAGGTTCTAAAAATATTGCTGAGATTAGTGTCGTTTTACTAATATTAGTATAAATGTGAATATTGATTTATAGTAATTATTAGTATAAATGGCACAACTATTTTACCCCTTTTAGTATCACAGTGTTGTTTTACCTCTTTTTTTAGATAATTAAATGCCATTAAGAAACCTCGCAAAGGGTGCGAACCTATATACAGGGAATATAGAACGCGTCTAACATTTATGTTAGATGTTAAATTTAGAGTTCATATTAGGTAAATGGTTGATATTTATTAGAAATATTTTACAGTTATTGTTGGTTTAATATTCAGGGTCAATTTTATGATTAATTTTAGAGATATTGTTGGTTTGAATTTGGTTTAAATTTGAGTTTGATGAATTTAATTTTTTTGTTAAAAAAGTTAACTTATGGAGATCTAAAAAAAAGCCATGTCTTGTTACTCGTAATCTCTAAAAATAACCTCAAAAAAAATTGGCACCAAGTGGGTGACACTCAAATTATTTTATTGTATTTAGATTATCCATTGTAGCTTAGTATATGATGGTGCAGTGAGGAGAACAATTTAGGTCTTTATATGATTGAAATTGCATGAAACTTATCGATAGAGGGGCATGGGGATTTCACATTCTTAAAACATTTTATAAGGAAGATTGTTGAACCCATCATGAACTTCGACATGTTGTTTTCCAAAGCCCCTTATGGCATAAAACTAATCTTAGGTTTGATTGAATGTTCCACTTCAAAAGCCTAACAATGGTGCCCGGGGTTCTAGAGCTACTAATATTCCATTTTATCTTTTAGTTTTTGCCCCATGATAAGTAATTTCTAACTAATTTGACATGTATTTTATTCTTTCACTTGTTATTAACCTACAAGATGTTCTGTAATTTAACATGTATTTTGTTAGGACAATATTGTGTTATGCATACTAGACGGACAGTAAAAAACATTCCCAAGTATGCTCCATCACAGTTCTACATTGCAATGTGTTTCCTCGGATCAAGGAGAAAAAGATAATGTCCCTAAAACCTTTTGTTGAACGCCTTCGGTAAGTTTAAGGATGTTATTCAGAATGTTATGTTTTCAATTTAGTACATTTTTTAAAAGTTCAAGTTTGTGTTAGTTTTTTAATCTATTTTTCATCTCATGGCTTGAAATCATCGTAACTGCAATTGTATAGCATAATGTGCCCATACATTTTTCAGATTCTTAGCTCTAGAGTGGAAATGAGAGAAGGAATAAGGTTTGCAGTTACACTACTAAAGATGGTAGTTTGGTCTTCTGTAAGTTGTTTCTTAAATAATCCCACAATATGATTAATAACGTCTTGATTATTCTCCCAAGTATTACCCTCTTCATCTTTAATGGAGTTAATCCTAAGCTTTTAGTGCTTGGTTTTAACACTAGCCTGGCCATTACCAAACTTACCTCATCTTTGTTGTTACATCAAGTTTATATTGTCCCCTATAGCCTAAGTCTGATAATCCACTATCCTCAATGGCTTGGCTAAAGAGCACATCCGACCCCAAAGATCCATTGAACCTTGATATCAAACCTCTAAAAGATCCAAAATTAACCATTTACATTACTTGCACAACCTTGGAAACCCCACTTTCTTTGGTAATTTAAGATTTTACCATTTACATTACTTGCACAACCTTAGTTTATATGAGATATAGTTATTGATGTCAATTTGTGTAGTGATTAAGTAGTAATTGGTGTCAATTTAAGTAAGATCCTACTTCTATGGTAACATTATAGTTCATGCTTATAGACTTTATGACTGCCTTATTTATTTTGTACACTCGCAATTATTTAGTATAATGAATAGGACCCAGGGTGAGGACAATACTCAATATTTCACAATAGGACTCGGAATAAATTGACAAATCGATAGGACCCACATCGAACACATGTGCTTGGTTTGTGGCCTTTCTCAATTACTTACTCATTTTCACTAATTCTTTATGTATGCCAAAATTGAAAAACTGGTAAATAAAACAAAAAACCAAGAACACTTCACAAGTCAGAAAATTAAGTCACATGTTATAAAATGACTACTTTCCCTACATAATGGTTAATATATCTTTTTAAAATATAATTTTGGTATTGTAGGACCTCTTTGTGTCGGGACTGATACAACATCAGCACACTGGTGAAAGCCAAAGCGTAACTCGAAGAAGTGATTGGAAAAGGGAAGATCTCAAGTTGTTTGCACAAATACGCAAGGATCAAGAATGAGGGAGCTTATTCGGAGGATCTCAAGTTGCGAATAAATTTGGTAAGTATTTTATATTGATGATAGAAGATTTTATAATGTAGTGCACCTTTACCAAAGTAAATTCTTCATTTAGTTGTGTGCGCGTGTGTGTGTTGTGTAAGATGTGTGTCTTAAGGCCTCAATAAGTGGTTGACATGGAGGAAGGGGCTATATATGGATTTATATACTATTTTTAGATGTTAAATCGGTGGAAGGGATTTATTGGTGGTTTAGCTGCGGCTTTTGTGATTGTTGTTGTTGTTGGGCTTATGTTAATATTAAAATAAGTTGGATTTCATGAATAAACAAAGGAAACTCTGTCGAAATTTTATGAAATAAGTAAGTGTTCTAAATTGATTAAGGCTAGCATACAATATTTGAAAATTGAACATTGGTGAATGAAAACGTAAAACAACTAATAAACATACCAGAATGAGACACGCGTAGTCACGAACACCTCGCGCGGGATCAATGCGACTCATAGGAACCGACCGCGTAGTCACGGGGCTCCCAGTTTGAGTGTACGACGTAAATTTGCAAAATATTTAGATTTAAGCATAAAAACATGCAATCGAAGGCTGAAAACGTAAAACAACACAAAAAAATCCCATAGAGGCACGAACACCTCGCTAGGGACCAATGTAACTTGTAGGAACTGACCGCGTAGTCCCGGGTCTTCCGGTTTGTGAATATGACGATAATTTGCAAAAATCACACTTAGTTAAAAACAAGCCGTCAAAGGGTGAAAACCCAAACCACCCCGTAGGAGGCACAAACACCTCGTACGGGACCAATGTAACTTGTAGGAACTGATCGCGTAGTCCCGGGTCTCCCGGTTTGAGATTATGATGATAATTTGCAAAAATCAGCACTTAAACTTAAAACAAGCCGTTAAAGGGTGAAAACCCAAACCACCCCCCAAACCACCCCGGAAGCATAATTTTGAAAATAAAATAAAATAAAAACAACCTATCCCATTGCCATAGGGAGGACATCTGGGACCCTGGTAAACATCATCTCCAATTAATGGAGGGTGTTGCCAATTTTTCATAACAACCCCGTGCTCAAAGTAGTCCCTATTGGCATTTGGGAGATTGACCACTAAAGCTCTATTTAAAAACCTAGTTTTTAAATAAAAAGTATTATCGCCCACAACCCATCTATAACAAAACATAATTTCAGGAATTCCTATACGAGTTCCATGAATTTGATTTAATCTATAAACACCGTTAACTATTCTCCATGTATTGGGGGTTATTCTTGCAGGAACCACGTCAAAGTATTGACAGAATTCCAGACATAGAGGGTTTGGGGGAAAAGAAAAGCCACACTCAGCGACAAAGAGACTGGGGAACCAATATCCCTCAGCCAAACGAAAATAATCCGAAGGCATAGAAAGCTCTTCCAAAATAACCCATGAGGGAATAGAGAAATCAGAGCAAAACTTATCAATCGATTCTACAGGATAAACCATGATGAAAGAAGGAAATCAAAGAGAAAGAAGAAAATCTTACAGGAAAGGGATGAGTCTGTTGACAACAAATGATGAAAGAGATGAACGTACAGGAGATAGAGATGATGGAAAACTCAAAGAGACGAATTTGAAAAAGTAGAAGACGATGGGATTTTCTGCAACGTTTAAATACTTTGCCTTGGGAAAGGGTAAAAGTAATGATTACAAAAAGAGACGGTTACGTTACCGACGGCTAAAAAGACAAAAGGGGCGCGGGAATCGAAGCGGTTAGAAAAATTCAAAAAAGACCGATTCTACGAATTTGGAAGAAGAAATAAATACAAAAGAAAATACTCCTAAATTTCAGGATGACCATTTAAAACCGCCATATTTCGAGAAAGAATGTTCCACACTCCTCAAATTTCGAACTATGAAACATTGCGGGCTTCTGTTGATACCAAATATAGTCTGCTGAAATGGCTCAATTGAGTGAAGACACGGGGCAATTTGTGTGGCAACAACAAACACTTCCAAACAACACCTTGACCCATACTGCAACGAGGAACTCTGCTTCTCCGATCAACTCAGACGCTCCGACCTACAAGAACTCTCCGAGGAACTTTTGAGTACCGAAGAATTTAGGCGGTCCGAGCTGCACCTCGAACAAAGCATTAATAGCAGGATAACCAACAGATTGACTGCGCATTAAATGCTTATTATTATCATACAAATGTATACTCTTAAGGGGCATTGAATGTATTACCCTTTAACATGACAGCCTTAGGGCTATAAATACATTGTATTATCCTCATTGTAGGGGGACGGGAATTTCTTGAGAAAACTTGTAATCGAGAATTCCCAAACAATCAGCAATAACAGAAACAGTGGACGTAGGCCATTCTTATAAGGCTGAACCACTTAAAAATTTCTTTGTCTCATTTTATTTATCTATGATTAAATAATTAGATATAATCTAATTTTTTACATCAACAATGCGTTTCTGGAAAAAGAAAAAAAACTACACCAAACGTAAAGTACGATGCATGAAAAACAAATTAGAAAATAAAGAAAAAAAATAACACGACACACGCACGAGCGGGATATTTAATAAAAAAAATAACAAAACACACTTATGAAGCAATTTTTTTTTTTTTATTCTGGAAATAACAAATTCTGGAGAAAGAATTTATTTTTTTTTAGATTTTTTTCAACTTCTTTTTGTGGACTATTTACTAAAAAAAAATCTGAAAATTTTCAGAAAAAAATAATTTTTTTGAGCTTTTTTTTCAATTTTTTTTTTATGTATTTTGTGATAAAGTAGCGCTAAAAGTGCCATTTACTAAAAAAAACTAAAACCTGGTTTTTTTTTACTAACTAAAAAAAACATAAATATTAGTTGCTGATCTTTTTTTGTTTTGTGTGACACCCCGACTAATTAAATACCGGGTAGCTACTCCTTTATTAAATCAATACAAAATGCCAAGTTGGTTCAGTTAATAGCATTACTGTCGAAAACATTTTAATAGTTACTAACCACCTAGTATTTAAAAAGTAAGTTGCCAAATTTTAAGTTCAGTCTGATTAACATGCAGTAAAAGAATAATGGAATAACAACATAATCCATTCACCATAGCGAAGTAATGAAATAACCAACAACATAAATATAAATCCGGAGGAAAACTCCTCACAACAATCCCACAACTGAAAAATAATACGACAAGTCTGAATCCTGAATAATTACATGCCCAAAGTCTGAATAACTGAAAATAAATGAAAAGTCTTTAAAGAAATGGGCGACATGCCCTACAACTGATCAATATTGAATAGAGAGTCAATATAGAAGAAGCGTCTACAAGCAAAGTCTTGTAACTTCCACAAACAGCTACAACGCGTCACCTGAATGAGGATCCTAAGCATGGTGTCCTTGTGGCTGGGCACCTAAAATGGTTTTTACAAAAATAGATTTGAAAGCAAATGGGTCAGAGCCCGAAAGTGGAAATCATTTTAAAAACAGCAAGTGTTTTAATAACATTAAAACATTAAATGCAAAATACATGTTAGGACGTGTACTCACATGAAATTCTCACCTCTCGACTACATGTGCACTCCTAACGTACCGTACCCATCTAAATGACATCCATATCTAAACAAACCGTAATAAGTTATACCGCTTACTACTCGATCCCCATATTACATTCTAGCGTTATCAATTTAAAAAGAGAGCTTTACTTAAACTCAGATTCTCAATTTGTAATACAATTCACTATCGGTTAACCCGTTATGTTTTCTCGAAACGTTCCCATATTTATACACACAATACCACATGAAAGTTTCCATTTATTAAGAGTATATTATTCACGTCATAAATATACAATACAAGCACCCCGAGACTAAGCTGCGGTGCACACATACTCTGCTATCCATCCCGGTACATCACGTACATAAGGATCACGCATTCCGAATCTCTCAGGAATCGTTCTCAGATAACAACATCACAAATAATGGAGGCGAACACAGTCACATCACATGGGTCACGCACATACCTACGCTCCCACGATCAGCAGACTTATTAACATCCCAATAAGTCCTTCTCTGACCTATGTTCATCGAGGTAACCAATCTAAATCCGGGAAACACAAGGATTAGAAGGCCCTAAGCGAACGTAAACCTCCCGTGATAGCAAGTATGGTAGGTATGTCATACACATAAAATTAATACATATACTAAGTATGCACACCTCTTAGTAATTACCATAATATATTGGAGGTACACTTCTCATTCTCGTACCGACATATAATACTACACAATTTATATGTTCTCGGTTAATATAAATAATTAGGTCGTTAATAGTTCTCGCAGCGTAATCGACACTCACGTCCTACTTCACATTTTCCCTTAGGTTCAAACTACACTTCTAGGTTTGACTCCTCATTATATCCCAAACATCCCAAATATAACAATTAATCATCAAGGGAAGGTTATCTCTACATATACACAAGGTTACGGGACACTCGGGATCAAAACAGGCTAAAAAGCCAAAACTGTCAACTCGTTCGAAGTCTCGTTCGAACGAGGCTGTTCGAACGAGAGATCGTTCAAACGAAGTGGGCTTTCTAACGAGGTCTCGTTCGAACGAAAACATCGAACGAACTTCACCCTCGTTAGAAGTCAAAGGTCAACTCGTTATAAGCTCGTTCGAACGACCTGGGCAGGTCTTCTAACGAGTGGCCAGTGTCGAGCCCAGATTTTCTATTTTTGTTTTTCCAACTTCTCCACACCTCAAATCTCATCCAAACATTAATCCCACGATTGTTTAAAGTCTCTAATCATTCCTAAACATATTTAGGTTATATACTAACATGATTTGTGGGGTTAATTCATTCTAACCTCATTCAATTATCAAATCTCTTCATATTTTCCCCCAATTCTAAGAACATGAACCCTAGAATTTATAAATCATCAAAGAGCCTAAATTAAATCCGTTTTTGTTTCATCCAAATTATAATATCATCAGAATAAACCTTTAAATACCAATCTACATGCGATTCCCCATAAAAATAAAATTTCTACTTTCAATTTAAATGGGTTTTTCATTAACTCCCAAGAACATACAATTTAATTGGGTTTCCTACGCATGGAAGAAGCATTCTCTATAAAACGAAATTAAATCACTTACCTTAAGGGTAACTCTGGATTTGATGACAAATCTGATGAATGGTTCTCTCTCTCCTCTGCAGAATTCCTCCTCCTCTCTCTCTCCAAGCTTTCTTCTCTAATGGTGGTAATGGAGGCTAGGGTTTGTGCTTTAGGAACTCTTTGGAACAATTTTCAATAACCTCCGTAGTCTATTTGGTTATTAGTGGGCTTAGTGGGTTATTTCCAAATCAGATATTAGTTCCCAATTTTCGTAGGTTTTAATTTCCAAAAATCCAAAATTACCAAACTACCCTTATACGTTGCCGGTATGGCCTAAAAATGCCCCGGGACCCAAACCAAACCCCCGGCTAGTGTTTTCTGACTATTTCGACCCTTCCGGACGCGTTGGCGCACTCAAAACGACCATATGGTTAATAGAACTAAAATTCACTTTTTAATTATCATAATTATATACTTGACGCGACTGTCACACGCGTCTCAACAAAATTCCCAAATTGCCGTATTTCAATCTCACGACAAATTTCATAATTCAATATTCATATATAATCATATATGCACATTATATCAAATACCAAATCGCATCTCGCTAGTATTTTAATCCGGATTAATTTCCAATTAATACGCATTTAATTCAATTAATCCCATAAATAAATATCACAAAAATACGGGGTATTACATACTTCCCCCCTAATAACTGAATTTCGTCCCGAAATTCGGAACTAGAAAGTACCTGGTAAGAACAACTCTGGATAATGTTCGCGCATCTCATCCTCGTGCTCCCATGTGGACTCCTCGACATTATGATGTCGCCACTGAACGCGCACTAACGGAACTATCTTTGACCGTAGTTTCCGCTCACTTCGGTCCAAAATAGCAATCGGCCCCTCCTCGTAGGAGCTATCAGGCTGGAGATCGATGTCCTCCAAAGAAATATGTGAATGAGCCAAATCGTCTCTAAGATATTTCCTTAGCGAGGAAATATGAAATACATCGTGAATCCGATGCAAATGCTCCGGTAATCCAAGCCTATACGCAACCGGTCCAATGCGCTCAATAATAGGAAATGGTCCGACACACCTCGGTGCCAATTTCCCTTTCTTCCCGAATCGCTTAATCCCCTTCATAGGAGATACTCTGAGCAAAACCTGGTCCCCCACTTGGAACTCTCTAAAGAATCTCTTCGCATCAGCATAGCTCTTCTGCCGATCCTGAGCTACCCGAATGAGACTCCGAATCAATTCTATCCTCGCCGAAGTATCCTGAATCACTTCCGGCCCAAGTAGTTTGTTGTCTCCCACCTCCAACCAACATGCTGGGGAACGACAAGGTCTACCGTACAACGCCTCAAATGGAGCCATGCCAATGGTGAACTGGTAGGAGTTGTTGTAAGCAAACTCCACCAGTAGAAGATACTGCTCCCATCCACCCCCAAAATCAATGATGCTCATACGTAGCATGTCTTCCAACATCTGGTTTGTACGCCCGATCTGCCCATCGGTCTGCGGGTGATACACCGTACTCAACCGCAATTGTGCCCATGGCCTCCTAAAAACTCTCCCAAAACCGTGAAACAAATATCTTATCTCGGTCAGACACGATATTTAGGGGCACACCGTGAAGTCTCACTATCTCTGAAATAAAGAGCTGGGCATACTGTCCCGTAGTGTAGTCTGTTCTTACGGGTAAAAAATGAGCGACTTTGGTCAACCTGTCCACAATTACCCAAATGGAGTCGTGACCTCTCTGTGTTGTAGGCAATCTCGTGATAAAGTCCATGGAGATGCTCTCCCACATCCACATCGGGACCTCCAACGGCTGTAGTAGTCCTGCCGGTCTCTGATGATCCACTTTTACTAGTTGACAAGTGGCGCATTTTGAAACAAACACGGAAATATCTCTCTTCATCCCGCTCCACCAATACTGTCGCCTCATGTCTTGGTACATTTTGTCCCCTCCGGGATGTACCGCGAACCGTGCGACTCTGCCATCACCTCGTGCCGTAATTCCTCCCCTTCCGGGACTACCAATCTCCCATTGAAGTGCAATCCCCCGTCTGAGCTAATGGTATAGGACTCAGCTCCCTCTGCTAGTAATCGAACTATCAGCTCCTGACAGAACGAGTCATCTGCTTGTGCTTTTACCACTCTCGTGACAATCTGCGGCGTAACAGTCATTGCTGACATGAATGATCGAGCCACTGCATCCTGGTGTCCCAACTCCTTCCACTTTGCCTTCCACACCCCTTCCACTTCATCTACTGGCCTATGGCTCAACGCGTCTGCTACCACGTTAGCCTTTCCCGGGTGGTACTGGATATAAAACTGATAGTCCTTCACAAACTCAAGCCATCTCCGTTGTCGCATATTCAACTCCTTCTGCGTGAATAGGTACTGTAGGGACTTGTGGTCCGTGAATAATCGAAACTTCTCCCCCAAAAGGTAATGTCTCCAAATCCGAAGGGAAAATACAAATGCCGCCAACTCCAAATCATGAGTGGGGTAATTCTTCTCATGAGGCTTAAGCTTACGGGAAGTATAAGCTATGGCTTGACTCTCCTGCTGCAATACACCTCCAAGTCCTTGTAAGGACGCATCGGTGTAGACTAGATATTCAACTCCCGGTCTCGGCAATGCTAACACAGGTGCTGAGGTCAACTTATCCTTCAACTCATCGAATGCCAATTGACAGGCATCATTCCAGATAAATGGCACACCCTTACGAGTCAGATGTGTCAAAGGACCTGCTATCTTCGAAAATCCCCGAATGAACCTCCTGTAGTATCCTGCTAGCCCCAAGAAACTACGAATCTCCGTCGGTGTCGTGGGTTGTCCTCACTCCCTCACCGCGGATACTTTCCCCGGATCAACAGATATCCCCCGGTCGGAAATAATATGTCCCAAAAACTGGACCTCCTTCAGCCAAAACCCGCATTTCTCATATTTTGCATACAGCTCGTTCTGACGTAGCGTCTGCAAAACCTGCCTCAAATGCTCGGCGTGCTCCTCCTCTGACTGGGAGTAAACCAGAATATCATCGATGAAGACAATGACAAACTGATCTAGGAAATCCCTGAACACCCTATTCGTCAGGTCCATAAACACTGCTGGAGCGTTGGTTAAACCAAAAGGCATAACCCGAAACTCGTAAGAACCATATCTCGATAAGAACGCAGTCTTCGAGACATCCTCTTCCCTGATACGCAACTGATGGTATCCCGATCTCAAATCAATCTTTGAGAAGAAAGAAGCTCCTCTCAACTGGTCGAATAAGTCATCGATTCGAGGCAACGGATACTTATTCGGTATCGTGACCTTGTTCAACTCTCGGTAGTCCACACACAATCTCAGTGAACCATCTCTCTTCTTCACAAACAACACAGGGGAACCCCACGGCGAAGTACTCCTCCGTATAAACCCCTGACTCAACAACTGCTCAATCTGATCCCGTAACTCCCTCATCTCAGCTGGAGTCATATGGTACGGTGCGCGTGCTATAGGTCTCGTATCTGGTAATAAGTCTATGACAAAGTCTATCTCTCGACTGGGGGGTAGGCCTGGTATCTCCTGAAACACATCGGAATACTCCCTAACAACCGGGATCGAATCTAAAGGAATCACAACCTCCTTAGAGGTATCCTCCTCTATGTAGTACAAATGAGCGGTCGAACCTCCCTCTGGGCGAGGCATCGCCACTACAAACATATCTTGCCCCGGAATGGCAAAAACAATGATCCCACCGAAGCAATCAATCATGGCTCTATAATCAGCGAGCCAATCCATACCGATAATCACATCGTGTACATGCATATCTAATACTAACATGTCTGCAGGTAACACTAGACTACCAATCTCTACCCCCACTCCCCGGCATATAAAGAAAATAAGCGACCCACTCCCCAATGGTGAGTCTACACACGTCACTGTGCTCTCTGCGGTGGCTAACAATCCTAAGGATTTTGCAAAATGTGTAGCTATAAAATAGTGCGTTGCCCCCGTATCAAACAAAACCCGACCCATAGTACCATGGATAGGAAACATACCCTCAATCGCAGGTGGTGCCTGTGGAGCTGCTGCCTGGTGGACGTTATAGACACGTCCATACTGTAACTGCCCCTGCTGCACAGGAACTGCTGGAATGGCTGGAAGAGCTGGCACCTGGGCTGGAGCTGGAAGAGCAGGTGGAAAAAGTGGCCTCTGTGGCTCATGTCGAGCACCCTGCTGCTGCTGCGGGGCCCTGCCCCTATCAGGACAGTCCTGGCATTTATGGCCAGTCTTGACACAAACAAAACACTTCCCCGGGAAGTTCCCCCCTCTCTGCCCCTGCTGCCCCCGGCCCTGGTGGCCATTACCGTTCCTCCACTGGCCCTGCTGAAACTGTTATTGAGCATTCTGACCCTGCTGGTTCTGATGGCCGTTCGGACCCTGATGGCCCTGCCGAAAACCTCCATGTCTGTGCCTAAAATTTTCTGACATGAACCTCTTGTGATCCCCCTGCTGGGTACCCTGATCACCCTGTCTCTGCCCCTGAACAGATTGTGCCCCACTGGCACCATTTCCTCCAGTCCTGCCCTGATGGCTAGACTCTCCCGATCGCTTGCCCTCAGCCATGTGAAAGCGATGGTCCTGGCAGTGTAACAGTGCAACGTTAACCACATCAGAATAAGTGGCTAACGATAGGTTCCCTAACAAGTGTTGACGAATCCTCCATGTCAACCCGTCCGTAAATTTCTGTATCTTCTTCTCCTCTGTCGGTATCTCATCCGGAACAATGTTCAGAAGATCAGTGAATTCGGCCTCATACTCGTCCACAGTCTTACCCTCCTGCTTGAGGCTCATCAACTTCCTTCTCATCTCCGTGTGAACAGCTGACGGAAAGTACTTGCGGTCGAACCGCACCCAGAACTCCTGAATAGTGAGAGTATCTCTCTCCTCCACGGTGGTAATAGACTCCCACCACTGCAGTGCAGACCCCACTAGATTAAAGGTAGCTAGTATCTGCTTCTGGACATCAGTGCACTCATACATCCTCAAGTGCCGCTGTATATCCTTCCTCCACTGACTCGAAACTACCACATCGGAGCTACCTGCGAACTCCGGAGGGTGTGCTTTCTGAAAAGCATCACGTACACGTTCCCAAGCAGACGGGAATGCATGAGCCTGAACTGGCACGGCTATCGGCGCCTGAGGTGGTGCCTGCTGAACTACAGCTAGTGCGGCATTTACACCCTGGGCCACAATAGCTGCAACCTCGGCGACATTCATCATGCCCTGAACTGGTGCGGGCTGTGGTTCTGGCGTTGCATCCGTGGGAACCCGCTGTGCACGTCGTGGAGGCATCTGAAATAAGAATGAAGTCTATAAGTTCACAGTTATAAACTTAAAATAGCTGAAGAACGTAGCATATACAAGAGAATACAACAGTCCTAAAATATAGGGCTCTACATCAAAGAAATCTCAGCGGAAAACATAATAAGCCGTACAAATCCTAAAAGACACTAGAACCTGATGCTCTGATACTACCTGTGACACCCCGACTAATTAAGTACCGGGTAGCTACTCCTTTATTAAATCAATACAAAATGCCAAGTTGGTTCAGTTAATAGCATCACTGTCGAAAACATTTTAATAGTTACTAACCACCTAGTATTTAAAAAGTAAGTTGCCAAATTTTAAGTTAAGTCTGATTAACATGCAGTAAAAGAATAATGGAATAACAACATAATCCATTCACCATAGCGAAGTAATGAAATAACCAACAACATAAATATAAATCCGAAGGAAAAATCCTCACAACAATCCCACAACTGAAAAATAATACGACAAGTCTGAATCCTGAATAATTACATGCCCAAAGTCTGAATAACTGAAAATAAATGAAAAGTCTCTAAAGAAATGGGCGACATGCCCTACAACTGATCAATACTGTATAGAGAGTCAATATAGAAGAAGCGTCGACAATCAAAGTCCCGTAACTTCCACAAACAGCTACAGCTCGTCACCTGAATGAGGATCCTAAGCATGGTGTCCTTGTGGCTGGGCACCTAAAATAGTTTTTACAAAAATAGATTTGAAAGCAAATGGGTCAGAGCCCGAAAGTGGAAATCATTTTAAAAACAGCAAGTGTTTTAATAACATTAAAACATTAAATGCAAAATACATGTTAGGACGTGTACTCACATGAAATTCTCACCTCTCGACTACATGTGCACTCCTAACGTACCGTACCCATCAAAATGACATCCATATCTAACCAAACCGTAATAAGTTCTACCCCTTACTACTCGATCCCCATATTACATTCTAGCGTTATCAATTTAAAAAGAGAGCTTTACTTAAACTCAGATTCTCAATTTGTAATACAATTCACTATCGGTTAACCTGTTATGTTTTCTCGAAACGTTCCCATATTTATACACACAATACCACATGAAAGTTTCCATTTATTAAGAGTATATTATTCACGTCATAAATATACAATACAAGCACCCCGAGACTAAGCTGCGGTGCACACATACTCTGCTATCCATCCCGATACATCACGTACATAAGGATCACGCATTCCGAATCTCTCAGGAATCGTTCTCAGATAACAACATCACAAATAATGGAGGCGAACACAGTCACATCACATGGGTCACGCACATACCTGCGCTCCCACGATCAGCAGACTTATTAACATCCCAATAAGTCCTTCTCTGACCTATGTTCATCGAGGTAACCAATCTAAATCCGGGCAACACAAGGATTAGAAGGCCCTAAGCGAACGTAAACCTCCCGTGATAGCAAGTATGGTAGGTATATCATACACATAAAATCAATACATATACTAAGTATGCACACCTCTTAGTAATTACCATAATATATTGGAGGTACACTTCTCATTCTCGTACCGACATATAATACTACACAATTTATATGTTCTCCGTTAATATAAATAATTAGGTCGTCAATAGTTGTCGCAGCGTAATCGACACTCACGTCCTACTTCACATTTTCCCTTAGGTTCAAACTACACTTCTAGGTTTGACTCCTCATTATATCCCAAACATCCCAAATATAACAATTAATCATCAAGGGAAGGTTATCTCTACATATACACAAGGTTACGGGACACTCGGGATCAAAACAGGCTAAAAAGCCAAAACTGTCAACTCGTTCGAAGTCTCGTTCGAACGAGGCTGTTCGTTCGAACGAAGTGGGCTTTCTAACGAGGTCTCGTTCGAATGAAAACATCGAACGAACTTCACCCTCGTTAGAAGTCAAAGGTCAACTCGTTAGAAGCTCGTTCGAACGAGCTCGTTCGAACGACCTGGGCAGGTCTTCTAACGAGTGGCCAGTTTCGAGCCCAGATTTTCTATTTTCGTTTTTCCAACTTCTCCACACCTCAAATCTCATCCAAACATTAATCCCACGATTGTTTAAAGTCTCTAATCATTCCTAAACATATTTAGGTCATATACTAACATGATTTGTGGGGTTAATTCATTCTAACCTCATTCAATTATCAAATCTCTTCATATTTTCCCCCAATTCTAAGAACATGATCCCTAGAATTTATAAATCATCAAAGAGCCTAAATTAAATCCGTTTTTGTTTCATCCAAATTATAATATCATCAGAATAAACCTCTAAATACCAATCTACATGTGATTCCCCATAAAAATAAAATTTCTACTTTCAATTTAAATGGGTTTTTCATTAACTCCCAAGAACATACAATTTAATTGGGTTTCCTACGCATGGAAGAAGCATTCTCTATAAAACGAAATTAAATCACTTGCCTTAAGGGTAACTCTGGATTTGATGACAAATCTGATGAATGGTTCTCTCTCTCCTCTGCAGAATTCCTCCTTCTCTCTCTCTCCAAGCTTTCTTCTCTAATGGTGGTAATGGAGGCTAGGGTTTGTGCTTTAGGAACTCTTTGGAACAATTTTCAATAACCTCCGTAGTCTATTTGGTTATTAGTGGGCTTAGTGGGTTATTGCCAAATCAGATATTAGTTCCCAATTTTCGTAGGTTTTAATTCCCAAAAATCCAAAATTACCAAACTACCCTTATACGTTGCCGGTATGGCCTAAAAATGCCCCCGGACCCAAACCAAACCCCCGGCTAGTGTTTTCTGACTATTTCGACCCTTCGGACGCG
The DNA here is from genome assembly GCA_949130495.1 of Sambucus nigra. NCBI lineage: Eukaryota > Viridiplantae > Streptophyta > Magnoliopsida > Dipsacales > Adoxaceae > Sambucus > Sambucus nigra. Next base: position 208,525,494 of record OX422209.1, read on the forward strand.
TTGGCGCCCTCAAAATGACCATATGGTTAATAGAACTAAAATTCACTTTTTAATTATCATAATTATATACTTGACGCGACTGTCACACGCGTCTCAACAAAATTCCCAAATTGTCGTATTTCAATCTCACGACAAATTTCATAATTCAATATTCATATATAATCATATATGCACATTATATCAAATACCAACTCGCATCTCGCTAGTATTTTAATCCGGATTAATTTCCAATTAATACGCATTTAATTCAATTAATTCTATAAATAAATATCACAAAAATACGGGGTATTACATTTTGTTTTCAGATTTTTTTTTTTGTCTTTTATGAAATTTTTACTAACAAAAATACGAAAAGTAAATAGAAAAAAATAGTCCAAAAGTCACAACTTCTTTAAAAAATCGAATAAATTCCCAACAACGGCTCCAAAAACTTGTTGTCAATTTTATAAAATACTATAAGTGCACGAGCAATTATAGAATATCGAGTGTAAGTACGGGTCGAACCCACGAGGATTTATCAAAAAAATTTCATTCAAAATAATTATAACTTTCCAACTAGACTAAATGGGTTTATAGATGAGATGTAATATTAAACAAAATAAACACAAATAAAAAGTACGACTAAAAAAAATATAGTGTAGTGTGTGAGGAAACTAAGACATTGGATCCATTTATCACGTTTAACTAATACTATGCAATAATTTAAACTCGTCATTCCTGATTTTATAACTCAAATTAAACCGACTCTCGTCATATTTAATTCGAAAAATAACACGATTAAGTTCAAAATAAAATTTTACGTTTCTAAATTCAAACAGCTAAAATCTCTATTCCCTTAAAAGTTCACTTTTAAGTTTTTAAGTATAGTCTTTAAGCATGGACTATCGAAACAATCGAGTACAAGCATAATCCATCAAAAAGTACTCACACTAAAAAATAAAAATTTGATTTTTTTTTCAAACAAAGCGGAAGGTTTAAAATACACTCTCGTACAGTTTTAAATGAATACCGGATTTTTAAAACCTTCAGCATATATCAGGAACAAAAACAAATTTAAATCATGCACAATATTAATGAAACATGATAAATTTCACCTAGTCCTAGTCAAGAAATTACACTAAAATAATTGAAGACATAATAAAATTGCAAGAATGAATACTAATTTTCATTAATAAAATAAACTTACAAATGTTGTGTCTCACAAATAATCTTGACAAAATTCCTCCCACAAATATACAATTCTTGGCCCTCAAATATAAATAAAACTACCAAAAATTGTTCTAAAGTGGCTCTCTCAAATTCTCCCAAAATAATATGCCAAAGGGTCATAGGCTTATGTGTGGTATTTGGATTAGTACAAAACACCTATTTTAATCGGTTGAAAGTGAATTATAAAATTCAAAAACTAATTTTAAAAGGTATTTTACGAAATAAAACAAAGTTTTTTTTTTATGATTGGTGGCTTCTTGAATTTGGATTTATCTGCACAGATTTTTTAGCAGATCAAACAATATAGATATTAGTTAATTTTGAATGATTTATCTTTGAAGGACTTGGATTGATGACGTGGTGGTTGACTGGTCAGCAATGATGTGGTGGTTGACTAGTCAACGATGATGTGGCGCATGCTGAGTTGATGACTGGGCTGCTAAGGTGGCTGTTGACTGATGACGGTGCGACTGATGAAAAGTTATTGGGTTTGATAGGAATTAAACCCTTGACCTAAAGCCCCTTACTCCACGAGACTACCCACTAGACCAACCATGATTCTGAAAATACTATGCCTCCATAAATATATAACCCTTATCTTTTACCACTTTTCCAAATTCATTCTATGGACCCCAAATTTTCTAAAATCTTCTTTTGACCTTCAATCCTCACCAAAATTCAAGGGTACCTGTAAAAGTATAAAATAAATGATATTAATTCGAATTCAACCTTATAAAATTTAGAAAATTATGAATTTACTCTTAATTAGAATTTAGACCCCCAGATTCATAACTTTTCCGTTTTAGCTCTGAATTTAACCAAACTTCATGAAGAACTTTATTTTGCCTACATAAACATTTAAAAATTATTTTCAAACCGATTTTTTTTTTGAAATTATGATTTCACCCCTGAAGTTATTAAAATTGTATTTTTAACTCGAATTTTATTCAAACTTGTATTTTTCTTTTATTTCAAGAAAATGGCTTTAAAAGCTCATTATTTATGATACAATGGGCCTAACAAGGCATAGATTTGGGCATAATCCATACAAAATAATGCACTCATCAAATACCCTCAAACCTAAACTTTACTAGTACTCGAGCAAAACTAAAATTTTAAAATCGAACTCACTTTTGTAGGAATCACGGTTGCACTTATCATGTGTAATAAGTCGTTAAACTCTTAGGTTACCCTAGTGGACAAGTTTTGTCTCGTGAGGGTTTGCAATGAATATACCCAGAAAATTCAAAAACTTGACTCAATACAAAAGACATAAAAGTAATATAACCAAGTTTGAATGCAAACTTCATAAATATAGTAGAAATTCACTTTTCAATCTCAACTTATCATGTGTGTGTGCATAGCCAATATAACCATCCATTTCAAAATATTTTATCGTTACATTTCTTATCCGAAAGTTCGTTTTGATTTCAAAATCTCACGGGATGCACTCACGATCAAACACTCAGAAATTGGTTATTTTTTGTCGATATATGTGAATAAAAGAGTAAGTTTAAATGAGCAAATTTCACATATACATTATCAAAAACGGATTTTTTTATAATGGATGAATATGATCTCATGAATGGAAAATCGATTACTTGTTGAAAACGTTGAATCGTACAATAGGTCCTATGCATCTTATCTCCATGCTATAACTAACTTCACTGGAGATCGATTAGGACTTTCTTTAGTTGTATTGTAGGCTTGGATTTGGATAGAAAGAATGATTTTTGGAGTTCAAAATTTCTGAGAGTATAGAGATTTTTCGGTATTATGATTTTTAGGCACTTTTTCTTCCAACCTCCATTTTCCTTTTTTTCACGTACTCCTTTTTTCATTCTTTCTTTCTTTTCTTTTAACACGTCATTCTTTTGAAAACTTATTCTTCTTTCATTTTTTGGCCTTTTTTCTTACCGTAATTTTTACCCTAGTATTCTCAGAAATTGGGTATGTCTTCTTTTTATGGGTTTTAAACTCCTAGTTGGAGTTGGGTATGATAATGGGTTTTCAACAAAAAACTTATTTTCTTTTTGGCTCAAATGGGCTTGCAACGGAATAATATAAAAAGGATGGAGTTTAGGCTTAATTTTGGGCTTTCAAACGATGGCCTAATCTCATTTCTCAAGTTTCTTTCAGTTCATTTGTGTCTCAAGATGACTTACTAAGACTTTTAGTGCTTAAGATTCACATTTTAACTTTTTGTTTTCATCAATCGAACAAAACAAAGAAATTGAGATCGTCAATGAATTTATCAGTAAAGGAAAGTTTGAGTTGTTTTAACTCGGATTGATTTAAATCTCTTGGAAATGATGAATGACACAATATCTCACCAGGTTAAAATCTCCACATTTATTCATTAAGCATATTAAGTTTCGCCTCAATATCCATTTTCGATCATATTATATGGCTATTGAGTAAAAATGTCATAAGTTGAGGGATCCATGAATTTATTCTATATTAAGAAATCGTTTCACAACTCAATTATATTGAAAATATTTTTGGATGTTTGAATTTTTTCTGATTTTTGTTTCTTTCAAGGTGGAGAAAAATTACCTCAATAACCCCAAACCTAATTTCTACATTGTCCTCAATATATAAGACAAAAATTTAAAAGGCGGGAAAGATATGAAAGATATTACGGTAATGAGGGACTTTTTTCAACGCACACTTTCTGTAAAATAAAAACTATGATACAACAACATTGAGCTAATTTCATGTTTACTCTTGGTACACAGGGTCTCAGAGGATAATGTCCTCCACTTCCCGATCTCGTAATTCCAGATATGACTTCAACCGTTGACTATTAACTTTGAAAATTTCACCATTTTTAGGATTCTCTATCTCAACTGCCCCATGTGGGTAGACTGTCCTAACAATAAAGGGACCGGACCATCTAGACCTCAACTTACCGGGAAAGAGATGAATTCTAAATTATACAAAAGAACTTTATGTCCAGGCTCGAATGGCTTCAGTATAATGAACTTGTCAAGGAACATTTTTATTTTTTCTTTATACAATTTTGCATTTTCATACGCATCATTCATAATATCTTCCAACTCATTGAGTTGGAGTTTTCGAACCTCTCCCGCATCAGGTAAATCAAAATTTAACGTCTTAATGGCCTAATAGGCCTCGTGTTATAACTCTACGGGAAGGTGACAGGCTGTTCTATAAACAAGCCTATACGGGGACAAACCAAGTGGTGTTTTGCAAGCACTCCAATAAGCCCACGATGCATCCAAAAACCTTAAGGACCAATCCTTTCGGTTCGGATTCACCGTCTTCTCGATGATTTTATTAATTCGGCTATTAGAAACTTTTACTTGCCCACTGGTTTGAAGGTGATAAGAACATCTTACTTTGTGCGTGATCGAGTACTTTTTCATGAGACTCTTAAAGGATCGATTACATAAATGGGTTCCTTGATCGCTAATGATGGCCCGAGGAGTACCGAAACGAGAGAAAATATTTTCTCGAATAAATTCGACTACCACGTGGCGATCATTCGTCCTACACAATATGGCTTCTACCCACTTAGACACATAATCAACCGCCAAAAGAATGTAGAGATTACCGTAAGACTTTAGGAATTGACCCATAAAATCAATGCCCCAACAATCAAAAACCTCGATAATCAAAATAGGATTTAAGGGCATCATGTTCCTACGTGTAATCTTTTCCTAATAGTTGGCAACGGTGACAGCTCCTACTGTAATCATTCGAATCACGAAAAATAGTGGGCCCATAGAATCCACACTACAAAATCTTTGAAACGGTCTTCTTAGCACTAAAATGACCTCCATATGCTTGGTCATGGCAAAAAGAGATTACACTTTGAATCTCATGATTGGGTACACACTTTTGTAAGATTTGATTAGGGCAATACTTGAAGAGATACGGGTCGTCCCAAAAGAAATACTTAGCTTCCTTTAAAAATTTGGAACGATCTTGTTTAGGCCAATGCAAATGCATTTCACCCATCACAAGATAATTCATAATATCGACGAACCATGGAAGCTGAGAGACAAGCATCAGTGGCTCATCAGGAAAGGACTCATTTAGTGGCAACAGGTTATCGGATGATTCAACTGTTAACCTAGATAAGTGATCAGCCACTACATTCTCACACCCTTTCTTATCCCAAATTTCAAGGTCAAACTCTTACAGTAATAGGATCCACCTAATGAGACGGGCCTTAGCATCCTTTTTAGACAAAAGGTATCGGAGGGTTGGGTGATCGGTGAAAATGACAACTTTTGTGTGACACCCCGCTTAATAAAATACCGGGTGATCAGGCCTTTATTAAATTAAAAATAGAATATACAGATTGGTTCATTCTTAGCATCATTATCGATTTTTTTTTAATATTTACTAACCACCATATATTTGAAAAGCTGGTGTCAAATTTATCTTTATTATTAACATGCAAAGATTTAAAAAAATTAAATAATTAAATATCACATTCACCATACTAAATTAATCAACACCAGAAATAATGAAATATTGAATCAAATAAAATATGACGGGAGTAAACAAGTCTGAAACTCTAGTACAATAATCCATATAAGACTAAATTCACAACTGATTAATAAAAGAAATACAATGTCTCCAGAACAACTACGAATGGAAAATGGGCAACATGCCCGACTGAGATAAAGCAATGAGCGCATTAGCTTTGCAAGAAAATGGAGGTGTCTATCAAACAAGGACCTGCAATTGTCCACAGCAACTGCAGCAATGGAAATGAACTCCTAAGCTGGGCCTCCCTGTGGCTGGGCCCCTAAAAATATTTTTTACAAAAAGAAATAGATTTGGAAAATGGGTCAGTGCCCGAGTAAAAATATTTAAAAATTCAATAAGTATTTCAAATGCATAATTAGAAGATATTATATGCATGTTAGGTTCACGTCTCTCACTTGAGGTCTTTACCCTTCAACTAGTGTGCACGCATAATGTATACTCCTAACCCGTCCTAGTTATGCTACCTCGCCTAACTAGTTTGAATTAAATATTTTACTTCATCTACTAACTTTTGGTACGCTCTTGTATCACCCATACAACAACATTTTATGTTTTATGTGTATTGGATATTTATAAATTTCTCATATAATATTAAATTCTCGCACACTTGTATACATTTAGATATTGCTATCTTTCTCATCTACTAAGCACAAACAGTAGAACTAAATCACAAGTATATATATACATGTCACTCTAATTATATATATATATATATATATATAGCACCCTTAGGCTAAGACCTGTTATGCATGCATACTCTGCTATCATGTCCTGGTACATCACGCACTGTATAAAGGACAATTGGTTATGTATCTCTCTCGAACCATAAATACAAATCATATATATTGGAGTCGAATATAGTTCCAAGCCTATGGGATATGCACATACTTACACACCCATATGACCGCCAGCTTATCGTTCTCACATATAGGCCTTTCCTAGGTTCTATATTCTGAGGTACAAGTAAAAAATCCACCCAAAGGCTCATCAGGATATGATTGTCCCGACGAGGAAACCTATCGTGAAAGCAAGCAGCGTAGGTATGTCATACACATAAGAAATCATGAAATAGGTATTCACACCATCTATTTTTTATATCATTGGTATAGGTATACGCACGTCCTATATCACAAGTCCCATACGTAGTATATATATATATACTGAATATTCCACGTATCAGTAAATTTAATTATACTTCTTGTCGTACATTCTTGAGTATCTCTCACCACTCGAAGTGTGTCCATTATTCGATACATAATATCAGTAGGTAACTCATTCATATCCTACTGGTCTAAGTCATCATTTTTCTCGAATTCCCGTAACTCTAATTATCCTTCAATTTAGATTTTTCCTCTCAATTAAGCCTAATTAATTTAGCCCTTAAATTTCCCTCTTAGGGCCAAGCCTAAAACCAAACCTATGCCTACTGGTACATCAATATAATCCCCAATATGTTTAAATTATAGTCCAACAAGTGAATCTCAAACATTTCCCAAAGATTTTAAATAAAAAGAGAAAAGTGGCCAAAATATAGGCAGCCAAATCTATTCGTCCAGGAACCGAATCGATTCGCCCCTACAGGTATCATCTTCTACCTTTGTCTCTTATGGGTTTTCTCCATTTTTACACCTCCAAAACATCATTATACTATACCAAACTCCCAAACAAAGGTCTATAACATTGTAGTAACTTGTGTCAATGATTTTTAACATAGGATAATCATTAATCTCTTACAAAATAATCCCAAATCAGATTTAATCCAATATAATCTTAAGACCCTAAAATTTCCTATTTATTAGAACCTAATTAAAGATTCCAGATTTCTTCACCAAGATCGAATGTAAATTCGTGGGTTTTATACTACATGCATGAGGGAACCTATCTTATATCAATTTCTCCCAAGATTATGATATATGTCTTCCAAACTCATTCAAAACACATGAATTTCATAGGTAATTCAACCTACTCTAACATGTACATCATATATGCTTATAAATTCGCAAGTTTATACACTTGATTTTTATAGTAGGTCTGATCCATTGAAGATGATGGATATGGTGGTGTTCCTCTTCCCCTATCTATGCGGTGTTGGTGTTGGTGGTGCAATTGGAGTAGGAATTGATGGTTCTAGCCTTCGGAACCTCCTCTCTTCTCCCTCCCATGGCCTCTCTGCAACTCTATGAATTGTAACCCTCAAAGACTACTATTACCAAATGATATAAACCTCTAAATTTCATAGGTCATATTTCCTCCAAAATACAAATGACTAAAATACCCCTCCGGGATGCCGGTTTGACCTAAAAGTGCCCCGAAACCCAAACTAGCCCCGGGTAGACTTTTTCGACTATTTCGACCCTTCCGGACACTTTGACGCACTTTAAATAACAATATGGATGACTTAAAAATAAATTATTTTTATTTTCTTGAATTGAGTTCCGACACGACTGACACGAGCGTCCCGACTAAATTATTATAACTGCCGTATTTTTCACTCGCGATAATTTTACTTTATTCATAATCATATATTAATTTATTCACTAAGTAATGTTCAACAAAATTCACACTAATAAATATTAATCTTTGTCTCGCTAATTAATATTTATTATCCCGAATTAATTATTCAAATTTAATTTAATTAATCCTTATTTAATTCATAATTAATCCAAATATAAAAATCATTAAAAGTATGGGGTATTATATACTTCCCCCCTTATAATGGAATTTCATCATGAAATTTCAAAATAAGTAAATGCCTGGTATGAACAACTCTGGGTATCTCTCGCGCATCTCATCCTCACGTTCCCAAGTAGACTCCTCAGCATTATGATGCCCCCACTGAACACGTACAAGCGGCACTATCTTCGACCTCTCACTATGGTCTAAGATAGCGACTGGTCTCTCCTCATACGAAATATCAGGTTGTAAGTATATCTCCTCCAGTGCAATGTGGGTGTAAGCCAATTCATCTCGTAGGTATCGCCGTAACGAAGAAATATGAAATGCATCATGAATACAATGCAAGTGCTCTACAACTTGAGACTATACATCACTGGCCCAATCTACTCGATGATAGAAAATGGCCCAACGTACCTTGGTGCCAACTTCCCCTTCTTCCTAAATCTCATTATCCCCTCTATAGGAGGCACCCGCTGTAGCACCTGATTCCCCCACATCAAATTCTATAAAGGACCGCTTAACATCGGCATAACTCTTATGTCTGTCCTGAGCTATCAATATACGACTCCGAATCATCTCTATCCTGTCTGAAGTACCCTGAATTAACTCTGGCCCGAGTATCTTATTGTATCCTACCTCCAACCAATAAGATGGCGAATGATGCGGTCTCCCGTACAGTGTCTCGGATGGGGCCATGCCAACCAGTGGAAAATACTGCTCCCAACCTCCGCTAAAATTAAGGATTCACATCCGTAACATGTCCTCTAATATTTAATTCATCCTCTCGGTCTGCCCATCAGTCTGAGAGTGATAGGTCGTACTCAATCGCAACTCTGTGCTCATGGACTCCTGGAATCTCTTTCATAAGAGAGACAAAAATCTTTCCTCTGTCGAACACAATGTCAAGGGGCATCCCATGTATTCTTACTATCTCAGTTATGTCGTTCTGTTGTTCCCGCTATATCTCTACTAACGGTATCCTTCAGTCCAATAGTTTTCCCTTACCGTCCCATCTAGTGACTAATTCACTTTAGTCATCACATATCAAAATATTTCGTCATTAAATCTATCGGTTCCCCTTAGTTCCTACACAACACTTTGCGATTTCGTTCCTTTTTTATCACTATTACGAGCCTCTCTACGCACGACTAAAGTATTTCCTCTATTGGGGAAAACTCCAACATCCCCATGGATTAACTCCCTTATTCATTTGCTCTTAATACACATATAGTTCCACATATTTATAAATTTTGGAACATTACGTTGTTCTCAGTACCCCTTCACTAATGGTATTCTTTAATTCGACATTTTGTACTCTACCTTTCTAACTAGTGATCAATTCGTTCGTGGAAGATATCTGTAATCATACCCGACTATTCACATCAGACTTTTACATCTTCAGTTGGTTCTGACGTAACTCTTGTCATGTTACTCTTCTATACAGAGTAGTTCCTGATTATCCTCAAAAATTTAAAGTGTACATTTCGTGTACATTTTAAAACTATAATCACTCTTTTTCGTCCACTCTTCGGTTCCTAGTGACTCACCTCGCTCTCAATGTCACTGCATTCCCTTTGTCCTACTTTGTTTCTATGGGTACCTCGATTTATCACCACAGGCCCAGACGAGTAGCCCAGTAGAAACGGCCCAAAGTCTGGGAAGCTTACGCCTCAACCAAAATCAATTACGACTTAATTTACTCCTAAAATCTCGTAAGGAGATATTCTAGGAGTAAAGGATGGACGTGGGGAAGTCCAACATCCCCACTCCCTAGAAACAAAAATGTATATAACAAACCCTAGGCCTGGGGCAAATAAAACACTCCCCGAAGTATAGAGAAATAATACTGAGAGCACCACCGTGGACGTAAGCATTCTTGCCGAATCACGTACATACCGTGTCGTATGATTTGGCATTCTTTACATTCTTTATTTGCTTTGGTGATTATATTTTCTTGTGAATTTGTGTTGAACATAATTGTCACCACAATTGGTGCCGTCTGTGGGAAGGTTTGTCTTCCTTTAAGAAAGCCTTCAATAACAAAGAATCTGGAATGTCTAGTCACAGCAGCAACGCCCCTCAAGCAGGGGATATCCAAGAACAGCCTACCCCTCGCAGGATCAAATCTGAAGTTCGACGTTTTGATCAAGGGGTCACCCAGAACGGCAGGCCTCAGAAGAAAGTCAGGGACCAACGAGGTCCACACAGATCTCCAAGTTGATCGATTTCTATGAGGCAAGGCTCCAAGAGTAAGGGGAGGCCGCTCGTAAGTAAGAGGCTGAGAATGCTCGCCTCAAAAGGAGAATGGAAAGGATGGAGAGAGAACTTCATCGCAGCACTATGCGACGTCCATACCTCACTCCTAGCCCTCAGGAGAGCAAGTCTCGTAGCAGAGGAAGGAGCCCTAGACGCGGATCCCCAGGAAGTGAGAATCATGAGTATGACGATGACTTGCTCGAGAAATAGCGACCAATTCGTCGTTACAGGAGCCCAGCTCGAGGAGATAAGGATATACAAAATTTGGTCCCAAGAGAAATGGACCAGCACCCAGCACATCAGGGTGCCAGATCGACCAGAGAGCTTGCTCGGCGAGCTCTCAAGACCCAGATGAAATCCCCTTTCTCAAGGAAAATAGAAGAAGAATAAGAAAAAGAAGAAGAAGAAGCCCCCAAGAAGTTCATAGTTTCAAGATTTAAGATCTATGACAGAAAGACTAACCCTATTGATCACGTTAGGCAATACAGGCAGGCCATGACTCTCTGAAACCATAGGGATGCATTAATGTGTTAGATTTTACCCTCAAGTCTGCATAATGTGGCCCAGAAGTGGTTCGAGAGGCTCCCTCATAGATCCATCAGGAGCTTTGAGTCCCTGGTCGAGCTCTTTATGGCTCGCTTCATTACTAGCAGCTCCCATCGAAAGAGGATGGATACTTTGCTAATAATGAAGAAGTCGCCTCAGGAGAGCCTCCAGGACTACGCAAAGAGGTACAGGGAGTTGTTCAACGAGGTTAAGGATTGCTCAGAGCAAGTAACAGTGGCCTCTTTTAAGATTGGCCTACCCAGCTCTTACCTTCTGCACCAATCCCTGACGAAGAAGGAGGCCATAACCATTGATGACCTGATGGCTCGTATCGAGAAGTACGCTAAAGTTAAGGACGTGACTCGCCTCAGTGCATGGGAGAATGGTCAAGCTAAATTCACTGCCAAGAGTAACGATAAGGCCAAAAACCAGAAAAAGGATGCAAGAATGGGGGAAAGGGTGGCTCCAAGAATGAAGGCAAGAATGATGCTTCGAAAGCATGTCAGGCAGTAAACACTATCTTCAAAGAACCAATATACAAAATCCTAGCGAAAATCAAAGATGAGCCATTTGTTAAGTGGCCCAGAAAGATAGGAGGAGATCCCTTAAAGAGAAAGAACGCGCTGAGATGCGCTTTTTACAAGGAGGGAGGACATAAGACTGAGCACTACAAGGCTCTTAAGTCTCACCTTGAAGAGTTGGCCCAGACCGAGCATCTGAACGAGTTTGTGGAGAAGAAGGCAGAGAAGGTTGCTGCCAATGGAGATACAAGGCCCTACAACGTACTCAAGGACGATACGGGCCATGAATTTGCAGTAATTCATGGGGCATCTGACATGAAGCAGATTCAAGGGAATTCAGCTCGGATGGAAGTGAAAAAGCTTACAATAGTAATGCAAGCTTTTCAGATTGATCCAGCAAAAACACAGTAAGGAAAGCATCGGAAAGCAGATGACGTAGATTACAACAAACACATCATGTTCATAAATGAAGATCTAGTGGGGGTAATAACCCCACATCATGATGCCTTGATCATTACCCTTAGGATAGTCAACTACGATGTCGATAAGTTGTTCATCGACTAGGGAAGCTCATCCGAGATAATGTATCTTGACCTTCTCAGAAAAGTAAATTTAAGCGTTACCGACTTAAAGGAAGACACTGTCCCTATGATTGGCTTCGCTGGGAAAGTAACTATCCCATTAGGAAAGATCGTGTTGCCAGTCAGGGCAGAAAGTGTCTATAAGATGACCGAGTTTCTGGCAGTCGATATTGACTCACCATACCAAGATATCCTCGATAGAGGGTGGCTACATGTAATGAGGGCTGTCCCATCGACCTATCATCAGAAACTCAAGTACGTGATTGAGCGAGGAGTGATGGAGATCCACGGAGATCAAGCGATGGCAAGAAGGTGCTTTATAGCAACCATCCATCCAAAACCAGAGAAGAAGGTCGAGAAGGACAAAGGGAAGGTCGAGGAGCAAGAAGGTTTGATACCTTCGAAATAATAGTTAAAGTATGGAAGACTCGGAGTGGAGGAGACCAGGCTCCTCCCCTATGAGCAGTCGTTAAAAACCTGGAAAAAGTCGCAGCTGGTGGTAACAAAAAGGACAAGAGTTTTTTAATTGGGACATCTCTCACAAATCAAGAGAAGAAAGAATTGACGGTGCTATTAAGGAGCAACCTAGATGTTTTCGTGTGGGAATCGTATGAGCTACCTAAAATTGATCCCAGTGTGGTTTGTCATCGATTGCACATCGACCCCACTTTCTGGCTCATCGCGCAAAAGGCACGGCGAACTGCGCCAGAGAAGGCCAAAGCTGTAGAGAAGGAAGTAGAGAAGCTGTTGGATGCAGGATCTATAGGGGAAGTTCAATTCCCTAAATGGCTGTCCAACCCAGTAGTGGTTTCGAAGAATAATGGAAAATGGAGAGTTTGTATCGATTTCACTGATCTTAACAGAGCATGCCCTAAGGACAGTTTCCCCCTCCCAAAGATCGACCTGTTGGTGGACGCTAATGTAGCTCATAAGAGAATGAGTTTTCTAGACGCATATTTAGGGTATCATCAGATTCCTCAATATGCACAAGACCAAGACAAGACCGCGTTCATTACCACCGTTGGATTATACTGCTATAAAGTTATTCCCTTTGGGCTCAAGAATGCATGATCAACTTACCAGTGGCTGGTCATGAAGATATTTAAAGACCAAATGGGAGATACCATGGAAGTCTACATTGATGATATGCTCGTCTAGAGCAAGCACAAAGAGGACCATCTCTCATACCTATCAAGGACCTTCAAAATCCTCAGGAAATATCGAATGAAGCTCAATGCAAGCAAGTGTTCTTTCGGTGTCCAGTCAGAAAATTTCTCGGGTACTTAGTTAGTGAGAGAGGCATTGAATCCAACCCAGATCAAATCGATGCAATCAACAAGGTACAAGCTCCCCGCACAATAAGAGACGTACAGAAGCTCACGAGTATGCTCACCGCCTTGAATAGGTTCATCTCGAATTCCTCCGAGAAGTGCCCGCCATTTTTTCAGCTATTAAAAAGAAGCAAAACGATAGAGTGGGACCAAGATTGCTCGAGAGCATTGGAAGAGCTCAAATCTTATCTCAGCACATCACCCATGCTCGTAATACCTCAAGAGAATGATTCCTTGTACTTATACCTTGTCATATCCAGCCACGCCATTAGTTCTGCACTGGTATGCGAAAAGACAGGAATACAACACCCAGTCTACTATGTGAGAAAAACCTTATTGGACGCCGAGCAACGGTATCTACCACTGGAAAAGCTTGCTTTTGCACTAATGGTAGCCTCGAGGAAACTGAATCACTACTTCGAAGCTCACACTATCATCGTCCTTACATCACACCCCCTTAAAGTAGTTCTATGAAAAGCGGGTTTGTCTGGAAGGCTATCCAAGTGGTTGGTCGAGCTTGGACGATTTGACATCCAATTTCAACCAAGGAATGCAATCAGGGGGCAGGTCTTCGCAGACTTCATCGCGTAATTCACAGGCGAGTAGCCTCGGGACCAACTTCAACCAATAGATCAGGGGGAAAATCACTCAACATGAGGAGTTTAACGACTGTTTGTTGATAGAGCCTCCAACTCAAAGGGAGCAGGAGTAGGCATTGTGCTCGTTACTCCAAAAGATACAATCCTCGAGCAAGGAATCAGGCTTAGATTTGAAGCCTCCAATAATGAGGCAGAATACGAGGCTTTGATAGCAGGCCTGCAGAAGGCACATGTATTGGGTGCAAAACAGCTACAGGTGTTGATACCAAAATTAGTATGCTGATATAGACGAATAATAAGAAGACACGTGTCAATCTACGTGGCACAATAACAATGAGGAAGTTTATTTCCCCGACCAAGTCATACTCACTCCGAGCAGCAAGTGTACTCCGAGGAACTCCAACACTCCGAGGAACTCCTGAACGATGAGCAACTAAGGCGGTCCGAGCTGCATCTCGGCCACAACATTGATTGCCAGATAATCAACAGTTCAACTATTCATTGAATGCTTATCATACAGACGTATATTCTTAAAGGGCATTAATTGTTTATCCTTTCACATGTACAGCCCAAGGGCTATAAATACATTATATCACCCTCATTCAAAGGGACCGGATTTTCTTGATAGAATTACATATCGAGAACTCCAAAACACTTGGCAATAACAGAAAACAGTGGACGTAGGCCATTCTTATAAGGCTGAACCACTTTAAAATTCTTTGTCTCATTTATATTTATCTGTGATTAAATAATTAGAAGCAATCTAATTTTTTACATCAACAGATTGGCGCCGTCTGTGGGAAATGACTGTTGTTGTCGTTTTTCACCAAAAATCATTCATCATCAATGGCAGATAATCCGGAATCCAGCAATCGAAATGCTGGAAATACTGGAAATCTTCCAAATCCCTCTGCACCTCCATATCTGGCAAGAATTATGACGAATCTGGCTCAAGGACAAACCGCCATGCAAGAAACAATGCGGCAACTCATGCAAACCCTTCATGGCGGTGCACCTGCACATTCGGGACAACGGAGTGGTCAGAGGCAAACCTATTTACTTTCTTCACGATCCAGGCGTACAGATGCGTATCGTAATGAGGAATCTGATGATTTCTCTTATCAACCTGGGCGAACTTCATCAATACGGGCCACAGATACTGAGCAACGTATTACTCTCTCTCCAGAGAGGACCAGTGCCTTGGAAAGACTGAGCAGGGTGTCTCCTTTCAGTCGATTAGGCCCTAGGCGGAATAGAAGTCCACCTAAAACCATGTCGAGGAGTTTTCGACAACCATCAGATCTAAGAGAAGGATCAGCACAATCACAACCAGTTGCTCGTCAAGATAGATCTCAGGAGGCCACGTCAGAACAATCAATTGCTCGAATTAATAGGCCCGAGGAAGGAAATGATGCGTGTAAAGGTTCCATTCAGCGGTTGGAGGATAGATTGGGAGAAATGGCTAAGGCGAAGAACCCCCTACAATGAACTTTTGTTCAAGGGACACCTTTTGTACAGGCCATTGTGGATTTTCCTACACCGTCGAAGTTTAAAGCCCCTGTGGTAACCCCCAAATATGACGGAAAGACAGATCCTGTTCTGCACATAGAGCAATATCAAGCTGCTGCCGACATCTATGCTGTCCCCGATGAGATGAGATGTAGAGCATTCTCAGGAACTCTTACTGGATCTGCCCAGATATGGTACAACAATTTTCCTCGGGGTAAGATTTTAACTTTCTTTCAATTGGCCGAGTTGTTCATCGACAATTTCTGTTTTGGAGTAAAGCCAGTAAAACGGGTAGCACACTTGTTAAGTGTTAGACAAAAATTTGGTGAGAGTACTAGAGATTACCTAACTCGTTTCAATAACGAGAAGCTGGAAGTCATAGATTATGAAGAAAAGACAGCAATCACCGCCTTGATGAGTGGGTTATTGCCTAACAAGTTGTATTACACTTTGGCCAAAGATCCACCTACAACTATGTCAGAGTTAATGGCAAAAGCGCCCAAAATTATGAATGCCAAGGAGGCTATGGCTGCGAAGAAGAATATGGATAAAGAAACCAAGGTGGAAGTCGACAAATCTAAGAAGAAAGAGCATAAGGGCAATGGCGGTGATAAGCATTCTAAGAATAATAAGTCGTCATGGGAAGTCCTGAAGAAATTCGATAATTATACTCCTTTGAAAATGGGTATTAATCATGTCTTGGAAGAAATCAAGAATAACGAGGAAGTAAGGTGGCCAAAGAAACTGAGGTCGGACCCTGACAAAAGAAATAGAGATAAATATTGCGAGTTTCATAAGGATCACGGTCATATGACTAAAAATTGGATAGCCCTCCAGAACGAGATTAAAACACTCATTAGACGAGGAAAGTTGTCAAAGTATGTTGATCGTAAAAATAAAAGAGGAAACGAAGACCGAGAAAGAGAGAGATCCAAATCTCCTCGTCGAGCAGAAGAAAACAGGAAAAGAAATCATGAAGATGATACAGAGGATGACCCCGATCTTCCCAAAAGGCCAAGGCAACCAGAACGCGAGGTATTTTCAATACGTTTTGGAACATTTGATTGTAATGTTATTACAGGCGGAGATGCAGGAGGAGGAGATCTTAGGCTTGCTCATACATTCAACGGATAAATTTGGCTGAAGAAGATCGCCTGAGGAAGATAAACAAAGAGAAGCTGGTCATTGGTTTTTCAAAAAACGACCTTACAGGTGTTCTTTACCCTCAGGACGACCCTTTGGTGATCAAAATGAGGATGAAAGAAGTAGTGATTTCAAGGGTTCTGGTAGATAATGGTAGTTCGACAGACATCATGTTCTACTCATGCTTTGACAGTTTAAATTTAAAGTTATCTCAATTAGAGCCTTACCACAGACCCCTCCTGGGTTTTGCTGGCGAGAAGGTTTTTCCACTTGGGACTATCAAGTTGGATATATTTATTGGAACTTGGCTTGCTTGTCGAACAGAAAGAATACGCTTCTTTGTGATGGATAAGAATGTGCAATCAGCTTACAACATCATCATGGGAAGAGTTGGTTTGAAGAAGTTCGAAGGAGTTCCATCTACAGTTTATCAGTGCTTAAAATTCCCAACAAATTTTGGAGTAGGAGTTGTGAAAGGTGATAAAAAAGTAGCTCGGGAATGCTATTATTTATCTGCCGAGCAAGAGGAGCTTGAAGAGTCAAGGAAAAAGACTACTACCTACCAGGTGGATGAAGGTATAGAAATTGAAACACTGGATCCTAGAGATGAATCCCAACTTGTAAAAGGACATGTGGTGGAATCTACAGAAAATGTTATTCTGGACGATGAACACCCTGAACGAACATTTTACATCACTGATAATACTTGCGTAGGTGTTCAGCATTCCATGCATTCTTAAATTCCTCTCCTTCTAGAGTTGCTATTCGGTAGGTTCCTGGTCGAACAACTTCTGTAACTCGGTAAGGTCCATGCCAGTTTGCTTCCAACTTATTGTGCTTCTGAATGACCTTCTTTAGCACGTAATATCCTTCTTTTAAGTCGCATTTTTTTACCCTCTTGTTGTAGAACAGGGCTGTTCGTTGTTGGTAAGCATCATTCCTAATGGCTGCCTCTTCTCTAACCTCCTCGAGCATGTCCAAATCTAATCTCCTAATTAAGTCGCTGACTGGGGAATTGAAATTCAGCACTCTGTGTGTTGGAAGACCCAACTCGGCAGGTAATACAACCTCACTTCCAAATGCCAGCATATATGGTGATTCTCCAGTTGATGCTCGGGGAGTTGTTCGGTAAGCCCACAATACTGACTGTAGCTCATTAATCCAATTAGCTTTAGCCTCTTCTTCAAACCATTTAGTAATGTTATGTTCGTCACTTCAGTCTGTCCATTGCTTTGAGGATGGCCTGGTGCCGAATGAACCTTCAAAATGTTTGACTGATGACAATAGGCGGCAAACTCCTCGTTA
This sequence comes from Sambucus nigra, assembly GCA_949130495.1. Classification (NCBI taxonomy): domain Eukaryota; kingdom Viridiplantae; phylum Streptophyta; class Magnoliopsida; order Dipsacales; family Adoxaceae; genus Sambucus; species Sambucus nigra. The sequence continues at coordinate 208,543,694 of OX422209.1, forward strand.
TCAAATTGTGTTCCATGGTTTGTGATGAAGGCATGAGGGAGACTATATCAGCAGATGATGTTCTTCCAAACGAACTGGTACACCTTCTCGTATGTCATATCAATAAGTGGCTCAGCTTCTACCCACTTAGTAAAATAATCTACTGCGATGACGAGGTACTTGAATCTTCCTCGGGTCGTTGGCAGTGGTCCAACCAAATCAATTCCCCACATGGCAAATGGCCAAGGGGAAGTTATGGGTGTCAACAATGCTTGTGGAGTTCGTCGGATGGAGGAAAAATGTTGGCATTTATCACATCTCTTAGCATAGGCTATACAATCAGCCCTCATCGTTGGCCAGTAGTATCCCTGCGTCATCACCCTTTGCAAAAGTGTCCGACCTGCTACATGGGCTCTACAGGACCCTTTATGGATCTCTTTAATCAATTCTTTCACCACGGAGGGATGTACACATCTTTGCAAACCTGCCATAATTCCTCGTCTATACAAAACACCATTAGTTAGTACATACCGAGCAACTTTAAACTTCAATTTCTTGGCAGCGAGCTTATCCTCCGGTAATCCTCCCTCCTCAATATATTCCCTGATGGGATCCATCCAAGATGGTCCTAAATCAAGGGTAATAATATTCATCGTCAGGTCTTCATTTATGCTCCGACTTTCTAATACTTCAATTGGTATCGTTCTTCGCAGCTCGGTACGAGTAGCTGATGCTAGTCGGGCCAGTGCGTCTGCTCGTGCATTCTCCATTCTTGGTATTCTGATCAACGGAATGACATCAAATTATGCCAATAACTTCATCACCTTTGCATGATACTTGACCATTAATTCTCCTTTTACTGTATATGTTCCCATCATCTGATTCACAATTAATTGAGAGTCGCTGAATACCATCACTTGTTGTGCTTCCATAATCTTTGTTAAATTAAGACCTTCTATCATGGCCTCATACTCAGCCTCATTATTGGAGGCTTTGAATTGGAATCGCAGGGCATATTCGATGTCAATCTCGTCTGGGGTGTTCAAAATAATCCCTGCTCCACAACCTGTTGTGCAAAATGACCCATCTACATATAATCTCCATATAGGTAACTCGTCTTCAAATTTCTTATCTGACAGAGTTCCTCGGTGAAATATTTGCTGTTTTCTTTCATCCTCCCTTGGTATTTCTCGCTCTTCGTCAACCATCTCTTCTCGCCCTCTTACCAACCGGAGTTGGTCTGAGCTCGAATTTGATGATCCTTCTACATCCACAAGCCCTTTTACCAATCGGAGTTGGTCTGAACTTGTGTTTGTTGATCCTGTAACATCCACAGGTTGATCAGCGAGCAACTTTTGTTCCTCGGGGGTATCAGGATATGTAAACTCCGCTATAAAGTCTGCTACAGCCTGCCCTTTTAGTGATGATCTGGGTTCATACACAATATCATATTCACCGAGCTCTATTGCCCAGTACATCAACCTCCCTGATTTTTCTGGCTTATGAAGGGCTTGTCTCAATGGCATGTCGGTGTACACAACGATGGTATGGGCCTGGAAATATGGCCTCATTCTTCTACTTGCCTCAATTAATGCCAATGCCAATTTTTCCAACTTTGGGTATCTGATCTATGTACCTCGGAAAGCCTTACTTGTGTAATAAATAGGCTTCTGGACTCCATTCTCTATTCTGATTAATGCCGATCTGACTGCATTCTCTGATACTGCCAGGTACAAGTACAACTTTTCTCCCATTACTGGCCTGGACAACAGTGGAGGTGCTCCCAAATATTTCTTCAAGTCTTGAAAGGATTTTTCACATTCATCATTCCACTCGAAAGTCTTTCGAAGTGTTTTGAAGAATGGGAAGCATCTATCAGTTGCTCAGGATATAAATCTGTTGAGCGCTACAACTCGTCCTGTAAGACTCTGTACTTCTTTCTTCGTCGTTGGAGATCGCAACCCTAAAAGAGCTTTGATCTTTTCTGGATTCGCCTCAATGCCTCGCTGGTTGACGATGTATCCGAGGAACATTCCTTCTCGTACTCCAAATGTGCACTTCGTCGGGTTGAGCTTCATTTGGTATTTATCCAGTTGATCAAAAGTCTGACCTAAGTCAACTAGATGATCAACAACTTTCTTTCTCTTTGTCAGCATATCATCGACATAAACTTCCATATTACAACTGGTTTGTTCGGCAAAAACCTTGTTCATCAGCCGCTGGTATGTCGCTCCTGCATTTTTCAAACCAAAGGGCATAACATTATAACAATAAGTTCCCCTAGGGGTAATAAAAGAAGTACTTTTCCTGTCTTCAGGTTTCATTTTGATCTGGTTGTAGCCAGAGTAAGCATCCATGAAGCTGAGCAGCTCGTGTCCCGAGGTAGCATCCACTAGTTGATCAATTCTGGGCAATGGAAAGTGATCCTTTGGGCACGCCTTGTTGAGATCGGTGAAATCAACACACATTCTCCATTTATTGTTTTTCTTCTTTACCATCACCACATTTGCTAACCAGTCCGGATATTTCACATCTTCAATGAATCGAGCTTTCTGGAGCTTCTCGACCTCCTCTTGTATAGCTTGATTCTTTTCGGGACTAAATACTCTTCTTCTCTGCTTTACAGGTTTGATCTCCTTATTCTCATTGAGCTCATGGCATAAGAAGTTTGGATCTATTCCTGGCATGTCTTCATGACTCCATGCAAAAGTTTTCTTTCTGTTTCTCAAGAAAGTTATCAACTCCTGTTTTATTGAAGCATCCAACGACGAACCTATCTGAGTTATTCGTTCAGGGTGTTCATCGTCCAGAATAACATTTTCTGTAGATTCCACCACCTGTCCTTTTACAAGTTAGGATTCATCTCTAGGATCCAGTGTTTCAATTTCTGTACCTTCATCCACCTGGTAGGTAGTAGTTTTTTTCCTTGACTCTTCAAGCTCCTCTTGCTCGGCAGATGAATAATAGCATTCCCGAGCTACTTTTTGATCACCTTTCACAACTCCTACTCCAAAATTTATTGGGAATTTTAAGCACCGATGTACTGTAGATGGAACTGCTTCGAACTTCTTCAAACCAACTCTTCCCATGATGATGTTGTAAGATGATTGCACATTCTTATCCATCACAAAGAAGCGTATTCTTTCTGTTCGACAAGCAAACCAAGTTCCAATAAATATATCCAACTTTATCTTCCCAAGTGGAAAAACCTTCTCGCCAGCAAAACCCAGGAGGGGTCTGTGGAGCTCGGCAGTAAAAACAACACGATAGTTCAAGCTCAGACCAACTCCGGTTGGTAAAAAGGGCGAGAACAAACCATACTCCTTTGGTTAGGAGGCGTACACTAGCTCAGACCAACTCCGGTTGGTAAAAGGGCGAGTGGACACGATAGTTTGAACTCAGACCAACTCCGATTGGTAAAAGGGCGAGAACACGACATTCCTATAAATACCAGCTCCGGTTGGTTAGGAAACCATACTCCTTTGGTTAGGAGGCTGACACTGGCTCAGACCAATTTTGGTAAAAGGGCAAGTGGACATGATAGTTCGAACTCAGATCAACTCCGGTTGGTAAAAGGGCGAGAATAACATTCCTAAAAATGCCAACGTGTTTGGCTAGGAAGCTAAATACTCCTAAAAATGCCAATGTCGGTTGGTTAGGAAACAAGATATGCTCTCAAATGCCAACTTATGTTGGTCGGGAGGTAAGATTATTACAGAAAATACAAAAGTTCCTCGAAGAACAAAATATTCCAAACTGAACCAAGTATAGTTGGTCGGGGATAAAAACCCACTAACTGTAGTTGGTCGACAAGGAGAATTTATCGACCTTGGTTGGTCGGACACATTTTATGAAAAAGACAAAAATTTACCAAGTATGGTTGGTCGGGGATAAAAATCCACTAACTATAATTGATCGACAAGCACAATTTAACAGCCTTGGTTGGTTGGAAAATTTTTATACTCATTATTTTATTATTAAGTGATCGAGCAACATTACTAATACTTGTAACTTTCTTATTACTATGTTGGTCGATGAACCACACAATATTGTTATGTAAGCACAAATATAAAGTGTTTGACAAGTACAAAACAATAGCAATACAGATTTGCAAACAAAAATGAAAGTCTTTCATAAAATTCAAAATAAATTACAAGTTACATGGATATGTATACTAACTGTTACATCAAAAATTCCTATTCTATTATTTTTTTCCCCTCAGCTTTCGATACATGTTCCTCGCCAGCAGGCGAATCATTTAAAGACTGAGGAGAATTGATAAAGTTCAAATCCTTCAGCATTCTGACGTTCATTACAGAAGGTCGATCTAGAAGATGCTCGGGACGAGATACTTCGATTTGAGAGTGAAGATTGTATTCACCGAGGTATTTTGCAATTAAGCTCTGAGGAATGGCACGAGCTGGGATCCATTCCATGTCCAAATTATACGGTGGCACAGGCAAGTCAAGTACCCCAGGATCGTAATAGTCCCATAGGTAGTGTCCTTGTTCGAGCTTCAGCACGCCTAAGGCATTCAGCCAGCGTTGTTTGTAGCCCTCATTATTGGCATTATGGATACGATCATCCAAATGGAATAATGCTTCGTTGTATCCAGCCATCCAGAACTCCCTGGGCTGTTTGTGAAATTGAAATGTTAACCTCTCAAGCTTCTCGTGAAGACTCTGGATGAAAAGTTCATTAGTCTCCAACACTGAGTTCTTTGAAGAGAGTTGTTTTTCCAGTTATCTAATTTTCTTTGACATGTCAGACAAAGCTTGGTTCTTAGCCATTAATTGGAATGCTTGGTTTTCCAACGCTGATTGAGTACGAGCTTCTTCAATAGTACGACGAAGAACTCTTGATCGTCCCCGAGCAGGTTGAGTACTTTGTTCCTCGACAACATTCTGAGCAACTCTTCCTCGTCCACGAGAACCTCTTCCTCGTCCCTGAATAGCAGTAGAAGGCCCTGCTCTTCTCAAAGCCTCTAACTCTTCTCGTAATTTGGTATTTTCCACTTCTAAAAATGAGAATCCTTCATCGGTGACCGGTACCAAGGCAGTGGAAGATGAAGCTGCAGACTTATACTGTGCTAGCTCTTTCTGCAAATTGTTATTCTCTTGCTCCAGCAGCTGGGCAATCTGTCTACATGCTTCAACTTCACCCTTTAGGGTTCTCTCCCTGACATCGTACCCAACAAGGAGCTTTTTGTGGCCCTTCTCGGCAGAAAGTTGCTGATACCTCTTCTCATACCCCTCATGCAACATGGCAGTTGATTCTTTATACTGCTGCTGAAGTTCATCGAGAGTACCTTGCAAGTCTTCAATCATTTCGTAATAAGCCACATTGTTGGCCACCGCACGATCAAGAAGACACTTCAAGTATTGATATGCCTCCACTGCTTGGTCTGAAGCATCTAGACCAAGAATATCTACAATCTGGGATTTGTCCAAGTCAGTGTGGCCAGCCTTAAAATATTCATTACACCGTCGAAGCAAAGTTATGTCATGGGCAGACAACAATTCTATTCTAGCCATAAACTAGTAAAGAAGAGAAGGCAAGAGTTAATAAAAAAGTAGACAGAACATCAACAACATAGAGGGACAGAAAAGGTGATTTTTTATTACATCATAGAAAGAAGTACAGTGTTCAGAGTACAGAGTACAAGTGACAAAAGGAAAATTAATACCGAACAACTTCACACCTTTTCCTTGTCTCCCAAGACTTTATCGGGAGGCTGGGATGAGGAGCTTGGTTGCTCGGTGGAAACAATGAGTTGGTCGGCTAGGACTGGAACTTGTTCAGGAGGAGCAGGCAGAGATGAAAGCTCCTCGTCGGCAGGCTGAGTAAGGATTGGATCACCCACTACCATTGAGGATTCTTCAGAGGCAGCTTCGTCCTCTTCTTCATCTTCAATAATTGGGGGAGGACCAGGGAGATGCTGTTGAAACAGTTCTGAGTCCTCATTAACCTTCAATTCTTGCAGGGCATCCACCCAACCATCTCGGAAGTATTTCAAACTCCCATACTGCACCTGGGTCATCATTGCTGCTACCCCCCTGTTCCACCCTTTGTCCCAACCAGTGCGGAAAGATTTTTTCACCGCTACTTTTCTTTTTATTTTCTCCGAGGAGAGATTCTCGGATAGAAGTTCCTCGGTGGCCTTCAACTTAGCTTCCACCTCCTCCTTCTGGCGATTCACTTCTCGCAGAAGGGACAATTCTTCTTCTGCCATTTTCATCTTGTTTTCAAGCTCCCCAAAACTCTTGAGCTTCTCGTCATACTTCTTTTTCTCTCCCTCCAAACCTTTCACTTTATTTTCCAACTGCACTTTCTCTGCCTCAACTGCAGCCAACTTTTTCTCCCAATCAGCCCTATCCTCGTCATACTTTTGACGGGACTCCTTCAAAGATTTTGTCAAACCTAGTAAAGCATCCTTCACTCCGGATGAGGAGCTAGAAGCCTTGATCGCTTCATCCTTCTTCACAATGGTGTTAAAGCAACTCACCAGCTGAAAAAAGGAGATAATGATAAGTCAGCACAGAAATACATGTATTGATGGAAAGAAAGAAAATTCAGAATATGAGAAACTTACTGAAGCAATGTGACAAGTAGCCAGGGATGTAAACACATCCCTAGACATATTCTCCTCAATTCCTTGGACTTCAGGAATGGTCCAAGTCTTCACCGAGCTCATAGCTGAGCTCAGAGGAATAATAGTTGGAACACCAGCTCCACTAACTTGGAGCTGGGGAATGGTTTTAGCTAAACTGACCGAGGAGGATTTCTTCAGTCTCCTCGGTGGCATTTCAACAGTTTCAACCAAAAAAGAGCTTTTGGTTGGGGAGATGGTGACCACTTCCACAGGTGCATCCTTCTTGCTCGGAGCCACTGGGGGCTTCTCGGCAGCTTTCTGAGGAGCAACAGAAGGGGCAGCGTCTACTTTCTTTGTCCCCTTTGGGACGTCAGTCTTGTTTCTTTTTCCATCTCCAGCAGAGGTAGTCTCCTCAAAGATAGCAGGAACTCTTCTTCTGCCCATTTTGTGACTCAGAGGAATGTGAGATTCTGGAGAAGAGTCCTCGGGAACTGACACTGGATCACTAGTGCTGACCACATGACGAGTAGTGAAAGAGGTTGTATAACTCCTATACTGCAACAAATATGAAGCAGACCTGATGTGCTCGTCTGCAAATTTCTGATGCAAACTCCAGATAAGTTTCAAATGCTTGATATTAACTTCAGCTTCTTTTAGAGTTTTTCTCTTACTGTCAACTGCAAACAAATACATATTGAAATATCAGTCAAACATGTTATCAAACATAATGAAATCATAATTTCAGAAATAAAATAAAATGAAAATAACCTATCCCATTGCCATATGGAGGGCATCTGGGACCTTGATATACTTCATCTCCAATCAAAGGGGCATGTTGCCAGTTTTTAATAACTACCCCATGTTCAAAATAATCCCTATTGGCATCAGGGAGGTTGACTACTAAGGTCCTATTCAAAAATCTAGTTTTTAAATAAAAAACATTGTCTAGAACAACCCATCTATAACAGTACATAATCTCAGGAATTCCTATACGAGTTCCATGAGTTTGATTTAACCTATACACCCCATTAACTATTCTCCATGTATTGGGGGCTATTTTTGCAGGGACAACATCGAAATAATGACAGAACTCTAAGCACAAAGGGTTTGGTGGAAAAGAAAATCCATATTCAACAATAAAGAGGCTGGGGAACCAATGTCCCTCAGCCAAACGAAAATAATCTAAAGGCTCAGAAAGATCCTCCAGAGTTACCCAAGATGGAATAGAAAAATCATAACGGAATTTCTCAAGAGATTCAATAACATAAACCATGGCGAATAAAAGAAATGAAGAAGAAGGAAGAAGATCTTACAGGAAAAAGGGAGATCTGTTGACAACGAATGAAGAAAAGAATGAACGCACAAGAGAGAGAAAGTCTATGGAAAACTCGAAAGCAGAAATTGGAAAAGGTAGAAGATGATGGGATTGCCTATGAAGCTTAAATACTTTGCCTTGGGAAACGGCGAAAGAAATGATTACAAAAAAGAAACTATTACGCTACCGGTGGCTAAAAGGACAAAAAGTGCGCGAAGATCAAAGCGCTTATAAAAATTCAAAAAGGCGAATTCTGCGAATTTGGAAGGACATTCGAATACGGGGAAAATGCTCCTAAAAACCAGGAAGGTCATTTAATATTTCCATATACCGAGAAAGAATGTTCCAAATTCCTCAAAGTTCAAAATATGAAACATTGGGGGCTTCTGTTGATACCAAAATTAGTATGCTGATATAGACGAATAATAAGAAGACACGTGTCAATCTACGTGGCACAATAGCAACGAGGAAGTTTATTTCCCCGACCAAGTCATACTCACTCCGAGCAGCAAGTGTACTCCGAGGAACTCCAACACTCCAAGGAACTCCAACACTCCGAGGAACTCCTGAACGACGAGCAACTAAGGCGGTCCGAGCTGCATCTCGGCCACAACATTGATTGACAGATAATCAACAGTTCAACTATTCATTAAATGCTTATCATACAGACGTATATTCTTAAAGGGCATTAATTGTTTACCCTTTCACATGTACAGCCCAAGGGCTATAAATACATTGTATCACCCTCATTCAAAGGGACCGGATTTTCTTGATAGAATTACATATTGAGAACTCCAAAACACTTGGCAATAACAGAAAACAGTGGACGTAGGCCATTCTTATAAGGCTGAACCACTTTAAAATTCTTTGTCTCATTTATATTTATCTGTGATTAAATAATTAGAAGCAATCTAATTTTTTTACATCAACAACAGGTATTCGGCGACTCACAATTGGTATTCAATCAGATAAGTGGGGACTTCAACGCGAGGGATGAAAGAATGGTTGCCTACCTCGCCTCAGTAAAAAAGTTAATGTCCAACTTTGAGGAATTCAGTGTCTAACAGTTTCCCAGAGGACAAAATAGCCATGCCGACGCCCTAGCAGCCTTAAGTTCAGCAATCGACTCCGACTTGAAGAGAATAATCCCTATAGACTTCCTCGCCCAACCGAGCATCATCCAGAGCGAAGAGCTGCCAGACATGGGCCGTATTCTCCAGATTGAATCTGCACCCAGTTGGATGGACCCCCCGAGGGACTATTTGAAGGATAGTGTACTACTAGACGATAAGAAGGTCGCTCATCAAATAAGAGTCAAAGCTGCGCGCTTTAACTTATCTCCTGAGGGCAAGCTATATAAAAAAATCATTCACCGACCCTTACCTCCAATGTGTTCACCCAAAGGACGTCGAGTAAGTCCTGCGTGAGCTCCATGAAAGAACCTGTGGGAGCTATATTTGGGGGGAGATCGCTAGCTTTCCGAGCAATAAAGGAAGGCTACTGGTGGTCATACATGTAGAGAGATTCTGGAGTATATGCTCGTAAGTGCGAAAAATGTCAGCTACATCCTCATATGGTCCACCAACCTGCCAGCGACCTAAGGTCACTTACCAGCCCTTGGCCTTTCGCCCAATGAGGAATGGACATCATGGGCCCTCTTCCTATAGCTACCGATAATCGTAAGTATTTGTTGGTCGCCACATACTACTTCACCAAATGGATCGAGGCAGATCCGCTGGTAAACATCAGGGACACAGATATGATGATATTCATATGGAAAAACATAATTACCTACTTTGGGATCCCCAAGATCATCATCACTAACAACGGAACGTAGTTCGAGAGCGGCCCCTTCCAGAGTTTTTGCGATAATTACGGGATCAGGCACTATTTTAACTCGGTTGCCTACCCCCAGAGCAACGGCCAAGTTGATGCTTCCAACAAAACAGTTATTGATGGGTTGAAGAAACGACTTGAACGAGCCAAAGGCGCATGTGTGAGCGAGCTGCCACACATTCTGTGGGCTTAACGCACTAACCCACGACGAGCAACTCGGGAAACCCCATTCGCACTAACATATGGAATGGAAGCAAGCATCCCCTAGAAGCTGGCCTCCCAACCATGAGATCCACCTTGGTCGACCAAGGCCAGAATGATGCAACATTACTCGCTGAACTTGACCCAGCCAACGAACGCAGAGAACTAGCCCTAGTAAGACTAGCGAGCTATCAGCAGCAACTCGCAAAACACTATAACAAAAAGGTCAATACAAGGACATTTTGTGTTAGGGACTATGTCCTCAAGAAAGTTCTTGGCAGTGTAGTAAAACCATCTAATGGCAAGCTGGGTCCAAATTGGGAGGGACCATTCAAGGTGACAAGGTATGACCTACAAGGTGCCTATCATTTAGAAATGCTGGAGGGCATAGAGACACCCCGAGCATGGAACGTAACCAACCTGAAAAAATTCTATTTCTAGTTTTTTTCCATTAATCATTTATCGCATTATTGGAATTGGCAACTCATTTTTTAATTGCTTTTGATTAATAAAAGATTATTTGGCAGTGACATTCTATGAAGTGTTAATTTTGTATTATGAACTTTATAACTTGCACACCTTTTCCAAGCGACAGACACATTACTCAGTATACAAAAGCAGGGAATCACCCTCCTGAGGTTTTCGTTATAAAACACGAATAATCTCTTAGCATTGCCCCTGGCAATATATAAAGCCCTATAGGGGACCCTTAGGCAGCTCGGCCAAATTGAATTGGTCGTCAAATAATATTTGACTCAAAAAACCTGATCGGATAGAACATCCAGCACCAGGTGTGTCCTCGCCATTGCCGTACTTAGGCCTAAGGGAGTGTGATGACACGACCTAAAAGGTAAAGTGGGGCATAATGGTATCTCATAAGCATATTGGACTGGGAGGATACTCACACGATAAAATAACTCTACGTACATCAAATTTAGTCGGCTACGAAGAGCCCAAGATAATCAAACGAAAAATTAATGAAGTAAAAATACTCAACACATGTTTAGTCAGCAAAACACCCAAAATATAAATATTTTATTACTTCGTTACATTTACAAAAGGTTACATTGAAGTAAGAAAATCTTAATGAGGATTAGGCCTCTGAGTAAGATAATCAGCCACTTACGATCTTCGGTCATCGTTCGAATGAGGGGACAATTCTTCTTCAACTTCATTCGCATCTAGCTCTAAGACCTGCTTGGGGATAGCATCTATAGGGACCCACTGGTCATCCCTCCTGAAAGGATTAGGCCTCAGAGTTGAAGGATAGATCTCGTGATGATACAAGAGTACTGAGTTCCTGGGAACCGCATCTCCCTAAGGGCGCTCAACAATCCCCTAATAAAGGATAGCTCTTCAAACTCTGTCAACCTCATCAGAGCATCTGTCCAACCTTGGTCATAACCATTAGCCCACACTCACCGAGGTCATTTCCTAAACAGATGCCTCAACCGTGTGATATCTCTTTGGAGCCCAACAACAATCACGTATGCTCGATAGCCATCTTCTCAGAGCTCGTCCATCTCCCTAGTTGGAACCCCTGCATTTGGAGCAGCTTGCGAACCAGCCGATGAAGTGGAACCTCACAAAATTGGAGCGGCGACGCTCGACCCTGTGCCAGCTCACGAAATAACTGATGAAAAGGAACCTCGTAAGACTCGAGGTGTGATGCTCAACGCATGCTCCATGAGTCGCGATACCTCCCTCCTCAGAGTCTCGCTCTCCTATTGAAGAACTTCTTCGACTTGATTGATTTCGGAGGCATCTAGAAGCTTAGCTCTCAAAGTGTTCACTTCTTCTTGGACAGAGGCACCAAATTCTTCCACCTCTTAAAGTTTATCCTTCAGCTTGGCGATGAGCTCGGACTGGTCTTTAAAGCTCTTATTCCTCGACCTGAGAGACTTATAAATCCTAACGAAGGCTTGGCGAACCTAGTTTTTAGCATTAGGACCAAGGATCCTTCCCAATTGAGAGGTGGCAGGTATATAATCATCTACATCAATCAACTACAAGCCATACAAGCATTCAAGAGTAGAAAAATCAGTAAACAAAAGGGAAAGTATTTTTATTTCATTCAAATAAAGAGGTCCAATTACATCGGTAATTAAAGAAGAGCAGTGCAAACAAAGCAAAAAATACAAAAAAAGTCCTAAGAGCAGGTTAGCTTGCAACCTCAATTTGTTCAGAGATCGCTGGTTGCTTTCCCTTGTCAACAATGGCAGGAGCATCTCCCTTAGATGGAGAAGCTACTATTCCCTAAATGAAGGGAGTATCAGCAGGAACGGTGAGAGATACAGGAACACCACTGTCAATGGCTGGGGTAGGAGCCTCATCCACAACAGGCTTTGGGCCTGGGTCATGCTCATCAAACATCAGAGAATCGATATCCACCCCAGCAGCCAAAAGATCCTTATTCCAGCCCTTCTTGAAGTTCAGCCGGCTGATGTAGCCTATGCCTATCTGAACATCAACATCCTCATATGCGGGAGCCCACCCAGAGTTGTACGAACTCTCCTTAATTGTAGCTGCCTCAGACTCCACCTTCTTCACCTTCTTTGCCAGCACCTTATTTTCCTCAACCATGACCATCTTGCTCGTGAAGACCAGATCGTAGGACTGCCTTAACTCATTTAGCTCCTTGATCGCCGCTTCCTTCTCTCTCTTAGCTTCAGCAAGGACAAGATCGGAGGACTTCTGGGCCTCGCTGGCGGTCTTTAAACTGGCCTCCAGCTAGATGCTTTTCCTCTTTAGTTCAACGTTCTGCTTCTCCAATTTCGTATTCCTACTCACCATCTCATCGCGAGTACGATAAAGAATAGCGAATTCAGTCACAAATTGCAAGTAAAGAGGGAGCATTAGAAGAAATCATTGAACAGAATATTATAAGTATTGAAAAATGGAAATAGACTTACCAAGGCTAGTCTCTGACTCGCTTGCAGAGCTAACTAGTCAGTCCCCATTGTCTTCTATCGATCAGCAGGCAAAATTGCTCTCTCGAGCAATACAGGAGCCAACTGGGGAGAGATGGCGATAGAGGCCCCCTCAGGCAACACGAACACAGGCACCAAAGCTTGACCGGCCTTTGTCCTCGCTTCCACTCTCCTTATCTCCTCTCCCCTCTCTTTTTTCTCCCTCTCAGCTCTCTTCCTCTCTTCCACCTTCTTTCTTTCTTCCTTCTTCCCCTCCTCTTCTTTCTTTCTCTCTCAATTGTTCTTCTTCCCTCCTCTTCTTCTCCTGCTCGGTGGCAGTAGGCTGAGAACTAGTGGTAACTTCTCCACTGCCAGACTTTTTCTTCTTCGATCGCCTAGAAAGAAGCATGTCACCATCACCATTAACATCCCTGATTAGATTCCTCCTGGGAGGATCCATATCTTCCTCGCTGGAGCTGATCGATTCACTAGAAGACTCTCGAGCTATTGAAACCTCTTTCAATCTAGAAGACCCTTCACCACTAGAGCTCGCCTCATTGGAACCACCTTCAATACCTCCCTTATTATCACCTTCACCAGAACTGCTCTCTTTCTCGTCCAATTGGATAGGATCTTTAGCAACTTCTTCAGTGATATCTAGCTCGGGGATACTATCTATAGGTCGTGCAATAAAATTAGACCCAATGCTCTTGTACTCCAGAAGAAAATAAGTTAATCGAGGATGCTCATCGTCAGCCAAAGGTTCTCTAATATTCCAAGCTTTGATCAACTCAGCAGTTCGAACCTCATTGATAGAAGGTTCCAAGTTCTTTGTCCTCGCTGAAAAGAAAGAGAGAAGAATATCAGAGAAATCACACATGAACAAGAAGATAGAAGAGCAGAGCAAAAATAAAGCCTACCTATGAACTCCTCCCCATAAAAGGGGACCATGAACCTCTTAGACCTAGGAAATTGCCAATTTCTAGCAAGAAAACCCTCTTGCCAGTAATCTTTGTGGGAATCAGGTAGATTTACTACCAATACCCTATTAGGACTCCTGGCCTTGAGGTAAAGAAGACCAGAACTTATTCACGAGAAAGAATAATATAAGCATATCTCAGCAAGCCCTAAATTGGTGCCATAAAGCTGGTTTATTCTATGGACACCGTTAACAATCTTCCAGACGTTTGGTGAATATTGTGCGGGGACGATATTGAAGTAAGCAAAGAAATGCAAAAATAAATTACTTGGAGGAAAAGTGATCCCCCCTTGGGACAGGAAAAGAACGTGAATCTAGTGAGAGCCCACTATTTCCCTAACATTTTTAAGGATAGGAGCACACTCAATGTCTACCCAATCTGGGATGTTGTAATACTTCCTAAATTCAGTAACCGACCTATTGCCTGTTTTCACCATTTACAAAATCCTAACTACAAATGCGAGGATATTACAATAGAAAAAAGCACAGAAGAGAGCAAGAAGAACTTACGAAATAAAAACTTGGCTTGGGACGACGCGAAGTCATAAGCAAAGACGATGGAGAAGATTGAGATTTAAAGATGAAGATCTGGGAACGATAGCGCAACAGTAGGAGCTTAGAGGAGATGAGAAAATTTGAAGAGACTTGAAACGATAAGAAGGAAACACTGCTTCGAAAGACTTTTAAATGTTTCCAATCATAGCTCACAGGACACGAAGCAGGTTGCTGCCTAAATCAGTTTTTATCTTGGGAAGAGTTGCATAATTCACAAGGAAGCCATTATGACAAATCATTTAAATTTATTGGGCCCAAATTGTGGCCCAATAATTTTAGGTGCAATTGTGGGTACCTCGATTTATCACCATAGGCCTAGACGAATAGCCCAGTAGAAACGACCCAAAGTCTAGGAAGCTTGTGCCTCAACCAAAATCAGTTACGACTTAGTCTATTCCTAAAATCTCGTTAGGAGATATTCTAGGAGTAAAGGATGGACATGGGGAAGTCCAACATCCCCACTCCCCAGAAACAAAAATGTATATAACAAACCCTAGGCCTGGGGCAAGAGGCACGCATTGTATTTTCTGTAAAACACTCCCCGGAGTATAGAGAAATAATATTGAGAGAACCATCGTAGACGTAGGCATTCTTGCTGAACCACGTACATACTGTGTCGTGTGATTTGGCATTCTTTATTTGCTTTGGTGATTGTCTTTTCTTGTGAATTTGTGTTGAACATAATTGTCACCACAGTTTCAGTTTCTAATTTTCTCATGCGTCTACGTTTATTTGATAAATTTCCACGTCTACTCATCGTAAATGATAATAAAAATCTCAATTAACTAGGGCTCCCATACACCTATGTCCCCTGTATATCTGCACCATTCCATTAAATGTAATATACTTGTGTCATAATATTTTCACGTACTTGGCATGACTATACAGTAAGGTTATACTCGACCAACCTACTAATCACAACTTAATTATTATCTAAGTTGTCCCACCGATATACTCGTGGTATAAACGTTCTACACTGGTTTTCACACCAACATTATTTGATTCTACCGGCCTTAAATGGTAATATAACTATCAACTTCCAACTATAATCACATATACGTACAATAACTAGGGTACTAAACCCGAGTACTAAGGACCAAACTTCTCTTAACCTTCAGCGTTTGCTAAGTTTCATGCGTGGGATGTCTCGCAATGCGAAATCCAAACAAGGAACCCCCCCGATACACTACTTCCTAACCTTATCGATCGTCGAGATCCGTTAGACCCTCAGTCCATAACATGTACCCCCAAAGTCCCGTCTGCTGACATAAAAAGTCTACTCACCCATTCTCATGCCACTAAAGACGACATACAACATGGCTTTTACTTTCACAAGTTCTCAGTGCTATATAAATAACGAGCTATATCTATCCGCTCGATAAGGGACGCAACGCACCCTGAATCTCATCAGTAGGAAGTCCCTACACACCAGTATCAAATATAACAAGGCAACTTAGTCATTGAAGTTCAATATACAATATATATATATATATATATATATATATATATATATATATATATATATATATATATATATATATATATATATATATATATATTCCCAACCCTCTTTCAGTTGATGCCTCATAAAATAATATTTTTCACCCTAGAATAACAAACACGATAGCCTTATCATCAGCCCTACTATCTCTTAAACCTTTAGTATCTAGCAACTATAAATGATTATAATAAATTTTAATTTCATAACTCTCAAAAGTAGTAAATCCAATCACACAATACAAATGTCCTCCTAGTGTACACGCCCGCTCCCCCCCGGCAGGCGACACCAGCAAAGTCCCGCTACCCAACGGTACATACATTCATAATAAGGCTGATACCGCTAACATACCCATCAAACTCGACTCACACTCAAATTTTAGTATTAATAATCAAATATCGTGACTCTCGCGTATCACCCGAAACGTATCCTATACCCATAAGGATAAAACAAAAATTATGTCTCTATTTGCTATTTACCTTGCCTGATCGCCGGGTCCCTAAATGTAACTCTCGTGCCGAAACTGAACCATGATCTGTTGTAATGGTTGTACATCTAGGATCTCATCCTATATTTTCCCCTACCTCGCTTTGGGCAATCCTTTCTTTTATGGCATATACACCCACCAGTGAGACGTTGGCCAAAAAATCTCTTTGACTCTGATCATGGCCCTACTGGCCTTCCTCATTATTCCCTTGGTCCTACTGACTCTGCGGAACGGGATGCTACTGCTGCTGAGGACTCCGCTGGTCCTACCTGAACCTGTTATACCTCAAGTTGGTAACCTCTGGGCCTAAATCTCTTAGCCCGATTCTCCCGCTGGAAATCTTGCTCCTGCTACTATTGTGTCCCACTGGTAACTTTCCCATTTACCTTCCTAGTCCAACTGGCCTCACTTTCTTGTTGTGGATAAGTTTAATACAGGTGGTCCTACTCTCCACCCATAGGATAACTTTCTGTGTCATCCCTTTATCTCTAGCCCCATACCGAGTGATGAGGCCTTTATTAAATTAAAAACAAAATATCCAGATTGGTTTATTCTTAGCATCTCTATCGATTTTTTTTTAATATTTACTAACCACCTAGTATTTGAAAAGCCGGTGTCAAATTTTATCTTTATTATTAATATGGAAAGATTTAAAATAATTAAACAATTAAACATCACATTCACCATACTAAATTAATCAACAACACAAATAATGAAATGCTGAATCAAATAAAATATGATGGGAGTAAACACCCCATTCTGAAACTCCAATACAATAATCCATATAAAACTAAATTCACAACTGATTAATAAAACAAATACAATATCTTCTAAACAACTACGAATGGAAAATCGTCAACATGCCCGACTGAGATAAAGTAATGAGCACATCTGATCTGCAAAAAAATGAAGGCGTCTATCAAACTAGGATCTGGAATCGTCCACAAAAAATGCAGCAACGAAAAATAGAAATGAACTCCTAAGTTGGGCCTCCCTGTGGCTGGGCACCTAAAAATGGTATTTACAAAAAGAAATAGATTAGAAAATGGGCTAGAGCCCGAGTAAAAAACATTTAAACATTCAGCAAGTATTTAAAATGCTTAATTAGCAGATATTATATGCATGTTAGATTCACGACTCTCACTTGAGGTCATCACCCCTCAACTAGTGTGCAGCCTAACGTATACTCCTAACCCGTCCTAGTTATACAACCCCGTCTAACTGGTTTTAATTAAATATTTTACTTTATCGACTAACTTTTGGTACTCTCTTGTGTCACCCATACAACAACAGTTTATGTTCTATGTCTATTGGACATTTATAATTTCTCATATAATATTAAATTCTCGCACACTTATATACATTTAGATATCACTATCTTTCTCATCTACTAAGAACAAACAGTTGAATTAAATCACAAGTATATATACATGTCTCTCTCTCTCTCTCTCTCTATATATATATATATATATATATACACACACACACACACTATTATAGCACCCTTAGGCTGAGACCTGCGGTGCATGCATACTCTGCTATCATGTCCTGGTACATCACACATTGTATAAAGGACAGTTGGTTCTATATCTCTCTCGAACCATAAATAAAAATCACATATATTGGAGGCGAATATAGTTCCAAACCTATGGGCTACACACATACCTACGCACCCATATGACCGTCAACTTATCGTTCTCACAAATAGGCCTTTTCTAGGTTTTATATTATGAGGTACATGTCAAAAATTCCCCCAAAGGTTCATCAAGAAATGACTGTCTCGATAAGGAAACCTCCCGTGATAGCAAACAACATAGGTATGTCATACACATAAGAAATCATGCAATGGGTATTCACACCATCTATTTTTTTTATATCATTGGTATAAGTATACGACGTCCTATTCACAATTCCCATACTTAGTATATTTATATCCCGAATATCCCACGTATTAGTAAATTTAAATTATACTTCTTGTTGTACGTTCCCGAGTATCTCTCGCCTCACAAAGTGTGTCCATTATTTTATACATAATATCAGTAGGTAACTCACTCATATCCTACTAGTCTAAGTCATCATTTTTATAGAATTCCCGTGACTCGAATTATCCTTCAATTTAGATTTTTCCCCTCGATTAAGCCTAATTAATTTAACCCTTAGATTCTCCTCATAGGGCCAAGCCCCCCAACCTAGGCCTAGTGGTACATCAATATAATCCCCATTAGATTTAAATTTTAATCCGACAAGTGAGCCCCAAACATTTCCCAAAGATTTTAAACAAAAAGAGAAAAGTGGCCGAAATCTGGGCAGCCGAATCGATTCGGCCAAGAATCGAATCGATTCGCCCCTACACGTATTGTCTTCTACCTTTGTCTGTTACGAGCTTTCTCCATTTTTATACCTACAAACCATCATTATACTATCCTAAACTCCCAAACAAAGGTCTATAACCTTGTAGAAACATGTACCAATTATTTTTGACGTAGGATAATCTTTAATCTCTAACAAAACAATCCCAAATCAGATTTAATCCAATATAATCTTAAAAAACCTAGAATTTCCTATTTCTTTAAATCTCATTAAAGATTCCAATTTTCTTCATCCAGATTGAATATAAATTCGTGGGTTTTATATTACATGCATGAGGGAATCTATCCTATATCAATTTCACCCAAGATTTTGATATATGTCTTCCAAACTCATCCAAAACACATGAATTTCATAGCTAATTCGACCTACTCTATCGTGTACATCATATATGCTTATGAATTAGAAAGTTTAAAAACTTGTCTTTTACAGTAGGTCTGATTCGTTGAAGATGATGGGCATGGTGGTGTTCCTCTTCCCCCGATCTACATGGTGGTGGTATTGGTGGTGCAATTTGAATAGGAATTGGTGGTTGTAGCCTTTGGAGCCTCCTCTCTTCTCCCTCCTCTGGCCTCTCTGCAACTCTAATAATTGTAATCCTGGAAGACTCCTATTCCCAGATGATATAAAACTCTAAATTTCGTAGGTCATATTTCTCCAAAAATACAAATGACAAAAATACCCCTCCGGGGTGCCAGTTTGGCCCAAAAGTGCTCCGGGACCCAAACTAAACCCTTGAGTAGACTTTTCTGACTATTTTGACCTTTCCGAACACTTTGTCTCACTTGAAATAACCATATGGATGAATTAAAACAAATTACCTTTTATATCCTTAAATTGAGTCCCGACACGACTGACGCGCACGTCCCGACTAAATTACTATAACTGTCGTATTTTTCACTCGCGACAATTTTACTTTATTGATAATCGTATATTACTTTATTAACTAAGTAATATTCAACATAATTAACATCAATAAATATTAACCCTTGTCTCGCTAATTAATATTTATTATCCCGAATTAATTATTCAAATTTAATTTAATTAATCTCAATTTAATTCATAATTAATCCAAATATAAAAATCATTAAAAGTATGGGGTATTACATTTGGATCCTATCAAGTAAGACTTAAACATATAAAGAGAAAAAATAATAGCGAGGAACTCTTTTTCAGTTGTGAAATAGTTTAATAGGGCATTATTAAGAGTCCTACTGGCATAGTAGATAACATGAGAAAGTTTCTCATTGCGCTGACCTAGAACCACACCTATGGCATAGTCGGAAGCATTACACATGATCTCAAATGGCTGACTCCAGTCGGGGGGTCTCATAATAGGTGCAGAGGTCAATTCCTTTTTAGCCTTTCAAAAGCTTAAAGACATTCTTCAGTGAAATTGAAGGGTGTATCCTTACTAAGAATATTGCACAAGGGTCGAGAGATTTTGCTAAAATCCTTAATAAATTTCTGATAGAAACCGGCATGCCCTAAGACTGACCGAATATCTCGTACAGTTTTAAGAGGTGGGAGATTAACAATGAGATCTATTTTAGCTTCATCTTCCTCAATACGCTTTTCAAAAATGATGTGAACTTGCACTATGCCTTGTTTGACCATGAAGTGACACTTCTCCCAATTAAGCACGAGATTGTTTTCCTTACTCCTCTTCAGAACGAGGGTGAGGTGATGGAGGCACTTATCAAAACAAGACCCAAATACAAAAAAATCATCCATAAATACTTCGAGAAAATACTCCACCATATCCGAAAAGATATTCATAATGCATTGCCGAATGGTAGCGAGCGCATTGCATAACCCAAAGGGCATGTTTCGGTAAGTAAAATTACCAAATGGACAAGTGAAAGTAGTTTTCTCTTGATCCTCGGGAGAGATGGGAATTTGATTTTGGCCAGAGTAACCGTCGAAAAAATGGTATTATGGATAGCCTGCTAGTCTCTCTAGCATTTGGTCTGTAAAAGGAAGAGGAAAGTGATCCTTCCTTGTAACAGCCTTCAACTTTCTATAATCAATACACACTTGCCAACCGGTTTGAATCCTCATGGTTACTAACTAATCATCATTATTTTTCACTACCATAACACCAGATTTCTTCGGGACAACTTGAACGGGTTTGACCCATTGACTATCAGAGATGGGGTAAATGATACCCGGATCGAGAAATTTTAGCACCGCGTCTTGGACAACCTCTTTCATATTGGGATTAAGTGTGCGTTGTGCTTTATGGGTATTTTTAGCATCGTCTTCTAACTGTATCCAATGCATGCGCACCGAGGGATTTATCCCCTTAATGTCAGTTACGGTCCATCTTATAGCTTTCTTGTGTTCATTAAGAATACGCAATTGTTTACCTTCCTGTTCTTTATCCAAGTCATACGTAATGATAACAGACAAGGATTCAGAAGGTTCTAAGAACCTATACTTGAGCGTTTCAAGCAGTGGCTTCAATTTAATCTTGGGAGCTTTTTTAATCGAGGTTGGAATAGGTGACGTGAAAAGTGACAGGGGTTTAGGCTTATACATCTTACTCCCTACTTCCATGATAGGGGCAGAGTCGAGGAGAGCATTGACTTCTTCAATTGACTCTTTGACATCAAATTTGGACCCAAAAATGCATGATATGTTGCTAAAGGGTCGTCATTATAATTTTGCTCTAAAGTCTCTTAGACGATACTATCAATTATGTTGACATCCACAGGTTCATCATCATCGAGTGGTTGTTTGGTCAAATTGAACACGTTAAAGTCCATAGTCATGTTCCCAAAGGATAAGTTCAATTGGCCGCTACGACACCTAATGACGGTATCAGATATGGCGAGGAAAGGATGACCCAAAATAACAGGGATTTGTGCAAGAGGATTTTGCACTTGTTGGGTGTCTAAGATAACGAAATCGATGGGAAATACAAAGTCACCCACTTTAATTAAGACATCCTCAATGATACCTCTCAAAATTTTCACAAAACGGTCGGCTAAGGACAAGGTGATCCTAACCGGATTTAGCTCCCTCAAACCTAGTTTCTCGTACACGGTGTACGGTAGAAGGTTCATGCTTGCTCCTAAATCTAGAAGGGCTTTCTCAATGATATGCTCCCCTATCTTGTTAGAGATCATCGGAGTACTGGGATCCTTATACTAGATGGGAGTTCGATAAGAAATGATCGAGCTTGCTTGCTCAACGAGAAAAGCTTTTTTTGGTACGTTAGTGCTTCTCTTGAAGGTACAAAGGTCCTTCAAAAATTTAGCATAGGACGGGACTTGTTGATAGCATTAAGCAATGGGATATTGATTTGTACTTGCTTGAATACTTTCAACATCTTGTCAACTGGCTCCTTTTTCTTTTGGGGCACCAACCATTGGGAAAATGGAGATTTTGGGACATATGTCTCTACAGATGGCTCGAAAGGTGCGGGTGAGGAGAAAGTTGGATCCACGAGGGGATCTTCTTTCTCTGTACATTTTTCGAATCTACTCTCGGTGGGTAGTGAAATGTTTTTCTCTACTTCCTTATCGGACTTAAGCATGATGATGGCTTTCGCATGCTCTTGGGTATGTGACGTGCTCGTGTCTTCTTGAGTAACAAATTAACCCCTAGGCATGTTACCCATTGGATTGGGTTCGTGCTGACTAGGTTGTAATACCCCATAATTATATGGCTTTTAATTATGAGATTTATTAAATGAAATTTCTTCTAATTGTGGGATTAATTATATTAGTTTGGGATAATTAATTAGAAATTAATTCGGATTTAAATAACTAGCGAGACGAGAGTTAGTATTTAAATATGATGATAATGTTGAATATTACTGAGTGATTATGGTAATATGTGATTATTTAATTTATTAAAATTGTCATGAGTTGAAAATACAACAGTTTCAAAAATTAAGTTGGGACGCGCGTGTCAGTCGTGTCAGGACCAAATTTAATGGATTTAAAAGTATTTTATTTTTATGACATTCGTATGACCATTTTGAGTGCGCTAACGTCTCCAGAAGGGTGGAGATAGTCAGAAAACACTAGCCGGGAGTTTAGTTTGGGTCCCGGGGCATTTTAGGCCTAATCGACAGCCTGGGAGGGTATTTTAGTCACTTTGACTTTTTGAGGAATAGTAACTCACAAATTTTAGACTGATTATATCAGCCAAAACTTGAGTCCCTTAGGGTTTCACAACCAAAAATCATAAACGTCCATTAGAGAGGAATGAAAGGAAGTTCCCAAAAGAGAACCAACCCTCGGAGGCTTTTACACCACCGTCACCACCACCGGATAGATCGAAAAGAGAGAATCACTCCCATACCGTCTGCTTCAAAGGATCAGAATCTCTATTTTCAGGCAAGTCATTTATCTTGCAATAATTTATGGCATATACTTTACATGAAAGTTTAGGCTTGATGTTAATTTATGAATAATGACAAAAATATGAAATTGGAGACTTAATAATTGATTTGGAGTAGGTTTGCATGTAGTGATCCTTCTGGAAATGTTTGATGAACGAAATTATAAATTAAGGGTTAAGAATCACGAAATTTAATTGAGGGTTATGATGATTTTGGAGGAAAGAGTGAAGAATTAGGGTTGTAGTGAAATTCATGACTTTTGATCCAAGAAAACGATGTTCTATGATACTTTAATGATTCTTGAACGTTAAAACCTGTGTATATATGTTGGTTTACGG
The DNA here is from genome assembly GCA_949130495.1 of Sambucus nigra. Taxonomy (NCBI): domain Eukaryota; kingdom Viridiplantae; phylum Streptophyta; class Magnoliopsida; order Dipsacales; family Adoxaceae; genus Sambucus; species Sambucus nigra. The sequence goes on from OX422209.1 coordinate 208,567,104, forward strand.
ATTAGTAAACTTAGTTGGGAGATTGGGACGTTGTAATGGAGGATTTGGGGTAAAAATGGTAGAACCCGTAACTATTAGAGAAATTTTCGACTGAAACCTGTTCGATCGATCGATCAACTCAAGAATGTCAATCGATCGATGGATCAATCGATCGACCACTTTTCTTCAATCGATCGACCTCTCCTGATTTTTGGCAATTGTTTTCCTTTAAGGTTTAATGAAAATTCCAAAGCCAATATTTATTCTTAGGGTGATTAAGATAATATTGTGGGACTTAGTTAAGGTCAGTAGGGTCTTAGTTATTGCCGAAAAATGTTATAACTTATGGGATTGAGCGTTATAATTACGAATGGTTACCGAGTGAGGACGGTTTGAGATCTTTCGATTTTAGGACTGAAAGTGGAATGAAAGATAATTTAAGGGATTTTATATTTGCTGAGATAACCTTAGGAACAAATGGGGGACCTAGTAATCACTTGGGATAGGTATAGGTATCCGAATCTGTATGACGAGACTTGTCGTGTTAAATAAATATTACGTAGAAGATACGGAACGTAAATATTATGGGTGAGGCTTAATACATTGGGGATGAGTATACCTATAATGAAATTGTTTATATACTGGTTGTGTGATTTTCTAGTATATGGATTATTGTGTGTATAACATACCTACCATACTTGATATCACGGGAGGTCATTCATAAGAGGATAGTGTGGTCTCGATGTGACCTTCGGGGGGACTTTAGATTTATACCTTAGAACATAGAACTTGGAAGGGCTTATCGTTGAATGGATAAGTCTGCTGACCTTGGGAGCATAGGTATGTGCGTGACCCATGGGTATGTGAACTATGTTCGCCTCCACTATGTGTGATTTTTATTGAAACGGTTCCTGAGTGATTCAAAACTTGTGATCCTCACGTACGTGATGTACCGGGATACGATAGCAAGATTTTATCCTTGTGGGATGCCTGATTTGTATATGAGATATTATACTGGTGTATATACATATAATTGTGATAGTTCTGTTGTGTTGCTTAGTAGATGTGAATAACTAATATATTTGAATGAGCTAAGAATGTGAAAATTTTAATTGACACTTGAGATAAATAATTTAATGAATGAGAATATGGGTTATGAATATAATTTATTTGGGTGTTACGAGTAGATACCCTATGTTAAGATGCGATGGCAGGAGTGGTACATACTAGTTAGTTAGCGGCATAACTAGGATGGGTTAAGGTTATACGTTAGGCGTGCACATTAGTTGAGAGGCGAGAAACTCATGTGAGAGTACGCAACTAACATGTTTATTATATGTGTTGTTTAATATTGTGATTTAAACACTTGCAGTTTTAAAATATTTTCACCTCGAGCTCTGACCCGTTTTCTTTCAAATCTAATTTCTTGTAAAACCTTTTAGGTGCCTAGCCACAGGGACGCCAAGCATAGGAGTTCCATTACATTGATGTGCTGTAGCTGTTGTGGAAGTTACAGGATCTCGGTATTAGATGCCTCCTCATTCTACATTTGTTTCTATTAAGGGTCATTCATCAGTTAGGGCATGTCACCCATTTCCATTTAGAGATTGCATTCTTAGACTTTCAGTTTTATTTCAGTGTTGGATTTATTTATTTATTCAGGCTTTGTATTGGGATTTATTCAGTATTTGGATTATTCAGGGGAGTGTTACTCCGGACTCATTTTACTTATTCCCTTACTATTCTATTGTGGTTCTGATGTGGATGTGGTATATTTAGCTTATAATTTAATTGGTTGCATGTTAATTTAATTTCATTATAAAAACCTGGCATCTCTCTATTTAAATATTAGGTGGCTAGTAATGAAATGTTATCGACCGTGAAGCTAAGACTGAACCAACTTGATATTCTGTATTAATCTAATAAAGGAGTAGCTACCCGGTATTTAATTAGTCGGGGTGTCACAGGTGGTATCAGAGTCAGGTTCTAGTGTCATTTAGGATCTAATGGACTTATTATGCTTACAACATAGCTTTCTTTGATATAGAGCCCTATGTTTATGATTGTTGATTTCTTTGGTGAGGTTTCATTCTCGTGCTATAGTATATATGATAGTGAATCTTATTTGTATTTTGGTGTGTTCGTGTGCCGAACGATGCAGTATGTCAGGCGAGGACAGTTGGGCGGACAACAGGAGGCAAAGCTCAGTTGAGGTTATAAGGTATATTCAAGAATGATGATCGTAGTTGAGGTTACCCCTATTGTGGCACAAAAGGCCAGAAAGGTAAAGACGGTTAAGGCACAACATATGACTTTCAGTAAACACTATAGTAAAAAGTGGGGTCAAATTTGACTCACCCAGCAAGGTTGGAATGGGCAAGAGAGTCAGACGAAACATTGAAGAGAACCAGCAGTAAAAATTCTAGAAATACGAAAATGGCATGTGTTAGCCAACGAAGGTAAAATATCCAAAGGCTTGGGTATATGACGGAGTATGGCTAATCGTGAGTGCAAATTTGGGGTAAAATTTTTCTTGGCTCGTAAGAGCTGAGTTGTAATGGTGAGAGGTAACCACAACACTTAGAAGTGGAATGTTTTGTCAAAAGAAGGCGCATATGTATGGTTTGACCATAAGTTCCTTCATCAGATGTTTAGGATAGGATGCAAACGTTGTTCTGAACTCACACAAGAGGGTCGGACAGAGGTTACTTTGTGAAAAGAAATTTCATTAATTATCGGACCTTACACCGAATGAAGTAGGTGCAATGGAGAAGAGGACATTGAAGGGGAAAAGTTAATTTACAAGAAGAATTGTTTGCCTTTCTGGGGAATTCTGCTTGGATGATCAATGTAGATGGTAACAATATCGCGTTTTGTTAATATGGAGGTAAACGCTTCCTTGTGTGGGGAGTTACAAGGATCGAAGAATTTAGACAATGTAAGATCAGGGGAAATAGTGTTGGTGAAGCACCCCAAGGGGGAGACCCATCAGGGGACCCATTTAAATGATTTGGATAAACTGAAATGTTTACCGAGCAATAGTGATTTCAGTAAGAGTTGTCGATGCCAGTAGCATGTTCCTTTGGGCCATCAAAGCTAAGGGAACAATAGAGGTAATCATCTGAGTCGAGACTACCAACGTCTGAGAGAAGGACAACCCTAACATGGTCATTGTGACCGAAGACAAGTGGAGTATGTGTAGAAGTATTTTGTGGGGAGTGAAACCCGTGCGTTAATTTTTTTTTCCCGAAGCAAGTATAGGGATAAGGGTATGGTGCCTAGCAAGGGAAATAGTTATTGAAATTTTCGATTTAGTACGGACAGGTGTGTTAAGTCCAAGAACCATTTGAGCAGCCAGGGTGATTGGCAAGGTAGAAGTATGAGTTATATCCTCGGATGATGTTGCGTATTGTATGTATTATGAACGAGTTACTACATTTTTTATTATTACTATATTCGCATGAGATACAAGTTTAGTGCGTATATCGGCAATGTTATTATTTATATGGATATTTTCCCTTATATAGTGGGGTTACCTTTAGTGTGATCCGCGGAGGATGAATGGGTGTATCTCTAGTGGCACATACCTTATTAAAATTTCTCGTTTTAGAGATGTGTTATACGAGTATGATATTATCCTATTTATGGTTTTTATTATATGCTTAAACCGATAGTGTGCGGATATTGCAAGTCTATCGGGGTTTCTACCTTGGTGTAGAATGTTTTGTTCTGGCGAGGCCCCATCTGTGAGAGGGTGGGGCTCGCGTTTATATATTTGCACATATCTTTATATATATTGTTGAGACTTCAAAAAGTATAATGGTCTCGAATATTTGTTCCCGGTATGTGTAGGGACTTTATTGATATAAATTGGAGTGTATTTGGTTACTGTTTAGCGAAAAGATTTAGCGGGTTATTGTAATTAACGCTCAGGATGTGGTAATAAGAAGAGTGCATTGATATATCACCCTTTAGAGACGTGGAAGTTAATACTCATAGTTGCATGTCTGGGGACGGGATTTTGAGAGCCCCGATTATATTTGCATGATGTTTATGGAATGTGATTTCCATCAACGTTAAGAGACAGTGTCTTTCTGAAGAAGTTCCGTGTTTAAGAATTTTGTGAAAGGAGATGTAACTCTATTGTCAAGGGACGGGAATATAGGGGTACATGTTATGGACTGAGGGTCTAACGGATTTCGATGACTGACAATGCTAGGCAGTAGTGTATCGGGGGGTTCCTTATTTGGATTTCGCTTTGCGAGACATTCCATGCATGAAACTTAGCGTAAGGTTGGTAATAGGGAGATGTCTGGCCATTTGTCCATGATTTGGGTACCTCGATCGTTATGGAAGTATGTAGTTATAACTGGAAGTTAAAGGGGTAAATTACGATATAAGGCCAGTAGAGCCAGTTGTTAGTGAGGAAGTGCTGATAATTTCATTTTATTTTGGCGGGTTGAAGGATGAAATGATGTTAGGAGGATTTAGAATTTCAAAGTCGGGGGTGATTGAGAATGCCCAAGTGGTATGACCACGTTGCAAATTTAGGGACAATAAAGAGTTTGGAGTACTTATGAAGCACATGTGATGTTTAAACCCATATGTATGGATTATAAGGGGTGTAGACACCCTGGTTTACTGATGTGTTAATTGCAGGAAGAAGAGACATAAAGATGACTGAGATTTTTACTTGTGAAACTGATATTGCAAAATAGTAGTGGTAGAGTGGATTAAGCGTCGTAAGAAGTACGACAATCTATAGATTCATGTGCAATCAACGTAGCACGTCCGAAATTGGTTGAAGGGCAGTGGAAAAACATTTAAAAAGGGGGTATCCCTTGAAAAGACAAATATTTACTATTATGTACAATTTGGAGCGGAGTTCCACCTAATCAAATGTTGAGGGTGGCTTAAGCGTAAATAGAGTGAGGATGACAATAAGGTATAAAGAGTCCAGATGTGCACAATGTGGTGAAAAGTGCACGGGTCCGAACTTTTAGTATACGCCGAGGGAAGAAGAGGGTTATTAATTATCATTTAACGGGAAGACTAATACATGAAAGTAGGTATTAAAAGGGTTATAGTAAGTATTAGATCGGTTGGGGTAAGACGATCAACCAGATAATTTTATATCAAGCCGACGATTCCAGTGATGGAAGAGTCAAGTTGGTAAATTTCTTTGAGGGGTTGCTAACTTATAAATAAGTAACGAGTTCCTTCAAATGTGTGGAACGGGTTTTCAAGAAGGAAAGAAATTTGTATATCCGTGGGTGATTTACATTATTAGATAGTGACCGCGCCGGTATGTGGTCTCAACCATTATTAATCCGAACTAGGATGAGATTTTCGAAACTCACTTTCAATATGGGGTATAAGGACGTAGTGGGAAAAGTTTCATTTTGAGAAAGTTGTATCACCTAAAACCCGAGGAATAGGCGCAAGGTGATTGACGATTGGTGGAACTGTATGAAAGTAATTTTGGATTCATTGCGATTATTTCATTTCTAGTAAGTGAAGTATAATGTGGTAATGGGAGAGGATATTACCTAATAGGAAGTTGTGAGAAAGCACCCGTACCTATTTATAGTGGACAAGATGCTTATTGAGGTTTGTGTGGATAAACCTTACTATCCTCCCTCTGGATGCTTAGAGGTGAGTGGATTATCCGAGTTTTCGATCAGTCAGAAGTTGGAGTTCGATGACTATATTGGGTTTATCACCAACCGTCTGAAGTGGCTTTCCCTTGTGTAAAAGTCACAACGCTGGGAACAGAGATTTAAAGAACGAACAAGAGTAGTCTGATGTTTTATGGTTGCTCCCAAGAGGGGAGTTTTGTGTTTAAATAAACACGGGAGTTGATACAAAGTGAGGTGCGAACTCACAATAATATTGAGATAATGCGGCCAATGATATATAGAAAATTCTTATTCGAATTTTGTTTAGTAAGCACAACGTGAGGTGCATTTATTAAAGTGTAACCCTATAACTGATAAAGTGTAAAGTGTGTTTAATAAGTAGGTTATGAAACGAGGGCGGTAGTGATTAAGCCTTTCTTTGTATTTTGTTTCGGGTACTAGAGGATAACTAATATTTCCAGGTATGCCTACTTTTCTGAATTTTGGGACGAAATTCCGTTATTAGGGGGAAGTATGTAATACCCCGTAATTTTATGGCTTTTAATTATGAGATTTATTAAATGAAATTTCTTCTAATTGTGGGATTAATTAAATTAATTTGGGATAATTAATTAGAAATTAATTCGGATTTAAATAACTAGCGAAACGAGAGTTAGTATTTAAATATGATGATAATGTTGAATATTACTGAGTGATTATGGTAATATGTGATTATTCAATTTATTAAAATTGTCGTGAGTTGAAAATACGCCAGTTTCAGAAATTAAGTTGGGACACACGTGTCATTCGTGTCAGGACCAAATTTAATGGATTTAAAAGTATTTTATTTTTATGACATCCGTATGACCATTTTGAGTGCGCTAACGTGTCCGTAAGGGTAGAGATAGTCTGAAAACACTAGCCGAGAGTTTAGTTTGGGTCCCGGGGTATTTTAGGCCTGACCGACAACCTGAGAGGGTATTTTAGTCATTTTGACTTTTTGAGGAATAGTAACCCACGAATTTTAGACTGATTATATCAGCCAACACTTGATTACCTTAGGGTTTCACAACCAAAAATCATAAACGTCCATTAGAGAGGAATGAAAGGAAGTTCCCAAAAGAGAACCAACCCTCAGAGGCTTTTACACCACCGTCACCACCACCGGATAGATCGAAAAGAGAGAATCACTCCCATACCGTCTGCTTCAAAGGATGATAATCTCTATTTTCAGGCAAGTCATTTATCTTGCAATAATTTATGGCATATACTTTACATGAAAGTTTAGGCTTGATGTTAATTTATGAATAATGGCAAAAATATGAAATTGGAGACTTAATAATTGATTTGGAGTAGGTTTGCATGTAGTGATCCTTCTGGAAATGTTTGATGAACGAAATTATAAATTAAGGGTTAAGAATCACGAAATTTAATTGAGGGTTATGATGATTTTGGAGGAAAGAGTGAAGAATTAGGGTTGTAGTGAAATTCATGACTTTTGATCCAAGAAAACGATGTTCTATGATACTTTAATGATTCTTGAACGTTAAAACCTGTGTATATATGTTGGTTTAATGATTAGTAAACTTAGTTGGGAGATTGGGACGTTGTAATGGAGGATTTGGGGTAAAAATGGTAGAACCCGTAACTATTAGAGAAATTTTCGGCTGAAACCTGTTCGATCGATCGTTCAACTCAAGAATGTCAATCGATCGATGGATCAATCGATCGACCACTTTTCTTCAATCGATCGACCTCTCCTGATTTTTGGCAATTGTTTTCCTTTAAGGTTTAATGAAAATTCCAAAGCCGATATTGATTCTTAGGGTGATTAAGATAATATTGTGGGACTTAGTTAAGGTCAGTAGGGTCTTAGTTATTGCCGGAAAATGTTATAACTTATGGGATTGAGCGTTATAATTACGAATGGTTACCGAGTGAGGACGGTTTGAGATCTTTCGATTTTGGGACTGAAAGTGGAATGAAAGATAATTTAAGGGATTTTATATTTGCTGAGATAACCTTAGGAACAAATGGGGGACCTAGTAATCACTTGGGATAGGTATAGGTATCCGAATCTGTATGAAGAGACTTGTCGTGTTAAATAAATATTACGTAGAAGATACGGAACGTAAATATTATGGGTGAGGCTTAATACATTGGGGATGAGTATACCTATATTGAAATTTTTTATATACTGGTTGTGTGATTTTCTAGTATATGGATTATTGTGTGTATAACATACCTACCATACTTGTTATCACGGGAGGTCATTCGTAAGAGGATAGTGTGGTCTCGATGTGACCTTCGGGGGGACTTTAGATTTATACCTTAAAACATAGGACTTGGAAGGGCTTATCGTTGAATGGATAAGTCTGCTGACCTTGGGAGCATAGGTATGTGCGTGACCCATGGGTATGTGAACTATGTTCGCCTCCACTATGTGTGATTTTTATTGAAACGGTTCCTGATTGATTCAAAACTTGTGATCCTCACGTACGTGATGTACCGGGATATGATAGCAAGATTTTATCCTTGTGGGATGCCTGATTTGTATATGAGATATTATACTGGTGTATATACATATAATTGTGATAGTTCTGTTGTGTTGCTTAGTAGATGTGAATAACTAATATATTTGAATGAGCTAAGAATGTGAAAATTTTAATTGACACTTGAGATAAATAATTTAATGAATGAGAATATGGGTTATGAATATAATTTATTTGGGTGTTACGAGTAGATACCCTATGTTAAGATGCGATGGCAGGAGTGGTACAGACTAGTTAGTTAGCGGCATAACTAGGATGGGTTAAGGTTATACGTTAGGCGTGCACATTAGTTGAGAGGCGAGAAACTCATGTGAGAGTACGCAACTAACATGTTTATTATATGTGTTGTTTAATATTGTGATTTAAACACTTGCATTTTTAAAATATTTTCACCTCGGGTTGTGACCCGTTTGCGTTTAATTCTATTTTCTTGTAAAACCTTTTAGGTGCCCCGCCACAGGGACGCTAAGCATAGGAGTTCCAATACATTGACGTGATGTAGCTGTTGTGAAAGTTACAGGATCTCGGTATTAGCGCCTCCTAATTCTACATTTGATTTTATTCAGGGTCATTCATGAGTTAGGGCATTTCGTCCATTTCCAATTAGAGATAACATTCTGAGACTTTCAGTTTTATTTCAGTGTTGGATTTATTTATTTATTCAGGCTTTGTATTGGGATTTATTCAGTATTTTGATTATTCGAGGGAGTGTTACTCCAGATTCGTTTTACTTATTCCCTTACTATTCTAGTGTGGTTGTGATGTAGATGTGGTATATTTAGCTTATAATTATATTGGTTGCATGTTAATTTAATTTCATTATAAAAACCTGGCATCTCTCTACTTAAATATTAGGTGGCTAGTAATTAAATATTTTCGACCATAATGCTAAGACTGAACCAACTTGATATTCTGTATTAATCTAATAAAGGAGTAGCTACCCGGTATTTAATTAGTCGGGGTGTCACATAGGGTATGTTCCCTTGTTCCTCTCATTCAACGCGTTTGTAAGTTGCCTCATTTACTAAAAAAGATTACAGAGAAAGATATATTTTTTTTATTAATTTTGAAAAAAAAAATCAACTTTTTTGGGGACTATTTACTAAAAAAACAATTTTGGAAATTTTAAGATTTTTTTTTCTATTTTTTTTATGTATTTTGTGATAAAGTTGCGTTAAAAGTGATATTTAATTAAAAAAAACTTAATATGATTTTTTTTACTAACTAAAACAAAAAAAAATAGAAATATTAGTAGTTGATTTTTGTTTTTGGATTTTTTTTTGTCTTTTATAAAATTTTTACTAACAAAAATGCGAAAAGTAAAAAAAAATAGCCCAAAAGTCACAACTTCTTTAAAAAAAAATCGAACAAATATCCGGCAACGACGCCAAAAACTTGTTGTCAATTTTATAAAATATCGCAAGTGCACAAGTTATATAGAATAACGAGTGTAACTCCGGGTCATATCAACGAAGATTTATCAATTTTTTTTCGTTTAAAATAATTATAACTTTCTAACTAGACTAAATGAGTTTATAGATGAGATGTAATATTAAACCAAGCAAACACAAATAAAAGTCCGACCAAAAAAATATATATAGACTAGTGTGTGAGGAAACTAGGACATTGGATCCATTTATCACCTTTAACTAATACTATGCAATAATTTAAACTCGTCATTCCCGATTTTATAACTCAAATTAAATCGACTCTCGCCGTATTTAATTCAAAAAATAACACGGTTAAGTTCAAAATAAAATTTTATGTCTTTAAGTTTAGGCTGCTAAAATCCATATTCCCTTTAAAATATAGTTTTTAAGCATGAACTATCAAAATAATCGAGTACAAGCATAATTCGTCAAAAAGTACTCACACTAAAAACAAATAATATGATTTTTTTCCAAACAAAGTCAAAAGTTTAAAGCACACTCTCGTGTCGTTTTAAATGAATACCGAATTTTTAAAACCTTTAGCACATATCGGGAACAAAGGCGAATTTAAATCATGCACAATATTAATCAAACATGATAATTTCACCTAGTTCTAGTAAAGAAATTAAGCTAGCATAATTGAAGACATAATAAAATTGCAAGAATGAATACTAATTTTCATTAATAAAACAAACTTACTATTGTTGTGTCTCACAAATAATCTTGAAGAGATTCCTCCCACAAAGATACAATTATTGCCCCTCAAATATAAATAAAACTACCAAAAATTGTTCTAAAGTGGCTTTATCAAATTCTTCCAAAATAATGAGCCAAATGGTCTTATTTATGCGCTTAGGGTGGTATTTGCATTAGTAAAAAACACTTATTTTAATCAGTTGAAAATGAATTATAAAATTCAAAAACCAATTTTAAAAGGTATTTTATGAAATAAAACAATTTTTTTTTTATGATTGGTGGCTTATTGAATTTGGATTTATCTGCACAGATTTTTTGACATGATCAATCAATGTAAATAGCAGTTAGTTTTGAATGATTTAGCTTTGAAGCACTTGGATTGATGATGTGGCAGTTGATTGGTTAACCATGATGTGGTGGTTGATTGGTCAGCGATGACATGGCGCATATTGAGTTGATGACTGCACTCCTGAGGTGGCTGTTGACCGGTCAGCATCCTGATGACGTGGAAATTGCTGAAAAATTATTGGTTTTGATAGGAATCGAACCCTTAACCTAAATCCCCTTACTCCCGGAGACTAACCACTAACCAACCATGATTCTAAAAATACTATGCCTCCATAAATATATAACCCTTATTTTTTACCACTATTCCAAATTCATTCTTTGGACCCCAAAACTTCTAAAATATTCTTTTGACCTTCAATCCTCACCAAAATTTAAAGGGTACCTATAAAATTATAAAATAAATGATATTAATTCAAATTCAGACCTATAAAGTTTAGAAAATTACAAATTTACCCTTAATTACAATTTAGACCCCTTCATTTATAACTTTTCCGTTTTAGCTCCAAATTTAACCAAGTTTCAGCGAGAACTTTATTTTGACTAGATAAATGTTTATAAATTATTTTCAAGCCAAAAAAGTTTTTAAAATTATGATTTCATCCCCTGAACTTATTAAAATTGCATTTTTAACTCGAATTTTATTCAAACTTGCATTTTTCTTTTATTTCACGAAAACAACTCTAAAAGCTCATTATTTATGATATAATGGGCCTACCAAGGCCTAGATTTGGGCATAATTCATATAAAATAATGCACTCATCTGAGGGTCATCAGCAATATGGTCATGGGGACCAGGAGGGCTTTCCCCTAGACTATGCTAATCATGACGATCAGTGGGCGTCAATCATCTCCTCCATCCCAGAGGGTTAGATATGAGATTGGTAATTATTACCAATCCTGTAATAAGTGTTGACGTCCTCGAGAGGAGAAAACGGTTGTGAGTGATGAGCTTGATCAATCTAACCAGATCTCAAGGCTCATTATAAATTATGAAAAGTGCCTCCGAGATGAAAGGGTTATCAACAAGCACCAACAAAACCAAAATGTCGCTCTCTAAAAATGCATAGGGAAGTTAGAAAAGGAGGCCTAGAGGGAAAAGTGCAAGCATGGGCACATATCACGAACTTCTAGTCCTTAGGCGAGTAGGGCTTGTAGTCGAGGAAGGAGCACTCAGTGACAGAAGGAATCCCCTCCTTACAAAAAGTCATATGGAAGGAGACCATGATCTAACTAGCGACGAGGAGACAGAGAGATTTGTGATCCCATCACGTGATAGGTGGATAGAAACCCAACCCATCAAGGGGATCATAAAACCAAGGATCTTGCATGAAGATCCCTTATTTGTCAAATGAAATTTCCCTTCAGGCGGGCTGTAGAGGAATTTGATGCACCTAAGAAATTTACTCCTCTACGATCAAGATCTATAAGGGGAAAACAAAACCCACCGATCAAGTCAGGCAAAGTCGCTAGGCAATCACTCTATGGAACACAAACGGAGGCTTGATGTGTTGAATATTCCCCTCCAATCTTGGAGACGATATCTAGAAGTGGTTCAAGAAGTTGCTACATCAATCGATCGCTTCCTTCAAATAGTTGATCAAGGCCTTTATAGCAAGGTTTATCACTAGCAATACCCATCCTAAAATTATGGATTCACTTCTCATGATGAAGAAGAAGCCTCAATAAACACTTCGCAAGTACGCGAAAAGATACTAGGAGGTCTATAACGAAGTGGAAGATTACACCGAGCAAGTTGTGGTGGCTTCCTTTAAGATTGATTTGTCGAGCAACTCCGTGCTTTATCAGTCTTTCACTAAGTGAGAGGTCATTACGATCGACAACTTTGTGGAAAATATTGAGAAATACACCAAGGTTGAAGACATAGTAGCCGGAGTTGGTCAAGAAAGAAATCGACATAAATAGTCCACGAATGGGGATAAAGATAGGGCGAGTAAGAAAAGAGGGAAAAGAAGAACATAAAGCAAAAAATAACCAAAAAGAAGGATCCCGAGAAAAAGTGTAAACATATCAAAAATTTATCGAACCGATCTATAAGATCAGAGGTTAACAGTTAAAACTACAAGGCACTCAAATCCCACCTTGAGGAACTGGCCTGAGCCAAGGACCTTAAATATTTTATAGATAAGAAAGAAGGTCCATCACTACCTGTGACTGATTAAAGACAAAATAAAGTCAGGGACGAGGACTTGGGGCAAGAGTTCGCAGAAATTCATGGGGGATTAGAACTAGTGCGCAATCCAAAGCCAGATAATGTTTTGGATGGATGTCTGAATTATGAATTTGTAGTGATTCATGGAGCCTCGAACCCAAATCAAATCAGGGGGAATGCCCTTTTGATGGAAGTAAAGAAACTTATTGTAATAATGGAAGCATTTCAGATCGACCCGACCAAGCCTATTACGGGTAAACACTGGTGACCTAAAGATACTGATTATTCAAAGCATATTATATTAAGCAACGATGATATAGTGGAAGTAAGGACTCCCCATCATAATGCTCTTACAACCACTCTCAAGGTCATAACTGGGATATGGACAAGTTATTGGTGGATCAGTGGAGCTCCTCGGAGGTAATGTACCTCAAGATGTTCAACCAGCTAAATCTGCACGTAGAAAACCTGTAAGAAGCCACTATGCCCTTGGTCGGCTTTGTAGGAATCATGACTTTGCCTTTTAGGAAATTTGTTCTCCTCGTCCAAGCATGAGGAATCCATAATCTCATTGAGTTCCTTGTGGTAGACATGTATTCGTCGTATAATGTTATATTTGGCAAAGGGTGTTGGCATGCCATGAGGGTAGTTTCGTCCACTTACCACCAGAAGGTAAAATGCACAACTGATAAGGGGATCATGGAGATCTGGGGGAACTAGGCCTTAGCCCGAAAGTGTTTCATAACTGGCATCCGACTAAAATAAGATAAAAAGAATGAGAAAATTATGGAGCCAGGATAGGGATTCATACCATCCAAGTAGAAATTAATGTATGGCCGACCTTATGTTGAGGAAACCAGGGATTCTCCTACTGATCAAGTTATGGAACCTCTTAAAAAATGAGGTATTTGATGGCAACGATCATGAGAAGTTCTTGATCAACATCTCACCTACTAACAAAGAGACGAAAGAACTTATTATTTTATAAAATACAGCAAGTGCACGGGCTATTTTAAAATAACAAGTGTAAGTACGGGTCGACCCCATTTTTTTTTTCAAAAAATTGTAACTTTCCAACTATACTAAATGGATTTAGAGATGAGATGTAATATTAAACTAAACTAACACAAAAAAAATGCGACTACGAAATATATAATTAAGTGAATGTGAAAACTAGGATGTTGGATCCATTTACCACATTCAACTAATATTATGTAATAATTTAAACTAGCCATTCCCGATATTAGTCAAATTAAACCGACTCTCGTCAAATTTAATTCGAAAAGTAACACGGTTAAGTTCAAAATAAAATTTAACGTTTCTAAATTAAATGGCTAAAATCCTTATTTCCATAAAAAGTTCACTTTTAAATTCCAAAGTCCAGTCTTTAAGCATGGATTATCAATTAATTTAATAAAAGTATAACCCATCAAAAAGTACTCATACTTAAAATAAAAAAATGATTTTTTTTCAAACAAGGCCGAAGGTTTAAAACACACTCTTATGTTGTTTTCAATGAATACCGAATTTTTAAAACTTTTAGATTATATCGGGAAATAAAGAGGAATTTAAACTTCACAGAATATTAATCAAATAAAATAAACTTCACCTAGTCCTAGTAAAGAAATTAAGCTAGCATAATTGAAGACACAATATAAATGCAAGAATGAATTCTAATTCTCATTAATGAAACAAACGTACAAAAATAATCAAGTCTTATAATTAATCTTAACAAAACTTCTCCCACAAAATAATACTCGGGCCTCAAATAAAATATACTCTCAAAATAAAGGAACCAAAAAATATTTCTCAAACTCTCTAATTTTTCTCCTCCCAAAATAATGAGCCTAAGGGTCCTATTTATAGGGCAACGGGTGAGGTGTTTGAGTTGAAAAGAAACTCTCTTCGATTGGTTATATTCGAGTTGGTAATTATCTCATGGAGTCTTTGGAAAGAGTTGGAGATAATTGAGAAGTCTTTTTTTATAATATTTATACCCAATGTTGGTACTATTCATGTCATTATTCATGTCACTAGCTCTAATCGTATTTTTGACCCCCCGAACTTCAAAATCTCAATTTCGTCTGAACTTCAAAGTTGTGAGTCTTGTCAAGACCTTTCTAAAAGTTATGGTACGGCCTCAACGGACACTCGAGCGATTTTATAAAAATTATTTAGTATGATTGTGTCAACCGTGTCTTGTTGCGACGTATCCTGACAATTTTTGCACATCGACTCCTTTGTTGTCTAAATTCCCGCGGTACCTGTAAAATTACAAATTAAAAATAATTAATTCAAATTTAGGGTCATAAATATTTAGAAAATTAAAGAATCACCTTTCTTTGCATTTTACCCATGAAATTCATAAGTTGCTCGTTTTAATTCGAAATTCAACCGAATATCAGAGAGAACTTTATTTTACCTAGATAAATATTTAAAAATTATTTTCGGGCCCATAAAGTTTTAAAAATTTTGATTTCACCCCTTCGGGTTACTGAAATTGCATTTTTAACTTAAATTTTATTCAAACTTGCATTTTTATTTTATTTCACAAAAATGACTCTAAAAGCTCATTAAGTATGATACAATGGGCCTCATAAGGTCTAGATTTGGGCATAATTCATACAAAATACTGCACTCATTAAATACCCCCAAATCTAAACTTTGCTAGCCCTCGAGCAAAAATTAAAATTTTAAAATCTAACTCACTTTAGTAGGAATCACGATTGCATTTAGCATGTGCAACCAGCCTTTAAACCCCTAGGTTACCCTAGTGGATGAGTTTTATCTCGTGAGGGTTTGCAGTGAATATACCCACAAAATGCAAAAACTTGTCTCAATACAAAAGACATAAAAGTAATATAACCAAGTTTGAATGCAAACTTTATAAATATTATAGAACTTCACTTTTCAATCTAAACTTATTGTGTGTGCGTGCGTAGCCAATATAACCATCCATTTCAAAATATTTAATCGTTACATTTCTTATCCAAAAGTTCGTCTTGATTTCAAAATCTCACAGAATGCACTCACAATCAAACACTCAGAAATGGGTTATTTTCTCTCGGTATATGTGAACAAAAGAGTAAATTTAAATGAACAAATTTCACATATACATGATAAAAATGAAAATTTTCATAATGGATGAATATGATCTCATGAATGGAAAATCGATTACTTATTGAAAACTTTGAATCGCACCATTGATCAAATTCATCTTCTCTCCAAACTCTTACTAACTTCCCTTGAGATCGATTAGGACTTTCTTTGATTGTATTGTAGGCTCAGGTTTTGTCTAGAAAGAATGGCGTTTGGAGTTCAAAACTTCTGAGAATATAAAGGTTTTTTGGTATTTTGACTTTTAGGCACTTTTTATCACCTCCATTTTTTTCTTTTCAACTCACATTTTTTTCACCTTTTTTTTTCTTTCTTCACCCCTTTTTTTCCTTTTCTTTCCACACATATTTTTGCAACCTCCATTTCTTTTGGCCTTTTTCCTATCGCAATTCCACCCTAGAATTCTCAGATATTGGGTATGGCCTTTTTTTATCTGATTTAAACTCCCTGTTTGAGTTGGGTAGGATAATGGGTTTTCAACAAAAAAAATTATTTTCTTTTTGGCTCAAATGGGCTTGCAATGAAATAATGTAAAAATGTTGGAGTTTAGGCTTAGTTTTGGGATTTCAAACGATGGCCTTATCTCATTTCTCAAGTTGCGTTAAGTTGATTTGTGTAACAAGACGTCTTGCTAAGACTTCTAGTTCTTAAAATTTACATTTTGACTTTTTATTTTCAGCAATCAAGCAAAACAAAGAATTTGAGATCATCAACGACTTTATCACTGAAAGAAAGTTTGAGTTATTTTAAGTCGAATTGATTTAAATCTCTCAGAATTGATAAATGGCACAAAAAATCTGACCGGGCTAAAATCTCCACATTTATTCGTTAAGCCTACTAACTTTCGCCTCAATATCCATTTTCAATCATATTATACTACTAATGTGTAAAAAAGTTCATAAGTTGAGTCAAAAGTCAATTATATTGAAAATATTTTTGAATTTTTTAAACTTTTTATGAATTTTATTTTTAAAAATACTATCCTTAACCCAAAACCTAAATTTTACACTGTCCTTATTGTATGCTCAAACTAGAAATATGGACATAGAAAATAAAGTACAGGAAGTAAAAGGACGATATTACCCTGTCCTAGTGTTCCCAACTTCCCACCGATCTCATATGCATTGCATCATAAATCAAAAGTCTGAACAATTAGGAGTCAACCCATTCAACAAGGTATACACATAAAGGCACATAATGAATGTGAGTGAATTTTTTTAGATGCGTAGTCACATTATAGCATAACTGGTCAAACTCGACAAAACTATCATAATGAAATTTTGAATGACACGCTAAGCCTAGGTTTCCCTCAAACTCGAGAATGATTAAACTGGGCTCCAAATAAAATGATACTTTAGTCATGTCCTCGATCTCATCCAAACACTCAAATGACACCGGTGGACGTAGTGGAAAAGGACAATGCATTATGAAAAAACATGCGTCACTGAGTGAAAACGCTCAAATGATTATCTCTACCATTTCATCACCGATAGATAAAACCTCACGTGTCAGCAGACTCTTACAAGAATCGAATTCACGTTCACAGAGAAGGAACGAATCTATCCTATCCTTTCGATCTCTCTCCTCTAAGGAACGAAATGAGTCCAATAACGATTGGGCTTCAATAGTAAGATCCTCATCAACCGGGTTGAATTCTTTCTCAAAATATTCAACTCTCAAATCTAGAGGTAAATCAGGTGGCCAAGCACGTAGATCGATTGTGTTACTAACTTGTAGGGTAGTGATATCGTTCACTTATTGAACGTACTTGACTTCATTCTCTCCCTTATCAGATGATGGTTTCTCTAAATTGAACACGTTCAAACCCATGGTCATGTTCCCAAATGATAGGTTCAGTTGTCCACTACTACATCGAATGACAGCATCAGAGGTGGCCAAAAAGGTCGACCGGGGATGATCAGAATTTGGGTGGATGAGTTTAATACGTGTTACGTGTCTAAGACCACAAAGTCTAACGAAAAGATAAACTTGCCCACTTTAATCAATACATCCTCTACAACACCTCTAAGAAGCTTAGTGGACCGGTCGACTAAGGACCAGGTCATATTAATGGACTTTAACTCCCCCAAACCTAGTTTCTCATACATGGTGTATGGAAAAATGTTCACGCTTACTCCCAAGTCTAATAGAGCTTTCTCAAAGTGATGTTCCTCTATCTTAATAGAGATCATCAGCATCCCAGGATCCTTATACTCAACATAATTTCTATGGGAAATGGTCGAGCTTACTTGCTCGACAAGAAAGCTTTCTTGGGCACGTAGATGTTTCTCCTAAAGGTACAAAGGTCCTTTAAAAATTTGGCATAGGATGGGACTTGTTGTATAGCGTCAAGCAGAGGGATATTGATTTATACTTTCTTGAACACTTCAAACATATTATCAACTTGTAGCACTAAACATTGGGGAAATGGAGCTTTGGGGACATAAGTATCCACATGTGACTCGAAAGATGACGGTGGAAAGGAAGTTGGATCCATGGGTGGATCTTTCTTCTGCTTACGTTTCTCAGATTCACTCTCGGTGGGTGGTGAGACATTCTTTTTGACTTCCTTACAAGACCTAAGTGTGATGATGTCTTTGACATCTTCTTGAGTTTGTGATGAACCAACGTTGTCTTAAATAAAATATTGACCTTTAGGCATGTTCCCTTTAGGATTGGGCTCAGGTTGACTCGATAATGTTCCCTTGTTCCTCTCACTCAACGCGTTAGCGAGTTGAATCACTTGAACCTCGAGTTTGGATATATATTGACTGTTTGCGTGCAATCTCTATTGGGTGGATTGGAGGACACTTTTATTTAATTGCTAGAATAGGAGGGTACTTTGAGCAAGAAAATTCACCGTGTCCTCTAAATCTTGGATATTTGGGGATGAAATATGCATTAGTTCAGGGGCATTCTTTTGAAAACCCGAAGGTGGGGTTACTAGAAAATTGACCTCCATTTTCTTGGCATTGACCCTTAGACCATGTAAAATTGGGGTGGTCTCGCCACCCCGATTGTATGCATTAGAATATGGATCATACTTTGGTGGCTTATTTTGGTAGAGGGCATTGGATTGATTGGTGAGTATCTTGTGGGTCGGAAGGGCAAGACAATTCTCGACTAAGTGGTTGAAGGCATTGCAAAGTACACGCATAGGGGAATCTACAGTTGTACGATCGTAGGTGCGAATCGATTGCCCTCTTTGCTCATCTCTAAAGCTTCTAAACGTCGGGAAAATGTGGCCACTTTGCCATTTAAATCATAACATTGTTTGACTTCGTGAGCTAAACCCTCATTGGACGTGGTGGACCTAGATTCTCTATTGGGTGCCAATCTTGGGACTTTATCGCAATGGCTTCTAGGAATAACTAAGCGTTGACCTTATTTTTTTCCGATAAAATCACCGTTACATAGTGACTCGAGCATAGTTCGAGTATTAACATAGAACCCCTCATATAAAATTTGGACTTGGAGTCTCATCTCAATCCCATGGTGCAAACATTGCAGTAGCAAGTCCTTAAATCTCTGCAAATACATTTATAAGGCTTCTCCCTCATTTAGGATAAATGTATTGATGGCGTAATGTATCGACGCCGTCTTTTGGTTGGTAAAGAATTTTTATCGGAAGGCGACACTCATTTGGTTCCAAGTGGTGATGGATTCATGTTTTAATGAATTAAACCAACTATTGGCTTTGTCTTTCAACGATAATGGGAAAAATTTAATTTTAACAATATCGTCAGTGAGTTGTTGGCACTTAATGGTCCCACATATCTCCTCAAATTCCTGAACATAAAGTTAGGGATCCTCTTTTTTGGTACCTCAAAACAAGGGCAATATTTGGATTGTTCCCGAATGGATTTTGCATTGTGATCAAGTAAAAGTATGCATGAAGAAGGCTGACTAGATCTAGTCGGACAAAGGTAATCTTTAAGGGCTCGTGATGCCAATTCGTCTCCCATTTCAGTAAATGTCGAAAATCTACCTACGTAAGTATTGGGAATGCTAGACTCCACCTAGACAAACGACCGGTATGATCTCGAAACAAACTTCGCATAAAATGTGCTAACTCGATTTTCATTTATTTATATTTTACTTTATTTTATGTGAAGAAAATAAAAAAAAATCGACTCAAACCACGTAATTCCTAGCAATCACGAGCAAATTGAATTATCTAATTTAGGTGAGGGGAATTTTAATTTAAAATCTAGTTTTTCAGAGATTAATCGACGACAACAGGGGTCTCCGAATTAATCTCCCTAATTAAACAACTCCTACTCTTTGACAATGGAGTATTTTAAAGATGACTAACTACGGTTATTGCCTCAAATCCCATTTTTTCCTCCAGGTAGGTGGTCTGTACGAAGAGTCATTAAAAACCACCAATCCTAGATAGGGTAAATCAGAACCGATTTGACATGTTCGTATTGGAGTAGCTTTTAATTTTAGCCTCGTTAAGAGTTTTACGATGAGCTATGTGATATCCTAAGTATAATTTCTACTTGATTTTAAATTAAAGGTGATGGCTCGGGATATGCAAATGCTTGGTTAATTAGTGATTTTCAGTATAATAACCCCCATTTTCTCACGTAAAGGTTGGTCAAGCATGATGCGTCAAAGATGGGGCTTGTGTAGTACCCCGTAATTTTAATGACTTTTAATATGAGATTAATTAAAAGTTAATGGGCTAAATAAATGGGGATTAATTGGAATTAATTATGAGAAATTAATTGGGATTAATCCGGATTAAATATTACTAGAGATTAAAGTAATATATGATTTTGACTATATGATTTTTAATATCACTTAGTGATAAAAAATTAATATGTGAATACAATAATTATTGTCGGGAGCTACAACTATGGCAATAATGGAAATTAAGTCAGGAGACGCTTATGAGTCGTTTCAGGACTAAAGTTGGAAAATAAAATGAGATTTATTTTTAAGTCATTCGAATGATAATTTTGCGTGCGTCGTTGAGTCCGGAAGGGTCAAAATAGGAAGAAAAGTCTACCCGAGGATTTGTTTTGGGTCTCGGGTCAATTGAAAGATGGAAAGACAACTCGAAGGGGCATTTTAGTCATTTTGCTTGAGAGATGAATAGTACTTACATTTTTTTATCTTTTAGCTAACCTTGGAGACTTATTATATATGTGAGTTTAGATGTACGTAAGATTCATTTCATCAAAACACAAAGCGAGGTCTTTTGAGAGAGAGTGAAAAACCTTAGAGAGAAAGCGAAAAGTTATCTTGAGGAGAGGAAGAGTTGCTTGAAAAGGAAGAGTCACCTAGGGCAAACTAAGGGGACAACTGTAACAACCTAGGCTTTTCAGCGGCTATTTTATATTATTTTGCCCGATGGGCTAATTCTATAAAATAGGGGAAGTTGGAGTAAATATTGTTTCCCGTGATATTAAGGGATAATATTTACTATGTTTTGTCTATTTACCGTATGAGAAGGTAAATGGCATTATATTGTGATATATTGCGTCGTTATATGTAAAACGACGGTTATGACTCATATTTAATTTGGAGTATAATTAATGAAATAAAATGAAACTTGGAACATAGAAATAGTTCACATTTCTCCGAATGCCAAAATAGGGGGTGCGGTTGTTTTTAGAATAGTCGAGATAGTCCAAATAAGTGTCATGTTGTATTTTGGAGTTTCGGGCACTTTTGGGGTGTTTTGACTCAATTAAGTGGATATGAGTCATTTTAATGGTGCATTCAAAATTAAAATATTGCAATTATGTTTTAATACCCGTTTAAGTCCCCAACCCCTTTTTCTTTCTTCATTTGTGTTAGAAGCCAAGGGAGAGAGAGAGAAGAGAGAGTTGGGAGAAAATGGGAGAAAAGAGAGAAAATGGAAGATTGGAGCCGAAATCCGTTGCTTCGGGAAGAGAATCCGAGACTACAAACTCGAGGCAAGTTTCTTACTTGCAAGATATTGATTTAATGAGATAAATTGCATGTGTAGTTAAGTTTTAGAGATTTAAATCATATTTGGGTTTTTGTTGATTTTGATGATTAAACCCTTAAATCTTAGTTTTGATTTGATTTGAGGATAAATTATTAGTTATTAATGGTGTAGAAATGATTTGGGAGAATTAGATGTTGTTGATGTTGGATAAAATCAAAGATTTGAGGTTTAGGAATTTTAGGGTTCATACAACCCGTAGCCCAAACTGGACAAGATTTCAGGACCGAATCGATTCGGATAAGGGATAGGCTACAGGTCTGGTAGACCGAATCGATTCGGGTTAAAACCGAATCGATTCGGCAGTTGCATAAAGTCAGTTTTTGCTCACCGAATCGATTCGGCTGTTTAGCGAATCGATTCTCAAGGACGAATCGATTCGGCCCAAGGGGCGAATCGATTCGGTTCCCCTATTTTTGTGGGATTTTTCCTAGTTTGATTTCTAGCCCTTTTTTTTAGGTCCAAGGTTTAGGGACCTTCCTTTGGGGAATAACGGGGAGTCCTAGATAGTGGTTTTGGGTAGACTAATGTCCTAGGATAATGGGATAATTAGGCTTACCCTAAGGGCTAGTTTGTGTAGGTTAATTTTTGAATGATATAGGAGTTAACCTAAAGATGAATTGGAGATAAAAATGTTTATGATGAGACTTTTGGGAGACACTCCTTGAGGGAGATTCATTTTAATAGTTTATGATATTATATTGAAGTCTTGGGGACTAGTTGAGGTTAATGGCACTTCGGGTCTTAAGTCATTAATAAAATATGGCTCTAAGAATAAGAAATGAATATTATTAAATGTTGTACTAATAAATAAGTACAAATGATTTATTAGAATGTAGAAACGGATGTTTTCAAATGAAAAGGAAGATGATTTTCATAAATGTTAAAAGGTATGGATACACACCCTCTCTAAATCGCTATCTTAAGGGAAGTTCGCGCGTTGTGGTGAAGCCCCCTGACTAATGAATGCTGGGTGGATATAGTCTCTAGGCCATATGAGCATTTGTTGTATATTTTTATGCGATGGGTAGGTAATTCCGGATGTGGTTATGACTACCCCGCAGGCATATGGCCGCTTCCCGACGTTTCGGTAGGATCCCAGGTTATCTAAATGATAGGCCCTGGAAGATGATAGCCATTTAGGGGCGCGCACAGTGGGGAAACCCGGACGGGCGGTATTAGAATCGTTATATACATATAATTATAACTATTCTAAATCAAGTTGGACTTGATGTATGAAATGCCATAAAGAGCACAATGAAATGCCACAAAAAGCATACGATGATGACTATATTCCTGATAAGGAAGAGATTTTTACAAAGTGCCATAAAGAGCACAATGAAACGCCACAAAGAGCATAACAACTATGATTATATTTCATGATAAGGAATAGAACCATGAAATGACTAAGTGTACATGATGGAAGTGTATGGTAAACATTTGATAAAATGTTGTACCATTTATATATATATTCCTAAAGAATGAAATAAGAATGATCCTTTTAGATGATAAATGGATATTGGACTTAGAGCCTAATGTATCTCGACGATCAACCTTGCCTAGTAGTAGTGTATCGGGGGGGTTCCTTGTTTGGATTTCGCTTTGCGAGACACCCCACGCACGAATAAGGGCATAATGTTGTGAGTGGGGAGAAGTTAGCTCTTAGTATTTGGTAGCTAGAGCTATATATATATATATATATATGATATGCCCCAAGTGTAACCTCGGCTTAAAGACACCAACCTCGGCCAAGAGACACCAACCTCAGCCGAGATCATGGCAGACGTTGGACGAGTGTTGGGCATGCGCTATCCCCCCTCGGCCATATGAGTGTCGGCCCAAGCCGACACTACTATGAGCCTCTCCAAGGGACATCATAAGGATCAACAGCACGCTCATATGCCTTGAAATGGCAACCTCGGCCGTACATAGGCCGAGCCTGCTGGAAGTCACCAGCAACCTCATCAAGCCACCAATTCAACCTCATATCAGGCCGACCCTGTCCATTGTCTCGGCTAGGATCAGGCCGAGACCTCCATGGAACACTCGGACTGAATAGGTATCAAGACTCACCAACCTCGACCTCACCAAGGCCGAGGTCATACACCAGACGCGGTAGCCGAGCACCTGCTGACATTCAGATAAGGACACGTGGACACAAATCAGTTATAGCAAGATTATTCCCCACACGTGGGGAGAATATTGCATCATCATTCTCTACACGTGACAGTGACAGATGGCACTCCCACATTGGTGAGGTTACCACACACATGCTCATTGCATGCATGGGGGGTAAATTACACTCCCTAGGTACTATATATAGAGGTCATCCTCTACCTTGCAAAAGGATCTCCAGATATTCAACCCTAGCTAAAACTCTGTCTAGATATACAGTAGAGAGAGAAAGCATGAGAGATTGTATCCATGACCATTAGTGCCTTCATTCAGTGATATTACACACACACACTCACGGTGGACGTAGGCCAGATTGGCTGAACCACTTATATACCGGTGAACTTTCCTCTTATCCTCATCTCATTCTATTACCTCTTTATATAACTGTGTTGCCATTGTTATTCTTATATTGAGCTTGAAAACACCTTATCTGGTGTTGTTGTTTCTGGCATCATCATTTTTGGCGCCGTCTGTGGGAATCGAGAAGCTATCTCTTTCTCTTTTTCTGCTTAACCTCACCGGAGACTCTGGTGGTGAACCAGGCCTCCCCCTAGCGCGGAGCTGTTTCACCATTGAAAGAGGTCCTGTGAGGTACTAAGCTCATCTGCTACTTAAGCTTTATAGTGTTAACATATGGCACCAGACTTGCCACTGCCTCTTCCGCCGCCTGGGGGTGGAGGGCCTAGCTCCAGTCAGGCGCCCCCCAGTCCGAAATGGCGGAGGTATCAGCAGCCTTGAGATCTTTAGCTGCAACACAACAGGCCATGCAGGAGCAATTTGCTCAGCTCAGTCAAACTATGATGAGGCCACCTGGTGTCTCACCGGACATGATCACTCCGGCGGAAGTTCAGCCTCATCCTGACGCCAGGGGACCACCCCAGGTGCCAATAAAGGACCAGCCTTCACCGCAGTGGAGAAGGGATGTTGCTGACCCTAGGCGCTTGCGCCTGGGGAGGCAGGGAAACCCTTGCCCAGAGGACAGGTATGATGATCTAGAAGCTGAAGAAGCCCCAGAAGACTGCTGGGAGTCGTATGAGGTGTCAAATAACACTGTACGGCCTCTTAAGCAAAGTTAAGGATGTGTCGGCCGAAGAGGTGAAGAGGCCCAGCAAAGAGGGTCGGCCTTTGATAGGTTGAGCAGAGGGTCGGCCTTCGAGAGACTGGGCCCGGTGAACGACCTAAGACAGAGGCTGTTGAGATCAAGGAGCGCAACAGGCTCTCAGAGAGGGAACATGCAGGGTCGGCCACACCAAGGACGACCCTGTGAAAGAAGAGGCAGGGAACAGGAAGAGGTCAAAAACCAACGTATCTTGGCAGGGGAACCCTCGGTCCATCGCAGGGAGGTGGCAGGGGATAACCTCGGCCAAGTTGATGACAGAAGACCCTGGAATGATTCCATCTAACGCCTTGAGGAGAGGATAGGAGACCTCATTAAAAGAAGGGACCCATTACAAAGGGGTTACTCAGAGGGCTCCCCATTTGTGGCTAGAATAGTGGGATTCCCAACCCCAGCTAAGTTCAAGCCTCCTATAGTGTCTCCCAAGTATGATGGCAGCACTAACCCTATACACCATATCGAGATGTACCAGTCAGCAGCAGACATTTACTCTATACCCGATGAGATGAAGTGTAGGGCCTTCTCGGGGACCTTGACAGGGGCTACGCACAGTTGGTTTACCTCCCTTCCGAAGAACTCAATTGAGAACTTCAAAGGCTTGGCTGAGCAGTTCATCCACAACTTCTGCTTTGGGGTGAGGCCTCAAAAGAAGACTACCCACCTGCTATATGTCAAGCAGGCCAAGGGTGAGAGCCTAAGAGACTACATAGCAAGATTCAACAAAGAGAAATTGGAAGTGGAGGATTATGAAGAGAACATAGCCATGACCGCCCTTATAGGAGGCCTCCAGAAGGAGAAGCTATTGTGGAAACTGGCGGAAGACCCCCTAGGTCTATGGAAGAGCTGCTTGCAACCGCAGGGAAAGTAATGAATGCGGAAGAGGCAATGGCCGCCAAGTATGAGGAGGAGAACCGCGGTGGCACTGGGAGGTTCCAGACCAAGAAAGAGGGGAAGAAGAGGTCAGGAGATGACAAGTTCGCTCACTATACTCCTCTGACTGTGAGCTGCGAGCATATCCTCAATGAGATTAAGACTGACCGAACTCTGAGATGGCCAGAAAAACTGAAGGCCCCACCACATAAGAGGAACAAAAACCTATGGTGCGAGTTCCATCAAGATCATGGTCACGTCACAGATAGATGCTTCGCTTTAAAAGATGAGATTGAGAAGATGTTGAAATCTGGAAAGCTGAGGAAGTATGTGGATGGTAAGGCTCCAAAGGGTGGAATAAATGACCCTAAGAAAAGAAGAAATGACAGATGCCGTGGCAATGTCCCGGCCAGAAGAGACGATGATTCAGAAGGAGATGACGAAGATGATCCGGATCTTCTGCCAAAAGATGACAATACCCCAGTGAAGAGAGTCGGTACGATATCCTTTAGTGTTAGCACCATATGCGGGGGATTTGCAGGAGGTGGCTCTGAAGTAGCTGACAGGAAGGCTCATGTAGTAGAGGCCAGGTCAGTGGCCAAGCTTGAAGTTGTGAATCTTACGTCTTCCGATGCAGTGCAAAAGAGGAAGAAGGTAGACATGGACACCCTCTTAGTGGGGTTCTCCAGACTCAACTTCAAGGGTATCTTAGCCCCCCATGATGACCTTTTGGTCATAACAAAAAGGGTGCATGGGTGCGAGGTAAGGAGGATCCTCATAGACGGGGGGAGCTCAGCAGACGTGATGTTCTGGCCTTGCTTCAAGAGTCTGGGTCTTAGCAGAGCAAGGCTGGTGCCCTATCATCACCCATTGATAGGCTTCAGTGGCGAAAAGGTCCACCCTTGGGCATGTATGAGATGGATGTACGGATGGGGGATGAGTGGCCTAAGAGGCTGACCAAGAGGATAAACTTTTTCGTTATGGACGAAAACGTTTTCTCGGCCTACAACCTCATCATAGGAAGGGTGGCCCTTAAAGAGTTTGAAGCTGTGCCGTCGACGGTCCATCAGATGCTAAAATTCCCGACTCCTTATGGAGTAGGGGAAGTGCAAGGGGACCAGACCACGGCGCGAGAGTGTTACTTCAACTCGACCGAAGAGAGAGAATCCCATAAGAGGGCAACCACCACTTACAACATTGACACTCTTGACCCAAGAGATATAACAAAGTTGAAAAAAGGAGAGGCCGCAGAAGAGGTAGAATCCATCGTCCTCAATGAGGACGAACCGAAAAAAACCGTCTAGGTCGGTAAGGCCCTAGATCCAGGAATCAAGGAAGAGCTGATAAACTTCCTCAGGAGGAGACAGAGTGTCTTCGCATGGAGCCAGGCAGACATGCCTGGCATCGACCCTGAGGTCATGAGCCACAAGCTCAACGTGGACATAGATGCCAAGCCGATCAAGCAGAGACGAAGAGTCTACTCCAGGGAGAAGTACGACGTCATCCGAGAAGAGGTCAAAAAGTTGGAAGAGGCCGAGTTCATAAGATAGGTAACCTATCCGGAGTGGCTCTCAAATGCAGTCATCGTGCCTAAGGCCAATGGGAAGTGGCGAATGTGTGTGTATTTCACTGACCTGAATAGGTCTTGCCCAAAAGACAGCTATCCCTTACCTCGGATAGACCAGATGGTGGACGCAACGGCGGGGCACGAGCTCATGAGCTTCATGGATGCTTATTCAGGCTATAACTAAATCTTCATGGACGCTGAAGACTCTGAGAAGACAGCCTTCATTATGACAAAGGGACGTACTGCTACAAAGTGATGCCCTTCGGTCTTAAAAATGCAGGGGCAACGTATCAACATCTTGTCAATAAGATGTTCGAAGAGCAAATAGGTAAGACCATGGAGGTGTATGTGGACGATATGCTAACGAAGAGCTTGAAAGCTTGTACTCACGTAGCGGACCTTGAGAAGACCTTCGATGTTATGGATTCGTACAGAATGAAACTCAACCCAGCAAAGTGTGTCTTCGGAGTAGGAGCTGGGAAGTTCTTGGGGTTCATCGTTAACCAGAGGGTAATTGAAGCGAACCCTGAGAAAATCAAGGCATTACTCAATATGAAGACTCCTAGGAGTATCAAGGATATCCAAAGACTCACGGGAAGAGTGGCTTCCCTTAACAGGTTTGTTTCTAGGGAAACGAACAAGTGCCTTCCATTCTTTAAAGTCCTAAGAAAGGCCTTCTAATGGGACGAAGAGTGTGAAGAAGCCTTCAACCAGCTCAAGTCCTACTTAGGGTCTCCCTTACTGCTATCTCGGCCCGTCGCAGGAGAAAGGTTGTTTGTGTATCTGGAAGTCTCTGAATCATCCATCAGCACAGCCATCATACGGGAAGAGGATGGGATCCAAAGGCCTGTGTACTTCAACAGTAAGGCCCTTCAAGGGTCTGAACAAAATTATCCCCGTATGGAGAAGTTGGCTTATGCCCTGATACATGCCTCAAGAAAAATGAAGCCTTACTTCCAAGCTCACTCCATGGTAGTCCTCACTGACTCCCCACTAAGGCAGGTTCTGCACAAACCTGAGAAGTCCGGGAGATTGATGACCTGGGCCATCGAACTAGGAGAATATGATCTTACCTACCAGCCTAGGTTAGCCATCAAGGGGCAGGCCCTCGCGGACTTTGTCGTAGAGTTCACCTGGGAAGAGGCCGATAGAAGTTCGGAAGAGGTCGAGACAGAGAAAGGCATAGATGACGGCGAAGAGACAAACAGTAGTGTCTTCCGAAATTCGGAAGAGACGGCACCGAACGTCTTCCGAGATCGGGAAGAGGTCGTCTCAGGCAAAACCCGGAGCAGAGTAGAAGAAAACGAAGAGGATCGATACCTCTTCAAGAAAGGGGTTATGACAAAAGGGGTCTTCTCATCGGATACAGACGTCTGGAGCCTTTTTGTTGATGGCTCTTCCTGTGATAGTGGAAGCGGTGCGGGGCTAATACTCTCGCCTCCAGATGGCGCCAACATTGAATACGCCTTGAGATTCAACTTCCAAGCCTCAAACAACGAGTCCGAGTACGAGGCCATGATAGCAGGTCTCTTATTGGCAACAACTCTTTAAGTAAAGCGACTCATACTCCATAGCGACTCAAGGTTAGTTATTAATCAAGTACTGGGGATATACGAGGCCAAGGATGAAAGGATGGCCAAGTACTTAAAGAGGGTAAGAAGGTTGTTAGAATATTTTGAAGAAGCAAAACTGAAGAGAGTGCCTCGACTAAGCAACAATCACGCTGATGTATTGGCAAGGCTGGCCTCGGCAATGAAGACAGATATGGGAAGGACCATTCCAATCGAGATCTTAGGAAAGGCAACCATCGAGGAAGAAGAGGTATGTAACCCTTGTCACAATGTGAACCTAGGAGACTCATGGATTGACCCGTTCGTCCGATACCTAAGAGAGGGAGAGCTACCTGAGTCCAAGATAGAAAGGAGAAAGTTGAGATACAGGGCTGCCAAGTTCTCAATGGTAGGAGACGTCTTGTATAAGAAGGGGTTTCTATTGCCTCTCCTCAGATGTGTGCATCCCATGGAAGTTCCCCGGGTCTTACAGGAGGTTCA
Source organism: Sambucus nigra (assembly GCA_949130495.1). NCBI lineage: Eukaryota > Viridiplantae > Streptophyta > Magnoliopsida > Dipsacales > Adoxaceae > Sambucus > Sambucus nigra. The sequence continues at coordinate 208,596,777 of OX422209.1, forward strand.
TGAGGGCTCTTGCTCTAGCCACATAAGGGGAAGACCCTTAGCCAAGAGGATCATCACTCAGGGATACTGGTGGCCTACCTTGTCCAAGGACGCTGCAAACTATGTGAATAGGTGCGACAAATGTCAAAGGTTCGCCACAATCCCTCATCAACCCCATCAGCCTATGACGTCAATCTCTTCTCCATGGCCATTTGCGATATGGGGAATCGACTTAGTAGGACCCTTGCCAAGAGCTGTCAATAACTATAGATTCTTGATAGTTGCCATCGACTACTTCTCAAAGTGGGTGGAGGCAGAGCCGATGATAACAATCACAGAACAGAAGACCTTCCAGTTCATTTGGAGGAACATCATATGCAGATATGGCCTCCCAAACACTCTCATCTCGGATAATGGGACCCAGTTCAAGAACTCCTCTTTAGAGAAGTATTGCCTAAGAGTGGGGATTAAGCAGTTCTTCTCATCTCCTGGTCGACCTCAGGCAAATGGTCAGACCGAGGTCACAAACAGAACTATCTTGGACGGAATCAAGAAGAGGTTAGAAGATGCGAAGGGGAGATGGACTGAAGAGGTCTACGCTGTGTTATGGGCCTACAGAACCACGACAAGGACACTAACAGGAGAAACCCCATTCATGCTGGCACATGGCTCAGAGGCCGTCATACCAATGGAAGTAGGACTCCCAACTCATCGGATTCAGACCTACGACCCTGACAGCAATGGGGAAGAGAGGAGGCTAGACCTGGATCTTATCGAAGAAAGAAGAGAAGATGCAGAGGTCAGAAAAGCAGCCTACCAGCAGAGGGCAGCGAGATTCTACAACCAGAGGGTGAAGTCAAGACCCATTGCAGTGGGAGACCTAGTGCTAAAGAAGACCCTACAGAAAGCAAATAAGCTTCACCCAAACTGGCATGGCCCCTACAAAGTAATCGAAGAGGTTGTGCCTGGCACTTACAGGCTAGAAAACCTAGAAGGAGAACCTTTCACTAACCCTTGGAATGCTGACCACCTAAAGAGATATTACATATGATGCTGCATAGAATTTTATGTAAATGTACCATCTTATTGTGAAGAGGTTATTAATAAAGATCAGTTTCCATGACAGTTCTTGCTTGACTCTTAGATCAGAGATTTATTCTGAGGATAACATCTTAGGTGATGACCTCAGACCCTCATAACATCACTCAGTGGTGATGAGGTCTGAGCTCAGACACCATAAGTAAATGACCTCAGACACATAACATCATTAATTTGGTGAAATTTATTATGAGGATAACATCTTAGGTGATGACCTCAGACCCTTAACATCATTAATTTGGTGAGGTACATTATGAGGATAATATCGTAGGTGATGACGTCAGACCCTTATAACATCATAATTTGGTGACAAGGTCTGAGGTCAGACACCATAATGGGATAACCTCAGACCCTTAACATCATTAATTTGGTGAAATTTATTATGAGGATAACATCTTAGGTGATGACCTCAGACCCTTACAACATCATAATTTGGTGACGAGGTCTGAGCTCAGACACCATAATGGGATGACCTCAGACCCTTGACATCATTAATTTGGTGAGATACATTATGAGGATAACATCGTAGGTGATGACGTCAGACCCTTAACATCATTAATTTGGTGAGGTACATTATGAGGATAACCTCTTAGGTAATGACCTCAGACCTGCATAACACCATGCATTGGTGACAAGGTCTGAGATCAGACACTATAATGGGATAACCTCAGACCCTTAACATCATTAATTTGGTGAAATTCATTATGAGGATAACATCTTAGGTGATAACCTCAGACCCTTACAACATCATTAATTTGGTGAAATTTATTAGGAGGATAACATCTTAGGTGATGATCTCAGACCCTCATAACATCACTCAGTGGTGACGAGGTCTGAGATCAGACACCAAAATGAGATGACCTCAGACCCTTAACATCATTAATTTGGTGAAATTCATTATGAGGATAACCTCTTAGGTAATGACCTCAGACCTTCATAACACCATGCATTGGTGACAAGGTCTGACATCAGGACCATTGGTTAATTTTAAACAAGACCATCGCAAAGACAAGCTTAGAAAGAGGGCCTCAGAGCTTGAAGCTCATTGCAAATTTATTTCTATCAGACACCATAGCAATGGAACTAAGAATGAAAATCATCACATGACATTCAATGAAAAAAAAAGTGAAGAGGGTCCTCATCAGAGGTTGATATATATATATATATATATATATATATTCAGAAATTAGATGTTCAATGATTACAAACAAGTGCCATCGTTAAATTACAAACATGACGGATAAATTACAAACAGTGATCAAAAACACCCTAAGAGTCTGAGGGGGGAACATTGACACCCTCGGCTTGGTTAGAGACCTCAGCCGCATCATCACAAGGGTCTGCCCCTCTAACCTCGGTGACCTCCAATGTAGCAGTCTCGGCAGGAGCAACGGCCTCTTCCTCAACCTCTTGAAGAGCTTGGGCAAATTGTGGATCAGTAAACCCAAGACCCACGAAGTCAGAGGCCTTCAAAATGCCGGCCTCTCTTTCTGATGTCAACCCACTTAGTAGTGTCTTTGATACCTCTTTCAAGGTATTTAAAGCCAAATCCCATGAACTCATAAGAGGATTTCTAGTCAGCAATGATCTTCTCAGAGGCATCCTCAATGGCGGCCCTGACAACTGAGTTGACCTTTTACTGAAGAACGTCATCCTTGGCCTTCAGGGCAGCAGCATGGTCCTTGCTGAGTTGGGAGATGTCCCTCTCCAACCCCTTCGCCTTCTCCTCAGAGCCCTTCAGCTCAGACTTGAGGCGCTCTATCTCTGCATTCAGAGCACCCTGGACTTTCTCAGCCTCTTGCCCCTTTTGGATGAGAGGTAATTTCCTCAGAGTCCAGTTTGATAGATGGTGCATAGCAGCCAAGCCCTGCATGTTTAGTGATCATGAGTAAAGTTGAAGAAGAATCAGATGTTACACTTAGAAGAATTTGTAATGAAGAATCAAATCATACCTGAACGGCTCTGTGAAGGCCGAACTCAACCAGCAAAGGGGTGTCCATAGCCCTGTAAAAGAGCTTGTCAGCCTCGGTCATTACAGAGCCGATGGCATCCAAGGCCTGCATGTTGTGGCCGACAACGCTATCAGTCAACTTCAACTGATCCAGACGGGCCGACAGGATGTCGGCCGAAGAGATAGGGATAGCTGCCTCAATGGTCTTCTTCTTCGGCCTCTGATCCTCAGGGACATGATCTTCGGGAGCCCTCTTCTTTTTCGTCGGGGGCTTAGAAGCCGAGGGAGCTGGGGGAGGAGCGTTCAGACCTACTTTTTTGGCAAGTCTTGTCAAGATCGGTGCGTCTATCTCCCAAAGCTCGTCTGGGATATCCCTTGGTCGCTCTGAAAAAAATTAATAGACCTGAGTTAGATAAATTAGATATGAATAAACTCAGAGGTTAAACTTAACAAAAATGCTTACCAAGCTCAGCAAGAGGAATTTCACCTAGACCTGTCCCAGAGAGGAAGTGGGGAGTCATCAAATGTTCAAACCTGATAAATCGGCCATTTCCCCCTTGATCCTGAAGGGCTTTCACCTTCTGGAGGTTTTGAAGACTTAGGCCAGGGTTGGCCCTGGCAGACATGGTGGCCTTACCCCACCTCAAGGGCATCCTCTGCTCTAGATGGGATGAGGGAACACATGGGCCAAACTCCCATGGCCCTAAGGCAAAGAAGTACCAAGGCTTCCAGTTATGGTTGGAAGTCTGGGTCACCTGAAGCTATTTCTTCTCAGGCCTCCGAGCTACAAAATGGTAGTAGCTCGGATGATTTTTAGCCGAGGAAGGGACGTAACAACCGACAAAGACTTGAACTGGAAGGTCTGAGTGGTGGACGGCCTTCCATAACACTATGGCCCCTATTAGGATTCTACAGGCATTAGGAGAGAGCTGGGAGGGGGCCAAATTAATGTAAGAGAGAATGGATCTGATAATGGGGTGAATGGGAAGACGGAACCCCAACTTGAACATCTTCTCGTACAAGCAGATCTCCCTGTCTCGGCTATGATAAGCCCTCTCTTCTCTCAGAGGTCTCCTAAGTTTTATGGAGGGGCTAATAGAATACAAATACCTGAAGTAGAGAAGGTCTACCTCAGTGATAGTACTTTTGATCTCGGCCGCCTCAGAAACGTCGACATCGCTCTCAACCTCATCATCATCCAGCTCAACATCAACCGGAGAAGATGTTGATGGGTTACTAGGAAACCTCTGAGAAAACTCTACCCCGGTAACAACCGACATAGGGATGGCGTCAATTGGTGGTGGTATGGCCACACTCGGCTCAGTAATCTCAACCTCTGAGGAAGAGGATGAGGTGCTTGATTGATTATGGGATGAGGCTCGGCTGGATACCTCGGCCTGATCAGGGGCCTGATCAGGCCTAGGTGTGAAGTCCATGGCCTCCTGAAAGGAGTCCACAGACATGGGATCTGAAGTAGAAGATTAAGATTCAGAAATAGGTATGGGCTCAGCAGGAACCCCTGTCTGATAGAAGTTCTCCGGGGGGTCAGGATATATCACCTTCAGAGGTGGTGGAAATAAGGGTCTAGCGGGAAACTCCTGTGGCCTACGAGCCTCCTCTTGAGCTCTTTCTATTTGCCTAATCTTTTCTAAAGTCTTCTCTCTAAGAGAAGGGACCTCCTCAAGAAGCTTGTATAGGGGTCTGAGCATCAAAGGACGACACTACACTTAGGGATTTTCCTAAACTCCAAAAGTCACAAACAAAACTGGCTATTAAGCAAAGGAACTCGAAGATCAAACTACTTAAATTTGGCAAGAAAAGCTCGCCTGAAACTATGGCAGTGACGCCAAAAAACTAAGAAAGTCGCCGAAAGTACGAAAATAAGGGTACTTGCAAGTAAAATGAAGGATAAAGTATGAAAAACCTTACCTGGGGAGGAAATGGAAAGGAAGAGAGGAGAAAACGCGAGAAATCACCACCCAAAAACCTTGAATCAAAATCTTTCTAGAGAGAGAGAGCTGCTGGAACGAAACGACAGAAATGGAAGAAAATGAAGGAAAGAAGGGTTCAAAACCCTTATATACTCAGGCACAACTCCCAAGGCCCATTATTGCCTTGGGAGCCCCAAAGGACGGCTGACAGCACACGCCAACCCAGCAAGATAGTTCCAGCGTGGGACAAGTGTCAAGCCATTAATGGCTCGTAACAAACAGGCCTCGGAGGTGTAACAATCCCCTAGCCACTTGCTCTCACACATGACTAAGGGCTGGGGGGTGATTGATATGCCCCAAGTGTAACCTCGGCCTAGAGACACCAACCTCGGCCAAGAGACGCCAACCTCGGCCGAGATTATAGCAGACGTTGGACGAGTCTTGGGCATGCGCTATCCCCCCTCGGCCGTATGAGTGTCGGCCCAGGCCGACACTACTATGAGCCTCTCCAAGGGACATCATAAGGATCAACAGCACGCTCATATGCCTTGAAATGGAAACCTCGGCCGTACATAGGCCGAGCCTGCTGGAAGTCACCAGCAACCTCATCAAGCCACCAGTTCAACCTCATATCAGGCCGAACCTGTCCATTGTCTCGGCTAGGATCAGGCCGAGACCTCCATGGAACACTCGGACTGAACAGGTATCAAGACTCACCAACCTCGACCTCATCAAGGCCGAGGTCATACACCAGACGCGGTAGCCGAGCACCTGCTGACATTCAGATAAGGACACGTGGACACAAATCAGTTATAGCAAGATTATTCCCCACACGTGGGGAGAATATTGCATCATCATTCTCTACACGTGACAGTGACAGATGGCACTCCCACATTGGTGAGGTTACCACACCCATGCTCATTGCATGCATGGGGGGTACATTACACCCCCTAGGTACTATATATAGAGGTCATCCTCTACCTTGCAAAAGGATCTCCAGATATTCAACCCTAGCTAAAACTCTGTCTAGATATACAGTAGAGAGAGAAAGCATGAGAGATTGTATCCATGGCCATTAGTGCCTTCATTCAGTGATATTACACACACACACTCACAGTGGACGTAGGCCAGATTGGCTGAACCACTTATGTACCGGTGCTCTTTCCTCTTATCCTCATCTCATTCTCTTACCTCTTTATATAACTGTGCTACCATTGTTATTCTTATATTGAGCTTGAAAACACCTTATCTGGTGGTGCTGTTTCTGGCATCATCAATATATATATAATGTACTGAGGGTTTAGTGTATCTCGACGATCAACCTTGCCTAGTAGTAGTGTATTGGGGGGTTCCTTGTTTGGATTTCGCTTTGCGAGATACCCCATGCACGAATAAGGGCATAGTGTTGAGACTGGAGAGAAGTTAGCCTTCTGTTCTTTGTTTAACTAGAGTATCATTCTTGATATTGTGCTAGGTTGCTGCTAGATTGAGAGGTGAGAAATGTTATTGTTAACTGCGAGAGAATTACGCCCTTAACTGTCATGCATTTTATTCACATGGGAATCATATCAAACCGGGTCCTGACCCGTATTTATATTTCTTTGTTTCTGCATATACTCTTTGCCGTTACAGGTGCTCTACTACATGGACACACGTATTTACATTTCCATTCCGGTTGTCATGGAGCTACGACATATTGTGGATTTTGTAGGGTATTGTTTAGACGTTTCTCTCTATTGTACTCTAGTTATGTTCAGTTATTCATTCGGGCGTGTTTGCCCAAGTGTTACACTCATTTACTATATTGTAAATATTGAAATGTAATACTCGGTGTAACTAATTGAATGGGTTTATTCACCGATAACTTATTTGGTGATTATTTATTATATTGCGATTCATTGTTCTTCGATTTTTGATATCCACCATTTTCGCAAATGGGATTGTCTAAGTGTTTTCTTTTATTTATAAAATTTTCTTTTATTGACAGTCCATTTTCTAGAATGATTGGTGGTTATCTCGTACTATTATTTTAATCGATAGTGATGCTGAGAATGGACCATCTATGATTCCTGTGATTATTAGAGTATTGGGCTGGCCACCTATTATTTTAGTAGACGGGTTGTCACAGATGGTATTAGAGCATTAGGTTCTAGAGACCTTAGGAATATGTGCGGTTGTATTTCGCTTTCAGCGTTACTTCTGATTTGATATAGAGCCTTAAGATTAAGATTGTTGATTTCTCTTGCGAGTCTTGTTCTTCTGTTATGCTATGAGAACCCTGAAAATCTTTTGTGCGATCGTGTGAGACTAGTAAGTCGTCAGATGATGGGCATCAAGGGAGGTTTTCGTGAAGGCATCGTGAGACGGGATTTCTAAGAGCTGTAAGCTGTAGTCAGGGATGTGGGCAGCTTTAGAGGTCGCTCCCTTTTGCAGCGTTTTCTCCTATTACTAATGTGACTACTAAGTACAGTAGATATGATTTTCCATGTGCCGCTTCCAGCAGAGAGTGTTACTAAGCTTGGAATTCCAAGCGATGTCAATCTAAAGATTGAGAAGTCCTTAATGAGGACCACATGTTGAAGTTCAGTTGGATTGGAGGAAGTGTAATCTCATTTGGTGAGAATATGAGGCCCGAGAGTCTGGTCTAGAATGGGGAATAGAAGTGCCCAGGTGCGAAGAGCGGAAGGAAAATCTTCTCACCCATAGGAGTAAGGCTGAAGTGGCGAAAATGGTAGTCGCCATAGTAGGGTGGTGCAGGAAGTTTTGCCCAAAGAGAGAGAGCCCTTCGATAGAATGATAGGCTCACGAATAAGTGCTGCTAACACTTCAGGAAAAGTAATGTTCATGAGACCCCATCAGTGGACATCCACCCGGGGAAGGCTCATTGAACTAAGGCAAGGGAGGCCTGTAGGATGTTATCTTTGCTAGAAAAGTCAAGGGAACTATGTGAGTGATTGCTAAAGTAGCTTGATATTTAAGTAGTTGGTTCGGTTAAGACTAGAATGATGTGTCTAGGAACCATTGGTAGTGGACAGAGAATTGGCAAGTATGTTGGAGGGAATTTCCACCGTAGATGAGGGTGGAGTGTTCCTTATGATAAGATGGAGTAATATTGTATTTACCCTAGATTCGGGTGTGTATATTGAGCTTGTGGTAGTATATCTGCATGGCTTCCATAATAGGGAAGTTATATATTTCCTTTCATTCGTTATAGGGCGAGTGCTGATATGTGTGGTATGTGCTACTTGTATTATATGTAATATACGAGTAGAGATGTTCTCGGATTGGTTGGTGCGATAGCAAGAAAATAAATCGCGAGGCTATCCTATTCTAGTTCTAGAGAGGAACTGGTTGTTCTATAATTTCTCACTTAGATATAGGATTGAGACTTTATAGAGATGGTTTATGGTATGTAAGTAGTTTTCATTTTTTTTTGTGTCTTGCTTTATTCGTTTTTCTTGATTGTTTGCTTGCTTTATTTGCTTTGCTTGTGTATGATGTTGCCTGATCTCCACGACCAACAAGTTAAAGGGATTGTGTTGGAGGGGTTCCTTATTTGGATTTCGCTTTGCGAGACGCTCCACGCATGAACCTTAACGACGTTGGAAGTGGAGAGATGTTGCATTTTCTTTTTTGTTCTTTCTTTTCTTTCTTTCTGTTGGTTAAGTGTTGGGTTGGAAGTTTAGCCAAGAATCACATAAATGAGTGATTAAGGGATAAGTTGATGTGCGATATATGAGCACTGTAATAGTTTTTCCTCTGATCGATGTGGGGAAAACTAAGATATGAAAGTCGAATAGAGACTTATGTTTATGCCTTAATGAGAAGGCCATATATAAAAGATGTATGTATGTATATTGGGATAAAGTATTTGTAGTGACTTACATAAAGTAAGCGCTCGATCAGTTAAAATTTTTATTTTTCTGTTGTAGTGGTAAGACTTAGAGTTAAGATTTTAGCAATCCCGATCATGTGTCTTTGACCGTTACTTCTCGACGACCGACGATGCAAGGTAGTAGTGTAATGGGAGGGTTCCTTATTTGGATTTTGCCTCGGCGAGACGTCCCACGCATGAAACCGAGCGACTGTAGGAAGTTTGGAAAGGTCTTGGACACTAGGGTTCTAGTTAGGATTATACTTATACGACTTGATTAGGATAGATAGATTGATGTTAGGATTTTTAGTACGTAAGGCCCTTAGGTAATGTAGCATGGTTTTAGGGAGGCGGTGAGGAGTTAATCACAATAGGTTTGCGGATTAACTCTAAGTGAGATTTAGTCCCTAGAACGAGGAAGTTTAGGAGCTTTACTGATTCAGAATGTTAGGCCATTGATGGAGGGGCCTTTCTTAGATAGAGCGTTACGTCGGTAACCTATCTTCAGAGGAGTTGAAGTATGAACTGACTTTTACTCCTGCACTCATGTTGTTATGATCGAGAGTGAATTCGACGAACGAGTATTTGCCAGGAACGGGAAGTATTAATGCTAGTGCATGAACCCATTGTTTATGCGTCTCACAGACTTAAACTCCATTAGAGGAATTATTCCCCGCTTGATATAGAGTTCGTAGTGGTAGTATTCGCCTTAAGGAATAGAGGCACTACTTCCTGGGCAGGAAATTTATCTTTTCACGAGCAAGAAGTTGGAGTTCGTGAGGGACTATCGATTGAATATCCCCTTTCTCTATGGAAATGCAGATGGGTTAGTAGATGCGTCGAGTAGGGAACCGTCGGAGAGATTAGGGAAGGCATGGGATGCCAAGTAAAATGAGCTTCATCGAGGGGACGCTATAGTTAGAGAGTTCATGTCCGTGATTGACCGACTCACCTACTAGTGTGAAGAGACTGGTGGTGGGACGAGAAAGGATGGGAGTAGTAGTTTGTAGGGATCGAAACCTCCGTACAATTGTTCGGATCATTTCTTGTAAGTAGGGTGCCGGGATGTATAAGTATCTCCTTCCGTAGTAGAAAGGTAGGATCGATAGTTCTAGAGGAACGATTAGGTGCTATGTTAGAGCAAAAAGAAGGTAGACTAAGATTGAATAATGATGACCTTAGTCCGAGCCCAATAGGGATGCAATTTTTTTTTACCAAGTGGTTGCTAGGAATGATAGAACAATAGTTTAGTATAGTATACCTTTATATGGTTATACTATATGCCTGAATTTTGAGGGAAAAATTCCCTTCTAAGGGGGGAGTATGTAGCAACCCAGGCTTTTGAGCGACTATTTTATATTATTTTGCCCGATGGGCTAATTCTATAAAATAGGGGAAGTTGGAGTAAATATTGTTTCCCGTGATATTAAGGGATAATATTTACTATGTTTTGTCTATTTACCGTATGAGAAGGTAAATGGCATTATATTGTGATATATTGCGTCGTTATATGTAAAATGACGGTTATGACTCATATTTAATTTGGAGTATAATTAATGAAATAAAATGAAACTTGGAATATAAAAATAGTTCACATTTCTCCTAATGCCAAAATAGGGGGTGCGTTTTTTTTAGAATAGTCGAGATAGTCGAAATAAGTGTCATGTTGTATTTTGGAGTTTCGGGCACTATTGGGGTGTTTTGACTCAATTAAGTGGATACTAGTCATTTTAATGGTGTATTAGCAATTAAAAGAGGGCAATTATGTTTTAAGACCCGTTTAAGTCCCCCACCCTTTTTCTTTCTTCATTTGTGTTAGAAGCCAAGGGAGAAAGAGAAAGAAGAGAGAGTTGGGAGAAAATGGGAGAAAAGAGAGAAAATGGAAGATTGGAGCCGAAATCCGTTGCTTCGGGAAGAGAATCTGAGACTACAAGCTCAAGGAAAGTTTCTTACTTGTTAGATATTGATTTAATGAGATAAATTGCAAGTGTAGTTAAGTTTTAGAGATTTAAATCATATTTGGGTTTTTGTTGATTTTGATGATTAAACCCTTAAATCTTAGTTTTGATTTGATTTGAGGATAAATTATTAGTTATTAATGGTGTAGAAATGATTTAGGAGAATTAGATGTTGTTGATGTTGGATAAAATCAAAGATTTGAGGTTTTGGGATTTTAGGGTTCATACAACCCGTAGCCCAAACTGGGCAAGATTTCAGGACCGAATCGATTCGGCCCTAGGGGCAAATCGATTCGGATAAGGGATAGGCTATAGGTCTGGCAGACCGAATCGATTCAGGTTAAAAACGAATTGATTCGGCAATTGTAGAAAGTCAGTTTTTGCTCACCGAATCGATTCGGCTGTTTAACGAATCGATTCTCAAGGGCGAATCGATTCGTCCCAAGGGGCGAATCGATTCGGTTCCCCTATTTTTGTGGGATTTTTCCTAGTTTGATTTCTAGCCCTTTTTCTTTTAGGTCCAAGGTTTAGGGACCTTCCTTTGGGGAATAATGGGGAGTCCTAGATAGTGGTTTTGGGTAGACTAATGTCCTAGGATAATGGGATAATTAGGCTTACCCTGAGGGCTAGTTTGTGTAGGTTAATTTCCGAATGATATAGGAGTTAACCTAAAGATGAATTGGAGATAAAAATATTTACGATGAGACTTTTGGGAGACACTCCTTGAGGGAGATTCATTTTAATAGTTTATGATATTATATAGTCTTGGGGACTAGTTGAGGTTAATGGAACTTCGGGTCTTAAGTCATTAATAAAATATGACTCTAAGAATAAGAAATGAATATTATTAAATGTTGTACTAATAAATAAGTACAAATGATTTTGAGAATGTAAAAATGGATGTTTTCAAATGAAAAGGAAGATGATTTTCATAAATGTTAAAAGGTATGGATACACACCCTCTCTAAATCGCTATCTTAAGGGAAGTTCGCGCGTTGTGGTGAAGCCCCCTGACTAGTGAATGCAGGGTGGATATAGTCCCTAGGCCATATGAGCGTTTGTTGTATATTTTTCTACGATGGGTAGGTAATTCTGGGTGTGGTTATGACTACCCCGCAGGCATATGGTCGCTTCCCGACATTTCGGTAGGATCCCAGGTTGTCTAAATGATAGGCCCTGGAAGATGATAGCCATTTAGGGGCGCACAGTGGAGAAACCCGGACGGGCGGTCTTAAAATTGTTATTTACATATAATTATAACTATTCTAAATCAAGTTGGACTTGATGTATGAAATGCCATAAAGAGCACAATGAAATGCCACAAAGAGCATACGATGATGACTATATTCCTGTTAAGGAAGAGATTTTTACAAAGTGCTATAAAGAGCACAATGAAACACCACAAAGAGCGTAACAACTATGATTATATTTCCTAATAAGGAATAGAACCATGAAATGACTAAGTGTACATGATGGAAGTGTATGGTAAACATTTGATAAAATGTTGTACCATTTATATATATGTATTCCTAAAGAATGAAATAAGAATGATGCTTTTAGATGATAAATGGATATTGTACTTAGAGTCTAATGTATCTCGACGATCAACCTTGCCTAGTAGTAGTGTATCGGGGGGTTCCTTGTTTGGATTTTGCTTTGCGAGACACCCCACGCACGAATAAGGGCATAGTGTTGTGACTGGGGAGAAGTTAGCTCTTAGTACTTGGTAGCTAGAGCTATATATATATATATATATATATATATATATATTAATATTGTGCTGAGGGTTTAATGTATCTCGACGATCGACCTTGCCTAGTAGTAGTGTATTGGGGGGTTCCTTGTTTGGATTTCGCTTTGCGAGACACCCCACGCACGAATAAGGGCATAGTGTTGAGACTGGAGAGAAGTTAGCCTTCTGTTATTTGTTTAACTAGAGTATCATTCTTGATATTGCGCTAGGTTGCTGCTAGATTGAGAGGTGAGAAATGTTATTGTTAACTGCGAGAGAATTACGCCCTTAACTGTCATGCATTTTATTCACATGGGAATCATATCAAATCGGGCCCTTACCCGTATCTATATTTCTTTGTTTCTGCATATACTCTTTGCCGTTACAGGTGCTCTACCGCATGGACACCCGTATTTACATTTCCATTACAGTTGTCATGGAGCTACGGCATATTACGGATGTTGTATTGTATTGTTTAGATGTTTCGCTCTATTGTACTCTAGTTATGTTCAGTTATTTATTCGGGGGTGTTTGCCCCAGTGTTAAACTCATTTACTATATTGTAAATATTGAAATGTAATACTCGGTGTAACTAATTGCTTGGGTCTGTTCACCGACAACTTATTTGGTGATTATTTATTATATTGCCATTGATTATTCTTCGATTTTTGATATCCACCATTTTCGCAAATGGGATTGTCTAAGTGTTTTCTTTTATTTACAAAATTTTCTTTTATTGACAGTCCATTTTCTAAAATGATTGGTGGTTATCTCGTACTATTATTTTAATCGACAGTGATGCTGAGAATGGATCATCTATGATTCCTGTGATTATTAGAGTATTGGGCTGGCCACCTATTATTTTAGTAGGCGGGTTGTCACAACAACCACCATCTCTACACCTTCACTAAAGGTTTAAACCTACACATAAGGCAAGTGTAATTCTTACTTTATTTTGGTGCTTATATTATCCATGTTAGAATATGATTTCTTTTTGGATTGATGAACTTATGAATTTGGGATTTAAAATGATTGATAAATCAAGTTTAATGGATAGTTAAATTCATGTAGTTGGAGATTTATACACGTAGAGACTATTAACATAAAAATGGATAGGTTTTACATGTAGAGGATTTATTTGCTTATTGAAGATATGAAAATGATGTTAGGTATTGCATGTAGATGAATTCTACTCCTGTTGAATATGGAAATTAGATGATTTAGTTATGAAATTATAATTATAAATTTTTGGCTTTTTAAGAGGTATAAAAATTGAGGATTTAGATAAATTGGACTTTTAAGGATTTAATGGATTTGATGATAATATCCTTATGAACATATGAATTTGATATTATTCTTATGCAAAAATCACCCTTGAACATGTTAGAATACTGTTAGCAAATCTGGGTTTTAGGTAGAATATAATCCAGAAGGGTTTGGGAGTAAGAACTTGAAGAAAAACGCAAAAAACTGAGGTTGAAGACGAACTGGAATGACGCTGATATCATTCGAACGAGACATGCTATTATTTGAATGAGATGCCATCTCGTTTGAATGAGATTTCTGAGTTTCTGACGAGATTTTAGAATTTCTGTTTTAGCCCAGAACAGTTTGAAAAATTGTATTTTTAGCTCACAATAGGTTTCAAATAATTTTGGTACATTAACAAGGAGTGAGGGACTTGGGTTAATGTTGGAAAATTATATGAAATTGAGGAATAAAAATTATGTGAGAGATATCTACATAATAATACTACGATTAAGAGATGAACAATCGTCATGGTCAAATACGAGTTAATATTGGTGATATATATATATATATATATATATATATATATATATATGGGTACTTGGAATTATGTGAGTGATAACTACATAATAAAAAGACGATGATAATCGTGATTAACAAGTACGAGTGGTATTCGAGAAATACGATGGGTACTTGGGGTAGGATGAAATCCTAATATGATATTGGTCAAGTGCTTACCAAATTTTATATAGGTTGATGTGTAAACCTATTGCTTGTTTCATTTATGTGTATGACACACCTAGCCTACTTGCTATCTACGGGAGGTTTACGTGTAAAGGGCAGTCATATCCTGATGAGCTTTAAGGGGCATCTTTGACTTGTTACCTCAGAAGATAGGACTTAGGTTGGATTGCCATTAGTGAGAACAATGGTATTGAATGGTATTTTGGGTGCGTAGGTGTGTGCGTAGCCCAAAGGCTTAGGACTATGTTCGCCTCCACTATTTGTGATCTATTTATTATGGTTAGTGGGACATACCGAACTTATGGTCCTTTATACAGTGACGAGATGTACTGGGACATGATAGAAGAGTACGCATGCACCGGAGCTGAGCCTCGGGGTGCAGTTTAGTATATATATATAATAGGGTGAATGTGTATATATACTTGTGATAGTGTTTACTTTGTGAATTAAGTAGACATGAAAGATAGTGAAATCTTAAATGAATTAAGTAAGTGAATACTTTATTATTGAATTGAAAAAGGGCTTATCCATGTTATAAAGAAATTGGATATATATGTATTACCTGTATTGTGAGAGAAATACGTGGGATAGACATGGGCTATGGTTAGTCGGAACTGATATGAACCGGTTAACATGGGAATAGTAACTAGTATGATTTTAAGGTACGTTAGGTGTGCACTCTCGATGAGAGGTGACGATCTCAAGAGAGAGTCCGATAATCTAACATGTATATAATAATTGTTGAATATAGCATTTATTCACTTGCTGTTTTCTAAACTATTTTTACATCGGGCTCTGACCCATTTTCTTGCATATTATCTTCTCTCTTTTATCTCCTATATCAGGTGTCCAGCCGCAGGAATGCCAACCATAGAGGATTGAGATTTTTGATGAGCTTTGGATGCTATGGAGTCTTGGACTTTGTTTATACACTTTCATATTCATTGATTCATACTCTGTAGTTGATCTTTCATTGAGGACATGTCGCCCAAGAGAATTATTGTTATTTCTTTCCTATCATAGAAAGATTAAGTTCTTATGTTGGTTTTTTTTGGTACATTTAATTTTGATGGGATTATTGTATTGCGATATTTAAACTGGAGAGTTTTATTCAGTTGCATTTAATTCAGTTTTGATATTCCTCAGTAGTTATTCATTGTGTGAATGGATTGTGTTAAATGGTTTCTGTTTTAAAAGTGAAAATTTTATTTATATTAAAATTTGAACAGTTTAACACATGCTTAATTAGATATTGGGTGGTTAAAAATGTTTTCGACATTGATGCTAAGAATGAACCAACTGTAAATTCTGTTTTAAGTGGGTATATGATTGATCACCCAGTATTTAATTGAGCAGGGTGCTACAACTTGTTTATCAATTAATACCATTCTCGGCATCAAATTCATATAAAGCATATATTAATAAGACATAACTGAGTTTATATTAAAATCCCATGATAATAAAATTCCATCAAGCACAACTCGTATGATAAATCCAGCATAACAGTAAATATGCAAACCGACATAAAATAAATAAATCTTTGGCTTATGCCTATACAAATATCTTAAATGAAATAAGTAATAGGAGATGAATAGCACCTAAGATAGAATCAATAAATATAAAATGTTTGAGGAGCAAAAGGAAAGTGTAAGGTGATACGTCAACAGTCCCGCTATCCCTGTTTAGAAGCACCATGGGGGAGAAAATATTTAAATTTGGGTCAGAGCCCTAGATTTGTAAGAATTAACTTCTATAATTTAAAGTGCAATATATACAGCCGATTCAAAGTAAATATCCCCCATCATCACTCACATACGATTAACATTTCACTCCTCATCGAAGTGTGATATTATCCATCTCCCAACAAGTCCTGAAATAATAGGTGGCAACTGTGTCAATTAATACTAAATGAATTAACTATAGTCAATATGATAAAACGCAATCCTCTACATACGTGCTATTAATTACCAAGGTATCCCAATCTCATATATCTCGTGAAGGTGACATTAACATCTATTATGCACAATATAGTACAGGTCTGTAATTTATGTCTACATTTTTAGACAATTAATTAATTAATTAATCTCATTTAATCTGGGTAATTTATATATATGTCCTTTCATATATGCTACACTCCAAAGGCATCTACCAATGGTATCTCATTGGTTCTCTATCGGCAAGTCCAAAGGAGATCTCTATTCAATTCAGAAATCACAAAACACACATACATGGGGCGGTCCTTACGCAGTACACCAGTTCACAGCCCAAACCTAGTGGTGACAAAGAATTCCAGCATCAACACCTACCTCTCGTAGATGGCGCTGCTACGTAGTACCTAAAATGACCTACACAATGTCTAGCCCACCTGTGCTGACGTGTGCTACGGTTCCGAACGCGCAAAACCCCAAGCCAATAGTACCATCCACGAACATTGGTATGTCCACCCAATTAAATATATATACATATTATTATTGCTATATAATACGTGTAGGTAATTACACTATAATTACCTAAAGTAGTCCATATGATGGCCACAAATATTCATCCATTAATAATTGACCAAATAGTTAATTATTAATTTCCTTCTTCTTTAAAAGATTATTTAACCATTTAGTTAAATATGATTTCCCAATAAATATATGTGCCACATTTGCATTTTTAATAAATTCATCGTTGACCCGAACACCATCCCACCAACTCGTATGGAATTCTAAAAATACCCCGGAACTAACACATGTCTCAACTCATCCTGCCCCTCGGACATGAGCATAAGCCCAAATTTGCTACGATTTTCCAATACGAGATTTCTTGATTTCTTCACATGATTTATTTTAATTGTTAATATCTTTTCGTAAACTTATGAACAAGTCTTTACCACTTATTTACTCATCTCATAACCATGAATTTTATATATTAACGTTAATTACATTCCCTAAATCCCAGAATTTATGTGAGTAAATCAAGACCCTTAGCCTAGATTTTCTACCAAAGTTCCAACTATATACAAATCATATTTGGGGCATATAACAAAGTCACAAATTTTCATATCATAAACATGCATCAAAACCTCTACTTGTGATTCCAAATTTTCCACATTTATTCCAAGAACCCTAAGGCATTTATCTTCAAATTCAATATGTTGATTATCCTATATTTCTAGGTTAGAAATCTATATTTCAATTAATCCTCTACATGCATAAGATTAATCTGTAACATCAAATCACCAAATTAAAACCTAAAACCCAGAAATCATATGGGGTTTACTATGATGAATCAAGAAGCACAATGAACATTTAAATTAAGTTCTTTCCTGGATACGCGGTTGATGAATTCCCCTTTGAATCTCCCTCTTCATTTGCTTGTTGTGGCTTCGTGCCTTCTCTATCCCTCTCAGTGGTTTAGGCTAGGATTCTTAGATGTAACCTCCAGGGAGTTTATTAACCTCTTAATATAGGTAATTATATCATTAATCGCGAGTTGGGTTTATCTCCCAATGTTTGAACCCCCAAATGGGCCCACACCCATAATCAGACTAGCCCAAAAGTCTCACAACTTATATACCCATACCCCGGGACCATTTCTAAAGGTTTAAAACACATAAACGAGCCCATATACTTCCCGGAATATTCTCAATTATTTTATGCAAAAATTATATTTATAAGCGAGTCGTACATCATACATTAATTACTTACTACACGTGCAATTATTTATCTACCGTAATTATTAGCATAAAAATCAACCGCACATGATTATGACATAACAAAAAATTATTGGTTCACAATTAATAAACTAATTCACCGATTTAATTTAATTTCCATGAATTTTTATTTTATTCCAAAAATATAGTTTTATTTATTCTAGAAAAATAAGGGGTATTATATTCTTCCCCCTAATAACGGAATTCCATCTTCGGAATCTAGAAGATAACGTACTCCCTAGTCGACTCGTACTCTCGATGGTGTCCCCACTGCATCCGAACTAAAGGAACAACCTTGAATCTAAGTCGGCACTCTCGACGGTCCAGAATGGCTATAGGTTTCTCCTCGTAGGTAGCGTCTGGATGGCGATCAATCCCATCAATATCAATGTTGTGGTATGATATCTCGTCTCGAAGGAACCTTCGTAATATAGATATATGGAAAACGTCGTGCGTCCAATAATCTCAACTGATATGCCACAGGCCCAATCCTCTCAAGAATAGGAAACGGTCCCATGTATCGGGGAGCTAGCTTCCCTTTCTTCCCAAACCTCATCACTCCCTTCATAGGAGACACTTTCATCAACACCTGATCCCCAATATCAAAGTTTAAATGTCTTTGACCCGTATCCAGGTAGCTCTTTTGCCTATCCTGGGCAATCCATATCCTGGCCTGAATCATATCTACCTTCTCTGAGGTGTCGTGAATGAAATCTGTCCCAAGAAGCTAGTTCCCCCCACCCCCAATCAGCATGAGGGTGAATGGAAAGGTCTCCCATAAAGCGCCTCAAATGGTGCCTTCCCAATCGTGAAATGGTAGTTGTTGTTGTATGCAAGCTCCACCAAAGGCAAATACTCCTCTTAGCTCCCCTTAAAATCTAAAATGCACATCAATAACATATCCTCCAACATCCGATTCACCCTCTCCGTCTGTTAGTTGGTTTGAGGATGGTATGAGGTGCTTAATCTCAACTTTATCTCCAAAGACTGTTGAAAGATCTTCCAAAAATAGGACACAAATGTCATGTCTCTGTCTGACACAATGTTGAGCGATAACCCGTGCAATTTAACAATCCTTGCGAGGAAAAGTCTAGCGTACTGCTCTGAGCTGTAACATGTTCAAACTTGTAAAAAGTGATCCACCTTCGTCAATCTGTCTACGATCACCCAAATGGAATCGTTCCCCTCTGTGATGTAGGTAGCCCAGTGACGAAGTCCATGGAGATGCTCTCCCATTTTGACATCGGGATCTCCAAAGCCTGTAACACACCTATAGGGCATTGATGGTCCACCTTCACCAGCTGACACGTAGCACACTTGGACACAAAATATGCTATGTCCCTCTTCATCACATCCCACCAATACTGACGTTGCATGTTATGGTACATTTCTTTCCCTCAGGATGTATCGTAAAGCATGAACCGCGAACCTCAAACATAACAGCTCGCCTCAACTCCTCATCATCTGGGACAACTAATGTACCCTGGAATCTTAATCCACCATTCGACCCAATAGAATAATGCTCCACTCCCTCGACTAACAATTATCTAACTTGCTCTCGAAAAAGCTAATCTCCTTCCTGTGCCTTTACCACCCGAATAATGATCTTGGGTGTGATAGTGAGAACTTCCATAAATGCACAGATCAGGTCGTCATCCTCATAAAGTGATTTCCACTTTTCCTTCCACACCGCCACTAATTCCAACATCGGCTTATGACTCAAATCATCCTCTACGACATTCGCCTTCCCTGGTTGGTACTGAATGTTGAATTGGTAGTACTTAACAAACTCTAGCCACTTCATCTACTGTATGTTCAACTCCCACTGCATGAACAAATACTATAGGATCTTGTGGTCTGTAAATAACTGAAATTTCCCCCCACGAGATAATGCCTCCACACTCGCAGTTAGCGGTGTTCGCGGTTCGGTCCGGTTCGGTTTTGGGGTGTTTTTAGGATCATACCGCATTAATCGATCCTAAAAAATTATGGATCGAGACCGGACCGGAATAATCGATTTCGGTTCTATTCAATTTTCAAGCGGTCTGTATTCGATCTCGGTCCTATTTGGTCCATACCCATATAAAACAACACATTCTTTTATATTAAAAAAGTACATTTTAAAAAAAAACAGCATTTCTCTTTATAAAAAAAACATCACTTTGTAAAAAAAACAGCACACTAATAAAAAAATAGCACTTTTTTTTATTTTATTAAAAACAATATTTTTTTAAAAAAACAGCTCACTTTTTTTTAAACAACACTCATCTTTTAAAAAACAACACTATTTTTATATATAAAAAAAATAGCATAGTTTAAAAAAAAAATAGCAACATCACTTCAATTTAAGAAGCAAAAGAAAGGGTATGTTGTCTTTTCTAAGATAAAGGGTCTGTGATAAAGCGTTACAAACAATGTGTTCATCATTTTCTAAGATAAAGGGTATGTGATAAGAGTAAACAAATTACAAATCTAAGATAATTTATTTTCTAAGATAACAGTAAACAAACTAGAATAGTAAACAAGTTGTGAACTAACATCACAATTTGTAGCTAACCTCACAAAACATCACAAATTTAAGATAAAGAAATGACATTAACTAGAAAAGGTGTTTCACATCACAAATCTAAGATAAAGAACTAACTAGAATCTTTGGAAATTAAAACAATATATATATATATATATATATATATATATATATATATATATAAAATAAAAGCGGTTCGGTCCGGTCCAAAATCATTTTTTACAATCCAAGATCGAGACCGACACGAATTATGCGGTCCTATATATTTTTAGACCGAATTAAGGCCGAATTAAAAAATAACGCAAAAGTGTGTTCAGTTCAGTTCGGTTTTTTTTGTCCGTTCGGTCTATTTGGGTTCATGCACACCCCTACTCGCAGTGCGAAAACCACGACTGCTAACTCCAAGTCGTGGGTGGGGTAATGTCCTTCGTGAGGATTAAGATTTCGTGAAGCATAAGCTATCGGCCTCTCCTCCTGCATCAGAACCCCTCCAAGTCCCCTCAAGGACGCATCTGTGAAGACCTTATAGTCAATCCCTGCCCGAGGTAGTGCCAGAACCGGTGCTATAGTCAATTTAGTCTTCAGCTCATCAAACGCCTACTGGCATGCGTCATCCCATACAAATGACATTCCCTTCCTTGTCAAATTCGTTAGGGACCCAGTTATTTGGGAGAACCCCTAAATAAATCGACGGTAGTATCCGGCCAGTCCTAAAAAGTTACGTACCTCGGTGGGTGTAATGGGCTGTCCCCACTCCATTAACGCAGAAACCTTCCCCGAGTCCACTGGCATTCCCCTCTCAGATACAATGTGGCCAAAAAATTGCACCTCTCTCAACCAAAACCCGTATTTCTCGAACTTAACATATAACTAGTGATCCCATAGTGTCTGTAAGAGTACTCGTAAATGTTGTGCGTGCTTCTCCACAATCCGAGAATAAATCAAAATGCCGTCGATAAACACTATGACGAATCGATCCAAATAATCTCTGAACACCCGATTCATCAAATCCATAAATACCATCGGTGTGTTGGTTAGCCTGAAAGGCATAACCAAAAACTCATAGGACCCATATCTCATAAAAACTGTCATATTCGAGATGTCTTGCTCCTGGACTCTCAAGTGGTGATAACCCGATCTCAAGTCAATCTTAAATAAATATGCAACACCTCTCAGCTGGTTAAACAAATCATCAATTCAAGGCAACGGATATATATTTCGTATGGTGACCTTCTTCAACTCCCTATAGTCGATACAAAGTCACTATGATCCGTCCTTCTTCGTGATGAATAAAATTAGAGCACCCCACGGTGAAGTACTCCTCCTAATGAACCTCTGTCCCATTAACTTCTCAATCTGATCCTGAAACTCCCTCATCTCCAGAGGAGCCATCTGATACGGTGTACGTGCAATAGGTCTCATTCTCGAAATTAATTCAACCACGAAGTCTATCTCCCGACTAGGTGGCAACCCTAGGATCTCCCCAAACACATCCGAAAACTCGCTAAATACTTGAATGGAATCTAGCGTCACCACAACCTCTGCAAAAGTATCCTCCTCAATATAGTATAAGTGTGTGCTCAACCCACCTCCAGGGAGCGACATTGCAACCAGGTACATCTCCTACCCCGGAGTAGCGAAGACGATGGACCTCCCGTAACAGTCAGCACATGCTCTATATGTAGCAAGCGAGTCCATCCCCAAAAAATAATGTCGTACTCGTGCATATCAAGTAAGTCGGCTACAAAAGTGAGTCACCCTATCTCAATCCCTATACCCCGACATATTGAACGTATGGGTGCCCCTCTACCCACCGATGAATTTATGAGTAGTACGATATCGGAAGCAAAGCCTATCATCCCAGTCTCCCATGTAAAACTTATGTTAAAAAATGAGTGAGATGCCCCCGTATCAGATAAAATACAACCTACGTGTCCAAAAATAGGGAACATAGCCTCAACTGCATGAGATGGATATGACCCTCTGCGAGCGCAATGTGATAAACCCGTACGTACTGTAGTGGCAGGTTTCCCTGAGGTGGGGCGACGGGTGCTGGAGTGATTGATGCAGTAACTCCCGGAGCAAGTAACGATGGGCACTGTCCCTATGGCACCTGATGTCCCCTCTGACCTCCCTATCCTTGATCTACTTGATTACCCCGAAGACTGTCCTTGGCCTTGATGGCCTCTGTGCTGATAGCCTTGGCCCTATTGGCCTTGTCTTAACTGCGCTTGGCCCTGCTGGTCTTGCTTGTTCTAATTATTGGAACCCCTGAACCTCTTATGATGATCTATGGACGAAGTACCCCCGAACTGTTGGGATCCCGATCCATTAGCCGCACTTATCTTTCCCTGATGGCTCGGCTACTCGGCTCCTTATCACATCTCACTCTTATTCTTCTGGAAGGTCTTGTGATCCTGACAATGGAGAAGTGAGGCGTTCACCAATTGGTTATACGTGGTAAAGGCCAAGTTCCCCAAAAGAGCCTTCCTAATGTGCCAAGATGACACCACTATGAATCTGTTCATCTTCCTTTGTTCAGTATTCACATATTCTTTTGCAAAGAATAAAAGGGCCGTAAACTCCTCCTCGTATTTAGCCACAGTATGTCCCTCCTGCCTGAGATCCATAAATATCTCAAACTGCATAGCTTGGTGAAAATACTTCCCCTCAAATCTCTCCCAGAACTCATCAATCGTCAAGCTATTCCTCTCTGCAACTGACGTAACCGACTCCCACCACTGGAGTGCGACCCCCACTAACCGAAATGAAGCTAACATCAGCTTTTGCACAAGCGTACACTCTACTATCCGTAAATTCCTCTGTATATCTTTCTTCCACCTGTTTGCCACTAGAATATCTGGACTACTCGATAAATCTGGAGGTTGTCCCTTTAAGAAGGCCTCCCTTACCCTGCCCTAAACTAACACTGGTGCCTAGGCTAGTATGACCACCAGATGTGGCGGTGGTGGCTGCTGCTGCTGAGCCTGTGTTGGTGAGAAATGCTAGATCATGAACACTATGGCAGTGGAAACTGCCTGGGTCACAATAGTGGCGATCTGTGTTGGATTAATCAACCGTGGGGCTTATTGGGACCTATGGTTGTTGTTGTTCCTTCGACTAAGCCTCCTCTTCTGAAGTGGGTGTGACTACACAACTAGGTCTCCCTCTCTATCTATTTTCCATCTGAAAGCAAACAAGGTTTGAATTAGTACAATCGTAAGAATACAAAGAACCCTAAGCACAAGCTCTACATATCAAAGTACGTAATACAGAACACAATGAATGCAACATAGATCCTAAGGACCCTAGAACTTGGATGCTCTAACACAACCTATAACAACTCCCATTTTCTCATGTAAAGGCTCGCCAGGCACGATACACCGAAGATGGGACTTTTTTTCCAATTAATATCATTCTCAACATCAAATTCATATAAAGCATATATTAATAAGACATAACTGAGTTTAAACTAAAATCCCACAATAATAAAATCCTATCAAGCACAAATCGTATGATAAATACAGCATAGCAGTAAATATCCAAACCGACACAAAATAAATAAATTTTGGGCTTATGCCCACATAAATATCTCAAATGAAATAAGTAACTGGAGCTGAATAACACCTAAACTAGAATCAATAAATATGGAATGTATGAGGAGAAAAAGGAGACTGCAAGGCTGACACGTCAACAATCTCACTATCCCTATCTAGGAGCACCTCGGGGAAGAAAACATTTAAATTTAGATCAGAGTCCTAGATTTGCAAGAATTAGCTTATTTAAATTAAAGTGCAATAAATACAGTCGATTAAAAGTAAATATCTCCCATCATCACTCACATATGATTAATCATTTAAGTGTGATATTAGCTATATCCCAACAAGTCCCTAAATAATAGGTGGCAACCGTGCCAATTAATACTAAATGCATTAACTATAGTCAACATGATAAAACGTAATCCTCTACATACATATTATCATTTTCCAAAGTATCCCAGTCTCATATATCTCATGAAGATGACATAAACATCTATTATTCACAATATAGTACGGGTTTGTAATTTATGTCTATATTCTTAGACAAATTAATTATTTAATCTCATTTAATTCGGATAATTTATATATATGTCATTTCATATATGTGACACTCCACATGCATCTACCAGTGGTGTCTAGTTAGTGATCTATCGGCAAGTCCAAAGGAAATCTCTATTCAATTCAGACATCACAAAACACACATAAGTGGCGCTGCTACGTAGATGGCAAGTCCAGCAATAACACGTACCTCTCATAGATGGCGCTGCTACGTAGTACCTAAAATGACCTACACAACGTCTAGACCACCCGTGCCGACGTGTGCTACGGTCCTGAAAGAGTAAAATCCCAAGCCGATAGGACCGTCCATAAACATTGATATATCCACCCAATTAAATATAAATACATATTATTATTCCAATATAATATGTATAGGTAATTACACTATAATTACTTAAAGTAGACCACATGATGTCCACAAATATTCATTCATTAATAATTGACCAACTAGTTAATTATTAATTTCCTTCTTCTTTAAAAGATTATTTAACCACCTAGTTAAATATGATTTTTCAATAAATATATGTGGCACATTTGCAATTTTAATATATTCATTGTTGACCCAAACACCGTCCCAACAACTCGTATGTACTTATAAAAATATCCCGAAACTAAACCCGATCACAACTCATCCTACCCCCAGAACCAAATCGATTCGTCCTTTGGCCGAATTGATTCGTCCACCAGAATCGATTCGCCTCTTGGCCGAATCGAATCAAACCTGGACAGAAGCCTAGATCTGCTACCATTTTCCAATACGGGATTTCTTGATTTATTCCCATGATTTATTTTAATTGTTAATACCTTTTCATAAACTTATGATCAAGTCTTAACCACTTATCTACTCATATCATAACCATTAATTTCATATGGTAACGTTAATTGCATTCCCCCAATCCTGAATTTATGTGAGTAAATCAAGACCCCTAGCCTAGATTTTCTACCAAAGTTCCAATAATATACAAATCATATTTGGTGCATATAACATGAGTTCAAAGTCATAAATTTTCAGATCATAAACATGCATCAAAACCTCTACATGTGATTCCAAATTTTCCACATTTATTCCAAGAACCCTAAGGCACCTATCTTCAAATTCAACATGTCGATTATCCTAGATTTCTGGGTTAGCAATCCATATTTCAATTAATCCTCTACATGCATAAGATTAATTCCTAACATTAAATCACCAAATTACAACCTAAAACCGTGAAATCATATGGGGTTACTACGATGAATCAAGAAGCACAATGGACATTTAAATTAACCAAGAAAATTCTTGCTTGTATACGCGATTGATGAATTCCACTTTGAATATCCCTCTTCAATTCCTTGTTGTGGCTTATTGCCTTCTCTCTCTCAATGATTTAGGCTAGGGTTCTTAGATGTAACCTCGAGAGAGTTTATTAACCTCTTAATATAGGCAATAGATCAGTAATCCCAAGTTGGGTTTATCTCCCAAAGTTTGGACCCCCAAATGGGCCCGAACACATAATGAGACTAGTCAAAAAGTCTTCCAACTTGATCACCTATGTTCCAAGACCATTTCTAATGGTTTAAAATACCTAAACGAGCCCATATACTTCCCGATATATGTTCCAATTATTTTATCCCAAAATTATAGTTATAAGCGAGTTGTACATCATACATTAATTACTTACTACACGTGCAATTATTTTTCCATCGTAATTATTAGCATAAAAATCAACCACACATGATTATGACATAACTACAAATTACTGGTTCGTAATTAATAAATTAAATTCACCGTTTTAATTCAATTTCCATGAATTTTTATATTATTCCAAAAATATTATTTTATTTATTCTAGAAAAATACGGTGTATTACATTTGGGCCAAGGAAGGGTGATGAAATCCCAACCTTATCTTTCACATGTGTTTTGCCCTTAAGTCAATTTATGCAACGTGCTAAATTAAGTGCGAAATAAAATCACGTAGGAGCACACAAAAACGTACTCCCGATGTGAACTTTTTACGGTGACATGATTACGCCTAGCCGAAGTTTAAGTTGACATCGATCGAAGGGAAATGTCATCAACATTTCAGTCGTTCCCAAGAGTTCCTTATGCTTGTGGCAAAGATTGCACAAATTTTCTTTACGTTCTCTCACCGTTGTACACTTTTCTAAATTTTTCCTCACTTTTGCCCCTTTTTTTCTTCTTTTCCTTTTTTTAGTGTGCTTATAAAAAAAAGATACTACAACAAACATAAAGTGCGACACACAAAAATAAAAATAAAGAAAAGAAAAAAAAATTAGCACGACACAGACACTAGTGGTATATTTAACACAAAAAACTTATGAAGTAATTTTTTTAAATAATTTTTTCAATATTCTGGAAATAGCAAAATTAATACTAGAAATATAAATTATTTTTTTGAATTTTCATTTTTAGGAACTATTTACTATAAAAATGAGTCTGGAAACTTCCAGAATTTTTTTTAAAAGTTTGTTTTCAATTTTTTTTTATGTATTTTTGTGATATACTAGTGCTAAAAGTACTATTTACTAAAGAAAGCTTAAATTTGATTTTTTTTCGTACTAACTAAAAAAAAACAGAAATATTAGTTGCTGATATTTTTTTTTTGTTTTCAGATTTTTTTTTGCCTTTTATGAAATATTTACTAAAAAAATACAAAAAGTAATAAAAAATTAGTCCGGAAGTCACTACTTCTTCAAAAAAAATTGAAAAATTCTCCGGCAATGGTGCCAAAAACTTGTTTGTCAATTTTATAAAATACCGCAAGTGCACGGACTATTATAGAATAACGAGTGTAAGTACGGGTCGAACCCAAAAAAAATGTCAATTTTTTAAAATAATAATTGTAACTTTCCATCTAGATTAAATGAATTTAGAGATGGGATGTAATATTAAACAAAACTAACACAAAAAACAAATGCAAGTACGAAAGATATAATTAAGTGAACGTGGAAACTAGGACGTTTGAGCCATTTATCACATTCAACTAATATTATGTAATAATTTAAACTCGTCATTCTCGATTTTTTTACTCAAATCAAGCCGACTCTCGTTGAATTTAATTCGGAAAATAACACGGTTAAGTTCAAAATATAATTTAACGTTTCTAAATTAGACGGCTAAAATCCATATTCCCTTACAATGTTTACTTTTAAATTTAAAAGTCCACTCTTTAAGCATGGACTATCAATTAATTTAATAAAAATATAACCCATCAAAAAGTAGTCATACTTAAAATAAAAATTGATTTTTTTCAAACAAAGCCAAAGGTTTAAAACACACTTTCGTGTAGTATTAAATGAATACTGAATTTTTAAAACTTTTAGAACATATCGGGAAATAAAGACGAATTTGAACTACACACAATATTAATCAAACATAATAAACTTCACCTAGTCATAGTAAAGAAATTAAGCTCGCATAATTGAAGACAAAATATAAATGGAAGAATGAATACTAATTCTCATTAATAAAACAAACTTACAAAATTAATCGAGTCTTACAATTAATCTTGACAAAACTTCTCACACAAAATAATACTTGGGCCTCAAATAAAATATTCTCTCAAAATAAAGGAACAAAAAATCATCTCTTAAGCTCTAATTTTTCTCGTCTCAAAATAATGACCATGTGGATCCTATTTATAGGGCAAAGGGTGATGTGTTTGAGTTGGAAATAAACTCTCTTTGATTGGATGCATTTGGATTGGTAATTATCCCATGGAGTCTTTGGGAAGACTTAGAGATAATTGAGAGTTCTTTTTTTTTATTATATATTTATCCCTAATGTTGGCACTATTTACGTCACCAGCTTTAATCATATTTCTGACCACTAAAACTTCAAAATATCGATTTCGTCCGAACTTTAAAGTTGTGAGTCTTGTAAAGACCTTTTCGAAAAGCTTGACATGGCCTCAACGGACACTCAAGCGATTTTATAAAAAATATTTAGTACAGTTGTGTCAACCGTGTCATGTCGCGACGTATCCTGATAATTTTTGCACATTGACTCCTTTGTTGTCCCAATTCCCCCGGTACTTGTAAAATTTTAAACTAAAAATAATTAATTCAAATTTAGGATCATAAATATTTAGAAAACTAAAGAATTACCCCTATCTGTATTTTCGCTCTTGATATTCATAAGTTGCTCGTTTTAATCAGTAATTCAACTAAATTTCAGAGAGAACTTTATTTCGCATAGATAAATATATAAAAATTATTTTCAGTCCCATAAAGTTTCAAAAATTATGATTTCACCCATTTTGGTTATTAAAATTGTAGTTTTAACTTGAATTTTATTCAAACTTGCATTTTTATTTTATTTTATGAAAATAACTCTAAAAGCTCATCATCTGTAATACATTGGACCTAATAAGGCCAAGATTTGGTTATAATTTATACAAAATAATGTACTCATCAATTATTTTTCTCAAAAGCAACCAGATGACATGCCAGGAATAAATCTTGGAGTAATATGCCCACAAGTGACTCAAAAGGATAGAAGAACTACACTCAAGAAAACCAGATCAATCAAAGAGGAAGTGGGGAAACTTTTAGAGGCGCAGTCTGTAAGAGGGTAGTCCCCTTGTAGCCTGGGAGTATGGTAATACTAGTTGAGGAGTAACCCCTATAGGTATGGTGATAAATGATAACCCAGAAACTCTTTAATAAACACAAATAAACACACAATGTTATATTTGATCAACACTCAGATTGGACTCACAATTAGGGGTGTGCACGAACCCGAATGGACCGAACAAATTGAACCGGACCGGACCCACTTTTGCTGTTTTTTATGCGGTCTTAATACGGTCTTAAAATGTGAAGGTCGGTCTTGGGTCTTAAAAAGCGGATCTAGCCCGGACTGGCCCGGACCGCATATATATATATGTAATTTACTAAAACACTAAACACCTGCTTTTTACCCACCGACCCACATACCATATACACACTCCCTAGTACATGCTTAAACCCAGCCCAACAAAACAACCCAAATCTAACATTTCTTCTTCTCCCTCTCTCTCTACAAACGCGGTCGGAACAACCCTAAATCCAACATCTCTTCTTCTCTCTCTACAAATGATGACCGACAGCTCACCCACATACCTTATCTCGTCTCACTCAACATATCTCAGTACCATCTCCCTCTGCTTTTCCATAAATTCTCCGGCAAAGGCAAACCGGTTAGTTATGGTTATGGGTTCATTTTTTAGTTATGGTTCCACCATCCTACATGGGCCGTTTATATAAATCAGCCTGATTTATGTAATATATGCATTTTTATGCTTTTTTTTACATGTTATGCATATTTTTTTATTTTTTATTTCTACATTTTTTCATAGTGTTGATTATTTTATACGCGTTGTTTGTGGTTATTTTTCATTATAATCTTTATACATGAATTGATGTTGATATTATATCATGCTGTGGATGAGGAAATTTATGTAAAACTATAGTCTCAATTGGATTGGTTTTGCTTGTTTGTTTGCAGAATTTTTTTGAATGTGATAGTATCTTTAGTCTCTTATGGTTAAATTCAGTGTCATCTTATGTTGATAATAACATTCTCGTGTTTAGGCTATCACTCACAAAACAGAAAATAGGTCTGCTAGAGAGAGTTGGGTTTTTAGTCCTTTAGTCCCATTTTGTTTCTGATTTTTTACTTGGCAATCTGTGAAATTTATGTGCCTGTGATTGGATTTTACTCAACCAGCAAGCTATTTTTAAATAAAAAAAATGTGTTAGTTTTATTTGGGTATGGACCGAATAGGACTGAGACCAAACACGATCCGCTTCAAAACCAAATAAGATCGAGACTGATTATTCCGATCCGATCTCAGTCCATAATTTTCTAGGACCGATTGATACAGTTCGGTCCCAAATAAACCTCAAAACTGGATCGGACCAGACCATAAACATCCCTACTCACAATACACTTGTGTATAGCTCAAACAATAATAAAGAAAACTCATAAGTAACTCGATCAAAGGGAGAGAGGAGTTGCACCCTTGATACACCTCAGCAGGAAGCCAAACTCACCAACAACCTCTGAAAGACCTCTAATTAGATATTAAAAACTTCACATTAGTTGACAGTGGTGGGTGAGTAAGAGCTCTGATTTGCAATAAATTTTCTCTTATTGCTTTTCTCTCTAGCCAATAAATCTCTGGAAATAACCGCCTTCTCTCAGAAGGGGTTGAGGCCAATAAATATTCCCCACACCATTTTTGAGATGCCTCTGTCCTTCACAGCTGTGAAAGACATCCCCTCAGACTTTATGTCACAAACATTAAATGAATTATGGGCCAGTCAGTCCTACATCATAAATATTAAATGCCAAAACATGCCTTTTGCCTAACCACAGTGCGCCAGAGGACTGTCATCAGAGAGGTGTCTCACCAACTGTCTGACAGTTCTAAATACCACGATGATTTACTCAAGTACGTATTGGACAGTGTTTATCTGGCTAGTGACATCACCTAAAGTAGATGTGATGTTAGGTAGAGGGATTTTTGGTTCAAAACTCAACATACGATGGAACTCAAGGCTGCTTCGCACAAGCTTCCATGATGAAAGGTCTCTCAGTGTTTTATCAGGTGTATCGAAGATAATCAAGACAAGTCCCAACGCTACCCTACTTTTTAATCCTCCAAACCAAGTCCCTCTGAAGTTCCCATGACGATGTTATTCAACAGAGCATGAAAGTTCTCCCAGGCCCTGCCAGGCCTGGTCTCTTACGAGTACCGTTTGACCTCACTCTAAATATCACTATAATCGTTATGTCATTACAATTTGTGTTAAATTACAACATAACTAGGTAAGACAAAGTAAATAAAGGGTGATCTCTCTCAACCAACCGCTTCACTGGGAGACATCCCTGGGCTACCATGCTGACCTGCCATGCTGAGTAGTCTCGCTTGAGTTGCCATGCTGAACTGCCTCACTTGAGCCGCCACGCTGTCTTATTCCCTTAAGTATGTTGTATTAGCTGGGGAGGCTTATCTCTAACTCTGAGATTATCTTCAAGCACCGTAAATTTTTACCTTCGTGTAGAGATTTATTGTGGTAACAAGAAATGT
Organism: Sambucus nigra; assembly: GCA_949130495.1. Lineage (NCBI taxonomy): Eukaryota > Viridiplantae > Streptophyta > Magnoliopsida > Dipsacales > Adoxaceae > Sambucus > Sambucus nigra. Next base: position 208,628,690 of record OX422209.1, read on the forward strand.
CTGCACGAAAAAACTTCTCAATTCGATGAACCCTCTACTTGTGAAAAAACTCTTGCATCTCTGTCTTCATTACAACTTCTACCATTATCTTTTCCAAGAAAAAAAGTTATGTTCTCCCCAATGTACCTGAACCAAAGCACTGCAAGTTGTCAGCAAGTTGTTCCGTGCCACCATGCAACGTAGTTATAATAAGTTGGTATTTGCATTAGGACTGCCCCTAGTGGTATGAAATCTCCCTCCTAAACATTCCTAGCATTTAGACTGGTGAAATTCTCCCAATGTAACCGTTGAACTATAAAATTCTCCCAGTTTCGTCATTCTTCTATTCTTCTCCATTTTATCTTGTTCAAAAAGTAAAATTCTCCCCAATGTACCAAAGTAGAAATAACTCCGAACGGGCTTGTGGCTAAGGGACATTATGAACTTTTTTGTATTGCGTTGCGTGGATCCTTTCCTCTAATATTGAAATTCTCTTGCATAAATCCTCCCAACGGAATTCTCCCAAGTTTAAGGTACTGCCTCGTTTGGACTATGTTGTGTCATCATTTCATCTTGTTCGAAAAGTAAAATTCTCCCCGATGTGCCTGAGTTAAATCTAACCCCGTTTGGACTTATGGCGAGGGGACATCGCAGCCTTTTGAACCATGGTAACAACTTCTACTTTGTGGGATATTCGATGTGCCTGACAAAAATTATGGTGCCAAAAGCATAACTTATTTTGAAAGCAACCCTCTCTATTCCCCCACGCATCACTTAATTAATGACTTAGTACTGTCTTTTCAACTATCAGGGCACTTCTCGAAGTGCTACGTGTCCATTTGAAATGACTATGGGCGGCTTGTAACGTGTGGAGGTGGGAAACTCAAACGCCAAATTTAAAAAAAAACAAAACTGCTATTATCCAGCACTTAGCCACTTTTCTCATTTACCTTGGTTTAGTCTTCTTTAAACTACCAGAGATTTTAGAGAGAGAAAAAGGAAAAACTTCCATTGCTTTCAAGCTTCCACCCGATTCTTCCCATTATTTGCCTTTCCTACCGTCTTCAGCGACTGTGTTCTACCACTTTCAACCTCCTCCTTCTTCCTTAGAAGTTTTTTTCTTACCACTATCTGCCATGACTTCTTCCAGCACTCCAAATAATCCCACCGACAACACTTTGTCTTCAACAGCCATTACACCAGCCCCTACTACCTACTTGAGTGTCACCACTTTACTGGTGGCTTACCACGAACAACTGTATTTATACCGTAGTTCTCCTATTTTTGGTAAGGATGGTGATGTTTATTATGTGTGCAAGACTTACAATTTCTAAACCAATTATGACCCTTTGCTATCGGGTGATGAAGATGAAGAGTCAGCTAAATGGGTTTTTTTCCCTTCAGGGGGGACTCTACGCTCCAAATTGGATTGTGGTGACTTTCCTTGCTCCCAAATTGATTTCGTAGCACATGAGGGATCTCCAGCTCATTTCTCCACCAAACATGCACATATACAAAGGTCCCACGCTGCAGCTCTTGCCAAAGTTGGTCTTCACCGAGCCAACTAGTTTGGGGAGTTCACTCTCTCCAAACATAATTTTGCAGTTCAAGTGTTGGTCCCTAGATATAGCATCACAACTCTCACCTTCTTTGCTTCCTGGGGAGAGTTCACCATTTTCTTAGAAGATGTCTATGAGCTGCTTGGGTTTGAACTCATGGGTGAGTTTGCTTATCTTGATAAGGCCTTGGATGTCGAGGAAGCTGTTGATCGAGCAGAGTTAGATCAAATCTGTCGACGCTGCACTGGGTCTTCCAACAAAGCTACATTTACTTCCCTAATCTGTTATTTCTTCAAAGCTTCTACTGCGAAGGATGACACTTTTGTCAAAGGCAAGGGTAAAGGTGCATACCTAGAATTACCAACCTACATACTTATTTTGCTCTCCCGCTTCTTCTTAACTGGAAAGCCTAAAGATCAGCCTAGGAGGGACCTCATAAACATCTCAATTCGTTTGGCCGGAGGTTTCAATCTTCCTCTGGCCGTTATTGCTCTGGGGTCTTTTTACACTTGGTTGGATCGAACCCATCTTGACATGGAACAGTCCCTATATCGTTACAACCTAGATAATTTTGCCAACAATATTATTTTAACAAGTTTCATTTACACCCGTTTTCCTACTATTGCCACCAAATCTATTCCTTATCCCCTTAGCCAAGCCATCAAGCCCCGCCGTGTCCTGTGCTTTCACAAAAAATAAAGCCAAAAGGAGATAATGGACCTTTTTTTACTATTTAGACTCCTTCATCATGAGGCCATATGGGGAAACAACCTTTGCCCACACTTGGAATTTTTTTCTCTTCTACAGCTAGAATGATCACCTTCGTTCCTGTTGTAAAAGATCCTTCGCAAGTCGTGGTGCTTCCGTTCACCCCTGGATTCCTTCCTTCATTCACTGAGTGGGGATGTACTTCTGAACCTTACAACCCCGATCGAGGAAGCAAGAAGTTTGGTTTTGATCAAGGGGCTCCTCGACCTGTATTTTAGTTAATAAATGAGAGGGGTACTTTTGGTGAGGCATGTACTTTTTACCTTTCTATTGTTGTACTTGGCATAACTTCTGCTATGGATGGTCGAGTTACCATCCCCGGTGCCACCAGGAAAGGGGATGTGTCCACTTCATTTTCCATCAAATTATGGCCGATGCAATTGATAAGAATTCATGAATTTATATAAGGGCAACTCTGTTCTTGGGGTTGAGTTCCCTTTGAGCAAGACCCCTAAATATCCTCCAAGCGATCTACCTCCTTATTTCCCTATGAACCCCACTGCCACGCCCAAGCCCAATAATGTTCCAACCCCAAAACATCCAGCCCCTTCTGAAGGTGTTTCTGGTGAAGAGGTTCCAACTGGTGCAGCTCCTAGCGAAGGACCTTCTAATCCAGCAGAAAAAAGGACTAGGAGATCTAAGAGTGAGACTTCTTCAAAGTCCAAGTCCCAACCTCAACCTCAAGCTTCCTTGAATGCATTTCCCATTGCCTCCGTTCCTCCTCCCATGTCTACCGAAGTGAGTAAGGAATTAAGAAAGAAAGTTCAAGCTGAGGTGGAACGAATAAACACTGAATTTCACCGGCACACTCCTTTTGTTCCTCCTACTGCTGCTTTCCCCGCCATTTTGGGAGATCCATCTTAGGGGGGGATCAAAGTAAAGGAAGAGTACAAGAGTTCCCTCAATCCTTGGTGCTTCTGGTGCGAGAAAAAAGATTCTAAGCACCAAGACTCAAAAGAACGAGCTCATGAGGAACAACCCATTATTACTGCTTCTAATGCTTAGGACTCTCCCCCATCAAATCCAATTGAAGATATAACTGTGGATGACAGTCCTGACGCTGACCAAGGCCAAACCGATAGGGCTTTCTTAGTTCTTTCTCCACATTCTTCGCCAATGGTCATATCATCCCATTCTCCCCCTCATGAACAAGAGGTAACTTCTTTCCTTTCATACTTAGTCATTTTTTAGTATACTGAGTGTATTTTCTAACCCTTTTAGGAATTTTGGGCAGTATAAAAAAAAAGGACTAAGTCCACCTATGAGCCCCTCTGTGGGAGGACGCTTCGGGAGCGCTTCGTTTGATGCATCACCTCCCCATTCTCCCATGTACGGGATTTCCTAATCATGTCCATCTGCCTTCAGGTGTGAAGAAGAGGATTCTAGGGGAGCTGGTGCTCTTCTGGAAATCGTTGGAGTTTCTTCCCAGCCAGAGGAAACTCCACCAAATTTTTTTGTGCCATCTGCCCTTCCAGCGGTTCCTTTGGACATTGTCCCCGTTGACTCTAGTGGCCCTTCAGAGGTAATAACTTGATTATCACTTAGATTTCTTTTACCTTTATATTTACTAAGTCTCTTGACCTATTTCAGGTTGGAGATGGATCCCGGTAAGCCTCAGCCGTCGTTGAATCTCTTCTTAAACTTCCTCTATTGAGGCCAATATCTGGATGTCCCCTTTCTCTAACATAACTGAGTTAAGGAAAAACATTTTCTTTATCCCTTATCATGTTTAACATCTTATATGTTACATTTAACTTTGTTATTACAGCTTTCTCCAGTTCTGACTCCCCCATTTCAACTCAAGGGTTTACGTGTGCCTGAGGCTAGGACTGGTTCATTTGGTGGGTTAGGGGTTCCTTCGGCTGCGTAGTCATTCATATTTTCCTATGTCCCCACTACTTCAGGGGATATTTCTCTGGCCTTAGCTCTTATGCCCCTTAATGTCCAAGGTACCTCGGTTCATGTTCCTCTTCATGAAGGTTCTGCTGAGAGCCCAAAGGGTGAGAGCGTTACAGCTCTTGCAGATATTTCTCCTACCATTGCCACATAGGTAATTAGTGCCTTGTATTCTATTGCATAAATTCTTTCGTTATGCCTGTAGAACGACAAGTCACCATAATATTTTATATATATATATATATTACTAAACAATGAAAAAACACTCTATTAAGATTTTTGTTCAAACATCACCTGTAATGGTGACTAAACATTGAAAACTACTTGTTAAGATTTTTCATTAAACTCCACCAGTAACGGTGACTTAATAATGAAAAACACTTGTTAAGATTTTTCATTAAACTTCACCAATAACGGTGAGAATGAAAAACACTTGTTAAGATTATTTTTATCAAACTCCACCAGTAACAGTGACTTAATAATGAAAACCACTTGTTAAGATTTTTCCATCAAACTCCACCAGTAACGGTGGGTTAACAATGAAAAACACTTGTTAAGATTTTTTCCTCAAACTCCGCTAGTAACGGTAACTTAACAATGAAAACCATTGGTTAAGATTTTTCCATCAAATTCCACCAGTAACGGTGACTTAACAATGAAAAACACTTGTTAAGATTTTTTCATCAAACTCATTCTTCTCTTTATCTCACACCAGGTTGCTAAGGAGTCCCTTCTTGCCATAGAGCAAACTCATCATGTCCCTTTGTCTGTTGTCTCGCCTCATGGGGTGACAGATATATTTCGAGAAAAAACCTTCAGCACAAAGCTGCAATAGTTTGGACTCTTTGGCCTCCTCCCTCACATCGAGGGACCTCTCTTTGAATCTTCGGACATATGCCACCACGTCTTCTCCTTGTCTTTGCTTCTTCCTACTTAACTGAGCCAACATAAACTCACCTTCTACCAGAAAGAACTTCTGGACAAATAGCACGTGCATCTCTTCCCACATTAAAACACTTTTTGGATCCAAATGGAAGTACCAGGTATAGGATTTATCGCTTAAGGATTTGGAGAACTCCCTCAATCTGAGCTTCTTGTTGTTACAATGAGCTCACAAGTGTTTGATGAAGCGTTTAATATGCTCCTTCGAGTTTCCCTCATTCCTAGTGTATTTTTTGAATATGGGAAAAATGTAGTCCTTCGGGTAGGGCTCATCATTTTATTCCTGGGGATAGGCCGTACGAAAATCATCATACACCGAAATCCGATACACTACTACCTAGCATTGTCGGTTATCGAAATCCGTTAGGTCCCCCGTTCATAACATATACCCCTTTATTCCGTCCCTTGATAGAAAAGTTACAATTTCTCCCATAATTATGCTTAACAAAGAACGTTTTACTAATTGCACTATTGTTCAGCATAGGTTGGTGGTAATAGCATTCCATAAACCTCGAATACATACAATCGAAATTATCGAAATTCCTTTCCCTAATAATAGGGGTATAAATATTAACTCCCACATCTCTAAAGGATAAATATAACAATGCACTCTTCCCATCACTAAGTCCGGAGTGCTAAACATAATACTGAGTCAAATCTTTTCGCTCAACGGTAAATCTCGATACATACGAAATTATACTGGAAAAGTCTATACATACTTTGGCATAGAATATCTCGAGCCCACTATCTCCTCCGAAGTCTCTAGGATAGATAATATAAGTGCGAGTCCAACCTTCTCACAGGTAAAGCCTCGCCAAAACAAATATAAAACATGTTGCACTAATGCAACCACTCCGATAGTCTTGCAATAAATGCCCACTATCGTACTAACCATTTCTATAACATTTTAACAAAGATAATATCATACTCGTGTATCACATCACTACAACGAGTAACCTCAATAAAGTATAAAACGCTGTTAATATACTCATTCATCCTCCGCGGATAGAACTAAAGAAAAATCCCGCTACACTAGGGAAGGTATTCACATTTTAATAACGTTATAATGATATGCATTAAGCTCGTCTCACATGCTAATCTAGCAAGGAACAAAATATAGTGACTCGCTCGTGTCACATAAACACGCCTCATCCTCTGAGGATACAACTTACACTTCTACCTTGTCAATCGTCTTGACTGCGCAAATGGTTTCCGGACGTAACACGTCTACTTAAACCAAACAAAATTTCTTTAATCGTTGCCTTTTACTAGGCACCGTATTCTTGTCCTTTCTCACTTTGGAACATATTATCGCGAGCGATCTCAATCCACACAAAATACCTCAACACATAATCCACTTATCACCTGTCCTACTAACCAGGTTAGGATTTGCCCTCCTCTCGGACTTTAGTAAACTCGATTCCTGTTAACCATCCCGGTTGTTCCCTTAGCTTTTTAGGTCATAAAGATCATGTTACTATTTATAATAGTACTTACTGAATTTACCATCACTTGGTAAGAATTCAACTATCTGAATCATTTAAATGGGTCCCCTGATGTGTATCCACATCCCTTTGTGGTGCTATACCACCACCGTTGCATTCAGTCTTATTCTCGACTAAATCCTTCGATTCCTTTAAGCTTCCCACACAAGGAGCATTATCATCTTTATTGACAAAATACAACATTGTCAACCTCTGAATCAGCCATCCATCAGAATTTCCTCCTCGAGTATTATCAATTATTATTACGAGTTGGTCTCCCACTTGGAGTCGTTTCCTCCACTCGTATCTACATCTTTCGATACAAAATTTGCTAATGCTTAGGATTCATCCGCAATTGGACTTCCGTCATGCCCTCCTGCGATGAGTTCAGAACCACGTTTGCTTCACCCTGAACAGTTGAGGAAGGAACATACGGTCAAAACTGTACCTAAGGTTCTCATATAGGCATAGCATTCCACTTCTAAAATTGGTGGTTGGCTCCAACCATTATAACTTCGTCCCGAAAGCTAAGAAAATTTTCTCTAAATTTTCACTTTCAGTTTTCCACACTCCGTCCTTTATCTAAGCCTTTGGTTACTTTACCTCCTTTGGTAAAGACACATAATTTACACATTTCTAGAATTTCCCACTGACAGTCTCTACACATTTTTGTAATACGTTGGGTAAGTTTACCCTCACACCTCATTTTACTATAACAGCATTTGGAAATAACTGCTGCGCCTTAGTCGCCTTTCTAGTCTTGGCTTCTCGTGCCATAATGGAGGTGACCTCGACTACGGTCATCATCCTCGGATATATTTTATAATCTCAACTGAGCCCGGTCTCCTGATGTACACTTAACGGTCCTCTTCTGACATCCGTCATCGCTCGGCACACGCACACATCCGAACGAAATTAGAATTCACTAATGTATACACATTATAATAGGAGAGCGAAATCTCGTCAAAGGAATCGACAATCCTAAACATAGGGCTCTATATCAAACAAAGCAACGCTAAAAGCATAATAAGTCGTACAGATCCTAAGGACTCTAGAACCTGATGCTCTGATACCACCTGTGACACCCCGCCTAATTAAATACCGGGCGATCACTCCTTTATTAAATTAATTCAAGGTGAACAGTTGGTTCATTCTCAGCATCACTGTCGAAAAATAAAACTTTTCCAATTTAAACACCCTAATTAATTAAACTAAGTGTCAAAACCATTTAAACCCTTTTTTTTTATTATTAAATACGGTTATAAAACCTTTAACCATTTACTTTTTTTTTAGAGTCACACAATAAGTAGAAGAATAAAATGATCGTTCAAGAGTTTACCCAACAATGATAAATCCCAACATTAAAATACTAAGGAAAACATCCTGACATTAACAATCCCGAAATAAAGATACTGAAATAAAAAAAAAGAATTACAATATCTGACAATACCAAATAAATAATGGAAAAGGGGCGACACATGCCCTGCTGGATAAAGCTGAACTAGAAGTAGAGTCAACAATGAGGTCGTCTAAGCAATGGCCTGCAACTCCCACAAAAGCTACAGCGCGTTCCATCCAAATAATCCTCAGTAAGACACCCCTGTGGTTGGGCACCTGTAATACATATGTATATAGACACAAGAGAGAAGAAGTAACAGCAAACGGGTCAGAGCCCGAATGGAGAACCGTTTTAAAAATAGTTTAGCAAGTATTTAAAATGCTACCGGCTAACGCAACAGTCATATTAATAAGCGACACTCTCTTGAGAATTCTCACCTCTCATCTAGTGCGCACATCTATCGTACTAATGAGCCCCATCTATCTCTCTAACTTATTCCCCATAAGTTTTAACACGTGGAATTAAGGTTATGATATTCACTTTAGCAAAGTTTAACTCTCCAAGATTTCTTACGTTATTTAGAATAATTTCGTATTATTGTAACGTTTCCGAATACTTATAATGAAGCTGATTATATTTCATAATTTCCTTAACTACTATTTTACTCAGTAGCAAGTTCTCATATAGTTACACGTATATATATTAATTACTCGTATAATATATATATACAAACAGCACCCCACATAAAATCTATGGTGCTAGATTTCCATATCTAAGTATATATATACCAATCACTCATAAATTATATATATACTAACGGCACCCCACATAAAATCTATGGTGCTGGCATACTCTGCTGTCAAGTCCCCGTATCACACAAACTAAGGGAAATACTAGTTCGGAATCACTCTCGAACTTTATTAACACAAACACAAACAACATTGAGGCGAAGCATAGATTCCAAGTCTCTAAGAGGTCAGTACATACCCTCACGTCTCTTAGGACCGTCTGAACTATCGATTCGATAGCCTGTACCAAGGATATCTATCTTCTAGGGTACGAGTCAATATCCCCCATAAAGGCACATCAAGATAAGACTGTCCCAGCGTGGTAACCTCAGGGATAGCAAGTAGCGCGGGTATGATTTTTACACAGAAATAATATATGCACAATCACACCGTCATATATAGATATGTAATCACATCCACATTATTAAATTAGGTACTCTCACGACCCAAAATTATCATTATCCGTTATTACACGTTTTTCTCAATTATATCGTATAACGGCCTCATTCCTTTCTCTTCTCGTAATTAATTCATTCTAAACTCACTTCTTGTCACTCGAAGTGTTTTCTTTATTTAAGTACAATTTCAGTAGGTCCTCTCTCGCCTTCTTATCCAACTTATTAGATGTTTCGATTATTTAATCAACACACGTATGATTTCTTAAATCTGAAAATCTCCCCGTTTATCCTTTATTTCCGTTCGTATTAAAGTTCCACTTTATCGGATTTTCTCTTGACCCTACTGGTCCTCTTTATGTTCCATTATATTCTAGCAACCCTAATCAAGGTTTACTACGCATAAAATTGGATTAAGCTAACACAAGCAAAAATGCAGTTTTCCCAGCAGGGTCGATCGATCGATAAAAGGGGTCGATCGATCGATGCTCTGGGCTCGATCGATCGATCAAGCAGTTATGCTGTTTCTGCAGCCAACCCAGTTACGGGATTCTCACCCCAAACTCCTCCAAATCATCATGTTACAGTCCCAAACTCCCAATCAATTATACTATAAGTGTTGTATACCCATTTAAACAATTTCCTACGTAACATATGCGAATTTTCCTCAAGAATCATGGGTTAAAAAGGGGCAAACTCTACATAATTCTTATGAACCCTAATCTTTCCTTTAACTTAATCTCTTTCATTCTTTTTGCAGATTTTCTATCTATAATATCAAGGAATTTCGTGGCTCATCCTTTATATGTGAAAAGGGTTTCCAGAATTATGATCTCTAACATTATAACATGCAATTTGTGTCTCCAATTTATGCTTTTCTTCAAGAATACTAATCTAATCAACCTAAGACTAATATAAAAGGATGCATTAACTTGATAAAATCAAGATAGATACTTGCCTGGAAAATTTTAGTTCTGATTTGCGAACGATTTTGGTGTGGTTGTGTTCCCCGTCGCGCGATCTACGCGTTGGTGGTGACGGCGGTGCAATCGGAGGTGTTCTTGGCCTAAAACTCGTTGGAGAGCTTCTCCTCTTCCTCTCCAATGGCCGTCATTAGTATTTCATTATGTTAACCCTAGAATATGACACTTTCCATATGATATAACCCTATAAAATTCGTAGGTTTAATTACCCATAATTGCGAAATGTCCAAAACGCCCTCCCGAGGTACTAATTAGGCCTAAAAATGCCCTGAGACCCAAACTAAACCCCCGGGTACACTTTTCTGACTATATCGACCCTTCCGGACACTTTGGCGCACTCAAAACGACCATACGGGCAACTTTTAATTTATTCACTTTTATAAATCAACATTTAGTCCCGACACGACACAGGCGCGTCCTGACTTAAATTTCCATAATTGTCATTTTATTCACACGTGACAATATTATAAAAATGAATCTCATATATTACTATACTCATCCAGTAACATTCAACAAATAACAAATTTCCAATAATTACTAACTCTTGTCACGCTAGTAAATATTTAAAACAACATTCCGGATTAAAATTAAATTAATTTATCTCAATTAAATTTAATAAATCCCATAATTTAAAAGCTATAAAAATACGGGGTATTACATACTTCCCCCCTAATAACGGAATTTCGTCCCGAAATTCAGAAAATAAGGCCTATCAAGTAGCACAATTCTGGATATCCTTTTCCGTACACAAACTAACTACACATTACGACGTTCAATCACTATAGCCCTTTCTTCACAGCAACATTATTTTACATTCTCTTTGGAGACACTTCACATTGTGCTCCCAACTGACAACATTCGCATAGGTCACGCCTATACGTTATAAATTTCATTATCTCACTATCATTAGGAGGCCGTACCTCACTACATGACAAATACTCAGATTTATTCATATACAAAACTCCCATTCTGAGAAAATTATACGAACATTTGATCACTCTTGCTCGCCTAACACAGTCGTGGAATTCCACCACAGTTATCGGATATTTTCTCGATCGATCCAAAAATTCTGATTATCGACTCTCCTCTAAACATACGGAAGGAGAATAGTCGAGGTTCTTCCATAACAAAAATCTTAATAAGCACCTTGCACGTGACAAACGGGTACGAGTGCTTCCACAGAGCATTCCTGAAATCATCGTACCAAGATTCCAAAATCTCCTTCACGTGGCTCCACTAATCTTTTATCACCGTGCGCCTATTCCCTGGCTACGGGTTATACATCCTACTCGAAAAGAAACCTTATCTCCGCTGGTTTCTGAAATCCCATATCAAAGGTGGGATTCACCAATCTCATCCTGATTCAGAAATTTATACTGCGCCGGACCATGCACTGGCGCGATCCTTCCTTTCAAAGGAAGTCTGGGGCATACTAGTTAATATTGTAAGCCATCCCAAAGGAATATCAATCACTTCCTTCTCAACGGCTTAATTCACATGTTCGGGATGAACCCCCGATCTTGTTTTGACGATGGCAACCATCCAAGGACTGTACCGACTTTACCGACCTCTTCCAATTTCAGGAATTGTCGATAAACAAAAAATCCTTTGGTTGATTCTCCTCTTTCAAACAAACCTTACCTTTGGGCGGTGCATGTAGAGACTACTCACTACGTCCCGCTAAACATCGATTTTTCCATGAAATGTCTCACATTAAGTGACACGTAATACTCCCCTTCCTCCTTGGAGTATGCCGAAAGTTCTGACCCGTACTCTTCTCTCCACGAAGCGCACTTTTGGATTTCTTATACTATACTAACATCATCACCCTTTATATGTGTGAGTCGCTCTCACATTTGCCTACTAACAACTCCGCTCCGAGTGTTCTTAATAATCATTTAACTCTGATCCATTCAAGGAATACTCTTCTTAAATGACTTCCCACAGTCTTCCAATTCAAATTTGGGTGTGCTATTCTAATTACACACCTATGGATGGATTATCGCCCTTCAAGTGACGTTTAATCCACTCTATCACTTCCACTTCGTTCTGTTAGCCCCACAAACACATTTTCCACACGTCCATTGCCACGCCCCTTCATCTCGGACGAGTTTTAACATCAATTAACCAGGATGTCTACACACCCTATAAACTGGGCATACTAGCGTAAGCATCACATACGCTCCATACTAATAAACATATTCTTTATTTTCCCTGGTGCTTGCAGCGTGATTACAACACTCTAATCACCCTAAAAATCAAAATTTTAAATCTTCCTTATCATCGTTCCACCCCTCAACTCGTGGGGTAACTTTCAATGTTTTCTTACCACATAACCGGCTCCAATGGCTTTAAATCAAAATTCAACTTCCAACTTACATTCATAATTACCTGATCCCATTTCGACCAGGGTACCGAACTCATGGAATAGTGACCAAACGTCTCCCTATTTCCAACCTTACACTAAGTTTCATGCGTGGGATGTCTCGCAAAGCGAAATACAAACAAGGAACCCCCCCCCCCCCCGATACACTACTACCTAGCATTGTCGGTTATCGAAATCCGTTAGGTCCCCCGTTCATAACATATACCCCTTTATTCCGTCCCTTGATAGAAAAGTTACAATTTCTCCCATAATTATGCTTAACAAAGAACGTTTTACTAATTGCACTATTGTTCAGCATAGGTTGGTGGTAATAGCATTCCATAAACCTCGAATACATACAATCGAAATTATCGAAATTCCTTTCCCTAATAATAGGGGTATAAATATTAACTCCCACATCTCTAAAGGATAAATATAACAATGCACTCTTCCCATCACTAAGTCCGGAGTGCTAAACATAATACTGAGTCAAATCTTTTCGCTCAACGGTAAATCTCGATACATACGAAATTATACTGGAAAAGTCTATACATACTTTGGCATAGAATATCTCGATCCCACTATCTCCTCCGAAGTCTCTAGGATAGATAATATAAGTGCGAGTCCAACCTTCTCACAGGTAAAGCCTCGCCAAAACAAATATAAAACATGTTGCACTAATGCAACCACTCCGATAGTCTTGCAATAAATGCCCACTATCGTACTAACCATTTCTATAACATTTTAACAAAGATAATATCATACTCGTGTATCACATCACTACAACGAGTAACCTCAATAAAGTATAAAACGCTGTTAATATACTCATTCATCCTCCGCGGATAGAACTAAAGAAAAATCCCGCTACACTAGGGAAGGTATTCACAATTTAATAACGTTATAATGATATGCATTAAGCTCGTCTCACATGCTAATCTAGCAAGGAACAAAATATAGTGACTCGCTCGTGTCACATAAACACGCCTCATCCTCTGAGGATACAACTTACACTTCTACCTTGTCAATCGTCTTGACTGCGCAAATGGTTTCCGGACGTAACACGTCTACTTAAACCAAACAAAATTTCTTTAATCGTTGCCTTTTACTAGGCACCGTATTCTTGTCCTTTTTCACTTTGGAACATATTATCGCGAGCGATCTCAATCCACACAAAATACCTCAACACATAATCCACTTATCACCTGTCCTACTAACCAGGTTAGGATTTGCCCTCCTCTCGGACTTTAGTAAACTCGATTCCTGTTAACCATCTCGGTTGTTCCCTTAGCTTTTTAGGTCATAAAGATCATGTTACTATTTATAATAGTACTTACTGAATTTACCATCACTTGGTAAGAATTCAACTATCTGAATCATTTAAATGGGTCCCCTGATGTGTATCCACATCCCTTTGTGGTGCTATACCACCACCGTTGCATTCAGTCTTATTCTCGACTAAATCCTTCGATTCCTTTAAGCTTCCCACACAAGGAGCATTATCATCTTTATTGACAAAATACAACATTGTCAACCTCTGAATCAGCCATCCATCAGAATTTCCTCCTCGAGTATTATCAATTATTATTACGAGTTGGTCTCCCACTTGGAGTCGTTTCCTCCACTCGTATCTACATCTTTCGATACAAAATTTGCTAATGCTTAGGATTCATCCGCAATTGGACTTCCGTCATGCCCTCCTGCGATGAGTTCAGAACCACGTTTGCTTCACCCTGAACAGTTGAGGAAGGAACATACGGTCAAAACTGTACCCAAGGTTCTCATATAGGCATAGCATTCCACTTCTAAAATTAGTGGTTGGCTCCAACCATTATAACTTCGTCCCGAAAGCTAAGAAAATTTTCTCTAAATTTTCACTTTCAGTTTGCCACACTCCATCCTTTATCTAACCCTTTGGGTACTTTACCTCCTTTGGTAAAGACATATAATTTCCACATTTCTAGAATTTCCCACTGACAGTCTCTACACATTTTTGTAATACGTTGGGTAAGTTTACCCTCGCACCTCATTTTACTATAACAGCATTTGGAAATAACTGTTGCGCCTTAGTCGCCTTTCTAGTCTTGGCTTCTCGTGCCATAATGGAGGTGACCTCGACTACGGTCATCATCCTCGGATATATTTTATAATCTCAACTGAGCCCGGTCTCCTGATGTACACTTAACGGTCCTCTTCTGACATCCGTCATCGCTCGGCACACGCACACATCCGAACGAAATTAGAATTCACTAATGTATACACATTATAATAGGAGAGCGAAATCTCGTCAAAGGAATCGACAATCCTAAACATAGGGCTCTATATCAAACAAAGCAACGCTAAAAGCATAATAAGTCGTACAGATCCTAAGGACTCTAGAACCTGATGCTCTGATACCACCTGTGACACCCCGCCTAATTAAATACCGGGTGATCACTCCTTTATTAAATTAATTCAAGGTGAACAGTTGGTTCATTCTCAGCATCACTGTCGAAAAATAAAACTTTTCCAATTTAAACACCCTAATTAATTAAGCTAAGTGTCAAAACCATTTAAACCCTTTTTTTTTATTAAATCCGGTTATAAAACCTTTAACCATTTACTTTTTTTTTAGAGTCACACAATAAGTAGAAGAATAAAATGATCGTTTAAGAGTTTACCCAACAATGATAAATCCCAACATTAAAATACTAAGGAAAACATCCTGACATTAACAATCCCGAAATAAAGATACTGAAATAAAAAAAAAGACTTACAATATCTGATAATACCAAATAAATAATGGAAAAGGGGCGACACATGCCCTGCTGGATAAAGCTGAACTAGAAGTAGAGTCAACAATGAGGTCGTCTAAGCAATGGCCTGCAACTCCCACAAAAGCTACAGCGCGTTCCATCCAAATAATTCTCAGTAAGACACCCCTGTGGCTGGGCACCTGTAATACATATGTATATAGACACAAGAGAGAAGAAGTAACAGCAAACGGGTCAGAGCCCGAATGGAGAACCGTTTTAAAAATAGTGTAGCAAGTATTTAAAATGCTACCGGCTAACGCAACAGTCATATTAGTAAGCAACACTCTCTTGAGAATTCTCACCTCTCATCTAGTGCGCACATATGTCGTACTAATGAGCCCCATCTATCTCTCTAACTTATTCCCCATAAGTTTTAACACGTGGAATTAAGGTAATGATATTCACTTTAGCAAAGTTTAACTCTCCAAGATTTCTTACGTTATTTAGAATAATTTCGTATTATTGTAACGTTTCCGAATACTTATAATGAAGCTGATTATATTTCATAATTTCCTTAACTACTATTTTACTCAGTAGCAAGTTCTCATATAGTTACACGTATATATATTAATTACTCGTATAATATATATATACAAACAGTACCCCACATAAAATCTATGGTGCTAGATTTCCATATCTAAGTATATATATACCAATCACTCATAAATTATATATATACTAACGGCACCCCACATAAAATCTATGGTGCTGGCATACTCTGCTATCAAGTCCCCGTATCACACAAACTAAGGGAAATACTAGTTCGGAATCACTCTCGAACTTTATTAACACAAACACAAACAACATTGAGGCGAAGCATAGATTCCAAGTCTCTAAGAGGTCAGTACATACCCTCACGTCTCTTAGGACCGTCTGAACTATCGATTCGATAGCCTGTACCAAGGATATCTATCTTCTAGGGTACGAGTCAATATCCCCCATAAAGGCACATCGAGATAAGACTGTCCCAGCGCGGTAACCTCAGGGATAGCAAGTAGCGCGGGTATGATTTTTACACAGAAATAATATATGCACAATCACACCGTCATATATAGATATGTAATCACATCCACATTATTAAATTAGGTACTCTCATGACCCAAAATTATCATTATCCGTTATTACACGTTTTTCTCAATTATATCGTATAACGGCCTCATTCCTTTCTCTTCTCGTAATTAATTCATTCTAAACTCACTTCTTGTCTCTCGAAGTGTTTTCTTTATTTACGTACAATTTTAGTAGTTCCTCTCTCGCCTTCTAATCCAACTTATTAGATGTTTCGATTATTTAATCAACACACGTATGATTTCTTAAGTCTGAAAATCTCCCCGTTTATCCTTTATTTCCCTTCGTATTAAAGTTCCACTTTATGAGATTTTCTCTTGACCCTACTGGTCCTCTTTATGTTCCATTATATTCTAGCAACCCTAATCAAGGTTTAATACGCATAAAATCGGATTAAGCTAACACGAGCAAAAATGCAGTTTTCCCAGCAGGGTCGATCGATTGATAAAAGTGGTCGATCGATCGAATCTTCGATCGATCGATGCTCTGGGATCGATCGATCGATCGATCAAGCAGTTATGCCGATTCTGCAGCCGACCCAGTTACGGGATTCTCACACCAAACTCATCCAAATCATCATGTTACAGTCCCAAACTCCCAATCAATTATACTATAAGTGTTGTATACCCATTTAAACAATTTCCTACGTAACACATGCGAATTTTCCTCAAGAGTCATGGGTTAAAAAGGGTCAAACTCTACATAATTCTTATGAACCCTAATCTTTCCTTTAACTTAATCTCTTTCATTCTTTTTGCAGATTTTCTATCTATAATATCAAGGAATTTCGTGGCTCATCCTCTATATGTGAAAATGGTTTCCAGAATTATGATCTCTAACATTATAACATGCAATTTGTGTCTCCAATTTATGCTTTTCTTCAAGAATACCAATCTAATCAACCTAAGACTAATATAAAAGGATGCATTAACTTGATAAAAGAAAGATAGATACTTGCCTGGAAAATTTCAATTCTGATTTGCGGACGATTTTGGTGTGGTTGTGTTCCCCGTCGCGCGATCTACGCGTTGGTGGTGACGGCGGTGCAATTGGAGGTGTTCTTGGCCTAGAACTCCTTGGAGAGCTTCTCCTCTTCCTCTCCAATGGCCGTCATTAGTATTTCATTGTGTTAACCCTAGAAGATGACACTTTCCATCTGATATAACCCTATAAAGTTCGTAGGTTTAATTACCCATAATTGCGAAATGTCCAAAACGCCCTCCAGGGGTACTAATTAGGCCTAAAAACGCCCCGAGACCCAAACTAAACCCCCGGGTACACTTTTATGACTATCTCGACCCTTCCGGACACTTTGGCGCACTCAAAATGACCATACAAGCAACTTATAATTTATTCACTTTTATAAATCAACATTTAGTCCCGACACGACACAGGCGCGTCCCGACTTAAATTTCCATAATTGTCATTTTATTCACACGTGACAATATTATAAAAATGAATCTCATATATTACTATACTCATCCAGTAACATTCAACAAATAACAAATTTCCAATAATTACTAACTCTTGCCACGCTAGTAAATATTTAAAACAACATTCCGGATTAAAATTAAATTAATTTATCTCAATTAAATTGAATAAATCCCATAATAAATCCCATAATTTAAAAGCTATAAAAATACGGGGTATTACAGCCACCTCACCGGCTGATTGCGAGGAAGTTGCTATCATCTTTAACACTTTTTTTTGTATCTCTTTTCTCATCTCTTCTAAAGCAAATACTGGTGTTTTCTCGATCGTTGGGGAATAGCCAAAGGGACCACTAGTGGGACACTAGTTGCACCTGGAGTAAACCCAACGGTTGGAACTACCATCACACTTGGGAACCCACAATCGGAGCAGGACTGGGTACTATGTTCGAGGGGGAAGTTCCCGTTAGAGTTGCATTTGTTGGGGATATCGGATCCACCATTGGCGTCATGAAAGAACTGGCATCAAATCCCCCCAACATCGTTATAGCAACGAGCATCTGTAAAAATGAGTAAAACTTACTCATGAGGAGGGTCACTTGAGCTTGCCTCGTCCCAGCGCTCGTGAAAGTTTGCGTTATCCCTGGGATGCCCGTCGCCATTTGAACTGGAGGCACATCTACCCGTGGGACCCCATCTCTACCTGCCTGAAGCTCTCTTGCATCATACTCTTCTTGACGTTGAATGGCATAAAAATCTATAGTACGGATAACATTATATTGATATATACTTCTAGAAGAATACCTCCCTAGCGAAGCCGCCAAATGTAAGAGGGTATCCCCTCGTAGTCTACGAGTATGGTAATACTAGTTGAGGTGTAACCCCTATAGGTATGGTGATAAATGATAGCCCAAAATCTCTTTAATGAACACAAATAAACACACAATATTATATTTGATCAACACTCAGATTGAACTCACAATACACTCGTGTATAGCTCAAACAATAATAAAGGAAACTCAGAAGTAACTCAGTCAAAGGGAGAGAGGAATGAGCACCCTGAATACACCTCGGCAGGCAACCAAACACACCAACAACCTACTGTTAAAAGCTTCACGATAAATCACAATGGTGGGTGAGTAAGAGCTCTGGTTTGCAATAACTTCTCTCTTATCTCTTTTTTCTCTAGACAATAAATCTCTAAAAAGAAACCCTTCTCACATAAGTGGTTGAGGCCAATAAATAGCCCCCACACCATTTCTGAGATGCCTCACTGTGAAAGACATCCCCTCACACTTTACGTCATAAACATTAAATGCATGATAGGCCAGTCAGTCCTACGTCATAAACATTAAATTCTAAGATATATCTTTTTCCCAACCATAGTGCATCAGAGGACTGTCATCGCAAAGGTGTCTCACCAACTATCCGACAGTCCCAAATACCACGGTGGTTTAGTCAAGTACATATTGGACAGTGTTTAGCTGGCTGGTGACATCACCTAAAGTATATGTGACATTAGGTAGAGGGATGTTTGGTTCAAAACTCAACATACGATGGAACTCAAGGCTGCTCCGCACAAGCTTCCATAGTGAAAGGTCTCGTGGTGTTTTACCAGGAGTATCTAAGATGGTTAAGACAAGTCCCAACGCTTCCTCACTTTTCAATCCTCTAAGCTAATTCCTTCTAAAGTTTCCATGACGATGTCATTCGATAGAGCATGAAATCTCTCCCAGGACCTGCCAAGCCTGGTTCCTCGCGAGTACCGTTTGATCTCACTCTAAATATCACTACAATCATTACATCATTACAATGTGTATTAAATTACAACATAACTAGCTAAGAAAGAGTAAATAAAGGGTGAGATCTCTTAGCCAACCTCTTCACTGGGAGACGTCCCTGGGCTACCACGCTGAGCTGCCTCACTTCAGTTGCCATGCTGAGTAGCCTCGCTTAAGTTTCCACATTGAGATGCCTCGATTACCTACCTCGCTTGAGCTTCCACGCTGCCTTATTCCCTTAAGTCTGTTGTATTAACTAGGGAGGATTATCTCTAATCTCGAGAATATCTTCAAGCCCCCCTACACAGTCCATCAAGGAATTTTAATACCCCAAGTGTCTTTCAAACCCACTAGTCATGAAGAAAGCAAAGGAAAGTGGAAAGTCTGTATAGACTTCACCGATTTGAAATGGGCATGTCTAAATGATAGTTTTCCTCTACACAAAATAGACCAATTGGCCAGCATAATAGCTAACCATGAATGTATGAGCTTTCTCGACGCCTACTGAGGGTACTATCAGATGCCATTGTTCGTCCCTCGACCAGGAAAGGATGTCCCCTACCATGCTTGGGCTATACTACTACATGGTGATGCCATTAAGATTAAATAATGTCGGGGCAACCTATTAGAGACATGTGGCAAAGATGTTCTAGAAATAATTGGGTGATACAATGGAGGTATACATGGACGATATGCTTCTGAAAAGCAAGAAGAAAGAGAACCACCTCGTGAACCTAGCAAAGACTCCAGAAGTTCTTCGTTATTTTAGGATGAAACTGAATGCAACCAAGTTCTCCTTTAAGGTACAATCGAGAAAGTTAGTCGGATACCTAGTCAGTCAAAGAGGTATTGAGGATAACCCTGACTAGATTTAAACATAAAAAAGGTGCAACCCCCAAGCCGTGTGCGTGAGGTGCAAAAGCTGACTCGCATGCTTGCCACGCTCAACCAAGACATATCAATATCTTAAGAGAAGTGCCAACCTTTCTTCCCAGAATTAAGAAAAGAAAGATAATAAATATGCAACGATAATTTCACCCATGCACTTGAAGAACTGAAGAAATATTTGAGTCGTCCACCTCTATTGATGATTCCTGATGATAAAGGACCTTTGCACTTGTATCTAGTGGTGTTTAGTAATGCAGTTGACTCGGCTCTGGTTTGTGAGAACCACGGGAGTCAAGATCCCATATATTATGTGACAAAAACCTTTCTCGATGCAAAGAAGAGTTACCTCTCGTTGGAGAAACTTATTTATGAACTCGTGATAGCCTCCCGCAAGTTAAAACATTACTTTGAGGCATATACTATCATTATTCTGACCTTATTCCCTCTGAAGGAAATGCTCAGGAAGGCCAACTTATCTAGACAGATGTCCAAGTGGCAGGTGGATCTGGGGAAGTTTGACATCAAGTTTTATTCTAGGACCTTAGTCAAAGGGAAATTCCTAGATGACTTCGTCATTGAATTATCCAATGACCAGGAACCAGTGGAGACAAGCAGCGAAAGAGAGGAATTTGTCCAATAACCGGTCGAGGAAGGGAAGACGTGGATCCTCTATGTCAATGGAGACTCAAATTCCAAGGGGCCAGCATTGGGATAGTGTTGGTATCCCCATAAAAAACTATTCTCGAATGGGAAATTTTCTTAGGATTTGAAACCTCTAACAACGAAGCAAAGTATGAAGCCTTGATCGGTGAGTTAAAAAATGCACTATCCCTAGGCATTCGTCATCTTGGCTTATTTTTCGGCTCAAAGATGGTATCAAATAAGATATCATGAGACTAAAACACTAGGGATTAAAGTAGGGTTGTGTACTTAAAGAGGCCCAGCACCTGGTCACCCAGTTCAAGCATGTACAAGTGCAACAGTTTCCAAAGGGGAACAACAGTTACACATATGTGCTAGCCACACTCACTTCAGATATTAAGTGAGATATAAAGCGAACGATCCAAGTAGTTTACCTTGATCAGTCCAATATCAACAAAAAAAAATCGATTGAGCGGGTTATGGCCATTGATAAGGCCCCAAGCTACACCAAAATAGGCAAATGGTCACGATTTTAGCCCGTGACCAAGGTCTATGGATCATGATTTTGTATCATGACTATATTGAGGATGATAAAATCATGGGTCACGGTACAGCGAGTGACATCAATGTTGCATGGCTGGTCACGGTCCAAAATCATAAGCCACAGTGTGACCATTCAAAGTTGTGTTAGTGTTGGTCACGGTCTAAATCCGTGACCCCTAGTGTGAAAATTTAAAATTATAAAATATTTAGGCATGATCAGTTGTGAATCGTAATGAAAACTGTGACAAAATTATAAATAATTATATTTGGTCATGATTAAGAACCATGGTTCTTAACCGTGACCAAATATAATTATTTATAATTTTGTCACAGTTTTGGTCACGGTCCAAAACCATAACCAAATAAAAAAAAATAATGTTCTGTATGTACACTTTTCAAACCCGTTTACATTTTGAAAAATAAATATTTAGCCACCACGTCATCCATAAATCAAAAAATAATAATACAACACAAATTAACTAACTAAAGCCATCAAATTATTCAACACAAATAATAATACAGCGCATGCTTGCGTCAATATGATAATAACATCGCAATATCCTAATCGAAATCCAATGCAATGATTGTTTCCTTCCACGAAATAGGACTTCAAATATTCCTTCTCCAACGAGGCCTGTAAATTAGATTTCAAAATGTTCCAAATGGTAGATAACAAATGACTTAGATTCCAAAATAACTTTAGGACACCTACGTAGCTAAAAATGGCATTAAAGTTCACGTAGTTCGTAAGATGAATAAGGTTGGGGTCTAACCCACAATCCGGATCTAGCGCATCTCTTTTGATTTATGACAATATGTGTGAAGTGAATTGAAAGTGTACAAAATTGTGGGAAAACTCTAAATTGGGAATTTTGGTACAACACCTTTTTTGGGTTTTTTATTTGTGAAAATATAAGTGAATGTATATATGATAATAAAAACAGTGGGATTAATGATATAAGTTAAAATATATTAATAACACGAACCAATTAGTGGTAGAAGAATATACGAAAATAAATTGAGTGTTACCAATAAGAGACTTTAATGCCTTGTGTCTTAGTGAACATTACATAACACAAACCACTAATCAAGGCAACCACACATATATTAAACATCAACAAAATCCTTGCCCATTTGTGTGGTTAGCTCAGATTGGCGATTTGTTATCAGTGTCACTTTCAAAACTTAACAAGATCTATTTAATGATATTTTGCAAGATATGAGCCATGAGGAAACAAGTTTAAGAGAACTATATATATGGGCAGAAGAAGCAAAAATGTAATTAAATACAAGGGTTGTTCCAATAAATGGGATACAAATAGGTTTGTCATATAGGAGTTAACTAAATGACAATTATATAATGTTTCGAAACTCAATTTTCGTCTAAATCATTAAAAAGAACTATCAAATTAAGATTATCATCAAGAGCAGACTGAAAATTTGTAGGCGCCTTTAGTTTGTTTGCATGAGTAGTCTGACCCTTTGGTGCATGTATAACAACATATCAATTATCAGTGTTTATGCAATTAGAATTTAATACATTCTTAACATTTTGAATGACACAAATAAATGGTTCGTCGATCAAGCGATCTTTACTCTTCATCTTTGATAAATATATCGTTTCAAGTCTTGAGGGAGTATCAACTTTACAACCATTAGTGGTGTCCTCCACCTTCACCCAACCACAATAAAAGATGATTTCTTTGAAGTCAAAGTAGTCTAGTTCTAGGATTTGTTGGATAATCCCATAAAAAGTCAACACCATGTCCTTTGAATTTTTGTCACTTTTGTGTAACACCCCGCCAGCTCGGGGAGAGCGGAGCGGAGCGCCACTGTCGATAAAATTAACCAAATTCACAAGTAACAAGATATAGAGCATCTAAATAAAATCCACAATATAAAAATGAAAATCCACAAATCTCAATTCTTCAAATTAAATACAACAAAGTTCTCTCGAATAAATACAACTAAAGTAAATCTCCAATGCTCCATACATCAAAATAATACAATCTTCTCTCTTGTATTAAAAATTCTTCCCAAAAATAATCCACGCTAAAATCCATCTCTAATAAATCCCAAGCGCCCAAAATCCACGCTAACCTGCCACTAAAAGAAAATATGGGAAAGTACACAATACGACAGGAAAGATGCTCAGCAAATATTAGCGGTGAATAAAACGTCACAATACGAATACAAATATTCAAATCAAAGCGAATCTCATAAGCAATTATATCAATATAATTTCTCAACAACACATTAACCGGGTCACCAGGCCTCACCACCATACCGCGCCATGCATTTTTAAGCATATCCGAAAAAAGAAATATTGGCGGGTGCCAAACCTCAGTGCCATATTAAAATCTCATGACAACTTGCTCAACACCAAATATAATACCACGTGAATTGAAATTAGATTCCAATAAATATTTCCAGATTTTCAAATGAATTTATAAATTCAAATATGAGTCAATAATCACAAGAAAACAACCAGAATAATACTCGCGATATTAAGGAGTATATTGTGTAAAGCCCCATACCTCAAAATCATCACATAAATTCAACCTCAAAATATGATCGCACCATCACGTTCCTCTCGCGAAAATAATCAAATCACGTTCTAGCCCCAACACGAGATAACCCCAAATAATCCAATTTTAAAAACCCAGAAAAATTAGCTCCAAAATTTATTCGAATCGCTGATCCGACTTTAGATTTGGATTCTACACGAAAAATTGAGTCAGATATGTGTTTTGAGTTTTTCTCAAATCTCATTCGAATGCACTCAAAAAGAAGATCTAAACATTCCAAATTGGCTCTTCTCATTCCACTCGTTTTTGCCTCTTTGGATTTCATTTTTGGCATCTCTTTTTCATCTCCCTTTTCTTATAATCACCCATAATATTCCTTATATAGTCCCTCTCCCAAACCCTATCTTGGAGACTAAGCTAATTCATATTACCATATTTCCCTTAAATTCAAAATTATCAACTTTACATATTTAAACCATTGCAAAATCTCCAAAAGCCAATTAAATTTGAATTTAAATATTCGATGCATTTCAAATAAAAATAAATATAATATCAATATCTCAATTAATAAAATATTAATATTATTAAAATTATATACCACATTCATAAATAAAGCCCTCAAAATTATGGGGTATTACATACTTCCCCCATTGAAAAGGAATTTCATCTACAAAATTCGACAAACCTAATACTCGAAATAAAATGCTACTCGATTATGTTTTCCAAAATCACACACTAAAGTCCTCAAATCAATTCTAAACATCCTCACCACGACGCTTAACACATCCTCAAGATTTTCTATCTCCAAAGAAAACATGTCTAACCCGCATACTAGACCCAATGCCCAAGACCCAAGGGTTGTCGTATACCTAAGCTCTGATACCATCTGTAACACCCCTCCCGCCAGGGGAGAGCGGAGAGGAGTGCCATGTTGATAAAACTAACCAAATCCACAAGTAATAAAGTATAGAGCATCTAAATAAAACCCACAATATAAAAATGAAAATCCACAAATCTCAATTCTTCAAATTAAATACAACAAATTTCTCTCGAACAAATATAACTAAAGTAAATCTCCAATGCTCTATACATCAAAATAATACAATCGTATCTCTTGTATTAAAAATTCTTCCAAAAAATAATCCACGCTAAAATCCATCTCCAATAAATCCCAAGCGCCCAAAATTCACGCTAACTTGCCACTAAAATAAAACATGGGGAAGTACACAATACGACAGGAAAGATGCTCAACAAATATTAGCGGTGAATAAAACGTCACAATACAAATACGAATATTCAAATCAAAAGCGAATCTCATAAGCAATTATATTAATATAATTTCTCAACAACACATTAACCGGGTCACCAGAGCTCACCACCATACCGCGCCTATGCATTTTTAAGCATATCCGGAAAAAGGAATATTGGCGGGTGCCCAACCTCAGTGCCATATTAAAATCTCATGACAACATGCTCAACACCAAATATAATACCACATGAATCGAAATTAGATTCCAACAAATATTTCCAGATTTCCAAATGAATTTATCAATTCAAATATGAGTCAATAATCACAAGAAAACAACGAGAATAATACTCGCGAGATTAAGGAGCATATTGTGTAAAACCCCATACCTCAAAATCATCACATAAATTCAACCTCAAAATATGATCGTACCATCACGTTCCTCTCGCGAAAATAATCAAATCACGTTCTATCTGCAACACGAGATAACCCCAAATAGTCCAATTTTAAAAACCCATAAAAATTAGCTCAAAAAATTATTCGAATCACTGATCCGACTTTAGATTTGGATTCTACACGAAAAATTGAGTCAGATATGTGTTTTGAGTTTTTCTCAAATCTCATTCGAATGCACTCAAAAACAAGATCTAAACATTCCAAATTAGCTTTTTTCATTCCACTCGTTTTTGCCTCTTTGGATTTCATTTTTGGCATCTCTTTTTCATCTCCCTTTCCTTATAATTACACATAATATTCCTTATATAGTCCCTCTCCCAAACCCTAGCTTGGAGACTAAGCTAATACATATTACCATATTGCCCTTTAATTCAAAATTATCAACTTTACATATTTAAACCATTACAAAATGTTCAAAAGCCAATTAAATTTGAATTTAAATATTCGATTCATTTCAAATAAAAATAAAAATAATATTAATATTTCGATTAATAAAATAATAATATTATTAAAATTATATACCATATTCATAAATAAAGCCCTCAAAATTACGGGGTATTACATTTTGCTAACTACATAAGAAGTCAAGGCAGAAATTGATATTTCGTTATTTTGTGTCATAGTTTTTCCTCGCACGGGTATGAGATGAAATCAAAACCATTGACGAAATTTTTTTAAAAGTCCTTCACAGGAAACTAGGACCTTTGGCTAGTCTTGAAAGCCTTGAAGACACATCACATTTTCTTAAAAGCTCCATTTTTAATGGATTTGTGCTAGTCCATAATTTACAACACATTTATAAATAACCTCAAAAGAAGAGGTTGGAATTATCATTTTTTAATAACCATGCCCTAAAATCACTTATCTACTGATTTCTGACCATTTTGTGCTCATACTTCTTAAACGTGTTCATGAAATTGTAGAGTTTAGATGGTAATATAGAGAATACAAGTAATCAAACAAAAAGAAGTTATATATAAAGTTACTTACTCTCTCAAATCTTAAACTTCATCTTGAGATTCGAAGGCATAACGAGCTACTTTCTCGTATTGCAAATTGGTGGGTTTCACCTCTTGGCTCCCAAAAAGAAATTGACCCTCTAATATATCGCGTATTTTTAACATAGTATTTGGAGGTTTTTATTAATCGCTCGAAAGGATACATCTAGAGATACCTGATGTAGGCCTGTAAATGGATCGGATTCGGATCGGATCAGGCAAATCCAAATCCAAATCTGTTTATGTTAAACAGATTCGGATCCGATCCGTTTATTAATCGGATCGGATCAAGCAAATTCAAATCCATATTCGTTTATGTTAAACGGATTCGGATCCGATCCGATTATCCGTTTATGTTAAACTTTATTTGCAATATTTTTATTTTCAACTCTTATTTTATAAATTTATTTTGCAAATGTTCCAAAAAAATAGATAATGAAATAAAGAACTATTTTAATAAATATTTAAAATATTTTTAAATACAATATATATTAGTTAAAAATATAATATATATAATTTATATATATATTAAAAATATTAATTGGATCGGATTATTAACGGATCGGAGTATATGAATCCAAATCCGTTCCATTTAATAAATGGGTAATCGGATAATTGGATAATCGGATTTTAGGCATGATCCATATCCTCTTAAATGGATCCGATTCGGATTCGGATAAAATTCGATCCATTGACAAGCCTAACCTGATGAGTCCATACAATAAAGCCTCATCGCATAAATGCACAAGCAGGTGGACGGTCATGTAAAAAAACGACAGAAGAAAATAATTTTCTAAGACACAAATTGCCTCGACTAAAATGTCCTTCCCAGCCTTAATGTGCATCTTGTTTTCCACTTTTTCCCAAAATAAGATGAAGAACAAACTAATCTACAAAATTACTATACGGAGTTCTTTTTGGTAAAAAAATCAATGCCTAAACAATAGAGGGATGAAATAGATAATGGTGTGTCAGTCGTGAGACTTACACTATTTTAGGCCATTTGTTTGGTAACTTACAACCCTGATCAAATTACCAGAATAACCATTTGGAGTCTTAAAATTGAATGTGTCTAGGAGCATTTTTTTCTCACTAGTAGTCAAAGTGAAAACACCCGCGAGAATAAAATTTCTTCCCATTTTAGGATCAATTTTAAACCATATTTTTTTTATTTTCTTCTCCATTAGATTGTGATGCGCTTTCTCTCTATCTTTTGAATGAGATCCACACAGATATTTTCATACTAGATTATCTGTAAAATTCTTCTGTGTGTGCATCACATCAATTACATGCCTTACACGGTGTTATTTTCAATACGAAAAGTCAAATAACATTGATCGTCTGGACCATGCCTTCATTTTACTAGGATCTTGCGAATCCTCCCTATATGTATGTTTTTAGCCTACAAACTGAGGTTGTTCGCCTACAAACTTATTCACTAAAGCAACAAACTTCGCCTTCTCCTCGATTTGATAATCGAAAAGCCAAGTAGATTCAGCCCTACGCTCTTGACCGATAGGTAAAAAGTTTGACTTAATGTTCCTAAAAGGGGGACTACTAAGAAGAAATCTACGATGATTGGCATAACTTATCTTCTTACTTTCATTTATCCAAATGGAACATTTTCCTCCCGACATATGGGATATCCATAATAACGATGAACATTGCAATCAAATAAAGTTCCATAGGCATAAAAGTCGTGGATCGCCCACATAACCATTGCTTTAAGTATGAACTCTTCACCCTTGTGAGTGTCAAATGCCCTCACACTTCAATCCCACAAATCTTTAAGTTATTCAATTAATGGGCCTAAGAAAATATCAATATCGTCGCCGGGAGCCTTTGGCCCAAGTATCAACAATGAAAATAATGTGAACTCTTTTTCCATGCATAATATTGGAAGGAAACTTAAAGGCGCCATGAGAACTGACCAATAACTATGATTAGTACTTAATTATCAAAATGGTTAAACTCATTGTTTGATACTACAAGACGAACATTGTGTGGTTCTTTTGTAAATTTAGGGTATCGTGCAATTAAAAGTTGCCAGATGAGTGAATCAACTGGATAATGCATAAGATTCCACCCACTTCGGCTCGAGCATGCCATGTCATGGACTCTTTTATCCACGGTATAGTAAAAAATATTTCTAACCTTGGCCTGGGTGTAAATACTTTAATACCTTTTGTAAAACTTGTGAATTTTTTTATATCGTATTTTCGACTCTCATAAACCATATATCTTAGCTCCTTGCATAAAGGACATTCATTCTTCAGTTCGCGTTTGTTATAGTACAATATGCATTCATACTTGCATACATGGATAGATTTTTACTTCAAATCCAAACCCTTCAAGCTCTTTTTCCTATTATGATAATTATCTGGTAACATGTACTCTTTCTAGAGAATGTCTTGAGCCCACTTAAGAATTTCAGTTACATGATTGGTCGACAACCCAAATTAACTCTTCAAATTATACAAACCCACCAATGCATACAATACCGAGTGATCTTCCTCGTAATTTTTTTAT
This sequence comes from Sambucus nigra, assembly GCA_949130495.1. Classification (NCBI taxonomy): domain Eukaryota; kingdom Viridiplantae; phylum Streptophyta; class Magnoliopsida; order Dipsacales; family Adoxaceae; genus Sambucus; species Sambucus nigra. Next base: position 208,658,089 of record OX422209.1, read on the forward strand.
GAAAGTCAAGCCGCATCAGTTTTTAATTGTATGTATTCCCAATTTTTGGATAATTCAGCATCATCTTGTTCATTGACTTGGTCATAATGCATATTATTTGTAACCATAAGCTAGCAATTTTGGTGGTGGTGGACTCCATAAGCATCATCAATTAGGTCAGTCAAAGGACTATATTTTGGCGAATCATTCACCACTTCCACCCGATAGGGTATGTTATGCGGTCATGTACTGGTAATTCATCTGTAACATATGGTACATTCTTTTTCCCATATAATGTCCATATCTTATAGTCTTGCATTATACCTCACATTAGTAAATTCAATTTAACATTTTCCAAAGACTTAAATTTTTCGTTTATACAATGATTGCACGGACATGAAATCTTATCACTATTAAGATTTTTATTTGCGTATTCAATAAATTCTCGAGTGCTAAGAAGTCCTCAAATGGGAAACTTAGGCCCAACTTGGAAGTTCCATTCAAAGTCATTCGGGATGATTTACAGGGAGCCTACCACTTAGAAATAATGGAGGGCATAGAGGTTCCCCGAGCATGGAACGCAACTAATCTCAAGAAGTTTTACTTTTTAAGTCTAAGTTTATTTCAATTTTGACTTATTTTTTAAACTTTATTTTAGATTTCTCACACATATTTACGTCTGTCAGAACTTATCAATATGTGATGTTCAAAGTGGCAGGCAGATGAGTATTTAATAAAGGATATCGATTAGTCAAATGTTTTTTTAACACATTACCAATCACTGTGATGATCATCTTCTTTTAAATATCTTATTTTAAGACTATTTAACCGGTCGACCACAAATCATTACCAATTGACAAGTCTACACATAGATTAACTGGTTGGTTGACTACTCGCCGACCATCCCTCCCCCCCCCCCCCCCCCCCAAAAAAAAATGTTCTAACGAATAACTATACATAAAAAATTGCTCAGTTAATGAAAGTCTTATTAGGAAACCTTAGGCATTCATAAACAATCATATCGAAAAAATCCTAGCCGGAAGATGCCGTCACAAACATGTGCATTCTTGATTTTCTGGCTCTAGGCTTAACGTTTGTTGTGACGACATCACCTAAAAGGTATAAACAAGGACCACACAACGTAAAGGAAAGAGAAAATTCCATTAATAATTTAAATTGTAATAAGGAAGTTGAGAAAGTAAATGATTTACCACAAAAAAGATAAGAAAAAACATTATACTAGTTGTGTGACCGAAGTAATTTGTCCACTGAAGTCCCAACTCCGTTAGGTGAAATACCCAAGGAATAAGGCAACATAGTAACGATTAAATTTTTTATTCTTGATGTCCCTCCAGGAGACACCCTCTCGACTATTCCTAGAGGTCGGTAAAGCCCATCATCACCATTTGGGCCATAGTCGCCTAGATACATCCTTATTAGGCTAACAGGAATGGCATCCGTTGTGATCCATAAAACACAAAGCTTGTACCATAGTTCAGAGTCCTTGGGAACTTTTGCAAGTGCTAAGGCATTGGGCATGTAGTTCTTATAACCAACGTTACGAGCATCATTCAGAGATGAATGATAAGGGCCTAGTCATAGCCATCCATCCACACTTAGTTAGGCTGCTTGCGAAACTGGAACCTGAGGTGATCCTTTTCGAATAGGATTTTGTTGGTCTACCTTTATCTTGGAAAGACTTCTTTATTTTTTCTAACTCCTTTCACAGCCAACCACTCTCCTTTTCATTAGAATAAAATAAACTTTTGATGGTCACATCCTTGTCAGCAGGGCCTTTTGTGCCTTCTTTAGATCTTCTCTAAGCTGGGCGTTCTCCTCTTCGAGAAAGGAAGCTCACTTACAATAGTACTTATAGGGGAGAGAATTTTTTACTCTCCCAAACTCAGCTCACATATCGTTATTTTCATGCTCAAGGAGGGAAGCGACCTCTCTTATTCCAGTAAGGTCGCCCTGCAAGATTTAGATTTTACTCCCATGTGTAGACTCAATGTCGTCCATCTTCTTGTAAAACACACTTTCTCTACTCAGCTCAACCACATTTTCGTCAAATTTATCCCTTAGATTGGCTAACGCTTCCCTATGATTGATTTGAGTGGTGAGAACCATGTCGTGCAAGACTGCATTATCTGCCATAACCTAGTGAAAAAGGAAATATAGATCTAAGTAAACCTCCTTTACTTGGATAGACACATTAAGGCTCAAGATGTGGTCTAGACCATTATCCTCGTCATATTCAGTTGCAAAGAGTCTCCCACATCTTTCTCCAAAGTCAAGCTGACTAGCGACAATCACTACAAATCTTGCATCAAAGAGCAAGGACATGTGGTAACATATGAGTTTGGTAAACAGATAGACAGAAGATCTCAAGATAAATGAACAGGCAACAGTTGAATCAAATTGAGAGAAAAAGAAATTCAATGCCTCTTAAAACATCCTAAGGACCATTCTTTCAAACCTTCTCTTTCTCAACAGCTTAAACAATAGTTATGGCTTTTAATAAGTCGATCTCAATTTTAGCAACTTATTCGACCTACCCCACAAAAGCCCGGTAGTAGTAACTCCTCCTCCTCCTCCTCCTCCTCCTCATTATTATTATTATTATTATTATTATTATCATCATCATCATCATCATCATCATCATCACCATCCTCAAATTGAGAAGGATTACCTAATTCATGCTCCTTGAAGAGGTTGGAATCCTCAATAATGTCGACCTTCGCAAGGGCCTCATCCCAACCTCTCTTAAAAAATACTTTTCTCAAGTATGCAATTTGACCTTCGAAATTGGCAAAGGTCTTGTCCCTACCATGAGTATATGCATCATCTTGATCATGCGCTACTCAAGTTAAGGCCTTCTCGACTTTGACCTTGGCCTTATCAGCCTTTATCCTTGCATTCTTGGCCTCGACCTTGAACCTCTTAACATCTTTATTGTCTTAATCAACAGCGATGACCAGGGCAGTAGATTCGTCAATTTTCTTTTGAAGGTTGGTCTTCTCAACCTCCAGGCTTTGGACCTTTTGGTTGATCTTCACATACTCATCCACCTAAGTGGCATTAAGCGACGAGTAACCGCGAGAGACTTCCTTGACTCATCAAAAGCCACCTTCACATCAATTGAGGACTCTTTCAATGCATTATTCCTCTCTAAAAACTGATCATAGCCGATCAGGAATTTCTAAATAATCGGTAAATAAAGGTGAGTAAAATGCAAGCAAAAAGAAACGCAAGTAAAAAGACATACAAACGACAAACTTACTAGGGAGATATTGTGGTTGGCACATTCCACCAATCGACTATGCGATAAGGGAGAAGCAGCTACCCTATCAGTAAAAAACACTCCTATCCAAATCAAGTCTGGGGCCAAATTGGGGCGAGAAACCACAAATTGAGCAACGCCCTTACCTTTATTGACTATAGATTTTCCCAAAATAAAGAGTGGGAGAGGAACGTGATCCTTATTAAACCTCTTTGATAGGGGCTCATGATCCTTAGAGGGTCGATGTCCATAAGATTGGTAGGACCCTCAACATCATTTTCCTTACTCCTCATATGAGAAAGATCTTTATCCTTTCCCCAAGGGCGAACGTGGAAGACTTAGTATCTAAATTTGCAACAATCAAATTTATAATTTTCCTTAAGGTGGTCATGGAACCTAGAGAAAGCTATGTAGAAGGAGTAAATGAGTTGTCTAGTGATTCAAAGCAAGATGATGTTCATTCCTTGTTCGATCCCTCCCCTTCTAAGCCTTAGGAGGTGGAAGATTTTGGGTCCTCAAAGATAATTAGGAAGATCAAAGTTTGTTATATTTGTCTCGTGACAAAGAAGGTGGTAGAACTCTTGTAGCCAAGAAAAAATATCATTGAACTATGATGATCACCAGTTCAAATCCTCTATTGGATAACCCAAACTATTCAAAAATAAGCAAAATTAACTTCACGAACAGCGAGAGATTTTTTCTTGCTATGTTCTGTAAAAAATAAAGAAAATCATTCGACATCATCCAAAATGAAGGAAAAAGTGCAAAGTCAAAAATCTGATTGGGATCTAACTTATGCCTTGCCCTCCCTAAAGGAATCTTGGTCCTTCGTATTCTACACCCTCACAAAGAGGGGATTATTTCAAGTTACTCACAATTATACCATGTTCCCAGTAATCCTTGTCGAAATCAAGAAGAATGATGACCAAGGCTCGGTTGGTTACCCTTGTCTTTATGTAATATATACCACCATGGTTGTCTCCCACTGGTAGTAGTATCTAATATCAGTGACACCAAAACTGATCCTATATAGCTCGTTAATGTCCATTAATGATCCTCTAGGTATTTGGAGCGACATGGGCTAGGACCATGTCAAAGTATTGGTAAAAATATAAGAATAATCGATTGGAAAAAAAGTGATCCCACACTGAGCTATAAAGATTTAAGGAAGTCAATGGACCTCGAAAAGGGCACAGAGTTCACAAGGACCCTCAACTAATTCTATTGTTACCCATTGTTGAATGTGGTGGTCAAGTTTGAATTTTTCAATAATGTCTTCATTAATAATGTACAGTATTGTCCAAAGATTGCAAATCAAAGAAGAAAATTAAGGAGAGAAATTAAAGAAATATAAAAAAATGATTGAAATGGAGTTGAGTGTCCTTACAACGTAATGAAGATAGTGAAAAACTCTTCTTCTAAGTTTGCAGGTTTTAAAATGAGTAAAAAAGAGAGAGAACGATTTTTTTTGTGGTGATAAATGGTCCCATGGTTCCCTAGAATTACATTCCCTCACCGCTAAGAAAAAAAGTCATATTTACGAGTTTACCCCTAGGGCACTTAATAAACACACACTTTGAACTACCCTCTCACTAACCAATGAAGATTTTAAACAGTCATCAACTTTCGAAGAAGGAATACTATTATTCCCTCAGTTTGTCAAGTATCAACAACCGATCTAAACGCGATAAAATCCCAGCTACCCAGAGGACCCTAAACTTTAGGGAAAATTATGGAGTACAGAATCGCATAGGCACGTGCTCGGCACAAACACTCTAGTCACGCGTGCCTATAATTGATGAAAAGTCTATGTCAGAGAAACCCTTTCAACTCAATCACTTATAACGGTTGATTATGATAAGGGTCCGAACTCTTAAGGATAGCTATTGACGGAGCTTATAAATGTAAACGCATCGCACATGAGGGGGAATGCAATATTATAATGCCGAGTAGTACTACAACTCTACCGACCAGTTCTCTAAAGTAATAAAGAACAAATCCTAGCACCCAGTGGATGTAGGCACGTTGTCGAATCACATTACATTTATTCTTATTTGGCTAGTGTGCATTGATTATCATCACCTATAAGAAATTACCACCTATATATATATAGTATAAAAAATTCCTGAATATTTTTTTGTAATTTTAAGAATATCATGGTTTTTTATTTTCCAGAAAATAACAATTGTAAAACTTCAAGAAAATTATAATTTTTAATTTTTCAAAATATAAATTTCCAAGATATTATGGTATTGTAACAAAAATCTTGGCAATTTTCCAGAATATTATGCTCTTTTATATTTTACAATAAAAAAGATTGTAAAATTTCCAGAATAATGTGATTTTTAAAATTTCTAAGAATATTATAATTTTATATATATATTTTTCAAAGATATTATGGTATAGTAAAAAAAAAATCCTTTTTTTTTTAATTTCCAAAAGATTACATCATTGTTATAAATATCCTACATTTTATTTTTTAATTTCCAGAATATTATGGTTTTTATTTTTTAGAATATTACGCCTTTTAGTTTTTCGTAAATTAGGATATTTAAATTCCAATATTATGTTTTTTATTTCCTAAATATTACGTTTTAAAAATTCCACAATTTTACAAATTGATAGTATTTAATAAAAAAAAGTATAAACACATAACGCTAAAAATATGTACAAAATATAATTATATTAATTAACGAATAGTATTTTAACATTGTTGTATATAAATAGTTTTATATAAAAACGTAATATAAAAGATATTATTTTAATGAATGCGTGGTTTGGAAATTGTACGAGTCTAGGCTATTAAAGTTAATTAATAAAACGACTAAAAGAATGTGTGGTTTAAACTTATGAAGAATTGGTTTAATTCAGACAGTGAATCTCAAGATATGATTGCATTCTGATGAGTCGTATAACCGTGTGAGTGACAAAAAATGAGGAGAAATAGAGAGAGGGGCAGAGAGAGTAACGACTAAATTCAAATTTAACGGATTGGTTGGAAAATGGCACCCGACCATTAATAGTAAAAACATTGGTACCCAACCAATAATAAACAAGAACTAATGGCACCCAAATTACAAATAACCCTATTTTTTAGTATTAGATTCCAACCATAAATAAAAATAAGTTTCTTTTTCACTTTCTCGATTGAGATTATCTCATAATTTAATTTAAAACCTTTTTTTTAAATATGAGATACCCAAGTTGTCTAACAGGCAATAACACCACTAGTTACGTTTTATAATTGATACTTAGACATTCTTCATGATAATGTGGAGATAAAAATGAACATTGCCTTCGTCAACACTTCTTCTTCATCCTTAAAAATCTAACCATAATTATTTCACTTTAAAACTTAAAACATATTCTAAGGTTTAAATCCAAACCCAACATATACCAATTGCAAATCTAATGGAGCAACTAGAAATCGATGAACATCAAATCAAACAAACTCAAATTTAATCGTTAAAATTGGACAACAACACATGAATAAACCTACAATGATTATAAATTTGAAAACTATAATAGTTCAAATTGCATCCATCACTTGATCTAGATTAGCATTCAGGTTTCAAATAATAAAAAAAATCGGGAAAAATAATTCCAGATGAAACATGAAAATGTAAAAACCTTTCGTTCTAAAATGAATAAGCCTACATTAGTTCAAAACGAATATCAAGTTCAAAATTGATTCCAAAAGATCCACTGGTTGCACAATGAATTCAAACAAATTCAATGATTTCGAAATCAATTTCAACAAATATGACAAGTTTACCATTAATTGTAACAAATGTGACAATTTTGGTTTTAACCATTTCAATAAAAATTTGATTTGTGTTTGTTTGTGGTCTTCTTCAACAAAATAGGGATTTTAAATTGGGTTCTTAAAATCAGGGTTATAATTTGGTGTCTGAAATTAGTGTATGCTAGGTTTAGATTCATAAATAAAGGACATAATTAATTTTTAGAATGAATAAATTAAGCTTAGGGTTAGGATTTTAGGGAAGAAGATGAAGCGCGGAGGAAGAAGAAGAGGGGCATTTTTCTCACTGTATTTTTGGGGGATATATAATTATCAGCGTGTAGGTATCTCTAAATTATTTAAAAGAGTGTGTGCGCGCCAGGGTGGAGTGTTTAACTATGGCATTATTTATGGGGTAAATTCAAAATAACCCTAAAAATAAACATATATAGTATAACAAAAGTTCGAGTTATTCACCATCTTATATTTTATAAAAAAAAATATACAAAAAGTATGTTAGTAATTTAATAAATATAAGGTTTTTTTAGCTTAACCCCCACTTTATAATCGTATTTGACTTAACCTCCACCTTCATAATCTCTTTTACATAACCCCCAACTTTTTGACAGAAGCCTAACTTCGATAAGAAATCACTAATTCATTACTAGACGTGCCCCCTTGCAAACATTTTAAGACAAATATACCCTTTATTTAAAAAATCAAAATTTTCAAATCCTACTATCAAACACATATCTTCTTCCCCGCCCAACAAAACCTAAATATAACATTATATCCAAACACCACATCGCATCCAAACCCTAAATTTATACCTAAACATTATGACGCCACTATTATACAACACCTAATCCAACCAAAAACCACAACCACCACTATACCACATCACAACCATATTATCAACGCCAATTCAAACACACACCACGACAACCAAATCCCCCTACCAAGCCTCCACCATATCCTAATAACCCATCAAAAACCCAAATCGATTATAGAGGGGGAGATAACACAGGCTTCCAGACCACCCATCGGTGGCCGGCGACAGGAATTTTGGCCGCTTAAGTGAACCGGAGCAACAATGGTGATGAAAGGGGTTCAACACCTCTTATTTATTTTTTGTTGATCTGATGAAACAAACCCAAATGGGTTTATACCAATTTTGGGTTAAAAGAAATAATTCGATGGGATTAAGGTATTGTGAAGGGAGTTATTGGATAGGTGCTTGTATATAACGTTAGATTTAGGGTTTATTGGGTGGGGAAGAAAATACGTGTTTGGTAATAGGATTTGGGAAATTTAATTTTTTAAATAAAGGGTATTTTTGTCTTAAAAATTTGCAAGGGGGTGTATCTAATAATGAATTAGTGATTTTTCAATGGAGTTGGGCTGCTGTCAAAAGGTTGAGGGTTATGTCAAAGAGATTATAAAAGATAGGGTTTACTCAAATAACGGATTATAAAGTGGGGGTTAAGTAAAAATAACTAAATATATATAAAGAACTGAAAAGTAATAAATTGAATATGAAACGTCGTACGATAATTATTAATATTATTATTGTTGTTGTTGTTGTTCTTACTACTACTACTACTACTACTACGTTATGTCAAAGAGATGATAAAATATAGGGTTTAGTCAAATAACGCATTATAAAGTGGGGCTTAAGTAAAAATAACTAAATATAAATAAAGAACTGAAAAATAATAAATTAAATGTGAAACTACATGCGACAATTATTAATATTATTATTGTTGTTGTTGTTAATACTACTACTACTACTACTACTGCTGCTGCTGCTGCTGCTACTACTACTACTACTACTACTACGATGACGATGACGATGACGATGATGACGACGAAGATGACGATGACGACGACGAAGACTATTACCACTACTACTACAACTATTATTACTACTACTACTACTACTACTACTACTACTATCACTACCACTACCACGACTACTACTACTACTACCACTACCACTACCACTACCACTACCACTACCACTACCACTACTACTACTACTACTATTACTACGACCACTACTAATACTACTACTACCACTACCAATACCACTATGACTACTACAACTATGACCACTACTATTACTACAACCACTAATACTACTACGACCACCACCACTACTACTACGACGACGACGACGACGACCACTACTACTACTACTACTACTACTACTACTACTACTACTACTACTACCACTACCACTACTACTACTATGACCACCACTACTACTACCACTACCACTACTACGACTACTACTACGACAACGACGACGACTACTACTACTACTACTACTACTACTACTACTACCACTATGACTACCGCTACTACCACTACCACTACGACTGCGACTACTACTACGACTACTGCTACTACGACGACGACGACGATGACTACTACTACTATTACTACTAGTAGTAGTACTACCACTACTACTACTACGACTACCACCACCACCACCACTACTACGACTACGACTACGACTACTACTACTACAACTACTACTACTACTACTAGCAGTAGTAAAATAATTTAGTACCACCACTACTACTACACACTGTAGTAGTAGTAGTGGTAAATTACAAAAATAATTTACTAGTAGTAGTAATAGTGGTAGTAGTAGTGGTGGTGGTAAATTATAGAAATAATTTACTACTACTACTACTACTACTACTACTACTACTACTACTACTACTACTACTACAACAACAACAATAACAACAACAACTACTACTATTATTACTACTACTACACACTGCAATAGTCTTATTCTTTTTGTAATAAACGATAACCTTTTTATTGATGTTGTTAGTTTATTCATTGCGAACAACATTGGATTTTGGTCTTATGATTCTTTGAAGTTTCTCATTTTGCATATTTAGTTGAAAATGACACTCTCCATATGTGTATATGTTGGGCAAATAGTTCAGCTTAAGCTTTGTTATTTTTTTTATATGCGCCATGGCTAGTTTGGCAAATCCCGATACAAACCATCATGTACCATCACGACAAATCAACTCCAAGATTGAAGACATCCCTACATCCCATAAAAGTATCAACTAATTGATGTTTAAAATTATTCAGAAGATTTATTTAGGATGTTTATTTTTGATAAAACCAAGGATGGATTTTTAATTCAAATAAATAATTTTTTTTAACCTCGTTCAATCAAGATTAGCTTCTTATTCGAACGACTTTGCCATGTCGTTAGAATTGTCGTTTGATCCTACATCGAATGAACATCCAATGAAGGATTACTATTGGACTTCGTTTAAAGCTCATTAAAAGATGGTTCAAACGAGATTGAAATATCGTTTGAACGAACTAATTTTTGTTCAAACAAAATCCCTTTCTCAGTCTAACGAGCCTCATTTTCTTTTGAACGAGCTGCCACCTCGAATTTTGTACATGAGCTATAAATATCTGTTTCGTTTTCAAATTTCATGGGACTTTTGCCAAAATAATTTATGCACATTTGTTGCAAAAGATTTCAACATTTTTGTTTACCAAAACACTTTTGATTCATAAACACATATTAAACATATTTTGTGAATATGGTTTTGAACCTTGTTGAGATATACTCATTGTGGAGAGATCATCTCTACGGCTGACTTGTGAACCCAAAAAGATCATGATTGAAGACTGAAGGCTGATCGGTGGATAACGAGGGTGGACCGCCACTTGTGGACTGCTCAGGATTGAGTAGTATTCATTAGAGATTCTGCGACGATTGTGCGTTGTAAGTCGACTGTCTTGTAATATTTCTAAAGTGTTGAAAAATATTTTTCCCTTAAAAGGTATTTTTCTTCAGTTACCATTTGATTACATATTTAATTTATATGTCTTATCACTTAGATGAATGTCTTAGGATAATAAGATAAAACTGGATTTTTGTTTGGACATTTAATTATATAAGTTTACCCATTAAGATCGTATGCACTCTCAAATTAGTATCAGACCAAGTTGTACAAAAATAATGTGTGAGCTTTTTTTGCAAATTTTTTTCTTTGATATCAATTTTTTTTGAAAAACTGTTGATCTTGAAAAAGGTAGGATTTTAATCGATAATTTGTATAATCGAATGCCTATTTTTTACGGTCCCAACTATGATTATTGGAAAGCCAGAATGAGGATAACTTTATAAGCCATAGATGAATGTGTTTGGTTAGTATGTAAGAGAGGGTGGACTCCTCCCAATGTCATTGTTGATAATGTTGTTGGCCCTAAATCTATCTCACAATGGATAGGGGACGACTTTAAGTGAGGTAATTTCCATTCTCGCAACCTTAGTGCTATTTTTGGCACCGTTACCCTTGATAAGTTCCGTCGCATCATGACGTGCACCACGTCTAAGGAAGCTTGGGACACCCTCCAACTCACACACGAGGGAGCCAATGCTGTAAAGGTATCCAAGCTATAAAATTTGACCACCCAATTTGAGACCATTACGATACTAAAGTACGAGTATCTTGATGAGTTTTATGTACATTTGTCAGACATAGTTAATTCTACTTTCAATTTGGTTGAGAAGATTCCTGAGACGAGAGTTGTGAAGAAAATTTTGATGTCTCTCCCTGCTCGCTTTATTCCTAAGGTCTTCATACTTAAGTCATTAGGGATCCTAGATACTCTTAGGTTAAAAGAACTTGTGGGAGATCTTCAAACGTATGAGATAAGTAGAAATTCTTTAAAGACTCAAACTAAAAAAAAGAATAAAGAAAACGTTTGTGAGTTCGAATCTGAAGTTGATTTTGATTATGGTGACTAGGCTTTTTTTGCGAATTTTTAAAAAAGTTTCTCAAATTCTTTCAAAGAAAAGACTTTTGAGAAATATAAATATAAAAATAAGGGCAGGAGCGAGGGAGATAAATAGGAAGATATTAGGTGTTATGAATGTGAGAGTAAAGGGTACAAGTCACATGAGTGTCTCGGAAGGCTTAAGAGAAAGGGCAAGAAAGTTGTGAATAAATCCACTCTTAGTGATAGTGACGTCGAGTCGGTTGATTCAAGGAGGGAATTACCACATGAATCATGTATTGCGTTCATGGCTAAACACGTTAGAACTTCAATTTTGTCCCACGTCGATGAGGACATATCTAAGCGTGAGAGCCTCGATGATGTTTCAATTCATTCGAGAATAGTGAAAGTGAGGAGGAAATTTGAGTGAGAGAAAATGTGGTCTCCAAAAGGCATTTAGTGATCTTTACACAGAGACTTTAAAAACTAAAAATCTTAAAAAATATTTGTCTCTCATGGTGATAGATTTGGAGAAAGAGGTGAAAGTTTGAGAGAGTGTGAGGCATCGATGAGTCAACTTGATAAAGTTAAGATTTTTTTATATGACTAATTGATCGTTTTAGGCCAAAAACGATCGATTTGACCAACACCGTGGCTAATATTATGAGATATCTTCAATCTTCATTCGAGACTCGTGCGAAACTTGAAGCCCATGTATCCTAACTCGAGAGCGACCTCGAACGTACCCGGGAGGTCAAGATGACTTTAGTGTACACATCTAAGAAGGTAGGAGAGATGCTCATCAGTCCTGCTTTTGATAACGTCGAGAGGTAAGGAATAGGTTATGACTATACATCCACTTCCCATGCGGCACTAGAGCCAGTTCTCGATTTTATGTTAGACCCTTATGGCCCATGACCTAACCCACCTAGGAGAGCTCGTCCAAGACATTTTAAGAAAGGTGGACCCAAGCCTGCGTATGTTTATTCTTATTGTAAACAAATAGTTCACCTTAGAGAGTTTTGTTTTAAGCTAGGGAAAGTGTCTTATAGGTATGTTCCTTGGGTTACTCACACATGAGTTCCATCACGCACTCCCATACATGTTACTTTGCATGCTCTCACACATCATTTAAGAGATTTTGAGAGTTTTCGAGAGCACGTAGAGTTTTCAGTCAAGAATTTATAAAATTTTATTGAGGTTTTTCATAAGATGTCATCTCCTTTGGAGAACTCCTCTGGACCTAATGATTGAGGTTGAGTCTTGTTTTCTAGCATAGGGTATTTTTCACTGTCCTATTTTATATCCCTAATGTTAGTGTGTACTATCATCGTACTTATATTTTTTATTTTGATACACTTTTTTGAAAAATCCAAAAAGTGTTTTTTTTTTAAATTTATGAAAAATACAAAAAGATATTCAGTTTTTTAAAAAAAAAGTGAAAAAGGCAAAAATATTTTATTTTGATGAAAAATTTAAAAAACGAAAAAAGAGTTTTGTATTTTGTTTACACCTTATATGGATGAACATTAAATATGTCTGAGTCACCCATTCATTCCATATCCATGTGTCTATTTTTTAGTATTTTGAGATGTGACATCATTTCATATATGTGCTTAATAATGTGTGGAGTCATTAAGATGTGATCTAATGATAACTTCCTACATATTTGACTAGTTGTCTCCTTTATTGCACACAAGCGCGAGCTTATATGAGTATTGTACTTACCTGTCACATGTCGATCATAAGGTTTTCGTCTCAAGTTTTCTTTAAGACGAACCAAATGTGAAAAACGAGATCGTAAAAGGTTGTGCATATAAGAACCATTGCCCTGATTTAAAAAATTATTTTTTAATAAAGTTGTTATATAATAAGAAATGGAAACAGGTTGAGAAAGAAAAAGTCTTTGCTTGAAAATCCACCATTTGCAATGAAAAGAGCGTAAAAAGATTAGAGGTACATAAAAGCAGAAGTTCCCGGACATTTTGTTTAAACATTGATACTTCGCTACAAATGAGCATTAATTTCTTCAAAAATAATTGAGAGTATAATTGTTGTATGTGAGATTTTGATGGAGTTAAGTCAAAGATCAATGGGTTTGTGCGAACTAAATCTCGAAAAAAAAACGTTACATTGGTGTGAAAATCACTTACGATCTTGATTAGTTGATTATGTTAAGTTAGTTTCACAAGACTTCACCATTTTTACACCTAAGGAAGAGTTTGAGATCTTTCGTTAGTGTTGTCTCAATCGTTCATGCACATGTGATATGTTTACCTACGTGGATTAACCTATAGAGTATGTTCACACCCCTATATTTCGCTTCCACGATTCATATATTTTTGTGTTTCTGCATGGTGTGTTGTATTTGTAAACTATTATACTTGAAAAATTTTGAAAAATTTCAAAAATAGTTTGTGGGGCCTTTGAGATTATCATTGCATGTTCATCATTTTTATATGTTTTTTATGATACCTTCTACTTATCTGCGATATTCTCTATATATCATGATTATGTTTTTATTCCTTTGTCTATTACGAACAAAAAGGAGGAGAACAACTTAAGGAGGATATTTAATTTTATTTTATTTATTTTCTATTTCAAACTCGATGCATCAGGGGAATTTTTTTTGCTTCATGTGTGTAGGTACTTACAAAAAATCATATTACACCATATGAAGTCAAAGAAGCACAAGGGAAGCCCAAGAACACAAATAATGTTATGCCATTCCATTTCTAGGGTTGGGAAGGGTATTAGATATTTTTGTCATTTAAGTGGAATTTTATGTAATTTGGATTTCGATTAGGTTTGTATATTTTTGTACCGGAATAGCCAAAGAGGGGGATTTGTAAGGGCCAATAGTTTAGCTTAGGCTTTGTTATTTGTTTTATTTTCACCATATCTAGTTTGGCGTATCCCGATACAATTCGTCATGTACTGTCACGACAAAACGAATCCAAAATTGAAGACTTCCCTACTTCACACAAAGGTATAAATAAATAGATGTTTAAAATTATTCAGAAGATTTATGAAAAATTAGGGTCACCTTACATCCTTGACCGATAACCATATTTCGGCAAACCTAGTCTCCTTCGTCCTTCGGGAATATCAAGGGGTAGTACAGGAATATTCACCTATTGTCCATCGATTACGCCTTTCGGCCTTATCTTAGGCCCTGACTCGCCCTCCTTGAATGAACCTTGCAGAGAGTTAATTTTTTATAAAATCGAGGCTAGGTTTTTAATTAAAAAAATAATTTTTTTAACCTCGTTCAAACGAGATTAGCTTCTCGTTAAAATGAGATTATCTTCTCAATTGAACGACTTTGCCATATCGTTAGAAATTTCATTTGATCTTACATTGAACGAACGTCCAATGAAGGTTTACTGTTGGAATTCGTTTAAAGATCGTTAGAAGCTAGTTCAAATGAGATTAGAATCTCGTTCGAACAAACTATGTTTTCGTTCAAACGGAATCCCTTTATCGTTTGGACGAGCCTCATTTTCTTTCGAACGAGCTGTCACCTCGAATTTTTTGCATAAGCTATAAATATTTGTTTCATTTCCAAATTTCGTGGGACTTTTGCCAAAATAATTTCTTCACATTTGTTGCAAGAGATTGCAACATTTTTGTTTACCAAAACACTTTTGATTCACAAATACATCCCCAAATATATTTTGTGAATCTAATTTTGAACTTTGTAGAGATATACTCATTGTGGAGAGATCATCTCTACGATTGACTTGTGAACCCAGAAAGATCAAGGCTGAAGACTGACGGCTGATCGGTGGATACCGAGGGTGGACCGCCACTTGTGGACTCCTCAGGATTTAGTAGTATTCTTTAAAGATTATGCGAAGGTTGATCATTATACTTGTGGGATATATCAAGTAGTATTGTAAGTCAACTGTCTTGTAATATTTCTAAAGTACTGAAAAAGATTTTTCCTTGAAAAGTGATTTTTCTACAATTGTCGTGTGATTGCATATTTAAATTATCAGTCTTATCACTTAAATGAATGCCTTAGGATAATAAGATAAATTGGATTTATGTTTAAGACATTTGATTATATAAGCCTACCCGTTAAGATCGGGCGCATTCTCAGTATATATTTAATTATTAGGTCCTTTCGTGTTTTTCAAGAATCAAATTTGTCATATTATTTTATGTATATTACTTATGCACTAGTCATGTTAGTAAATTATATATGAAATTGAATTATGTTTACATATTCAAATATGGATTGGTTTAATAAAATTCGATTATATGTTTATTCAATTAATAAACGGATCCGATATAGATTGATACATAATCTATTTTCTTTGGTATATTAAATGAATAAAAAATAATTATTAGATAGCTAAATGGATTTTGATCCAAATATGATCTAAATCTAATGTATTTATTTGTATATGTACTGGCATTATGTAAATTGATGACGTGATCAGTTGATTATTTTCTTATTTGCTTATTATATTTAAGGTAAATGAAGCCGAGTTAGGCAACAAAGCAAGACATGTGACACTCATTACCCAAAATACCCCTGAGCTAAGTCAGTTAAACCCACGCATGCCCAACTATGCGAGGACTCTTTCAACACACATGGATAAACACAAAGCAAGATCCAAAGTAATGAATTCCTACTCTAGATCAACCACTTTAGAGTTTATCAACTCGAAAAGAGGCTGAATTCAACTGAACTCAATCTCATAAGTGTTGTATATAGACATAACTTACCATTCATATAAATAAAACCCTCATTATGAGGAGGGAACATGTTGATAATCAATCACACCTCTATTGTAAACTCGACTTGGACTCTCAACTAACAACCCTAATATAGTAAAGAAATTTCCCTTTTGTCCTCGTGGACTTAGGCAAGGTCATCTTGTTGAAACATGTATATATTGTGTTATGTTACTTTTATGCACAAGACTCTAGGCATAGTTTAGTAATTATCAAAAGTGAAAATTCAATTCCCCTACAATTTGGCGTATTCTGTAGGAAAGAAAAAGACTTATGCCACAAGATTCACTAAACCTGATGACATGAGTGCTGAGTGTGATCATCGTTCACATAGAGGAAACTGTACCCGTCCTGAAATCAGGATTAAGAGGGGGGACCATTATTCATCTAGGTCCCCACCATCCCCCAGTGATGCCAGCACTCATTACAAATCTGTCCACTGCTTAAGTCCCAACATACGTTATTACCGTCAGGACACCCATTTAAGGTCATTTGCTAGGAATCCGATGTTATATCTTATTGATCAATACAATGAGCATTTGCGTGAGCATGATGCAGAAGTTGCTCGCTTAAGGAGATAATTGGCTGAATTGACAAATGGGCATAAATCAAACCTCCATAGACATGATCTTCATCGTAGAAGGAGAGTCCATTCCCCAAGGCCTCCCACTTATCGCAATGGCATTAGGGTATCGAGATCCAGGATCACTCGTGAAGACCACGTCAATGAGAGAAAAGAAAGACACTCTTCCATTCACAAAATCTCAAATAGGTTAGATCATCCAGTTAAATGATTGCGTGTTAGTTATTATGATGTTCTTGTTGACTTGTCCCCCCCCCCCCACATTAAGCAGGATTGCAGGTCAAGATGACCTACGTGATTTCATAAGGTAGGAGTTGGACAACCGGCTCCAGACAAATCATATATGCCCACCAAAAGACCTTGCCTGAAAAAAATTTGGACATGGACAGGCCTCAGCATTCATTGAGGAGATAGAGATGATAGATCCGCCTAGGAATTTCTCTCTCCCCAAAATCAGCACCTATGATAGCAAGACTGATCCCGGCCATCACATTCGTCACTACGAGCAGCCTACGTTCTTGTAGTATCATAACGGTGCACTAATGTATCAGATCTTTTCATCAACATTGGGAAAGATCGATCTCAAGTGGTTTAGGAACCTATCCCTTAATCCTGTCTTTACTTTTAGTGAGTTAGGTGAACATTTCACGAGTTGATTTATCACCATTAGCAAGGCAGTAAAGGTTGTGGATTCCCTAATCGGCCCTAATAAAAAGAAAGGGGGGTCCTTAAGGAAGTATACCCAGAGGTATTGGGAGTTGTTCAATCAGATCGACAACTGTGATGCGTAAGTGTTCGTCTTTTATTTTAGTTCGGCCTTCCTTGTTCGGACGACTTGCATCAGTTATTGACAAAGAAGTCAATGTCTTCAATGGACGATCTAATGTCTCATATTAAGAATTACGCGAAGGTGATGGGGAAGTTCTTCAATGCATACGATCATGCTAATTCGCATGAAAAGGCAAAGAAGAACTAAGATCAAAATTAATTGAGGAAATGGCATAGTTCAATCGACCCCAACTAAAAAAAGGAAAAAAGGATGCCACCAAAAGAAAAACAAGGATTTTAACTATTGAGAATACTTACTGATAAATTGACACTTTCTTCAAGGAGCAGATTTACAAACTCCTTAATCAGATTAAGAACCATCCTTACTATAGGAAGCTGCCAAAGATGATGGGTGACCTAAATAAGAGGGGTGTAATTCAAAGGTGCAGCTACCACTAGGATCACGATCACAATAAAGAACTGTAATATGCTAAAGCATTACTCAGATGACCTGGTCCAGGTTGGGCAACTCAATGAGTATATAAGAATTGAAAGTGTGCTATGGGATATTACTACTCGAATACATCACAATAAATTATTATTATTATTATTATTATTATTATTATTATTATTATTATTATTATTATTATTATTATTATTATTATTATTATTATTATGAATGATAAGATCTGGACTGAAATTAACCAATAATTTAATTCTCTCAATAACACAATAAAAACAGGAGTAAAAAATAAAGAAGGCCAATATGGTGGAGTCTAGAAGTTGACCAATTATTAAAGTTTGTAAAGATAGATTAGATTTTTCTTCTTTCTAAAAAAACAAAAAAGGCAAGCTTAACCAAATAAGTGAAGAGGTTAGACTCAAATTACAAAATGGAGCCCAATACGCAAGAGACCATTTTTGATGGCATCTGGTATTCAATCTTATTGTCCACGAGCTCTGTTGCTTTCTGCATTTCTTACGGGGTAGAAGTAAGGATGAGCCATAGCTTATTTAGCTGTTGGCCTTTCTTAATGATCATATCACAATAACTTGTCAAGGAATTCGATTGCCTCAGGAACAACTATATGTTGATTATCACCATTGATGAACTTTGTCCATCTGCTATGCCTCCCAACAAGGGCCAATAAATGTGGATCGAGCTCTAAGTGGTACTTGTTTAGATAAGCATTTAGCTCGTCTGTCCCTAGTACCTTTGTAATTTTGACCAGTTGATCATAATTATTATGCCCGTAGAAAAATGGTTCCTTGCAGAATATCATTCCAGTGAACATACAACCAAGACTCCACAAATCTAAAGAGTAATCATAGTCTTGCAAGTCAACAAGAAGTTCAGGACCTTTGAAATCTCTTGAAGAAACACAAACATTATATTATTTCCCAAGATGATAAAACTCTACAAGACCCCAATCTATAAGACGAAGCTTACACTGCTCGTGATCAATCATCACATTATGGGGCTTCACATCTCAATGGATAATTCCTTTAGAGTGGAAGTAATTTAATGCCTTTAAAAGTTCATAGATGTTGTTGATACCAAATTTAGTCTGCTGACATGGACCATTCACTTATAGACACATGTCTGCCAATGTGTCAATTATATATATACTTCTATCGAGCACCTCATGGGCCCCGAGAAACTCAAGCGTGTCGAGCAACTAAGGTGGTCCGAGCTACATAGCGTACATAGCATCCAACTCATGACAATCAAGGAGACGACTGCTCATTAAATGCTCATCATTATCATACAGATGTACTTGTCTACTAAATAACAGCACGTCGTCCTTTCATTTGTGCGACCTCAAGGCTATAAATACATTGTAACCTCCTCATTAGAAGGGGAGTCAGAATTTCTTGGTAAATCTATTATCGAGAATTCCAAGCAAGCATTCAGCAATAACAAAAACAGTGGACGTAGGCCATTCTTTCAAGGTTGAACCACTTTAAAAATCTTTTGTCTCATTTATTTTATCTGTGATTGATTAATTAGAGATAATCTAATTTTTTACATCAACAGATTGGCACCGTCTGTGGGAAATGACTGTAATTATAGTTTTTCGCCAAAAAAATTCATCATTAATGGCTGATCATCCGAAATCCAGCAATCGAAACGCTGGGATCCCTCTAAATCCTCCATCTACTCCTCCAAATGTCCAAGATATGGCTGGTATAATGGCTAATTTGGCCCGAGGCCAGACAACCATGCAAGAGACCATGCGACAACTCATGCAAACTATCCAGAGTGGAGCGCTGGCCCAGTCAGGATAACGAAGCATTCAGAGAAATACCCGGTTACCTTCTTCACGAACTAGGCGAACGTTATTCCCAGAGGAATCTCGATCCAGATGCACCGATTCATATCGTACTGAGAGATCTAACGATCCTTCTTATTAACCTGGTCGGACTTCCTCAGTACAATTAACAGACTCTCAGCGAAACATCACTCTATCTCCAGAAAGAACTAGTGCTCTAGAAAGATTGAGTAGAATCTCTCCTTTTGATCGTTTGGGCCCTAGGAGGAATACAAGCTCTCCTAGGATCACGTCGATGAACTCTCCACGACCATCCGACCTAAGGGAAGGCTCTGCCCAATCACGACCAACTCCTCGTAATGAAAGATCCCAAGAAGAAAATTCAACGCGATCAATTACTCGAACCAATAGGCCCGAGGAAGGAAATGATGCATGGAAGGGTCTATTCAGAGGTTGGAAGACAGATTAGGGGAAATAGATAAGGCCAAGAATCCTTTACAAAGAACTTTTGTTCAAGGGACACCCTTTGTACAGGCAAATGTGGATTTTCCAACACCATCAAAATTCAAAGCTCCAATGGTAACGCCTAAATATGATGGAAAAACTGACCCTGTCCTTCATATAGAACAATACCAAGCTGTTGCCGATATCTATACAGTTCCAGATGAGATGAGATGCAGGGCATTTTTAGGAACTCTTATCGGATCTGCTCAAATATGGTACAATAATCTTCCTCGGGGAAAGATCGTGACTTTCTTTCAACTGGCAGAGCTCTTTATTGGGAACTTATATTTTGGAGCAAAACTAATCAAACGAGTAGCACACTTATTGAGTGTTAGACAAAACACAGGTGAAAGCACTAGGGATTACATTACTTGTTTCAATAACGAGAAACTCGAAGTAATTGATTACGAGGAGAAGACAGTAATTACTGCTCTGATGAGCGGACTGTTGTCGGATAAATTATACTACACTCTATCCAAAGACCCGCCTAGAACCATGGCAGAACTAATGGCAAAAGCAGCCAAGATTATGAACGTCGAGGAAGCTATGGCTGCGAAGAAGAATATGGACACTAAGGAGACCAAAGTTGAGGCGGATAAGGTTGAGAAGAAGGAGCAGAAGAACAATGGTGGCTACAAGCAATTAAAAGCAAAGCAAGCATTGGAATAGTTGAAGAAATTTGGAAACTATACTCCTTTAAAGGTAGATATAAACCACATTCTGGAAGAGATCAAGAACAACGAGGAGCTAAACTGGCCTGAAAAAATGAAGGCATATCCTGACAAGAGGAATAAATCCAAATATTGTGAGTTTCATAAGGACCATGGTCACACGACCAAAAACTGCATAGCTCTCCAAAATGAAATTGAAGAGCTCATCAGGCGGGAAAAATTGACCAAGTATGTGGATCGTCGAAATGGTGGAAAGGTCAACGATCCATCAAGGTAGAGGTTTAGATCTCCTCGATGAGCAAAAGAGGACAAGAAGAGAAGTCATGAAGAAGACCCAGAAGATGATCAAGATGACCCCGATCTCCCCAAAAGACCAAAACGGCGAGAGCGTAAGGTATTTTCAATCCATTTTGGATCATTTGAATGTAATGTTATTACAGGTGGAGATACAGGAGGTGGAGACATGACTACAGAGAGAAAAGCCTCAATGAGGCTCAAGCTTGCTCGTACATTCAACAAATAAATCTAGCTGAATATAATCGCCCGAGGAACATAAATAAAGACAAGTTGGTCATTAGTTTCTCTAAGAATGACTTGGCAGGTGTACTATATCCTCATGATGATTCATTGGTAATCAAGATGAGAATGAAAGAAGTGGTGATTTCACGAGTACTGGTGGATAATGGTAGCTCGGAAGATATTATGTTCTATCCATGCTTTGATAGTTTGAATCTGAAGCTTGCCCAGTTAGAGCCATATTATAAGCACCTCCTTGGTTTTATTGGTGAAAAGGTTTTTCCACTTGGGACGATCAAGTTGGATATGCTTATCGGTACATGGCCTGCTTGTCGAACAGAAAGAATACGCTTTTTTGTAATGGATAAAAGTGTCCAACCAGCTTATAACATCATCATGGGAAGAGTAGGCCTAAAGAAGTTCGAAGTAGTACCATCTACTGTGCATCAATGTTTAAAATTCCCAACCAGTTTTGGGGTGGGAGTTATGAAAGGCGACCAGAAAGTAGCTCGGGAATGTTACTATTCATCTGTTGAGTAGGAGGAGCGTGAAGAATTTAGGCAAAAGACTATCACCTATCAAGTGGATGAGATAGGAGATGCAGAGATTGAAATATTAGACCCTAAAGATGAGTCTCAACTCGTGAAGGAATAGGTCATGGAAGCTAGCGAGAATGTCATTCTGGACGACGAGCGTTCAGAACGAACAACTCAAATTGGTGCATCATTGGATGTATTAATAAAACAAGAACTGATAGCATTTCTAAGATGCAGAAAGCAGACGTTTGCATGGAGTCATGAAGACATGCCAGGAATAGATCCTAATTTCTTGTGTCATGAGCTCAATGTGAACAAGGAAATTAAGCCAGTGAAGCAGCGAAGAAGAGTGTTCAGTCCTGAGAAGAATCAAGCTATATAGGAGGAAGTAGAGAAGCTACAAAAAGCCTCTTTTATTGAAGATGTCAAATATCCTGATTGGCTAGCAAATGTGGTGATGGTAAAGAAGAAAAATAACAAGTGGAGGATGTGTGTAGACTTCACTGATCTTAATAAGGCATGCCCAAAGGATCATTTTTCTTTGCCCCTAATCGATCAACTGGTGGATGCTACCTCGGGGCACGAATTATTGAGTTTCATGGATGCTTATTCTGGTTAAAATCAGATTAAGATGAAGCCTGAGGACAGGGAGAGTACCTCGTTTATCACCCCAAGGGGAACTTATTGTTATAATGTTATGCCTGTTGGACTTAAAAATGCAGGTGCCACGTATCAGCGGCTTGTGTTTGCAGAGCAAATCAATCATAACATGGAGGCTTATGTTGAGTACATGCTTACAAAGAGTAAGAAAGATGTTGATCATCTAATTGACTTAGGTCAGATCTTTGATCAAGTAGAGAAATATCAAATGAAGCTGAATCCTACCAAATGCATATTCGGAGTACGAGAAGGCATGATTCTCGGGTATATTGTCAACCAACGAGGTATTGAAGCGAACCCTGAAAAGATCAAGGCTCTATTGGGGCTACGATCTCCAACGACGAAGAAGGAAGTGCAAAGTCTCACAGGGCGAGTTGCATCACTTAATATATTTGTGTCACGAGCAACTGATAGATGTCTCCCATTCTTCAAAACACTCTGAAAAATGTTTGAGTGGAATGATGAATGCAAGGAGGCCTTTCAAGAATTGAAGAAATATCTGGGGACACCTCCATTATTGTCCAGACCAGTGACGGGAGAAAGATTATACTTGTATCTGGCAGTATCAGAGAATGCAGTTAGCTCGACATTAATCAGATTGGAGAATGGAGTACAAAAACCAGTCAATTATACCATCAAAGCTTTTTGAGGAGTAGAAATCAGATATCCAAGACTAGAAAAGTTAGCACTAGGACTGATTGAAGTAAGCAGAAGGATGAGGCCATACTTCCAAGCTCATACTATAGTTGTGTATACAGATATGCCATTAAGTCAAGCTCTGCACAAACCAGAGAAATTAGGAAAGTTGATATATTGGGCAGTAGAACTGGGGGAATATGATATAATTTATGAGCCTAGATCATCGCTCAAAGGGCAGGCGGTAGCGAATTTTATCACAAAGTTTACTCAGGAGTATACCCCCGACGAGCAAGAGTTGAATATGGACCAACCTATGGATGTTACAGGATCATCAAATTTAAACCCCGACCAACTTACGTCGGTGGACGAGCAACGACCCGAGGAAGATTTAAATACCTCGTGGTCGCTGTGGATTATTTTACTAAATGGGTGGAGGCTGAGCCTCTTATTGATATGACATATGACAAGGTATATCAATTTATTTGGAAGAATATCATTTGTAGATATGGTCTTCCCCATGAATTCATTACAGACCATGGAACTCAGTTCGATAATGAGGAGTTTGCTGCGTATTGTCATCAATCCAATGTACTAAAGATCCATTCTGCACCAGGCCATCCCCAAAGCAATGGGCAAACTGAAGTAACAAATAGAGCGCTGCTGAATGGTTTGAAGAAACGACTAGATGCTGCAAAGGAAAATTGGATTAACGAGCTACACTCTATAATATGGGCTTATCATACAACACCACGAGCAGCAACAGGAGGGTCTTCATACATGCTAGCATTTGGAAGTGAAGCTGTTATACCTGTTGAATTGGGTTTACCTACACATAGAGTATTGAATTTAAATTCTCCTATCAGTGACTTGATGAGGCGACTAGATATGGATATGCTCGAAGAAGTAATAATCAGGAATGCTGTATACCAACAATGAACAGCTATGTTCCACAACAAGCGGGTAAAGAAGTGTGATTTGAAGGAAGGGGACTATGTGCTAAAGAAAGTAATTCAAAAGCACAACAAACTGGAAGCCAACTGGCATGGACCCTACAGAATAACAAGAGTTATTTGTCCAGGGACATATAGGATTGAAACATTAGAAGAAGAAGAAGAAGAAGAAGAAGAAGAAGAAGAAGAAGAAGAAGAAGAAGAAGAAGAAGAATTCAAGAATGCATGGAATTCAGAGCATCTACGCAAGTATTATCAATAGTTGGAATTCCTATGTAATGCAGTTTTCTTCAGTATGAATAAAGTGTTGAATGTTTTACCCAGTTCTCTCTTTTTGTTGAAATTTTTCGGAGTATTAGTGCTACACACTACACATTAAGTTCAAAATAAATCTCCACCAACTCCGGTTGGTCGGATAATCAATTTCCTCCAACTCCGGTTGGTCGAGAACCAATTTCCTCCAACTCCGGTTGGTCGGATAATAATCTCCTCCAGCTCCGGTTGGTCGGGAACCAATTTCCTCCAACTCTGATTGGTCGAATATCAATCCCCTCCAACTTCGATTGGTCGAGAAAAATTACAACCAACTCTGGTTGGTCGGCAAATCAATCTCCTCCAACTCCGGTTGGTCGGATAATAATCTCCTCCAACTCCGGTTGGTCGGGAACCAAATTACAACCAACTCCGGTTGGTCGGCAAATCAATCTCTTCCAACTCCGGTTGGTCGGGAACAAATTACAACCAACTCCGGTTGGTCGGTAAATCAATCTTCTCCAACTCCGGTTGGTCGGGAACCAAATTACAACCAACTCCAGTTGGTTGGCAAATCAATCTCCTCCAACTCCGATTGGTCGGGAACTAATTTCCTCCAACTCCGGTTGGTCGGATAATAATCTCCTCCAACTTCGGTTGGTCGGGAACCAATTTCCTCCAACTCCGGTTGGTCGGATATCAATCTCCTCCAACTCCGATTGGTCGGGAACAAATTACAACCAACTCCGGTTGGTCGGCAAATCAATCTCTTCCAACTCCGGTTGGTCGGATAATAATCTCCTCCAACTCCGGTTGGTCGGGAACCAATTTCCTCCAACTTCGATTGGTCGGATATCAATATCCTCCAACTTCGGTTGGTCGGGAACAAATCTCCACCAACTCCAGTTGGTCGGCAAATCAATTTACAATCAACTCCGGTTGGTTAAACTAAGCAGAATCATGGGATGAAAATTGTTTCATTGCTTAGGATCAAAGAGTGATAAGTCGCTATAATAAAAAAATAAAACAGAATGGACACATCAAAATATGCATATATTCACAAGCAAAGAAATTCTGCAAAATACTAAGAAGAAAGTAAAATAGGAAAAGACTAAAAATTTCTTCATTTAAATCAAGAAGAATTACATATGCTGAGAAAAAATGCAAGTCATTACATAAAAATCCTATTTTATTGGTTTTTTTCCTTCTGCCTTTGAAACAGGTTCTACTCTAGCAGGAGGGTCATCTAAGGCATAAGGAGAGTTTATGAAATTTACATCTCTCAGCATTCTAACGTTCATTACAGATGGCCGATCAAGTAAATATTCTGGGCGAGATATCTCGAAGTTAGCCTGAAGATTGTAGTCGCCAAGATACTTGGATATCAAGCACTGAGGATTTACCCGAGCAGGAATCCAACTAATGTCGAGCTTAAAAGGAGGCATGGGTAACTCAAGCAATCCAGGGTCACAGTAATCCCATAAGTAGTGCCCCTGCTCCACTTTTAGCACACACAATTCATTCAACCATCCTTGCTTGTACCCCTCGTTATTTGATTGCTGGATACGATCATTAAGATGGTAGAGGGCTTCATTGTAACCAGCCATCCAAAACTCTCTGGGATGTTTATGGAATTGGTAAGTTAATATTTCCAGTTGCTCGTGGAGGTTCTTCACCAAAATTTCCTTATTCTCCAAAGAAGAACTCTGGGTAGAAAGTTGCTCGCTGAAGTTCAGAATTTTCTTGGACATCTCTGCTAAGGCTTGGTTCTTCGCTACCAACTGAAAGGCCTAATTCTCCAAGGCCGCTTGAGTTCTTGCTTCTTTAATAGAAATTTGACCAGCCATTTCTCGTCCCCGAGAAGAAGATCTTGCTCATCCACGAGTAGAAGTGGAGGGTCCAGCTCTTTTCAAAGTTTCCAACTCATCTCGCAAGTTGGCATTTTCTACCTCCAAACAAGAAAAACCTTCATCGTTGACAGGGACCAAGGCTCCCGAGGAAGACGCAGCAGACTTGAGTTGTTTTACCTCCTCTTGTAAGGCAATGTTCTCTTTCTCCAGCAACTTGGCGATATGCCTATTCTCTTCAACCTTAAGCTTTAGAATGCTCTATTTCTTCTCGTAAGCAGAGATGAATTTATCATATCCTTTTTCAGCACTTAACTGCTGATATTTCTTCTCGTACCCTTGGTGCAAAAGTGTGGAGGACTCTTTGTACTGCTGCTGGACTTCCTCTATAGTTCCTTGGAGATCCTCGATCATCTCATAGTAGGCCACATTATTGGCAATTGCACGATCGAGCAAACACTTGAGATACTGGTAAGCTTCAATTGCTCGTTCAGAAGTATCTAAATCAAGGATATCAATGATTTGAGCTTCATTTAGATCTACATGACCAGCTTTAAAGTAGTCATTGCATTTCTTCATCAATTTTGTGTCATGAGCTGATAAGAGCTCCATCCTGGCCATAAACTAACAATGAGAAGAAATAGAAAAGATCAATAAGAATGCAGACAGAGCAAGTAGAAGGTAGTCAAGATGAATAACCAAAAGTTCGAATTTTATTTCATCATAAGAAAAATACAAAGTCTGAGATTACATTCAAGAATAACAAAATAAACACCCAAACTACTCTACACCTTCTCTTTGTTTCCTATAATTTCATCAGAATGTTTCGAGGAAGAGACTGGTTGCTCGGAGGACAAGATCAGCTGCTCAGCAGAAGTAATGGACGGTTGGAGTTACTCGGAGGAAGGCTGAATAATAGGAACCTGATCTCCAATCATCATGAAAGATTCGTCTGAGGCAGCTTCATCCTCTTCTTCTTCTCCAGGAGAGGGAGGAGGGCCATGAATGTGTTGCTGGAACAATTCTGAATTCTCAACAACTTTCATCTCTTTCAAAGCAGCCACCCATCCATCCCTAAAGTACTTGAGGCTATCATACTCCATTTGCGAAGTCATGGCAGCCAGGCTCTTGTTCGAGCCTTTATCCCAACCAGCACTGAATAATTTTTTAACAGCCTTTTTCCTCTTTTCTTTCTACGAGGAGGTCCTTTCCCTAAGGAGCTCCTCGATAGCCTTCAATTTCTCCTCCACTTCCATTTTTTGGCGTCCAACATCTTGAAGCCTAACAACTTCCTCTTCAGCAGATTTGAGCTTAACTTCCAGCTCCTTGTTGCTTTGTTCAAAACTTTTATTGCTCTGCTTAGACTCTTTCAATTTCTTCTCTAACTCCTGGGAGGCATTTTCAGCTTGATTCTTGTCTAGCTCAATGGACTTGAGTTGCTTCTCCCAAGCAACCTTATCTTCTGCGTATTTTTGACGAGAATCCTTTAAGGACTGAGTCATACCAACAAAAGCTTCCTCTACACCTCCCGAGGATCTTGAAGCTTTAATAACTTCATCCTTCTTCAAGATGCTATTGAAACATGTCACCAACTGAAAAAAGAAATAACATCAAATCAACATATAAATATAATAATAGAAAGTGAATGACTCAACTTAACAATACTTACTAAGGCAATGTGTTGAGCAGCAAGAGTAGTGATTCTCTCACGAGAAAGGGAATCTTCAATACCTTGGACTTCTGGGACAGTCCAGGATTTTACCAAGCTCGGAGCAACAAAAGATGGAACGCCACTTTCAATATTTAAAGGCTGAGAGATAGTTTCAGCGGGTCTCTCAGAGAAACTTTTCTTTAACCTCCTCAGAGGAGCAGGAATATTTTCAACCAAAGAAGTTATCTTGGTTGGTGATATGACAATAACCTCACTAGGAGGAGAAATAACCACAGCCTTGCTCGGAGCCACAGGGGGCTTCTTAACAACTTTCTTGGTAGCAACAGGAGGGGGTTTCTTGTCCCTTCCTCTGGAACGTCCTGTTTATTTTTCTTTGCCTCCACATTGGCAGAGTCTGATTTGTCAAAGAAGGCACGAGCTCTTCTTCTCTTCATTAGGTTACTGATGGGAATATTAGATTCAGAGGAGGAACCTTCCACACCAGTTTCAGAAGATGGTACTTGGTTAATGTCAACCACCACTAAAAGAGCAGTGGAGGATGAAGTATAGCTCTTATATTGCAATAAATAAGAAACAGACCTAATATGTTCCTCAGCAACAGATTGGTGCAAACTCCAGATAAGTTTTAAATGCTTCAAATTAACGTCGGCTTCTTTTGGAGGTTTTCTTTTACTCAACTGTAATGAACAAAAATAAATGTCAGTGAAACGCTTTATTAAATGCAAAGAAAACAAAATTTCAAAAAAATAAAAACAACCTATTCCATTGCCATAAGGGGGACACCTAGGACCTTGATATACATTATCTCCATTTAATGGAGTGTGTTGCCAATTTTTCATAACAACCTCATGCTCAAAACAATCCATATTGGCGTCTGGAAGATTAACAACTAAAGCCCTATTCAAAAATTTAGTCTTTAAATAAAATGTGGAATCACTGACAACCCATCTATAACAGTACATAATCTCTGGGATTCCTAAACGGGTTCCATGGAGTTGATTCAATCTATGAACGTCATTAACTATCCTCCAGGTATTTGGAGCTATTTTTGCAGGTACAACGCCAAAATATTGACAGAACTCCAAACATAAGGGATTTGGAGGGAAAGAAAAGCCACATTCGTCAACAAAGAGACTTGGGAACCATTGTCCTTCAGCCAAAGAAAAATAGTCAGAAGGTTCAAAAAGTTCTTCCAAAATGACCTATGAAGGAATTGAAAATTCAGAACGAAATTTGTCAAGCGATTCAACAAGGTAAACCATGATGAACAAAATAAATAAAAGAGAGGGAAGAAAATCTTACAAAAAAAAAGTGAATCAGTTGACAACGAACAATGAAAGGAACGAAGGCAAAAGATAGAGAAGAAATGAAGACTTCAAAGATACAGATTTGAAAAGTGAAAAAACGATAGGATTTCTGATGCGCTTAAATACTTTACCTTGGGAACAGAGAAAAGCAATAATTACAAAGGAGGACGTTTGCGTGTCTGACGGCTAAAAGAAGAAAAGGAGCACAAATATCGAAGCGGTAATGAGAATTTAAAATATTTATGAAACCCGATATTGTGCACTCAAAATGGAATTATATACAACGAATGCGTTCCTAAAAATCTTACAAACTAATAATCTCTGCAGTTTTCAAGCAGAATGTTCCATACTTTTCTTCAACATCAAATTATGAAACATTGGGGGCTTCTGTTGATACCAAATTTAGTCTGTTGACATGGACCATTCACTTACAGACACATGTCTGCCAATTTGGCAATTATATATATACTTCTATCGAGCAACTCATGGGCCCGAGCAACTCAAGTGTGTCGAGCAACTTAGGCGATCCGAGCTACATAGCGTACAGCGCATCCAACTCAAGAGAATCAAGGAGACGACTGCTCATTAAATGCTCATCATTACCATACAGATGTACTTATCTACTAGATAACAGCGCGTCGTCCTTTCATTTGTACAGCCTCAAGGCTATAAATACATTGTAACCTCCTCATTAGAAGGGGAGTCGAAATTTCTTGGTAAATCTATTATCGAGAATTCCAAGCAAGCATTCAGCAATAACAAAAATAGTGTACGTAGGCCATTCTTTTAAGGCTGAGCCACTTTAAAAATCTTTTGTCGCATTTATTTTATCTGTGATTGATTAATTAGAGATAATCTAATTTTTTACATCAACAGATGTAATATCGGATGTCAAAGTCAGAAAATGTGGGGTAGAGCACTTTAAAATCTGAATTATTCACATGTTCAAATATCAGACTTGGGCTCTTTAATTGCTGATCTCTAACAATATCCAGCAATTTCACAATATTTGGCCCACCACACAGATTCTACAGGATTTTTATCTCCCTCTTGATCTTCTTCTTCTTGACAGGCTTGAGAATCTTAGTAACGCATTTCTCACTATCGCTGCAATGAACTCCCTCGAAATCCTCACTGTATTTCCCCCTCCTAACCTTACACACAACCTCGTACTCATCATGACCCCCCCCCCATTAAACGGTAAGGGACTCATAATCCCAATAGTCTTTGGGACGAATAACATTGATGTCGGCGTAAACCCTGGCCTTTGAAGGGGAGCCAGGGCGGCGAACGGCTTTACCAATCTTCTGAGTTAGGGTTTATGATAGAGACAGAGATGGTCGTAGGCGATATGAAGGAGAGAATGGGGATTTGGATGTAATACGCCGTAGGATGATGATTAGAGGTGAGGAGATGGATAGGTTGCCGATTACTTGGAGAGGCTTTACTGTCGCGCCCCGAATTAATTTTGTTAAACTCATCCTTTAATTTAGAGATAAATTGCCTTAAACAATGCTTTAATTTAAATCTCTGAGGAAAATAGCATAAGATTTTTTTTTTCCAAAAGTATGTGTAGATGAAAACATAACTGCCTTTACTTATAACTTATAAGTACTACATAACTTTACATAACCAAGATCCTTAGTTTAATAATTACACAAAAGGAATCTTGATATTTAAACCATACTAAATATCCTTCACTCCCCCGTTTTAAGGTCCTAACTTGGTAGTGAACTCCAATTTATAAGCATACCTGAAATAAAATATTACAGGAGTGTAAGCTATAAAGGCTTAGTGAATGAGAACATACCACACATATAACCAATTTGAATAACCATTTTTATTTTGTTCTAATGCTATAAACCAACAGGAATTGTGAAACTCTCGCAAGCCTGGACCCGCCACATTCCAATTAACCCACCACAGTAATTAGGGACCACCACATCCCTTTATTAGGCCCGAGTACACAAACCTTTAAGTTGGATTAACAGGACCACCACATCCCGTAGGACCCACCACAGTCCTTAACATTAGATAAAGGACTCACTAGTCCATATCATCATATAACATCGCTTAACATTTTTTATCATATGCATATGTTTCATAAATACAACATTACTCCCATAAACATTTTCACACATGTGTTTAACTACACATTTCCATATGAAATTATAAGCATTTATATTTCATAAGGAAGGTCACTCACCTTGGATTTAGTGCTAAGATTAATACCAACTACTTCCTTGGTATGGTAGTATTAGCTGCTTCCCCACCTAACAAGTCAATGTCGTTAGTATTTGAATACACCAATTAACATCAAACCCAGTAACACGTCACATAATTTGGTCAATCAGAAATAACTAAGGAGTAATTACATATGACACTTCACATTTATATAACACCCAATTAATTAGTGTTCTAACACAATTTACAGAATTAAATTACGAATTTGGTAGACAAAGTTATGCCCATTTTATTACAGCATTTTCCAAATCGTTTCTCAAGAAAAACAACAACACAACTTCAACTTCCTGGGATTCTCATAATTTTTGTACAACATAACTTTTCATGATATTCCACCAAATATCAGTAAACACATTGAATAATACAAATTTAATGTTTCATAATTTCTAGGGCTCATTTTCTATGTCGAGCAAAACGTCAAACACTTGGTATGCATTCTTGCTCCTTTAGGGCAGATTTTAAACCACGACTTCAAACTATCACCAAGGGTTCATTCCTTGGTATTTTTACATAATTTTCGGATATGTTATACATGTATGAGTGTATTTTACCCTCCAACTTGAATCACTCAATTCCAATAAGTATTCCATGATTTATACCATTTTTAGCATAACTAGGTCAAAATACAACATTAAGGCATAACTTAACAATTTTAAGCATACATAACCTTGACCTTGAGTATACTTCATGGAAACATATAATAAACATGTTTTAGCAAAAATATACATCATAATCATCAATTTTCTAAATCAAAATGCTTTACGAAAAGATGATGTAAATTTAGGACTTTAAAGTATGCATTTACGATCCTAGCTTTGGTTCTAACCTATGTTCTTAACCCATCCTTGTTCCAACACAATTCAGCAATATGGGTATCATTAAAATATATATCCAAATCAGAAATAAAAACATGCCAAGTATATAACTCATCCATGTGACAAACTTTAATAAAGATGTAATTACCTCACGAGAATTCCTCGATTTATGGTGAATTTTCAAAGAAATTCTTCCTTAACTTTGTTTTTCTCTCTCCATAAGCATATTTTTCTCAAGCTTGTAATAGGAAATGAAAAGGATGATAAGTTCTGCCTTATAAGCTTAAAAACGTGGCTATGTGACCACTTTAAGGTGGTATTACGCGATTCGTTGGGTAAGGGGTCCAATAGGACAATTCCGTTAATGACAGATTTGTCCTGCCTCGTAAAATCACCATAACTCACTATTTGGGCCCCGATTTACTCTCACTTTGTGTCTATGAGTATATAACTTAAACATATACAACTTTCATGTTTTGTGTTTTCCCAAAATCATAAAACTAGTACACCTAATTTGGGCTCGAACAGAAGAGTAATTATTTACTCAGAATTTCATAACTTTCACATTTGGCGACCAAACATCGCCACTTTCGCACCAACACTCTAACTTAATTTTTATAAACATAATGATGCATTTAGAAACATATTTTCATGATGCATTTAACCACATAACCAATTTATAACTTATAACTCATAACTTATACTTAATCGTATAATTAACCTTACTAATCGTGTTTTAGGGCCTTACAATTCTACCCCTCTTATAAAAATTTCGTCCTCAAAATTTAACGCATAAGAAACTTACCAAACAATTGAGGATATTGCTTCTTCATGTTATCCTCCCCTTCCCAGGTGGCATACTCCGCATTCTGACTTCTCCACATCACCTTAACTAGTGAAATGGTTTTACTACGTAACACTTGCTCCTTTCGATCTACAATAGCAATTGGTTCCTCCACGTAGGTTAGGTCCTCTTGAAGCTCTATCGGTTGTGAAGTAAATACATGTGAAGGATCAGACACATACTTACGTAACATTGATATATGAAAAACATCGTGTATCCGGGAAAATTCTGGTGGTAACGCCAATTTATAAGCTACAGCTCCAACCCGTTTCATTATCTCATAAGGTCCAATGTACCTGGGACTCAACTTTCCCTTCTTCCCGAATCCTCCAAGGAGAAACACGTAGGAATACTCGATCACCTTCCTCAAATTTCAATTCTTTCCTTCGGTTGTCTGCATAACTTTTCTGTCTGCTTTGCGCCACCTTCAAGTGATTATGGATAAGATTTATCTTATCAGTAGTCTGCTGTACGATTTCTGGCCCAAGTAGTTTTCGTTCTCCTACTTCAGTCCAACACACTGGAGTTCTGCATTTTCTCCCATACAAAGCTTCATAAGGAGCCATCTCAATACTCGAATGATAGCTATTATTATAAGCAAACTCTATTAGTGGCAAGTGTTCATCCCAACTCCCCTTGAACTCCAACACACAGATTCGTAACATGTCTTCAAGTGTTTGGATCGTTCTTTCTGACTGCCCATCAGTTTGAGGATGAAAAGTTGTACTAAATTTCAATTTAGTCCCCAAAGCTTCTTGTAAACTAGGCCAAAAGTGAGAAGTAAACTTAGGATCTCGATAAGAAATAATAGAAACAGGTGCACCATGCAATCTGATAATCTCATCCACATATAATTTGGCATATCTAGCCATGGAGTAAGTAGTTTTAACAGGAAGAAAATGTGCAGACTTAGTCAACCTATCAACGACAACCCAAATAGAATCAAACCCTCGTGATGATTTTGGTAAACCTATAACAAAATCTGTAGTAACATGCTCCCATTTCCACTCAGGAAAAGGTAAGGGATGTAGTAAACCACTTGGCTTCTGATGCTCCACCTTCACCTGTTGGCAAACTAGACATCTAGCAACAAATTCTGCAATGTCGTGTTTCATTCCCGGCCACCAATAACATTGTTTCAAATCTCTATACAATTTCGTGCTCCCTGGATGCATAACATATAAAGAACAATGCGCTTCCTCTAAAATTGTTCTTCTTAAATCAGGCACATTAGGTACACACAAACGGTCTCCGTACATAACAATGTCATCATCCCGAATCGAAAATTCATTTGCTTTACCCTCTTTCATATTATCTCTAACTTTCTCCAATTCTGCATCTCCTGCCTGTGCTTGTTTTATCCAGTCTATCAACGTGGGTCTAACATTTAAATCTGCCACTATTCCATAAGACTCATTCAAAGTTAATTCCACCCCCATTAAAGCTAACTCTCTCAGCAGGTCAACTCGAATACAATAAATACAAGATACTATGCCTAGAGATTCTCTACTCAAAGCATCAGCAACAACATTAGCTTTACCCGGATGGTGATGTATCGTGCAATCATAATCTTTTATAAGTTCCATCCACCTTCTTTGCCTCAAGTTCAAGTCTTTTTGTGTAAACAAGTATTTTAAGCTTTGATGGTCAGTAAAAATTTCACAACTAACACCATATAAGTAGTGTCTCCAGATTTTTAATGCAAAAACTACTGCAGCCAACTCAAGATCGTGTGTAGGGTAGTTGCGTTCATGTATCTTTAACTGTCGAGAAGCAAAAGCAATTACCTTTCCATGCTGCATTAACACACAACCGAGTCCTTGATACGAGGCATCACTATAAATGACTAAACCTTCTGTACCCGTTGGGATAGTCAATACTGGAGCTGATGTCAACTTACCCTTTAAACTTTCAAAGCTTTCAAACTTGTTCTCCTTTCTGGTAAGCTTAGTTAATGGCAATGCAATAGAAGAAAACCCCGGTATAAACCTCCTGTAATAGCCCGCCAATCCCAAAAAGCTACGCACCTCTGTCACGCTAGTTGGTCTTTCCCAATTCATTACTGCTTCAACCTTTTTGGGATCTACACAAATACCATCAGCAGAAACAACATGCCCCAAAAATACTACCTTGTCTAGCCAAAATTCACATTTAGAAAATTTAGCCTACAACTGCTTCTCTCGCAAGGTCTGTAAAATAATACGCAGGTGGCATTCATGCTCATCCCTACTACGAGAATATATCAAAATATCATCGATGAAGACAATAACAAAAGAATCCACATATGGGTGAAATATACGGTTCATCAAATCCATGAATACGACCGGTGCATTTGTTAACCCAAATGGCATGACAAGAAATTCATAATGTCCATACCTGGAACGAAAAGCAGTTTTAGAAATGTCACAAGCTCTTACTTTCAATCGATGATATCCGGATCTGAGATCAATCTTAGAAAACACTTTGGATCCTTGCAACTGATCGAACAAGTCATCAATGCGGGGTAATGGGTATTTGTTACAGATAGTCACCTTATTCAATTGACGATAATCGATGCACAGCCTCATGGTTCCATCTTTCTTCTTCACAAACAATACTGGGGCTCCCCACGGTGATACACTAGGCCTTATAAAACCACGATCTAACAAATCTTGCAACTGTATCTTTAGCTCTTTTAATTCTGCAGGGGCCATACGATATGGTGCAATAGATATTGGTGCAGTTCCTGGTACCAACTCAATCGAAAATTCCACCTCACGGTCTGGTGCTAACCCTAGGAGTTCTTCTGGGAAGACATCTGCAAACTCATTAACTACTGGTATATCTGATAATTTTCTAGCCTCTTGTCGTATGTCCACCACATGGGCAAGATAACCCTCACATCCTTTCCTTAGCAGTTCATAACATTTTGTAGCAGAAATCAAACAAGTTGGTGTGACATTTCGTTCCCCAATAAATTTAAATTCAGGTTCACCCGGTAATTGAAACACTACCTCCTTTTTAAAGCAATCCAAACATACATGATATGAGGCTAACCAATCCATACCCAGTATCACATCAAAGTCACGCATATCGAGAGGTAATAAGTCAACTAGTAATTCTTTTTCACCCACTCGTACCACACACTCCCTATATACCCTCTCAATAAAAACCAACCCCCCCACTGGAGTAAGAATAGCTAAACCAGAATCTAATGATGATAATGGTTTATTAAGATGCAACAGATAAAGCAAAGACACAAAAGAATGTGTAGAACCAGGATCTATCAACACATAAGCATCTTTATCACCAATAGGAAGTGTACATGTCACTACGTTAGGCATAGCTTGTGCATCTTGTTGCGTCAGTGCAAACACTCTGCCTTGGCCTTGGTTTTGAGACACGCCTCCTCTACCTCCCCTGTGTACTTTTGGTGTAGAAATCCTATCTCCTACTGTCACACTCCCAACTGAAGTTGTAGCTCCCATCGCTGGACAATTCTTTCGTAAGTGCCCCGGTTGATGACAATGGAAACATAAAGGTGTCGTCTCAGCTATTGTACACTCCCGAGACATGTGCCCTTGACCACCACATCTATAACAAAATATGGCCCTCGATCCCATCACAGATGCATTTTCTGACCGATTCATCCCAGTCCTTCCACCTCGAGCTTGAAATCTTCCACATGCATTTCTATTATTTTTAAACTCTTGGCCCTTAGGCACTCCTCGTGCTACACTCTGAGTTGAGGTTCCTGTCTCCCATCCATATGATCTTATAACATCATGTCTATCTTTCTTCGAGTGTTCATCTTGCATTTCTTTCATTGACTTTTCTGACACCATGGCCCTATCAACCAAGTCCACATAATCTATGATCTTCATATTAGCAACCATGCTTTTTATCTCTACACTCAGCCCGGTTTGAAACCGATCACATTTACTTTCTTCCGTCCTCACCAAGTCAGGTGAAAATCTTGATAAGGATATAAATAAAGCTTCATACTCTGCCACTGTTCGGTTCCCTTGTTTCAACGTGATAAATTCTTCCTCTTTCTCTTTCCTATAAAGTCTTGTGAAATATTTTTCAAAGAACACCTTCACAAACCTCTCCCATGTAATAGGTGGAGGATTTGCAGGCACTACTCCCCCAATCATAGTAAGTAACCTCTCTGTAGAATCCCACCATAACTTTGCATCATTATCCAATCTAAAGGTTGCTAACAAAACCTTTTGTTCATCTCGCACTTCCATCACCTTGAATATTGTTTCCATTTTTCGAATCCACCCCTCTGCTATTAACGGATCCGTAGTCCCAGTAAATGCAGGCGGATTTAACTTCATGAACCTCTCATGTAATTTTTCCCTATCCCCACCATGCTCTCCACCTCTTGCTTGTTCCATAAGTTGTGCCACAGCACGTAATATTCTTCCCACATCATCAATAGGTTGTTGTTGCACCTCTAGTTCCTCCACTTGAATATGTCTCTGTCCTTACTGACTATTAGGAACATAAGATGCCTCACCCTCCGCTCCATCATGTGGCTCATGTGGATCCATCATTCACTGCGATATAATTCAGTCAAACAAAATACAATAGCAGCAATTTAATATTAACATTGTTAGTCAAAATCCAGGTGCATAACAAACTCACTTTCTAGTGTCCACTGCCAATCTAGACCCTCACACCCTATCCAGAACCTAATGACCACGCTCTGATACCAAGTTGTCGCGCCCCAAATTAATTTTGTTAAACTCATCCTTTAATTTAGAGATAAATTGCCTTAAACAATGCTTTAATTTAAATCTCTGAGGAAAATAGCATAAGATTTTTTTTTCCAAAAGTATGTGTAGATGAAAACATAACTGCCTTTACTTATAACTTATAAGTACTACATAACTTTACATAACCAAGATCCTTAGTTTAATAATTACACAAAAGGAATCTTGATATTTAAACCATACTAAATATCCGCCACTCCCCCGTTTTAAGGTCCTAACTTGGTAGTGAACTCCAATTTATAAGCATACCTGAAACAAAACATTACAGGAGTGTAAGCTATAAAGGCTTAGTGAATGACAACATACCACACATATAACCAATTTGAATAACCATTTTTATTTTGTTCTAATGCTATAACCCAACAGGAATTGTGAAACTCTCGCAAGCCTGGACCCGCCACAGTCCAATTAACCCACCACAGTAATTAGGGACCACCACATCCCTTTATTAGGCCCGAGTACACAAACCTTTAAGTTGGATTAACAGGACCACCACATCCCGTAGGACCCACCACAGTCCTTAACATTAGATAAAGGACTCACTAGTCCATATCATCATATAACATCGCTTAACATTTTTTATCATATGCATATGTTTCATAAATACAACATTACTCCCATAAACATTTTCACACATGTGTTTAACTACACATTTCCATATGAAATTATAAGCATTTATATTTCATAAGGAAGGTCACTCACCTTGGATTTAGTGCTAAGATTAATACCAACTACTTCCTTGGTATGGTAGTATTAGCTGCTTCCCCACCTAACAAGTCAATGTCGTTAGTATTTGAATACACCGATTAACATCAAACCCAGTAACACATCACATAATTTGGTCAATCAGAAATAACTAAGGAGTAATTACATATGACACTTCACATTTATATAACACCCAATTAATTAGTGTTCTAACACAATTTACAGAATTAAATTACGAATTTGGTAGACAAAGTTATGCCCATTTTATTACAGCATTTTCCAAATCGTTTCTCAAGAAAAACAACAACACAACTTCAACTTCCTAGGATTCTCATAATTTTTGTACAACATAACTTTTCATGATATTCCACCAAATATCAGTAAACACATTGAATAATACAAATTTAATGTTTCATAATTTCTAGGGCTCATTTTCTATGTCGAGCAAAACGTCAAACACTTGGTATGCATTCTTGCTCCTTTAGGGCAGATTTTAAACCACGACTTCAAACTATCACCAAGGGTTCATTCCTTGGTATTTTTACATAATTTTCGGATATGTTATACATGTATGAGTTTATTTTACCCTCCAACTTGAATCACTCAATTCCAATAAGTATTCCATGATTTATACCATTTTTAGCATAACTAGGTCAAAATACAACATTAAGGCATAACTTAACAATTTTAAGCATACATAACCTTGACCTTGAGTATACTTCATGGAAACATATAATAAACATGTTTTAGCAAAAATATACATCATAATCATCAATTTTCTAAATCAAAATGCTTTACGAAAAGATGATGTAAATTTAGGACTTTAAAGTATGCATTTACGATCCTAGCTTTGGTTCTAACCTATGTTCTTAACCCATCCTTGTTCCAACACAATTCAGCAATATGGGTATCATTAAAATATATATCCAAATCAGAAATAAAAACATGCCAAGTATATAACTCATCCATGTGACAAACTTTAATAAAGATGTAATTACCTCACGAGAATTCCTCGATTTATGGTGAATTTTCAAAGAAATTCTTCCTTAACTTTGTTTTTCTCTCTCCATAAGCATATTTTTCTCAAGCTTGTAATAGGAAATGAAAAGGATGATAAGTTCTGCCTTATAAGCTTAAAAACGTGGCTATGTGACCACTTTAAGGTGGTATTACGCGATTCGTTGGGTAAGGGGTCCAATAGGACAATTCCGTTAATGACAGATTTGTCCTGCCTCGTAAAATCACCATAACTCACTATTTGGGCCCCGATTTACTCTCACTTTGTGTCTATGAGTATATAACTTAAACATATACAACTTTCATGTTTTGTGTTTTCCCAAAATCATAAAACTAGTACACCTAATTTGGGCTCGAACAGTAGAGTAATTATTTACTCAGAATTTCATAACTTTCACATTTGGCGACCAAACATCGCCACTTTCGCACCAACACTCTAACTTAATTTTTATAAACATAATGATGCATTTAGAAACATATTTTCATGATTCATTTAACCACATAACCAATTTATAACTTATAACTCATAACTTATACTTAATCGTATAATTAACCTTACTAATCGTGTTTTAAGGCCTCACATTTACGGTCGTCACACGGGGGGTTAATCCCTGATAAAGTGAACCCTGCCCCTCCCCTCCTTGTTCATCTCATTTTAACTTTAATCGATGTTAAAACAATGAGTATAACCTAAAGGTCTTTGTGGAAAGATTTACAAATAATTTAATCAACGCATCAAGTTTTAATCTTCATTAAGCATTTGAGATAAAAATCATGCGAAAAAGTAAATTAAGTCACAAAACTGGATGAACAAGGAAAACACCCACTAAGGGGGAATCTTGGCCAATGTAATAATCTCACTAAAAACTTAGTAAAGACTTACAGAGGGAATAAACGTCTTATGATCACATACCGCGCTAACTCAAACCTCACTCTTTTTCCATCAATTTTTAACGAGTTAAAGACCTTTGTAACATCATCGAGAATCTCAAGACACCGATGTCATAATCAAATGATCAACAACATACCTTGATTTCACTCTTGATGAAACTCGTAAAGAACCACACGATCAAAAAATCTCCCAATGACTATATGTCCTAAGTTTAAAAAGATTAAGATCCAAAAATGTTTGAAAGGTTCTCAAACTTTACTTCTTCTTCTTTGATATTGATCCAAATAAGACATCGTTAATCAAGTGCAAAGAATAAAAATAAGGAAAAAGAATAATAAGGATGAACTAGTCTTTTTTCCCTAAAAAGGTTTTATGTTCTTAAAAATGAAGAACATAAAAAGTCTTTTATTGAAATTTTTTCTTGAAAATATATTAAGCATTTGGAAAGAAAGATGCCAAATGGGGTATTTAACCTAGCAAACCCATGCTCCCACTTTTCTTGATAAGGAATAAGTGGGTAGGATAAATGATCCCATCAGTAAAAGGATCCTTTTGAAAATATCTAACAAAGATTTTCCATTTTGTAGATAAAGTAGATTCGTTGATTCTTCGCTATAATGAAGGTTCAACTTTCCTAGAGCAAGATCTCACGAGATCTGCCCGAGTTTTTCAATGAGACAAAAATTGCAAGGCTGCAACCCACAAGATATTTTTCTGGAGCAAATCCCTGCTTCTGTACAAGTTGATATTAGCGAGGGAAGTTGCAGATATCTCTAGAAATTTTACCAAAGAATCTTAGAGAACTCATGACCAGTAAACGTTAACCTTCGTTGCAGCGAATGTTATGGTACATCACCCAAAAGACTTTTAAACATAGATTTTCATAGACAAAAATAATATGATAATTGGGGACGGAAAAAACACAAAAAACACGCTACAAGGTTTTAAAAAATATTCCATCGTATTATTTTTCATAATCATGAAAGCTACATCCGCTAGGTCACGTTGACCTTCATCCTAAAGTGATCAATGCAATGATGAGATGAAGTAAGTCAGCTTAAATATCTTGAATGTTGATGAAGCTTTCTGGAGACGTCTTGGACATAATGTGTTTTGAAAACTGAAATAAGTAGAATAAAACAAGCAATCTAAGCGAGGGCATAACAAGTAACTATGTTCTTACAATCTCCCCCTTTGTATTTTATGTGAGAAAATACAAAAACAAGAAACAAGTAAATAAATAAACCTAACACCAATGACAAGCCAGACCGAAGGCACATAAAGTATATCACATTCACATGAATCGGAAGAAAAAACAAGACACTCTCCAATCTTCAATAAAGCAATGTGTAAAAAAAATATTATGCTCAAAGTTAGTTTAATTAACAAGATATCTATATGCAATAATGCAAGGTCATATCTCATATCCTAACTAGCATACTTTCACAAATACTCCTCCCGAATAAGGTGTCTCCCATATATTCTCTCTACTTCCCCATATATATTACTCCCTCGTTCTTTTTATCACTTTATAGACAAATGAACTTAACCAAGGAAACTAATCATAAAGTGAGTTAACGAGCAATTATGAGGAAGTTATAGATATTTAGAAATAAAAGGGTTTACAAAGAGATATCCAGAATGATATGCAATTAGAGACAAACTCCTAAATCATTTTTTGATAAGGAAACATATAAGCATATTTTATCCTACTTACCAAAAGTTTGAGAAAATGATAATGTTCGTAATCAAGGAAGGATTATTTTATAGGCTAGTAACATGATGAGTTTTATCATCCAAGAACATAATATCATATTTCGTTTGTACAAAATAAAAAAAAGACATAAATATCATTGAGACAAAGATCCAAGCTTAACTTTATTAAGATTAACGAATCATAAAACAAAAAATGCAAAGCTTCGACCCTTGTGAAATCTCCAACATCTTTTTAAGAACATTTTCAACTACTATTTTTCCCTTTTAATTTTTAGCAATTTTTTATTAAAACCTTTAATGTCTCATATCCTTGTTACAACCCAATTTTGGATCGATTGAAATACTACCCTCAATATGCTCAATAATCCAAACCCAACTTATCCCTCCACGAGACATGTCCTTCTACCATTTATAGACATACCTCATGGCACAACAAACTTTGACATCCCCGATTACCTGATTATAATAATATTTTATAAACGTAAATTATATTACCAAATTATCAAACCACTTACCCCTAAAGTCAAATATTAAACGTAAAATATATATTAAATTACAAGATAAGCGTACCTCGCTCACCAACGTCCTTAATGACCAATGTGTCTTCGTCGACCATACCACGTAAGGTGGCACCTACATAATTGTTGATACCAAAATTAATATGCTGATGTGGACGAATAGTATGAAGACACGTGTCGATCTACGTGGCACAATAACAGCGAGGAAGATCACTTACTGAACAACCATGGTTGATACCGAGCAACGAGAATACACCGAGGAGCTCTATCATGCCGAGGAACTCCATCCGAGGAACTCCATCATCCCGAGATACTCTAAGCACTCCGAGGAACTCTTGATCAACGAGCAACTAAGGCGGTCCGAACTGCACCTCGGCCGTGTCATCAATTATCAGACGGACAACTGTTCAACTATTCATTAGATTCTTGACGCACACGCTGCATTAAATGTATTACCCATTCATATGTATATCATTTAATGTATTGGACCTTTCATGTACAGCCTTGAGGCTATAAATACCTTGTATCAATCCCATTCAAAGGGACCGGAATTTCTTGAGAGAACTTGTAATCAAGAATTCCACAAACACTCAGCAATAACATAACAGTGGACGTAGGCTTTATTCCTAGCCGAACCACTTTAAAAGTCTTTGTCTTATTTATTTATCTGTGATTGAATAATTAGAGCGATCTAGTTTTTTACATCAACAGATTGGCGCCGTCTGTGGGAAACGACTGTTGTTATCGTTTTTCATAAAAATCATTTATCACCAATGGCAGATAATCCAGAATCCAGTAATCGAAATGCTGGAAATACTGGAAATCTTCCAAATCCATCTGCATCTCCAGATCTGGCCGGAATTATGACGAATCTG
Organism: Sambucus nigra; assembly: GCA_949130495.1. Classification (NCBI taxonomy): domain Eukaryota; kingdom Viridiplantae; phylum Streptophyta; class Magnoliopsida; order Dipsacales; family Adoxaceae; genus Sambucus; species Sambucus nigra. The sequence goes on from OX422209.1 coordinate 208,702,173, forward strand.
GCTCAGGGACAAACCGCCATGCAAGAATCTATGAGGCAACTCCTTCAAACTCTTCAAGGCGGTATACCTACTCGTTCAGGGCAAAGGACTGATCATGGGCAATCACGATCCAGACGTATTGGGTCATATCGCAATGGGGAATCCAAGGATTCTTCTTATCAACCTGGGCGAACTTCATCAATACGGGCTACGGATACAGATCAACATATCTCTCTTTCTCCGGAGAGAACTAGCGCTTTAGAAAGATTAAGCAGGGTGTCTCCTTTCAGTCGGTTAGGACCAAGGAGGAACATGAGTCCACCTAGGGCTCCATCAGGAAATTTTCGACCACCACCAGGTTTGAGAGAAGGATCTGCATAATCACGACCAATTACTCGTCGAGATAAATCTCAGGAAGCTACGTCAGAGCAATCAGTTGCTCGGACTAAGCGGCCCGAGGAAGGGAATGAAGCATGGAAAGGTTCCATTCAACGATTGGAGGATAGACTGGGAGAAATGGCTAAGGCGAGGAACCCCTTACAGAGAACTTTTGTTCAAGGGACACCTTTTGTGCAAGCCATTGTGGATTTCCCTACACCGTCGAAATTCAAAGCACCTGTAGTGACCCCCAAGTACGATGGAAAGACAGATCCCGTACTTCATATAGAACAGTACCAAGCTGCTGCAGATATCTATGCTGTCCCCGACGAGATGAGGTGTAGAGCATTCTCGGGAACTCTTACCGGATCTGCACAGATATGGTACAATAATCTTCCTCGGGGTAAGATTTTAACTTTTGTTCAGTTAGCCGAGCTGTTTATTGGCAATTTTTGTTTTGGAGCAAAGCCAGTAAAGCGAGTAGCGCACTTACTAAGTGTTAGACAAAAATCAGGAGAAAGTACTAGAGATTACATAACTCGTTTCAATAACGAGAAGTTGGAAGTCATAGATTATGAAGAAAAGACAGCAATCACTGCTTTGATGAGTGGTTTGCTGCCTAACAAGCTATACTATACTCTGGCCAAAGATCCGCCTAAAAATATGTCGGAATTGATGGCAAAGGCAGCCAAAATCATGAATGCCGAGGAGGCTATGACTGCGAAGAAGAATATGGATAAAGAAGTTAAAGTGGAGGTCGACAACTCTAAGAAGAAAGATCAGAAAGGTAATGGTGGTGACAAACATTCCAGGAATAACAGGATAAAGTTGGAAGCCCTAAAGAAGTATGATAATTATACTCCATTGAAAATGGGTATTAATCATGTTTTAGAAGAGATCAGGAATAACGAGGAAATCAAATGGCCAGAGAAACTGAAGACAGATCCAGACATGAGGAATAAGACCAAATATTGCGAGTTTCACAAAGATCATGGCTATATGACCAAAAATTGTATAGCCCTTCAGAACGAGATTGAAACACTCATTCGAAGAGGAAAATTATCAAAGTATGTAGATCGCAGAAGTGAAAGGAGGAATGGTGATAGAACTAGAGAGAGATCTAGATCTCCTCGTCGTGCAGAGGAGAAAAAGAGGAGGGCCCATGAAGAGGATCCAGATGATGACCCCGATCTTCCCAAGAAACCAAGGAAACCTGAACGAGAGGTATTTTCCATATGTTTTGGATCATTTCATTGTAACGTTATTACAGGGGGAGATGCAGGAGGAGGAGACCTTACTGCAGAAAGAAAAGCTTATCTCGGAGAGGCTCAAGCTTGCTCATATATTCAGCGAATAAACCTGGCCGAGGATGATCGTCCGAGGAAGGTAAATAAAGAGAAGCTAGTGATTGGTTTTTCAAAAAACGACCTGGCAGGTGTTCTTTACCCTCATGATGATCCTTTGGTGATCAAAATGAGAATGAAGGACGTGATCATTTCAAGGGTGTTAGTAGACAATGGTAGTTCGGCAGACATCATGTACTATTCATGTTTTGATAGCCTGAATTTGAAATTATCTCAATTGGAACCTTATCACAGACCCCTTCTGGGTTTTGCTGGCGAGAAAGTTTTTCCACTTGGGACGATCAAGTTGGATATACTCATTGGAACTTGGCCTGTTTGTCGAACAGAAAGAATACGATTCTTTGTGATGGATAAGAATGTGCAATCGGCCTACAACATCATCATGGGAAGAGTTGGGTTGAAGAAGTTTGAAGCCGTTCCTTCTACAGTACATCAATGTTTGAAATTCCCAACAAATTTTGGAGTTGGAGTGGTGAAAGGTGATCAAAAAGTAGCTCGGGAATGCTATTATTCGTCGGCCGAGCAAGAAGAATTAGAAGGATCGATGAAAAAGACTACTACTTATCAAGTGGATGAATGTACAGAAATTGAAACTCTTGATCCTAGAGATGAGTCCCAACTTGTGAAAGGGCAAGTGGTAGAATCTACAGAAAATGTTATTCTGGACGACGAACATCCTGAACGAATAACCCAGATAGGTTCATCGTTGGATATGTCAATAAAAGAGGAGTTGATAACTTTCTTGAAGAATAGGAAAAATACTTTTGCTTGGAGTCATGAAGACATGCCAGGAATAGATCCAAACTTCTTATGTCATGAACTCAATGTGAATAAGGAGATTAAACCTGTAAAGCAGAGAAGAAGGGTGTTTAGTCCCGAGAAGAACCAGGCCATACAGGAGGAAGTCGAGAAACTCCAGAAAGCCCAATTCATTGAAGATGTAAAATATCCAGATTGGTTGGCTAATGTGGTGATGGTAAAGAAGAAAAACAACAAATGGAGAATGTGTGTCGATTTCACCGATCTCAATAAGGCATGCCCCAAGGATCATTTTCCATTGCCCAGAATTGATCAACTGGTGGATGCTACCTCGGGACACGAGCTACTCAGCTTCATGGATGCTTACTCTGGCTACAACCAGATCAAAATGAAACCTGAAGACAGGGAAAGTACTTCTTTTATTACCCCTAGGGGAACTTATTGTTATAATGTTATGCCTTTTGGTTTAAAAAATGCAGGTGCAACATATCAGCGGTTGATGAACAAGGTTTTTACCGAACAAATCAGCCGCAACATGGAGGTCTATGTCGATGACATGCTCACTAAAAGCAAGAAAGCTGCTGATCATTTGGTTGACTTGAGTCAAACTTTTGATCAATTGGATAAATACCAAATGAAGCTTAACCCGACGAAGTGCACCTTTGGAGTACGAGAAGGAATGTTCCTCGGATACATCGTCAATCAGCGAGGTATTGAGGCAAATCCAGATAAGATCAAAGCTCTTCTAGGGCTGCGATCTCCGACGACGAAGAAAGAAGTGCAGAGTCTTACCGGACGAGTTGCAGCGCTCAACAGATTTGTATCTCGAGCAACTGATAAATGCATACCATTCTTCAAAACACTTCGAAAAACCTTTGAATGGAATGAGGAATGTGAAAAAGCTTTTCAAGACTTGAAGAAATACTTGGGAGCACCTCCACTGTTGTCCAGACCAATAACAGGAGAAAAGTTGTATTTGTATTTGGCAGTATCAGAGAACGCAGTCAGTTCAGCGTTGATCAGATTGGAGAATGGAGTCCAGAAGCCAATTTATTACACAAGTAAGGCTTTCCGAGGTGCAGAAATCAGGTACCCAAAGCTAGAAAAATTGGCATTGGCACTAATTGAAGCAAGTAGAAGAATGAGGCCATATTTCCAAGCCCATACCGTCATCGTTTATACTGATATGCCATTGAGACAAGCCCTCCATAAGCCAGAAAAATCAGGGAGACTGATGTACTGGGCAGTAGAACTTGGTGAATATGATATTGTGTATGAGCCCAGATCATCATTCAAGGGGCAAGCTGTAGCAGATTTTATAGCAGAGTTCACATACCCTGATACCCCCGAGGAGCAAAAGGTGCCTGCTGATCTACCTGTGGACGATACAGGATCAACAGAAACATCTGCTGATCTACCTGTGGACGATACAGGATCAACAGAAACATTTGCTGACCTACCTGTGGACGATACAGGATCAGCAGAAATAGGTCCAAACCAGCCAAGGTTGGTAAAAGGACTTGTGGATGTAGAGAAATCATTATATTCAAACTCAGACCAACCACGGTTGGTAAAAGGGTACGAGCAGATGACTGACGAGGAGCGAAAGATACCGGGGGATGATGGAAGAAAACAGCAGATATTTTATCGAGGAACTCTGACAGATAAGAAATTTGAAGACGAAATACCTACATGGAGATTATATGTAGACGGATCATCCTGCACAGCTGGTTGTGGAGCAGGAATTGTTTTGATCACTCCAGAAGAAATTGATATGGAATATGCTTTGCGATTCCAATTCAAAGCCTCTAACAATGAAGCGGAGTATGAGGCCATGATAGCAGGTCTTAGCCTAGCAAAAACTATGGAAGCACAACAAGTGATGGTATTCAGTGATTCTCAATTAATTGTGAATCAGATGATGGGAATATACGCGGTTAAAGGAGACTTAATGATCAAATATCATGCAAAGGTGATGAAATTGTTGACAGAATTTGATGCCATTCAACTGGTGAGAATACCGAGGATGGAGAATGTACAAGCAGATGCACTGGCCCGACTAGCATCAGCTACTCGTACCGAGATGCGAAGAACCATACCGATTGAAGTATTAGAAGGTCGGAGCATAGATGAAGATCTGACAACGAATGTGATTACCCTTGATTTAGGACCATCTTGGATGGATCCAATCAGGAAATATGTTGAAGAGGGCGAATTGCCGGAGGACAAACTCGCTGCCAAGAAACTGAAGTATAAAGCTGCTCGGTATGTATTAACTAATGGTATTTTGTATAGACGAGGAATTATGGCAGGTTTGCAGAGATGTGTACATCCCACCGAGGTGAAAGAATTGATTGAAGAAATCCATGAAGGATCTTGTGGAGCTCATGTAGCAGGTCGAACACTTTTACAAAGAGTGATGACACAGGGATATTACTGGCCGACAATGAGGGCTGATTGTATAGCCTATGCCAAGAAATGTGACAAGTGCCAACGTTTTTCCTCCATCCGACGAACTCCACAAGCATTGCTAACACCAATAACTTCCCCTTGGCCATTTGCCATGTGGGGAATTTATTTGGTTGGACCACTGCCGACCACCCGAGGAAGATTCAAGTATCTCGTAGTTGCAGTGGACTATTTTACTAAGTGGGTGGAAGCTGAGCCTCTTATCAATATGACGTACGAGAAGGTATACCAGTTTGTATGGAAGAATATCATTTGTCGATATGGTCTCCCTCATGCTTTCATCACAGATCATGGAACACAATTTGATAATGAAGAATTTGCTGCCTATTGTCATCAGTCGAACGTTTTAAAATTTCATTCAGCACCAGACCATCCCCAAAGCAATGGACAGACTGAAGTGACGAACAGAACATTACTAGACGGGTTGAAAAAGAGGCTAAGTGAAGCTAAAGCAAATTGGATTAATGAGCTCCAATCAGTATTATGGGCCTACCGAACAACTCCCCGAGCAGCAACTGGAGAATCACCATATATGTTAGCATTTGGAAGTGAGGCTGTGATACCGGCCGAGTTGGGTCTCCCAACGCATAGAGTGCTGAATTTCAACTCTCCGATCAGTGACTTGATGAGAAGAATGGATTTGGATATGCTCGAAGAAGTAAGAGAAGAGGCAGCCATTAGGAATGCTGCTTATCAACAACGAACAGCTCTGTTCTACAACAAAAGGGTGAAGAAATGCGATTTGAAGGAGGGTGATTATGTGCTGAAGAAAGTCATTCAGAAACAGAATAAACTGGAAGCAAGCTGGCATGGACCTTACCGAGTTACAGAGGTTGTTCGACCTGGAACCTACAGAATAGCAACTCTAGAAGGTGAAGAATTTCAGAATGCATGGAATGCTGAACACCTGCGAAAGTATTATCAGTGATGTAAAATGTAAAGTATTTCCTTCATTATGAATAAAACGAGGATGGTTCACCATTTTCTTTCTGTTGAAAGTTTTTCGGGGAATATTAGTGTTGAACACTACACTGCTTGATAACAAGAAGAAGACTGCTCTACGGAGCCAAGCTCTACGGAGCCATGCTCTACGGAGCCATGCTCTACGAAGCCAAGCTCTACGGAGAAAAAGTGCTATAAGTAGCCAACCTCCTTTGGTTAGGAGGATAAGCTCTACGGAGCGCTCTACGGAGCAAAAGTGCTATAAGTAGCCAACCTCCTTTGGTTAGGAGGATAAGCTCTACGGAGCGCTCTACGGAGCAAAAGTGCTATAAGTAGCCAACCTCCTTTGGTTAGGAGGATAAGCTCTACGGAGCGCTCTACGGAGCAAAAGTGCTATAAGTAGCCAACCTCCTTTGGTTAGGAGGACATGCTCCAAGGAGCCAAAAAGTTCGAAAGAACCCTACTACTCCTTTGATTAGGAGGTGTATACCAGCATGATCAACTACGGTTGGTAAGACTTTATATACTCTCGCATTACAGCTTATGTTGGTCGAGAGGTAACATTATTACAAAAAGTTCTTTGAAGAACAAAATATTCCAAACTGTACCAAGTATGGTTGGTCGGGGATAAAAACCTACTAACTGTAGTTGGTCGACGAGGACAAAAGTATTGACCTTAGTTGGTCGGACACATGTTTATATTTGAAAATTGAACCAAGTATGGCTGGTCGGGGATAGAAACCCATCAACTGTGGTTGGTCGACAAACATTATTTATCCACCTTGGTTGGTTGGAAACAATTTTGAACAATTTATGCTTATTATAAATTCTAAGTTGGTTGATGAACCATATAATTTGCAAATAGAAAAATAGCTATTGGCAAAACAGAAAATGAAATTCTTTCATTAAGATAAAAATGTATTACATGTTACATGTATGTGCTAACTATTACATTAAAGATTCCTACTCTATTGGTTTCTTTCCTTTATCCTTTGAGACAGGTTCCTCGCCGGCAGGAGCATCCTCTAGACAAAGAGGAGAATTAATAAAGTTCATGTCCTTCAGCATTCTGACATTCATTATTGTAGGAGTGTCCAACAGGTGCTCAGGACGAGATACTTCAACTTGAGAATGAAGGTTATAATCACCAAGATATTTAGAGATCAAACTCTGAGGAATGGAACGAGCAGGAATCCATGCCATATCCAATTTATAGGGAGGAATAGGCAAGTCTAGCAATCCAGGAGCATGATAATCCCATAAATAATGACCTCGTTCCAATTTTAATACACCCAGGGCGTTCAACCATCCCTGCTTATAACCTTCGTTGTTAGCATTTTCAAGGCGATCATCCAAATGGTAAAGAGCTTCATTATAGCCTGCATTCCAGAACTCCCGAGGCTGTTTATGGAATTGGAAAGTTAATCTATCTACTTGCTCGAGAAAGTTCTTGATAAGAGCATCTTTATTATTCAGAGCAGACTTCATCGCGGCCAATTGATCCTCTAAAGATAAGTTTTTCTTAGACAAATCAGACAGATCACGATCCTTAACATTCAGTTGGAATGCTTGAGTTTCCAGAGTAGATTGGGTACGAGATTCTTCAACACTGCGGCTAAGAACTCTTGACCGGCTCCGAGAAGCAACTGGAGAATTTTGCTCCTCGATGATTCTTCCTCGTCCCCGAGAAATCCTTCCTCGTCCCCGAGCAGTCACAGGAATAATAGACTTTTTCAAGTCATCCAACTCTTGTCTTAGTTTGGCGTTTTCAACCTCTAGAAACGAAAAACCTTCATCAGTAACTGGTACTAATGCAGTGGAAGAGGAGGCAACAGATTCATATTGAGCCAATCTTTTCTGCAGACTATTATTTTCTTGTTCCAGGATCTCGGCAATTTGTCGGCAGGCTTCAACTTCACCTTTTAGGGTCCTTTCCCTAATGTCATATGCAGCAATGATCTTTTTATGACCTGTATCAGAGGAAAGTTGTTGATATCTATTTTCATATTCCTCGTGTAATGAAGCCATCGATTCATTGTGCTGACCTTGGAGATCCTTTAAGGAACAATGCAGCTCTTCAATCAAGTCATAATAAGCGACATTGTTAGCTACAGCTCGGTCGAGTAAATCTTTCAAGTACCGATAAGCCTCAGTCGCCTGTTCTGAAGCATCATGACCAAGAATGTCAGCAATTTCAGAAGAACTGAGGTTTGTATGACCAGCCCTATAGTATTGGTGACATTGCTGCATCAGCTCGGTATCATGAGAAGAGATTAGTTCCATTCTAGCAACAAACTAAAGACAAGAAAAAGACAACAATCAACAAAGAATCATCAATAACAGCGATGAGTAAAGAAGTATTTTATTAGATCATAAAAGGATTACATTGTTCGATTACAAATGATAAAAGATAGAAATGATACCGAACAACTTCACACCTTTTCCTTGTCTCCCAAGACTTTCTCGGGAGGCTGGGACGAGGAGCTCGGTTGCTCGGTGATAACAACAGCTTGATCGGCAGAAATCTTCTTGGCAGGAGGAGGCATAGAAGAAATATCCTCAATGACAGAGGGTTGAGAAGCAGAGATTGGGACATCCACAGCCATGGAAGATTCATCTGAAGCAGGTTCATCTTCTTCTTCTTCCACAATTGGTGGAGGAGGACCAGGGAGATGCCTTTGGAATAGCTCAGAATCGTCTGGGATTTTTAGCTCTTGTAGAGCAGCTACCCAACCATCATAGAAGTATTTCAACTCCCCATATTTGACTTGAGATGTCATAGCTGCAATCCCTTTATCCCATCCTTTCTCCCAACCAGCACTGAAATGTTTCCTAACTGCAACTTTTCTTTTCAACTTCTCCGAGGAGAGTTTGACATCCAATTGTTCTTTCTGGATTTTGATGTCTCGCAGGATAGACAGTTCTTCTTCTGCCTTCTTCAGTTGATCATCGCACCTTTGCTGATTGATCTCTAAGCTTTTCACCTTCTCCTCCAAATTCTTGGAGGTTTCAGCCATCTTCATCTTGTCAGCCTCGGCTGCAGACAATTTTTTCTCCCAGGCAGTTTTCTCCTCGACGTACTGCTGGCGAGATTCTTTCACAGATTGGGCTAAACCCAAGAGGGCATCGTCAACATCGGACGAGGAACTAGAAGCTTTAATAGCTTGATCTTTCTTCACGATGGTATTGAAACAGTTCACCAGCTGAAAGATAAGAAAAACAATAAAGTCAATACAAATGCAAGAAATCAAGAAAAAGAAAGAAAGACCAAAGGTATGAGAAATTTACTGAAGAAAGATGGCGAGCAGCTAAGGATGTCAGTGTATCCCTAGGAATCTTTTCATCAACCCCGAGAACCTCGGGTATAACTGAGCTCGTTGAAGAGCTCGGAAGAATGATTTTTGAAACACTACTACCACCAACGGGTAGAGAAGATGCAGTTCCAGCAAGATTAACCGAAGATGATTTCCTCAATCTCTTCAAAGGAGGGTCAGCAGCATCAACCAAGGAAGAAGTCTTGGTCGGAGATATTGTAATTACATCAGCACTAGCACTTTTCTTGCTCGGGGCCACTGGGGGCTTCTCGGCAACTTTGGAGGAACTAACATCTACTTTTTTAGTCCCCTCTGGGACATCAATTTTGCCTTTCTTTACTCCAACAGCAGAAGAAATTTCACCAAATAGAGCAGGAGGAGCTCTTTTCTTGCCCATTCTCTGAGATAGGGGAATATGAGAATCTGAAGATGAACTTTCTGGTGTTGAGGCTGGTTCAACAGGGCGAGCAGTATAAGAGGTTGTGTAGCTCTTATACTGCAGCAAATATGATGCAGACCTAATATGCTCGTCTGCAATTGTCTTGTGCAAATTCCAGATAAGTTTTAAATGCTTGATATTCACTTCCGACTCTTTTGGAGTTTTTCTTTTACTATCAACTGCAAATAAATACATAAATTTCAGTTATACATTTTGTCAAACATGATGAAAACGCAATTTCATAAGTAAAGTAAAATGAAAAATAAACCTATCCCATTGCCGTATGGGGGGCATCTGGGACCGTTGTATACTTCATTCCCAGATAAAGGCGCGTGTTGCCAATTTTTTATGACCAACCCATGCTCAAAATAATCTCTATTTGAATCAGGGAGGTTAACTACAAGGGCTCTATTTAAAAACCTAGTTTTTAAATAATAAACATTATCTAAAGTGGCCCATTTATAGCAGTACATGATTTCTGGGATCCCTATACGAGTCCCATGAGTTAGATTTAACTTGTGCACCCCGTTAATTATTCTCCATGAATTGGGGGCTATTTTTGCAGGAACAAGATCAAAATATTGACAAAACTCAAGACATAATGGGTTTGGGGGAAAAGAAAAACCACATTCAGCAATGAAAAGACTGGGGAACCAATGTCCCTCAGCCAATCGAAAGTAATCTAAAGGCTCAGAAAGAACCTCTAGAGTTACCCAAGAAGGAATGGAAAAGTCAGAACGAAATTTCTCAGCAGATTCAACAATATAAACCATATTGAATAAAAGAGATGCAGAAGAAAGGAAGAAGATCTTACAGAAAGAAAGGAGATATGTTGACAACGAACGGAAACAATGATGAACACACAAGAGAGAGGAAGAGAATAGAAAACTTGAATGCAGAAAAATGGAAAGTGTAGACGACGGTATGGTTACCAAAGGAGTTTAAATACTTTGCATTGGGAAGCGGCGAAAGAAATGATTACTAAAAAGAAACTACTGAACTTCCGGCGGCTAAAAAGACAAAAGTTGCACGAAGATCGAAGCGCTTGTAAAAAGGCGGAAACTGCGAAATGAGAAGGAAATTTGAATACAATGCTCCTAAAACCCAGGAAAGTCATTTAATATTACCATATACCGAGAAAGAATGTCCCATACTCCTCAAAGTTCGAAATATGAAACATTGGGGGCTTCTGTTGATACCAAAATTAATATGCTGATGTGGACGAATAGTATGAAGACACGTGTCGATCTACGTGGCACAATAACAGCGAGGAAGATCACTTACTGAACAACCATGGTTGATACCGAGCAACGAGAATACACCGAGGAGCTCTATCATGCCGAGGAACTCCATCCGAGGAACTCCATCATCCCGAGATACTCTAAGCACTCCGAGGAACTCTTGATCAACGAGCAACTAAGGCGGTCCGAACTGCACCTCGGCCGTGTCATCAATTATCAGACGGACAACTGTTCAACTATTCATTAGATTCTTGACGCATACGCTGCATTAAATGTATTACCCATTCATATGTATATCATTTAATGTATTGGACCTTTCATGTACAGCCTTGAGGCTATAAATACCTTGTATCAATCCCATTCAAAGGGACCGGAATTTCTTGAGAGAACTTGTAATCAAGAATTCCACAAACACTCAGCAATAACATAACAGTGGACGTAGGCTTTATTCCTAGCCGAACCACTTTAAAAGTCTTTGTCTTATTTATTTATCTGTGCTTGAATAATTAGAGCGATCTAGTTTTTTACATCAACAATAATGTTTGTCGCCATTGGGAAATCAATAGTCCTAAATTGCAAAGTGAGTTAGGCACAAGGACGAAACATCATGCAAATCGGTATGTTTGCGTACAAACCTCATCATTTGTTCCATAGTGAAGTATAGGTTCAATAGGGAGCCAATGAGAGAAATATGCTTGATAAATGTTTGGGCGACTCTTGAAATGTACACCAACTTTAGTTCCGGGGCTTTTAAACTACAATTCCCACTACATTTTAATTGTCATACTAAGGTTTCTGCCACGAAGTTTGTCAATGGGAAGTGCAATATTCCCAAATAATTAGAGCTGGTTTTCTTTTTTGTGGAGCAAAATAACATTGAATTATTTTGCTTCAATCCCTCGTAGTTGATGTAAGAAGAGAATAATTATAAACTTGCAATTAAAATGAAAATTATTTTATAAAAAGAACCTTTGGCACAACTTTTGACAACTCAAGAATGGTGTCGAAATGGCGATTGAAGCGTCAGAAATAGCCAATGCGCTCATATCTCGAAAGAACCCGCTACCACTACCTTTTCGATAACAAAGCCCTCGCTGAAATGAGTGATTCATGCCGCTGGCTGCGCACCTCTTTCGAGCCCAAGTCAAGCAAAGGGCCTCCCCTATCCTTTAAAGCGCTTGTCAAAATTGGACGCGCTCTTTTGATCTGGTCTATGTTCAATTAAAAAAATCACAAATTATGTGTAATTGGATATTACCTCAAGGCATGCAAGTGTAATATATTCATTTGGATATTAATTCAATGAATGAGGCACCCTACATTCTGTCATAGAAATGGCATTCGTTTTTTGTTTTTTGCATTGTTTTCTCTCACCCTTGTTATTCCATGTAAGGCTGGAAAACTTGCTGAAAACAAGTCAATAAATTTTGTCAAAACCTCACCGTTTTCATTTCTTTTCTGGTGTGGCCGACTCTCACTTGAAACATGTGCACAAGAAAAAACAATACACACACACACACACACACAGAGAGAGAGAGAGAGAGAGAGAGAGAGAGAGAGAGAGAGAGAGGCGTTTGGTCTGGTTTTTCCAAACAAAAAGCAGGAAACAACATTTGTCACAACTTTTGACCATGACAAATGTTGTCCGTTATATATATATAATATTCTTTTACATCACACTCTATACATCACATCTAGTTCTAAGCCTTAAGAAACCTTTTTTTCATTTTTTTTATTGAAATCTACCTTTCAATCAACACATGTTTAAAAAACTAAGCCAAAATATATTTTCTAACTATTTTTAAAAAAATTCACAAAATTTTGCTAACATAAACCCTTACAAATAAAGTATTTCAGCAACTTTTTTGTTAAATTTTAAAAAATTGATAGAAGTTGTATTTTGAGAAAAAAAAAAATTGAACTTGTGTTGATTGGAGCGTTAATTCCACAAGTAAAATAAAAAAAATTGAAATTTTTTTTTTAACCTAGAACTAAGTGTTATGTACAGATAATGTAGGAATTATAATATATATGAATTTTGCTCTCTGTGTGTGTGTGTGTATACAAGGCAAAATAACTGTTACATATTCATTCATTCCCTTTGCATATTTCTCGAGTGTTTTTTGAGATCTAAATGTAAAGTTCTTATAATCCACTGATCACTCCTACAAATTCATTCTCTTTTTTTCGTAGGCAAAAAAAAAATCATTCTTCAAGCATGGCCTTCGCAGCATCGACTAATATGGGTCGTAAATCAGCTGAAGCTCGGCCAAGCACATTGTACCCCTCGTTATCCACTATATCCACATCTGCTCCATGTCTAATCAGAAGCAAAGCCACCTGTTCAACCAACAAACAGCAAAGGGAATAAGTTTAAAAAATGCATTAATTTCTAATTCAGTAGTGGAAAGTAAGAAAAACAATTTTACAAAATAAGAGGGAGTAAGGCTGTGGCCTATCTTGCATTCCCACCAACCCCAGCCACACACGAACCTTTTTCCCCTTCTTGGGCTGGCCTTGCCCACTCTATATATACTGTGTTGGTAAAAGTTGCCCAGAAAACAAATAACCAAAATCCACTATAATGAATCTTGGCAATTGATTGAGTCCCAACTTTAGAACAGTCTTTTTTTAGACAGGGACTACTAATCTGGGACAGATGAATTACTATACTAAACCTAAAAATGAACAGAAGAACTTTATTGATAAAGGACTAGTCTAGTAACATTATTTCAGCCGAAAGACAGAATCAAAGTAACACCAACATACCAAACTTGAAGGAAAAGAAAACAAAGCCAGCATTCATGGACTTTTCTTTTTCTACATAATCACGTTGTTTTATTATCTCTTCAACTTGGAGTTTGTTTATAAATATATACTTACTATGTTTTATTATACATAAAAAAAAAAAGCTAAAGAAAAAAAAAACTTCTACTCTGTTGGTCTCTAGGAAAATTCATGTCTATAAACGAGAAAAGCCAAGAAGCTGAAGCCCATGTCCATATGGCTAACTAGCATTTTATATGTAAAAATGGAAATCTACAGGTTTTATGGAAACAACAATAAGTGTCTTCTAAGCAGGGTTTTTAAAAGCGCGCTATTGCGCGCTATTGCGTTTTGCGGTGGAAAAACGCAAGGCAAACAAGGCTGCTATTTGGGATGCTCAAAAAGCGTGCGCTATTTGGCGCTATTTTGCGCAACAGGAACGCTATTCATGTTTTTTTTAGAAATCACAGTTTAGTTAAGGAGGGGGAAAAGTGTTACTTTATTTCACGTACATACTTTGTTTGGGTGAGGTATTCTTTGTTCCAAACCCTCAATTTACTTATTTACGAAGGACTCAATGATGTTATTTGCTTTTTTTAAAAAGTTTAGCTTAAAAGGTTACTTTTATTTAATATTTTCTATTCCAAACTCTCGGTTTACTTAAACGTTTACTTATTTTACATTTTTCAGTAAATAATGTTTTTTATTTTATAATTTTCAGTTTTAAATGTTACTAATTTTTCAAATCTCAGTTCAAAATGTTTTTTTTTTAATAATTGTCAGTTTAAAATGCTACATGTGTCATAAATATCTGTTTAAATTGTTATTTATTTTATGATTTTCAGCTTTAAATGTTACTTATTGTTCAGATTTCTGTTTAAAATGTTGTTGTTATTATTATTATTATTATTATTATTATTATTATTATTATTATATTTGTCAATTTAAAATACTACTTGTTTTATAAATTTATGTTTAAAATGTTATTATATTATAATTTTAAGTTTAAACTTGACTTATTTTACAAATTTCATATTAAAATTTTATTTATTTTATTATTTTTAGTTTTGAATGTTACTTATTTTCAGAATTCTGTTTAAAATGTTATTATTATTATTATTTTTTTAATTGGCAATTTAAAAAATAACTTTAGAAAAAAAAATTATTTATTTTATTATTTTTAGCTTTGAATGTTACTTATTTTCAGAATTCTGTTTAAAATGTTATTAGTATTATTTTTTTAATTGTCAATTTAAAAAGTAAATTTAGAAAAAAATAAAAAAAAATCAATTTCAATTATAACTTTTTTTACCAATTTCAGTTTAAAATGTTACTTTCTTACAAATTTCATTTTAAAATGTTTTTTTTTATTTATATTTTTTTTTATAAGTTTTTTAATTAAAAAGCGGGAATGCATGAATTGCTTGCGCGATGCGCGACGCGATTAGCGCGACGCTACTTAGGAGCCAGAACGCGACACCCTGCGCGACCGCGATTTAAAACATTGCTTCTAAGTCAATTTTAAAATAATAAAAAAATGAATAATAAATAAATTAAGTAATTCAACATTACAAGTATGGAATTTCAAATATCAAAATTACATTTTTTTCAAATTAATACAAAAACACATTATTTAAACTATTTGGGTGGACACATGTTCTGTCTCGACCAATTACTCGGTCTAAAGTAATTCCTCAGTTAAACCACAACCTGTCATATCTTTAATTACTATCTTACTACATTAACTTCTCATATTACTGTCAGTAGTCACACACTCAACCTATTGATGTATTTACAAAACTATGAAGCACAGGTACTCTCGAGAGGTTAGGTATATGTTTTGGACACGTATGGGATACGAAATACGCTCAGATTTGCTGGGATACACTGGGATTCGTCCGGATACGTTGGGATAGGCTGGGATACATTGGGATTAGCTCTTTTTCTGTTTTCTTTTCTTTTCTTTTCATTTTGATGTTTTTTTATTTAGATTTAGAGTTATGCGTTCTTTTCAAATTTGATTCCAAGTTAATTTTGAACCCAAGTCTGAGTTATGTTTTGTAGTGATAGACACTTAATTTTGAACCCAAGAAATACAATACTTGAAGAAATGCAATTTTACAGCCAACAAAACTGTCAAAATCTTTTTTTTTCTCTACAAAATTGTCTGAATCTTTTTTTTTCTTTACAAAACTAACTGAATCGTTTTTGTTGGAACAACTTTTTATGAATTTTTATTGTCATGGTATTTGTTTGGCGACAATAATCATCATATTTGACCACTTTAATATAATGGTATTTGATTCTTTACTGGTATCCACTTTCATTTTATTCAACTTTATTATTAATATATACAAAATAAAATAATAAATATTTAACGTATCCTAGCGTATCCGTATCCTATATTTTGAAAAGAATCACATATCACGTATGCCAAATCGAGTTGTATCCCGTATTACGTGTTGAGTCCGTGCTTCCTAGAAGCAAAATATCATGACCTATCTCCAGTTTGTGCTGCTCTCCTCCCATCTCAAGTGCTCACTTCTTAAATATTATTGGTATCTTCCAATACATCCACATTTCATCTATACTCATTATGAACATGTTTTTTTTTTTTTTGTTTTGATGTTGTTACCTATCACTCTCAAGTACAGAACATGGTTGGTCTTACAGTCGTCCCATAAAACTTCTTAAATTCGCACGTACATGTGAACCATACAATGTGCCAACATACCATCAAATTGATCCAACATTTTATGATATTTTAAATAACATCATCACTTGTCTCTCTCCCTGACGGTTCACTCTTTGGTATATGTTGTTTCTTTTTTTTTTCATTCCGAATTTCTTAACATTTGTACTTCTACTATATTATTCATTCAGATTTAGTTCCAACTATTTGGAATCGTCTAGGTTCTAGATCTTTCTTCACAAATTTCTAATTATGTGTTAATCCATGATTTATTCTCTTTGGGGAAAAGCAAGATCGTTTGAGTTTATCTGAAAAAAGGTAAAAGCTTATAAAGATATCATATCCTCCCAAAACCGGTGCCTAAGAACTTGCTGAGAAACTAATACTTGAGGATAACAAGGACTGGCAATAATCTATGGCATATCGAAAGAGAAAGCTACTCAAAACTTCCACTGCAGGATTCCACTGCACAGTAATTTGCACCGTGATGTGACACACATGGATGGGAACCAATTGCAAAGAGCAATTTAATTTGTATTAATTATATATTATTAGTGCTTTAATATAAAAAGAATAACACTATAAAATATATTCTATTCTGGTTAGTTAAAATTAGTGATGTCATAGTTATGAACCCTATAGGCCATCCCCATGGGGGTGGTGAAGGGAGGGCCCCAATTGGTAGAAAATACCCACAACCATAGTTGTCAAAATCGTCCGATTCGCGATTCGAATCGGACGATTCGATTCGATTCACTACCAAAACGATTCGAATCAACCTTAGAATCGCAAATGTCTAAAGAATCGGACCGAATCGGCGATTCACGATTCGAATCTTCCGATTCGGGTCCGATTCGGTCCGATTCCCGATTCGATCCGATTCACTTTTTTTTTTTTTTTTTTTTCGCGATTTTTTTACATTAAATTAATATATAGGCTCTTTATGATATATATATATACTAGTGGATGCCCGTGCCCGAGGGCACGGCGATAAATTTGCCCCTGTAATAAAAAAAAATTAAAGAAAAAAAATAGAGAAAAAAAATTAAAAATATAAATAAAAAAATAAAATTAAACAAAAAAAATATAAATATAAATATAAATAAATAAAATAAAATTACAGAAAAAATAAAAATAAATTTAAAATATTAATTAAAAAAATTAAAATTGGAAAAAAATATTTAATAAAAAAAAATTAAATTTACACGTATTTAAAAAAATAGATGTATTTATAATACTATATAATGGTATATATAACACAAAAAAAAAGGAAAAAGAAAAAAAATAACTTTTAGCATGACATTCATGTATGGGCATGAAAGAGAAAAATGTCATGCATGCCAAAGTGGAGATATTTTGGCCAAAATTTTCAAAAACCATGCTCCTTTATTATATGGATATATATATATATATATATATACAGAAAAGATCTCATGCATACCCAGTTTGCATACCCTCCGTGCGGACCATTTTTTTAAAATAGTAAAAAAAATAATTTCGGGCTGATTTTTTTTTTATAGTTTCTAAACATTTCAATAGGACCATAAAAAAAAATTCAACTCAAAATGAATTTTTTTGCTATTTTAAAAAAATCGGACAGGGAAGGGTAGAGAGAGCGGAAGCATAGTACAGGGGGAATGAAGTCAAATAAAATCAAAGAAGTTAGAATATATCCTATATCCACAACTTACCAAGCAATAAATACATATTAACCATTTCATAATAGAAAGAGCCCGCTGTAACTTGGGCCTTGTTAGATAGTAGCAAAAGACTTTCACTTTCAAATCAAAAGGGAGTAAGAAGAAGATTCAAAATACAACTGACAAAGTTTGACCGATTTTTTTAAAATAGCAAAAAAATTCATGTTGAGTTGAATTTTTTTTTATGGTCCTATTGAAATGTTTAGAAACTATAAAAAAAAAATTACATCAAAAATATTTTTTTTACTATTTTATCAAAATTGGTCCGCGCCAGCGGTATGCAAACTGGGGTATGCATGAGAACCGCTCTCTATATATATATATATATATTTGTTTTATGTAGGGTGTTTTAAATTAATATGTAGGCTGTTTTATGATATATTTTTGTTTTTTACATTTTTAAGCTTAAAATGAATGAGAACATGTACTACGGTTAATTTTTGTGATATATTTTGGTATATTATCATGTGCTACGATTAGTTTTTTTGTCATATTACGCTTAATTACCAATTCTATAGTGTTAAATTCCATTTACATATGTTTTACTACGTTTTTATCGTTTGGTTCCGATTCGACCGATACGATTCACGATTCGATTCACGATTCGCGATTCGGGGGGTAAACGATTCACGATACGATTCGCGATTTGACAACTATGCCCACAACCCCTTGGGGTTATCCTCCACTTGGAAGAAGTAGAAAAAGGAATAAATATAGTGATTCTTTGTCGCCGTAGTAAATTTTTCATCATTACAGAAGAAATAAAAAGGAGTAAGCTGTTGAAATTGGGCAAATGACAAGAATTGAACCCGCACATGGTGGATTCACAATCCACTGCCTTGATCCACTTGGCTACATCCGCCCCTACAAGTATTTAGATTGCAACTAGTATTTACATTACAAAATTCAGCATTCATTTTTAGTCTATGTAGCACGGACACGGGTGTCGTGTCCGACACGACACGAACACGCCGACACGGCAAATCTAAAAAAATCAGGACACGACACGGCGGGGACACGGTATTAAATAAATATTTTTTATAATTATTTTTATATATAAAAAATCTGAAATATCACATTAATACTAATCTCATACTAAGAACAACATTAAACATATAAGCATTAAGAGTATTAAATCCATTCTACACATCAAACATCATAATGATACTAAATCCCATACTAATAATAACAATCAAAATGCATATGGCTAATGCAATTTATTGAACAAGAGATTAAAAAAAAAAGAATAAATAGGTGAGAAAAAGGAGAAAAAAAAAACATATGTTTCCTGCCCCTTTTTTTTAAAGTTTTTATATATTTTTGTCAGCCGTGTCCCAGCCGTGTCCCAGCCGTGTCCAACTATTTTTAAATGCCTTTTAAGCCCGACACGCCACGTGGCGTGTCGGACACGTGTCCCAGCCGTGTCCCTTGCGTGTCCGTGTCCTTGGAGTGTCCGACACTCGTACGCGGCCTTCGGAGAAGTGTCCGTGCTTCATAGTTTTTAGTATTATTTCAAAGATACAATTTTTATTATTTTGGAGATACAAATATTAAGTAAATAAAATATTCCAACATTTTGCTCAATTATTTCAGATTTTAAATCCAAAATAACAATTTCAGAAAAGATTCGGAAGAGAGTATCAAAATGCTCTATTAGTACATAACAGTAAGATACTTAAGTAAGACCTAACCCATAAAAATCCTTGTTTTTTCATTTAAAGAAAATACGTAAGACAAAAACTACTCAATAAAAAAAGGAGCAATACTATAATAATAATGAAAGGGGGGTTATTGCTACTTTCTTTTTTTTATTTCTTTCAAATACTAGAATAGGTTTGACGTGCGTGTGGGATCTTCAGCATGTTTAATTTCATTTTATTTTTAGTTATTGCTATGGGTAGATAAATATTAGTTATTATTTAAATTATTATTAGCAATATTAATTAGAAATAATTATTAGATTATTAGTTACCTATTTTTATTAGGTTACCTTTTATTTTTTAGTTTCCTTTTTATTTAGGAGACTTGCACCCCAGGTCTTAGAATTTGTATAAATAAGGCTCCTTGCCTCCCATCCCATTGTACTCGGATTATTGATATGATGAATTAAATTGAGGGTTGAGAGGTGAAGTCTAAATTGAGTGTTTTTATTATTCCGTTGCTATGACAAGAGCCCGAAGCAACCTATCATACGTCGTGTACTCGGCGATAATCAATACTCTAAAATTGGCCACCACAAGTGGAGTATCGTTCTTCCGCGAATGATCCTTCGCTTCTCGATTTTCAAACTGTTCATCATCGTCAATGGATTGCTCAGCATGCCAACCGTCCGAGAGAGTTTTCATCACTCATCACCACTACTGACCACCTCGCCTTTGGCAAGTGGTCCCTAAACCTAAAACAACCCGCTAAACTCCACCATAACCAATTTCCCATCCAAATTCCCACAGCTGAAAACCCTAGATCCGCCATAAAAACAACTCCTCCCTTACCGTCGTTCCGCCTTTTTATGGCTTCAACGACTTCTTCGGAGGTAGGCAAAGGTCACGAAAGTAAAGGCGGCTTCGGTAGAGCTCGGGTGAATCCACAAAGCGTCAAGGCAATTGAGTTGGGAGGAGAGATTGTTAGGACTTGTAATGATAAAGTGACAAGTAGGATTTCTTGTGATGAGATGGGGCTTTTAAGTGTGAGGTTGGACCACAAGGCTTTTGAGGAGTTTGGATTGCCCAAGTGATCTTTATTTGATTTTGGCCTATTTTTAAAAGACAAACCAATTGGATTGGAGGTTAATGGTCCAAAATTTGATATTTTTAGTCTGGAAAATTTTGAGCAACCCCAAATTTTTACAATGTTGAAAAATATTTAATTTGGGCCCCAAAATTTGAAAAAAAATCCTTTTTCACCCCCAATAAAAGTTAAAAAAGCTACTGCTCGTATGTTGAAATAAAAAAATCACCCCATAAAATCTAAGCTATAAGGTACTGCTCGTATGGATGTGATATATCTACAAAACCGTGATTCCAGAAACCTATTAATATAGTATCTCATATTACAACAGCAAATGGCATATCAAGCGAATTTTTTTTGTAACAAATGTCAAGGATTTTAACAATTAAAAAAAATGAATTGTTCAATTCAAATATATGAAAAAATAAACCAGCTGCATCATAACAATGATCGCATCAAAAGATATAGGCCAGTGAAATTTCGGTTAAGAAATAAAATTTAATAACCATGTGGTTCGGATTTATAGATTTATGCATCTTTCTGTCAAGTTTTGTTATGGGCTCATATAATGTAGTATATAGGCTGAGTTTAGCAAAGATAACGAAAATATGAATGAATAAATATATACCCAATAAAAAACATTTGCATCTATTTAAAGATATTTCTAGCAGAATTTACCTCTTTGTTACAGCAAACCACTGCACTCATAAGAGGAGTTTGCCCTGCCTTATCAACAGCATCAACCTCTGCTCCTTCCTCAATTAAGAGTTCGCACATTGCTGAGTTCCCTATGCTTGCTGCACGATGCAATGGAGTGCAGCCAACCTGAATGAAATAAACATTAAACAATCAAAGATGGGGGGTTAAATGGTTAAACATGCGGTATCAGCACAAAGAATCCTTATCTAAAGAAAATGATAATGGCAAAAGAATGTACGCTCTGGATACAAGTAAAAAGGCTCAGGTGTGGGGTTACAAACCTTGTCCTTGAGATTCAGCTTTGCATCATGTGAAAGCAAAATTTCAGCTATTTTTAACAAGCCCTTGCTAGCAGCATAATGAAGAGCAGTTCGACCACCACTATTTTTCAAATTAACATCAGCTCCTGTTCATCAGAATTTTGGTTTTAATCTAGGAGTAAAGAATGCTATAATTGAGATGATGGATTATGTTATTTCATGAATGACTGCACCAACTAGAAATTCCTAAACCTTCTCATGAGCCCATTCAATTCCAATCGTTGATTTCCAAATTTATGGCACTATTAGCAAACTATGACACTCAATGAATTGAACGCTTGCCAATTTCTTATAATTTTACAAAAGCCAAAAGTGCTCCAAGTGAATTCCTCAAAAAGTGGAAGGTTTCCCAAATTGAGGTCAAAAGAATAAAATGAAGAAGCAAAGAAACAAGAAAATCCTCATATAACAATCAGCAGTAATTATAATAACTAGTGGATTCATAATTATGTACAGATCTATATTCTACATTACCGGGTATTTTTTGGAACACAGTCCAAGAGCTAAGCAGAAGTTGATAATGAACTGATGCCAAAGATAAACAAAAGAAACAAAGATAACCCTACATAACCACATATCATGGTTCAAAGACATCGCCTAATGTTTTGGTCGCTTAATTTTCAACACCATACTATTTGGGGGACCAAAATACGTGAAAAGATTATGAAAAGTTTCTAAAATTCAATATCAACAAGAAGGTTGATTAAATAAGCATACACTATAAAGTCATCATGTAGAACACAAAACATTCTTCAGTGAATGATATTGATACTAAGGTATTGTTTGTTTTTTACACCTTAAGTCTGAATCTGAAGAGGTACTAAATAGTGTTTGTTTTAGTGTTTGTTTTTTTAAATGATTAATAGACTAACGATTATTTTTGAGTCTGAACGATTAAGAGGTAAATGAACATCGGAAGCCCGAATATATTCATTGGGAGTAAGCTAAGCATATTTTTGTAGAACAATATGTAAGCAATGCAATCATATACCAACCACCATACCTCTGGTCAATAGAATCTCAACAATTTCAGCATGGCCACTGCTAGCGGCTGAATGCAGTGGGACCCAGCCTTCCTCATCACCGCTGTTTATACCACCTACCAACGGGTCAGCAGCTGAGAGTATCTTCACCACCTGAGTCGCATACCAAATAGCCACATTTAAATTAGTATATTAATCGAAAAATGTAAAAGCCTAGAAGAACAAACCTGGGTGTGACCTGAAGAGGCGGCGACGTGAAGGAGAGATCGGTCGTCTTCGTTCCTTAGAGAGAGACATTTGAGAAGCAGTAGTTCGGGGAGAGATTTGAAGACAGTTGCGTTGCCCAACTCAGCAGCTTTGAATAAGTCGTCTTCTTGCTCATTCATTTGGGTTTCTGTATTTGGGTTTGGGGGATCCATCTCCATCTCCATCTCCATCTGCTTTTCAGATTTAGGGTTTAAACGAGTTTTACTTTTACCTACCCTGGCCCTATTGCAGTGAAGATGCTGAAAACTAGACAAGGGCACACTTCAGTTCATTACAGCATCCACAATGACGCTGCTAAACGACATCCTAACTAGCCAAGGCTCCAGTGCTGCAGTTAAAAGGAACAAATTTTATACGAGAAAAAGACAATGATTTTGTACATTTGTTGAACTTGTCACTTCATTTGTTTTTAGAAAATTTTATTATTTTTTAAATTCGTAGAAACTTATATTAAATATAAATAATTAATTTTTATTATATATTTTAATTTTTATGAATTTTATTTATTCGTAAAAAATATATTTTATATTTCTTACAAACAACATTAGTTCGTAGAAAGTGTTATACAAATTTAATCATTTCTACCATTGCTGAGCTTTTAGTTCTACAATTTTACCTTTCCTGAGCATCCATAATTATGGATACTCTTAGTAGCCTTCTGTAACACAAAGGGTATACTCGTCACATTTTATGATTTTCTCACTAAATTAAATCTATAACCCATAATTACGAGTTACTTTAACTTACTCTAATTTACTTGGTCAAACAAACATTATATCATATTGGTTTTTTATATAATGTATTAAATTATTTTTCATAATAGAGCACAATGATTTATACAATTATACCCTTCACCTATACTCATTGTTAATCCATTTATTCTCTCTCTTTAAAAACAAACACATACATATCACTCTATTTATCTCTCTAGTAGCTCCACCACCACCGGAACACCACATCCCCTCTCAGAGACTCGCTGGAGCATCTCTCTCTCTCTTTCTCTCTCTCTCTCTCTCTCTCTCTCTCTCACACACACACACACACACATTCATTTTCTTACATTTACTAGCGTGTGCTAGCGGTTCCGTCGCCATCAATGGAAAAAAAGGTGTATTGCTGGAAAATTGAGTTTTTACATAAACACATAATTTATCTATTTCGTTTTTCATCAAAAACATTAAATATAGGCCGTGTTTGATAGTTCTTGTAAATTCCAAATATATAAATTTTATGGATTTTGGATTTGTAAATTTGAAGTTAAATATTTTTAAAGATTTGACGATTTTTTTTACAAAAAATGAGATAGCTGCGGATTGAGATATTTTGGGGGTACCTTGATCATTTAAACCGCTGAATTGCAAAAATATGACATGACGTCATTGATCAAACCAAAGGTTATCTTGCATCATTGACGAAACTAGTGAGAGTTCTCATTACTCAACTTATAAATTACAAGGTTTAGTAACAAACAAAACTCACTCCAGCTTAGATGCGGCGATTTTCGACGTGACGGGATAACACAAGACGAAACAACAATAGATTGATAGGATATGTCATATTCGTATTGTGTTCGTATTGAGATTTTCTGACACAGGGGCATTTCGTGTCATATTCGTATAAAAATAGGCCTTGTGTTTATCGTGTTTTTGTGTATTATAATATACAACTGGGTGTACAAATTATTAATTGTGCTTGTCGTGTCACATTTTAAAGGACTCATGCTCGTGTGAAGTAAATATTGCACGTTTTTGTGTGAAGTCGTATTTTATATGGATCATGTTCGTATTAGGTAAAAAAACACAAATTAATATCGTGTCTCTCAAAATAGTGTTTGTCGGATGGTTAAAACACCATCCAAAAACACAAATTGTCGCCTTTACTCCAATTAGAATAAATTGGTTTATATATTTTTTAGGTGATACAAAAGTAGTACAATATTTCTCGACGCGAATATGTACATAGGCTATGTATTGGGAAATATTTTAATGGATCTTATAGTAGCTGCAGACGTTCTCAAACAAATCAAAGATAGATTTTCGAGTCCCTGTGTCATATCCCGTGTTTGTGTCCATGTAGGTGAACTCATTTTTTCCCCATAATTTGTGGACCCAAGTGTAATTTTCTCATTATAAGAACTTCTTTTCGTCATCAACAAAATAAAAATAAAGTACTAACTAGAGAGGAGAAATGTTATTCTAAAACATTTTTTTTGCTAAAGTGACTTGTACTATGTGCTTTTAAACTTTAGCCCCATAGAATAATTATTTCGCTGTGCTTGGATGAGACTAAAAGTGAGATAAATTATCATAAGTGAACTTATTATTTCATGTGTTGTAGGATAAAGGAAATTATTATATCCCACTAAAATGAAATAAATTGTGTATCATATTCTCTCTTTATTATATGCATCAAACGAGCCATCAAATTATTTCGACAAGAAATAGTAATACATATATTTTGATAATATGACTAGTAAAAAAAATATCACTCCCACTATAGTATACTTTTCCTTTTATTCAAAGCATTTGATATACTAAAATATAAATTTGTTGAAAATGGAATAAGATGCCACTAAAGTTAAAAATTGTCACTGAATTATTTATGGCCTATAATGCTCATGTTATAACCAAAGTCAGTCCCGAAATTTTAGGGGCTTGAGGCGAACTCTTGAATTGGGGGTGTCATATTTAATAAGAGATTTTTTTATTAATTTATAGATTTTAGTTTTTTTAACAGAAAGGATGCCTACTTATGTTTCAGGAGTTGCGACAAGTTTAAATGTTCATCCATTTAGTTTTCAACAAATTGTTTGGGACAATTGGAAAATGTAGCTATAAATATATGTACACATAAAAAAATTTGGAACCCCTAAAATGCGTTGGAAATCGAAGGTTCGAGGCAGCCGCCTCCCTGCCTCTGCTCAAAACCAGCTCTGGTTATGACATACTTGAAAATTGTGTAGTTCATCACATGTAAACAAAATTTCAAATTCACATGTATTTAGAGAGATTTTATTTCTAAGTCATTTATTTTTTATTCACCTCATTTTTACTAAACCTCAAACTATGGGTTTACTTCCTATATATGCACCCCACCACAAAAGTGGTATGTTTTTTTTAGTAGTGTTATAGGTACCAAATAAATCCTTCAAATTTTTTCTAAATAGTATTAAAGAGTTGTGCACTATCGATATCCATATTACAAGATATAATACTTAATGCTATTTAAAGTAAAATTTAGAAAAATTATTTGAAACACAAAGCATTTCCTTTTTATTTTATCATGTCTAAGAGACTAAAGAAGGTCAAACTTACTATGTTTGAATTTCAGTTTTGATCATGGCATCAATTAGGCCCTAAATTTACTGTCAGTGAATCTCAGTTTTGATCAATTACATCATGTCCTTGTCAATTTAGCTCGCCTGGGTCCGAAAGAATCACAAACAATTAAACAACTCCTTTCAAGTTATGCTAACAAATATGCATCAAGCTGTTATTCATTAATTAAAGTTGCCATCTGATTAGGGGGGGAACGTTTTCATAGTCATCATAAACGCTCAAAGACAACAGAATACACACACACGCACAGATATATATATATATATATATATATATATATATATATATATATATCACAAAAATATTATAACCAAGCTTCTATACTTGTCGACATACATATAGACTTGTATATGTCCCAATCGTATACCGTAAGTGGGTTAAATTTTTTTGCAACAAAACATCACTTTGTGGCAAGTTGGCAACTCCCCCAAAGAATTACTGACGAGATGGGAAAGTTAAACCTTTTTTCGTTGATTTTCTCTCTCGTGTGTGATCTGTTACTTTCTAGTCGTGACTCGTGAGTATAAAAAATATATATGTTTTTTTTTGGTGAAAATGAAAACATATATATGTATCGGCTGGTAAAATCCATACCTACATGCTAATATTCATAGCAATCCGTCGATGTTTCTACTGTCGGGATGGGTAAAAAAATAAATCAGTGGAGATAAAACCTCCCTTTTTTTATCCTACTGGGGCAATACCATAATGCTCTCAATAGGTATTTGCCGCAATTCCTGCAAATTAATTAACAAATACGTTAGTACCTTCAAAATTATTGTGTGTGGACTTTAATAAAGTTGCTAAAATGAAAAAAGATAATATATGGGTGAAAATTGGTTTGATATATGAGAAGTAGAGATGAAATTGGCATGTGAACAGGGTGCCCCAAAGGGGTGACCTGAGAACACAAGTGGTTGAGCCGCCATCAACTTGAAACAGGCAAACAGCCAAGCCACCTGTGTTCTCAAGTGCACTCCTCTGGGGTGTGCCCTTGTTATATGAACCCAGAAGAATAAATCATATTGAGGATGGAGATGGAGATGGAGATGGTATATTTCAAGTTTGCTTTTTCTCCTATTTTATAGTGGTTGAACAGAGATACAGAGATCCATAGGCTCACAATGTGGTCATCAATGTATAGAATGTGGTCATTTCTTTCATATTTTGTTCGTTGCGGACCTAAAAAATTACTGCCCTATAAGACCAACCCTTATGCAAAGGGTTTAAATGTGAAAATATACTTTGATAAAGTGATAAAATTACTGTGGGTTAAACCATATTTACCATATCTGCAACAAAACGATGTTGGTTTGAGTGGTGAGTGACACCCTTGGGCGGAACATCATGTTCCGCTTAAGGGGCTGTCCAAAATTTATTTTTCCGCCCCACAATTATATAAAAAAAAATGTTCCACTATTTATAAAAAAAAATGTTCCGCTATTCATTGAACCTGCTATTTATAAAAAAAAAAAGGCCATTGGATAAATTAAATATATTCGTTGTAATTATATAGCCGTTGCAAATATTTTGGGGTTAAAATAGAAATAGAAAAATATATTATAAAGCTTAGGCGGAACAAGATGTTCCGCTTTAGGCTTTATATTTTATTTTATATTTCTCTTATGCGGAACAACATGTTCCGTTTTAACAGCGGGACCCATGTATCTTTGTTATTTTTTACCCTAACGAAGTTCAAATATAAACTTTTACACTACTCATAACATACGCAAATACTGCATATTTAGATTTTTACCCTACCCATAAGGATTGCTCGAAGACATATAGGTAGGAGTAGCACCACATTTTGTGTGCATTGGGATTACTTAAATACTTTCCATGTTAAGATTCCAGTGTGTTAAAAGAGAACCAAAATTGAAAATTACAATAAATCAATACCAAATTTATCTAATCATGTATTTTTATTTTCAAATCTGAATATAGCATATGAGATCCAAACATTAGTGTCATAATAAATTAGCCTTCGCAAGGGATAACTGTAATACCCCGTACTTTTGACTATATTTATTTTGAGGATTAATTAATTAAATGCGTATAAATTGGAAATTAATCCGGGATAAAAATACTAATGTGATACGAGTTAGTATTTGATTATGTGCATATATGATTATATATGTACTTGGTATTATAAAATTTGTCGTGGGATTTATATACGACATTTTAGAAATTTTGTTGAGACGCGTGGGACCGCCGCGTCACGGTATTATATTTTGATGATAAAAAGTGAATTTTAAATCTATAATCCGTATGGTCGTTTTGAGTGCGCCAACGCGTCCGGAAGGGTCGAGATAGTCAGAAAACACTAGCCGGGGGTATATTTTGGGTCTCGGGGTATTTTTAGGCCATACCGGTAACTTAAAGGGTATTTTGGTAATTTTACATTTTTAGGAATTAAAAGTGACGAAAATTAGAGATGTAAATCTTATGTGGATTAAACCCATTAAGCCCATTAACCAACCCATATTAACCTAGAAGGCTACGTAGGTTGTCATTTAGGTTTTCTAAGTTTCCCCAAATCAAACCCTAGCCACCTTAAGCCACCATTAGAGAGGAAGCTTGGAAAGAAGAAATTCTGCAGAAATTCTTCATCAAATCAACATCAAATCCGGAATCAAACCAAGGCAAGTGATTTAAATTACATTCCTTATGCAGTGAATGCTTTTTCCATATTAGAAACATCGTTAATCAATCTTATATAAGAGTTAAAAAAAAACCCATGAAATTGGAAGATTGTTGTTTAAATTTTGGGATAGGTTTGCATGTAGAAACATTGTTTGAAGATTTAATTCAGAGATTTCATATCTATGTGATGTATAAACGGATTAAAATCTGGGAAATTTTGATGAGAAGAATCTAGGGTTTATGTTCTTGAAGAAAATTGGGAATTTATGTAGAAACCTTGTGATTTAAGGATGTTTAGAAGGTATTAAACCCCTTTAATGATGTTAGTATAGCACCTTGGCATGTTTGAGGATGATTAGAGAACTCAATATATTGTAGGAACGAATTTTAGAAGAGGTTTGAGGAGTAAAAATGGTGAAAAACGAATTGGGGAAAAATATGGGCCGAAACTGGTAGCTCGTTAGAAGCAGCCCCCAGGTCGTTCGAACGAACTCGTTCGAACGAGCTTCTAACGAGTTGACCAGTCGTTATTAACGAGTAGGGATTTTCGTTCGATATCTCGTTCGAACGAGATATCGTTAGAAGGGTCAGTTCGTTCGAACGAACTGGGATCTCGTTCGAACAGCCTCGTTCGAACGAGACTTCTAACGACCTGACAATCCAAACTCGTTCGAAGTCTCGTTCGAACGAGACTTCTAACGAGTAGACAGTTTGATCCTTTTTGGACTGTTTTGATTTTTAGAGTCCCGTAAACTTGTTCGAAGATATAGAAGACCTTCCTTTATTGATGTGAGGATAGATTTGGGACTTTTGGGTTATTGAGAGGAGTATTATACACTAGAGTTATATTCAATGAACCATTTGGGTTGAGACGTGAGTGTCTACTACGATGTGAGGATGAATTATGGCGCGTATAATTACAAACCGGAATAGTACGAATTGTGATAATTATAGTTAGTACAAGAATGCGATATGTACTACGATTAAAATATGGTATTACTAAGATGTGTGTTTACTTAGTATTAGTATATGGATTGTGTGTATGACATACCTACCATACTTGCTATCACGGGAGGTTGCGTTCGCTTAGGACCCTCTAATCCTTGTGTGCCTACGGGGGGGATATAGACTGGTACCTCGATGAACATAGGTCATAGAAAGACTTATTGTGATATTAATAAGTCCGCTGACCATGGGAGCGTAGGTATGTGCGTGACCCATGTGATGGTGACTGTGTTCGCCTCCATTATTTGTGATGTTGTTATCGGTAAACTATTCCTGAGAGATTCGGAATATGTAATCCTTATGTACGTGATGTACCGGGATTGATAGCAGAGTATGTGTGCACCATAGCTTAGATTGCGGGGTGCTTGTATCGTATATTTATGATGTGAATAATATACATTAAATTAATGGGAATCCTCATGTTAATGTTGTAAAAATATTACGGTATTATTTCGAGTTATATAATGAGTTAACTGATAGTTATATCAATGGTATATTTAGTAACCGAGTTCACGTTAAACCCCTATTTAATTACGAGCGTTGTTATGTTAAATGGAACTGAGTAATATGGATAGAACCTTTGGCAGTCTAGCTAGTTATGTAGTCACTTAGCTAGTTGTATGGATAGATATAGATGGGTACTTGCGTTAGGAGTGCACAGTTAGACGAGGGGTGAGAATATAATGTGAGTGCACGTCCTAACATGTACTTTGCATTTAATGTTTTAAATGTTTTTAAAGCACTTGCAGGTTTTTAAAATATAACTCCACATTCGGGCTCTGACCCGTTTGCTTTTCAAATCTTTTTCTTTGTAAAACCATTTTAGGTGCCCAGCCACAAGGACACCAAGCATAGGTACTCATTCAGGTGATGAGCTGTAGCTGCTTGTGGAAGCTACATGGATTTGCATGTAGACGCTTCTATCTCTTTGGATTCCAGAGTCACTATCTATCAGTTGTAGGGCATGTTGCCCATTTCTTTAGAGACATCTTTTACATTTCAGTTTTCAGACTTTAGCATGTATTGTTTCAGTTTATTTATTTCAGTTATGGGATTATAGTGAGGGGTTTCCTCCAGACTTTATTTACACTATTGTGATGGTTATTCATTTTACTTCAGCATGGTGAATGGTGTTATCTATTTCTTCATTTTACTTCTTGCATGTTAATCAGACTTAAATTAAAATTTGGCAACTTGTTTTTTTTTAAATACTAGGTGGTTAGTAATAATAAAATGTTTTCGACAGTGATGCTATTAACTGAGCCAACTTGGCATTTTGAATTAATTTTATAAAGGAGTAGCTACCCGGTATTTAATTAGTCGGGGTGTCACAATAACTATATTCTTTGTTCGTTGCTTCCTTTATTATTGGTCACAAGAGATGAAGAGGAAACTAAAAAACATCTCATTTCACTTACTTTTTATATTCTATCGTGATTTATGGTGGGAAAAATTTTTGCAACAAAATTTGATATCGTCCAATCAATTCCTTTAATTGTTTCCTTCTTAAAGATGACTATCTCTTCATTAAATGATACACAGAAAATTAAGAATCAATTCCTTTATTTCTTTGATGGCTCTCTCTTCATTAAATATTCCACATAAAATTAGAACTCCCAATATACATTTTCATGTGCTTAAAATTCAAGAATCATATATTTAATTTTTGTATATAAAAAGTTAAAATTTTTAATGAGGGTGATGGCATATATAACACTTTATAAAAAAAATAAATTAAAATCAACATATTTTTTTAATTCTTTTTAACTTTTTTATATTTAAAACAGTTTCTATAAAAAAAAAAAAAACTTGTTTCTTTAGTTTTATAACCATTTTTTAATGTTTTATATATAAACTGTTTTTTAAGTGTTTTACATTTAAAAACGTTAAATTTGTTTATATATAAACTGTTTTAACCGTTTTTTATATATAAGCAAACACTTTATAAACTGTTTTTTATTTATAAACTGTTATATATATAAACGTTAAAAAAAATCATTTTTTCAAATGTAAACAATTTTTTATAGTTTATATATAAGAAATGGTTTTATGCACAACAATTTATAAAAAAAAGCATTAAATATAAAAAAAAGTTAAAACAGTTTTATATAAAAAAAAACGTTAAAACTGTTTTAACTTTTTTTATATTTAAAACTTGTTTCTTTAGTTTTATAACTTTTTTTTAATGTTTTATATATAAATTGTTTTTTTAAGTGATTTACATTTAAAAACGTTAATTTTTTTTTATATATAAGTTGTTTTTAACTTTTTTTTTATATATAAGCAAACACTTTATAAAGTGTTTTTTTATATATATAAGCTGTTTTTTTTATTTATAAACTGTTATATATATAAACGTTAAAAAAAATCCTTTTTTCAAATGTAAACTATTTTTTAAAAGTTTTTTTACACAAACAAACATTAATTTAAAAAATATTTTTTTTACGTTTTATATACAAACTATTTTATATATATAAGCGTTAAAAAACTGTTTTTTTATATATAAACTGTTTTTTTTTAAGTCTTTTACATATAAAAACGTTAAAAACTGTTAACATATAAAAACGTTAAAAACCATTAACATATAAAAACGTTAACATAATATTTTAAACGTTTTTATAAATTGTTTTGCATAAAACCGCTTCTTATATATAAACTATAAAAAATAGTTTACATTTGAAAAAATGATTTTTTTAACGTTTATATATATTACAGTTTATAAATAAAAAACAGCTTATATATATATAAAAAAAACAGTTTATAAAGTGTTTGCTTATATATAAAAACGGTTAAAAACAGTTTATATATAAAAAAAATTAACGTTTTTAAATGTAAAACACTTAAAAAACAGTTTATATATAAAACATTAAAAATTGGTTATAAAACTAAAGAAACAATTTTTTTTTATTTTTTTTATATAAACTGTTTTAAATATAAAAAGTTAAAAAGAATTAAAAAAAATATGTTGATTTTTTTTTTATAAAGTGTTATATATGCCATCACCCTCATTAAAAATTGTAACGTTTTATATACAAAAAATTAAATATATGATTCTTGAATTTTAAGCACATGAAAATGTATATTGGGAGTTCTAATTTTATGTGAAATATTTAATGAAGAGAGCCATCAAAGAAGTAAAGGAATTGATTCTTAATTTTCTGTGTATCATTTAATGAAGAGAGAGTCATTTTTAAGAAGGAAACAAACAAAGGAACTGATTGGACGATATCAAAAAAATTTCCTTTATGGTGTCATTGTATTATTTGTGAGCACTTGAGTAATGTGTTCCTACTTAAAATGTCCACTAATAATACAAGAATACGTGTCATTTATTTTCAAATTGTATCCTCAAAAGGTGTCTCCCAGTACTACCCATTGATAATTCTTCCTATTTCTAAAAAAGTTATATCTTCCTTTTTTAAACAACTTACATTAATGCTTGTTTGCTTATGAGTTTGAAATATTTGTAGAGTTAATGTTGATTTGGCCCCATTTAACATTTTATATTCAATCGAATTCTAGCTTGTTGATCTTTCGGGTGGGGGCATTTGTTACACTTTTGTTAGTCACTCTAATCTGACCGATTGCGAGCTAATTTTATCATACGATTTTTTACTTTTACCTAGGGCTGTAAATGGATGTTCGAAAATCCGCATCCGTCCGATATCCGAATCCGAATTTGCGGATATTTATCCGAAAATATGGAAACGGATACAAATATGGATACTCTTTAAAAATATCCGAGAAAACGGATACGGATACGAATAGTAATAGTATTCGACATGGATAATCCGTATCCGATGCGGAGTATCCATTTTATCGGATATCCGTTTTACCGGATATCCGTATCCGTCAAACATATGTTTAAAATGTTACTAATAATATTAGTATTAGTATTACTAATAAAATAATATTAAAACAAATCTTAATCGTTTATTCCCAAAACAAAATAAACACATACTCCAGTCAAAACAAAAACACTCTAAAGTTATTGTTTTATTGGGTATATTATAAAATATCATGTATTATTATTTAATTGGGTATATTATCATGGAGTTACACTAAAGTTACAATACACGTTATCACACAAAACATACACCGACTAAAGAACATATACTCCACTAAAAAAACTAACTTCGTTTCATTTCTCCTTCGTACAAAATAAGAGAAAAGAAACTCTCATGTGGTTGTTCGTTAGTTTTCTTAATTATAAATAAATGTAAGAGAGAAACAGAAAAGAATGTAAGAGAGAAACAGAAAAGTAAAGAGATGGTTTTGATTGTAATGAGAACTGAAGTTAACAACATGTATATTATATACAAAATAAAAATATATACTTAATAAAATAAAAATTATAGTATGTTTTGAAGACAAAAGGTCCATGAAGTTATAATTCTTAGTAAATTTGATTAATCTAAAAGGTGCATATTTATTTCTACCGTCATGGAATGCGACTGCTATTTTTGTTTGGAGGGCTTTAAGCTTATATGGTTGTAAAGTATGGATGACTTTAAGCCATATTATCATTATGGAATGATACTATTATTATGGAATCCATAATTGTTGATGTTAGGAGGCAGTAATTTTGTTACATATTTATTTGGATTGGATTGAATTTCATTGGATTGGATATTTTAATTGTTATTTTTTGCGATGGCTAAATAATGTAAACGGATACGGATATTATCCGAATCCGAGGTATCCGAGCGGATACGGATATGGATGGTTGTTTTAACTATCCGGGCGGATACGGATACGGATACGAATAGTACATTCAGATAGCGGATACGGATATGAAAAACATGGTATTCGATCCGTATCCGTCCGTTTACCACCCCTTTACCCTCATTAATGATTGTACCATAAATCCCACCCATTTTCACAATGAATCCAAATTTGTTAACCCTCAAATATGATTGGTTAAAACATGATAATTCATTAAAAATCATGACATCTATTGATGAGTCATTCATGTTTCAACCAATCACATTGGAGAGTCATGTTAATCCTCATCTGAGTAGAGTCAACAAATTTGTATTCCTTTCATGATAGCGTATAACAGTTTCTTGGGGTTTGGCTCCAAGCTTAAATCTAACCCCTTTTTTATCTTTTCTTTTTCACTTTGATTAAATATTTTCTTTAATCCTTACACGATAGTATTTTATAAATATCCTGACCGCAAGTTAGGTGAGCATATGCTTATGTTTTCACATCTTATCCCAAATTATCCCAAATTAGTGTTTATTCAATTTGTGAAATGCATAACGTATAACATTCGATGCACCGGTTCAGCATTCTTTCAAGGAAAAAACTGTTTATTGGACCTTAACATATATATAAGGAGAACCCTTAGGGAAATGACCTCAGAGTTAGACCCTAGCAACTGTACAAATTAAGACTAGCTGTAAAGACATGAATTTACACTGCTCATGTTTTTGGTTTTGGAGTTATTTTAGAATAAAATATAAGGTGTATTTTTTAGTGATCATTTGATTTGTAATTAAATATCTTGAAAACAAGGACAAAACACCATGATAAAGCACTACCGGAGTGGACAATTTCATACTACCGAATGTTTGGTAAGTTTTATGTTTTTTACCTCCTTAAGTTTATTTTCAAAGTAAGGAATCCATAAGCAAAACAATTTTATAAGAAGAAAAATATTTAGGTTTTGAAACTGTATTTGTACTGTGTTGTCAATTTTATAAATACCGAAAGTGCACGAGGTATTATAGAATAGTGAGTGTAAGTACAGGTCGAACCCACAGAGATTTATCAATTTTTTTCGTTAAAAATAGCTGTGTGTGTCCAACTAGATGAAATTGGTTTGGAGATGAGATTTGGTATTAAACTAAGCTAACACAAATAAACGCATGACTACGAGAGATATAATCAAGTGGGCGTGAAAAATAGGACGTTGGATCCATTTATCACATTCAACTAATATTATGCAATAATTTAAACTCGTCATTCCTAATTTTGTAACTCAAATTAAACCGACTCTCGTCGTATTTAATTCGGGATCGGTTTAATTCGGAAGATAACACGGTTAAGTACGCAATACAATTTAAAGTCTCTAAATTTAGACCGCTAAAATTCTTATTCCCTTAAAAAATTCACTTTCAAATTTTAAAGTACAGTCTTTAAACATGGACTATCAAAACAATCGAGTGCAAGCATAATTCATAAAAAAGTACTCAAACTTAAAAATAAAAATATGATTTTTTTTCAAACAAAGCCGAAGGTTTAAAACACACTCTCGCGTCGTTTTAAAATGAATACCGAACTTGTAAAACTTTCAAAACATATCGGGAAATAAAGACGAATTTAAACTACACACAATATTAATCAAACATAATAAACTTCATCTAGTCCTAGTAAAGAAATTACGCTAGCATAATTGAACACAAAATATAAATGCAAGAATGAATATTAATTCTCATTAATAAATCAACTTACAAAAATAATTGAGTTTTATAATTGATCTTGACAAAACTTCTCCCAGAAAAAAATAATTGTTGGCCTCAATAAAAATATACTCTCAAAATAAAGGAACAAAAAATTATCTCTCAAGCTCTCTAATTTTTCTCTACCAAAATAATGCGTCAAAGTGTCTCATTTATATGGTTAGGAATGAAGTGTCTCAGTTGGAGTGAAACTCTTTTTGATTGATTGTATTTGAGCTTATAATTATCTCATGGAGTCTTGGAAAGAGTTAGAGATAAATGAGCAGTCTTTTTTTAATTTATTATCCCCAATTGTGGCACTATTCACGTCACTATTTACAGCACCATCTTTAATCGCATTTTTGACCTCCAAAATTTCAAAATCTCATTTTCGTCCGAACTTCAAAGTTGTGAGTCTTGTCAAGACTTTTTCGAAAAGCTATGACACGGTATCAACGAACACTCGAGCGATTTTATAAAAAATATTTAGTATAAATGTGTCAACCGTGCCGTGTCGCGTTGCGACACATCCCAACAACTTTTGCACATCGACTCCTTTGTTGTCCAAATTTTCGAGGTATCTGTAAAAATGAAAAATAAAAATATTTATTTCAAATTTAGGGTCATTAATGTTTAGAAAATTATAAAATTCCCCTCTTTGCATTTGAGCCCCCGAAATTCACAACTTTTCTGTTCTAATCCAGAATTCAACCAAATTTCAGGGAGAACATTATTTTGCCTTGATAAACATTTAAAATTAATTTCGGGCAGATAATTTTTTTAAAATTACAATTTCACCTCCTGAAATACTAAAATTGCATTTTTAACTTAAATTTTATTCAAACTTGCATTTTTATTTTATTTTACGAAAATGATTCTAAAAATTCATTATTTATAATAAAAAGGGCCTAACAAGGTCTAGATTTGGACATAATTCTTGCAAAATAATGCACTCATCAAATATGCCCAAACCTAAACTTTGCTAGTCCTCAAGCAAAAATATTTGATCATTACATTTCTTATCCGAAAGTTCCTTTTGATTTCAAAATCTCACGGGATGTACTCTCAATCGAACACTCGGAAATGAGTTATTTTCTCTCGGTATATGTGAAAAAGAGTAAATTTAAATGAACAAATTTCACATATACATAATGAAAATAGACTTTTTATAATAGAAGAATATGATCTCGTGAATGAAAAATCGATTTCTGTTTTAAAATAGTGAATCACACCATAGATCCTATTCATCTTTTCTCCATACTATAACTAACTTCATTTGAGATCGATTAGGACTTTTTTGGTTGTATTATAGGATCAGGTTTGGCTAGAAAAAATATTTTTTTTAATTCAAAATTTCTGAGAATCTAGAGATTTTTTCTGTATTTTGAATTTTTGGCACTTTTTCTCACCCCCATTTTTCTTCTCTCTTTCCTTTTTCTTTTCGACTCACATTTTTTTCATCTTTTTTTTTCTTTCTTTCTTTTTCACACATCATTCTTTTGCAAACTTGTTGATGAGTGCATTATTTTGCATGAATTATGTCCAAAATCTAGGCCTTGTTAGGCCCGTTGTATCATAAATAATGAGCTTTTAGAGTCCCTTTCGTAAAAGAAAAGAAAAATGCAAGTTTGAATAAAATTCGAGTTAAAAAATACAACAATGGATAAAATCATAATTTCAGAAACTTTATGAGCCTGAAAATAATTTTTAAATATTTATTTAGGCAAAATAAAGTTCTCTATGAAATTTGGTTGAATTATGAATTAAAACGAGCAATTAATGAATTTCGGGGGCTAAAATGCAAAGTGGGGAATTTTGTAAATTTTAAATATTTGTGACCCTAAATTTGAATTAATTATTTTTATTTTTTTTTTGCATTTTTACAGGAACTCGGAAATTTGGACAACAAAGGAGTCGATGTGTAAAAATTGTCAGCATACATCGCGACACGACACAGTTGATAAAACTGGACTAAATATTTTTTATAAAATCGTTCGAGTATCCGTTGAAGCCGTGCCATAGCTTTTCGGGAAGATCTTGACAAGACTCACAACTTTGAAGTTCGGAGGAAAATGAGATGTTGAAGTTTTGGAGGTAAAAAATGCGATTAAAGCCGGTGTTGTGAATAGTGACGTGAATAGTGCCAAATCTCTATACTACTATAAAATGCTATACAAGCATTTAACACCCTCAAACCTAAAGCTATCCACGTGGCTGGCCAATCTATGCAGAAATGAAAGATAAGTTTTGAAAGGCCATTTACTTGGTGACTTTTCTTCTTCATTCTCTTACATTTATTCTACTTCTCAACTTTTCCTCTCCCTTATATCTTATACATATAACCGAATAAGTCAATGGAGTTCATAAATCATTAAAATCCATGTATCTTCATTTGAGTTGTTGTTAATCTACTCTCTCAACAATGGTACCCAAGGCAGAGAATAACCCGCTGAGACGAAGGCAGTAGCCGAGAAGGCCCCTATGTGGTTTTTATCTTCGTGATGATGGTTGATTGGAGGTACCGGGTGTTTGGGTGGTTTTGTAGTCGGTGCTGGTGGTCTGATTTTCGACGGGTCAAGTCCCGATTTAGCGAGTTGGGTTGAGGCAGCGCGGATTTGGCTTCGGGTGTAATGGACATAGGAGCTGGGACTCAAGTTTTATGGTTTGGTTATGGGGTTTAGAGGTGGGTCAACGGTGCGCGAACGTGAAGAAAAGTAATATTATCCACTTCACCTGCCTCTTCTTTAGATTTAGTAGGAAAAGTAATTTTTTTTAACAATTTAAAAGAAAAGTTAAAAATATTTGTAAAATATGTTACTTGGGTAAAATATATATATTTTTTTGTAGAATTTATTTTTAGTTTTGTAGAATTTATGTTTAGTACACTTTAAAAAAATATGATTCTTGAATACGTCAATTATTATTTTCAAATTCTTCCTTTTGACTAAGGTTTTTTTATGGATCAAATATAAAAAAGTTCCTCAAATATTTTTTACTACCCATTTAGTCCAAGTTTTTTATTTTATACAAAACGTCCCTTATTTTCTTATTTTTAAAGGTCCGTGCTAGCAGCATGGTGAACGACTTTTTAGAGCAAAATAAAAAGACTTGAACTAAACGTGTATTAAAAAATATTTGAAAGACTATTTGGTATACCCCCTTTTTTTTATTAATAATTTAGACTTAATCCGAATTTGTTAATACTTAATTAGAGTTAATCTTGGTTTTTTTAGACATAACCCCGTTAGTAACTTCTGATATTAAAGTTATAAAAAATGTTTAATAAAAATTTAGATTTCTATTTATAAAAAATATTTTTATTTATTAATTATAAAAGGTGAAAAAAGTTAATTTTTTTTTTGTTATGAACAAAGTCAATTTTTTTTTATCTATAATAGAAATGGTCTTTTAGTTATAGGAAAATATAAAATAAAATGATTTTGAAAAAAATTATAGAAAAATATATTTATAAAAAGTTATACAAAAACTCTTTGATAAAAAAGTCAATTTTATTTTAAAAAATATTTTTTATTTATAATAAAATATTTTTAACAAAAAAATTATAATAAAAATGATTTGTAAAAATGTTATAATGAAATTTTATATAAAAGTCATTTTTCATATTTATGAAAATAATAGTCTTTTATTCGTATAAGAAAAGTTGTGTTTATATATGAAAAATTGCTATATTTTTTATTTAAAAATTTTAATTTTTTTTAAATGACGTACTATTTTTTAAATAAAAAAATGTCCAGTTATTTAAAAATAGCTAAATATATATTAACACGAATTAAATAGAAATATTTATTTTCACTTTTATCTATTAAAAATAGTTTAAAATAGTTTTTTTAAATTTATAAAATTGTACCTTACAAAAGAAATTGTAAATTAATGAGTTTTTATTTTTTTTCATAATTTTTATTAACATATATTTTCACTTAATTGCACGAACATGGATGAAAGGAAAAAAAAAGATGATTTATATTCAAATTCTAGCGTGTTAGCTCAATCATCAACTGGCGTATTCTGCTACTATCATAGATTTCTACATTAATGTTTCTCTCTATGTCGAACCGTGATAATGTTTATTTCTATTTTGAATTAATTTTTTGTTTTCACAAATATGATTTTTTTTCTTTTCGTTTTTTCATATTTTCACTAGTTTCTTTTATTTCGTTTATTATAATGTACCATCTGCACATCGCGCGGGTTTACAACTAGTTGGGGATCATTATCTACAACTCTTTCCAAGACTCCATGAGAACTCAAATACAACCAATGAGGGAGAGCCCCACCCCATCCAAATATCCTATCCCTAAGCCTATAAATAGGATCTCCGGGTTCATTATTTTTTACAGAGACTTGTAGAGAGCGCTTTAGAGATAGTTTTTGGTTCTTTATTTTGAGATTATATTTTTATTGAGGGACAATAATTATTTTGTGGGAGGAATTTTGTCAAGAATATTTGTGACACACCATTTGTAAGTTTGTTCGTTTAATGCAAATTAGTATTCATTCTTGCAAATTTATTATGTCCACAATTATGATCGTTTAATTTCCTTACTAGGACTAGATGAAATTTATCACGTGCGATTAATATTGTGTGTGATTTAGATTCGTTTTGTTCCCGATATGTGCTAAATACTTAAAAAAAATCGGTATTCATTTAAAAAGATACAAGAGTGCGTTTTAAACCTTCGACATTGTTTGAAAAAATTCATTTTTTTATTTGAAGTATGAGTACTTTTTGATGGGTTATACTTTTATTAAATTGATTAATAGCCCATGCTTAAAGATTATATTTTGAAATTTAAAAGTGAACTTTTTAAGGGAATAAGGATTTTATGCATCTAAATTTAGAGACGTTAAATTTTATTTTGGACTTATAACGTATTATTTTTTCGAATTAAATATGACGAGAGTCGGTTTAATTTGAATTATAAAATCGGGAATGACGAATTTAAAGTATTGCATAGTGTTAGTTTAACGTGTTAAATGGATCCAACATCCTAGTTTTTACGCTCATTTGATTATATCTCTCGTAGTTATATTTTTTTATGTGTGTTTACTTAGTTAATACCACATCCCATTTTCAAACCTATTTCGTCTAGCAGGACAGGCACAATAATTTTTAACGAAAAAAAATTGATAAATCTTTGTGGGTTCGACCCGTACTTACACTCGCTATTCTATAATAACTTGTGCACTTGCGGTATTTTATAAAATTGACAACAAGTTTTTGGTGCCGTTGCCGGGAATTTGTTCGATTTTTTTTTAAGTTGCGACTTTGGGCCTACTTTTTTTTTTTTACTTTTCGCATTTTTTTTATTAAATTCATAAAAAAAATAGAATTTTTTGGGAAAAAAAAACGCACCAATATTTCTATTTTTTTGGCTAAAAAAAATTAGAATTAAGTTTTTTTTAAATAGCACTTTTAGTACTAGTTTATCCTAAAATACATAAAAACTTGAAAAAAAAATCAGGAAATTTTCAGATTCGTTTTTTCAGCAGATAGAACCTAAAAAAAAAAATTCAAAAAATTCTTTTATTTTCCCAGCAGTAATTATGTTTTTTTTAGTATTAAAAAAAATTATTTCATAAGTGTGCTATTTTTTTTTTGTTAAATACACCACTATGCGTTTGTCGTGTTTTTTTTTTCTTTCTCTCTTTTAATTTTTTTTTTGTATGCGTGTCGCACTTTACGTTTAGTGGAGTTCTTTTGTTTTTTTTTCAGAAGCATATTAAAAAAAAAAGTGATGAAAAAAACAGAAAAGTGTTCAACGGTGCGCGAACGTGAAGAAAAAATTGTGCAATTTTGTCACGAGCACAAGGAACTCTCGGGGACGACTGAAAAGTAGGGTGCGTTTTCCTCCGATCGATGTCAACTTAAACTTCGGCCCGCGCGTAAACAAATGACCTTAAAAAGTCCACGTCGGAGGTACGTTCTTGTGTACTCCTAAGTGATTTAATTTCGTACTTAATTTAGCACGTTGCATAAAATTAACTTAAGGGCAAAATCCGTGTGAAAGATAAGGTGGGATTTTCATCACCCTTCCTTGGCCCGAAAATCACTAATTAATCCAGCATTTTCATATCCTAAGCCATCACATTTAATTTAAAATCAAGTAGCCATTGGCCTTAGGATATCACATAGCTCATAGGAAACCTCTTAACAACGCTAGGATTAAAAGCTACTACAATGTGAACTTATCAAATCGATCCCGTTTCACCTTTGTCTAGGATTGATGGTTTTAATGTGTCTTCGTACCGACCACCTCCCCGGAGGAAAAAATAGGATTTGAGGTGATAACCGTAGTTGATCGTCTTTTAAATTCTCCTTTGTCAAATAGTAGGAGCTATCTAATTAGGGAGACTAATTCGGAGACCCCTGCTGTCATCGATTAATCTCGAAAAAACTAGATTCTAGGATTCGAAATTCCCCTCACCAAAATTAGATAATTCAAATTTCTTTGTGTTAGCTAGGAATTACATGGTTTGAGTCATATTTATTTTACTTTTTTTTTTTAATTTTCTTCACATAAAAATAAAAAATAAAAAATAAAAAAATATATTAAAAAAGAATTTGAGTGAGCTCAGTGTATGCGAAGTTGGTTTCGAGATCATACCGGTCGTTTGTCAAGTGTGGAGTCTAGCATTCCCGATACTTACGCAGGTAGATTTTTTATTTTCACCGAAATGGGAGACGAGTTAGTGCCACGTACCCTAAAAGATTACCTTTATCCGACTAGGTCGAGTCAACTTTCGTGCATACGTCCACCCGATCACATTGCGAATAATTTTCTATTCCATCATGGAACAATCCAAATGTTGCCTGTGTTTCGAGGTACCGACAAAGAGGATCCCTACCTTCATATTTGGGAATTCGAGGAGATATGTGGGACCATTATGTATCAACAACTCACCGATGAGGTTGTCAAACTTAAATTATTCTCGTTCTCGTTGAAAGACAAAGTCAATAGTTGGTTTAACTCGTTAACACCCGAATCGAATCACCACTTGGAACCAAATGAGTGTCGCCTTCCTGCAAAAATTCTTTCTCAATCAAAAGAGGGCGTCGATACGTCACTCCATCAACACATTTAGCCAAAAGGAGGGAGAAGCCTTATGGGCGTATTTGGATAGATTCAAGGACTTGCTACTGCAATGTTCGCACCATGGGATTGATATGGGACGCCAAGTCCAAATTTTATATGAGGGGTTCGATTGTAACACTCGAACTATGCTCGAGTCGTTATGTAACGGTGATTTTATTGAGAAAAGTGAGGTTGACGAGTGGATATTCTTAGAAGCCATTGCGAAAAAGTCCCAGCAATGGGCACCCAATAGAGAATCTAGGTCCACCATGTCCAATGAGGGTTTTTCTCACCAAGTCGAACAAAGTTATGATTTAAATGCCAAAGTGGCCACATTAGCCCAACGTTTAGAAGCTTTGGAGATGAACAAAGAGGGCAATAGAACCGCACATGTGGTCGTTCAACATGTAGGTTCCCTAGGTGTATACTTTGCGATGCATTCGAAGACTTAGTAAAAAATTATCCCGCCCTTTCGACCCACAAGGCACGTACCGATCAAGCCAATGCCTTTTACCAAAATAGGCCAAAGTATGACCCATATTACAATGCGTACAATCCGGGGTAACGTGACCACCCCAATTTTTCATGGTCCAAGGGTCAATACCAAGAAAGTGAAGGTCAATCTTCTGGTAATCCACCTCCGGGTTTCCAAAAGAATGCCCCCGAACCATCGTATTCTTCTTCCCAAAAGATCCAAGCTTTAGAGGATACGATGAATTTGCTTGCTCAAAGTATTCTCAATTTTCAGCAAACCACTCAAAATGTCCTCCAATCCACCCAACAGAGCTTGCATGCAAACACTCAATCCATAGACAAACTCAAGGTTCAAGTGAGTCAATTAGCGAATGCGTTGAATAAGATAAACAAAGAAACATTCCCGAGTCAACCTGAGCCCAATCCTAAAGGTAAGTTACCTAAAGGTCAATATTTTATGCAAGATAACGTCGGTTCATCACAAATCCAAGAGGATGTCAAAACAATCATCACGCTAAGGTTTGGTAAGGAAGTCGAAAAGAATGTCTCACCACCCATAGAGAGTGAATCTGAGAAACTTAAGGAGAATGAAGATCCACATGTGGATCCAACTTCCTCCCCATCCTTATCTTCTGAGCCATATGTAGAGACCTACGTTCCAAAAGTTCCATTCCCCCAGTGATTGGTGCCCCAAAAGAAAAAGGAGCAAGTTGATAAGATGTTGGAAGTATTCAAGCAAGTTCAAATCAATATCCTATTGCTTAACGCTATACAACATGTCCCATTCT
Source organism: Sambucus nigra (assembly GCA_949130495.1). NCBI lineage: Eukaryota > Viridiplantae > Streptophyta > Magnoliopsida > Dipsacales > Adoxaceae > Sambucus > Sambucus nigra. The sequence continues at coordinate 208,747,000 of OX422209.1, forward strand.
ATGCCAAATTTTTGAAGGACCTTTGTACCTTCAAGAGACACACCAACGTGCCCAAGAAATCTTTTCTCGCCGAGCAAGCAAGCACGATCATTTCTTATAGAACGCCTGTCAAGTATAAGGATCCCGGGACACTGACGATCTCTATTGAGATATGGAAACATCACTTCGAGAAATCCCTCTTAGACTTAGAAGCAAGCGTGAACTTTCTATCGTACACCGTGTACGCGAAACTAGGTTTGGGAGAGTTAAATCCCACTAAGATGACCTTGTCCTTAGCCGACCGATCCATTAAGGTGCCTAGAGGTGTTGTAGAAGTTGTATTGATTAAAGTGGGTGAGTTTATCTTTTAGGTAGACTTTGTGGTCTTAGACACGCAACACGTACTAAACTCAGCAGCACAAATCCCAATCATCCTCGGTCGACCCTTTTTGGCCACCTCCGACGCTGTCATTCGATGTCGTAGTGGGCAACTGAACCTGTCATTTGGGAATATGACCATGGACTTGAATATTTTTAATTTAGAGAGGTCATCATCTGAAGAGGGAGAGAATAAATTCAAGTACATTCAAGAAGTGAACGATGTCACTACCCCACGGGATAGTGACACACATGATCTACATGATAGGCCACCTGATCTGCCTCTAGATATGAGTCTTGAAGAATTTGAAAAATAATTTGGTCCGATTGATGAGGAGCTTACTGCTGACGTCCAATCTTTATTGGACTCTTTTTATCATTTATATGAGAGAGATTCGGATGATAGGATGGATCAATTCCTTCTTTGTGAGCGAAAACTCGAGCCTTTTGAGAGTATGCTGTCTCATAAGATTTTATCTACTAGTGACGAGATTGAGAAAATCATTCGATCATTTCCACCTGGTGACGCATGTTTTGTTATACCGTATTATCCTTTTCCACCACGTCCAACAGTGTCATTTGAATATTTGGATGAGATTGTAAAAATGAGTAAAGTATTGTCCAATTTAGAGCCCGATTTATTCATTCTCGAGTTTGAGGGAAACCTAGGCTTAGCATATCATTCGGAATTTCATTATGATGGTCTCTTCGAGACTGACCATCTATGTTGTTGATGTAAAAAATTAGATTACTCTAATAATTCAATCACAGATAAATAAAATGAGACAAAGATTTTTAAAGTGGTTCAGTCTTATATGAATAGCCTATGTCCACTGTTATGTTATTGCTGAGTGTTTGAGAATTCTCGATTACAAGTACTATCAAGAAATTCCGATCCCCTTGAATGAGGGTGATACAAGGTATTTATAGCCCTTAGGCTATACATGAAAGGGTAATTCATTTAATGCTATTCAAGCGTGTGCGTCAAGATGATAAGCATTCAATGAATAGTTGAACTGTTGATTATCTGGCAATAAATGCTGTGGCTGAGGTGTAGCTGCTGTGGTCGAGATGCAACTCGGACCGCCTTAGTTACTCGTCGTTCAAGAGTTCCTCGGAGTGTTGGAGTTCCTCGGAGAATACATAACTTGGTCAGGGAAATGGACTTCCTCGTCGTTATTGTGCCACGTAGACTGACACGTGTCTTCTTATTATTCGTCCATATCAGCATACTAATTTTGGTATCAACAGAAGCCCCCAATGTTTTATATTTCGAACTTTGAGGAGTATGGAACATTCTTTCTCGGTATATGGCAATATTAAATGACCTTCATGGGTTTTAGGAGCATTTTTTTCATATTTGAATTTCTTTCCAAATTCGCAGAATCCGCCTTTTTGAATTTTCATAAGCGCTTCGATCTTTGTGCACTTTTTGTCCTTTTAGCCGCCGGTGGCGTAATAGTTTCTTTTTTGTAATCATTTATTTCGCCGTTTCCTAAGGCAAAGTATTTAAGCTTCTTAGGCAATCATACCGTCTTCTACCTTTTCCAATTTTCTGCTTTCGAGTTTTCCATAGCCTTTCTTTCTCTTGTGCGTTCATCCTTGTTTTCGTTCGTTGTCAATAGATCTCCCTTTATTCCTGTAAGATCTTCTTCCTTCTTCTTCATTTCTTTTATTCACCATGGTTTATATTATTGAATCTTTTAAAAAATTCCGTTCAGATTATTCCATTCCATCTTGGGTAACTTTGGAGGATCTTTCTGAGCCTTCAAATTACTTTCGTTTGGCTGAGGGACATTGATTCCCCAGCCTCTTTATTGCTGAATGTGGATTTTCTTTTCCACCAAACCCTTTGTGTTTAGAGTTCTGTCAACATTTCGATGTTGTCCCTGCAAAAATAGCCCCCAACACATGGAGAATAGTTAATGGGGTGTATAGGTTAAATCAAACTCATGGAACTCGTATAGGAATTCCTGAGATTATGTACTGTTATAGATGGGTTGTTCTAGACAATGTTTATTATTTAAAAACTAGATTTTTGAATTGGGCTTTAGTAGTCAATCTCCCTGATGCTAATAGGGATTATTTTGAACATGGGGTAGTTATAAAAAATTGGCAACATGCCCCTTTGGTTGGAGATGCAGTATATGAGGGTCCCAAATGCCCTCCATATGGCAATGGGATAGGTTATTTTCATTTTATTTTATTTCTGAAACTATGATTTCATTATGTTTGAATAAATGCATGATTGACATTTCAATATGTTTTTGTTTGCAGTTGACAGCAAGAGAAAAACTCCCAAAGAATCAGAATTTAATATAAAGCATTTGAAACATATCTGGAGTTTGCATCAGAAAGTTGCAGACGAGCACGTCAGGTCTGCTTCATACTTGTTGCAATACAGGAGCTATACATCGTCCTTTACTGCTCGTCCTGTGGTCAGCATTCGTGAACCATTGCCAGCTTCTGAGGATTCTTCACCAGACTCTCACATTCCTCTGAGTCAGAAGATGGGCAAAAGAAGAGTTCATGCTATCTTCGAGGAGGCTTCCTCTGCTGGAGATGGAAAAAGAAGCAAGGCTGATGTCCCAAAGGGGACAAAGAAAGTGGATGCTGCTCCTTCTGTTGCTCCTCAGAAGGCTGCCGAGAAGCCCCCAGTGGCTCCTGTACAGAAGGATGCACCTGTGGAAGTAATCACCATCTCTCCAACCAAAAGTTCTTCTTTGGTTGAGGCTGTTGAAAAGATACCGAGGAGACTGAAGAAATCCTCCTCGGTCAGTTTTTCTGAAGCCATTCCCCAGCTCCAAGCTAGTGGAGCTGGTGTTCTAACCATTATTCTCCCGAGTTCTGCAATGAGCTCGGTAAAGACTTGAACTATTCCTGAAGTCAAAGGAATTGAAGAAAATATGTCTAGGGATATGCTGACATCCCTAGCTACTCGTCACATTGCTTCAGTAAGTTTCTCTTATCCTGAATTTTTCTTTCTTTCAGCCAATATATGTATCTCGGCACTGACTTATCATTACCTTCTTTTTCAGCTGGTGAGTTGTTTTAACACCATAGTGAAGAAAGATGAAGCACTCAAGGCTTCTAGCTCCTCGTCTGGAGTGGAGGATGCTTTTCAGGGCTTGGCCCAATCTTTGAAGGAATCCCGTCAAAAATACGACGAGGATAGGGGTGAATGGGAGAATAAGTTGTCTGCGTCTGAAGTAGAGAAGGTACAGTTGGGAAATAAGGTGAGAGACTTGGAGAAGGAGAATAAAAAATTTGCTGAGAATCTCACAAGCTTTGGGGAGCTTGAAAATAAGTTAAAATCGGCCGAGGAAGAGCTGACCCTTCTGCGAGAAGTAAATCGCCAGAAGGAGGAGGTGGAGGCCAAGTTGAAAACCACCGAGGATCTTCTATCCGAGAAGCTCTCCTCGGAGAAAATGAAAAGAAAGGTGGCTGTGAAAAAATAATTTCGAACTGGTTGGGACAAAGGATGGGATAGGGGGGTAGCAGCAATGATGACCCAGGTGCAATATGGGAGTTTGAAATACTTCCGAGATGGTTGGGTTGCTGCCCTGCAGGACCTGAAGGTTAGCGAAGACTTTGAACTTTTTCAACAACATCTTCATGACCCCCCTCTTGTAATTGAAGATGAGGAAGAAGACGAAGCTGTGTCCGAGGAGTCTTAAATGATAGTAGGTGATCAAGTCCTTGCTCCACAACCCAATCAGACAGCCACCGAGGAGATCTCGTATTTGCCTGCTCCTCCTCAACAAGTCTCAACTTCTGCCAATCAACTCATTGTTCCCACCGAGCAACCAAGCTCCTCGTCCCAGCCTCCCGAGAAAGTCTTGGGAGACAAGGAAAAGGTGTGAAGTTGTTCGGTATTTTCTTTCTGTTTTTCTTTTACTTATACTATGTATTCTGAACGCTGTACTCCTTTTGATGATGTAATAAAATCACCTTTTTTATTCCTCTGCGTTGTTGATGTTCTGTCTTCTTCTTTTATTAACTTTTGCCTTCTCTTCTTTACTAGTTTGTGGCTAGAATGGAATTATTATTTGCCAATGATACAAATTTGATGCAGCAATGCCATGAATATTATAAGGCTGGTCACACAGACCTAAGTGCATCTGAAGTTGCTGATATCTTTGGTCATGATGCTTCTGAGCAGGCAGTTGAGGCTTATCAGTACCTGAAGGGTTTACTTGACCGAGTTGTGGCCAATAATGTGGCCTATTACGAAATGATCGAGGATCTTCAATGTACCTTAGAATACCTTCAAAATCAGTATAAGGAATCAACTACCCTGTTGCATGAGGGGTATGAGAAGAGGTATTAGCAGCTTTCTACCGAGAAGGGCTACGATAAACTCCTGGCTGGGTACGATGTCAGAGAGAGAACCCTAAAGGGTGAAGTTGAAGCCTGTAGACAGATTGCCGAGCTGCTAGAGCAAGAAAATAACAATTTGCGGAAAGAGCTGGCACAGTATAAGTCTGCAGCATCTTCTTCAACAGCTGTAATCCCAGTGACTGACGAGGGATTTTCCTTTCTAGAGGTTGAGAATGCCAAATTAAGGCAAGAGTTGGATACCTTGAGAAGGTCGGGTACTTCTACTGCTACTCGGGGACGAGGAAGAAGTTCTCGTGGTCGAGGAAGAGTTGCTTAGGATATTATCGAGGAACAGAGTACTCCACCTACTCGGGGTCGATCAAAAGGTCTTCATCGTTCTGTTAAAGATGCTCGTACTCAATCAACATTGGAAACCCAAGCGTTCCAATTGAATGCAACAGATCGGGCTTTGTCTGAAATGTCCAAGAAAATCCAAACTCTGGAGGATCAACTTGCTTCGACAAAGTCTTCTCTGGATAATAAGGATGTTCTTGCTAGAAACCTTCATGAGAAGCTTGAAAAGTTGACATTTCAATTTAATAAACAGCCCAGGGAGTTCTGGATGGCTGATACAACGAAGCGTTATTCCATTTAGATGATCGTATCCAGAATGCCAAAACGAGGGCTACAAGCAAGGTTGGCTGAATGCCTTGGGCGTGCTGAAGCTCGAACAGGGGCACTACCTGTGGGATTATTATGATCCTGGGGTTCTTGACCTGCCTGTGCCACCGTATAACTTGGACATGGAATGGATCCCAGCTCGTGCCATTCCTCGGAACTTAATTGCAAAATACCTCGGTGACTACAATCTTAATTCTAAGATCGAGGTATCTCGTCCCGAGCATCTACTGGACACTCCTTCAATAATGAACGTCCGAATGCTCCGAGATATTAACTTCATTAATTCTCCCCTTTGCTTGGAAGATCCTCCTGCTGGCGAGGAGCCTATATCGAAAGCTGAAGGAAAAAAGCCAATAGAATAGGAAATTATGATGTAATAATTAGTACACAATTTGATATCAATGTAATAAACTTGTGTAACTCATTTTGACTTTAATGAAAGAATTTCATTTTTTGTTTGCAAATTTGTATTGCTCTTGTATTTGCCAAACACTTTATATTTGTGCTTGCATAACAATATTGTGTGATTCATCGACCAACTTAGTAATAAAAAGTTACAAGTATCAGAAATGTTGCTCGATCACTTAATAAAGTAATGAGTATAAAAATGTTGAAAATTATTCCAACTAACCAAGGTTGTTAAATTGTGCTTATCGACCAATTATAGTTAATGGGTTTTTATCCCCGACCAGCTATACTTGGTACTGTTTAAAATATTTTCTCCTCGTCGACCAACTACAGTTAGTGGATTTTTATCTCCGACCAACCATACTTGATTCAGTTTGGAATATTTTGTTCTTCGAAGAACTTTTATGTAATAAACTTACCTCCCGACCAACATAAGTTGACATTTGAGAGCATATCTTGTTTCCTAACCAAACACGTTTGCATTTTTAGGAGTCTCGTGTTCTCGCTCTTTTACCAACCGGAGTTGGTCTGAGTTCGAACTATCATGTCCACTTGCTCTTTTACCAACCTGAGTTGGTCACGCTAGTGTACGCCTCCTAACCAAAGGAGTATAGTTTGTTCTCGCCCTTTTACCAATCGGAGTTGGTCGTGGGTTTGAACTATCATGTCCACTAGCTCTTTTACCAACCTGAGTTGGTCACGCTAGTGTACGCCTCCTAACCAAAGGATTATAGTTTGTTCTCTCCCTTTTACCAACCGGAGTTGGTCGTGGGTTTGAACTATCATGTCCACTAGCTCTTTTACCAACCTGAGTTGGTCACGCTAGTGTACGCCTCCTAACCAAAGGAGTATAGTTTGTTCTCGCCCTTTTACCAACCGGAGTTGGTCGTGGGTTTGAACTATCAGTGTTGCTTTTATTGCTGAACAGCATAGTGTTGTACACTAGTATTCCCCGAAAAACTTTCGATGAAAAGAAAGAAGATGGAGAAACATCATCGTTTTATTCATATTGATGAAATTGCTTTACATTTTACATCACTGATAATATTTGCGTAGGTGTTCAGCATTCCATGCATTCTTAAATTCCTCTCCTTCTAGAGTCGTTATTCGGTAAGTTCCTGGTCGAACAACTTCTGTAACTCGGTAAGGTCCGTGCCAGTTTGCTTCCAATTTATTGTGCTTCTGAATGACCTTCTTTAGCACGTAATCTCCTTCTTTTAAGTCGCATTTCTTCACCCTCTTGTTGTAGAACATAGCTGTTCGTTGTTGGTAAGAAGCATTCCTAATGGCTGCCTCTTCTCTAACCTCTTCGAGCATATCCAAATCCAATCTTCTCATTAAGTTGCTAACTGGGGAATTGAAATTCAGCACTCTATGTGTTGGAAGACCCAACTCGGCAGGTATTACAGCTTCACTTCCAAATGCCAGCATATATGGTGATTCTCCAGTTGCTGCTCGGGGAGTTGTTCGGTAAGCCCACAATACTGACTGTAGCTCATTAATCCAATTAGCTTTAGCTTCACTTAGCCTCTTCTTCAAACCATTGAGTAATGTTTTGTTCATCACTTCAGTCTGTCCATTACTTTGAGGATGGCTTGGTGCTGAATGAATCTTCAAAATGTTTGATTGTCGACAATAGGCAGCAAACTCCTCGTTATCGAATTGTGTTCCATGGTCTGTGATGAAGGCATGAGGTAGACCATATCGGCAGATAATGTTCTTCCAAACGAACTGGTACACCTTTTCGTATGTCATATCAATAAGTGGCTCAGCTTCTACCCACTTAGTAAAATAATCCACTGCGACGACGAGGTACTTGAATCTTCCTCGGGTCGTTGGCAGTGGTCCAACCAAATCAATTCCCCACATGGCAAATGGCCAAGGGGAAGTTATCGGTGTCAACAATGCTTGTGGAGTTTGTCGGATGGAAGAAAAACGTTAGCACTTATCATATCTCTTAGCATAGGCTATACAATCAGCCCTCATCGTCGGCCAGTAGTATCCTTGCGTCATCACCCTTTGCAAAAGTGTCCGACCTGCCACATGTGCTCCACAGGATCCTTCATGGATTTCTTCAATCAATTCTTTCACCTCGGAGGGATGTACACATCTTTGCAAACCTGCCATAATTCCTCGTCTATACAAAACACCATTAGTTAGTACATACCGAGCAGCTTTATACTTCAATTTCTTGGCAACGAGCTTATCCTCCGGTAATTCTCCTTCTTCAATGTATGCCCTGATAGGATCCATCCAAGATGGTCCTAAATCAAGGGTAATAATATTCACCGTCAGGTCTTCATCTATGCTCCGACTTTCTAATACTCTAATTGGTATCGTTCTTCGCAGCTCGGTACGAGAAGCTGATGCTAGTCGGGCCAGTGCGTCTGCTCGCGCATTCTCCATTCTTGGTATTCTCATCAATTGAATTGCATCAAATTTTGCCAACAACTCCATCACCTTAGCATGATATTTGACCATTAATTCTCCTTTAACTGCATATATTCCCATTATTTGATTCACAATTAATTGAGAATCACTGAATACCATCACTTGCTGTGCTTCCATAATCTTTGCTAAGTTAAGACCTGCTATCATGGCCTCATACTCAGCCTCATTATTGGAGGCTTTGAATTGGAATCGCAGAGCATATTCCATGTCAATCTCGTCTGGGGTGTTCAAAACAATCCCTGCTCCACAACCTGTTGTACAAGATGACCCATCTACATACAATCTCCATGTAGGTAACTCGTCTTCAAATTTCTTATCTGACAAAATTCCTCAGTGAAATATTTGTTGTTTTTTTTATCCTCCCCTAGTAATTTTCGCTCCTCGTCGACCATCTCTTCTCACCCTTTTACCAACCGGAGTTGGTCTGGGTTTGAATTTGATGATCTTTCTACATCCACAAGCCCTTTTACCAACCGGAGTTGGTCTGGACTTATGTCTGATGATCCTGTAACATCCACAGGTTGGTCAGCGAGCAATTTTTGTTCCTCGGGGGTATCAAGATATGTAAACTCTGCTATGAAATCGGCTACAGCTTGCCCTTTTAATGATGATCTGGGTTCATACACAATATCATATTCACCGAGCTCTATTGCCCAGTACATCAGTCTCCCTGATTTTTCTGGCTTATGAAGGGCTTGTCTTAGTGGCATGTCGGTATACACAACGATGGTATGGGCCTGGAAATATGGCCTCATTCTTCTACTTGCTTCAATTAATGCCAATGCCAATTTTTCCAGCTTTGGGTATCTGATCTCTGCACCTCGGAAAGCGTTACTTGTGTAATAAATTGGTTTTTGGACTCCATTCTCCAATCTGATCAATGCCGAGCTGACTGCATTCTCCGATATTGCCAGGTACAAGTACAACTTTTCTCCCATTACTGGCCTGGACAACAGTGGAGGTTCTCCCAAATATTTTTTCAAGTCTTGAAAGGCTTTTTCACATTCGTCATTCCACTCGAAAGTTTTTCGAAGTGTTTTGAAGAATGGGAGACATCTATCAGTTGCTCGGGATACAAATCTGTTGAGCGCTGCAACTCGTCCTGTAAGACTCTGCACCTCTTTCTTCGTCGTTGGAGATCGCAACCCTAAAAGAGCTTTGATCTTTTTCGGATTCTCCTCAATGCCTCGCTGGTTGACAATGTACCCGAGGAACATTCCTTCTCGTACTCTAAATGTGCACTTCTTCGGGTTGAGCTTCATTTGGTATTTATCCAGTTGATCAAAGGTCTGACCTAAGTCAACTAGATGATCAGCAACTTTCTTGCTCTTTGTCAGCATATCATCGATATAGACTTCCATATTGCAACTGATTTTTTCGGCAAAAACCTTGTTCATCAGCCGCTGGTATATCGCTCCTGCATTTTTCAAACCAAAAGGCATAACATTGTAACAATAAGTTCCCCTAGGGGTAATAGAAGAAGTACTTTGCCTGTCTTCAGGTTTCATTTTGATCTGGTTGTAACCAGAGTAAGCATCCATGAAACTGAGCAACTCGTGTCCCGAGGTGGCGTCCACTAGTTGATCGATTCTGGGCAATGGAAAGTGATCTTTTGGGCATGCCTTGTTGAGATCGGTGAAATCAACACACATTCTCCATTTATTGTTCTTCTTCTTTACCATCACCACGTTGGCTAACCAGTCTGGATATTTCAAATCTTCAATGAATTGAGCTTTCTGGAGTTTGTCGACCTCCTCTTGTATAGCTTGATTCTTCTCGGGACTAAATACTCTTCTTCTCTGCTTTATAGGTTTGATCTCCTTATTCACATTGAGCTCATGACATAAGAAGTTTGGATCTATTCCTGGCATGTCTTCATGACTCCATGCAAAAGTTTTCTTCCTGTTTCGTAAGAAAGTTATCAATTCCTGTTTTATCGAGGCATCCAATGACGAACCTATGTGGGTTACTCGTTCAGGGTGCTCGTCGTCCAGAATAACATTTTCTGTAGATTCCACCACCTGTCCTTTTACAAGTTGGGATTCTTCTCTGGGATCCAATGTTTCAATTTCTATACCTTCATCCACCTGGTAGGTAGTAGTCTTTTTCCTTGACTCTTCAAGCTCCTCTTGCTCGGCAGATGAATAATAGCATTCCCGAGCTACTTTTTGATCACCTTTCACAACTCCTACTCCAAAATTTATTGGGAATTTTAAGCACTGATGTACTGTAGATGGGACTGCTTCGAACTTCTTCAAACTAACTCTTCCCATGATGATGTTGTAAGCTGACTGCACATTCTTATCCATTACAAAGAAGCGTATTCTCTCTGTTCGACAAGCAGGCCAAGTTCCAATGAATATATCCAACTTGATCGTCCCAAGTGGAAAAACTTTCTCGCCAGCAAAAACCAGAAGAGGTCTATGATAAGGTTCCAATTGAGATAATTTTAAATTTAAACTGTCAAAGCATGAATAGTACATGATGTCTGCCGAACTACCATTGTCTACCAGCACCCTTGAAATCACTACTTCTTTCATCCTCATTTTGATTACCAAAGGGTCGTCGTGAGGGTAAAGAACACCTGCCAGGTCGTTTTTTGAAAAGCCAATGACCAGCTTCTCTTTGTTTACCTTCCTCGGACGATCCTCCTCGGCCAAATTTATTCGCTGAATGTACGAGCAAGCTTGGGCCTCTCCGAGGTAAGCCTTTCTTTCTGCAGTAAGGTCTCCTCCTCCTGCATCTCCTCCTGTAATAACATTACAATCAAATGAACCAAAACGTATGGAAAATACCTCTCGTTCTGGCTGCCTTGGTTTCTTGGGAAGATCGGGGTCATCATCTGGATCATCTTCATGATTTCTCTTCTTTTTCTCCTCTGCTCGACGAGGAGATCTAGACCTCTCTCTAGTTCGATCATTATTTCTTCTTTCCCCTCCCCGATCAACATACTTCGCTAGCTTTCCTCTTCGGATGAGTGTTTCAATCTCGTTCTGAAGAGCTATGCAATTTTTGGTCATATGACCATGATCCTTATGAAACTCGCAATATTTATCCCTGTTCCTCGTATCAGGGTCTGACCTCAGTTTCTTCGGCCACTTTACCTCCTCGCTATTCTTGATTTCTTCCAAGACATGATTAATACCCATTTTCAAAGGAGTATAATTATCGAATTTCTTCAGGACTTCCCGTGATGTTTTATTATTCTTGGAATGCCTGTCACCGCCATTGCCCTTATGCTCTTTCTTTTTAGATTTGTCGACTTTCACCTTGGTTTCTTTATCCATATTCTTCTTCGCAGCCATAGCCTCCTCGACATTCATGATTTTGGCCGCTTTTGCCATCAACTCTGACATAGTTGTAGGTGGATCTTTGGCCAAAGTGTAGTACAACTTGTTAGGTCATAACCCACTCATCAAGGCGGTGATTGCTGTCTTTTCTTAATAACCTATGACTTCTAGCTTCTCGTTATTGAAACGAGTTATGTAATCTCTAGTACTCTCACCAGATTTTTGTCTAACACTTAACAAGTGTGCTACTCTTTCTACTGGCTTTGCTCCAAAACAGAAATTGCCAATGAACAACTCGACCAACTGAAAGAAAGTTAAAATCTTTCCCCGAGGAAGATTGTTGTACCATATTTGGGCAGATCCAGTAAGAGTTCCAGAGAATGCTCTACATCTCATCTCGTCGGGGACAACATAGATGTCGGCAGCAGCCTGATATTGCTCTATGTGAAGAACATGATCTGTCTTTCCATCATACTTGGGGGTCACCACGGGTGCTTTAAATTTCAACGGTGTAGGAAAATCCACAATGGCCTGTACAAAAGGTGTCCCTCGAACAAAAGTTCGTTGTAGGGGATTCTTTGCCTTAGCCATTTCTCCCAATCTATCCTCCAACCGCTGAATGGAACCTTTCCACGCATCATTTACCTCCTCGAGCCTATTAGTTCGAGCAATTGATTGTTCTGAAGTAGCCTCCTGAGATCTATCTTGACGAGCAACTGGTCGTGATTGTGTTGATCCTTCTCTTAGATCTAATGGTTGTCGAAAACTCCTCGACATGGTCTTAGGTGGACTCCTATTCCTTCTAGGGCCTAATCAGCTGAAAGGAGACACTCTGCTCAGTCTTTCCAAGGTGCTGGGTCTTTCTGGAGAGAGAGTGATACGTTGATCAGTATCTGTAGCCCGTATTGACGAAGTTCGCCCAGGTTGATAAGAGAAATCATTAGATTCCTCATTACGATATGACTCAGTACGCCTGGATCGTGAAGAAAGTAAATATGTTTTCCTCTGACCACTTCGTTGTCCTGAATGCGCAGGTGCACCGCTATGAAGGGTTTATATGAGTTGACGCATTATTTCTTGCATGGCGGTTTGTCCTTGAGCCAGATTCGTCATAATTCCAGCCAGATCAGGAGGTGTAGAGGGATTTGGAGGATTTCCAGCATTTCCAGCGTTTCGATTGCTAGATTCTGGATTGTCTGCCATTGATGATGAATAATTCTTGGTGAAAAATGATAACAACAGTCATTTCCCACAGACGGCGCCAATCTGTTGATGTAAAAAATTAGATTACTCTAATAATTCAATTACAGATAAATAAAATGAGACAAAGATTTTTAAAGTGGTTCAGCCTTATATGAATGGCCTACGTCCACTGTTATGTTATTGCTGAGTGTTTGGGAATTCTCGATTACAAGTACTATCAAGAAATTCCGATCGCCTTGAATTAGGGTGATACAAGGTATATAGCCCTTAGGCTGTACATGAAAGGGTAATTCATTTAATGCTATTCAAGCGTGTGCGTCAAGATGATAAGCATTCAATGAATAGTTGAACTGTTGATTATCTGGCAATAAATGTTGTAGCCGAGGTGTAGCTGCTGTGATCGAGATGCATCTCGGACCGCCTTAGTTACTCGTCGTTCAAGAGTTCCTCGGAGTGTTGGAGTTCCTCGGAGAATACATGACTTGGTCAGGGAAATGGACTTCCTCGTCGCTATTGTGCCACGTAGACTGACACGTGTCTTCTTATTATTCGTCCATATCAGCATACTAATTTTGGTATCAACATATGTTATCAAGTGACTGCGCACCTCTATAATTTCACTCACCACACTCATTATGCGCCTTCATGTGTATACTTTGTCGATTGGGTTGACTCTCAATTGTTCAGACTTTTTATTTATGGTGCAATGTATGTGAGATCGGTGGGAAGGTGGTAACACAAGAGGAAATTCACGAGTAATATCGTCCTTTTACTTCTATACTTTATTTACTTTGTCCATATTTTTAGTTTGAGCATACATTGAAGACAATGTAAAATTTAGGTTTGGGGGTAAGGATGGTATTTTTGAAAAAAAAAAAAAGATTTTCAATATAATTGTATTTTGAAACGATTTCTTAATATAGAATTAATGCATGGATCTATTAACTTATGCAATTTTTTACACATTAGCCATATAATGTGATCGAAAATGGATATTGAGGCGAGAGTTAATACGCTTAACGAATAAATGTGGAGATTTTAACCCGATGAGATTTTATGCCATTCATCGTTTTCGAGAGATTTAAATCAATCCGAGTTAAAATAACTCAATCTTTCCTTCAGTGATAAATTCATTGATGATCTCAAATTATTTGTTTTGTTCGATTACTGAAAATAAAAGGACAAATGTGAATCTTAAGCACTAGAAGTCTTAGTAAGTCATCTTAAGATACAAATCAAATTAATGAAACGTGAAATGAGATTAGGCTATCGTTTGAAAGCCAAAAATTAAGCCTAAAATTCAACCTTTTTACATTATTCTATTGCAAGCCCATTTGAGCCAAAAAGAAAATATTCCTTTTGTTGAAAATCTATTATCATACCCAACTCCAACTGGGAGTTTAAAGCCCATAAAAAGAAGACATACCCATTTTTTGAGAATACTAGGGTAAAATTACGGTAGGAAAAAGGCCAAAAGAAAAGAGGTTGCAAAAATAATGTGTGAAGAAAGAAAAATAAAAGGAGGAAGAAAGAAAGAAAAAAAAATGTGAGAAAAAAAAATAGAGGTTGGAAGAAAAGTGCCTAAAAGTCAAAATGCCAAAAAACCTCTATATTCTTAGAAATTTTGAACTCCAAAAATCATTATTTCTATCCAAATCTGAGACTACAATACAACCAAAGAAAGTTCTAATCGATCTTAAGCGAAATTAGTTAAAGTGTGAAGAGAAGATGAATAGGACCTATGGTGTGATTCAATATTTTCAAAAATTAATCGATTTTCCATTCATGAGATCATATTCATCCACTATAAAAAGTTCGTTTTCCATCATGTATATGTGAAATTTGTTCATTTAAATTTACTCTTTTATTCACATATACCGAGAGAAAAGAACCCATTTTCGAGTGTTCAATTGAGAGTGCATCCCGTGAGATTTTAAAATGAATACAAACTTTCGAATAAGAAATGTAACGATCAAATCTTTTGAAATGTATGGTTATATTGGTTATGCACACACACACGATAAGTTGAGATTGAGAAATGAAGTTCTACTATATTTGTGAAGTTTGCATTCAAACTTGCTTATATTACTTTTGAGTCTTTTGTACTGAGTAAAGTTTTAGAATTTTGTGGGTATATTCACTGCAAACCCTCACGAAACAAAACTCATCCACTAGGGTAACCTAGGGGTTTAACGGCTTGTTGCACATACTAAGTGCAACCGTGATTCCTACGAAAGTGAGTTAGATTTTAAAATTTTAGTTTTGCCCGAGGACTAGCAAAGATTAGGTTTGGGGGTATTTGATGAGTGCATTATTTTGCATGAATTATGTCCAAATCTAGGCCTTTTTATACCCGTTGTATCATAAATAATGAGCTTTTCGAGTCTTTTTCGTAAAATAAAAGAAAAATACAAGTTTGAATAAAATTCGAGTTAAAAAATACAGTAAGGGATAAAATTATAATTTTAGAAACTTTATGAGCTTGAAAATAATTTTTAAATGTTTATCTAGGCAAAATAAAGTTCTCACTGAAATCAAAACGAGCAATTAATGAATTTCGGGGGCTAAAATGCAAAGAGGGGAATTTTGTAAATTTTAAATATCTGTGACCCTAAATTTGAATTAATTATTTTTATTTTTAATTTTTTTGTATTTTTACAGGTACCCCAAAAATTTGGACAACAAATGAGTCGATGTGTACAAATTGTCAGCATACATCGCGACGCGACATGACACAGTTGACACAACTGGACTAAATATTTTTTATAAAATCGTTCGAGTGTACATTGAAGCCGTGCCATAGCTTTTCGAAAAGATCTTGACAAGGCTGACAACTTTGAAGTTCAGACGAAAAAGAGATGTTGAAGTATTAGAGGTAAAAAATGCGATTAAAGCTGGTGGTGTGAATAGTGATGTGAATAGTGCCAAAATTGGGGATAATTATCTACAACTCTTCCTAAGACTCCATGGGATAATTATCAGCTCAAATATAACCAATCAGGGAGAATCTCATCCCATCCAAATACCCTATCCCTAAGCCTATAAATAGGACCCTTGAGTTCATTATTTTTTACAAAGAGTTGTAGAGAGAGCTTTAGTGATAGTTTTTGGTTCCTTATTTTAAGAGTATATTTTTATTGAGAGTCAATAATTATTTTGTGGGAGGAATTCTGTCAAGAATATTTGTTTACATCATTTGTAAGTTTGTTCATTTAATGCAAATTAGTATTCATTCTTGCAAATTTATTATGTCCACAATTATGCTCGCTTAATTTTCTTACTAGGATTAGGTGAAATTTATCATGTGTGATTAATATTGTGTGTGATTTAAATTCGTTTTTGTTCCCAATATGTGCTAAATACTTTTAAAAAAATCGGTATTCATTTAAAACGACACGAGAGTGCGTTTTAAACCTTTGGCATTGTTTGAAAAAAATCATTTTATTTTATTTTAAGTATGAGTACTTTTTTATGGGTTATACTTTTATTAAATCGATTGATAGCCCGTGCTTAAAGACTATATTTTAAAATTTAAAAGTGAACTTTTTAAGGGAATAGGGATTTTAGACGTCTAAATTTAGAGACGTTAAATTTTATTTTGGACTTATAACGTGTTATTTTTTCGAATTAAATACGACGAGAGTCGGTTTAATTTGAGTTATAAAACTAGAAATGACGAATTTAAATTATTGCATAATGTTAGTTAAACGTGTTAAATGGATCCAACGTCCTAATTTTCATGCTTATTTGATTATATCTCTCGTAGTTATATTTTTTATGTGTGTTTGCTTAGTTAATACCACATCCCATTTCCAAACTCATTTCGCCTAGTTGGACAGTCACAATAATTTTTAACGAGAAAAAAATGATAAATTCTCTTGGGTTCGACCCGTACTTACAGTCACTATTTTATAATATCCCATGCACTTGCGGTATTTTATAAAATTGACAACACTTGTTTTTTGGCATTTTTCCTACCGTAATTTTACCCTAGTATTCTTAGAAAATGGGTATGGCTTCTTTTTATGGGTTTTAATCTCCCATGTAGGATAATTGGGTTTTCAATAAAAGGCTTATTTTTTTGGCTCAAATGGGCTTGCCATGTAATAATGTAAAAATGTTGGAGTTCGGACTTAATTTTTGAGCTTTCAAACGATGACCTAATCTAATTTCTTAAGTTTCATTGAATTTAATTTGTATCTCAAGACGACTTGCTAAGACTTCTAGTACTTAAAATTCACATTTTGACTTTTGTTTCCAATAATCGAACAAAGCAATGAATTTGAGATCATCAACGAATTTATCACTGAAGGAAAGTTTGAGTTATTTTAACTCCGATTGCTTTAAATCTCTCAAAAACGATGAATGGAACAATATCTCACCGGTTTAAAATCTCCACATTTATTCGTTAAGCATATTAACTTTCATCTCAATATCTATTTTCGATCATATTATATGGCTAATGTGTAAAAATTTCATAAGTTGAGAGATCTATGAATGAATTCTGTATTAAGAAATCGTTTCAAAACTCAACTATATTGAAAATATTTTTTTTTCAAAAATACTATCCTTACCCCCAAACTGAAATTTTACATTGTCCTCAATGTATGCTCAAACTAGAAATATGGACAAAGTAAATAAAGTACAGAATTAAAAGGACGATATTACCCGTGAATTTTCACTTGCGTTACCAACTTCCAACCTATCTCACATTCCTTTCATCATAAATCAAAAGTCCGAACAATTGGGAGTCAACATAATCAATAAAGTATACACATGAAGGCACATAATGAATGTGAGTGAACTTTACGAGATGCGCAATCACATTATAACATAATTGGTCAGACTCGATGAGACTATCATAATGAAATTTGGAATAACATGTTAAGACTAGGTTTCCCTCAAACTCGAGAATGAATAAATAGGGCTCTAGATCGGACGATTTTATACGCATTTCCTCAATCTCATCCAAATACTCCAGTGAGATAAGTGGACATGGTAGAACAGGACAATGCAGTATGAAAAAACATGTGTCACCAGGTGGAAACGCTCGAATGATTTTTTCAATCTCATCACTAATAGATAAAACTTCACGTGCCAGCATACTCTCAAAATGATCGGGCATATTTTCACAGAGAAAGAATTGATATATCATATTGTCCCAATTTCTCTCCTCTAAGTAACGAAATGAGTCCAATAACGACTGGACTTCAATTGTAACATCATCATCAATAGGACCGAATTCTTTCTCAAAATCTTCAAGACTCATACCTAGAGACAGATTAGGCGGCCAAGCACGTAAATTAGCTATGTCACTATTCTGTGGGGTAGTGACATCGTTCACTTCTTCAATGTACTTGACTTCATTCTCTCCCTCATCAGATGATGGCTTCTCTAAATTAAACACATTTAAACCTATGGTCATGTTCCCAAATGACAGGTTCAGTTGCCCACTACGACATCGAATGACAGCATCGGAGGTGGCCAAAAAGGGTCGACGGAGGATGATCGAGATTTGTGTGGATGAGTTTAGTACGTGTTGCATGTCTAAGACCACAAAGTCTACTGGAAAGATAAAATCACCCACTTTAATCAAGACATCCTCTACAATACCTCTAGGAACCCTAATAGATCAATCAGCTAAGGACGAGGTCATCTTAATGGGATTTAACTCCCCTAAACCTAGTTTCTTGTACACGGTGTATGACAGAAGGTTCACACTAGATCCTAAGTCTAAGAGAGATTTCTCGAAGTGATGCTCCCCTATCTTAATAGAGATCGTCGGCATCCCGTGATCCTGGTACTTGATGGGAGTTCTATAGTAAATGATCAAGCTAGCTAGCTCGATGAGAAAAGCTTTCTTGGGCACGTTGGTGTTTCTCTTGAAGGTACAAAGGTCCTTCAAAAATTTGGCATAGGATGGGACTTGTTGTATAGCGTCAAGCAAAGGGATATTGATTTGTACTTACTTGAACACTCCCAACATCTTATCAACTTGCACCTTCTTCTTTTAGGGCACCAATCGTTGGGGAAATGGAGATTTTGGAACATAGGTCTCTACAGATGGCTCGGAGGATGAGGGTGGGGAGAAAGTTTGATCCACGAGTGTATCTTACTTTTCTCCTTACGTTTCTCGGATTCACTTTCGGTGGGTGGTGGAACCTTTTTCTCTACTTTCTTACCGGACCTAAGCGTAATGATGGCTTTGATATCCTCTTAGGTTTTTGATGAACTGACAATATCTTGCATACAATATTGACCTTTAGTATATTACCTTTAATATTGGGCTTAGGTTGACTCAGGAATGTTCATTTTCTCCTCTCACTCAACGCATTCGCAAGTTGGCTCACTTGAACCTTGTGTTTGGCTATGGATTGACTGCTCACGTGCAAGCTCTGTTGGGTGGATTAGAGGACACTTTGAATTGACTGCTGGAATTGGAGGATACTTTGAGCAAGAAAATTCATCGTATACTTTAAAGTTAGGATTTTTTTGGATGAAGGATACGATGGTTCGGGGGCATTCTTATAGAAACCCGAAGGTGGGTGGAACAAGAAAAATTGGGGTGGTCCCGCCACCACGAATTGTACGCATTGGAATACGGGTCATACTTTGGCCTATTTTGGTAAAGGGCATTGGCTTGCTTGGTATGTGCCTTGTGGGTCGGAAGGGCGAGACAATTTTCGACTAAGTGGTTGAATGTGTCGCAAAGTCTACACATAGGAGAACCTAAATGTTGTACGATCGAAGGTGCGTCTTGATTGCCCTCTTTGCTCGTCTCTAAAGCTTTTAAACGTCGGGATAATATGTCCAATTTGTCATTTAAATCATAACTTTGTTCGACTTGGTGAGCGAAATCCTCATTGGACGTGGTGGACCTAGATTCTCCATTGGGTGCCCATCACTGGGACATTTTGGCTATGGCTTCTAGGAACATCCACGCGTCGATCTCATTTTTCTCAGTAAAACCATCGTTACAGAGTGACTCAAGCATGGTTCGAGTATGACAATCGAACCCCTCATACGAAATTTAGACTTGGCATCCCATCTCAATCTCATGGTGCGGACATTGAAGTAGCAAGTCCTTGAATCTTTCCAAATACATCCATAAGGCTTCTCCCTCTTTTTGGCTAAATGTGTTGATGGGGTGACGTATCGACGTCGTCTTTTGGTTGTGAAATTTTTTTTGCAGGAAGACGACACTCATTTGGTTCCAAGTGGTGATGGATTTGGGTGTTAACGAGTTGCACCAACTCTTGGCTTTGTCTTTCAACGAGAATGGGAACAATTTAAGTTTGACAATATCATCGGTGAGTTATTGATACTTAATGGTCCCACATATCTCCTTGAATTCCCAAATATGAAGGTAGGCATCCTCTTTATCGATACCTTTAAACACATGCAAAATTTGGATAGTCCCATGATGGAATATGAAATTATTCGCAGTGTGATCGGGTAGACGTATGCACGAAGGTTGACTAGACCTAGTCGGATAAAGGTAATCTGTAAGCGCACGTGGTGCTAACTCATCTTCCATCTTGGTGAATATAAAAAATCTACCTACGTAAGTATCGAAGATGCTAGACTCCACACTCGAGAAACGACCGGTATGATCTCGAAACCAACTTCGTATAAACTGAGCTAACTCGATTTCTTTTTTTTACACTTTTTTTATGTGAAGAAAAATAAAAAAAATTATTTGACTCAAACCACATAATTCTTATCTAACACAAAGCAATTTGAATTATCTAATTTAGGTGAGGAGAGTTTTAATTTTAAAATCTAGTTTTTTCGAGAATAATCGATGACAGCAAGGGTATCTGAATTAATCTCCCTAATTAGACAACTCCTACTCTTTGACAAGGGAAAATTTAAAAGACAACCAACTACGGTTATCGCCTCAAATACCATTTTTTTCTTCAGGTAGGTGGTTGGTACGAAGACACATTAAAAACTACCAATCTTAGACAAGGAGAAATGAGATTAATTTGACAAGTTCGCGTTGGGGTAACTTTTAATTCTAGCCTCGTTAAGAGATTTCCTATGAGCCATGTGATATTCTAAGGACAACGTCTACTTTATTTTAAATTAAATGTGATGGCTCAGGATATGCAAATGCTTGGTTATTCAGTGATTTTATGGCCAAGAAAGGGTGATGAAATCCCCACCTTATCTTTCACACGGGTTTTGCCTTTAAGTCAATTTATGCAACGTGTTGAATTATATGCGAAATTAAACCACTTAGGAGCACACAAAAACGTACCTTCAGCGTGAACTTTTTACGGTCACTTGTTTATGCCAGACCGAAGTTTAAGTATATCGATCGGAGGGAAATGTCGCCTACGTTTCAGTCATCCGCGAGAGTTCCTTGTTCTCGTGACAAGATTGCACAATTTTTTCTCCACGTTCGCTCACCATTGCACACCTTTGCAAATTTTTCTTCACTTTTGCCACCATTTTTTTTCTTTTTTCTTTTTTGAATGTGCTTCTGAAAAAAAACTACATCAAATATAAAGTGTGAGAAAAAAAAAAACACGACACATGCACTAGCGGGATATTTAACACCCAAACAAAAATGACCAAGCACACTTATGAAATAATTTATTTTATTTCTTTCATTTCGAAAATTACAACTAGGAGAAAAAAAATATTTTTTTGAATTTTTGGATTTTTTTATGGACTATTGACCAAAAAAACAATTCTGGAAATTTTTAAAATGACCAAGCACAACTTATTATTTTAAAATGAATATCAAATTTTTAAAACTTTTAGAACATATCGAGAAATAAAGACGAATTTAAACTACACACAATAAACTTCACCTAGTCCTAGTAAAGAAATTAAGCTAGCATAACTGAGGACAAAATATAAATGCAAGAATGAATATTAATTTTCATTAATAAATCAATTTACAAAAATAATCGAGTCTTACAATTGATCTTGACAAAACTTCTCCCTCAAAAGAATAATTCTTGGCCCTCAATAAAAACGTACTCTCAAAATAAAGGAACCAAAAACTATCTCTCAAGCTCTCTAATTTCTCTCTAGCAAAATAATGAGCCAAAGGGTCTTATTTATAGGGTTAGGAATGAAGTGTTGGAGTTGGAACGAAACTCTCTTTGATTGGTTGTATTTGAGCTTATAATTATCTCATGGATTCTTGGGAAGAGTTAGAAATAATTGAGAAGTATTTTTTTTAAATTAATTATCCCCAATTATGGCACTATTCACAGTACCATCTTTAATCGCATTTTTGACCTCCAAAACTTCATAATCTCATTTTCGTCTGAATTTCAAAGTTGTGAGTCACTACACCAAATCTGCCGAATTGTCACGGTCATTAACCTTGACAAGTTGGACTTGTCAAGGTCAATGACCGTGACAATTCTGGGGGTGACAACTTTTTTTATCACGGACTTGTCACGGTCATTGATCGTGACAAGTTCGTTAAACTTATCACGGTCCTTGACCTTGACAAGTTTTGTCACGGTTAAGGACCGTGACAAACCCGTGACTTTTAATAAAAAATTGTCACGGTCAATGATCGTGACAATTCTGGGCAGAATTGAAAAAAAATCTGTTGGGCAGTATGGCCACTGCCACTGTCCAGCAGTATATTTGTACCTATTATAGCAACGTTGTACCTGCTCAAACATCATATATCCAAATAAAATAGAGATAATACAAATATACATTCAAAAAAATATGCATCATGATATAATTCAAATGTAACAACTTAAAATAATTCAATTCAAATAATGTCACTACATGTTTGTGGTAATGTTAACTCTGAGGAGGTGAGTAGGTCACACGATATACGAATTAACACCCCCAGCAATATACATCATGCCACATTGTTCGCAAAACCACAAGGGGGATTTCTCCTTCCCGGGTATCACATGCGTAACGAGCACCTTGGACTCGATGTCTTGATGCAAACGTCCATGAACTGGCCTACCCTGGACGGTATTCGGGTCCCTCAACCCCCGCCCTATCCGCTGGCCATCAAATATGTCCAGTAAAAACACACTCGACCAACCAAGTCTCGACATCGGTTGGTTGAAGGGAGCCAAATAGGGGAGTGGATCATCAAAGTCCGCATGTGTCGGCGATGAAGCAGCGAGGTCCACATCCTCGTCCTCCTGCACCTCATCCTCCACCACCTTCTCCTTCCCTTTCCCCTTACAGTTTTCGCCCAACGAACGCTTCATGAATGAGAACAAATCTTGGATCGTCGCCTCCAAATGGGACAACTTCGCGTCATGCGAGTCCACCGTTCGAGCCAACTCAGTGTCGCTCGTCTCCAATCCGATGATCCTAGATTTGGCCACCCACGAGATCACCCCTTGTCCTCCCCTTGCGATCAACGCCAAGCACTTAGCTCAGTGCGTTCTGTGGACAAAGATGCCTCGTCGGCATCAAACTGTGACTCATGCACTTCCTTAAGCTTTGTCTGAAACGAAAAAAAGCACATGATTAGTAAAATAAGTAAATAAAAAAATTATAACGTTATTAACAAAAAGTAAACTGTCGGATTACTTACAATCGAGGTTGTGACGCTCTGGGACACCTCTTTATCCTTCCCCTTCTTCGTCCGAATAGCCACATAAGTATCGAGCCTATGTGACCTACCCCTAGGGCCACTCCCTGTCCCTTGAAATAAAATAAAGTAAAATTAGTATCGACCCCACAAAGTAAAATAATGCAGAATAATATATTTTTGTAGTTATAGAAAAATTAAATCTTACCATCATCCTATGCTCCACCTCAGCGTAAGACGTCCGGCCGGAGTAGTGCACGTCCATTTTTTTTGCCCGATTTTCCCTCCTCGATTGGCAAGATGCCAATTGTCTCTCTCCGATCTCATTGTCAATGAACTGTTGCCATTTTGCCAATGTGATCGGCTCCTTCGACGGGACGGATTCACGTATTCGGATAACGGACTCTGGGATCTTCCCAAAGTATCGAGTTTGCATATTTTTCTTCCATGTCTTGTGTTTCTCCCTCAACTGCTCCAAGACGGAATCGCATAGCTTTGGATCCAGGCTGAATTGTTCCTGTCTAACAAATACAATGTTAGTTGCGAATAAATATATAAATATAAATATAAATATAATTATAAATATAAATATAATTATAAATATAAATATAAAATGAAATCGAAATCGAAATTGAAATTGAAATTGAAATTGAAATATTCATATAAATATAAATATAAATTCATTACCTGTAGTGCCACCCAAATAGCTAACTTGAGCTCATTTGGCACCTCCCTCCAACTGGTGTACCCCGAGACGATGATCGTCTTTACCAGCTCGAGGGATCTCGCTAATAGGCCTGTCTTGTTCTCGATGGCCATCCCCAATTTGCCATATTTGGGGAGCCTAGGGGCCTTGGAGCCCTCGTCGCCTCTGCTACCACCGAGCACAGACGACATCATCATAATCAATATCATCATCCTCGCCTTAATACCTGAAGGAGACATTTGCTGTAAAAAAATGTTGTTATTAGTACAAATAAAAAGGAATTAGAAGAAGACATGCAAATATGTACAATTACTACAAATCCAAATGAATTGTTACTGTTTAACACCTCAATTCTGAATTCCAAAACAACAGCATCTAGCGCATAATATGTACAATTACTAAAAATCCGAAACATCCCCACCCCCACCCCTATTGCCCACACACATGCACACTACACAAGAGTGAAAATGATAAAGTGCAAATCAATTAAAAGCATTAAAAATGGATTGATAAAGCACAAATTGGAATATTTATTACAAATTGAAAAATTGTTTCAAATTCGGGTTATCATAAAAAATGGATTGATATTCGGTAGGAGCAACAAAGTCATCCACACTACTATTTAGACGCCTTGGCATGTGTAAGATAATTGACCATGGCTCATTATTGATATACTCCGAGTAAAACACTTGGTTAACCTTTTGAAATGCACAAACAAATGGCTCATCATTCACGTGGTCGTTGCTCTTCAACTTGGACAAGTCAAGCATGATCAAATTGGTGACAGGATCAACTTTACAAGCATTTTTATCCTCAACTCTTACCCAGTCACAGTAAAATACAACCTCTTTGAAGCTTATATAATCCAATTCAAATATATTTCGAATTACACCATAGTAAGTCATTTTAGCTTCAACGAGGTTTTTATCTTTTGTGCTCGTTCGAAAGAAAGTAAGAGCCTTGTATGAAATGCCCGAGTTCTGTACATTTATACTTTCCTCGTACACTTTTGCGTCGAATACATAACCGTTCAATCAATACTTTTTGCACTCTTGTGCCACGAACAAGGGTTCAGTGGCTAGACGAGCAAACCTTGATGTCGCATCACCCGTCTTTAAGAGCTGAGAATATAGATAAATTAATTAGATTAGTTGTAAAGTTTGAGTGTAATGTAACGTTATATAACGACCATTTTCATTATAATTACCTCTTGTGACAACCACGACCTAAATTCGATGTCTGATTGTACCAACAAGTGAACACTTATGTCAAAGAATGCTAGGAGAAAGAACTTCTCCAACACACAAATTGCTTCGATCACCGCCAATTTTGTGGCCACTATGTGTTCTCGATTGACTACCTTCTTACATAAGAGTGAGAAGGTAATACTAATTTGCATAATAGCCCTCCGCAAATGTATGTGCTTGGAGAGACAGTGCTTAAACAATAGAGGAACCAATTGCATGATAACATGCCAATCGTGGGACTTACACTTATGTAAATCACGAGTAGCATAATTCACAATCCTTTGCAAGTTGGACGAAAAATTAGATGGGCCCTTCAATTATATATTGTGTCTAAAATCACCTTCCTTTTCCCACTCGTCAAAATAAATGCACCAGGGGGAATTATTATCCTTCCCCTACTATCTTCTTTCAACCATAGTTGTGGCTTAAGTTTCAACAATTTAATGTCTTTTCGTGTATTTTCTCCATCCTTCGAATGACTCCTCCCAAGGCAAGTGCCCACAATATGTTCAGTGAAGTTCTTCTTTATATGCATCACATCCAATACATGGCGCACTGGGTTATTCTTCTAATAAGGCAAGTCAAATAAAATTGACCTCCTAGACCATGCCTTTCTTGTCTCAGTTTCATTCCCAGTTGGTGTCTTCTTATGCTTGACATTATTAAATTTGGGATTATAACCTGGCATATTAGGGCCACATTCAGAAGATTTACTTTCAATTTCTGAACCTGAAAGTTGTCTCGACGGTAGCGTGTGTTCAACCCCGCCCAATAAAAAATTGGAACCTTTCGCAAATCTAAAACTATGAGCCGGGGGTAAAAACCTCCTATGGCAATTGTATACATTTTTTGAGCTAAAGGATAGATGAAGAGATTCAGTCTCCTCTCCACAAATAGGACACCCCAAATAACTATGTACTACATAACCGGATAATGTCCCATAAGATGGAAAATCATGAATTGCCCACATCAACATAGCTTTTAGCGTAAACTCTTCTTTCTAAGCGTATATTCATGGATTAGTATAAACAAAACTTAGATTTATAGTATGTCTCATTTAATTATGTCTTATTTATATTCGATTTTTAAATTTCAATTTATAATAGAAATTTCTATTTCCTCCATCTCCTCTAAAGGGTGAGTGGTCCCATCCCATTCAAGATCGCATTTTTCTATAATATACTTAACAGCTTATGCACATTGTTACGATTTGAGAAAAATTCGGCAGCATATCCCCGTAGTTCTCCAAGTACACGATGTAGATTGGCAAGTGTGAGTGTTATTTCAATTGATAAATTGAAATACGATCACACTTGTCAATATAGTATGTACCCAGAGAACATTAGGATACGACTGCAGAACTTCCTCCAAAAGTAACAACTTTAAGCCACTAAGAATATTATTATACAGAAATTATGCAGTCACAAACTGTCCAAATGGGACAATTCGAGAGATCTCATTACAGGGGTAATGACTCTCGAACGGGTCTAAGGGCTATTGAATGCGTACACATAAGAACTAGAAGGCTAGTATCTATGCGCACTAAATGTAATTTCAAGTATGTATCATTTAATTATCATACTATATATATATTGTTCGTTATACAAAGTATTAAAAAAAAGTTAAAAAATTCCACCCCTATATGGATAATAATCCAGTGGTCATGCCACTTTTAAAATTAACCAACCCAACATCGATCCTTTCTAATCCAACCGCAATGGAAACAACAAATGTGTATCCTATACTCCTTCTAATTCATCTACTCAATTAATTCTTTTCATCAATTAAACTAACAATTAAAGTATACAATTATTAATTTACTAATTTACAATGAGGGGCAATCCTACTTGCATATGAAAGGGGCACTAATTATTAATATACAAAAAAAATAACAACCAATCAATATTAAATCAATCAATTATTTTACAAGGGGCAATACAATATGACGGGCAATATCTAATAAACCAATAAAAATTTAACTAAAAAATACACACACACGCACATATAAACACACACGCACATATACACCCCTTGCCCCCTTGCCCTACTCCCTCCCCCCCCCCCCCCCCCCCGCTGCCCTGCCCACCACATGCACACACACACACATATATACACACACACACATATACACACATATGCACACACACACACACACACACACACACACTGTTTAGGCACATATTCTTCACATTTATCCCCTTAATTTCGGTAATTTTATGATCTCGTGCAGTGTAAATATCTTGAATTTGTCTTGTATTTATGATACTAACCCCTTTTGGCAATTATTTCTTGTTTTGTGTATTTCTCATGTGTTTTACAGGTATTTCACGCAAGTTAGTGCGAAGGAGAACGCAAAACAGTGAAAGAAACCTACAAATGGAGAGTTGAAGGGCATTTTCGTAATTTTTCAGCCTTAGTCTGGAGGTGGGGCCAACTAGAAAGTTGAAGAGCTCTAAATTACAAGAATACTGGAAAAAACGGCACCTCAATCCGAGCTACGGTGAAGAAGTTACGATGTTTTGAAGTTGCGGGATAATGAAGAGTCTGGATGTGCGGATTTCTGTCATTAATTATGCATTTAATGCAGTGCAACTCTTGGAAAACTTGTTCCACAAGCACTATTGGTTGTCAATTTCGAGATTTTGTGCTATAAAAGCCCATGACCTACATCATTTGAAGGGGAGTTGCTAGAGAGAGGCTAGGTTAGGAGTAGGTTAGAAGTGCTAGATTGAATTTTAGGGTTAGATTTTGAGAGCAAATTTTCTATTCCTTCAAGAGTTGTATGAACCCTAGTTTGTATTCTGAATCTCAATTCCTTGTTGCTGAATTCAAGTAAACTCTTTCCATTCTCTTATTTTATTACTTGCAAATTATTTACCATGTTTTGTAGATCCATAATTTTGTGTATGAATGTGTTTTTTTTTTATCCAATCATGAGTAGCTAATTTCTCAAGGGTTGGGGTACATGAACTCAATCCTAATACAAATTATTTGTATGGAAAATTAGGAAATAAATGAAAATATTGGTTGAATCGTGAATGAAAATCATATATGCATTGTCATATCTTTTAATCTCTCTTGCCCTAGGTACTTGGGATGTTTAAGAATGCTTTGTATGTATAATTTGTCGTTCACCTCCTTATATTGATTTTTGATTTCATATGATGCGGGCTTGACCCTCATATATGTAATGCTTAGTGATGATAAGGAATGGATTTAATCAAGAATTTTGATTTATAATTCTAGTATTCTAAAGGATAATTTGTTAAGGATTGAGGGATTGTACCCTACCCTATTTTCTCCCATTTGTCAGATCTAATTTCTTTTGCACTTTTCAGTTTGTTTTTCTTAAGTAATTTTTTAATAGAAATTTTCCCAATCATCATCTTTTTCATTTTTATTTTAGAAGTAATAAATCAATTAAATTCTATAAAACATTTCCTGTGGATTCGATACCCAGACTTACTACTATACTCCATAAAAGTGTAGTTAAAAGTTTAGGTTTTTTTTTGTATTGAGGTTGGAAGCCGATAACAACGACTAGCGTATTACACGGACGCTCGGTTTTTCCACTCGATCAAAATGGCGCCGTTGCCGGGGAATGTTTTGTTATAGATTATAATTGATTTACTATTTCGAAAGATTTTTTTTTCTTTGGATTTTTTTTAACCTTTTTTTGTAGCCTTGCACAATTGAGCGCCAAGAAACGTAGAATCCTTAACCGCACACCTTTGTACTCGAATTTCCATTTAGATACTATTCGGTAATCATGTCTTTTTATAGTGAGTTCGGTAATTATAATGGTTCATATGGGAATAGTTTTCAATCTTTTTATTTTCAAGAATCTCCGCCTCGACCTATTAAAATGGGTGAGTGGATTTTAATTCATGAATATGAAAGGCTTGAAAACAAATATCGGGAAAAAAATCGTTTTTGGGAGAAAGAGTTGGATGAATTATTCGAATCCAATGACGACTTTTCTTTCGAGGTGATAGAGCCAAAGAATCCTACTTTGGAAGAAAGAATGCTTTTGCTAATTAAACAAGTACTCAATTTTCTTTCCACCCAAAGCGTGATGGATACTGGTCTTGTTACGAAAATAATCTCACTTTGCGATGAGATGCGTTCTAATTTGGAAAACAAAGAGGAGGTTGAGACTTGTGTGTCACCTAAAATTTTTGAAGAACATCTCATTGAAAGTGAGTCTTGCTCCCTTGAAATTCAATCTCCAAGTGATGATGAATCACTTGAGATTGAGTTTATTTCATCACCATTTTCGTTCACGGTTATTGAACCATTAGAAGTACCGCTAGATTCCTATGAGTCGGTTGAAAATTCTGAAACGTTTACACCTTTTACCGACAAAGACACTTTGCTAGAATTGTTTTCTAATATGGAATGTTCCTTTTTGTGTGCCCCTCTCCCCATACTACTTGAAAAATCTTTGGGAGGTGATTATATTTTTCTTGGATCTCAATTGTACTTGTCCCACCTAGCACCCAAACCCCCCATCATCCCGTTAAATTTTTTAATTGGTGATGGTTCATTTTCTCCATCTCACACATGCCTTCCGTTTTTCGAACGGAATTCTTATTTTTCGGGAGGCATGCATCCTAGTGAGGGCACACCATTAATCCCTCAAAGTCAAATTGTATTTTTGGTGGACCCTCAATTTTTTCGACTTTTAGTGTATGATTTATTAGACGTTCAAATTTTAGGTTGTAAATAGTTAGTTTTTTTTTTCTTTTATTATAATCTAGTTTTGATAGTTAGAGTTTTTGTTATTATTTTTTCTATGCTTGGTTCTAACATGTTTTGTAGATTCAATGGACTCACACTCATCAGGGATCGCTCCATTTGGGGTAATATCTTTCTTTTCCTCTCTTTATGTTGTGTTCTTAATTCGCATTGAGGACAATGCAACATTTAAGTTAGGGGGTGTGGGATATTCTTCCCATTTATTGTTTAGATTCATTGATTCGATCACATGTTCTTTCCAAGTGTGTTTTTTGTTTTTAAAAAAAAAAAATATTGAAAAATTTTGAAAAAATCCAAAAATATTTTTGTTCAAAATAAATAAAAATTGGAATTTAAATTTTTCAAAAATATCACCTTTATTCTATTTATAGTCTCAAATTGTAAAATTCATAATGCACTAAGCCAAAATTGACCGAAGATGGAAATTGAAAGAAAATTGACGACTTTACGAATAAGTGTGGAGATTGATCAAACCCGGTGAGATTTCGAGCCTTTCAATTTTTTTTATGAGTTTTTAAATCAATCCGAGTTTATGATTAACTCAAAGTTCTTTTCTGCGTTTTAATAAGTCGTTGATGATCTCAATCCTTTGTTTTGATCGGTTATGGAAATGTGTAAAATGTTGTCTCGAAATTCGTGCTAAATATATCTCTAAACTTAATTAATCTCGAGATGCATATAGTAATGTGATTATCAATTCGGACAATGAAGTAGGCCCTCGTTTGTTACCCAAAAATATTAGCCATAAAAAGTTGTGAAAAATAAAATTATCCTTTTGCAACCCAATTTGAGCCTAATAAAAAAAAAAATTCCTTTCGTTTGATAACCCGAAAAACCCAAATAGCCTGGAATTGGGAAAATGGAATATTTATCAAGTAAGTCCAAATTGTGCAATAAAAAGGGGCAAGAGAAAAACAGAAAAAAATGCTAAAAAAAAAATAGCAAGAAAAGAAAAAAAAAAAAAGAGAAAAAAGAGCAAATGCCCGAAAAAGCACTAATGGGCATCATAAAGATATTTTCCAATTCCGAACATTCCATCCATTCCCATTTTTACCCTTTACACCTTTAACCCGAAAAAGTCCTAACCGAGTCCGAATGGCGAAATTAATTACTGCATGGAGAGCTAAGACATGAAAAGATAATATGAGAAATTAAATGGTGTGAACTAGAGGTGATGTTCCCATTTCCTAATAACTGTATTCCGATGATGAGATCTTTTCACCATATATTTCCTTCTTTTCAATTTTGTATGCATGAATTTGTGTCCATTATATTTACTCTTTATATCATGCATACCGAGAGAAAATAACCACAATCCGAGTGATTCGTTTGTGAGTGCATCCGTAAGAATTTGAATCAAAACGAATTTTCGGAAAGTAACGTAATGCTCAATCGGTGGAAATTTGAGGTTGAATTTTTGGCTTTGCACACACACACTACGGTTTGAGACAGTTGAATATGAATTTATGGTGAGTATTTTTCGAAAAGTTTAAATTGTACAATTTTTAAGTATTTTGATATTTATTTGAGTCAATAAAGAATTTTGTGGGTAAATTCACTGCAAACCCTCACGAGACAAAACTCATCCTACTAGGGTAACCTAGGGGTTTAAAGGCTTGTTGCATACGCTAAATGCAATCGCTTGCCTGCGAAAGTGGAATTTTATTATAATAAAAGAATTTTCAAGAATTGAGCCTTGATAAGATTCATTTACATTGCTCGGGACGCGCAAAGTTCTAAGTTAGGGGGTGTGTTTAGGCACATATTCTTCACATTTATCCCCTTAATTTCGGTAATTTTATGATCTCGTGCAGTGTAAATATCTTGAATTTGTCTTGTATTTATGCTACTAACCCCTTTTGGCAAGTATTTCTTGTTTTGTGTATTTCTCATGTGTTTTACAGGTATTTCACGCAAGTTAGTGCGAAGGAGAACGCAAAACAGTGAAAGAAACCTACAAATGGAGAGTCGAAGGGCATTTTCGTAATTTTTCAGCCTTAGTCCGGAGGTGGGGCCAACTAGAAAGTTGAAGAGCTCTAAATTACAAGAATACTGGAAAAAACGGCACCTCAATCCGAGCTACGGTGAAGAAGTTACGATGTTTTGAAGTTGCAGGATAATGAAGAGTCTGGATGTGCGGATTTCTGTCATTAATTATGCATTTAATGCAGTGCAACTCTTGGAAAACTTGTTCCACAAGCACTATTGGTTGTCAATTTCGAGATTTTGTGCTATAAAAGCCCATGACCTACATCATTTGAAGGGGAGTTGCTAGAGAGAGGCTAGGTTAGGAGTAGGTTAGAAGTGCTAGATTGAATTTTAGGGTTAGATTTTGAGAGCAAATTTTCTATTCCTTCAAGAGTTGTATGAACCCTAGTTTGTATTCTGAATCTCAATTCCTTGTTGCTGAATTCAAGTAAACTCTTTCCATTCTCTTATTTTATTACTTGCAAATTATTTACCATGTTTTGTAGATCCATAATTTTGTGTATGAATTTGTTTTTTTTTATCCAATCATGAGTAGCTAATTTCTCAAGGGTTGGGGTACATGAACTCAATCCTAATACAAATTATTTGTATGGAAAATTAGGAAATAAATGAAAATATTGGTTGAATCGTGAATGAAAATCATATATGCATTGTCATATCTTTTAATCTCTCTTGCCCTAGGTACTTGGGATGTTTAAGAATGCTTTGTATGTATAATTTGTCGTTCACCTCCTTATATTGATCTTTGATTTCATATGATGCG
This sequence comes from Sambucus nigra, assembly GCA_949130495.1. Taxonomy (NCBI): domain Eukaryota; kingdom Viridiplantae; phylum Streptophyta; class Magnoliopsida; order Dipsacales; family Adoxaceae; genus Sambucus; species Sambucus nigra. The sequence continues at coordinate 208,779,713 of OX422209.1, forward strand.
GGCTTGACCCTCATATATGTGGATAATTTGTTAAGCATTGAGGGATTGTACCCTACCCTATTTTCTCCCATTTGTCAGATCTAATTTCTTTTGCACTTTTCAGTTTGTTTTTCTTAAGTAATTTTTTAATAGAAATTTTCCCAATCATCATCTTTTTCATTTTTATTTTAGAAGTAATAAATCAATTAAATTCTATAAAACATTTCCTGTGGATTCGATACCCAGACTTACTATTATACTCCATAAAAGTGTAGTTAAAAGTTTAGGTTTTTTTTGTATTGAGGTTGGAAGCCGATAACAACGACTAGCGTATTACACGGACGCTCGGTTTTTCCACTCGATCACACACATATATATATATACACACACACGCATATGTATGCACACAAACACAAACACACACACACACACACATACACCCCCCTCCCCTCCCCCCAGCCCTGCTGCCTCCCCCCCCACGCATATATACACCACACACACACACACATATATACACACACGCACATATACATAAATGGAGGAGAAATAGAGAGAGAAAACATACTAAAATTGTAGAGAGAGAGAGAGAGAGAAATGGAGGCAATATAATCGGTGGGAAAAAAAAGAAGAGGGAGGGTTTCTACTGACATAATTATCACGGACAACTTTATAGGCTTGTCACGGCCTTGTCACGACCATTGATCATGATAAAAAATGCGTATTTTTTTGTCATGGTCAATGACCGTGACAAGGCTAGACACTTAAAGGGTGCCAATTTGACCATTTTGGTGTAGTGAGTCTTGTCAAGACCTTTTCGAAAAACTATGGCACGACCTTAACAAACACTCGAGTGATTTTATAAAAAATATTTAGTACAACTATGTCAACCGTGTCATTTCGTGTCGCGTTGCGACATATCCTATCAATTTTTGCACATCGACTCCTTTGTTATCCAAATTTGCGTCTTGTCATCTATGTCAACCTTGTCATGTCGTGTCAAGATATTATTCGTGACTCTACTAAGGATATGTACCTTGCATGCTTAGGTGTGCATTGTGCACCCCAAACACTATTTAAACCCATCTTCTTCCCCAGAAAAAAGGATCGAGTACTCTTGTTTGAGTAGAGAGAGAAAGCAGTGATAATTGTATCACTATGGCCATGAGAGACCATTTTTATAGTGAAATTCATACTCACATGCACAGTAGAGTAGGCCGATGGATAAACCACTTATATTATAGTATTACTCCTCTTCTCCTCACTTTCTTCTTCACTTATATACCTGTTTAAACACCATTGTTGCACTTGCAAAGTTAATCTAGACTGAGCTCATACTATTTTACTTATTGGTATTATATCTGCTATCATCAGTTGGCACCGTATGTGGGGAGAAGGTTATTCATCTTCTTCCCCTTCATTTTTAGATTGTATCTCACTTGATTCTCTGATGGTGATCCATTTCCACACTTGGTTGGATCTGTATCACCATTGAAAAAGCTATTTTTGAGTTTTGTAAGTTTTTCTCTGGCTTACTTAGCTCCTCCAATTCACCCTTGGTCCCGTTCATTTGTCAAAATCGATGGCTTTTGATTTACCTCAAGGAGTTGTCCCTAACTCTATCCATGCGCCTCCTCAATCAGAGATGGCTGAGGTTGTGGCGACGCTGTACTCGTTGGTAGCCAACCAATAAAAAATAGAGGAATAACTTGATACCTTTAGCCAAAATATGACGGATAAACACACTGGCGGTGTAGCGGAGATGATAACTCCGACTGCCAGAGAGGGTGTAGATCCGGTAATAGAGGGACCACCCCCGGCCCCAAAGAAAGAAATGCCACAATAACAGAGATGCAGAGATGTGTCCGACCCTAGGCGATTGCTCCTGGGAAGACGAGGTCAGGAATTCTAAGACAATTAGTGCTCTGATGAGGGCGAGTACTTGAAGTCCGATGAAATTTCTAGAGATACAATGCGTCCAATCCCGGTCAGCAGAGGAAACAGTGGTAGGTCAAGCCGAGATAGCTAACCCAGAGCCTTAACACTTGACAGATTGAGTAGAGGGTCACCTTTCGACATACTTGGCTAGGGGAAGTAAACGGACGGATACGGATCAGATACCATGTTTTTCATATCTGTATCCTCCATCTGAATGTACTATCCGTATCCGTATCCGTCCAGATAGTTAAAACAACTATCCATATCTGTATCCTCTCAAATTCAGATAATATTCGTATCCATTTACATTATTTCGCCATCGCAAAAATAACTATTAAAATATCCAATCCAATGAAATCCAATCCAATCCAAATAAATATATAACAAAATTACTGCCTCCTAACATCAATAATTATGGATTCCATAATAATAACATCATTCCACAATGATAATATGGCTTAAAGTCGTCCATACTTTATAACCATATAAGCTTAAAGCCATCCAAAAAAAATAACAGTCGCATTCCATGAGAGTAGAAATAAATATGCACATTTTAGATTAAATCAAATTTATTGAGAATGATATCCTCATGGACCTTTTGTCTTCAAAACATACTGATATTTTTATTTTAATAAGTATACATTTTTATTTTGTATATAATATACCTATTGTTAACTTCAGTTCTCATCACAATCAAAATCATCTATTTACTTTTATGTTTCTCTCTTACATTCTATTTTGTTTCTCTCTTACATTCTTTTCTGTTTCTCTCTTACATTTATTTATAATTAACAAAACTAACAAACAACAACACGAGGGTTTCTTTTTTCTTATTTTGTACAAAAGAGAAACGAAATGAAGTTAGTTTTTTTTAGTGGAGTATATGTTCTTTAGTGGGTGTATGTTGTGTGCGATAGGGTGTATTGTAACTTTAGTATAACTCCATGATAATATACCCAATAAAATAATAATACATGACATTTTATAATATACCCAACAAAATAATAACTTTAGGGTGTTTTTGTTTTGAGTAGAGTATATGTTTATTTTGTTTTAGGGAATAAACGATTAAGTTTTTTTTAATATTATTTTATTAGTAATACTAATACTAATATTATTAGTAATATTTTAAACATATGTTTGACGGATACAGATATTCGGTAAAACGGATATCCGATAAAATGGATACTCCGCATCAGATACGGATTATCCGTGTCAGATACTAGTATTATCCGTATCCGTATCCGTTTTCTCGAATATTTTTTTATAGATTATCCGTATTCGTTTCCATATTTTATAATAAATATCCACAAATTTAGATTGGAATATCCGACGGATGCGAATTTTTGAATATCCGATTACAGCCCTAGACTTGGCCTAGTTGGTGATCTTTGAGATTGACTTTCCAGGTCATGCAGTATCGTTGGTTCCAGGAGGGATAGAGGATGTGCTAACCGTCGGCCTTCATAAGGCCATGGGAACAATGTCGTTGCAGCCGAGGGAGGTAATGCAGCAACGATCGACAAGCCATGGAACAGTTCCATACAAAGGCTTGAAGACAAAATGAGTGGTATATTGAAGAGCCGAGACCCCCTGCAGAGGGGTTACATAGAAGGGTCACCATTTGTTGTAAGAATATTAATCTACCCAACCTCGGCCAAGTTCAAGCGACCAGTTGTCACGCCTAAGTACGATGGGAGCACTAACCATGTTTATCATGTGAAAATGTACCAGTCAGCTGCTGATATTTTTTTGATTTTTGAGATGAGATGCCGAGCTTTCTCAAGTACCCTTACTGGTGTTGCGCATGTATTGTACACATATCTTTCTAAGAACTCTAACGAGAACTATAAATAGTTAGCCAAAGATTCATTCACAATTTCTGTTTCGGAGTGAAACCTCGAAAGAATACCACACATCTGTTGTACGTCAAGCAGGGCAAAAATGAGTCTCTGAGAGATTATATAGCCCGCTTTAACAAAGAAAATTAGGAAATAGAAGACTATAAGGAAATCATCTCTATGACTTACCGCATGGGGGGATTGGAGAAGGGAAAACTCCTATGGAAGATGGCCAAAGATCCTTACAAAACTATGGCAGAACTCTTAGCCACGACCAGGAGAGTCATGAATGTGGAGGAGGCCATGGATGCCAAAGGAGAGGACGATAAATGAGCTAGTGGGAGTAAGTCCCAGAAATCCAAAGGAAATGAAGGAAAGAAAAAGTCGATAGATGATAAGTTCTATGACTACACTTCATTGACAGTCACCCCTAATATGATATTGAACAAGATAAAGGATAATCGATCTCTGAGATGGCCAGAAAAGCTGAGAGCCCATATTCACAAGAGGGATAAAAGCAAGAGGTGTGAGAGCCACGAGGATCATAACCACACTACTGATAAGTGCTTTGCACTTAAAGATGAGATTAAAAAAATGTTGAAGTAGGGAAAGCTGAGGAAATATGTTGATAAGAACAGTGTCCGAGGTGACAGATTTGACACCAGAAAGAGACGAGACGATAAGCCTAGACAGGATGTCCAAGATAACAAAAATGATGATGATGAGGCCGACCCTGATCTTCTGCTAACAGTACTTGCAACTAAGGGTCGGCCACATATGATCTCTTTGGGAGTAAAGATGATATGTGATGGTTTAGCAGGTGGTGGTAAGGATGTGGCTGATATGAAGGCCCATGTCACAGAGGCTAAGATAGTCCCGAAAAGTAAAGTAATAAAATCAAATGTAGTTGAATCCAAAATGAGTAAGAGGTAGTGTAATACCCCGTATTTTTACGCATATTTATTTTATTATGAAAATTATGGAAATTGCGATTAATTAATTTAAGAGAGAAAATTTATTTTATAATTAATCCGAATTTATGGCAATAATTACTAGTGTGGCGAGAGTTAGTAGTTATCGAAAATAATTATGTTGAAATCATGTTGAGTAATGACTATGTTGAACATTACGTAGTGAGTAACGTAATAGATAATTTCGGAAATAATAATATGGTCGGGGATGAGATACACAGTAGATAAGATATAATTATTCAGGACGCGCATATGAGTCGTGTCACTCTTATATATTTGGGAGTTAAAAAGGTAAATTAGTTTTATATAACTCAAACGACTATTTTGAGTGTGCCAGTGTGTCCGAAAGGGTCGAAATAGTAAGAAAACACTACTCGGATGTTATATTTGGAGTCCGGGGCATTTTAGCCCAAAATGACACCCTGGAGGGGTATTTAGGTCTTTTGATATTTTTGGAAATTTAAATGGATGAAAATTAGGAATTAAAATAAAATTTGTACGTGGGTTAGAGGTTACTGCCAGTTTCAACCTACGTGAGAGAGATAGAGAACCAAAGAGGAAAAATAACTCTATTGGAGAACTAAGCCAAGAACTCAAGGTTTCCCACCAAGAATTACACCAAAGTGTAGATCACGACGAGAGGATCAAATACATACCCATTTTAGTCCGTGAATCAGAAATCCATTCCAAGTCAAGTGTTTATCTTTCTCCTCTTTTAGCATATATTATTTCTGTTAATTTAGATTAAATGATATGAAATTATTGTAATGAAAACTAGGGTTTAATTTGACTGATTTGTAAAGAAACCCAATGAATTGGAGATAGGTTGGCATGTAGAAGAAATTATCTTCTTAGAACTATTAATGTTGGTAATTAAATGTTGAAATCACGAAATTAATTGGGGGGGGGGGGGGGGTTAAAGGATTAGAAATTTCTGGGTTCATATCAAAGAGATTTATAAGAACTTGAGTAATTTGTTGGATTCCCTTGATTTCATAAGGATTTAACCTCTAATTTGTGTTCGGAAGTGTCCTATGGTAATTTATAATAGTTTAAAAACAATTACATTAGGATTGGGTTGAGTTTGGAATGAGATGGAATAATGAAAATTGGAGAAAAATAAGTTTGGGGAAGAACAGGGCCAGTTCGGAAATCTCGTTCGAAGACCTGCCCAGGTCGTTCAAATAAGATTTCCAACGACCCTTCTAATGAGTTGCTGAGTTCATTCGAAGTTGGAACTTCATTTGAAAGACCTCATTCTAACGAGAGTCCCTTTACTTCTAACGAGATTCCAGATTGGGTTTTTAGGGTTCGTTCGAGTTAAAAATCATCCTAGGTTTATCCAAGCAAGTGTATTAACCTACGTGAGTAACATGTGACTTAAAATCCAAAGTTTTAGGGAATTACATGTGTAATGATACTCGAAGTATTGAACTTGTATGGAAAACTATGAGAGAATGTAAGTCCTAGAGAGGTTATATATAAATGGATATTGTGGAGAGTAGAGACGTTAATATTACTTACGTATTATGGTAATTGGGTTGCGTGAATGCCTATTAAGTTAAATAAGTTATGAGCATGCTTATTACTTGGAATATTATGTGTATAACATACCTAGCTACTGGCTATTGAACGGGGGTTAGCGCGTTATGGACGACCATATCTTGTGTACCTTTGGGGAATTTTGAGTCCTACCACTAGAGAATGGAACCTAGGTACGGGCTGTCTGTGAGAACGATAGTGGTGGTGGTCGTATGGGTGCATTGGTATGTGCATAGCCCATCGGCTTGGGACTTTGTTCGCCTCCAATATGTGTATATGTTTTATTGGTTCTTGAGAGATTAAACCTGTTGTCCTTTATGCGCGAGCGTTTGCAATGGAACTAGATAACCGAGTATGCCTAACACCAGGGTTTCTTAACCATGGGTGCAGTATTGATATATATATATATATATATATATGTATACATAGAGAGATTTTATATATGTATACTGAGTTCATATTCTGTGTTTCATGTTGGTTACTGTTGATACCAAATTTAGTCTGCTGACATGGATCAATAAAACGAAGACACGTGGCAGTCTACGTGGCAACAATAGGCACTTCCGAGGAACTCACACGCTCTGAGGAACCATACTACAATGAGGAACACTGTTTCCCCGAGGAACTCATACGCTCCGAGGAACGAGAACTCTTCGAGGAACTCTTGTGCACCGAGAAGCCTAGGCGGTCCGAGCAACTCAGGCGGTCCGAGCTGCACCTCGAACAAAGCATTAATAGCGGGATAACCAACAGTTTGACTGTTCATTAAATGCTTATCATTCAGACGCATACGCTTAAAGGGCATTGAATGTATTACCCTTTCATATGTATATCATTTAATGTAGTACCCCTTCACTTTACAGCCTCAGGGCTATAAATACATTGTACAATCCTCATTGTAAGAGGACCCCGGGACCGGAATTTCTTGAGATAACTTGTAATCGAGAATTCCCATACAAACAGCAATACCAAAACAGTGGACGTAGGCCATTCTTATAAGGCTGAACCACTTTAAAAATTCTTTGTCTCATTTATTTATCTGTGATTGAATAATTAGATATGATCTAATTTTTTACATCAACAGATTGGCGCCGTCTGTGGAAAACGACTGGTAATATCGTTTTTCACCAAAAAATAATCCATTACGAATGGCTGACATTCCAGAATCTAACAATCGAAACGCTGGAACCCCTCCAAACCCATCTGCTCCGCTAAATATTACAGATCTGGCTGGAATAATGACAAATCTGGCTCAGGGCCAGACCGTCATGCAAGAAACAATGCGACAACTCATCCAAACTCTCCATGGCGGTGCGTCAGCCCATTCAGGACCACGAAGTATTCAAAGAAACACCCGTGCACCATCCTCAGTACTAGGCGTACCAATTCATATCGCAATGAGAAATCTAATGATTTCTCTTATCAACCTGGGTGAACTTCGTCGGTGCGAGCCACAGATACTGATCAACGTGTCACTCTCTCCCCAGAAAGGACCAGTGCATTGGAAAGATTAAGTAGGGTTTCTCCTTTTAACTGAATAGGCCCTAGGAGGAACAAAAGTCCACTTAATGCAGCGTCGAGGAGCTTTCGACGATCAACAGCCTTAAGGGAAGGATCTGCCTAGTCGCGACCAGCTGCTCGTCAGGATAGATCCCAGGAAGCCACTTCAACGCGATCAGCTGCTCGAACCAACAGGCCCGAAGAAGGAAATGATGCATGAAAAGGCTCTATTCAAATGCTGGAGGATAGATTAGGGGAAATGGTTAAAATCAAGAACCCTCTACAACGAACCTTTGTTCGAGGAACACCTTTTGTCCAGGCCATTGTAGATTTTCCAACACCATCAAAGTTCAAAGCACCTTTTGTGACCCCCAAATATAATGGAAAGACTGACCCTGTTCTTCATATAGAACAATATCAAGATGCTGCCGACATCTATGCTGTCCCAGACGAGATGATATTGAAACATTGGGTTCTCAAAAAATGACCTCGCAGGTGTTCTATATCCCCACGATGATCCACTAGTGATCAAAATGAGGATGAAGGAGGTTATGATTTCAAGAGTACTAGTCGACAATGGTAGCTCGGCAGACATCATGTTCTACTCGTGCTTCGATAATTTAAATCTAAAGCTATCTCAACTGGAGCCTTACCACAGACCCCTCATCGGTTTTGCTGGCGAGAAAGTATTTCCACTTGGTACGATCAAGTTGGATATATTCATTGGTACGTGGCCTGCTTGTCGGACATAAAGAATACGTTTCTTCGTAATGGATAAAAATGTCCAATCATCGTACAATATCATCATGGGAAGAGTAGGATTGAAGAAGTTCGAGGTTGTACCATCTACAGTGCATCAGTGCCTAAAATTTCCAATAAACTTTGGAGTAGGGGTTGTGAAAAGTGATCAAAAAGTAGCTCGGGAATGCTATTATTCATCCTCCGAGCAAGAAGAATTGGAGGAATCAAAGAAAAAGACTACTACCTATCAAGTCGATGAAGGTGCAGAGATTGAAACATTGGATCCTTGAGACGAGTCACAACTCGTGAAGGGTTAAGTGGTGGAAGCTACTATTAACATCATTCTGGACGACGAACACCCTGAGCGAACTACTCAAGTAGGTTCGTCGTTGGAAGCCTCATTAAAACAGGAATTGATAACTTTCCTTAGAAGCAGAAGATAAACTTTTGCATGGAGTCATGAAGATATGCCTGGGATAGACCCAAACTTCTTATGACACGAACTCAATGTGAATAAGGAGATCAAGCCTGTGAAGTAGAGAAGAAGAGTATTTAGTCCCGAGAAGAATCAAGCTATACAGGAGGAAGTCGAGAAGCTCCAGAAGGCTTGTTTCATTGAAGATGTTAAATATCCAGACTGGTTAGCCAATGTGGTGATGGTAAGGAAGAAAAATAACAAGTGGAGGATGTGTGTAGACTTCACCGACCTCAACAAAGCATGCCCAAAGGATCACTTTCCACTACCCCGAATTGATCAACTGGTGGATGCTACCTCGGGACACGAGTTGCTGAGCTTCATGGATGCTTATTCTGGTTACAATCAGATCAAAATGAAACCTGAAGACAGGGAAATCACTTCTTTCATTACCCCTAGGGGAACTTATTGTTATAATGTTATGCCTTTTGGTTTGAAAAATGCAGGTGCGACATATCAGCGGCTGATGAACAAGGTTTTTGCTGAACAAATCAGTTGCAATATGGAAGTCTATATTGATGACATGCTGACAAAGAGCATAAAAGCTACCGATCATCTAGTTGACTTAAGCCGGACTTTTGATCAACTGGATAAATATCAAATGAAGCTAAACTAGACGAAGTGCATATTTGGAGTACGAGAAGGCATGTTCCTCGGGTACATTGTCAACCAACGAGGAATTGAGGCAAATCCCGAAAAGATCAAAGCTCTATTAGGACTACGATCTCCAACGACAAAGAAGGAAGTGCAAAGTCTCACAGGACGAGTAGCAGCACTCAACAGATTTATGTCATGAGCAACTGATAGATGTCTCCCATTATTCAAGACACTCAGAAAGACTTTTGAGTGGAATGATGAATGTAAGAAGATTTTTTAAGACTTGAAGAAATACTTGGGAGCACCTCCACTGTTATCCAGGCCAGTGATGGGAGAAAAATTGTATTTGTACCTTGTAGTGTCCGAGAATGCAGTTAGCTCGGTGTTGATAAGAGTGGAGAATGGAGTGCAAAAACCAATTTACTACACAATTAAGGCCTTCCGAGGATCAGATATCAGATATCCAAGGCTGAAAAGTTAGCACTGGCTCTTATTGAGGCAAGTAGAAGAATGAGGCCATACTTCCAGGCTCATACTATAGTCGTATATACTGATATTCCATTGAGGCAAGCCCTTCATAAGCCAGAAAAATCAGGGAGATTGATGTACTGGGAAATAGAACTCGGTGAATACGATATAGTCTATGAACCCAAATCATCGCTAAAAGGGCAGGCTGTTGCAGATTTTATAGCAGAGTTCACTTATCCTGATACCCCCGAGGAGCAAAAATTGCTCGCTGATCAACTTGTGGATGTTACAGGATCAACAAACACTAGCTCAGACCAACTCCGGTTGGTAAAGGGGCAAATGGATGTTACAGGTTCATTAAATTCGAGCTCAGACCAACTCCGGTTGGTAAAAGGGCAAGAAAAAATGATCGACGAAGAACGAGAAATATCCGAGGAGGATGAAAGGAAGCAACAAATATTTCACCGAGGAACTCTAACTGATCAGAAATTTGAAGACGAGTTACCTATATGGAGGCTATCTATAGATGGCTCATCTTGCACTACATGACGTGGCACGGGAATAGTTTTGAGCACTCCGGACGAGGTCGATATGGAATACGCCCTACATTTCCAATTCAAAGCTTCCAATAATGAATCTGAGTATGAGGCAATGATTGCAGGACTTAGTTTGGCAAAAATTATGGAGGCGCAGCAGATTATTGTCTTCAGTGATTCTCAATTGATCGTAAATCAAATATTGAGAGTATATGAAGTTAGAGGAGAATTAATGATCAGATATCATGCAAAGGCAAAGGAGCTGGTGTCAGAATTTATCGCTGTTCAGCTAGTCAGAATAGTAAGAATGGAGAATGCGAGAGCAGACGCCCTAGCTCGACTAGCATCAGCTACTCGCACCGAGCTACGACGAACAATCCCAATTGAAGTGTTGACTGGTCAGAGTATAGATGAAGATCTGACGATGAAATTTATTACCCTTGATTTAGGACCATCTTGGATGGATCCCATCAGGGCATGTATTGAAGAGGGAGAATTACCAATTGACAAGCTCGCAGCCAAGAAGATGAAGTTTAAAGCTGCTCGGTATGTATTAATTAACGGTATTCTGTATAGACGAGGAATTATGGCAGGTTTTCAGAGATGTGTACATCCCTCTGAGGTGAAAGATTTGATTGAAGAGATCCATGAAGGGTCCTGTGGAGCACATGTAGCAGGTCGAACGCTTTTGCAAAGGATGATGACACAGGGATACTACTAGCCGACGATGAGAGCCGATTGTGTAGCCTATGCCAAGAAATGTGACAAATGCCAGCGCTTTTCCTCCATCCGAAGAACTCCACAAGCTTTGTTGACACCCATAACTTCCCCTTGGCCGTTTGCCATGTGGGGAATTGATTTGGTTGGGCCACTGCTAACGACCCGAGGAAGGTTCAAATACCACGTCGTCGCAGTAGATTATTTTACTAAGTGGGTATAAGCTGAGCCACTCATTGATATGACGTACGAGAAGGTGTACCAATTTGTTTGGAAGAACATCATTTATCGATATGGTCTTCCTCATGCTTTCATCACAAACCATGGAACACAATTTTATAACGAGGAGTTCGCTGCCTATTGCCATCAGTTAAATATTTTGAAGGTCCACTCAGCACCAAGCCATCCTCAAAGAAATGGACAAACTGAAGTGACAAACAGAACGCTGCTAAATGGCTTGAAGAAAAGACTGGATGATGCAAAATCGAATTGGATCAACGAGCTATAATCAGTACTCTGGGCTTACCGAACTACTCCCCGAGTAGCAACTGGAGAATCACCATATATGCTGGCGTTTGGAAGTGAAGCTGTTATACCTGCCGAGTTGGGCCTCCCAACACACAGGGTACTAAATTTCAATTCCGCTGTCAACGACTTAATGAGAAGACTGGATTCAGACATGCTCGAGGAAGTTAGAGAAGAAGCAGCCATTAGAAATGCTGCTTACCAGCAACGAACAACTTTATTTTACAACAAGAGGGTGAAGAAATGGGACCTGAAAGAAGGAGACTACGTGCTGAAGAAAGTAATTCAAAAGCACAATAAACCGGAGGCAAATTGGCATGGACCATACCGAGTTACAGAAGTTGTTCGACCAGGAACTTAACGAATAGAAACTCTAGAGGGGGAGGAGTTTAAGAATGCATGGAACGCAGAGCATCTGCGCAAGTATTATCAGTGATGTATATTCCCATGTAATGCAGTTCCAGCAATATGAATAAAATGAAGATATTCTGCCAAAGTTTTTCCTTTTATTGAGAATTTTTCGGGGAATACTAGTGATACACACTACTCGGCAAAACTCGTCAAAGCTCAGACTACTCAGCAAAAATATTCCTAAAAATGCCAACCTCGGTTGGTTAGGAAACAAAATATTCCTAAAAATGCCAACCTGTTTGGCTAGGAAACAAAATATTCGTAAAAATGCCAACCTGTTTGGCTAGGAAACAAAATATTCCTAAAAATGCCAACCTGTTTGGCTAGGAAACAAAATATTCCTAAAAATGCCAACTTATGTTGGTTAGGAAATACACATGTTCTCGAAAATGCCAACTTATGTTGGTCGGGAGGTAAAATTATTCCAGAAAGCGCCAAAGTCTACTAACTATGGCTGGTTGGGGATAAAAACCCACCAACTGTAGTTGGTCGACAAGGAAAATTTACCGACCTTCGTTCGTCGAAAACATTTTATGGGCAAAATTATTTCAAAAGTACTAACTATAGTTGGTCGGGGATAAAAACCCACTAACTGTAGGTGGTCGACATGAAGAATTTAACAACCTTGGTTGGTTGGAAACATTTTAAACATTTTTATACTTATTACTTTATTGCTAAGTTGATCGAGAAACAAAACTTTATTATTAAATGATCGAGTAACATTTTTGATACTCGTAATTATTACTAAGTTGGTTGAAAAACAAAATGTTGTTTTTGCCAAATGACTATCATAAGTTCAAACTACACAATATTGTTATCAGATATGCATGCACAAATATAAAGTGTTATAAGACAATAGCGAATAAAAATGAAAGTCTTTCATTGAATTCAAAATAAATTACATTGATAATAAAATGAAAGTTACATTGATATGTATACTAACAATTACATCAAAATTCTTATTCTACTGGTCTTTTCCCCTCTGCTTTTGACACAGGTTCCTCGCCAGCAGGCGGACCATTTAAAGCCAGAGGAGAATTCATGAAGTTGAGATCCTTTAACATCCTGACATTCATTACGGATGGTCGATCTAGAAGATGCTCGGGATGAGATACTTCAACAATTGAATGGAGATTGTAGTCGTCGAGATACTTAGAAATCAAGCTCCGAGGAATGGCCCGAGCAGGGATCCAACTCATATCCAGTTTGAATGGTGGCACGGTTAAGTCGAGAAGCCCGGGATCATGGTAGTCCCACATGTAATGACCCTGTTCAAGCTGCAGAACACCTAAGGCATTCAACCAGCCTTGTTTGCAGCCCTCGTTATTGGCATTCTGGATACGGGCGTCCAAGTGAAAGAGAGCTTCGTTGTATCCAACCAACCAGAACTCCCTGGGCTGCTTGTGGAACTGATATGTTAGTCTGTCTAGCTGCTCGTGGAGATTTTTGATGAAGATCTCTTTGTTCTTCAAGGTAGACTTTTGCGTGGAGAGCTGCTCTTCCAGGTCTCTGATCTTCTTTGACATTTTAGCCAACGCCTGGTTCTTCGCCATTAACTGGAAGGCTTGGTTCTCTAGGGCATAATGAGTCCTTTGTTCCTCGACGAGAATCCGAGATGCTCTTGCTCGTCCCCGAGGTGCTCTTTCTCGTCCCCGAGAAGATGTGGAAGGACCAGACCTCTTCAAGGTTTCCAACTCGTCCCTCAAGTTGGCGTTCTCGACCTCTAAGAACGAAAATCCCTCATCGATCACTGGGATTAAGGCTTTTGAAGAAGAGGCTGCAGACTTCAACTGTGATAGCTCTTTCTGCAAGTTGTTGTTCTCTTGCTCCAGCAACTCGACAATCTGTTTGCATTCCTCAACCTCACCTTTCAGGGTTCTCTCCCTCACATCGTACCCAGCAAAAAGCTTCTCATAGCCCTTGTCGGCAATGATCAGCTTGTACTTCTTCTCATACCCCTCATGCAACAAGGCAGTGGATTCTTTGTATTAAAGCTGAAGGTCTTCGAGGGTGCCTTGGAGATTCTCGATCATATCATAATAGGCCACAATATTGGCCACCGCTCGATCAAGTAGACACTTCAGATATTGATATGCTTCCACTGCCTGTTCTGAAGCATCTTGGCCAAGGATGTCTACAACTTGTGCTGCACTCAGGTCTGTGTGACCAACTTTAAAATATTCATTACATTGTCGCAGCAACTTAGTATCATGGGCAGATAGTAATTCCATCCTGGACAGAAACTAGCAGAGAAAGAAAGAGCAATCATCAATAAGAAATATAAGCAGAGTATGAATAGAAGAATAACAACAATTTGAAAAAAATTCCAAGTTTTATTAGATCATAAAGTTTAGAGTTACATATGTGGGTTACATTTGAAAAAGAAAAAAGATAAAGAGAAACCCGAACAACTCTACACCTTTTCCTTATCTCCCAAAACCTTCTCGGGAGGCTGGGACGAGGAAGTAGGTTGCTCGGAGGGAATGGATAGTTGCTCGGGGAGCACGGGCAGCTGCTCGGAGGAAGTAACAATCTGCTAAAGTTCCTCGGCAGCAGGATGAATGGCTGGGGGATTATCTCCCATCACCATAGAAGACTCTTCTGAGGAAGCTTCGTCCTCTTCAAGATCTTCTGGGGTTGGAGGGGGACCAGGAATGTGTTGCTGGAAAAGCTCAGAAGATTCATCAACTTTCATTTCCTGGAGAGCAGCAACCCATCCATCCCTAAAGTATTTGAGACTGCTATAGTCCACTTGCGATACCATAACAGCCAACCCCTTGTTCCACCCCTTGTCCCAGCCAGCGCTGAAGGACTTCTTCACAACCATCTTCCTCTTAAATTTCTTCGAGGAGAGCTTCTCAGACAGAAGGTTATCAGCAACTTTCAATTTGTTTTCAATCTCCTCCTTCTGCTGACCTACTTCCCTAAGTTGAGCCAGCTCCTCCTCAGCAGCCTTGAGCTTATCTTCAAGCTCCCCAGCAGTTTTGAGCTTCTCTTCGAGCTCCTTATTTACCTTCTCCAGGGCATTTATTCTCTTCTCTAACTCCTTGGAGGCATAAACAGCTCGAGCTTTCTCTTGCTCAGTGGAGGCAAGCTTTTTTTCCCAGACAACCTTGTCAGTAGCGTATGTCTGGCGAGAATCGTCCAAAGACTTGATAGCTTCTGCCAGAGCCCCCTCCACACTGGACGAGGAGCATGAAGCTTTAATCGCTTCATCCTTCTTCAGGATTATATTAAAGCAGCTCATCAACTGTGAAAGTAAAAAGAAAGAAAGTCGAAAACAGAAATAACAAAGGAAATATGAAAAATTCAAAGTAAGAAGACTTACAGAAGCAAGGTGACGAGCATCTAACGAGGTGACCATGTCCCGAGTAAGGTTTTCTTCAGTACCTTGGACCTCGAGAATGATCTAGGACTTTACCGAGTTCATGGCAGAGCTCGGAGGAACAAAAGTGGGAACCCCTGTCCCAGCAGTTGTGGGCTGAGTGATGGTGTCAGCCAAATTGACCGAGGAGCTCTTCTTCAGCCTCCTCGGGGGAACAGGAACAGATTCAACCAAGGAAGAACCCTTGGTCGGTGATATTACAATCAACTCTCCAGGTGCAGCAGACCTGCTCGGAGCCACTGCGGGCTTCTCTACAACCTTCACGACAGCAGCCGAGGAAGGCACATCATTCTTCTTTGTCCCCTCCCCTGGGACATCAACTTTATTTCTTTTTACCTCTCCAGAATCAGAGGCAGGTTTCTCGAACAAAGTGGGAGGTCTTCTTCTCTTCATCCTTCCGCTTAAAGGGACGTGAGATTCAGGCGAGGAACTGGTGGAAGCTGGTACTGGCTCTAATTCACTTATCACTGGACGAGCAGTGAAAGAAGTGGTGTAGCTCTTGTATTGCAGCAGATATGAGGCTGATCTAATGTGCTCATCGGCAACACTCTGATGCAGACTCCAAATAAGTTTCAGATGTGTTATATTAACATCTGCTTCCTTTGGACACTTTCTTTTGTTATCAACTGCAAATAAATAAACATTGCCATCAGTGACACATTTTATCAAACATAAAGGAAGCATAATTTCAAAATAAATAAAACGAAATAAAAATAACCTATCCCATTGCCATAAGGAGGGCATCTTGGACCCTGGTAAACCTCATCTCCAGTTAATGGAGGGTGTTGCCAATTTTTTATGACAACCCCGTGCTCAAAATAATCCCTATTGGCATAAGGGAGATTGACTACTAAGGCTCTATTCAAAATTCTAGTTTTTAAATAAAAAATGTTATCATTAACTGCCCATTTATAACAAAACATAATCTCAGGAATTCCTATGCGAGTTCCATGGATATGATTTAATCTATGCACCACATTAACTATTCTCCATGTGTTGGGGGATATTCTTGCAGGAACAACGTCAAAGTAATGACAGAATTCCAGACACAAGGGATTTGGTGGAAAAGAAAATCCACACTCAGCAATAAAGAGACTGGGGAACCAATGTCCCTCAGCCAAACGAAAGTAATCAGAAGGCTCAGAAAGCTCTTCCAAAACAACCCAGGAGGGGATGGAAAAATCAGAGCGAAATTTATCAAGAGATTCAATAGGTTAAACCATGATGAATAAAAGAAATGAAGAAGAAGGAAGAAAATCTTACAGAAAAAGAGTGGATCTGATGACAACGGACGATGGAAGAGATGAATACACAGGAGAGAAAGAGACGATGGAAAACTCGAGAATACAAATTTGAAAAGGTAGAAGACGATGGGAGCGTCTGTGAAGTTTAAATACATTGCCTTGGGAAATGGTGAAGTAATGATTACAAAAAGAAATAATTACGCTACCGGCGGCTAGAGGAACAAAAAGGGCGCGACGATCGAAGCGAGAAGAAATGATTACGCTACCAGTGGCTAAAAGGACAAAAAGTACGCAGAGATCGAGGCGGTTGTAAAAGTTCAAAAAGCCTGATTCTACGAATTTGGAAAGAGAAATAAATAAAAGGGAAAACACTCCTAAAAATCAGGAGGACTATTTAAAGCTATCATATTCCGAGAAAGAATGTTCCATACTCCTCAAAATTTGAACTATGAAACATTGGGGGCTTCTGTTGATACCAAATTTAGTCTGCTGACATGGATCAATAAAATGAAGACACGTGACAGTCTACGTGGCAACAACAGGCACTTCCGAGGAACTCACACACTCTGAGGAACCATACTACAACGATGAACACTGTTTCCCCGAGGAACTCATACGCTAAGAGGAACGAGAACTCTCCGAGGAACTCTTGTGCACCGATAATCCTAGGCGGTCCGAGCAACTCAGGCGGTCCGAGCTGCACCTCGAACAAAGCATTAATAGCCGGATAACCAACAGTTTGACTGTTCATTAAATGCTTATCATTCAGACGCATACGATTGAAGGGCATTGAATGTATTACCCTTTCATATGTATATCATTTAATGTAGTACCCTTTCACTTTACAACCTCAGGGCTATAAATAAATTGTACAATCCTCATTGTAAGAGGATCCCGGGACCGAAATTTCTTGAGATAACTTGTAATAGAGAATTCCCATACAAACAGCAATACCAAAACAATGGACGTAGGCCATTCTTATAAGGCTGAACCCCTTTAAAAATTCTTTGTCTTATTTATTTATCTGTGATTGAATAATTAGAGTGATCTAATTTTTTACATCAACAGTTACTTTATTAAAGTGTATATGTATTGGGTCACTAGTTGAGAATTAATAATGCTATGAGTATGAGTTGAGACATCCTTAAACATATTCCTAAATAATGGAAATATATTGGCTTTGGGTTATTTTGATATTTTATTAGGCATAGTGGTTAAACTATGTATAGTCAGGCAGAGTATCGAGACTAATATGGGGAGTTAGGCTCGCTAGGTGTGCACATTAGATGAGAGGCGAGCATCCTAAATGAGTACGCTAAGTTAACATGAATAATCTTGTGTTAATTAATCAATTTAAGCACTTGATATATTTAAACAGTTTTCTACTCGGGCTCTGACTCATTTTTCTGCAAATCTCTTTTCTTGTTTTATTTCTTTAGGTGCTCAGCCACAAGGGCATCGGACTTAGGAGATTCCATTCATTTGTCGAGCTGTAGCTGATGTAGAGGTTACATGATATTTCTAGTAGACGCTTCTGAGTCTATTTATCCTTATCTATCAGTCATTTATTTCAGTTGGATATGTCGTCCCTCGTATTTTACAGTCAGAGATTCAGAGTTATTTATTCTATCATTAGACTTTGATTTTATGTTATTGAATTATTCTATGGGATTTTAACTGGAAGTGTTTACTCCAATTCTTCATTTAAATTCAATTAGTTTTTTCCTTATTGCTATTGTGATGTATGGTGATGATTAAATATTTTCCTTTACATATTATAGTTAATATAAAGATAGAATTTTGACATCAACCTTTTTAAATATTAAGTGGTTAGTTTTTATTAAATAAAAATTAATGACTTTCGACAGTGATGCATAATCTGAACCAACCGGATATTTTGGTTTAATTTTATAAAGGACTGATCACCCGGTATTTAATTAGGCGGGGTATCACAGGTAGAAAGTGGATATGTACACCTTGGTGATAGGTTTCTTGAGGTTAGACTTCAAGGGGATCTTAGCCCCTCATGATGACCCCCTAGTGATCACGACAAGAGTGCATGGCTATGAAGTTCCTTGAATACTCATCGATGGAGGGAGTTCGATCGATGTGATGTTTTGGGAATGTTTCAAAGGGTTAAGGCTTAGCAAGAAGAGACTCATCACATACCAAAAACCTCTGATCGACTTCAACAGTGAAAACGTCCATCCTCTGGGGGTATATGAGATGGATGTGTGTATGGGGACCTGGCTGAGGTGCCTCACAAAAAATATAAATTTCTTTGTAATGGACAAAAATGTCTACTCAGATTATAATATTATCATGGGTAGGGTATCCCTCAAGGAATTTGAGGCAGTGCCCTCTACTATACACCAAATGGTAAAATTCTTGACTCCCTGTGGAGTAGGGTATGTTCAAGGTGATCAAGTAAAGGAACGAGAATGTTACTTTAACTCAGTTGAAGAGATAGAATCTCATAAGAAAGTCACCACCACTCACGATATTGATACTCTCGATCCGAGACAAAATTGAAGAAAGGTGAAGCCGTTGAGGAGGTAGAATATGTCGTCCTCAACGAGGACGATCCAAAAAAAATGTCCAAATTGGCTAAGCCTTGAAGAAAGAAATAAAGGATGAGTTGATCAAGATGTTGAGAGAGAGACAAATTACTTTCGCCCTAAGTCATGAGGACATGCCATGAATTGATCCGAAGATTCATTGCCACAAGCTAAATGTGGATGAAGGAGTGAAGTCGGTTAGGCAAGGGCATAGAATCTTCTCCAGAGAAAAATATGAGGTAATAAGAGTTGAAGTTAAAAAGATAGAGAATGCTGAGTTCATCAGGGAGGTGGTCTACCCAGAGTGGCTGGATAATATAGTCATCGTGCCAAAGCCTAATGGTAAATGGAGGGTGTGTGTAAACTTTACCGACTTGAACAAAGCTTGTCCAAAAGACAACTTCCCCCTCCCAAGGATTGATCAGATAGTAGATGCCACGACTAGGCATAAATTGATGAGTTTTCTGGATGCCTATTCAGGCTATAATCATATTTTTATGGACCCAAATGATGCTGAGAAGACTTCATTCATTATAGACAAAGTCACGTACTACTACGAGGTCATGCCCTTCGGCCTTAAAAATGCTGGGGCAACATATAAGAGACTGGTGAATAAGATATTTAAAGAACAGATTGGTAAAACCATGAAAGTATATATAGATGACATATTGATAAAAAGCCTTGTAGACACCCCATTTTAATACCACCTAACCTCTCCTTAGTTCCCTAGCACCTCCCTTCATCATTTCAAACCCAAGTCATACCCTCGATACTGACCTAAAGGCCATTGGGCACTCCCAAGCTTCATTTGACCAAAAGATAAACTCTTCAGCTCGACTGAGACTGAATAAATATTTGAAGGGCACTGAAACCCTTTCTAACGGTCCATACCGTGTGCGATTCTGACTTACCATGTGAACAAATGATCCATTTTCCTCGAAACTCGATTAAGAGGTCACCGGAAGCTCCCAGGCTCCGTTTGAATGAAGTCAACTCTTCAGCTCGATCGAGACTGAATGAATCTTCAAAGGGCACTGAAACCTATTTCCAACGGTCCACCTAGTGCGCGATTCTGACTTACGGTACGAACGAACGATCCGTTTTACTCCGAAAGGTCACCGAATGCTTCTAGGCCCCGGTTAACCAAAGTCAACTCCCCTAACCAGTTCAAACTCTTTAGAACATCGAATTATATCTCCTAACCTTTCTAACGGTCCACCCCGTGTGAGATTCTAACTTACCATATGGACGAACGATTCGTTTGCGTCCGAAGTTTCCTCGTCCAAAGGAACTACGAGCGCTTCCGGGCCATATTTGACCCAAAGTCAACTCCTGAACCCAAGAGCAGTCCAAAGGACTTTCGAAGGTCTTTGAAATATCTTTCCAACGGTTCATCCCGTGCACAATTCAGAGCAACAGTTCGCGCTCAACTACTGATTTTCTGAAGGAATCTGAAAGACACTGCCAAACGGCAGGTTCCAAGCCCTGCCTAACGGCAGTGTGCTTAAACACACCTGCCGATTGGCAGGACCAGGGCTATGCTGATCGATAATGACCTGGGCCTATAAAAATGAGGGCCTAACCTCATTCAGGGAGAGAAAATCAGAGATCCATTACTCTCAGCAAGCTCGGAAAACCCCTCTCGAAGTCAGCGTGATTTCCATATCCAAATCCCTTTTCAACCTCCACCTTTCATCACCTTTTTCATCAAACTTGGTGAATTAATTACTCTCCATCATCATCCAAGTGCAAGGTTTGCTCTCCAACATCCAAGATCAAGCTCTAGATCTTCAAGAAGGTCCCACTTTCTCCACTCCCTCCTTAAATTCGCCTAAATTCTCATTAGTTTGTTTTGTTACTTAGTACTTTTATCCTCTTATCTCACATATCTTAATATTCTTTTTATCTAGTATTATTGCACATCTCTTATTTTCATATAAATAAACCCCAAAAAAATAATAAAAAGAGGATTTGCTCATAAATTCCAAACGGGAATTCTCACACTTTTCTCACAACTAAAACACTTTCTTACACACACACCCATATAAGAGAAGTCCCCGATTGGATTTATGGGATAAATTCCACCCCTCATTTTGCATACGAACTACGTGGACTTTGATGCCTCTATAGGATACAAAGGCGTCTCGGGGTAAAACCCGAAACTCGAGTCATTTTTCTACTTTCTTCCTATTTTTTCTATATTCTTTAAACTTAACTCTCTTAAATCCTATATATATATATATATATATATATATATATATATATATATTTTGTTCTTAATGACGTATTATTCCACATGCGTTATCATTCCCTTATAATGATCGACGCTAGGATAATCGCATAAATCCTATTTTCTAATATTACTTGTAGGAACATTCCTATGGATGACTCGTTTTATCTCTTCCATGATACAAGTCGATGATTCCTATCTCCACTATGTATACACATGCACACATATCACGGGAAAATAAAGGAAAATAGCAACAACCCATGAGAGACCGTAAGGGTGGATTAGGTGCCTAACACCTTACCATTTCGTAACTTAGCCTCCGGACCCTTTTCGAATCATTTTGGTTTGGTATGTATTAGTATGTCTTTGGATGTTGTCCTTCGGGATGACTCCCTTTTCTTTTGTCTATTTTGAGTAAAATAGACTGGTGATTCCATCTCTCTATATTTTTCACCTCATTCACTGACGCCGGCCGAAGATCTCCCGAGAGGTACACGCGAGACCTAGAGGGATCCTCTCCCGTCGCGAGGGGATATATCCGGGGATGGCCACAGTGGCGACTCTGCTGGGGAATTGATTTTTGAGGGCTAGACTCTATTTACACGGGTGTTTTAATTTCTTATATATCCCTTATTTTTCCATTTACTATTCATGTATACCTCATGCTTATGCTTCTATTCACACACTTGTAGAAAATTCTCCATGTACACTTCACACCACGTGCACCTAGGATCACACATATCCTCATGTTGCACGCATCACCCATACTTGGTATACCATTGGTACTCATACTTTGCTCCCTGTTGGGCATGATCAAGAAAGATACTCTCATCATAAGATACTAATAAGAGGATCATGCATGATTCACACGATATCACCAAAGACCTTTATAATTGACCAAATTTTGTCCAGTAACTAGAGGGTCACTTCGTGACGGGCGCTGGTCCGACAGGGCATAGTTAGCCTAAGCGATATGACTCTCACCTTCCATTGGCCAAGTACCTTCGATGTATATCAAATGGTTCCCCCGCATCATATCGCTTGAACGAAGTCATGATGAGAGTTATATCGCAGGAAACTCATTCACGTATATCGAGTATATCGAATTCTCTCTCATACGTACCGTCCCCATGAGGTATATAGTGAGGCAATATACGTACACTCAGGTATATAAAATGGCTTGTCCACGCGTACTGATTGCCCTCAAAAGCAAGCATATATCGTGGAAGTCACGCCAAAGGGGGGAACCCTTTCCAAATCAACCAACCAAGCTGCATACCCGCATATAGGTGTCAAGTCTAGGACACACATATTAGATTGCCGGTTTTAACCCAAAACTCTGTTGAAATTCCGGGTCGGTCTGCCACCCAAATTTTCACTCATTTTTAAAACGGGACCCTGTCCGTGAGCCTGGTTACAAGTCCAGCCATAACTTTACACATGTTACAAACCCTACTTTTCCAGGCTCGGGTCCCGCTCGATATTTCATTTTTGCATTTAGGAGAATTTAATACAAGTGAGAACATAATAATTATAATAATCATACTGAGACTCGTCTCCCAAAAACATTTCTCCTTTCTTTATCAAAAATCCCAAAAACATTTCTCCTTTCTTTATCAAAAATCCAAAAACATTTCTCCTTTCTTTACCAAAAATATTTTGCCTTTCAATCTCAAAAAGAAAAAAACTCAAAAATATTTTCATCCTTTTTTTGTCGAAAATAAATCTAATTTTCGCCCTCTCAGGTCGATCGCACGCCCTTGGCCTGGCTCCTTATTGGCTTCGGTCTTCAGTCAAGCCACCCGAAGTTCCGTCCGTTCCCCTGCTACCTCTTTCGAGTCCGGTATCCATCCGCTTTCCATGGAGAACGCAGATCAAGCACCAGTGTCGCAACCAGATGTGACGGAAATTTTAGCTCAGCTCGTATCCAAGATTGACAACCTTCAGACTGAGGTCTGGGAGATGCAACAAAACCAGATCCATATTCCTCAAGAGACCTAGGATCTATTCCCTTGCGCTATGGGTTCACTCGAGCCTATCTGGGTTCCCTAAGAATATCAGCACACTCCTCGTGTCCCTCCTATTAATGGGTCGCCGCCTGCCCAACTTCCTATGCCGAACCTTGCCCAGCCTGGGGCTAACTTGCCTATGATCATTGATCCAAAAGCGGAAGAATTGAACAAGGTCAAATAAGATCTCAAGATGCTACCTAAGAAGTTTGACCAAGTCGGAATCTCCATAAATTACATGGAATACACCCACATGTCTCCTTATCCTAAAGAAAGGTTACCCGAGAAGTTCAAGATGCCGAATATCGAGAAATTTGGAGGAAGTGGACCGCCAATTGTCCATCTTTGTAGTTATCACAGTTCCATGACTCTCTTAGGGGCTTCAGAATAAGTGATGGACCAATTGTTTCAGCAAACTTTGAAGGGTAGCGCCCTCTGATGATTTTTATCTCTCGAGGAGTCTAGAATCTGTAGCTGGGAGGATGTAGCCAGTGAATTCATGTCACAGTACAAATATAACAAAGAGCTTGAGGTCACCCACCGTGATGTAGAGCTACTCAAATATAACTTTGGGTAATCAGTCAATAACTTCATATCCCGATGGAGGGAAAAAGGAGATACCATGACCAATCGGCCTTCTGAGGAAGAACAAGTCAGCATAGTGAAGAAGAACTTCTTACCCCATGTCCGAGCGACCATGGGAGGACAATACTATCCCCACTTTCGAGCTCTCAGAGAAGAAGGAGTATAAATTTAGGAAGGTCTTGCTAAAACATAGGTTGAACCAAAGAAGGTGTCCGGATAGTTCACCCCCAGAAAATATGACAAACCTGCCTGTGCTGTAGTCTCAACCATCAACAACATCTCTCAACCAACCACTTCATGGGCATTGAAAAGCCGCCCTGTCCAAGTCCAAAAGGAATACACTGAGCTTCATGCTCCCCTCTCTAAAGTTTATCAGGCCCTATTAAGTCGAAACCTCATCAAACCCTTGGATCCCCATCCATTGCCCAATCCACTTCTAAAAAACTTCAAGGCAGATGCCCATTGTGCCTTTCACAATACTGCTGGTCATACCATCGACCAATGCTTTCACTTTCAAAACGTAGTCCAAGGTCTAATTGATCGGGGTACCATTGCCCCACCAGCCAATCTTAAGCCAAACACTACTCACAACCCACTCCCAAATCATTCCAATGATATCTTCCTAGAAATGAACCCAGGATTTGATCCCTCAACTCAAATAACACCCATAAACTCTCCCAAACCTCTCCAAACCTGCCCATATTTCCTCTTACACCCTACTAGCCTCGCTGATCAGGCACTATCACTCCTTAACAGAGCATGCATCGCTGTTCGTACCCGTTCTGAAAATGGAGGTATGGAATTATTAGAAGTGTTAAACCAACTCCTAGAGTTCGGGCTGAAATTTCCCTCACAGATGATCATTAATTGCCAGAGGTTCAGCACGCTGTTCTTAGAAGCACGAAAGTGGGTCCGAGAGTCAGACAGTTGGGTGGTACCCACCGATGAAGTCAACCTAGATGATGTTGTCCAGATCATGGAATAATTGTTCAAGCAAACCAACGATATCTGCAGTATGATCGAGTTACTTGATACTCTGAAATTGCAAGGGCACCTGGTCCCCTTACCCTTATATATTCCCACAGAATGGGAAGACCTGTATGAAGAACGCATTGAAGTTGTGAAATGCATTGAATCTATATGGAAAGACATAATTGCTGCCACTGGATGGGGGGAAGAGTTCGAAGATCCGGATGAAGAACAAGCTTTCGAGAAAACTGGCCCGGTAGCTGACATGTGTGGGATGATAGCATTTGAGGATCTCCTCGGAGAAATAAACAAAGTGGCAGAACAACCCGAGATTGACGAAGAAACAAGGTTCATGTTCTTCCCTTCTTCAGTAAATCACATGACCAAATCAGGGAGGCATTACCAGATCTCAAGCTCACTACTAGCAATGACAAGGGGAAGGGCGTTGAAAACTTTCCTATGCCATAAATGACCCTTGAGGAGAGCAAGATCCTCGATCAACTGAAGAAAACTCAAGCTAACATCACTATATGGGGGATTTTCATGTCTTCTCAGCTGCACAGAAATGCTTTGATCAAGTTTTTCACTGGACCCACAGTTCCTCCTTCTACTACACCAGAAGAAGCGGTAAATCTAGTCAGATCCCTGACCTCTACCCGAATGTTATCCTTTTCCTAAGAAGAAATCCCCAAAATTGGGCCAAACCACAATCATGAACTCAACATCTCTCTTGTCGATAATGGATCCGCCTTGAATGTCTTCCCATTAAGAACCTTCAAATGCTTAGGACTAAAGGAAAGTGACCTCGCTCCAACCTCCGCTGCTGCACGTGCCTATGATACTACCCGTCGGGAGGTGACGGGATCCATAAAATTTGTAATAGGGTCTAGACCTATAAATCCCGTCGTTGAATTCCAAGTTATTCACATCCCATCTTGTTTCAACCTGTTTCTCAAACGACCTTGGCTCCACAATATCAACGGTGTATCTTCCTCACTCCATCAGAAATTGAAGTTCTTCGTCGACGGATGATTCATTACCATTTTGGGCGATGAAGATAATACTGAGGGTGTAAGTACTAGCAATCCAATCCTTGAGATAAAGCACGGGTCAAATGATATGCTCCTATCAGAATTTCGAGTTGAGCCACTTCTACTCCCGATAGGGGATGATTTAAAATAAAGGTTTTGTTCAGAATACGACCCTCATGGAAACGTCAATGTGATTCAGATGTTCAGAAACATGCACTTCATGCCCAGACTGGGGCTAGGACAAATACAGCAAGGGATACTTGATCCCATTATACTGAAGAAAGCTTTCCCTCATTGTGGTTTGGGGTATCAACCATCAGAATAAGAGCTCAAAATGATCCACCAGTCTCGACCAAAGAGAAGATTAGATTGCATCCAAACTATCCCAGGTGATTCCTTGAATGGACGATTCATCAAAGAGGGTGAGGGCTTCCCCTTTTGTGGCTTTTCAGAACCATGGTATGACCATACAGACAAGAAGATGAAACCCGGAATGGAGATCTTTTTCTAAGACAGCTACCCATGGGTCGAAAGTTCCCAACACCATATACAACCGCTCATCAAAGATACCGAAGAGACTGAAGAAAGTGACTCTAAGGACTTGTTCAACTTGCAGACACTGGGGCTGACACTTTGCATGGTTCATTCAAGCACTACATCACTGGATCCATCCCACTTGATTAAAGCTGTTGATACACCTCTCCTCAACTGGCATACTACGCCGGTTCTACCTGTTGAAATCCCACCTAACCTAATGTTTACCTCATTTCTTCTTCTGTTGTCTATCCTTGCTCAAATGTAATCGAGAACTCCTTTGATGAGGTTCTCAATGCTATTTTTTCTATCAATGAAATAAACAAAGATTTTGAGTATCTTGTTGTGCCTTACATTAATTGTTTAGATTATAATCCAACTTTTGATGATGATGATTTTGCAAATGAATATTTATTAACTGATCTAAATAAGGTTAATAATAAACAACATAACCGCGTTCAAGTTAATGAAAAACAGACTGTTATTGTTAACCTCGGTTCTAGTAGCCAACTGCGCGAGATTAAGATGGGGGCTACCCTTGATGAGCATGAGCACGCATAACTCGAAGAATTATTAAAGGAATTCGTGGATGTCTTCATATGGTACTATGACGATATGCCTGGCATTGACCCCGAAATAGCTCAATATGAGATCCCAACTCTTCCAGATTACAAGCCGATTAAGCAAAAGTTGAAAAAGCTCCGCACCAAATGGTCGCTCAAAGTCAAAGATGAGGTGGTTAAACAGCTGAACGTGGGCTTCATTTGTGTGATCGAATATCCCACATGGCTAGCCAACATAGTGCCTGTACCAAAATCAGGAAGGAAAGTTCGGATGTGTGTAGACTACCGAGATTTGAACAAAGTCTATCCAAAGGATGATTACCCGCTACCCAATATCGACATGATCGTGGACAACACGACCAGTCATGCTCTCAAGTCATTCGTTGATGGGTTTGATGGATACAACCAAATTAAAATGCATCTAGATCATCAAGAAAAAACCGCGTTCATCACCCCATGGAGAACCTCCTGCTACACTGTTATGCCATTTGGTCTCAAGAATGCTGGGGCTACCTACCAGAGGGTTGCCACGACCATCTTGCATGATCTGATTCACAAAGAAGTCGAGGTCTATGTGGATGATATGATTATCAAATCCAAAACTAGAGAAGGTCATATTCCCGCTCTTCGAAAGTACTTCGAATGATTGCGACGACATCAGTTGAGACTCAATCCACATAAATGTGTCTTCGGCGTTACAAAGGGAAAAATCTTGAGATTCATGGTCAGTGAAAAAGGGATAGAAGCAGATCCTACCAAGCTAAAATCCATACTTGAGATGCCACCTCCTCGAATGAATAAAGAGGTCCAAGGTTTCCTTGGGAAATTACAATACATCAGCCGGTTCATCAGCCAACTCACCTCCATTTGTGAACCAATTTTCAAACTCCTCCGAAAGTATTCAACCAAAGTTTGGAACGAGGCCTTCCAAGAAGGCTTCGATCGAATCAAAAAATACCTGACTCACCCTCCGGTACTCATGCCACCACAACTTGGTCTTGGTCTCCCCTAGCTCCTATACCTAACCATAACTGACACTATAGCTGGGGCTTTGCTAGCTCAATACCTTGAGGATTCCTGCAAAGAAAGAGCCATCTATTATACCAGTTGAAAATTGGCCGAGTACGAATTCAACTACACTACTTTGGAAAAAGTATGCGCCGCGCTTATTTGGGTCACCCAAAAGTTGCGACACTACATGCTTGCCTTATCCATTAAACTCGTATCCCGAATGAACCCCATCAAGTACCAGTTTGAGAAACCCGCCTTATCCAGCCGAATGGATCGATGGTTTATGCTCTTAGCTAAGTTTGATATAGTGTACATCACACAGAAAGCTATGAAAGGAAGAGCCATCTCGGATTACCTCGCTGACTACCCCATGGAAGAAGCTGATGTCTGGGTCTCCAAATTCCCAGATAAAAACATCCTCTACACTGATCAGGATGACCTCTGATGGAAAATGTTCTTTGACGGCGCTGCTAACAAAAAGGGATACGGCATTGGGATATTTATGATTGCCCCAGATGACTCCCACACTCGCATCGCCATCAAGTTAGATTTCCCCTGCACTAATAACATGATTGAATACGAGGCATGTACGGTAGGCCTCAAAGTTTCTCTCCAAAAAGGAATTCAATGCCTAGATGTCTATGGGGATTCTTCCCTTATCATTGGTCAAGTGCTCAGAAAATGAAAAGTCAAGGACGAGAAACTCCAACCCTTTCATGCCCACCTAGAAAAACTAGCCTCCCAATTCCAAGACATCACCTTCCATTACCTATGTCGAGCAAAGAATAACCTAATCGATGCCCTTGCTACCCTAGCCTCCATGGTCGACATGCCCGAAGGAATAAAAATGCCCCCTTCCTAGTTCAAAATCAAGATAAACTAACCCACTGCTACCATATTGAGATCATCACCACAGAAGATCCCGAGCTAGCTAATGTTGGTATTATGATATCTGGAACCTCCTTAAGCATGGTAAGTACCCCAAGGGTTCCAACAAGAAAGACCGGCAACCCTGTGAAGACTGGACGCCCAGTACATCATCTGTTATAAAGCATTATTTAAGAGAAACTTCGATGGAACCCATCTACACTGCATCGCAGGGGCTGACATTAAAGAGGTGATGCAAAGAATCCAAAGTGGGGAATGCGGACCCCATATGAACGATCACATGCTTGCCAAGAAGATCGTCTGATAAGGCTACTACTAGATCACCATGATCCATTATTGCACCGCCTATGTTCGAAGATGCCTCAAATGCCAACAATTCTCCAACCTTCAACACCTGCCTCCGCGTGAATTATACAACATGACTTCTCCCTGACCGTTCTCCACCTGGGGCATCGACATTAATGGTAACATTACACCCAAGCCTCTAATGAGCATGAGTTTATCCTGGTTTCCATTAATTACATCACCAAATGGGTCGAAGCTCAGTCATACGCAGTCCTAAATGCCAAGAAAGTGACCAAATTCATCAAGAAAAACATCATCTATCGATATGGGGTCCCGCACGAGCTAGTGTCAGATAACGAGTTGAATTTTGAGGCAAAAGTCACAGAAGTGGTTAACAAGTATGGGATTCAGAGACACAAATCTTCTCCCTACCGACCTCAAACCAATGGTGCAGTCGAAGCCGCTAACAAGAACCTCAAAGCCATTATCATCAAGATGACCGAAAGTTGTCGAGATTGGGCCGATCGAATCCCATATGTCCTCTGGAGATACCGAACCTCAATACGAACCTCTACTGGGACTACCCCTTACTCTTTAGTTTACGTCATGGAAGCAGTCCTACCTATGGCGCTAGAAATACCCTCATTACGCGTCATGCTTGTAAGCAAGGTCAGTGAGGAAGACTGGCGTCAAAGCCGCCTCGATGAGTTGTCATTCTTGGACGAAAGGAGGTTGAAGGCGTTATACCACATACAAGGGTACCATCGCCGAATATCACGTTCATTCAATAAAAGAGTCAAGGACCGCGGTATCCAAGAAGGGGATTTATCCCTCAAATAAATAGTAGAGCCCATCTCGGACCCCAGAGGGAAACTCAAGCCCAATTAGAGTGGCACATATCCAACATCACTAACCTCCTGTAAATTCACGAATCGCAACATAGCCAAAAGAGAAATCATACCTCCAGCCACCAGTGATCTAGCTGCTGAGGACGAAATACAAAGAAGCCCAGCCAATAACTCCCAGGGAGAACAGGAAAACTCAGGCAGATCCGCAGCAAAGCCGGGATTTATCCCCAACATGGCAGAAAATTCCTCATAAGTCAGACAGACTTCTTCCAAGCCAAAGCGGAATACATGGTCTTCACGGTACCAGAATTGTACCGTCGCCATCAGCATGTTCCACTCTGCGGGCCGATTACGCCTTAAAGAAACTCGACGCATGTTGTAAGCATCATAGTCGACGTTATAGGATCACATTGCCTCTAAAGTGTCGAGGTAGTTGGAAAACTAAACACTACTAGGGAGAGCAATCTCACAGAACAAGAAAGTAAGAATGTGAAGGTGTGAGAAAAACACTCCACTTTTACCCCTTTTTTATACTTGAAAACCCTCACAAAAGACATAAACCCTGCAGAAATTGGAGGAAATCCTACCCCACAAGGTACCAAAGGCTGAAGAAGGTCCCTCCAAGGACTGACCTGTCGATAGGCAGGACAAGGTGCTTGCCGATCGGCAACCCCCTACTTTTGGAAATTTTCCTTTTTCCTCTTTTGTCAAAATTCAGAAAACTTAAAATAAATTGATATTCTCAACAGAATTTCAAAAATCCCCTTTTCTTCTTTATATAAATTCTCATTTGGAATAAAAATTTCTTTCAAAATCCAAAAATATTTCTTTTTACGGTCTCAGCGGCAAAGTAAAAAGTGCATGTGCACGCATTCATACATCATTAACAGAAGATAATATAAAAAACTTCATTACATTGCATAGATATGTTTCTGTGTTACATCATTTTACAGGAAAATAAAGAAAAGAAAAAAATAAACGGTACTCAGCCTGAACCCACATTCTCTCTCTCTCTCTCTCTCTCTCTCTCTCTCTCTCTCTCTATCTCTCACTTGCCATTTCCCCTCTCTCTCCTAAGAGCTTCCACCCATGTGACACGCTCTCTTTCCCCAACAGCGAGATGACGCACCACCACTACCTGAACCAGACTCCTACCCAGATGAGGCAGACGACACCAAGCAAGAAGGAATAGGAACTGCATCCCAAATATGGGTAGTCGCCGAAGATATCCAGTGCCTAATATCCCTCAGCCAAGTGGTGGACACTCGGACATGCTGGAAGAAAAGGCAAAATCAGTATCAAGCAGAAAAGATCAAAAGAAATAAAAAGGAGGGAAAAGGAGAAGAGCAGAAAAGATACACCTCAGGACGAAGAACCTCTTATGTCAAGACTAACTCCTCCGGGTCCATCGCATGAGGACAATAAAGCATAGGCACCATCCCTCCATCAACCCTCCGTCTATTGTAAGAAGGAGTATGCAGCTCACTAAAGGAACCTCTGAAGTCGCCGCTGCCGCAGATGTCGAAGGACTTCCACCACTGTGGGAGGACCCCAC
Organism: Sambucus nigra; assembly: GCA_949130495.1. Classification (NCBI taxonomy): domain Eukaryota; kingdom Viridiplantae; phylum Streptophyta; class Magnoliopsida; order Dipsacales; family Adoxaceae; genus Sambucus; species Sambucus nigra. Next base: position 208,811,646 of record OX422209.1, read on the forward strand.
TGGCCGGCTCGAACCCGTAGGAGGGAAGGGAAGAGTATCATATATGCCGGGTGCTATGAGCCAGCTCATCATAAAGTCCATATAATCATACGGCACAGCTGTATCGGTGTACAGCAAGTAGGACTCGCCAATCATTGCCGTAATCCTCGTATCCTCCAGCAACAGCCGCTCTCGCCTCATAGACATAGGGGGCCTCGCAGGTGGCACCACCACCTCTCCCTCAGCAATCTGTCAAACCACCCTCTCTCCAAGATACCAAGTATGGCCAAACTCATGCGCCAGCAAATATCTCATTTGCGCATTTACTCCAGTTAACCCCGTGTCCTAAACGGTTGTCCCCCAAGGGTAAAAGGTCACCTGAAAAATCCTCAGCAAATATGAGTCAAATACAAAATCATAGCACCCAAAGGTCTTAGACTGAAGAAGAAAGAAGTCTTACCTTGTCACTGGTCAGGCCATTCAAGACTTAACGCACCGCCTCTAGAGAGAGAGAGAGACCACCTCAACTGTCGATTGGCCTTGCGCCATCGATGCAACCGACAAAATCCCCCAACGGTCTCGTCCTTCAAAGCAATTAGCTGGGTATTACACCCGATCACCTCATAGAACCATATTTGCCAAAGAAAAAAAAATTCGCAATTAAAAAGAGACGCATAAGGAAAATGCGAATGCATGAAAGGAAAATGCACAAAATTAAAGAATACCTCAAGAAGATACATGGATCCAGTGAAAGACTGCCGGTAGCACCGGCTGAATGCATCCAAAGAAAAATAAAGGGTCGCCAAAGTCAGGTTCCCCCAATCATAGAGAGGGATGTTCAAAAACATCCTCAGGTATGGTAAAAACCATAAGTGGACAACGTCGGCGCTCGATGCCACCAGAAATCCCCCCAACACCTGCAAAATGAACGATCGGGCCATCTGCCTCACCTGCAGCCCATCCTCCATATCGATCTCTCTGCCCAATAAAACATCCTTCAGCAGCGACAAATGGATGGAGTCCCTAGACACTATCCTCCCTACATAACTAAGCGCCGCGCGCACTGCCTCCGACCTCACCCGCAAAGAGCTATCCACCTTTATCTTCTCCTCATCGCAATCTAGCCCTAGTAGCTGCTGTACATCTATAGGAGTCACAGTCATCTCCCCAAAGACAAAATGAAAGGTGTGGGTAGTGTCCCACCATCTCTCCCCTAGAGCACATAAAACTGCCGTCGAACGAGGTGTCTTATCTAGCACAGAGGCCAACCTCCCAAAGCCTACTGAGGATACCACCCTACGCACCACAGGTGGAAGATGCTCCTAGACATCCTTAAGCCTTGTCGTCCCGCGGGCACGCATATTCGACAGAGAAACATCAGACTGCCAAAAGAGAAAAACCTTGTCAGAATCCAAGAAAAAAAACAGAAAAAAAGAGAATGCCAAAAGTCATTTTACTTACATAATAGCCAGGGTTCACCACCCTCGAAGAACGATGACGCGATGGATCCCGCAACAAGGTCTGCTCATCTGTAACCGGCTTGAATGAATCAAAAGGATTCTCGCTCCCTAAAGCAAGAGGCGCTCTGGACCTCCACTCCACATTTGCCCAGTCATCAACAACCAACCATTCCCGGTGTACAGCAGTGCTCACAAAAGTGGCCATTTTTTAGAGATCGGAATGCTAGAATGATTCGCAGAAGAAAATCGTAGAAAGAGAGAAGGCAAGAAGCTTTGAAAAATGAGGGGAATTCTCCCCCTTTTATGCCGATCGGCATTGGCCCCCCACCTACCGATCGACACTGACCCTTTGCCTTCTCGAGGCAGTCCAAAAGTCCATGTTACTGTCGAATGGCACCCTCCACACCATGCCGACCGACACCTCCCTTAAATTTTTGTACAAAAATTCCCAAAAAATACCACAAAACCCTAAAAAATCCTCAGAAATTTCCTAAAAATCCTAGAAAGGATTTAGAGCCTTTTCACCAAGAAAATTTCGCACTTCCTCAAGCGAAACCCCCATTTCCCCATTGAAACTCTCAAAATCCAAGCAATCTCTCCCCGATGACGTCCCCAGAGGACCTTTAAAATATCCAAAACTTCAGGATCATATCCTATTTTCCAAAGGTCCCCGAGATATACGCCCAAAACCTAGACCACCTAATCACTTACCCAGCATCAGATTGGCCGTTCCCCGTCTAAAGTATCCAAAAGACACAAGGATTTCCCCAGCAATCGTCTCCTCACCTCAAATCAAAATCACGAGGTAATTTTCCCGTCAGAGTTCGCCAAGAACTTCTCACCTAAAGCCCGTAGAATTGGATTCGACCCGCAGAATTGGCTTCGACCCTCATAATTGGTCATCTCATCCTTAAGCCCGCAGAATTGGCTTCGACCCGCAAAATTTGTCATTTCAAACTTAAGCCCGTAGAATTGGCTTTGATCCGCATAATTGGTCATCTCACCTTAAGCCCACAGAATTGGCTTCTACCCGCAGAATTGGTCATCTCACCTTAAGCTCACAAAATTGGCTTCGACCCACATAATTGGTCATTTCACCTTAAGCCCGCAGAATTAGCTTCGACCCGCAGAATTGGTCATTTCAACTTAAGCCAGTAGAATTAGCTTCGACTTGAAGAATTGGTCATCTCACCTAAAGCCCACAGAATTGGCTTCGACCCGCAGAATTGGTTATCTCACCTTAAGCCCGCAGAATTGGCCATCTCACCTTAAGCCCGCAGAATTGGTCATTTCAAACTTAAGCCCGCAGAATTGGATTCGACCCGCAGAATTGGTTATCTCACCTTAAGCCCGCATAATTGGCTTCGACCTACATAATTGGTCATTTCAAACTTAATCCCACAGAATTGGCTTCGACCCGCAGAATTGGTCATCTCACCTTAAGCTCGCAGAATTGTCTTCGACCCACATAATTTGTCATCTCACCTTAATCCCCCAGAATTGGTTTCGACCCGCAGAATAGGTCATTTCACCTTAAGCCCGCAGAATTGGCTTCGACCCACATAATTGGCTTCGACCCGCAGAATTGGTCAACTCACCTAAAGCCCTTAGAATTAGCTTCGACCCGCAGAATTAGTCGTCTCAACCTTAAGCCCGCAGAATTGGCTTCGACTCACAGAATTGGTCATCACAACCTAAGTCCTCAGAATTGGTTTTGACCCGCAGAATTGGTCACCCCCATCATTGATTTTGTCATCACTTACTTTAGGACCATCCCCCGCATGCTCCTTAGGCCTGCAGAATTGGCTTCGACCCGCAGAATCGATCACCCTCACTCCATGCCCTTAGAATTAGCTTCGACCTGCAGAATCGGTCACCCTCATCTCTAAGCCCTCGAAATTGGCTTCGACCTGTAGAATCGGTCACCCTCATCTCCAAGCCCTCAAAATTGACTTTGACCCGCAGAATCGATCACCCTCATCTCCAATCCCACATAATTAGATTCGACTCGTAGAATCGGTTGCCCTCATCTTTAAGCCCTCAGAATCAACTTCGGCCCACAGAATCGGTCATCCTCATCCTTAGGTCCTCAGAATCGACCTCGACCCTCTTGTCATCCTCTTTTAAAGGCATCATGTGGTGTCTATTCGACGGCTATCATTTGTTCCAAACTCACTCGTCGAGGGGCTCTATAGACACCCCATTCTAATACCCCCTAACCTCTCCTTAGGTCCCTAGCACATCCCTTTATTATTGAAAACCCAAGTCATACCTCAGGTACTGACCTAAAGGCCATCGGGCACTCCCAGGATCCGTTTGACCAAAATTAAAACTCTTTATCTCAACCAAGACCGAACAAATATTCGAAGGGCACTGAAACCCCTTTCTAACGATTCGTCACGTGCGCGATTTTGACTTAACATGCGAACGAATGACCCGTTTCCCCTAAAACTTGATCAGGAGGTCACCAGAGGCTCCCAGGCTCCATTTGACTGAAGTTAACTCTTCATCTCGATCGATATTGAATGAATCTTCAAAGGGCATGGAAACCCCTTTCAAACGGTCCGCCCCGTGCGTGATTCTGACTTACGGTACGAACAAACGATCCGTTTTACTCCGAAAGATCACCGAACGCTTCCAGGCCCCGGTAGACCAAAGTCAACTCCCCGAACTAGGTCAAACTCTTTGGAATGTCGAATTACATCTCCTAATCTTTCTAACGGTCTACCCCATGAGCGATTCTGACTTACCATATGGACGAACGATCCGTTTGAAGCACCCTATACTCTTGACTCACTTGAGTCTACATTGTATAAGTACTCATCTAGTTTGGAAATAGTGACAAAATTGAGTCCCTATCCTAGATTCCAAAAAGCCTCAGACACTACAATTCATTTAATCCTCTTATTTGATTGGTCAAAGGTACATTCACTGACACTCAGACACTACAATTGTATATATTATTTGTGTGTCTGTTGTGTGTGTTAATTTCCCTTAAAATAATTTTTAAGAATTTACTAATGATTTTAAAACAATTTTTTTCTTAATAAAAATTGGACTTATAAAGTTTTGGGGTTATTCTGTAATTTTTTGTTGTTGGTTTTATCCCTGTAAAGTTCACTTGAGTAGAAATCGAAAGTGCCAGAGAAATCAGGGCGTTTATGTAATTAGTTTGGGACGCGCGTTTGTGGATCAATATTTGTTCTACACCTGTCACCCTTTTATTGGTTGGAGTTGTGTTTCTTTTAAGAGACAAAACTGGTGTTTATTATCAGCCCTTGGATTGGACTTATCAACGCCCTGCATGCGTCCTTATCCCAATCCCAATCCCTATGAACCTCTATCCTCCAATCATAAGCCTTTTAACCAACCGCTTACCTTTAACCGTTCGATGGAAGTAAATATGGGAAGACTTACTCCCATCCCTTGATTTCTAACCTCCTTCTCGATCCTTTTCAGCCCTGTATAAAAATAGGCTAACCCTCAGCCTGTAGAAGACTTTTGCCACTTCATCATTTCGAGTGAGAAGAGAGTATAGAGAGAAGAGAGAGAAGAGAGATAAACCACAGAGTTAGAAACCCTAACCCTAATTCATCCAAACATATTTTCAAACCCTAATCATTTTTCCAAAAACCAGTTGATACGAAACACAAACCTTGAGTGTTGGTTTAAAATTTATTTCGTGCTGTAACCTCTTCGTTTTGAGATCTTGTGTCCAACTTAAACATTAGGTTATATTTGTATTTATGTTTCATAGAAATCATAGATCTGGTCATTTTATGTTATATTACACCTAGATCTGCATTTATAGTTTCTCGTCTTGAGAAATATTTGGTTGATTATTTTCTGTAAATGTTTTCATCTTCAAAATCAACAAAATCATTTTCTGCTTCTAGTTCTTTTGAAACAATACCTTTGACCTAGTTGGAATCACACTTGGCGGTTTTCAATTTCAAAAATTATTTTCAAAACCTTGAAATTGATTAAGATCTTGAAACGTCTTCTGAGCAAGATAGCCGTGAATTCTGGGTTCTTTTTAAAGGTCAAATAAGGTTTAAGTTTCCTAAGAAGAGAGAAACTGAAAATCACAGCATATAGATCTGATTTGTTATTTGATAGGATTGTTTGTAAATATAAGCGTGAGTGTGTGCATGCATGTGTTAGAGCACCATCACAAACACTTACACTCTAAAACACTGAAAGTGTTAGTAATAAGATCTTGAAACAAGAGTCGACGTAAAGACTGGAAAAAAGTGGAAGTTAGCAAACTGGGAGAGCCACATCAGTAATCTGGCCTGCAGAAAAGTTAGAAGGACACCAGTGGGTACATTCCTAAACTTGTATAGGACTGATTTGTGTGCACGTGTGTTATATAGTTTGTAATTGTTATATTTTGTTTTAGTGGATTTTTCTTTTTACTCCGCAGAGGGAGTCGTGGATGTTTCCTTAGTTGGGTGAGGTTTTACCACGTTAAAAATCTCTTGTCATTAATATTTCTACATCTCCTCATCTCATTCTTGGTGGTGTGATGATTTAAACTTTTTTAGTTTTGGTTTTCAAAACTTGTTAACAAATCTTGAACTGATCTCGTACATATTTTTTAAACACATCTTGTGATTCAAAACTGATTTGGTTTAAAGAAAAGAGTTTCTTCAAAAAATAGTTCGGAGTTACTTACATAGTTTAATCCTGTATTAAACGACTTTAGTAACATTTTTTTCAATTGGTATCAGAGCTTTGGAAATCTTTTTAAAAGATCTTGTGTTTCTAAAATTGTTTTCTTAAAATCAAAACAATGGAGGAGAAAAATGAAAGATTTGGCAACTTGACCAGACCCCCTCTCTTTGATGGAAACAACTTTGCTTACTGGAAGGTAAGAATGGTTGCTTTCATACAAGGAACATTGAGAGATGATGTCTGGGATATTGTTGAAAATGGATACACTTATCCTACTAAACTAGCCACTAAAGGAAGTAATGAGAGGATTAAGAAAGCATTAAGTGAATTCACTCAAGAAGAGAAGCAAACTTATCGAAACAATAACAAAGGCAAGAATGCCATCTTTATGTCTATAAATGAGCATGAGTTCAAAAGGATCTCATCTTGTGACACTTCTAAGGAAGCTTGGGATACACTGATCACTGCACATGAAGGTGACACTAGAGTTAAGGCTGTTAAAATGCAAATTCTTGTCTAGCAGTATAACTCTCTAATTATGTCAGATTTTGAATCCTTTGATGACTTTTATATGAAATTGACTGACAATGTGACCAAACTGCATGCTAATGGGATAACATATGATAGACATGAAATTGTATCTAAAATTATAAGGTCATTAACACAAAAATTTGACAACAAAAGATATGCTATTGAGAAAATGTGTGATCAAAATCTCACTACTAAATTACTCAGTAGTAAACTACGTACTGTGGAAATGGAATTAGAATTTAAGAAACAAATGACTCAGTCCTATAGGAAACAGACTAGTTCCAACTTAAGTTTTTCCTCTAAGTTGATGAAACTCGAGTTTACTATTCCCACTGATGACTCTGTGATATACATAGTTTGGATAATCAAATTGACTTCATGTCAAAACAATTTAAGTAAATTGTCAAATTTAGAAATAAATTGGCAAATAAATAAGGCAAGCCAAATTATCTAATTCAGTCTAACTACAAACCTCATGAGAAGGGTCAAGACAAACATCACAAGGACATGAGACCCAACAAAGGCTTTAAAACATTGAATGTTTTAGATGTGGAAAACTAGGACACATAGCACTAGACTGTAGAGTGAAACTGAATACTGCCAATAAACATACTAGGGCCAACATTTGCAAAACATGGGATGATTCAAGCGATTCTAAAAATGATGAACCTGAATCTTCTGATGTTTTTGATCCTTGCATATCTTTCTTTGCTAAGATAATCTACAATGATGATATGCCTATGTATGAGAATGATGATAGTAACTCTACTCCTGTTGTTGCTAATCATGCTGCTACTGGCTTAGATGCTTTAATTTATGAGAATATAACTAGTTCTACCACGGGGTGTGTGAGTCAAAGGGAATGCGATAATGACGATGTCAATTGGTGCGTGAGTTCAAGAATTGAATCCTTAGGGGTCACTTCACACACTACACTTAGTGACTCAGACACAGAAGACCTCCCTGACATCCACACCGTTTATGCGAAAACCCTCAAGAAAAGCACTAGACTAGAGAAGATAATGAAGGATCTTACTATGAAACTAAAAGACCTAAGTCTGATGGTTAAACTTAATACTGAAGAGTATACAACCCAATGTCTAACTCATGAAAATGAAGTTAAAACTTTTGATCATAAATTGAAGAATTTGATTGAAGAAAATGAAACTTTGGAGAAAAAATATAAAGGGACATTATTATAATTGGAACAATCTAAACAAAAGATAACAACAGTTTTAAAAAAATTGCAAAATTTGAAAACAATTCAAACTGTTTTTTGTTGCTGATTCAAAACCAATTCTGATGATCGAACTGGAATAGGGTTTTGCCCTAATTTAAAGACTCAAACTAAAAACTTTGAACCAATTAAGTTTGTGTTAGGAGGCAAAAGGCCTATAGAAACCGGTCCTGATTTTCATTCTCTGAAAAATAAGTTTGATGAAAAACAATCAAAGTTTGATATTGGGGAATCTAGTTATTCTAAGTGTGAAAGCCAACCTAAGGCTAAATATGTCTGCCCCTTATTAGGAAGAGTGATTCTTCTTTTCAAACTATACTTCCTAGGAATAAGGTTCAACTCCAAAATGCCATGAAGCCTATGTTTAGAGACTTTTCTAAGGAGATACCCTCTTTGAGCAATCTGTATTGCTCTTACTGTGACTTATATGGTCATTCCTTTAAAGGATGCTACTCTAAACGTTTAGTCAACCCTGTCTATGATACTCCTGTGTACCAAAAATTTAATTATTCCAGGAGAAACCGTAACAATTATGTTCTTCCTAGACAACCAGACAAAAAATCTAACTATAGAAAAAGAAAGACCGAACCTAAAAGATCATTTTCAAGAAGGATTCCTAGAAACTTTCCTAAGCCAAATGCTCATGTTGATCATAGTATTCAACCTCACGCGCAAAACATTTTTGAACAAAAATCTAATGCTCACAAATTTTATCAAATGAGAGAAAATAAGAGCAAAATGAAAACAAGAGCTATTTGGGTTAGAAAAGATGATCTATTACCCCAGATGAAGTGTAATATCGTGATTACTGCTTTAAAAGATGAACACACTTCCTCTGGTTGGTATTTAGACTCTGGATGTTCAAAGCACATGACTGGGGATGATAACAGACTTTTAAACAAAACCAGCTTTGCTAGAGGAAAAGTTATTTTTAGTGATGGTGTATCATTTCAAATCATTGGTAAAGGAACACTCCAAGAAGAAGGATTACCTTTACTTGAAAATGTTCTTCTAGTAAAAGGTCTTAAGGCTAATTTACTTAGTATTTCGCAATTTTGTGACTCAAATCATACTGTCACCTTTTCAAAGAACAGTTGAAAAATTTTAAATGAAAAAGGTGAGAGCATAATTACAGGACTCAGGACTTCGAACAATTGTTATACTGTCCAAACCAGTACTGAGGTCTGTAACATTGCCATAATGGATGATAATGAGATATGGCATAATCGAATGGGTCACATAAATTAAAAAAATCTTAGTAGATTATCTTCATAAGAAATAGTTAGAGCTATTCCTAAGATCAAACCTATTTCTAATATTGTATGTGGATCATGTCAAGAAGGAAAAATTGTTAAGGCCCCTCATAAGAGAGTCAAAGATATCCTTACCTCTAAACCCTTGGAGCTCATCCATATGGACCTAATGGGTCCTTCTCGAACTGTTAGTCTCTGTGGACACAGTTACATTCTTGTTATGGTTGATGACTTCACTAGATTTACTTGGGTAGCTTTCTTAAAACAAAAGTCTGACACTTTTCAAACCTTTTTGAAGATTTTAATTCGAATTGAAAATGAGAAAGACACTCAAGTAAATAGAATTCGTAGTGATAGAGGTGGAGAATTCTTAGATACAGGTGTTATAGAGTGTTGTGACTACAATGGTTACAAACATGAATTTAGTGCCCTTAAGACCCCTTAGCAGAACGGTATTACTGAGAGGAAGAATCGTACTCTTCAAGAGATGGAACTTGTTATGATTCATGCTAAAACTTTACCTAAGTATTTTTGGTTAGAATCTATTCGTAATGCGTGTCACATTATCAATAGGGTCTATCTTAGAAAGAATTCTAAACAAACTCCTTACGAACTATGGTATGGGAAGAAGCCCAATCTTAAGTATCTTAGAACCTTTGGTAGTACGTGTTATGCCTGGAAAGACAGAGAACACTAATCCAAATCTGAGACCCGTGGAGATAAAGCCATCTTTCTAGGATACTCTCCTAACAGTAGAGCGTATAGTGTCTATAATCTTCGCACTAAGACCTTAATGGAATCCATAAATGTTATTGTAAGTGATACTACAATATAGAGTAAGACTGAAGAACCAACTATTGTGGTATAGTATGAAAATGTTTTAGAAAATGACTCTCCAGAAATAGATGATTCTTTACCAATTGAGACACCTGAAGTACCTAATTGGGTTTCTAAAGAACATCTCATAGATAACTTTGTTGGTAACCCTAGTGAGCCTGTACGTACAAGATCTCAATTAAGAAACTATGCTCATTATGCATGTTTTGTTTCCCTTGTGGAACCAAAGAATATAAATGATGCATTAAATGATCCTCATTGGATTTCTACAATGCAGGAATAACTTCTTCAATTCATCATTCATGATGTATGGTATCTTGTACGTAGGCCTGATCCCAAAAAAGGTTATTGGCACACGTTGGATATTTAAAAATAAATCCGATGAAAGTGGGATAGTCATTAGAAACAAAGCCAGATTAGTTGCTCATAGATACTCTCAAATTGAAGGAATAGATTTTAATGAGACTTTTGCTCCTGTTACTTGCTTAGAATCTGTTCGTCTTCTCTTTGCCATAACTTGCTACTTACATTTTATGCTTTACCAAATGGATGTCAAATCTATCTTCCTTAATGGAATATTGACTGAGGAGACCTATGTAGAACAACCAAAAGGGTTTATTGACCCTAAGTATCCAAATCATTTATTTCTTCTTAAAAAGGATTTGTATGGCCTAAAACAAGCCCCAAGAGCCTAGTTTGAGCGTCTTTCCAATTTTCTCTTAGACAAAGGTTTTAAGAGAGGTGGAAATGATCAAACCATTTTTGTCAAACATTTTGACAAACACATCATTATAGCTCAAGTTTATGTTGACGATATCATCTTTGGATCAACTTCCCCCTTAGAAGTTAAATATTTTTCTGAAATTATGCATAAAGAATTTCAAATGTCTCTTATGGGGGAGTTATAATTTTTCTTGGGTCTTCAAGTCAAATAAAATTCAGAAGGATTATTTATTTCGCAATCAAAATACGCTTTAGAGATTGTTAAAAAATTCGGCCTTGAGAGTGCAAAAGATGCTAAAACTCCCATGAGTACTACGGTTAAACTGTTTAAGGATGAAACTGGGAAATCCATAGATCCAACCCTTTATCGTAGTCTTATAGGAACCTTACTATATCTTACTGCCTCGCGTCCTAACATTATGTACACTATTTGCGTGTGTACCCATTATCAAAACAATCCTAAAGAGAGCCATTTATCTTGTGTTAAAAGAATTATAAAATACATTAAAGGCACTCTAAATTTAGGACATTGGTACACCAATGATACTCCTAGCACTATAATAGGATATACTGATGCCGATTGGGCAGGGTGTACTGATGATAGTAAGAGCACATCAGGCGCATGTTACTATATTGGTAATAATTTGGTAGGTTGGAGTAGTAAGAAACAAAACTACACTTCTTTATCCACTGCTGAATCTGAATACATAGCCGCTGGAAGTTGTTATGCTCAATTACTTTGGCTTAAGAAAATGTTGAGTGATTATGGTATTCAAGAAGAACAATTGAATCTCTATTGTGATAATCAAAGCGCGATTAATATCTCTAAAAATCATGTTCAACACTCACGAACAAAACACATAAAAATTAGACATCACTTTATACGCGAATTAGTTGTGACTAAGGAATTAGAAATCAATTATCTTCCTACTGATTTGCAACTCGTAGATATGTTTACCAAACCTTTGTATTAAAATAGATTTATTTCTTTGCGTAAATCAATAGGAATGGTTTGTGCTGTATAAACTCTTTGGCTTACATATTTTTTCCCTTTGTCCATTTGAGACAAAATGGGGGAGAAATTTGAGTCGTATAAGAGTTCATTTGTTTGTACATATTCTAAAAAGCTTAATCTTTAGTGATTATTTGTAGGTTTCTATACAGTTATTCTCAACCATTGTAATAGGGTAATGAATTGTAATTAGTTGAGTTATGTAATTTTATTTTCTAGGAAATGGGTAGATAGAATTTTTGTATAGGAATAGGTTTTTCCTTTTCTATTTGTTGCCCTACGAGTCCAAGATGACTCAAATGAGATTTTGTATCATATTTCCAAAGGGGGAGATTGAAGCACCTTATACTCTTGACTCACATGAGTCTACATTGTATAAGTGCTCATCTAGTTTGTAAATATTGATAAAATTGAGTCCATATCCTAGATTTCAAAAAGCCTCAGACACTACAATTCATTCACTCCTCTTATTTGATTGATCAAAGGTGCATTCACTGACACTCACGCACATTAGGACTGCATACATTGTTCATATATTGTATAAACTGTTTGTGTGTGTTGTGTGTGCTAATTTACCTTAAAATAATTTTTAATAAATTTTTAGGAATTTTCTAATGATTTTAAAGAAATTTTTTTCTTAATTAAAATTGGACTTAGAAAGTTTTGGGGTTATTCTATAATGTTTGGTTGTTGGTTTTATCCCTGTAAAGTTCACTTGGGTGGAAACCGAAAGTGCTAGAGAAATCAGGGTGTCTATGTAATTAGTTTGGGACGCGCGTTTGTGGATCAATATTTGTCCTACACCTGTCACCCTTTTATTGGTTGGAGTTGTGTTTCTTTTAAGAGACAAAACCGGTGTTTATTATCAGCCCTTGGATTGGACTTATCAACGCCCTGCATGCGTCCTTATCCCAATCCATGTGAACCTCTATCCTACAATCATAATCCTTTTAACCAACTGCTTACCTCTAACCGTTGGATGAAAGTCAATATGGGAAGACTTAATCCCATACCTAGATTTCGAACCTCCTTCTCGATCCTTCTCTGCCCTGTATAAAAAGAGGCTAACCCTCAGCCTGTAGAAGACTTTTGCCACTTCGTCATTTCGAGTGAGAAGTGAGAAGAGAGAGAAGAGAGAGAAACCACAAAGTTAGAAACCTTAACCCTAATTCGTCTAAACATATTTTCAAACCCTAATCATTTTTCCAAAAACCAGTATATACCAAACACAAACCTTGAGTGTTTGAGAGTTTTTGAGTGTTGGTTAGAAATTTATTTCGTGCTGTAACCTCTTCATTTTGAGATCTCGTGTCCAACTTAAACATTAGGTTTGATCCGTATTTCTGTTTCATAGAAATCGTAGACCTAGTCATTTTATGTTATATTACACCTAGATCTGCATTTATAGTTTCTCGTCTTGAGAAATCTTTTGTTGATTATTTTCTGTAAATGTTTTCATCTTCAAAATCAACAAAATCATTTTCAGTTTCTAGTTATTTTGAAACAATACCTTTGACCTAGTTAGAATCACATTTGGCGGTTTTTAATTTCAAAAATTATTTTCAAAACCTTGAAATTGATTAAAATCTTGAAACGTCTTCTGAGCAAGATAGCCGTGGATTCTGGGTTCTTTTTAAAGGTCAAATAACGTTTAAGTTTCCTAAGAAGAAAGAAACTAAAAATCACAGCATATAGATTTGATTTGTAATTTGATAGGACTGTTTGTAAATATAAGCGTGAGTGTGTGCATGCATGTGTTAGAGCGCCATCACAAACACTTACACTCTAAAACACTGAAAATGTTGGTAATAAGATTTTGAAACAAGAGTCGACGTAAAGACTGGAACAAAGTGGAAGTTAGCAAACTGGGAGAGCCACATCAGCAATCAGACCTGCAGAAAAGTTAGAAGGACACCAATGGGTACATTCCTAAACTTATATAGGACTGATTTGTGTGCATGTGTGTTATATAGTTTGTAATTGTTATATTTTGTTTTAGTGTATTTTTCTTTTTACTCCATGGAGGGAGTCGTGGATGTTTCCTCAGTTGGGTGAGGTTTTACCACGTTAAAAATCTCTTGTCATTAATCTTTCTACTTCTCCTCATCTCATTCTTGGTGGTGTGCTGATTTAAACTGTTTTAGTTTTGGTTTTCAAAACTTGTTAACAAATATTGAACTGATCTCGTACATATTTTTTAAATACATGTTGTGATTCAAAAATTATTTGGTTTAAAGAAAAGAGTTTCTTCAAAAAATAGTTCGGAGTTACTTAAATTGTTCTGAAGTTTCCTCGTCCAAAGGACCAATGAGAGCTTCCGAACCGCACTTGACCCAAAGTCAACTCCCGAACACGGGAGCAGTCCAAATGACTTTATGAGGTTTCTGAAATACCTTTCCAACGGTTTGCCCGATGCACTATTCGGATCAATGGTTCACGCTCTACGACCGATTTTCTGAAGGAAGCTGAAAGACATTGCCAAACGACAAGCTCCAAGCCCTGCCTAACGGCAGTGTGCCTAAACACACCTGCCAATTGGCAGGACCAGGGCTATGCCGATCGACAATGCCATGGGCCTATAAAAAGGAGGGCCTAACCTCATTCAGGGAGAGAAAATTAGAGATCCATTACTCTCAGTAAGCTTAGAAAACCCCTCTCGAAGTCAGTGTGATTTTCACATCCAAGTCCCTTTTCAACCTTCACCTTTCATCACCTTTTTCATCAAACTTGGTGAATTAAGTACTCTCTATCATCATCCAAGAGCAATGGCTGCTCTCCAACATCCAAGATCAAGCTCAAGATCTTCAAGAAGGTCCAACTTTCTCCACTCCCTCCTTAAATTCGCCAAAGTTCTCATTAGTTTGCTTTGTTACTTAGTACTTTTATTCTCTTATCTCACATATTCTAATATACTTTTTATGTAGTATTATTGCACATCTCTTATTTTCATATAAATAAAACCCCAAAAAATAAGAAAAAGAGGATCTGCTCATAAATTCTAAACGAGAATTCTCACACTTTTGTCTACAATTGTTGCTCTTTTATTTTATTTCTGTTATCATGTGTAATTTCATCTCGTACTGACATCTTGTATTTTTTGCAGCCTATTCTGTCTCTGCAGAAGGTCCATCAGTTTACCAAGGCCAGTTATTGTTGACAATAAAGAAGAAACATATTTATTCAAGAATGGAGTTCTGGATTAAGGCACCATCTAAAAAGAAAGCACAGATTGGATCATATTTGTAGATGGATCTTCATGTGAGGCAGGGAGGAGACTCGGGTTGATAAAATCAGCCCCAGATGGAACACAAATCGAATATGCTATGAGTTTCTTCTTCAAGGCTTCTAACAATGAGTAAGAATATTAAGCTCTTTTGGCAAGACTCTCCCTCACCAAAACATTAAATGTGGGATGGATGATAGTTCACAATTGGTGGTAAATCAGATCTTAGGAGTGTACGAGGCTAAAGATGAAAGGATGGCCAAATACATGGCAAGGGTGAAGGAAATGTTGAAAAACTTCAGAGAGGTAAAGTTAAAAAGGATCCCTCAGCTGGACAAGAGTTGAGCTAATGCCCTGGCAAGGTTGACATTTGTAACAAGAACTAAGATCGAACGATCAGTGCCTATGGAGATCGTATATCGGCCTACCATTGAAGAATAGGACAATACAGTGGAGTTATGTTTGAACCAGAACCTAGGGGCATCATGGATCAATTACCTCATCCGATACATTAGAGATTGTGAATTGTCAGAGTCAAAGGTGGAGAGAAAAAAGTTGAGATACAAGGCAACTCTTGTATAAGTAAAGGTTCTTCCTCCCTTTACGACGAAGTGTTCATCCAACAGAGGCGGAGTATATACTGAAAGATATGAATGAGGGATTTTTCTCAAGCAACATAAGAGGTAGGTCTTTGTCAAAGAGAATAGTTACTCAAGGGTACTAGTGGACGACCTTAGCCAAAATGCAACCAACTATGTGAAGAGGTGCGATAAGTGTCAGAGATATGCCTGCATTCCTCATCAACCTCATAAACCCCTATCATTTATCATTTCCCCTTACCTGGTTTCAATTTGGGGGATTGACTTGGTAGGACCCCTGCCTAGGGCAACAGGTAATTATAGATACCTTATTGTAGTGATTGACTATTTTTCTAAGGGGGGTGAGGTTGAGGCCATGATCACTATAACGAAAATAAAGTCCTTCAAATTTATTTGGAGGAACATCATCTATAGGTATGGTCTTCCTAACACTTTGATCTCCGACAACAATAAACAGTTCAAGAGCTCATCCCCAGAGTCCTATTGTAAGAGCGTCAACATCAAAAAGTTTTATTCAACAGCAGGCCGACCTCGGGCAAATGGCCAGATAAAGGTGATAAATAGGACTATCTTATATGGGATCAAGAAGAAATTCGAAGACTCTAAGGGTCTTTAGACAAAAGAAGTACATGTCATCCTGTGGGAATATAGGACGACATAAATAACGCCAATAGGGGAGACCCCTTTCATGCTTGCCTACGGCTCAGAGGCCATGATACCCACTAAAATCGACCTATCAAGTAATAGGGTTTAAACATATAGCCCATAAGAAAATGCAGAGGAGTGAAGATTAGACCTAGACCTCATCGAAGAGAGACGAGAGGATGCAGAGGTAAGGCAGGCTGCTTATCAGCAGAGGACTGCAAAATTTTATAACAAGAGGATTAAGGCTAGGCCGATAGCTGTTGGAGATCTAGTCTGGAAGAAAACATGGTAGAAGTCGAATAAGCTCCACACAGATTGGCATGGCCCGTACAGAGTTACTGAAGAAGTTATTCCTGGCACCTATAGACTTGAGAGTTTGGAGGTAGAGCCATTCTCAAACCCATGGAACGCTGACCGTTTGAAGAAATACTATCAATAGGATTTTGTAAAATTGTAAAAGTTTCATTTTACCTTTATAAGAGAAATGTTCTAAAAGCGATGAATGAGAAAAATCAAGTGTTCCCTCATATATTTATTGTATGAATTATTCAGATTATATGTTTCAAGTTGTTCTAAGATAAAAACATCACTCATGTGGTGAATTAGCATTAATTCACTCTCGGTGACATGAGAATGCAGATGGGGCTTACCTTGTCCATGGATTCTCAATTAACAACGAGAGGGGGGAACAATTTCATAACATCACTAATGTGGTGAAAACACAAAGAAAATTTGAAAATCATTTAATTATGGTTCATTTAAACATCATTAATTTGGTGGTATGAAAGTCAAACTCTCTTTTTGAGAGAACAGTGTAAAACGAGATAATACTCATCCATACACTCTAAAAAAGATGAGAGAGGACTTGTAATTAAACACCATTAATTTGGTGCATTCAAATTTGAAAATCATTTAATTATAATTCATTTAAACATTATTAATTTAGTTGTATGAGAGTTAAACTCTCTCGTACAGATGACAGTATAGGACAAGACGACACTCATCCATACACTCTCAAAATGATGAGAGGGGGCTTGTAATTAAACACCATTAAAAATGGTGCATTCAAATTTGAAGAATCATTAAGTTGGTTGAATTACTTCTCGACTAAGGATGAGAATATATCTACATTAAGCAAAGTTGGCAGAAATAAGAGAAATATTTACATTCAATAAAGTAAGATATTAAGAACAATCAAGACAAGAATACACATTCATTGTTCATACAAGAGTTAAAATCATCGAAGCTAAAAAAATATGAGATCCATATTCAAAAGTACATCAGATTAGGGGCATCAGGCCACAGACGATCATCTTCATAAATATGAAGGTTCGAGTTATTTGGTTCTCCTTGATCTCCACCTGAGCAATCAGATCAGCAATATTAATAATAATTTCCTTAACATTTGTGTCCTTCTCGACCTCATCTCTGACTTGGACGGTCTCAGCCTAGTCCCCAACTGACACATCATCATCATCTTCATTAACTGTTTGGATGGTCGACTCAGGTTGTGTTGACCCTTCAATCTCAGTTAAGTCTGTAGTGGCCAATGGGTCAGATAAACTAAAGGCCTCAAGCTACGAAGTCAGATGTGAGATGTTCGGGAACTTTAATGTGGCCCAATAGCAAGACATTTGGGCACCCCTCTCAAGGTATTAGAGGCTGTACCCGATGAACTTCTTAAATGATTTGAAGTCTTCAATTACCTTTTTCTTGGCCTCCTCAAGGGCCTCATCAACTGTAGTTTTTAACTTCTCCTTCTCTTCGGTCGCTTTCTTCTCAACCAAGGATTTGATCACATCATCATGATCAAATTCAACTTGTTGATGGCCTCAGTGTGTTAGGACTTTAGGGTGTTTATTGATTTCTGATAGTCATTTTCCTTGGTTAAGATTTGATTCTTTATATCCTTCTCATTTTTATGACCTCTTGAGCCAATTGAATCTTGTGAAGCTTTTCTTGGACCTATCGGTGGACCTTCTGCAGAGACAGAACAGACTACAAAAAATACGAGACGTCAGTACGAGACGAATCTACACATGATAACTTAAATAACATAAAAGCACAAGGGTTTATATGAATAACCCTATGTCGACAAAAGTTGTTCAGGAGGGATACATCCATAAACTCCAGGAAACAATCATCGGTCCCTGGTGTTGTTGAGGCTAGTGACTCAAAGGCCTTATGTTTGTTCCCTATTGGAGAGTTTGAGCTGATCTTAAGATTGGCTAGACGAACCGATTGCCCATCTTCATAAGAAATCTGAATTACTTGTGTCGGTGCGATTTTGGACGAGCCGTCCTTATGCATCTTCAATTATTTTCTTTGTCTAAAGTTGGGGTGCAGACTTCTTCCCCACCTATTTCATCAAGTTTGCTAAACTTGGTGCAACCATCTTCCACACAGCCTCTGGTGTACTAAGCGGACGATCTTCAAAGAGACGAGGTTAATCACAAAGGAAGCATAAATATGACATAACAGTTGCATATATATATATATATATATACATACATAACTTAGTGAGGGGGCCACACCCCCCCCCCCCCAAAAAAAAAAATAAGGGGCCATCAACTACTCAAAGTATACGCGACCACCCTCCTTACCCTATCTTCTAATTTTGGACACCTTCTCATTATCATCAGCACTCAGACTCGGGTCTACTTTGGCTAACATAGATGCTTTGGCCCATCTCTGAGGAACCCTGGGCTCTGAGGCACTGCAGGAAGCATTTGGGCCGAATTCCTAGGCTCCAAATATGAAGAAATAATGAGGCTTCCAGTTGTGATTGGAAGTCTAGTTTACAAATAAAAATTTCTTTGTGGGTTTCCTAGCTATGAGATAACAGTAGGCATGCTGAGTTTTCTGAGATGACACAGTGTAACACCTCCTGAAGACGCTAACTGGAAGGTCAATGTGATGAACTAACTTCCAGAGAGACACAAAGTCGAGGATAATCCTCCAAGCGTTGGGTGAAAGCTAAGAGGGACCAAGACCTAAAATTTATAGAATAACTTGTACATTTAGGTGGACAGGTATCCTGAAGTCGACCCTAAAATTTTTCTCGTAGATCGAGATCTCACCGTCTCGGCCATCATACTCTCTCTTGTCTTCCAAAGCCACCCTCATGTTGATAGAGGGGCCTATCCTATAAATATGTCTCTATGTTAAGAGATCAACTTCTGTAAGTGTAATGGGAAAGGATTTTGCATAATATGTGTCAATCATATCCTAAACTGAAAAAGATTCATCGTCTAGGTTAACAATCAAGACACCACCTGAATGTCAAAGAGCAAATTCATAGTCGGGAATGACTGACAGCGGGACTGCTATTGGAGGAGGTGGAATTGCAACATCCACTCTTGGCTATTCCGAGTCTGAGATAATTCAAAGATAAGAGTATGATTGGTTCGAAGTATCATCATGTTGAGAGGATGAGGCTTAAGAAGAGGTCTCTACCTCCTCAGACTCATCAGAAGAGGGTGCCAAAAGTTTTATGGCCTCCTCGTTGGAATCCACACTCTCGATCATGGGGGAGACAAAAGGATTATCTTCCGAAGAGGCAGATGACTCAGACATGGAATCACTTATTTGAGTAATTGGAGAACGTATGACATCTAGTGGTACATGATGGATTGGAAGTGTAGGAATGGAATCGATCTTGCATTTTACTGCAGTCTCGGCCTCTACCCTTCATATCTCCCTAAAAAACCTCTCCCTAAGCGTTGGATACTTCTCAGCTAGTTTGTATAAAGTTTTTAACATCTAAATAAGTTAATGGTTGACTAAAGTTGACTACAAGATCAAAGAGGGGTAACTTAATCATTTTCAAAGAAAAAGAAGCAAGAACGTTGGTTAGGGTTTTCACCAGAGAAAATGACCGGTGAGACACTAAAATATCTATACTTAGATGAAAATGGATGGATTACTCAAAAATTTAACCCTATGGTACCTCCTACTACCTATACCATCTAAGAAAACTAAAGACACAACCCTAAAACTACTAAACCCACCGTCGAAAAATGATTAAGTTCACCAAAAAATGGAAAAAACCAAAAACCAAAAACTAAGAAAAAGCAAACTAAAATCGAAGAAAAATTAATGGAAATGAGTTACCTAGATGAGGAGAATCTCTTGAGAAGGATGATTAGCGTAGAAAAATTTCGAATAATGAGAATCGAGAGAAAATAGAGGAACGTTAATGGCGAACTAATAAGAGCTCTAGGAGGGAATACGTTTCTAAAGAAGAGAGAGAAAAATCTCAAATGTGGTTTTTAAACCTATAAATCATTAGGCACAAGTACCAAGAATAATCATCATCATTAGGACACGAAACCCTAAGTGACTCAACCGTCACTTATAACCTAGTAAATATGCTAGCCTATGAAAATAAGGACATGTGCCATCTCAAACCTACAGAGCCATTGACTAACTACCCAGTGTCACTTAAATAACCATCACTTACTCAGATTTGACATTGGAAGGACAACTAGCCGTTAGTAAAAATGTCTCATCAGCTCTTTGCCCTCAGGCATTGAAGGCTAAGGGACAGGGGGTGATTAATATACCCTAGTGTAATCACATCTCTACCTAGGACTTGCTCGGCCAAGGTCGACCTTAAAAATAACACTTTCTAGAAGGAACGTAACATCGATAGTCTTAGTCTCATCCATTCTCTCAGGATGAAACCCTCTAATAGTCCTGACCACCTTCAAATATCGTCTTGTCTACCATCCTAGACAACTGAGACTTTATTGGTCCCGCTACAATCCCATCTCGATCACACGCTTGCCCAACCAAGACCACACTTCGATATTCTTCAGTGTATGATCGAACAGAACTCCAAGGGTCTCATACTCGGCATGGACAAGACCCCTATAGACGACATTTCCACCACATGTGATGCAAGACTTTAGTATGGCCAGTCTACTTGGACAAATAGTTATAATTGAATCATATGTGCATGCGGGGGGTATATTTGCATCATTATTACTTATACATTCTAAAATAGAAGTGTCAAGAAATTATTCGTGACTCTACCAAGGACATGCACCTTGCATTCTTGAGGGTGCTTGTGCACCCAGAGCACTATTTAAACCAATCTCCTTCCTGAGAAGAAACAATCGAAATATTAAAACCCTAATATAAGCTTTCTCCTTATTTCAGTAGAGAGAGAAAGTAGTAAGAATTGTATAACTAAGGCCATTAGAGCCCATTTTTATAGTGAAATTCATACTCACATGCACAGTGGAGTCGACCAATTGATGAACCACTTATATTATAGTCTTACTCCTCTTCTCCTCACCTTCTTCTTCACTTATATACCTATTTAAACACCATTATTTCTCTTGCAAATTTTTTCTGGATTAGGCTCATACTATTTTACTTATCAGTACTATATCTGGTATCACCATTCCCTTTATCATTAAGGACGTCACAACATTATGTCACCCCGCCTAATTAAAGATCGAGTGATCAGGCCTTTATTAAATTAAATCAGGTTTCTCATATGGTTCATTCTTAGCATCACCATCCAAAACTTTTTAATTACTTACCACCAAAGTGAAATTAGACCGATGCCAAATTTTATCTTTCGTTAACACCATAAAATTTTCCATGCGGAAAAACTAAATAAAACATTCATACTATACTAGAGTTCAATCCAACACAATATATATGAATGAAAGACTTACCGATAAACCATCGACTAAAATTTCAAAACCAGAATCCATAATACTTAAAAGAAATGAATAACTGTAAATCGTCAACCGACAACATATCCATACAAGGAATATAAAATAAGATCCTACACTAGATCAGAAATGTAGAATCGTTTAATCAAGATCCTGTCAGCATCCACAGTGCTACAACTCCGAGTTCCTAGAATGATACCTCAAGTTTCACGTCCCTGTGGTTGTATACCTAAAAGGTTTTGAAAATATTTTATAGCAAGAGTTAGTACTCAAAATATTTTGAAACTATTTAGCAAGCATTTATCATAATAAAATTTAGTTATTGATTACACATGTTCGCATACACTCTCTCTTGAGTTCTCCTCACCTCTCATATATAGTGCACGCTTAACGTTCTATGCTTAACCCACCTAGCTATACTACCCAAGCTAATTAGACTAGAGCATTCAATCGAACTTATCTACACGTCTAAGTTCCCGTACTACCCATACAGTACATAAATTTATTAGCATCCCTCAATTGTTAATTAACACAATAGTAACATTCTTCACATGCTATCTTTTCATATCTATGATTAAGTCTCATCACTTAATTTTATCCCTTAGATATCCACCATCTAACGTTAAATCTTTAATTAAGTTTCTCTACTCAACTTACTATTAGATGTATAAACGTCATCTAACTATCTACTATCCCACGCAAGCAGATTATTTATACGGTATATATTTTACTCACAACATATACTATAAGGATCATTGGTCTGGATAATCATTGACCCAATTATCCTATCATCGTTTAACCTCTATAACTAAGTTTCACTACTTAATTTACTATAGCCTATTCCCAGTCTATTTTAAATTTCGTGATTAAGTTTCTCTCTACTTAATTTACCATTTAGATGTACATCTCTATATATATCATATACAAGTCTACTATCGCACATAAGTAGAAAATCATAAGGTATATATTTCACACACAATATATACTATAAGGATTTATTGGTCCGAAAAATCATCGACCCCAATAATCCTACCATTTACATTAGTCCGGAAATCCCTCAACTCCAATGTAAAGGTCATACGTATGTATATTGGTCTGACATTATCATTGACCCCAATATCCCTACCATTTACATTGGTCCAAAAATCCCTCGACCCCAATGTAATGGTCATACATACGTATATTAGTCTGGTATTATCATCGACCCCAATATTATTTATCTTCGATTTGGTCCGGATAATCATCGACCCCAAATCGAGCTTTTATGTATTGGTTCAAAAAATCTTCGACCCCAATACAAGAGTAAGAATACTTTAGGTATTCACCCAACCTAATAATCAATATAATAGGTATTCACACAACCAAATTATTCATACTTGTACGTAATATATTTCTCTTTAATATTCACCATACTTGTTTGCTTTACGAATTTATTTTACTTTCGTATTTATTCGAGTACTCTCTCTACTCTTTATTAGGTTGGACTCATATTCGATCACCAATATTTATTTAGTATACTATAGGTACTCACACAACCTATATATTATTGTGCATCAATAGTTGTTCACTCAACCCGATAATACGGATTAGTACATAGTATACACCTTTCATATATTTGTCGAACTATTTACCTTACGATTTATCTCACTATTGTATATATAGGAGTGTTCACACAACTCTAAGGGTCCTAGTTACCCCGTGATTGAGAAATTCATTAGTCACCATCTTTCACCTACTGGTTTACAAGTGGAATTGATGTTTACTCTCTCTCCGTATCTCAATTCTCAATTTTCTCGACTTATCTCTCCCTCGATTATCCCGATCGATCCATGCTTTAAGTCCTACACTCAATGACCTTAATGGATCCTAACTACACACCTACTGGTCTTTATCAAGTCCCCACATTGGTATAAAATCATCCCCAAGGTTCCCCTCTATCAATGGTAATCCCACGAAATTCAACCAAGAAAAGAATCCAAAAATCAACTCTGGTCGATCGATCGATGGTTTTTGGTCGATCGATCGATCGACATTTATAAGTCGATCGACCAGATATCAGCTATGCCCAGTTTCGGTTTTCTCCGATTTTGATCCTTATAAACCTCTTAAAACCTTATGAAACACTCTCCATTCATTACTAAACATTATTAACATGTATATAGACGAATCCTCACGTAAATAAATCATCAAATCCATACGAAAACCCTTCCGAGAATAATTAAAATTCAGTTTGCATTAAACCCTAAATAACGGTGTTCTTCATATTGATTTTAACGTAAACTCAGAATTAAAATCTGTAGTGACAATCAAATTTCTTCTAATTTTCAATCCTCTACAGGTTTTAATATCAACTACATGCAATCCTAACCAAACATGCATCAAAATCAACCTTTTTTCTCCAAGAAGGTAAAATAGGATTTTCATAAATCATGTAACCTTACACATGGGTATTATAACTTTGAATTTAATTGCAATAAACCACTTGCCTTTTTTTGTTTGATCTGATCTCATGTTCTTGGTTGAGGATTGATTGTTTTTTTCTCTAATCTTCCATTCCAATTGCCTTCAGGTGAAAGATTCCTTCCCTATCTTCAAAACCCCTCTTTAAGCTTTAAAAATTGGTCCTCTCTTCTCTCTAATGGCCTCTCTAAGTTTTATAAGTTATCAACTCTCCCCAATTCTAATTACCAGATATAGGGTGCTAATTTTTGTAGGCCCATTAACCCTTATTTTTAAAATGACCATATTACCCTAAATAGGTGCCGGTTTGGTCTAAAATTGACTCGGGCCCCGAACTATACCCCCGGTATACTATTTCGACTATTTCGTCCCATTCAGAATCAGCCCTGACCTCGAAATCATCATACAAGTCACTAAAAATATAATTCCTATCTCGACATCAATTCTTGTCTACACGCGACTCTCGGTTGAGATGAAATAAATTATGCACATATCACTCACTATGTTGTATATAAAAAATCCACCATTATTTAGTATTCACGCACATAGTAAATCTCATAACATAATATTAATCAGTCTTTATCTCTCGATTAATATTTAATAATCATTTTTATTATTTAATCACATTAAATTACGTCACACATGTAATTTAACTCAAACCTAGTTTTCCAATTAATTTTTGAATTAATTAAATCATAAATATGTAGAAATACGGGGTATTACAAACATTTTGTAAAGAAATTAACCGCAAGGTTTTTGTCACACAATTGGATTATGATAATTAAACTAGATTTAAGCCTGTCTACAAACAAAATATTCTTTCACTTCAAAAACCTAGAAGTATCTATGATTCCCTTACCCAAAGTGATATATTGACTACCATCTCTACAAGTAATTTTATTATGCTTGTGATCCTAAAGGTGGACAAAAAGGGATTAATCACCGGTCATGTGTCGTGAGCAACCACTGTCAAGTACCACTGGAAGGAACATTTTTCTTTTAAGACAGTATAAACAACTACATGATTTTCCCTTGTAATCTTCTCATCTCGGGTACACTGAAGTTTCTACTCTATGTTGTCATTCTTAACTCGGCCTCCAACAAGGGAAAATAGGAAAGTACAAAGTTCCTCATAAATGGTGAGAGCATAAATACGCTCTCGAATGAGGACTGATAAGCACCTAAAAGTGTTTAACTTAAGCCCCAAATAGACGATTTTTAATTGCTAATTCTCGGTAAAAATTGGTCTTGTGCACATTTGTGTTTATCTTGTAGGCCAACTGCCTATTGAGGAGTTTAAAGAATAAAATCAAGGTAAAATGCGACACAAATGCTGTTAAATGAGCTAAATCCCATGTTCCGTAGCCTAAACTTGTTCTAAACCGAGACCAGACCATTCCCAAAACCCTAGTGTGTGTGTGTGTAGTATTATTTTTATTATATCTATATTTTTTGAGTCATTTTTATTATTTTATTTAGTGTTTTGTTATTTAATGTAAATATAATATATGCACTAGTATGGTTGTGTCATTTTTATTTCTTTTTCTTTGCTTTTCTTTTATTTTATTTTAGGGTCTTTATTTTTAGTATTTTATTATCTTACATAAAAATTATATATACTACGTGTGTGTCATTATGTCTGTGTCTGTATATATTTAGTTGTGCGTTTTATTTTTATTTGATTTTTTATTTGTTTTTTAGTTTAGTTTTTTTAATATTTTATTAAGTTAGGTGTATTTGTATTATTTATTTTTGTCTTTTATTTTTGGATTAGGAATTTGATTGATTTTATATTTTCTTTAGTTTTCTTTAATTTTTATTTTTAATAGATTCGTAAATATTTGTTTAATAGGTTAGGATTTTAATCTTTAGTTGTTCTATTATTTTAATAAATTTTATTTTAATTTTATTAGTTAAGTTGATTAATATTTACATAATTTTTATTTTGTTTCTATTAGGTGTACAAATTAGAAGAGACACACTAACTAACCTACACCTTACTACATCCAAACACAACACCCATCATCTTCTTCCTCTCACCCATCACCATGCTCTCCCTCTCTTTCCAAAACCTCCATTAACAAACCTTAACCCAAGACCTTCTTCTATACTCCTATAATTATCCAATCATGAAAACCCGAGTCAAAACCCATTTGCTACCAAATTTTAATCCGGTTTCAACAACCACCACCCCAGCAGCCATAAAACCCAGAGCTAACTCCAACCAACCCGAGAACTCCTTAATACCCGAACCACCGACCTAAACCTCCATAGTTTTCAGTCTTATCACTCCGATTTCCACCTATTTATCGCTAAACCCGTCGACGCCGGACGACCTATAAACCTCCAACCTCCATCTCAGGTGACCACAACCCATTGCAGCAACCACCTGCCCAAATTGAAACCAATCTCAGCCCCAAATCCTACACGACAACCCACCGACCCAGTTTGTTGTCCAAACCCGAACCTCATCCCCGTTAATACCCGAACTTAATATGAACCAAAGACCCATTCCATACCAACCCGAAAACCCACCAAGCCTACTATCCGATTCTGCCCATTCTCCAAAAATAAAAATAAAGTCCCCAAATGTTTAAATGTTCCTCTTTGTTCCTTTTACCCAAAAATACCCTTATCACCCCTCCAAAATGCACACCCAAAATATCCCCAGTGCCCCTCATTACCTCACACACCTCATGCACCTTTATTCTTCAAACTTTGTCCCTAGCTCCATGTTTTGCCGTATATAAATGAAGGCCATGCTCAATTGAGGCGACTACAAAGTAGGGTTTTAGAGGAGAATAGAGAGAGAAACACCTTTGTAAATATTTTTTTAGAGATTTTGTGAGAATTAATTGTTGAGGGATTGAATTGTATTTATGAGGATAAAGCTCAATTTGACAAATTCAAGGTGACTTGTTTGAAGATTTGTTATATTTCTCTACTCTTATGTTTCTTTGATTATTTGTTTATCTTATTTCATATTATATTAGGCTAAAAACCCCTTTTAAGGGGTGGGATGAACGCTTATTTAATGTTATTTTAATTAATTAGTTTGCTTATTTGAAATTCCCTTTGAATGTTAATTTTGATCCTTCACCTTTTAATTTATGCCTCGAGAGAGGGTAAATAATATTCAAGAGAAAATCAAAATTTGAGATATAATACATATTTTAGAATCGATCTAGAGACAGGGTTTCTCAAGTGTGGTATTATTCCTTGAATTTCTACTATAAATTTTATTTTCTATGATTTATATGAATTTTGATGAATCGATCCTAGCGGGTGATTTATTAAAAGGAGTATAAATCTAATTTCTTGAGTTGTGGGAGTTTGAATTTAATTTTCTAAAAGGTTAGTATTAAGATTGCATATGTGATGAGAGTTGACTTGTAATTTCAATACTAACTTAGGAGATTTCAAATGAGTGAATTAATTTAACTAAATTAATTAGAATATGTGGTGTAGTACCATTCCTTGATTGTTCTCACATTTATTTACCTCATTTTATCTCTAATTTTAGTGTTTGATTTTGTTCATTATTTTATTCACTTAGTTTTATTAATTCACCATTATTATAAAAAAAAATTAATATAAAAAAATAGAAGACAAAAAGCAAAATAGAAAAATCAAGAAAGGAAAATAATTGGAAACTTGGATTACATCTCTTTTCTCGTGTTTCACTCCATTAAGGTGGATTGACACCCTTACTTACCTCTATACGAGTTTTGTTATATTTTTCTAAATAAATGAAGGATTTTTTTTATTAGAGAGGCTTTACAACAACGACACATTAAAAAGCTCTTCTATTAATGACTCACTACTGTTAGAGTTCGAGTCTCTTTCACTAAGTGAGGCATTTAACCAATTTTTGCCTTGCCTACACCACCCGAAGATTTTTAATTATTACTACTAGTAGAGTTGCTAACTTTATTATTATTAAAGTTCTTATATCTTTTCTCGCTAGGCTAAAATGTTTGTGGATTAAATTTGAGAAAATTCATAAATATTTAGTAAAAAAGGCAATCTCAACCTCATTCTCATTGAAATAGACATCCTAGATCGAGGGAGAACTCTTTTGTGCCTTCAACACAATGCCCTTTTCTTTCTTGCATGGCAGACAATTTTCTAACGCACAAGTTTGAATCGAACATATGATCTCTTTTATCTTCATATTATCCATAACTCCTGTGACATTTAAGGTTGAGACGGGAAGGAACCCAGGTGGTAGTGACCTAAGGATTTTCCTAACAATCATAAAATTCTATATTTTCTCTCTAGATAAAATTATATTTCATGAAGCTAGAGAGATTGGCATAAAACTCATCGAATGTCTCATTTTATTTCATATTTAACAACTGAAACGAAGTGGTAAGATGTTGGAGGTTTGAGAACAGTACAATATCAGTACCCTTATGTGTGAGTTGAATAATATCCCACGCTTCCTTGAATGTAGTACATGGTGAGATCTGACGATACTCTTCTTGGGTTATTCAATAGAAAATGGTATTAAAGCCCCCTCGAGTTATAGTTAGAGACCATATGTTCATCCTAAAATAAAGGTTCCTCAGGTTTAGGGACAAAGCTTTTTCCTATCAGGGTTTTTGGATGTCTCCTCTTAACTATGACTAACCTCACCTTCTCATATTGGGACTTCAGAAAATATGTCATTTGCATATTCTAGTATGCATAGTTAGTACCATCAACACAGGCAACCGTATTACCGACTGGCCCTCATCGAATTCATGATTAATACCCACTCTGATTCCAGTTTGAAAATGCTAGATATGCACCTTAAAGGTCCAAATTTAATTAATTAACAAGTTAAAACAAATTAAAAATCTTATTTAATTCGAACCAAATTTTAATTTACCGAATAAATTATTTTAGTCCAAATTTCATGTAGTGAGTGATTAATCAACGGAAGAAAATATAAAACGAAATCACATAAAATACACCAAGATTTATAGTGGAAATCCTCATGGGAAAAATAACTATCTCACCCAACCCACGCAAAATCCACGAGTATAAAATATTTTGAATATATGACTTATAAACGACTCAGACACGAGTTACATATAGGATAACGTACACTGCCATGATGCCTCTTCCTTATTTTCTAGACCTCCATCTGTACTAGCGATGGCTGCTCTAATAAAAAAAACTATTGTACAACCTCCAAGGCCTTAGTATACACCGATCTTAGTTAATTAATGAGGCCCACATGTAATTTTACATGACAACCTTCTGGAATGTAGAATATCACCAGGGATTTGTAAACCTATAGTCTACTTTAGTTGCATAAAGTTAACATGCTCTTTGAAATGGAAGGAATCTTTACAAACCCAAGTTAGGATTTTGAGAAAATTAGGCATCATAAAATGAAATACACGTTCGAATGTGTTTAAATAGTTTTATACTAAAATAAATGCACTCAAACATGTTTTCCAAGGAAAAATCCCTCGTTCAAACAAGGGAAGCCTCGTTTTAACGAGAGATATCGACCGAGGGGCTTTCGATCGAGGGTCATTTTTGGTGGATAGTAAGCCCCAGTCGAAATAGTATTTCATAAAGGTTCCTCTTTTCAAGGCTAACTTTAATCGCGAACCTGTTGTAATAAAAAACAAGCTCTCGATCAATACCATTTTGATTATTGGAGATCTCATTAAAATGAGGTCCCTAAAATAAGACCCTTCACAAAGTTTTATGAAATACAGTTTTAAATCTTTTCCAAAAGTGGTTTTCATAAAAAATATGTCCCGTCACTTCCAAGCAATCAAAATAAACTATGAGGAATTACAAGACATAAAAAACCATCACATTTACCAAATCTCCATTTTTCAATGTAGTTATCTGATTCGATCGGTAATTTTAGTCATGATGCATTTGTCTCTTTTCTCCATGTTTTATAGCATTAAAAATCAATAGAATCAATATAAAGATACAATGAATCAAATTTTTATTCCAGAATAAAGCTTACACAAAACTAAAACCTAAAGGGAGTGTATTAAAAATGTCCTTACAAATGTGTTTTTGAAAATTGATACATAAATGAAGAAATGTTTGTTAAACAAACCCGAGTTTTGAAAATCACATATTTCCAAACCATGTTATCAAACTCAATAAAGCCTTATGTGGATATTCAATATCCATATGCTTTCTATAAAAGATTAAATAATTTTCTAATTTCAAATGGTTTGAAGATATGCTTACTTAACATTACCCTTTATATCAAAATTTAAACTAGAGATATACTTCTTGTGCAAATATATGTTGATCACATTATTTTTGGTTCCACCAATGAACAAATGTGTTATGACTTTGATTCTTTCAAGCAAAACAATTTAAAATGAGTCTTATGGGTGAATTAATTTATTTTCTCAGGCCTTCAAGTTAAACAAACATAAAATGAAATTTTTGTAAATTAGTCCATACATGTACATGATTTAGTAAAAAAATTTGGATAAACTAATTTTAATGCACTTTGAACACCAATGATCATGACCATTAAACTTGAAACTGGTGAACTTGGTAAAATAGTTAATATATATATATATATATATATATGGAATGATTATGTAACATAATCGTATCACAGGTGATTTGATAGCCAGAGAGTTACATCTCACATCTCATGTGTGAGTAACGGTCCATATATGTAATAATTTACACTCTTCTTACACCAACGTCTTTTCATCGCAACTAGCAAGACATGTTCTTAGTCATACCATATGTAATAATTTACACTCTTTTTACATTGTTATGGGTTAATCGGATACCAATTGGGTCCGATGAAAAGTAAGTAAAAATGTATCAGTGGATCGTGTCACTTGTTTGGCCATCCACTTGTGTCATGGAAAAAAATAAACAAAACTTAGTAGTTCTTTCCATGGTGGAATCCAAATACATTATTGTCGGGAGTTTGCCAAAAAATTATGTACCAAACAACAGTTAAGGGAATTCCAACATTTTTTTTAATAAAATACATATTTTATGTGACAAGACAAATGATATTTTCATAACCAAAAATACGATGCCACACTAGTGAACAAAACAAATTAAAATTAAACACTATTTCTTACATGATCATGTTCAAAATTGGTATGTGGAACTTTAATTTATTTTCATCGAAAAACAACTTGTTGGTATTTTGAATCAATTACTCTCCAAAGATAGATTTTGTTCAATAAGATGACAACTCGATATGACCTGCCTTCATGAGATTGTGTAATTTATTTTCATCCTAGAACTTAAGTCCACTTATTATGAAGAATTTTTCTCATCTTAGTCCCTTAAATTAACCATTGCCATTTCCACTCCAACCACTTGATAATATCTTAAATTATCTAACAATGATGGACCTACACACATAATTTCCCTAATACTATTACCCATTTATTTATTTATTTGTAATGCCATGGGGGGTATGATAAAGGGGAAGAAAGAGTATTTTTCAAAACCATATCACCAAGAAAGGAGGAGATTTCAAAAATAATTTTCATGATATATAAATTTAATTGTCATCATTAAAAAGAGGGAGATTGTAAAACTAAACAGATTCCATAAGAATATATAATGGCTTTTTATAACAACAATATATTTGATAATTTCACACTTAGCCATTTTATCTTTAATGTTCTTAATAAATTTCTCAAGATACGATGAGAAAAATTCTAATGAAAGCTTTAAGCACATAGATGAAATCGAAACTACACAATGTGAAGATTGCACCTTTAAGAAGTTTCAAGAATAACTTCAACAATCACCCAAGGAAGATATAAAAGATCCATAATTCAATCAAACCAACAAGAAAGTAAGGGAAAACAAGCACAATATCATTCATTTGAGCAAGACATCAAGCAATAATCCTTCAAATCAAGTGATCCAAGAATTCAAATGCTATTTCAACAACACACATGCTCAGGATACATATTTCCATGAGAGAATTGTGTGCTTTAGGAATGATGTAAAGGTATAACAATTCCAGTATATGATCTATATATTGGCTCAAACACACATAAACAAATTCAAAACAATTTTTCAAAATTTAAAATATGTTTTAAAGAAAAATTAACAAAAAATCCTAACATAGTCAGCTAAACCTTTTATAGTCAACTATATTAGTTAATGTTAGGCTAACTCATACCTGGAAAAATTTCCTTATAGTCAACTAAAACTATATTTAGTAACCTATACATAATATATTAGACTAATGTAGTTATAGTCGACTATATCAGTACAACTCAACATGTAACAGTTAGTTTTTTTAAACATATAAAGAATTTTTTGGACAACTCTCAATGTATTTATTTTGTTCCAATGATATAAATACTACACCAAACATCTATTTTCCATACACAAGATATTACGAACAACATAATTTTAATGATTTAATCTTACAACACTTTTGTCAATAATTTCTTTAAGATTTCAAAAAAGAAAAAAATATCACAACTTCATTTATACATTTTGAACTATGAGTTCATCATTTAAAGGAGTGTTACATTACATACAAAGAGATAGATTCCATTAAATAAATGTTTGTTTATATCTTACTTAGTACTAACATTGTTTTCACATGCTTGTTACGATGTACAACTGAATTGTATTTTCATGACCAATAGTGTCATAGTTTCCAGGAATCAAGGAAGGCCAAACTATGTAAAATAACATTTTGTTAATTTTTATATATATATATATTATTTATTTTTATTATTTAATTTCTTAAACACAAATTTATTCTCTAAATTTCAATCTAGCAAAATAAATTTGACTTATCCATTGTTTTTATAAAAACTCAATTCACCTTCCTTTTGGGAATATTTTTGGAGCAACATAATTGATAATGTTTCGTATTAATTTGGACAAGAATATATTTTTTTCAATAATTTTAGAAAAATAAATAAATATATTTTAAATTAAGTTGAATTTAAAATGTATTAGTTAAATTTAATTTGAACATAAAAATTCATTTAAACAATTAACCAAAACCAATTTATTTTAGTTAATGGTTTATTCTATGCCTAATTTTGGTTCTTTCACTCCCAATTTAGTGTATGTTTTTTTCCTGAGTATATCTGAGTTGCCTTGTAACTGTTGGATCAAATCAATCCCTTTAGTTGATTATTAATCTAAGTACAATCAATATTAATGATATTTATCTCTGAACTATAGTAATCCTACTCATCATTATCACCCATCGATTTATTTCATAACTTATCTCCTCATTCACCTTGCACCAGAGAGAGACAAAGAAATATATTGGTTCTAAGAAAGGTATATATATATATATATATATATATATATATATATATATATATATATATATATATATATATATATATATATAGAGAGAGAGAGAGAGAGAGAGAGAGAGATTATATAAAAGAAGAGACAATTTAAGAGATTTTATTATAAATTGAACTTTACATTTTATCCTTAATATACCTCTTTGTGATCACAACTATTTACTAGGCCTTCTAACTTTCTTTCACTAGAGAAGGAGATAATTTCCTCAGAGTGATTTGTGTCATTTTCTATTTCTATTCTACAATTTAATTAAGGATAGAAGTTTCAAGAGGGTAGTGTAATATGGGATTATTTTAAGGTAAACCATGAGGCGTAACCTGTGATACCCCGTGTAATTAAACATGTAGGTCGGTCAAGTCTAAATATATAATCATTCAGAATATTAAAACAATATAAAACCATTCTCAGCATGGAGATATCAAACGAAACAATAGAAAAGTAATATGCAAGTGATAAAATCCTTAACGAAAACTCAGAATAGAATGTCCATAGTCCAAAAACGATATACAATAATGTCTCAATAGTAATACTTCAATACAACCCCAAAAGAGTCTCTGAATAATAAACGCCAACTACGTATCAAAATAAAAACTAGAACATCTGAAAATAAAGTAGACTCTAAAGTAAAATGATAACTTGATAACATAGAGACACACAAAGCCTCTAGAAATTATATCTTGAGTAAGAGAGATCAATAGAACATGCTGACTGGAACGGGAAAGTCATGTGCAATGTCCATCCCTAACGCTAAGATCCATGTAAAGAGATGGGTCAAAACCCTACCAAGTAACTTAGATATGCAAATCAAAGCACTTATATGAGCATATGCTAAAATTACAGTTAGTATATAATACAAACGGACATCATATCACAAAAAGCGTAGCGTCATAATGTGACATAATTATCTCAATTCATATCATTTATTAATTTTCTCATTAATTTATCAACACGTAACCAGCATGTGCCCCTTCCTCTCGGTCATTTCATAAACATGCGATATGCCAAATTCAATTGTTATAATGCATTTGAATTGTATCAATTCATTTTATTTATTAATTGTTCTCATTCATTAAATAACAACCATCATGCTCCCTTCCTCTTGGCCATCTCATAAAAATGTCGTACCCCAAATTTAAACAATCACGTTATTTTAGTGTCACCCGTTACGCGACACTAGAATAACTCGTCGCATATGAAACATAAACATCATGTTTCACTCCTTGATGTCAACTGGTATTCACATAGCCTGTAATTCACAAATTATAATACCGAGGTATCCCTTCTCAGCGCCCGCCCATTCATATCCATTTAAACATCACGTTTCACACCCCGATGCCATTTGGTTTTTGCATGACCGAGAATTCTCACAATGTTGGGGTGTCTCATCTCGATGCCCACCCATTCATTTCCATTTTACATGCTCATTTAACAATGACATTTTAATACTTCTTTAATTGCTCTGAGTAAATAACTCAAACCCCAATTACCCCACCCTCGGTTCATATGATTTAGAATTATTTATATATTTTAATCCATTTCATAAGGAGATAATGGATTAGTATCATTAAATAACCTTTCTCAAAATAAATAATTTAAGTAAGGATATATTAGTTTGATTAATGATTTTGAGTTGTTGCAACAACCCTTCTCTAAATTCTGTGCGTGTGACATCTCACTGAAGTGATTGAGAAAAGAAACCCTCAATACACGTACATTCAGATAGGGAAATTATTAAGACACATTAACTAGGGTTTACTGTGCGAGAATAAAAATAAGGATTTAAATATCTACGGGAGAATTCTCTAACTAATCCAATACTATAATTGAACAACCAAGCCAACAATAAGTAATTGCACATATTTTTTCTATCGTCTACGTGACAAAGAAAATATAAACATTAGTAGGGTCTTAAGAAGGGCTCATATGGTGTTCTTGCATAAATGGGACATGTATTTATTTTAATAGAGCGCATTGCATCTTACGTGGGTCCATTAATATATTTCAAGTGTCCTAAGTTATCTAAAATATTATTACATAAGTTCACGTAACATAAATATAGTATGCGTGACAAATTGTGACTACCTACCTATTAAAATAATGGGTGGCCATCCCTCTACAAAAATAAAATATTAGTCTCATATGGCTTATTTTTAGCATCACTGTCAAAACATGATTAATTACTAACCATGTAATTGGTTTAACAAGAAGTGTCAATTTTTATCTTCCATTAACATACAACAATGTTGACCAATCCATAATAATTCCATACACAATAACCAATATAAATGAAATCACAATATAACGTCTGAAGCTAAGATAAATAAATAAATTCCCCGAGTAAACCATGGGGTAAAATCCAAGACATCCGATCCACTGACTAAAATAATTTGAAATACATAAGTTTGAATAAAATGGGAAGCACGCCCAACCAATACTAGAATAGAGAACCTAATCTAAAATGTAAATAATAGAATCGCCTGCTCGAAAATCCTGCAAGCCTTTACACCAGTTGCAGCTACGTAATCCCTGGCGTGCTTGTAGTTGGACACCTAAAAGTTTTGAAAATATATTTGATATGGGTCAGAGACCAAAACCTTTGAAAACATTTTGCAAGAGTATAAGATTTATAAATGAAAATGTTAATTAGTTTTCATATTAATAAACCAACAACGCACTCTCTTGAGTCACCCCTCACCCCTCATCTAAAGTGCGCACATAATGTATGCATTTCAACCCGCCTAGATACCTTACCCCATCCAACTAGCCTTGCCACTAACATCAATACTATATTATCTTGGCACGAGTAATATCTATCCTTAGTTCATTAATTAGCTTTCACAATTTCTTAATCAACATTTAAATAAATTATCACAATTTCAAATATAACTTTACTCCAAATATTTATTTTCACAGTCACATTTATAATTTATTACTTTATTTTCAATAACTGTCACTAGTTATTTAAACAGTATTCGCTTACTATTTTAACCCATATATTTGTCTACACATAAATATACGTAATAATATACTATGCCAAACACACATATATTGCGTATAGCCCCCATCCCTCAGAGTAATAACTCACTGGATGCAGGTCTCAACAATGTTATCATTATCCAGGGCATGCTCATATCATCCTGGTTACCGGAGTTCGGACTCTCACACTGACTTGGTAAAATCGCAAACGTATTAGAGGCGGTCATAGTTCTTCGACAGTGGGTCTTAATCATACGCACAATTACCTCACTGCGAGTATAAATCACACAAATATAAACATGGCACTATGATTAGGGCTTGATACTTAGCTTTCTATGATTCGCAAGGGAAGATCACCCACATCGCGTAACCCTCAGCGATAGCAGTAGAGGGTATATTCCACATAATACATACACACAAATATCATAATACAAATATATATACCGTCCATATCCGTATATATATATATATATATAATCACATCAACCGACAAATCCGTGACTATCCTCCAAAGTACTAGTCTAATAACCCGAGTCTTATCTGGACTCTTATTTAATTAAATTCTTTTCTTAATTAAATAATTTAACATATATTCTCATCTCTGAGTTTTCCCGGCCATTCCCAACTAGTTCTAAATTTATAATCAGAAGTCACTCTATCACGCTCCGTATTCTACGTTTTGAGTATTTTTTCTCCAAAATACCTACATACATGTAAATTGGGCTTATTCCCATTTACCTGAATTACCCTTATTAGTCATATCTCCAGAAGTATTAAAAATTATTCACTAGACCTCACTCAATTTGCCAATTTCTAAATTTACCCTTTATTCACAATAAAAGACCAAGTTGTCCCTCAGAGCAGGTCCGAATCGATTCGGGTTCATTTATAAATTGATTCACCCGTCGAATCAATTCACCTATGAAGGTCGAATCGATTCAATTCTGGGAAGGATCCCAAATCTGGCATCAAAGTGATGGGTTTCCA
Source organism: Sambucus nigra (assembly GCA_949130495.1). Classification (NCBI taxonomy): domain Eukaryota; kingdom Viridiplantae; phylum Streptophyta; class Magnoliopsida; order Dipsacales; family Adoxaceae; genus Sambucus; species Sambucus nigra. Next base: position 208,849,244 of record OX422209.1, read on the forward strand.
ACAACAACAAGTCTCCAAATCATAATCCAACTAAACTCAATATATCTACTACACATCTTAATGATCCTAAACATGAACCTAATTCTTTTACATCCTTAGACTCATCAATTTAACATAATTCAATCTTGAATTTAATCAAATCATCACTTATATATATATATATATATATATATATATATATATATATATATATATGTATGTATGTATTAATTTTTCCAAAATTTTCTTAATGAAACATCATACATTAATCATCTCAAATCTAATTTTTTTCTCCACCATAATCTAGATTACCTAAGACATACATCCTCTAACAATTTAGGATATCGTTCATCAATTCATTCATTACGGTTTGTTTCCCCAAATCCATTTTTCATGTAGTTATCCCCAACCCAAAATTCAGTTAATTACAATCAATTTTTATATAAATAAACACTACACATAAATACAGAAAGCAAGATATACACTTGCCTTCAATTCGTAGGATTCAGAATTCCTTTTGTGTCAAGTTGAGCATGGGAAGAGTCCTCTTCAATTTCTTTCTCCAAATCAAGCCCTTTGGATTTCCTAAGTATTTTACCTCCTTCTTTTCTCACAATAACTTCTCTGTAGGTTTTTGTGTGTAAAATGGTTGTCTCCTAAAGCTAATCTCTTATTTAAACCTCTTAATACCGAAATTGGGTTAACCCCTATAGGTAAAATGACATATATGTCCCCGAGTGAGTCCGACTAGTCTAAAAATCTCCCGATAACCAATCTTTATCCCCGAGTACTTGATTTTGACTATTTTGACCACTCTCAAATCAACCGTGCACTCAAAATCACCATTCGAGTCACTAAACATAATTATCCTCTCTCAACCCAAGAATAGCCTATCCGTATGCTCCGATTGAGATACCGTCAATCTCTGTCGTTTCTATTTACTACAATTAACTAACTATTGATCGAATTTAATTTACTTAATCACACTTAATAAATTTTATTTACACATAAATATTAATTTTATTCTCACCAATTAATATGTATTAAATATGGAGTATTATTATGAGCACACGCGTAGTTAAAAATGCGAAAATTAATTATAAAAAAAATACGGGCTATTACATACTTTCCCCCTTGCAACGGAATTTTGTCCTCGAAATTCGGACGTACCGGCAGTGAAAAACTTTGGATACTTCTCTCGCATATCATTCTCCTTCTCCCACGTCAACTCATATACATTATGGCGTCCCCACTGAATTCGAACTAGGGGAACCACCTTTGATCTAAACTTACGCTCACTATGATCGAGAATAATCGGTCTCTCCTTGTATGAGATGTCTGGCTGCAAATCAATCTCCTTCAATGGATGTGCTAAAAATCCCTCTCACTCCTCTAATATCTCAATAACGATGACACATGGAATACGTTGTGAATCCTCTGTAGATGATCCAGCAACCCCAACCTATAAGCAACTGACCTTACTCTCTCAATGACCGAGAAAGGACCTATATACCTTGGCACTAGCTTCCCCTTCTTCTCGAACCCTAGGATTTCCTTAATGGGAGATACGCGTACCAAGACATAATTCCCAATCTCCATCTCTATTTGTCTCCTATCGGTATCATCACAACTCTTCTGCCTATCCTGAGCTATCCGTATGCATCCCTGAATGAGTTCAACCTTAGCAGTGGTGTTCTGAATCATATCCGGTCCTAACATCTTTTTATCCTCCACCTCTAACCAATAAGTGGGCGAACGATAAGGTCGTCCATGAAGTGCCTCAAATGGTGCCACACCGATGGTGAACTGGTAGGAGTTATTATAAGCGAGCTTTACTAATGGAAGGTACTGATCCCAACCTCCCCTAAAATCGGGTATACATATCCTGAGCATGTCCTCTAAATCATATTAACCTGTTCAGTTGGTCCATCTTTATGTGGCTGATACGTTGTACTCAATCGCAAATCTGTGCCCATTGCCTCTTGAAAGTTATACCAAAAGTGGGACACAAAATATTATCCTTATCGAATACGGTATTGATCGATACTCCATGTAACCATACTATCTCAGAAATAAAAAGCTGTGCATATTCTCTCATCTCAAATCTGTACGAATTGGTAAAAAGTGGGCCACCTTGGTCAGGTGATCCATGATAACTCAACTGTAATCATGACCCCTCTGTGATGTTGGTAACCCAGTGATGAAATTCATCGAGATGCTCTCCCATTTCTCGACTGAAACTCCAATGGCTTCAACATCGCTATCTATCTATGGTGGTCTGTCTTCACTAACTGGCATGCAGTGCACTTAGAGACAAACTCTGATACGTCCCGCTTCATCTTCGACCACTAGTACTGTCTATGCATATCCTGGTACATCTCATCCCTATCGAGATTATAACAAACCTAGACTTGTGAGACTCGGTCATCATCGCATGTCTCAAATTCTCATCCTCTAGAAAAATGAGTATTCCATTGAAGCGTAAGCCTCCTTTAAAACTTATCAAGTAAGACTTCGCCCCATTCGCCAACAACTAACCCACTCTATCCTGACAAAACTGATCCCCAGCCTGTGCTTTCACCACCCACATAACGATCTCGAGAGTTATATAAAAAACTACCATACATGCTCTGGAAACCTCATCATCATGCCAAAGCTCATCTCACTTTGCTTTCCGAACCTCCACTATCTCCCCCATAGGCCATTAGCTCAATGAGTCTGACACCACGTTAGCCTTCCCAGGATGATACAAAATATCAAACTAGTATCCTTCACGAACTCTAACCATCTCCTCTATTGCATATTAAGATCCTTCTGCATGAATAGATACTGTAGGAACTTAGGATCCGTGAATAAACATAATCGCTCACTCAAAAGGTAGTGCCTCTAAATTCTCAAGGCAAACACAACCGCTGCTAACTCTAGGTCATGTTTGTGTTAATTCCTCTCATGGGGATTAAGCTTAAGTTAAGTATAAGATATAGCCCGTTCCTCCTGCTCAAGCACACCCCCAAGTCCCTGTAAGGATGCATCGGTAAAAACATTGTACTCCACTCCTCCCCTAGGTCGTGAAAGTACGAGTGTTAAAATCAATTTGTTTTTTAGCTCGTCAAAAGCTAACTGACAATAGTCATCCTAAATGAACGGTACCCCTTTTCGAGTCAGATTAGTCAACAGACTCCCAATCTTTGAGAAGGCCTTTATAAAGCGGCGATAATACCCGAACAACCCCAAAAATCTCTAAATCTCTATCGATGTCGTGGGTTATCCTCACTCCCTCACTGTTGATACCTTACTCAGTTCTACAAAAATCCCTCTGTCTGATACAACGTGCCCCAAAAATTGCACCACATGTTGCCATAATCTGCGTTTCTCGAACTTGGCATAAAGCTAATAACCTAACATAAAATTCATCAAAACATTCAGTCTCAAGCATGGTGATAGTTTCAAGTTGAGTTGTTAAATTTTGCAGTTTAAACTCTTTCACATCATTAGTTCCTTCATGGGTAAGTTGAAAAACATCCCATTCCTCTTTTGACGTGGTGCACGTCATTATCATTCGGAACTCGTCAAGTGTGACGGATTCAGAAATAGCACTTAAACCCTTAGAATTAAAAGATGACCATTTAAATTCTTCTTCAGTCCATGCAGTGATAAATTTTAAATTAGTCACGTTATCAACAGTGATGGATGGAGGTGTCCACCCTCTTTCAACCAAAATCTAAACTCTTTCATCAATGGCTTTTAAAGAAGATTTCATGCGGAATTTCCAGTAAGCATAGTTTGTCCTGTAAAAAATTGGCATTTTATTACATAATTTCTCCATATTGAACACGCCCTTTTTCAAAAATCAATTTTTTAGAAAATTTATATCTTAGAAAAATTTTCCAGAAAATTACATGGCATAATTGTGTAATTGGCTCTGGTACCAATTTGAAGAGTGCGCGTTTGTTCAAACAAAGAAATTATTTAATTAAACTCAATTTTTTAATTAAATCCTAAAACATGCATCTAGGCGCGATTGAAGACAATATAATCATGCAAGAATATTCAATCACAAATAAACACACAAATGAGGAAAAATCCCCCAAAGTGGCAAACCCTTTTTATTTTCACTATAATTTGTAAGAAACAGTTACATGGATTACAATGAAAATAAGAGTGACATACGAAATAACCTCAGGTGTCGGTTTCGATGTCGTTGGCTGGAATCTCCCGTAAGAACTCCAGGTGGGCAGCAATAAAGAAGAGAACTTATTCTCCACAAATTACTCCAGTTGAGTAAAAACGATCCTCTTGAAGGTTTTAAGATTCACATACACAGATGGGAGTGTTTATGTGAACAAAAAAGGTATAAAACCTTAAAGCATGAAGTCTATTTTCTGGGCAGTTAATTGCAGAAATCGGTGTGAAAAAGACTTGGAAAACGTGTAGAATGAAACTAGATATTTATACGAAAATTGAGGCGTCATCATCGTTCGAATGAGATAAACATGTTGCTCGAACGAAGGATACGTTCCACTCGAACGAGATAGCGCGACATGTCTATATTTCTTGAACGACAGTGCTATATCGTTTAAACGAGCTCGTCGATCGAGGCAGTTCGCTTCTACACTTAGAAAAATTTATGCTTTTGATAAAAACAAATCAGACTTCGAAAAAATATTTTCTGAAAAATTCCCAAATATTTATGCAAATATAAGCAACTCCAATAAATCATTTTACCAATAATGCGAAGTGAAGTAGTGGGAACGGTTGAGCATCAGGTTGCATGAAGCATGATGCACGTGTGAAGATGATGGATGCATAGATTCGGATAAAGGTCATCGTGGATGATCGTATTGACGTGGCAAATGTAGCGGTATCAGACATAGAAACTGTGATCTAGGGTAAACAGGAAATTCCTAGATTCTACACTGGACATTTATAAAATTATGTCCTTACAGAGAACACAATAGTCCTACCGATGTAATCCACCATTTCCTTGTACCCTACTAACCAATCCATACCCAAAATGATTTCGTACCCCACCATATCCAAAATAAGCATTTCGACCGCTAAACATAATCTCCCGACATCTATATCTACTCCCCTATAAATAAGTGTATAAGGGCTTCACTTTCCAATGGTGAATCTACACACATATTGGTATTGTTGGTTGTCTCTAATAGGCTAGTCGTGCGTGCAAATTAGGTAGCTATGAACGAGTGGGAGGCTCCCGTATTAAACAACACCTTACTAATAATCCCATGAATAGAAAATATACCCTCAAAGGATGGCGACGCCTACTGCGCCTGTGGTATAACTGCATCTTTTTCGTTATAGACACGTCTGTACTGTAGCTGCCACTGTGGTTGTGGGGTTGGCAGAGTTGGTGATGCAGGTGGTAACTACCCCTTCTACCCCTACTGGGCACCCCGCTGTGGTCCGTGACCTGAATGTGGACAGTCCTTACTTCGATGGACTAACTCTTTGCAAGTGAAATAGTGGCCATGGAAATCTCCCTACCTCCGGCCCTGTTGGGGTTATCCTAGTTTCTGGCACTGGTGGTTACCCCCATTATTTCCTTAGCCCTAGCACCTGGGGGAACATGTTTCTACTGCTAATACTGATGCTGAGGGCCTTGCTGACCATGCTTGAATCAACTACTATCTGGTCAAAAACCTCCTAACCAAAATCTCTTAGTCGGATCCACCTGTTGGGAATCTCGGTCATGTTGCGATGCCTCACTGATACCATTCCTACCTGCTCTGCCTGCTTGGCTAGTATCTCCCGCTCTCTTGCTTCCCTTAAGATGGAAGCGATGGTTCTGACAATGAAGTAATACGACATTGATGAACTTAAAGTAGGTGGTTAATGCCGGGTTACCGAGAAAATGATGTTTGATCCACCAAGTGAGTCCATTTATGAATTTTAACATCTTGTTCTCCTCCGTGTTCACCTCATCGGGCACAAAATTTTCTAAACGGGTGAACTCCTCCTCGTATATAGCCACCAACCTATCTCCCTGAGTAACATCTAGTAATTTCCACCACATCTCTTTCTGGATTGCTGACGAAAAATGCATGCAGTTAAACCTCACCCAGAACTACGTTACAGACATAACATCCCTCTCCCCTACCGTGGTAATCGATTCCCACCATTGCAGTGTTGCACCTACTAGCTTGAAATTATCCAGTATCTGACTCTGTGTATCGCTGCACTCGACTAGGAAAAGTTGACGCATGGTATCTTTCTTCCATTGGCTAGAAACTACCACGTCTGGACAACCCTCGAACTCCGGTGGATGCCCTTTCTGGAAGGTCTACCTCACTCTCTCCCATGTTGATGGCCCCGAATGGGCCTGGACGACAGATGCCACTGGTTGGTGTGGCTAGGTCTGTGAAAAGTGATATGTCCTGGCGGTCATGGCGGCATTAACCGCTTGGGCAACAATAGTGGCCACATGTGCACCCATCCCCCTCCCTTATGGCTCCTGCTGAGCCTCTCCCTCATTGGCCCTCCTAGTGGCCCTAGCTAGTCTACCACTCTTTGGTGGCATCTGAAATCAGATTGAAATTTATATAAGTTCACAGTCAAATAGAAAAATAATACCAGAAGAACGTAAGCTCTAAAATGCGTACGTATAAATGCAATGGTCTGAAAATAGGGCTCTATATCAAAGGACACTATGCTGGAATCGTAGTAAGTCGTAAAGATCCTAAAAGACTCTAGAACCTGATGCTCTAATAACATATGTGATAACCCGCCTATTAAAATAATGGGTGGCATCCCTTTACCAAAATAAAGTGATAGTCTCATATGGCTTATTCTTAGCATCACTATCAAAACATGATTAATTACTAACCACCTAATTAGTTCAACAAGAAGTGTAAATTTTTATTAACCAGTCCATAATAATTCCATACAAAGTAACCAATATAAATGAAATCACAATATAAAGTTTGAAGCTGAGATAAATAAAGAACTCCTCGAGTAAACCATCGAGTAAAAATCCAATACATTTGATTCACTGACTAAAATAATCTGAAATACATAAGTCTAAATAAAATGGGCTACACGCCCAACCAATACTGGAATAAAGAACCTAATCTAGAATGTCAATAATATATCCGGCTACTCGAAAATCCTGTAAGCCTCCATACTACCTGCAACTACATAATCGCTAGAAGATGAGTCATCCTTGGCATCCCTGTGGGTGGACAACTAAAAGTTTTGAAAATAGATTTGATAAGGGTGAGAGTCCAAAACCTTTGAAAATATTTTACAAGTGTATAAGATGCGTAAATGAAAATATTAAGCATTTTTCATATTAATAAACCGGCAACGCACTCTCTTGAGTCACCCCTCATCTAAAATATGCACCAAACGCATTCATTTCAACCATCCTAGTTACGTTACCCCACCTAACTATCCTTGCCACTTACATCAATACTATACTATCATGGCCCGAGTATAATATCTACCTTTAGTTCATTAATTATCTTTCATAATTGCTTAATCAATATTTCATTAAATTATCACAATTTAAGATATAATTTTACTCTAATTATTTATTTCCACAATCACATTTATAAGCTATTACTTTATTTCCAAAAAGTGTCACTATTTGTTTAAACAATATTCGTTTACTATTTTAACCAGTATATTTGTCTACACATAAATATACGTAATAATATATTACAACAAACACACATATGTCACGTATAGCCGCCATCCCTCAGTGTAATAACTCACTGCATCCGAGTCTCTACAATGTTATCATTATCTAGGGCATGCTCACATCATCCTAGTTACCGGAGGTCAGACTCTCACACCGACTCGATAAAATTGCAAACGTATCGGAGGTGGTCATAGTCCTTCGACAGTGTGTCATAACCATACTCACATTACCTCACTGCGAATATAACTCACACAAATATAAAAATAGTGCTATGACCTGGGGTCGATACTTAGCCTGCTGTGATTCGTCAGGGATGATCACCCACATCGCACAAGATCCACCGATAGCACTAGAGGGGTATGTTACACATAATATCACACACACACACACACACACACACACACACACACACACACACATATATATATATATATATATATAATCATATCAATCGACTAATCCGTGACTATCCCCCAAAGCACTAGTCTATTAACCCGAGTCTAATCTCGACTCTTATTTAATTAAATTATTCTCTTAATTAAATAATTTAACGTATTTTCTCATCTCTAAGTTTTCGTGGACATTCCCAACCAATCCTAAATATATAACTGAAAGTCACTCAATCACGTTCCGTATTCTACGTTCTGAGTACTTTATCTCCTACACACCCTACGCACATATAAATTGGGCTAATTCCCGTCTACTCGAATTACCCTTACTGATCACATGTTCAAAATTAATAAAAATTATTCACTTGACCTCACTTAATTTGACAATTTCCAAATCTACCCTTTATTCACAATAAAAGGCCAAGCTGTCCCTCACAACAGGTCCGAATCGATTTAGTTCATAATCTAATCGATTCGCCTGCCAAATTGATTCACCTATGAAGGTCGAATCAATTCGATTCGGTCAGGAGCCCAAATCTGGCATCAAAGTGACGGGGTTTTAACAACAACAAGTCTCCAAATCATAATCCAACCAAACTCAATATCTTTACTTCACATCTTAATGATCCCAAACATGAACCTAATCATTTTACATCCTTAGATTCATCAATTTATCACAATTCAATCCCGAATTTAATTAAATCAACACTTTAATATATATATCAAAATTTCCATAATTTTCTTCATGAAACATCATATATTAATCATCTCAAATCTAAAATTTTCTCCACCATGATTCAGATTACTTAAGACATACATCCTCTAACAATTTAGGATATCGTTCATCAATTCATTCATTAGAATTTGTCTCCCAAAACCCATTTTTCATGTAATAATCCCTAACCCAAAATTCTGTTAATTACTATAAGTTTTATATGAATGAATACTTCACATAAATCAACAAAGCAAGAAATACACTTGCCTTAAATTCATAAGATTCTGAATTTATTTGTGTCGGGTTGAAGATGGGAAGAGTCCTCAATTTTCTTCTCCAAATCAAGTCCTTTGGATCTTCTATGTGTCTTACCTCATTATTTTCTCACAGTAATTTTCTTTGTAGGTTTTTTCGTGTAAAGTGGTTGTCTGCTAAATCTAATCTCTTATTTAAACCTCTTAATTCCGAAATTAGGTTAACCCCTCTATGTAAAATGACCCATATGCCCTCAGTGGGTCCCGACTAGTCTAATAAGCTCCCAATAACCAATTTCTACCCGGGTACTTGATTTTGAATATTAGGACCACTCTCGAATCAACCATGAACTCAAAATCACCATTCGAGTCACTAAACATAAATATCCTATCTCAACCCAAGAATAGCCTATCCGTATGTCCTGGTTGAGATACCATCAATCCCCGTCATTTCTTTTCACTACGACATACTAACAATTGATCGAATTTAATTTACTTAATCACACTTAGTAAATTTTATTCCCACATAAATATTAATTTTATTCTCACTAATTAATATTTATTAAATATGGAATATTATTATGAGCACACATGTAATTAAAAATGCTACAATTAATTATTCATAAAATACGGGGTGTTATAAAATATCCTCTAATAAGGACAAGCGTGTCAAAAGTATTTCTTTTAATATAAAAGGTACAACTGATATGCCAAATGTGGCCTCGTCTATCATATAGTCTCGGCCATATACGACCTTCATCAATTGTCCAGAAGTGGGGCATTGTAACTCGACCAGACTGACGCGGATGATGGAGCAGTTCAGAATGCCTCGGCTTCGGCCTTCGGTACCAGCCAGCATGAGTAACCTGCATTATTTCTAGGGATTGAGTATCCTCTTCCTCGGCCACTTTCAGGACGATGAAGATAGGCCGAGATCAATAGGCATCATAGGTGTCAACTTCTCAATGGTTCACAGATCTACAAGTCTAGCCTTGGCCAGTGTGGTAGGCTGAGGTCACATAGTTGACAGGGCACATGCATTAGGGGACGCGTGAGGACGCGCGCGTGGGCACATATCACATATGGACCAAAACTGTTATACCCAGATCCTTCTCTCATATGGGGGATTATTTGATCATCATGACCTACTTTTGACAGTGCCAGGTGTCTTCTTCAGACTGGCTAGCTCATTTAACACATGCCCATTGAATGCTTGGGGGGTACATTACACCCCTCAAGCACTATATATATATATGATTCATCTCCCACCCTGTAGGGGATAGACTATTAATAACCCTAGCTACAACTCTGTTAAATTCTCAATATAGAGAGAGAAAGTAAGTGCATTGTATCACTTGGCCATTAGAGCCAAAGCTTATAGTGAACTTACTCACCCCTGCACAGTGGAGTAGGCCTGATTGGCTTAACCACTTAAATCTATGTGTTATTTCCTCTTATCCTCATCTCTCTCTCTCTATATATATATATCTCTCTCTCTCTCTCTATATATATATATATATATATATATTTCTACACTCACTCCATTGCTATTCTGGTTTGAGTTTATATTCATCTTGACTTGGTGATACCATTTCGGGTATCATCAATATGACACTGTCTGTGGGAACGAGATAGTCAGTCTCTTCCATTTCTTTTGCAGCTGCTCTACCGAATTCTCTGGTGGTGGTCCAACCTCACCCTTGGTTGAGCCTGAACCTCCATTGAAAGAGCTCTAGTTTGGGTCCTAGCTTGCTTTCAGTTCACTTCCAGTACATCACTTGATTTTTTCGATCATCGAAACACTCATATGACTTCGGATCTTCCACAACCACCATCCCCAGGGGATGGGGGACCCAGTACTGACCAACCTTCACAGTTAGAAATGGCTGAAGTATCATCTTATCTCCGCTCCCTAATGGCCAACCAGTAGTTGATGCAGCAACAATTCGCTACTCTTAGCCAAAAAGTGATCGGTCCTAATGAAGAATATATGATAACTCCGGCAATAAGGGAAGGACCTCAAGATTTGGTAGCTAGGGGGCCACCCCAGGACCCACACAAGGTTCTCCCTCATCAGTAGAGGTGCAGAGACATGGCTAACCCTAGGCATTTATGCCTGGGGAGGTCAGGTCAGTAGTGCCCCAATGATGAGGAATAAGAGTGTGAGGAGGAGGGTGATATAAGCTATTGTAAGCCCTATCAGATCAAAGGTGGTACTGTAAGACCGATTCAACAAAGCTGAGGTTATATTAGAAGGTCAGGCTGAGAGTGCGGGCCAAGATAATTAACCCTAAACAGGTCTAGCAGAGGGTCATCCTTTGATAGGCTCGACCCAACACCAGACAATCTGAGAAATTGCCTCTCCAGATTAAGAAGTATAGTTAGTTCTTAAATACATAACGAAGGTGATGACCATCAAACCCCAAGAGGCTGGGACGATGAGCAAAGAGAGGTAAACAACTGATAGAGAATGGTCCCCAGAGAAGCTTCAGTTTGGCCAAATGGTATAGAGGGAACTGAAGAAAATACGATTGTGGCCGGGGCTGTGGTGGACGACAGACCTTGGAATGATTCCATATAATGGATGGAAGATAAGATAGGCAACATCTTAAAGAGCCGAGACCCCTTATATAGGGGATATAATGAAGGATCACCCTTTGTAACCAGGATAGTAAGTTATCCAACTCTATCCAAATTCAAGCCTCTAGTGGTTACACCCAAGTATGATAGGAGTACAAACCCCATCCATCATATAAAAATGTACCAGTCAACTAGAGACATTTATTCAATTTTAGATGAGATGAGAAGCAGGGCATTTTCTAGCACCCTCACTGGGGCTGCACATGTTTCATTTACCTCTCTTCTAAAGAACTCAATCGAGAGCTTCAAGCAGTAGGCAAATAGGTTCATCCATAACTTTTTATTTGGGTACGACCCAAGAAGAATACGGCACACCTATTGTACGTTAAGTAGGGAAAAATAAAACTCTCAGGGAGTATATAACGCACTTCAACAAGGAAAAGTTAGAAGTTGAGGACTATGATGAGAGCATCACTGTGACAGCCTTGATAGGAGGATTACAGAAGGGTAAGCTCTTATAGAAATTGGTTGAAGACCCTCCCAAGTCTATAGCAGAGCTCTTGGCCATGGACAAAAGGGCCATGAATGCCTAAGAGGCAATGGCCATGAAGGGAGAAGATGAGAAAGGAACTAATAGCTCTGGGGGAAATTTCCAAAAAAATAAATATGGGAAGAAGAGATCAGCGGATGACAAGTTTGCTAGGTACACACAACTGAATGTTAGCTGAGAGCGTATTCTCAATAAGATCAAAGGGGATCGGTCTTTGAGGTGGCCTGAGAGGTTAAAAGTACCTCCCCACAAAAGGAACAAAAGCCTATGGTGTGAGTTCCACCAGGATAATGGGCACTTGATTGAATAATGCTTTGCACTCAAGGATGAGATTGAAAAGATGCTCAAGGCCAGGAAACTGAGAAAGTATGTAATTAGAGGAAATGCCAGGGGAGGCCGAGACAAACTAAGGAAAATAAGGGCTGATAAGTGCAAGGAAGATGTCCCAGACAAGAAGGATAATGCCTCAGACGATAATAATGATGACGACCCAGACCTACCACCCAAGGACGATTATCCTAAAGGTCAACTCAACATAATCTCGTTTGATGTAAAGATGATATGCGGATACCTCATAGGTGGATTCACAGAGGTGGCAGATAGAAAAGCACATATTGCAGAGGTCAAATCCCTTCCCAAGGTAGAAACTGTTAATTCGGCCTTCGTGAGTGCAAAGTTGGAAAAAATGAAGAAGGTTGACAGGGACACTTTGATCGTGAGCTTCTCAAGACTAGATTTTAAGGGAATACTATCCCCTAGGCTGACATTCTAGTCATCATAACTAGGGTACATGGGTTTGATGTGCTGAGAATACTGGTCGATGAGGGAAGTTCAACTGACGTCATGTTTTGGACGTGCTTCAAGGGCCTAGGACTCTATAAAAAGAGGCTTACACCTTATCACCACCCTTTGATTGGGTTCAATGGTGAGAAAGTCCACCCTCTTGGAATGTATGAGATGGATGTCAGAATCGGAGATATTTGGCCAAAGGGCTCATAAAGAAGGTTAACTTTTTTATGATGGATGAGAGTGTGTATTCGACCAATAATATTATCATGGGAAGAATAACCCTCAAGGAGTTTGAGGCTGTGCCCTGCACGGGACTGATATTTCAACTCGACTGAAGAGAGGGAAACTCACAAGAAATCCATTATAACGTTCAACATCGATACGTTGGACCCTAGAAATGAGACAAAATTTAAGAAATGGGAAGTCACGAAAAAGGTAGAATCTATCGTCCTTAATGAGGACAAGCCAGAAAAAATCATCCAGGCTGGTAAAGCCCTGAGAAGAGATATTAAGGATGATTTAATCAAATTATTGAAGGAAAAGCATAACATATTTGCATAGAGTCACGAGGATATGCTAGGCATTGATCCAGAGCTTCTATATTATATACTGAATGTGACCGATGATGCGAGGTCGATCCGACAGAGAAGGAGAATCTACTCCCGAGAAAAGTATGAGGTTATCTGAGAGGAGGTGAATAAGTTAGAAAAAAATGATTTTATAAGGGAGGTGATATACCCCGAGTGGATAGCTAACGTAGTCATCGTTCCCAAGGCCAATGGCAAATGAAGGATATGTGTGGACTTCACCGACCTCACCAAGGCCTGCCCTAAGGATAACTTTCCTTTACCCAAAATTGATCAAATGGTTGAAGCCACTTCTATCCATGAGCTAATGAACTTAATGGATGCTTACTCTGGCTACAACCAGATTTCTATGCACCCAGCCGATCAGGAGAAGACTGCCTTCATTACCAACAAGGGGACTTACTACTACAAAATCATGTCTTTCGGTCGGAAGAATGTTGGGGCAACATATTAGAGGATAGTTAACAAGATGTTAGAGGATCAGATTGGGAAGATAATGGAAGTCTATGTTAATGACATGCTTACGAAGAGCCCCAATGCTGACACCCATATGGTTGGCCTTAAGAAAATGTTTAACACGATGGATAAGTCTATAATGAAACTTAACCCCGTTAAGTGCATGTTTGGCATGGTAGCAGGAAAATTCTTGGGCTTCATCGTGAATCAAAGTGGGATAGAGGACAACTTAGAAAAGATCAGAGCTTTAATGGAGATAAAGACTGTGACGATGATCAAGGAGGTGAAAAGACTAAATGGACGAGTGGTAGCACTTCACAGGTTTGTGTCTAGAACCACTGATAAATGTCTTTCATTTTTTAAAGTTCTTAGAAAATCTTTTGAATGGAATGTGGAGTGTGACAAGGATTTTCAAGAGCTGAATTCCTACCTCGACTCTCCCTTATTATGATTAAGTCCAGTCTAGGGAGAGAATCTTTATTTATATCTAGCAGGATCAGAGTCGGCTATTAGTGCTGCTATTGTAAGAGACGAGGATGCTGTACAAAGGCCGGTGTATTTCAACAACAAGGCCCTCTAGGGGGCCGAGCAAAGGTACCCCAAGATGGAGAAGCTCGCCTATGCTCCGATCCACGCTTTAAGGAAGATGAACCTGTACTTATAGGCCCACATAATGGTCATCCTCACAGACTCTCCACTTTAACATGTCATCCACAAGCCTAAGAAGTCGAGGAGAATAATGGTTTGGGCGATAGTGTTGGGATAATTTTATATCATCTACCAGCCGAGAACAGCTATCATGGGGAAAGCGTTAGGAGACTTTGTGGTCAAGTTTACCTAGGACGAGGCTGATACAGAATAAATTGTGCCTCCGGCTGATGAAGCAGAAAAGGGGATATGCCTCCCCCCGGATAAATCTGATACAAGGCCAGGAAGAGGTAGAGTTGGTGAAAATGAAGAAGAAAAATATGTCTTCAAGAATTGAACCCTGGAAGAGGGTAATTTCATAAAAAGGGAACAATATGGAGCTTATTTATTGATGGCTCCTCATGTGAAGCAGGCAGCGGAGTAGGTCTTATAGTGTTGGCCCCGGATGGGACCGATATTGAATATGTATTGAGGTTCAAATTTAAGTCCTCTAACAAAGAGTCAGAGTATGAGGCTCTCCTAGTAGGTCTCTCCCTTTCCCAAGCACTGAACGTCGAGTAAATTTTGGTACATAGTGATTCCAGGTTGGTCGTGAATCAGATTTTGGGGGCGTGTGAGGCCAAAGACGATAGGATGTCCAAATACCTAGGAAGGGTAAGAGCTATGATGAAGCACTTCTGAGAAGTGAATTTGAAGAGAGTATCATGACTGGCTAATAGCCAAGCGGATGCCTTGGATAGGTTAGCCTTAGGTACGAAAACATAGATCAGAAGGTCAGTACCCATGGAGATTTTGTACCGACCAACCATCGAAGAGGAGGAGAACATGTTAGAATTTTATTTGAACTTAAATATAGGAGCAAGATGGATGGATTCTATCGTGCGATATATGATAGATGGGGTGCTACCAGACTCTAAGGTAGAGAAAAAGAAGCTGAGGTACAAAGGTGCTAAATTCTCCAACATTAGAGATGTGTTGTATAAGAAGAGATTCTTCCTACCTCTACTTTGATGTGTCCACCCAATGGAGGTATACTACATTCTGAGGGATGTGCACGAGGGATATTGTTCTAGATATATATAAGGTAGGTCTTTAGCGAAGCGAATAATAACTCAGGGATACTGGTGGGCGACATCGATAAAAGATGCAGCGAAATACGTGAAGAAGTGCGACGAATGCCAGAGGTTTACCACCATTCCTCATCAACCTGATCAGCCTCTCACTTTTATCACCTCTCCCTGGCCATTTGCGGCTTGGGGGATCGATTTAGTAGGAACCTTACCAAGAGCTATCAATAATTACCGATATTTGATCATTGCAATTGACTACTTTTCAAAGTGGGTAGAGGTCGAGCCAATAATTATAATCACTGAAAATATAACATTACAATTCACCTGGAAGAATATAATTTGTAGGTATGGTCTACCCAATACTCTGATCTCAGCTAACGAAAAGATGTTCAAGAATGTGTCCTTAGATAACTATTACAAGAAAGTTGGCATCAAGTAGTTCTTTTCAACTCCCGTTCGACCCCAGGCCAATGGGAAGACATAAGTGATGAATAGAATGATTCTTGATGGGATTAAGAAAAAATTAGAAGATGCCAAGGGGAGATGGGTTTAAGAAGTGTACGCTGTCCTATGGGCATACAGGACGACGAAGAGGACCCCAACTGGGGAGACTCCATTCATGTTAGCTTACGGATCAGAGTCCGTGGTGCCTGCAGAGATTGGTCTTCCAACCCACAAGGTTTCGACATATGACTCGGAAGAGAATAATGCCGAGCAAAGACTTGATCTGGACCTAGTGGAAGAACAAAGGGAAGATGCTAAGGTTAAGAAGGCTTACTACTAGTAGAGGACAACAAAGTTTTAGAATAAGAGGGTGAAAGCCAAACCATTAAAGGTAGGAGACCTTGTTCTGAAGAAGAGATAGCAAAAACCTAACAAGCTTAATCCGAACTGGTATGTCCCATACAGAGTGGTCGAAGAAGTGGTTACGAGGACATATCGGCTGGAGAATTTAGATGGAGAACCATTCTCCAACCCTTAAAATGCCGATCATCTAAAAAGTATTACTAGTAAGATTGTATCAAGATCCATATTTATTTGTTTCATTTGTCTATGTAAAATAAAGGGAGGTTATGAATGTAAAATTCTCAAGTGTTCTGTCCTATCTTGTCTACTTATTAAGTATTTATTGCTCGTATGCACTAACTCATTTTTAAGCCATAAAATATCATTCGTGGTGAAGTAACTTAAGATCTCTCTCGGTGACATGACAGTATAGACGGGGTCGATCTTGTCCATAGACTCTCCAAAACACTGGGGGGGGATCACTTAAGTGTGGTTAATTATTAAACATCATTAACTTGGTGGATAAACTCTCTTGGGCGAGACAACAGGGATTGGATGAGATGACTCTGACCCATACACTCTCAAAACAACGAGAGGGGAATTTAATTTGGTGGAAATTATCCCTCGGTCGAGATGACAATGCATGGACGAGACAACTCTCACCCATACACTCTTCAAACGACGAGAGGGGACTCGTGATACAATACCATAATTTAGTGGATTCAAATTTAAAATCACTTAAGTGTGGTTAATTATGAAACATCATTAACTTGGTGGATATACTCTCTCTGCCGAGACGTCAGTGCATGGATGAGACGAATCTTACCCATACACTCTCAAAATGACTAGAGGGAACTTGTGATACAACACCATAATTTGGTAGATTCAAATTTAAAATCACTTAAGTGTGGTTCATTATTAAACATCATTAACTTGGTGGGTAAACTCTCTCGATCGAGATGACAGTGCATGGGCGAGACGACTCTCACCCGTACACTCTCAAAACGACGAGAGGGGACTTTGAAATTGAAAATCATTTCATTATGGTTATGGTTAGTTGACCAAAACATTAGACGATGACATGCATACAAAGGAAAAGATAATTCAGAAAATATAAGATAAAAAACATCATATATCCAGCTTAAATGTGAATCATGTTCATAAATGAAGTAAGAAGAAACAAGAGTTTGTCAAAATAAGCTAAGTTGTTATAGACAAGAGGGTATGGGTCACAGACGACCAACCTATGATCTGGCTCTATATTTGTAGCGTTCTCATCAGCATAGGGTTGCTCAACTACCATGGCCGTCAACGACTAAGGCATTGGTATCCACAAGAGGGGTGTTGGGTGTCACTTTATCGGCCTCATCTTCCTGCAGAGCCTCAACGTATTCTAGGGCATCTGCCATAAAATAGTCATCCATGTCAGAAGATTCCAACTCAGTGTGGATGGAGGAGACTACTTTAGCAAACTTAGTGGTTACCCACCTACAGGTTGTCTTAAGTCCCCTCTCAAAGCACTCCATACCAAAACCTCCAAACTCTTTATTAGACTTGTACGCTTTAATGGATTCGTTCCTTATCTTTTGTAGAGACTCGGCATATAAAGCCTCAACATTGGCTTGGGTAATAGCAACATCAATATCTCTAGCATGTTTGGCAGTCAGAGCTGAGAGGTCTTCATCCTTCTTCTTCAGGAGCTTGCCCAGGGTCTTCAGAAGATCATCATTTATCTGTAGAGCCGTGTCCCTCTCCTTCAGAGTGTCCAGAGCCTTCTGATAGTTGCTTCAGTTATCCTTGAGATTTCCCTCTAGCTCCTCCTCAGACCTCAAGGCCCTGTTGTCCTCATGAACCTTAGGATAGTTATTGGTAATCCATTCGGAGGACGAGGTGAGACCACACACAACTTACAAAATGATTAGACAAAGTTGGAATGTACTTTTCAGAGACGAGACAAGAGTTTGTCAAGAAAGTGCCAATACCTGAGCGAAGGAGTGAAGGCTAAAGTCAATGACTTGGGGAGCCTAGACTTTAGACAAGAACTCATAATCTTCCTTGGAAGGGGCAGGAAACATGGCCCTCTTGGCCCTTGATGATGACGGCAAGATCGTACCACGAGTAGCCCTCAGTAGAACGATGTTAGCCGCATAGTAGTGCTCAAATGTCTCTCTAGACTATGAGTTGGGGGTCGAGGATGAAGGAGTAGTCTGTGAATGATTGGATGAAGAAGTTATCCTCAGCCTCATTTGACTGTCCAAATGGGTGTAGGCCGGGGGAGGGAGTGCCTTTCATTTTTGGCCGACCTTAGTATGGGCCGACCCACCAGTAGCAACCTCCTTTGTGGGCTTCTTGACCCCCTTCTTCAGAATGTTTTTCAAACTTGGGGGAGTCATATTTCTAGAGGTCGTCTGAAATGCGTGGTGGACAATCAGCAGTTTAGGAGAAGAAGTGATCAGTAACAATAAAAGTCAGAGATGACATAACACTTGAAATATAATATTAAAAATAAAGATCACTCATATGAGGAGTCACTATGTCCTCAAACTTGGGAAGAAAACCTTCCTTCCCTAAGCTCTGCAAGTACGTCACCCTCTCCCAGTTTGGTACGCTCAGGTCGGGTTCCAGTTTGGCCTACCTTGAAGGGTTCGCCCAATTATGAGGAACTCTCGGCTCATCCTCTAATAGTTTCACATCGATCAAGAATTCCCAAGATCCAGAGATAAAAAAATCATTCGATTCCAGAAGTGGTTAGAAGTTTGGGTGACTTGTATTATCTTCTTATCGGGCTTCCTTTCCCCTAGATGATAATAGCTTGCATGGGTCTTAGAAGACGATGTGTGGTAGTAGGCTTTTAAGATCTCCGTAGAACGGTCGTTCATGTAGTTATTCATCCATAATGCGATGTAGACGAGGATAACCACAAAGAATTAGGCGCCAGTTGGGTCAGAGAAAGCTCTAATTTGGAAAAAATGGCCCGTACGACAGGGTAAAAGGTAACCTGAAGCCAAGTTTGAACATCTGCTCGTAAACTTCAATTTCTCCCTATCGACTTCCATATGCCCTCTCTCATTTGGAGGGTACGCGCAGGGTTATGTTAGACTTAATGCCATAGAGGTGTCCCTAGATAAGGAGGTCAGACTCTTTGACGGATGAGGGAAACCGCTCAACGAAAGAATAGTTAACAGGGGCCTCTGCTTCAGAGCTACTACCATCATCATTTTCATCCTCATCTCTTGCCTCAGCCTCAATCATTACCTCGGCCTCAAATGGCAGAAGTCCATCTGGGAACCTCTCTTGAAATTCATCACCTGTCATAGCACTTGAAGGGACGACAAATGGTGGAATGACTATTTTTACAATCGGCTCGATAGATTCAGAGACGACCTAGTCTGAAAACCCACTAGAAGCATACTCATCCATGATTTGGAAAGAAGAGCCATCTCAGTCAAAATACTCTACTTGTCTTGATGACGTGGCATGAGTTGAGGCCTCGACTACCTCAGGGTCAACAACATAATATGGGGGCATCCTCATAACCTCCTCGAATGAGTCCCTCCTATCGACCGGAGAAGATGACGATCTAGTCATCTCGGCCTTACTAGACTCAAAGGGAGAAGGGTATATGGTTTTCAGAGTGATAGGGAAAATGGGTCATACCCAAATGGGATCGTATTTACGCTTTGCCTCGTACTCTTCTTCTACCATGCGAATCTCCTGGAAACACTTCTTCCTTAGTGAAGGAAATTCTTTAGCTAGCCTATAAATCTCTTACAACATCCCAGAGCCGAGGCAACACTTGAGCTACCAAAAACAAAAATCGTGAAAGGAACAAATAACTTAAGGGTTTGACTAACTTTGACCCAAGGATCAAAGAGTGGAAAGGGAATCGTTTTATGAAGAAACAGTTAAGAACAGTTTGAAGATTGGCTGAGAAGATGACCGGAACGTTATCGGAGTGAGTTGAAAAACTCAGCAAGGGTGAGAGCAATCCCAAAAATAAGTAGAAAAGGCTCCCTAAAACCTATACCTAGACAAAAACCACCAGTAACCACTAAGAAGTAAACTCTAACCACCCAACACAGTTGCCGGAATGTATAATAAACTAACTGAAAATTAAAAAACCTTATAACAAGCTAGAAAACTAAACAAGCTTGAAAGAAATGGTAAAAGAGAGTTACCTGGAAGGAATCGAAGAACGAGGAAGTAAAAATGGCCATGGGAGATGCCTGGAAATACAGGAATAAGAGGTAGAAAGCTCTAGTTTTAGATAGAGGACTTGCGAAGGATTGAGAAGCAAGGAAAGAGAAATGATTTAAAAAAACCATTTAAATACTAGTAATGATTTGTGCACATTTTACAAAGCGACAAATAATTCCCCATATGCCTCATCATGCCAAGAGTAAAACCCTAATCATTTCAGTCGTCATTCATGCCTCGATTAAACACAGCCCTATAAGAACTGTGAAAATTGTCACACAAAGATGCCATTCACTTGATAGCTGCCATTTGTCCTCTCAATAACTATGATCAGTATCACCAAATAAATTCACATAGTTACCCCTTAGACTCATCCATTTGTCCAAGATTAAGGGCTAGGTGTTATTAATATGCCAAGTCTGGCCCCATCCACCATATAGTCTTGGCCATAGACGACCTTCACCAACTGTCCAGAAGTGGGGCATCGCAACTCAGACATACAGACTCGACCAAACTGACTCGATCGATGGAGCAGTTCAGGATGCCTCTACCTCGTCCTTCAGTAACCAGCTAGCATGAGTAACCTGTATTATTTCCAAGGATTGAGTATCCTCATCCTGGACCTCCTTCAAGATGATGAAGATAGGCCGAGATCAATAGGCATCATAGCTGTTAACTCCTCAGTGGTTCACAGATCTAAAAATCTAGCCTCGACCAGTGTGGTCGACCGAGGTCACATAGTTGACAGAGCGCATGCATTGGAGACGCATGAGTATGCGCGCGTGGGCACATATCACACGTGGACCAAAATCGTTACACCCAGATCATTCTCTCACATGAGGGAATATTTGATCATATGACTTACTTGTGACAGTGCCTGGTGTCTTCTCCAGATTGGCTGGCTCATTTGGGACATGCCCATTGAATGCTTGGGGGATACATTACACCCCCCAAGCACTATATATACGATTCATCGTCTACCTTGTAGGGGATAGACTATTCACAACCCTAGTTGAAACTCTGTTAAAATCACAATAGAGAGAAATAAAGTCAGTGCATTGTATCACTTGGCCATTAGAGCCAAAGATTGGCTGAACCATTTACATCCGTGTGTTATTTCCTCTTATCCTCATCTCATCTCTTCTCTCTCTCTCTCTCTCTCTCTCTCTCTCTCTCTCTCTATATATATATATATATATATATATATATATATATATATATATATATATATATATTACTGCATTCATTCCACTGCTATTCTGGTTTGACCTTATATTCATCTTGACTTGGTGACACCATTTCTAGTATCATCAACAACCCTACTAAGCATGCTTGGTTTTTATCATTTGATAAGTTTAAATTTAAGTCCGCATCATGTAATAATAAATATCAATCAACAAATTCCACAAATGGGTCCAAAACATAAATATCAACTTTTTTGGTGTGTTCCGGGCCTATAATTAATTTTCCCATGGGAATAAAGTTTCGAAGTAATACGAAATAGAAGAACTAATTAAATTTACACAATCAGGATGCAATTAGAAATACCTGAAACCCTAGGGGTTACTAATTAATTTTAAGATTACAAATTAATTTAGGTGAATTAACCAACTACACACATAGCAGGAGGAGAGTAGAAAGTCACTTGCTTCGAAAATGTGTCCTAAAAATTACTTTTCGTGTTGGTAAAGAAACAACCGAATGACACTTGTAATAATCCTTGAAAAATCCCCTTGAACCCTTTTGTGCAAATATAAGACTCCCCTTTAAATCTCTCAAATACATGGGGGCAGGTTTGTAATTGTGGTTAAAGGTTAAGGTAAATTCTAGAAATAAAGATTAGTCAATTTTTGTGGTTGGGTGATTTTGGAGATGCCAATTATTCGCAATAGAGGAGAACAAAGAGAAAAGTTGTGGAAAGAATGGGATCCAACTCCATTCTTTCCCCCCAAAATTGATATGACCCAGATCTATTATGAGGTGCCAATAAACCTCCTAAAAACTCTCACACCTCCATTCAACTTATCAACCCAAGATAAAATCTCAGCCTCCCATTTCTTTTCTTTTGTTCCCTAAAATTTCGTGCCAAAAAAGGGTAATCCCCTTCCTTTTTCTCCCTAGGTTTCTGCTAAGGCAACTTTTCTCTCTATTATAAATGCGCCGCAAGCTACACTAAAGGATCCTTAAAATCTCATCGCAATTACTTACCTTCCCAAATCTCAACGGTAGAAAAGATATATCCAACCAATCGCAACCATTAAAATGTACTCCTTGGTCCAATAGTATAACTCAATGCTGAACCATTAATAACCCATCATTAATTAAATTTCCATAATTAATTAAAAGGTTCAACCATTAATAAAAAGCCTTTAATTAGTTAATCATTAAAATTCAACACCTACTAATTCCTAATTTTCCCATATTAAATTAAAGTTTCAGAAATTAATTAATTACCCTTAAATTTCAATATCACCCCTAACAAACTTTATAATTTTTATCTTGTTAACATATTCTAACTCATTAACACACAATATCTCTCAGAGTTTTATCCGATTTTTTCCCAATTAATTTTAATTACTGTTGATTAAAATACTTTAAAAAATGATAGGGTATTACATTCTTTCCCTCTAACCAAAAGAATTATGTCCTCAGAATTCATATTAAATAACACATACTTGTATCAAAATAAATATAGATACTTTTGTCTCATCCTATCCTCTCAGTCCAAATGAATTTGTCCTCGCTATGATGACCTCACTGCACACAAACTGACATAATCTCCTTAGTCCTCAAGATCTGGACTCTACCGTATAATATATGGGTTGGCTCCCTGGTGTATGAAACATATGCATCTACCTGGATATAATCTAAGTCTATATACTAATACGGGGCCTCGCCCTGCAATAGTCTATGAAGCATCAATACAAGAAACACATTATCTACTCGAGCTAGACGATTTGGGAACGCTAAACAATACGTGATTGACCCTACACGATTCGTGATCATCAATTGCCCGATATACCTCAGGGACAACTTACCCTTCTTCCTAAAGCGCATTACCCCTTCATAGGTGACACCTTGAGAAGTATTTGCTCGCCCATTTGAAACTCCACATCCTCTTTATCCAAATCTATATAACTCTTTTACCTACTCTGAGCTATCTTGATTTGCTCACGAATTATCTTGATCTTCTTTTAAGTCTCCTGAACAAATTCGGGACCAAATAAGCTACTATTTTTTGGATCCAACTAACACACCGGCGACCTACACGGTCGACCATACAACGACTCATAATTTGTAATACTAATAAATTTATTATAATTATTATTATAGGAGAACTCGATGGAAGTAAGTGTGTTTCCTAATTACCCTGGAAGTCCAACACGCACGCTCGAAGTATATCCTATAGAATCTGGTTCATCCATTTTGCCTACCCATCTATTTGAGGAAAAATGACGTGGTCAAGTGCAACTTTGTCCCCATAACCTACTGGAAAAGTCCCCAAAAGTTAGATATAAAAGTCACATCTTTGTCTGAGACGATCGAAAATGGTACCCCATGCAACCGAATAATCTCCACCATATACAAACGTGCAAACTGATCTACCACGAAATCCATGCGAATGGGTAAGAAATGTAACACCTTCGTCAAATGGTCCACTATAACCCAAATAGATTTGTGTTGCCCCGGGGTCAAAGGCAAACCGACAACGAAGTTCATTAAAATTTTTTCCCACTTCCACTAGAGAATGGGTAAGGGTAAAAGCTTCCCTGATAGTCACAAATGAGTCACCTTCACCATTTGACAAGTGCTACATTGGGGCATAAACATAGCAATGTACAAATTCATCGTAGACCACAAATAGTGTCTCCTCGTAACTTAGTACATCTTATCCCCACTAGGATGTACTAAAAATTATAATATATGGACCACTTGTATGGCAGCCATGCAAAATTTCACATTTGGAGGCATAACCAACCTTCCCTTATATCACAATCTCAATATGAACCCACAGTGTAAAAAGGTACAATGTTGGCCAAAAGCTTAACCACTTTCTCTTTATAAAACACATCCTATGTATCCATTCAAAATACTCTCATAAGAATATCAAGAGTCATGGTGAACATCCCTATAAATTCATTCGCTAATTCTTTAATCTCATGAACGGAACCCATGTCGATCAACTAAAGAGAAGTTAAAAAACCACTAAGTCATTGACTCAACCATATTCCACCACCCCAGGTGATGCCTAATTATAAACTAGTAGTCCTTGGTAAACTTGAACCACCGTCATTATCGCATGTTCAAATCCTTTTGTGTGAACAAATACTGAAGAATCTTATGATCACTAAAGAGACTGAGCTTCTCACCCCACAAATAATGTCTCCAAACACGTAATATGAACACCACAACCATTAGCTCCAAGTCATGAGCCAAATAGTAACCCTCGTGGGGTTTCAACTTTCGAGATGCATAGGTAATAGGATGATCCTCCTGCATCAACACTCCACCTAATCCTTGTAAGGAAACATCAGTGTATACCAAATACTCAGCCCCAATCCTATGTAGAGCCAAAGTTGGAGCAAAGTCAACTTCTCCTTTAAAGTGTCAAAGGAATGTTGACACCTCTCAGTGCAAACAAATTGAATCCCATTCGGAGTCAACTCATTCAACGATCCCACAATAAAAATCCTTGGATATACCTTCGATAATACCCAGTTAATACCAAAAAGCTACGAACCTCCATAGGTGATGTTGGCTATCCCCAATCCGAAATGAAAAACACCTTCTTCGAATCCACCAATAGTACCGTCTCTAAAAATTCTCATTTAGAGGCACAATTAACCTTCCCTTATATCACAATACCAGCCACTTTATCTTTATAAAACATATCATATGTATGCGCTCAAAATATCTGCATAAGAATATCAGGAGTCACGGTGAGCATCCCTGTAAACATATTCGCTAATTCTTGACTTACCTGTATGGAACCCATGTCGATCAACTGAAGAGAAGTTAAAAATCCAATAGGTCATCGATTCAGACCATCTTCCATTACATTAGCTTTCCCCAAGTGATACCGAATCACAAACTGGTAGCCCTTGATAAACTTGAACCACCGTTATTATTGTATGTTCAAATCCTTCTGTATAAACAAATACTGAAGACTCTTATGATAGCTAAAGAGACTGAACTTCTCACCCCACAAATAATGTCTCCAAACATGTAGTATAAACACTAAAGTCATTATCTCGATGTCATGAGTCAAATAATGCATAGGTAATATGACAATCGTCTTGCATCAACATTCCACCTAATCCTTTTAAGGAAGCATTGGTGTATACCAAATACTCAACCCCAATCCTAGGTACAACTAAAATTGGAGCAAAGTCAACTTCTCCTTAAAAGTGCCAAAGGAATGTAACACCTCTCAGCCTAAACAAATTGAATCCCATTTTGAGTCAACTCGTTCAACAGTCCCACAATATTTAAAAATACTGGGATATGCCTTCGATAATACTCGATTAATCCCTAAAAGTTACAAACCTCTGTAGGTGATATAGGTTATCCCCAATCCAAAATGGAAAACACCTTCTTCGGATCCAACAATAATCTTGTCTCTGAAACTACATAGCCCCAAAATCTCACCTATCATTTCCAAAACACATATTTCTAGAACTTTACATACAACTTGTGCTCCCACATTGTCTAAAGTGCAACCCATAAATTCTCGACAAGATCATCCTTAGTTCATGAATAAATTAAGATATCATTTATAAAGACGATGATAAACCATTTGAAGTATATTTGGAACACCCGATTCATCAAATCCATGAACACGACGTTCGTCAACCCAAATGATATGGCCCTGAAATCATAAGAATCATAATGAGTCGAAAAGGCAATCTTTGGTATGTCCTACTCACGTACTCTCAACTGATGGTACCCCAAACATAAATCATTCTTAGAGAAGAATGAATCACCCTGAAGCTGATTTAAAAATCATCGATCGTTGGTAAATGATACTTTTGTCATTGTCATTTTTTTCAACTCATTATAGTCAACACATAATCGTAATGAACCATCCCCCTGCTTTACGAAAGAACCAGATCTCCTCACGACTATATATTACGCCAAATATACCCATATCGTAACTAATGCTTAATTTTCTCTCTCAACTGCTTAATTTTATAGGAGCCGTTCGATACGACGCTTTGGCAACAAGTGTCATTCTGAGAGCCAAATCAATCTCTCATGTTGGTGGAAACCCTGGCACCTCCTTAAATACATCAACAAAATATCTTACAATTGGAATCAAATCTATGAAATAGTAGTCCCCTCATGCATCCCTTCATCAATACAATACAATACACGTGTGTGTCATAGAACCACCCTTTGGCCTAGGCATAACAACAATATACATATCTTGACCCAGAATAGCGAAAAGGATAACCTGATCCCTACAATCTATATGAGCCTCATATGTAAACAATGATTCCTTACCCAAGATTACTTCATAAGGATGGGTGTCTACAAATAACAAATTAGCCTCTAAATATAATTTAGCGATGTAAACCTCCACATCATCACAAATCTCTAAGAGATGAGTAGACTCGCCTAACGGAGTAGATATCGATAAAGTTCATCATAAGGTCTAGGAAGTCAGCCAAAAATTTCCATAAAACTATGTGATACGAATGAGTGTGTGGCACCGATGTCAAATAAAACTCTAACTAAAGTGCCAAAAATATAAAACGTATCATCCACTACCTAGACCTATCCCTAGCTCTCCAGTTGGGGTTGCACTATCTGATAAAATCTACCCTACTGAAGTTGGGTCTGCTGTCGTGAAACTGAGGCATTAAGCCTTGATGGCCCTAGTAGCTTTGCCTTCATCTTTACCCATATTGACCTTGACCCTACTAGTCGTAGCCCTAACCCATTTGACCTTGATGTTGCTGCCCCTAACTCTCTACATCGAGGCAAAACCTGAAATATGTGTCCTCTTCCTTCACTTAAAACATACTCCCTCAATTGGGTCTATATACACCCCATGTTGTCTATCTTATTGGTACCTCTTTTGTCCAGTTCTAAAATTCATTCTTTTCACCTTTCTCCTTCCCGTAACGATTGATGTTACTGGAAAAGGTATTACAAGTGTAGCTCCTGCCAGGTTATTGGAAAGCCTAACTGCACTGCCTGGCTGATTAACTTTGACAACTATTGTGCCCCAAAGTGGTACTACCCCTAGGTATTCAGGCGGAAACACCCGACATAACGAGTGGATGTGGTACTGGGGTTGAGGGCTCGACCCACCCCACTAGCTCTTTGGTCTACAAAATTTCCTCTTAAGCGATATCTAAAATTTAAGGTTGACATCCTATCATTAACAAAATATAGATAAGAATACAAATATAGACACTTATTAAAGAACACTGCGCAAAAGTCTAAGAGAACATATAACCCTCGAGGCGCAAAACATTGCTCTGATACCAATTGTGATACCCGTGTAATTCAACATTTAGGTTGATTAAGTCTAAATAAATAATAATACATGATATTGAAATAACATAGTACCCTTCTCAACATGGAGATATCAAATGAAATAATAGTCAAGTAATATGAAAATGATATGAACATTCTCAACGAAAACTTATAATTGAATGTGCATAGTCCAAAAATTATCCACAATAATGTCTCAAAATAATACTTCAATACAATCCCAAAAGAGTCTACGAATAATACAAGCCAACTAAGTTTTAACATACAAACTAAAATGTTTTAAAATAAACTAAACTAAAAAGTAAAATGATAACTTGATAAGGTAGAGTCTCAGATTATCTCTAGAACTGATGTCCGGAATAAGAAAGATGAATTAAACATGCTGAATGGAATGGGAAAGCTAAGTGGGAGGTACATCCCTAGAACTTAAGGTCCACGTAAAGATATGGGTGAAAACCCTAGAAAGTAACTTAGCTACTCAACTCAAAGAAATTATATGAGTATATGATAAAATTGTAGTTTGTATATAATCCAAGTGAACGGTCCATCTTACAAAGCGTAGCCTCACAATGTAATAGAATTAGCTCAATTCATCCCACTTATTAATTTTTCTCACTAATTTATCAACATTTAACTGACATGCTCAACTTCTTCTCGACCATCTCATGAACATGCGGTACGACAAATTAAATCTTCACAATGTATTTGTGAATTATATAAATTCATTTAATTTATTAATTGTTCTTACTAATTTAAAAACTCATAACTAACATGCGCCCCTTCTTCTCGGCTATTTCATAAACATGCAGTACACTAAATTTAAACAATCATATAAACCTCATTCGTCCATTACACGGTGCCGGAATAACACATCACATATAAATTATAAACATCACGTTTTATACCATGACGCCACCTAGTATTCAGATGATCAAGAATTCCCATATCATAATTTCGAGGTGTCCCCTCTCGGTGCCCACATATTCATATTCATTTAAACATCACTTTTCACACCCTGATATCATATGGTATTAGCATGGACGAGAATTCATATATCACAATATTGGGGTGTCCCTTCTTGACTTCCACTAATTCTTTTCCATTTCACATGTTCATTTAACAATTATAATTTAAAATATTTTTATTAATTCCAAGAAAATAACTCAAGCCCTAGTTACAGAACCCTCTGGACATATCATTTAGAATCATTTATGCGTTTTAGTTCATTTCATAAGGAGCTAAGGGCTTAGTGTCATTAAATAACCTTTCATAATATAACACATTTAAGTAAGGGTATTGTCATACCCTCAATGAATCGAGACACATGGAGGCAACGTGGCATGAGGGGACCTATATTAATTCCTCTTTATATGGTCGGCCTCATCTTTATTTATGGTCAACTCAGATATCCAGCTGCTCGACCCTCACCACCGGACAGTTTTCCTCACCAAGTGTAATGTCTCGTTCATATATTGCACCCATATATGCGCATATACAAGAAGGAATCACAACAGTCACGTGAGGAATAATTAAAAACATGCTTGTTGCCACCTTCCCCTACTATGCGTGGGCTGGAACAAACTCATCATTATCTGTTATCATATATGTCACGATGTAACTGCCTAACCTGTAAAGGCAGTCCATGTGACCCATAATATTCCCAGCTAACTAACTATAAATGACATAGAAACCCATGTAAAAAGGGACAACTAAATCTTCTCCCTCACAATAGAAACCATAATCTTGTAATCTCCTATTCAAAAATTAAGAAACTATTGCACCTATAGACGTAGGTACCATTTCTAGACCGAACCACGTATATCGTGTCTCTTATTATTATCTGTCATCCCCATTTCTCTTTTCCTTTTATCATTCTATTATTTGTTATCATAAAACATTTGATTAAGATATAAATTATACGAAACCATTTTTAGATGATAACAAATTAGCGTCATCTGTGGGAACTCAATAAGTCGTTGTAGTTCCTACTCCATTTATTTTAACTCTCTTTTATACTTTTGACCACTAAGAATGGCGAACAATCCTGAGAGCAGTCATATGACAAAGGTCCAAACTCCCCCCATCCCCATAGTGATGGGTGACATTCAAGGCATATTTATGAGCTTAGCTAAATGACAGGATGTGATGCAGGAGAGTGTCGGAAAACTGATCCCGACTCTCCAGGACAGATAGGTTAGACCCACTACAAATCCCATAACCCATGGAGCGGGGGTGTTAGAGAGAATAGAAGGAAGGTTAACCACAGTCCCTATAGAGATAGGAGGCAAGAGTATCACAAAAAAGCCTTTGATAACCCTAGAATATTGAGCCTGGGGTCATATGATAATGGAAGCTCCTCCCAGCAGATAAGGTCACAATGGGACCAGTCATACCGCCCCGGTGCCATATTCTCCATTCAGTCCTCAAGTTACTATGATGAAGAGTCCTTCTTCGATGAGCGCCATAGGGCGCTAAAGTGGCTGAGTAAAGGCTCAACATTTGATCGATTGGCCCCCCATCACACTCAAGGATAGATGTCGATGGTCCCGAGGGAGCACAACGCACGAAGAGATGAACCACACCGATCAACCATTAGAGGGTCACATTGATCAGACAGGGCAGCAACTAAGCTCAAGTAAACTTTCCAGAAAGAGATCTCGACTGAAAGCTGAGGCTGAACTGTTAAGTTTGTTGTACTGAGTGTTGAGTATGATAATCAGCCCTAGAAGCGGTCCATTTAGCACTTAGAGGATCGACTTGGAGAGATGTCTAAAGATAGGAATCCCCTTTCATAGAGATTTTTTAAAAAGGGTTACCGTTCATCTTTTCAATAGTGGATTATCCTACTCTAAACAAACTTAAATCACCTATGATCACACCTAAGTACGATGGGGAGACAGATCCAGTCCCCTACTGTAAGGACACAAATTTCCAATTAAGTCCTTTGTATTTTTGGCTCAATTTTGGGTAAAAATGTTTGAGTCATAGGATAGAGTATATTGATCAGCTTTCAAGCCTATGACGTGTTTGTTGAAGATGTAGCGGCCAAGTGTATAAAGCTTCATCAAAATGCCGAGTTTAAGTGCCTCGTTTCTACGTCATCAATAGTGGTTCCATGCTCCCAAGGTATGAATGCATCACACACACACACACACACACACACACACACACACACATATATATATATATATATATATATATATATATAGGAGCTTGGAACGATTTATATTGGGTGTTAAGTTTTTCAAACTGCGTTTTGTTTTCAGAATGTTGTCTATTAAAACTTATATCAAAAGTGTATAAAGGTTTATGGGATTTAAAAGAATTTTTGAACATTCTGTGAGTTCGTTCGAAGTGTCGTTCGAACGAGATTGTCGTTCGAACCACAAGTCATTCGAACGAGATTGCTAACGACTTCCCAATATTGGATACTGGAACTTCGTTCGAAATGTCATTCGAACGAGATGGTCGTTCTAACGAGATTTCCAACGAGCTTCTAACGAGTTCATACTGGAACTTCATTAAAAGACTCGTTCGAATGAGATGTCGTTCGAACGAAATGTCGTTCGAATGAGACGTTAGGCGGGAACAGTTTTTGGCAGTTTTTGACATTTTTTGCCCATGTTTCCCACTTGTTTCTCCACTAACTTTTTCAGAACTTATGATGTGAGGGAACAACGTTTTCCAACTGATCTTTTTCATATCCTTCTAACTTTTAGAGAGGGTTTTGAGAGCAAAAATATAAAGAGAAAAAGATCATGTTTTGAGTGTTATTTTTCAAGAGAAAATCTTCTATCACTCTAGTTTACACCCATATTTGTTTATTCCAAGTTCATATATACATATCAATTGCTTGGAGCATTTTGGCACCAGTTTATCTCTACACCAATAAGAAGAGAATTTTGGGGTTCCTTCTACATCCCTCAAAGAAGAAGACGTTTTCGTGATTTACCCACTTGGAGAAAGGCTCCTAGTTCGGGTGACGGTGACCACATAAAGTTCGATCGATGGATTCCGAGACCGCGGTGGAGCTCCTTAGTTATTCGCTAGGAAGAGGTATCTACAAGAAGGAGCATCGAGGCTTGAGAGGGATCGAGTCACGTGATGTAAAACTTTTGTCTTGTAATTGTAAATTCCGTACTTAGTGAATTTGAGGCTAGGGCCGTCCGAGGTTGTTTCCCGTTGCGGGTTTTTCCTCGTACATCGCGGCGTAGTGGATTAATTGTTTATTTTATCTTTTGCAAAATCACCTAGAACGCATGCTTAAGTAAAAAGATAAAATTGGTTTAATTTAATCACCACATGTTTAATTTGGTGCTTAATTAATGTTGGATAATGTTTAGTTAGTTAATTCAAGTCATTTAATTTAATTGTTGAAATTTGTTTGGCCTAACTTGATAACATTGCAAAATATGACTTAGGCAAATTTCTAGGACTTAGGTTAATTAATGGTGTTTAAGTGAAATTGAAATTAGTGTGTGTGTTTTAAGTTAATTTGACTCGGTTTAATTTTAATTTGTTAAGAAATTAAAATTTGTTTTATGTTGAATCATCTCATCGCTTCCGCATCTATTTCATAAATAAGAAATAATATTTCTTAAAGAAATTAAAAAGGGAGCCCTTCGGGTGACTACACATACATCGAGAAGTGTCAAGCAACTTCTAATATATACTCCGTTCCCAATTAGATGCGATGTAGAGCCTTTTCTAGCACCATCACTAGGTTAGCCCAAATTTGGTATAATAGCCTGCCAAAGGGCAAGATATCTAATTTTTAGAAATTGGCCAACCTTTTAGTTATTAATTTCTACTTTGGTGCAAAGACGGGCAAGAGGGTTGCTCATCTCCTCAGCATGAGATAAAAAGAAGGTGAAATAACACGTGAGTACATTACGCGCTTAAACATTGAGAAACTTAAAGTGGTCGACTACAATGAGAAAACCACCATAACCGTGTTGATGAGTGGATTGTATCCAGGAAAGCTATTTTGGTCCCTAGATAAAGAACCTCCCAAAATAATGACGGAGCTATTGGTATAGGCCAACAAGATCATGAATGCAGAAGAAGCCGTGAGAGCTAAAGAATCCGATCATCCCAAGCCTACGACCAATAAAGGTAACGACAAGAAAGACCAGAAAGACAGACAAGTCGAAGAAGTATGAAGAGTACACTCCTCTAACAGTAGGTATTCATCAAATCCTGGAGGAGATCCGAGGGAGAAAAGACCTCAAATGGCCCGATAAACTCAAGGCTCCTGCGAATCAATGAGATAAATGCAAGTATTGGGAGTTCCATAAGAACCACAACCAAAACACTGATAGCTGCATTGCGCTAAAAAATAAAATCAAAAGTCTGATCAGGATGGGAAAGCTCTCAAGATATGTTGACAAAGACGGTCGAGCAGAAGCAGATGAGTGCAAACCCATGAGACGGTATGAATCACCCTATAAAAAGGGAGATGATAAGAAAAGAGGATGGGATAAATTTTTTGATGATGATCCAGACCTCCCTAAGAAGACGAGAGATTCGGTCCATGACAGCAAGATGATCTCCTTTGGATATCACTTAATTACATGTGGAGAGTACGTAGGAGCGGAAATATTAGCAAAAATAAAGGCTTACTTGAACGAAACCAAGGCTTGCGCCCATATTTGATAATTGAACCTTATAGGAAATGTAAACACATGCCCCCAAAAGGTAAATAAAGATAGGCTTATTATCAGATTCCCTAAGGACGACATGTCGAGAGTTCTGTACCCTCATGATGACCCCCTGGTTGTTACCATAATGGTCCTTGAGAGCAAGGCCGCTCAAATATTGGTAGAAAATGGCAGCTCGATGGACGTTATGGTCTATAATAATTTTAGAAGATTGAATCTTTGAGATAGTAAACTAACACCATACCATAGGCCTTTGATCCGTTTATCAGGAGAAAAAGTGTACCCTTCGGTGATAGTGGAGTTGGAAGTTATTGTGGGAGTTTGGATCATATGCCGAACGAAGATGGTTCGGTTATTTATCTTGGATAAAAATGTCCTTTCGACTTACGATGTTATATTCGGGAGAGTTGGTATAAAAAAATTTCAAGGCCTTCCCGGCCACGGTCCACCGTTGCATGAAATTCCCAACCCATTATGGAGTAGGAGTTATGGAAGGAAACTAGGTGGAAGCATGGGAGTGTTATTACACGCCGACTAACCAGGAAGAACTAAAGAAACTGACCACAACGTACCAAATACAAACCATCGACCCTTGGGATGAGGAAAAACTAGTTAAGGGGAAGGAAGTAGAGGAGATAGAGATAGTCCCCCTCGACGCCAAGTACCCCGAGAGAACCATTTAGGTTGGATTGTCTCTGTAACCCCGCTTGAAAGAAGAGCAGTTGCATTTCCTATGACAATGCAAAAGTGTATTCGCGTGGACCCACGAGGACATGTCGGTAATTGACCCAAACTTTATATGCCATGAGCCGAGCATAATAAAGGGCTCTAAGCCAATCAAACAGAAATATAGGGGTTTTTATGCTGAGAAGAAACAGGCCGTGCAGGAAGAGGTGCCGAAGTTACTGAAAGCTAACTTCATAAATGATGTCAAGTATCCCGAGTGGCTTTCCAACGTTGTCATGGTATACATGAAGAATAATAAGTGGAGAATATGTGTGGATTTCATCGATCTGAACAAAGCGTGTCCCAAGGATCATTATCCTCAGCCCAAAATTTACCAACTAGTTGATGCCACCTCTGGTCACGAACTTCTTAGCTTCATGGATGCATAATTTAGGTACAACCAGATTAGAGTGAAGCCTTCGGATAGGGAAAAAAACATCCTTCGTCACTAGTAGGGGCACTTACTTTTATAACGTCATTCTCAAGAATGCGTGGGAGACTTACCAATGGCTAGTGAATAAGGTGTTCGAAGATCAGATTGGTAAGAACATGAAAGTCTATATGGATGATATGCTGACCAAAACTGTAGCCGACCACATCAAGGATCTGGTGCAGACATTTGACTAGCTGGAAAAGCATCAAATAATGCTGAACCCAACCAAATGCATATTCAGTGAAAGTAAGGAATTTTCATAGAATTCATCATCATCCAATGGGTTATCGAAGAAAACCCTGAGAATATTCAAGCTTTGATAAATATGTAGTCCCCGGTGACGAAGAAAAAGGTGCATCGATTAATAGGGCTCGTCGTCGCTTTAAACAAGTTCATTTCAACATCCACTGATAAATGTCTGCCTTTGTTTAAAGTTCTGAGAAAATATTTTGAGTGGAATGAGGAGTGCGAGATCGCATTTCTTGAATTAAAATGTTAACTTAGATCGGCTCCACTTTTATCAAGACCTTTGTTAGGAGAAAAACTTTACATGTTCTTATTCGTTTCTGAGCCCTTTGTTAGCTCAGCCCTAATGAGATAAGATGAAGGCGTACAATGACCAGTATACTATACCATCAAAGCATATCGAGGAGATAAAATTCGATACCCAAGGGTGGAGAAATTATCCCTAGCATTGATAAAAGCATCAAGAAGAATGAAACTGTATTTCTAGGAGCATACCATTGTGGTTTATACAGACCTACCCTTACGACAGTAACTACATAAACAAGAAAAATATGGTTGGTTAATGGCTTGGGCAGTAGTGCTAGGCGAATATGATATTCAATATGAACCAAGGATAACTGTAAAAGGACAAGATGTTGCAGATTTCATAGTCGAATTTATATATGAAGAGAAGCGATCCGAGTAAACTCCTTCGAGAGAGAGAGAGATCAAACCTCAAAGCTAAGAAGACTTCTTCGTAAGAGAGCTCCCCTATAGATAAAATCGACCAGACTCATTCGGGAGAAAGCTCACCAAATAAAGAAGAATAAACCTAAGATTGTGAATACCTAAAGAAGCTGTTCAGATTTGGGGAAATTTTTGAGGAAGAATTTTATCAGGAAAGTACCACCTGGAAATTGTTTGTCGATGGAGTGTCCTGCACATCCGACAGCGGATCAGGCATCGTCCTCACTACACTAGATGAGATAAACATGGAATATGCCATCCATTTCCACTTTGTCGCTTCTAATAATTAGGTAGACTAATAGGCCTTGATAAAAGGTTTCACTTTGACATTGTCCCTTAGGGTCGAGCACATTTTGGCCCATAGTGACTCCTAGTTTGTAGTCAATCAGCTGCTTCAAATTTACGAAGACAGGGAGGAGTCCATGATGAAGTACCTGTCCAAGGTTTGATGGTGGCTAGAAAAATTTATAGAAGTCAAGATCCTGCGAGTACCCCCCTCGAAAAATGCTAGAGCCAATGCCTTAGTATGATTGGCATCAACTACACAAATGAAATTAAGAAGAACTCTGCTGCTCGAAATACTCGCCCGTCGTAGTACATACGAGGAGAGTTTAAGCATCATGGAAGTGAGTTTAGGACCTTCTTGGATGGATTCGTACGAGCATATATTGAAACAGGCGACCTCCCCTCTAATCTTAAAGAAGTAAGAAAGCTGCGTTATAAGGTCGCCCATTATGTGTTAAAAGTAGGGGTCCTATATAGAAGGGGTTACATAATTTCATTACTACAATGTATTCATACCACAAAAGTCAATAATCTAAGAAAGGAAGTGCACGAAGGGTGCTACGGGGCACACTCTGTTGGAAGTTTGCTGGTAAAGCGCATAGCAACCCATGGTTACTATTAGTCGACATGAAGGACGACTCTGCTGACTATGCCAGGAAATGCGATAAATGTCAGAAGTATACCAAGCTCCACTACACGCCTGGAGTTCCTCTGATACCAATCCCTTCACCATGGCCATTTGCAATCTGGGGAATCTACTTGGTCGACCCTTTGCCCAAAACAAAAGGACGATTCAAATATCTGGTAGTAGGTTGAGGCTGAGCCATTAGTAGAGTTTACTTACGAGAGGGTCTTTCAATTCACCTGGAAGAAAATAATATGTCGCTATAGAATGCCCTATGCCTTCATCATAAATCATGGAACTCAATTTGATAACAGGATTTTGAGGATTACTGTATTCGATTAAAGATCTAAAAACTCCACTCCGCTCTAGAACATCCACAGTGCAATGGCCAAACTGAAGTAACTGGCAAAACACTCATAGATTGAATAAAAAAGAGGTTGGACGATGAGAAAGGAAATCGGATCAATTAACTGCATCGTGTGCTCTGGGCTTACAACCCCCAATACTATAACTAAAAAAACACCATATATGCTCGCCTTCGTCACGGAGGCGATAGTTCACAATGAAATACGTCTCCCTAGCCACCGACTTCTCAATTTCGATTCTCCAAAAAATGATCTAATGAGGAGACTTGACCTGGACCTAGTGGAAGAAGTGAGGGAAAATGCGACGCTAAGAGTAGCCGCTTACCAACAGAGTACCGCCCGATACTATAATCGTTGTGTGAAGCTGAACAATTTAAAAGAAGGTGACTATGTCCTAAAGAAGGTCATTAAGAAAGGCAAAAAATTAGAACCCAACTGGCATTGACCGTATCGAGTATCAAGCGTAGTAAGGCTAGGGACTAATCGCATAGAAACACTTTAGGAAGAATAGTTCAAGAATCCATAGAACGCCGATCATATGAGAAAATACTACCAGTAATATATGGGACGATAGTCCACCATGCTTATTATGTACCCAAGAACTTCCTTAAATAAAGTTTTACTTCCTCCTAACCGTTATTTTTCTTATTATATTATTTTATTACTTTTCTCCATTTCATTTTGTTTTTCGGGCATGAGATATGTGTACACACATACCAACACTCAGAATAAGGGTTTCTATACAATCCTTGCATGCAAGGTATTTGCACACGAGGTTGCGAACAAGGGCCAACATACAAACTTCTTGTATGATATCGTTGAACAAACAAGTCACGAACAAAAAATATATATGACTTCATTAAACAAATAAGTCATGAACAGAAATCCTATATGACTTCATTGAACAAACAAATCACGAACATAAATACTGAATGACTTCAATGGATAACACAAAACTCATGTATGACTTCGATGGATAACACAAGTCACGAACATAAATTAAACTTCATGCAACATCTTATCACTTGACAAATCGCGAACTAGAAGTGCACCCGCCAGAGTAAAAGGAGTTCCCGTGGGCTAAAGTAAGAATAACGACCTTTAGAACTTTGGATTTGACTAAGGTAACTAGTGATTAATGGGTAATTTACCTAATAAATTATGAAATGCTGGTAGAACCTAAGTCCAAGCAAAAGATCTACTTACAACAAAAAATAGTAATACAGTATATCAAAACATACAACAAAACTGGGCTGTAATTGAGAAATTTAATCATGCATTGAAAGAAGCAACTTGTATTACAAAACAAACTTGTACATATACACTAAATAGTTACAAAAAAAACCACATATCAAAAATCTTTATGAAGAAATCAGACAACAGAGGTATCACTGTAAGTGGGAGAAGGAGGATGCAGATCAGACGCAATGGGCATGTTTATGTCTCCACACGTAGGTTCGTCAATGGCCATTACTTTCTCACCTGCTAAGGTAATGGCCTCTTCCTCATCACCCTGACAAGAACTCACCACTCAGTTATAACAGGGTAATGGGCCATCACCCTCTTCTTTATCTCCTTATACCCATCCAGGAAGAAGCTCACATAATCCACGTTATAATTAGCAGACGACTTATATTTCGCCACTCCGACCTCCTTAGTAGATGAGAAAGTTTTTCAAGCCTTTTTTAGATCTTCTGTTCACATAACATTGACCTGGATGGATTCCAGTAAAGCCTTATTGGCTATAGACAAAGCATCTTCTAAAATCTTAATAGTGGAATTATTGGTGGCCGCCTTAACTCGCAGTTTGGTGTTTTCCTCATTAATCGAGCTTAAGGCCATCATCTTGTCCACTAACTGCCCGTCAAATTCCTACAACTCATCACTCACCTTGTTCAGATCTCCGACTTTATGATTCAACACAGTTCGTAACTTTTGATTCTCGCCTAACAACTTTTTATAAGCAATGTGATTAATCACGACTTTCTCTCTCAGACTAGATGAGGCCGCACCAGCCTTTCAATGATAACATATACATATTAGAAGAAGAGAAAATCGTTAAATGACCAATGAAAGTAGCATAGAAACTTACCACTGATAATTTATTCTGGATCAACCTCGATAAATAGTCCGAATCATATCCCTTCAGAAACTCAAAATCCTTGCCATACCCATGATATTCGAGAAGATCAATAGCATTATTAGCATGGTGGAATATGGATTCATGGTCGACTCTAAGTTCTTCGAAGGATATCCTATGATCCTAGTCAAACTTAAAATCTTCAACTTCCCCACAGGGGGGAGCAGATCCTTAGCCTCTTACTAATCCGCAAAAAAGGTCTCGCTTCAGTCATTCGTTACATCTTAGAAATGATCTAACTCATCGGGAATGACAATGGACATTTGTCACCAACTTTAGGAGCTTGCGAGTACATAGGGGATTTTTCCTTTAACTTAGACACAATAGTAAATGCTTCGTCAGCCTTCTTTCGAGAATTTTGCTCGGCCTGAACTCTTTCATCCTGGATTTTCTTCTTCTCAACGTCTAATTAATTATTCCCTGATTCCATCCTACTCTTACGATCCAACTCCATTTAATTTAGGTCAATGTGATGAGGAGCCATGCCTAACATTGATTCAGAAGGGTGTTCAGAGATATCTGGGAATAAAGTGGAATGGGCAAAATATATTAGCAATTCGAAGAAAATAGATTATAGATCAAGAAATAAAGACATGTACTTATTTAAAAGCTTGTTTCCTCCTCCTCCCCAAGCTAGTTAACTAAACCCAAATTGTTCTCCTGTAACACGTAATCTTCTAAAGGGACCTCAATTTCCACTAAGGGAGCACCGCCTAGAGGGGTATCATACCCAACTATAATAAATTTCCTAATTGTAAATAGCTCCTCAAACTTTGGGGATTTCTTATCGTAGTAAGTTTTAATCAAATCCACCACAAAAGTAGGTAACCTAGGTGCTCTCTTAATTGAAAATAATAAATATAATATGTTAGTGCAAAAGGATCAGAAAGGGATGACCAGGCCATGAAGTTGTTTGAGGAAAAACCCTTACCAATTGGGTTCAGATCGTTCTATTCCCTTGGAATCCTACATTACCTATCCTGTTTGTGACTCCTAAACTCCGACTCTCCCTTAACAAAAATGTACCGATCCTTTTAATTGTGATTGCTGGATTGAACTACTATCACCATCCTTAAGTGAGCTTTTTTGAGGAGAAAAATAGTAATAATCGGGGGATTTTGCATTGTCTTTAAGACCATGAACATACCTAAAGAAATATCCTGTTAGGTCAAATCCAGTCCTGAACTTCCCAAACATTATCGCCCCAAGTATTGTCCTACAATCATTTGGGGGAAGTTGACTTAAAGTGACCCCATATCCATTAAGGATTGATATGACCAAAGTGTCCCCTCATCTCTTAGGACAAGTGGCATCACATCTCATGGACGATTTGTCATTGGAACCATGCATGTCATTGGTGGGGTCGTCCCGATAAGGGTCGGCCTCACCTCGACTTGCGTTAGCCATAAGAAAAGCCGAGACCAGAAGAACATCACCTATTCATATTAGCACCATCTTCGTACTCTATCTCAGCTGATGACAGGAGTAACCAGTTAATCCAACCTCGGCCTGATCTATTCAACCGAGGTCACACTTATGACAACATGGGACCATCCTATAGGAATTAGCAACCTCGTCCCCTCCTAGGCCGATGTTGCACCAAACGATGTCCAACAGCACGAGCCTATGCAAGCACATAGGAGCTATGCTCACGTGGATAATTATGTTGTAGCAAGACCATTCCTTCACGTGAGGGAATATTTCATCATTATTATGCCCATGTGTCAAAGATAGGTGTCTACATCTTATTGGGAGTTTCCTCATGAACATGCTGATTACATGCTTGGGGGGTACATTACACCACCCAAGCCCTATATATACACTTCATCTTCTCCATGAGAAGGGATCAAATATTAAAAACCCTAGTAAAACTCTATCAAACTGATTGTAAGAGAGAGAAAAGCTTGAGCGATTGTATCCATGACCATTAGTGCCCTTATTTAGTGGATCACAAAAACACACAGTGAATGTAGGCCTGATTGGATGAACCACTTAAATTGTTGTCTCATCTTCTCTTTGCCTCATCTGATTCTCTTACGGCTACATTGTCTGTTCCTTTTTTCCATTGCTATACTTGTTTGAGCTCATTATCACGTTGACCTCGTGGTGCTATTTCAAGCATCATCTGGCGTGATATAAATTAAACCCTTCAAAATACTGAGATGTCAAGTGGAGCTCTATGTATGACTGGATAAATTATGTGTGTAAACACTATTTTTCTCCATAAAATACTATATTAGACAGAAATGTCTAATTTCTTAAGTACAATGATGAAAAGTTTAATAAATAAAATATTTCTAAATGAGTAGGATTATTATATAGATGTCTATTTGTTATATACTAATGAATGGGATATCTAACCGATACTCTCTCTCCCTCCCTCTCTAGTCACTAAAACCCTAATTAGGGTTGCGTGGCAACTCTTATGTACACTCATACAACATCTTGGAACAAATCATTTGCAAGTATTATCAAAGGATCCCCTACTAGTTCAAATTTCACTCTCATTAATAAAACTACCTACAAAAAAGAACCTGCTATCATTGTTGGAAAATTCACCCATGGTCGACCCTCAATGGAAGAAATGAGAAAAACATTCCACATCATGATTCTAATAGGAGATTTTCAAATTGACTAATGGATAAAAAATATATTCTCATCAACTTATTCGTGGAAGAAGATTTTAAAAGGATTTGGATGCGTAATCAATAGTTCTTTGGTAGGTATCCAATGTGACCATTTAAATGGATCCCATATTTTCATCCAGAAAAAGACAACCCCTTATCTCCAGTATGGATCAATATACCTTCATTACTTATTCATTTTTTCTCTAAAGCCTAAAAATTCTCAATTGCCCAAGTGGTAAGAAAGACTCTCAAAATGGATAGCTCAATTGCTATATGAAATAAACCTAGCTTGGTTAGGGTCTGTGTGAAGTTGAATCTTCTTGCCAAAAGACCAGATCTCTTACGGATTAGATGTGGGGAGCAAGGTTTTTGGCAAAAAAATTGTATACGAAGAGATTCCTAAGTATTGTACAAAATGTTATAAGATTGGACATAATACATCTCAGTGCATCCTATTCGAGAAAGACCCCTCAAAGCATCAAGACTCACCAAGAATCTATTCCTAACCTCATCATTCCCCACCCTACCATACAAAATTACCAAGTAAAACCAAAATCATCCACCAATTTAACCCATATTCCTAAGCCCACTATCATTGTCGACCCTATCTACCCCACTACCTCAACATATCAAGCAAAATAATCTAACAACTCCTACCTAAATTCTGGTCTAAACTCTCCTATCATCAAGACCATTGCAAATTCTCCCATATGAAAAATAATAATTATTCAAACAAAAACTCAGCTATCAATCCCAACCATTAAAACCACATCCCTTGATATCACCTTGATACAACCTTAGACAATCCCTCAACAACACCAAAGTGACATTCAAAATTCTAAAAATTTACCCATAAAATTCAAGATGTAGATGTCACACAAGATGAAGTTATTATAGTTGATAATGTAATGTTCTCCCCAAGAGGTACAGACCTCCCACTGTTCCTTAAAATTTTTCTTCAAGATAGCTTGGCTCTAACTGACAAAGAAGAATATGAAGAACAAAATCCTCCGCTCATGGAAGAACTGATTATTTTCTCTAAGACCATGGATAAGAAAATGAAAGGCCAAACAAACTGTAAGGATAAAGGAAATTTGGTTTCTCCAGATATTCCTTTATATCCTCAAATGAAACATATTCAAATTGAATATTGTCCAAAGAAGTTTGATCCTTTGTTTAGAAGAATCACTAGATCTGATGCTAAGTTCCTTAGTAAGTCTCAATCCCAAAGTTTCTAATGATTAATTTCATGGTGTGGAATATTAGAGGTCTGTCAAATAAGCCCTACAAGGGAATAATTAATAAACTGAGCAAAAGGTTTACCTTACCTTTCATTGCCTTACTTGAACCAAAATCCAAAACTAACAAAGTGACTGATCTTTCTCGAATCACTAACTTTGAAGGAGGATATGCAAATATCTCCAACAAAATATGGTTTCCAAGGAGGTTTAGTACTCAATGTGATATCATTGAAGATGGTGATCAAGCCATTCTCCCAAAAATCAATCACCCTCAATTCCCCACTAAAGTTTGTTTATCCATTATTTATGCTAAATGTACAAGGAATGAGAGAAGGTTACTTTGGGATAATTTAATAAGACATAAAGCCTTAACAATTGGTTTACCTTGGATCATCATGGGTGGTTTCAACATATTTACCTGTAGAGAAGAAAATCTAGGAGGATCTGAGCTAGAATATAGTGCTATGGAAAAAATTAACAACTTCATATCTTCAACTGGTTTAATTGATAATGGATTCACTGGATCTAAATATACTTGGCACAAATTTAGAGAGCATGGGAAAGTATGGACCAGATTGGATAGAGACTTATAATCTAATGAATATATTGAAGCATTCCCAAACTTTAACCTCATTCATATCAATAAAACTTGTTCAAACCATTTTCCCTTCCTATTCTCTATTCCCTCCACTCATAGATTCCTCCCCAAAGACATTTAAATTTCAAAACATGTGGATATCTCACCTTGAAACTAAAAATCTTATCCAGAAGTCTTGGGCACATCCTGTTCAAGGATATCCTTTTAGATGTTTTTTCGCCAAACTCCAAAGACTAAAAGCCGACCTAGAAAGTTGGAACAAAGACAAGTTCAAAAATGTCTTTGATCAAATCAACTCCTTGTAAGATTAAATCATAGAGTGTGAAATCAAATATGAGAATGATTCTTCTCGAGAAAATAAATCTTGTCTCTCCCTTTCAAAGGCAAACCTGCTTAATGCTTTGAAGAATGAAGATGTGTTTTGGCAGAAAAAGATGAGGGGTAAATGGATTATAGAAGGTGAGGAAATTAAAAAATTATTTCATACTTCAATCAAAATTA
Source organism: Sambucus nigra (assembly GCA_949130495.1). NCBI lineage: Eukaryota > Viridiplantae > Streptophyta > Magnoliopsida > Dipsacales > Adoxaceae > Sambucus > Sambucus nigra. The sequence goes on from OX422209.1 coordinate 208,893,583, forward strand.
AGAGAAATCCACTCTTAATTCATAAAATCAAGAATTCTAATGGGGAATGGATTGACTGTTTAAGTGGAATAAAATTAGAGTTCATTGCATATTATCATGACCTATTCAGTTCTGTTAATATTGAATGCAAGGATTCCCTTTTGCGTGTTATAGAAAAAAAGATCACAAAGATCCACAACTTCAATTTGGATGCTGATCCAACAGAAGATGAAGTGTTACAATTTATTAAAGACTTGAACTCAAAAAGTAGTGCAAATCTAGATGGGTATCATGGTAGGTTCCATCAAGTATACTGGGAGATTATTAATGGTAATTTACTACCTATCATTATTATTTTTTTGGTAGAGAGCTACCCAAGATTTGGACTAGCACCAACATAATTCTCATCCCCCAAACCAAAAATGCTTTTTCTTGTGCTAACTTTAAACCTATAAGCCTGTTCAACTTTTATTTCAATAATTACCTAAATCCTTGCATTTAGACTCTCGTTAATCCCTTATGATATCATTGATAGCTCCCAAGATGGTTTCATAAAGGTTAGAAATATATTTGATAACATCCTCTTGTGTTAAAAGATGATGTGCTTATTAGGAAGGAAATCTCATAGCTCTAATGTGTGATCAAACTGGACCTCTCCAAAGCATATGACAAAGTTGCCTGGACTTTTCTTATGAAAACCCTAAAAAAATTGGATTCTCTGAGACCTGGATTGATAGGGTTTGGAGATGCCTCTTTAATAACTAGCTTTCTTTATTAAACAATAGCCAAAATACAAGCTACTTTCAAAATTTTTAAGGGCCTTAAACAAGGTGATCCATTATCTCCTGTCTTGTTTGTGCTTGTTTATGAAGTACTAAATAAAGACATTCAAAATATCATGATATCAGGTAAAGTTTAACCCTTTTCCTACCTTCATGAATGTCCTCTTATAAGCAATCTTAGCTTTATAGATGATTTTATTATCTTCTCAAATGGAAGGGCCAAAAACAGTAAAATCTTCTCTCATTTATGCACACATTTGAGGTTGCTTCAGGCCAATGGTAAACTTTTCCAAAAGTATATTAACCACCTATAAATCGGTTAGAAGAGCTAGGAGAAATTTTATTGCTAAAAATCTGTCGTTCAAGTATAAATACCCGCCTCTAAAATACCTAGGCTGCCCCATCTTCTATGGTAGAGGTAAACATTCTTATTTTAAAGACTTAATATCTTCTAATAAGGGCAAGATAGGAGGGTGGAAAATAAATTTTCTCTACTTCACTGGGATAATAACTCTTATCCTTTCCACTTTATCCTCTATCCCCATTCATACAATTACAAGCCTCAAGCCTCCAAAGAAAACTTTAAAAATTATCCACAGTATTTTAATTAACTTTTTATAGGTTCTTCTCAAGATTTTGGGAAAAACCATCACTAGATTAATTGGAAAAGCCTATGTCAACCAGTTGAAGAAGGTGGTATAGATTTTAAAAACCTCTCAGACCTATGCACAATGACTTCAATGAAGATTTGGTGTAATCTCAAGAGTTAAAATTATTTATGGTCCTAATATTTTTAGGCTGAATATAGGGACTATTCCTCCTTATATGGCTCTTCAACTTTCAAAAGAGTAAAGTTAATCATGGAAGACTATAATAAGATGATTCAAGACATAGATGGATCCATTTATTAGACACCTTCATCAAATGGCAACTTCACTTCAAAATCTGCCTGACTTTCAATCATGTCAATGTTCTAACTTTTTTCATTTGTCAATTTCTTAAAACCACTGTTTGCTTTTGAAAATTTCTATTTTCTTATCGAAATGCTATCATAATATCATCCCTATTGATAAAAAATATCCAAATCTTGGGTATACAATTATCTTTTATGTGCAGGTGTTGTTATAAAAATGAAGACGATTTATCCCATCTTTTCATCAATGGTCCTATAGCCAGTGAAGTTTGGAACAACTTTGCCTCTATATTTGGCCTTAAGCTTACCTACCAATCATTTCACTCGATTCTCATGTCTTGGTGGATAAGAAGACCTAGAGAATATTATTTGAAGTTCCTATTCATCACTGTTCCAACTTCTATCCTATGGGAAATTTGGTTATGCAGAAACTCTAGCTAATCCTAAGGTGCTAAATCTTATCAAAGACATTAGATACAATCAAAAGTTCACTTCAGTGGGATATAAGGATTATATTTCTCATAACTTAAACCTCAAACCTCACCAGAGAAACCTACTTCCTTTATTGTGCTTAAATGGAACACACCTTCTCATGGGAGCTTTAAATTTAACACTGATGGCTCTTCTTTAAGTAACTCAAATATAGCAGGATCAATAGGAATTACTAGGGATCACAATGGAGGCTTCATTAAATCATATTCAGTATTTAAAGGACCAATTACCAACAATCAGGTAGAGTGTATGGCTATTCTAAGGGGACTAAGACTTTGTGCAGATTTAAATATATCTAAGATCACCATTGAGATTGATTCTTTATTCTTTATAGATATTCTCAAGGGCGAAATTAAAAAACCTCCTTGGAATCTCATAAAAATTGTCAAGCTTATTGTTGAAATCAGTGGCGGATCCAGGATTTTTATTCAACTGGGGTGAAAATTTCGAGTGGTACCGGGGGTTCAGCGGTGGGAGCCCCCGAGGTGATTTTTCTTCGGGTTATTTCAAGTTTTATACAAATTATAGCCTTATAATGCCCAAAAAACTTCAAATTATATCAAACCTTGTTTTTATGTTTATTATTTTAATGCCCAAACAACTAAAACTACAAATTATAGCTTTATAATGTCCAAACAACTACAACTAATACTACAAAGAGATAACATACCTTGTTTTTATGTTTATTCTTTTAATTAATTATAATTTTTTTTACACCCTCAATTTTGTAAATAATTAGAGGTATACCTTGAGGTTTGAAGTTTTACCAAAAGACCATATATATATATATATATATATATATAATTGAACAGGGGCCGCAGCCCCCCTTGGGCCCTATGTCCATCCGCCCCTGGTTGAAATTAATACCCAAGTTCAAGCTAAATTCTCCCATTGTCTTAGAGAATGCAACTTTGTAGCTGACAAGCTTACTCTCCAAGGTTCTTATATCTCCCTCATTACTTTCTTTGATTCAGTTATGGATCTTCGTAAATCATCTAGGGGCCACTTTAGAATGGATTTACAAGGAATCCCATCAATTAACAGGTCCAAAAACCGATTTTCTCATTCTCTTTGCTATTGTATCTAGTGGTTTTAAAGCTTTTCCCATCTTGTACAAGCCACCTAGGTAGGGTTATTTTACCTATATGAATAAAATTCCTATTTCTTTAGATTTTTTTATACTAATGAATATGTGTTTATATAGTGGTTGAGGTTAGAGTAACCATAAATCAAGCATCCAATGCAAATTATTGTCTCATAAGTTCGTAACTTTGTTATGCTTTAAATTCAATTGCAACATCACTGAGCCAACCACTATGTGTTGACCATAGATGTGAAAAGACAACTAGTTGTAGGCGTAATTATTTAAAGAAGGTGGCATGACTGCACGTGATTTGATATGAGGTATGTCTATAATGTGGCATATGAGTGTTGGGTGTTCGCTGATGTGACTTTTTAGAGATTTCTAAAAATATTATTTGTGTGAATGGAAATATATTATAAACATAAAGCATGCTGATGAGGTATTTTGAAAAACCCCATGCTATTATTATTGAGTACTGTTATGCGTCCTAAAACATTCCCCAATATATTTTTCAAAATATATTAAGTGTTTGTACCATATGTGGGATCCACTCCATTGTATAAACACATAATGCACTTTGGGAATGTTTTGGGGGATTGTTTGGAACTCACATCATTATTCATTATTGTTTGATAAACCTTTGACAAAATGCTTTGTTAGTGTGTATGTATATTCCAAAACATTTTTATCATAAAAGAGAACGATCTTACTTTGTATAGAAAATTTATTGTCAGTATTGAATTAAAATTTCTCATCCAACATTTCAAAATCCTTTCAACAACAAATAAGGTATTGTAATTATTAAAACAATAGTTAGAATGTTTGTATATCAATCAAAACCATTATGCTTTTAGCAGAATTGATTGATTAAGAAAGGTACAAAAATGAACTAAGGAAAATTCTATTTGTACACAGGATTCATACAGAATCTTAGTATTGGTCCATATCTTGGGAGAAACTTAAGACACGAATCAATACAGATACGACACGTCCATCCCTACCTACGATTCTATACGAATCCTATATAGAAATAAAACTACTCAATGAACCAATTAAATCTCTAAGCTAAAAATATTTGGATTTCGGAAACAAAAGGTATATGCTGCGAGTTCAATCGTAGTAATGTCGTATAAAACCTAAAAAAATAGTAATAATAAATACTTTGAGTATGAGAAAAATTAGTTAAAAATTATTAGTGTGGAGAAAAAGAAGACCTTGGATGTAGAAGCAATCCACATTAACATGAGCAATTATTTTAGAATCAAACAATTTCGGTCATGCCATTCGCATATTCTCTCAGGCGCCTTTAGCCCTTCCATATATTTTCCCTCTAATTTTGTAAGCTTCATTACAAATTCGTTTCATCTATAGGGGTTTTTCAATTAACTCCTTGTGTAAATATCATCATTATATTTAACCCTTAAAAATAAAAAATTTGGACATAATCTCTTCGTCTTGTATGGATATTAATCTCGTTAAGAACCCTCATTAATATGAAATTTGATTTATGCTCTGATATTTTTTTTGACAAAATTTCCCTCTTCTATCTCTACTTCATCTTGTTTCCCAAATTTCTAAAACCCTAACCTTAACCTACTGTTACATTTGTTTGTGAGGAAAGAAACGAAAATGTACGAAATTTTTTTCTACATTTTTTGTTGCGTTTGGTCAGCATGAGAGTGGTGGGAAACACATCCATAAACTTTTCTGTAGGAAAAACTTTCCCACAATATAAAAAACCTCAATTTTAACTACACTTGTTTTATAATTATAACAACAAGTTTGGGTATCGAATCCCCAAAGAATGTTGCTAGAATAAAGATTGATTTATTACTTCATAAATAAAAATGTAAAAAGTGATCTTTGTTTCAAAATATTTTATACTACAATTGATCTAGTCAAGTATTAAAACTAATTAAACAACAAGAATGAAACTTATATCCCTCACCATGGACTACTTAGCACAAATGGTTGCATAAAAAGAAAAACATTTTCAATATCAGCACCCATTTGGACAGATAACAAAAACTAGAGTTATCACCTCCTAAATTCTCATAAAAGCTTAATTGGAGTTTGTTATCAATAATACTCAAGAAATCACACGAAAGCTCACAAATATGGCGTATACATGATATACACCATTAAGTTTCCTAGATGAAAAACCAAGGACAACTAACCCATCAAAACTAGCGTAAACCATTATAACATAACAAAGTAACTGAATATTCCATGGTAAGTACAACAATCTCAACCTAATTTAATTAGCTAGAAAGCATAACAAATGACAATGGAATGGAAGGAAGAAATAAATAAATGAAGATAAATAGTTAACAAATCGTGAAACTAAGTTATGAAAGCTTAAACTAATGAAGGAGATGATGAATAGTAACTTAAAATACAAACCCTAGGAGAGAGAGAATGGATAGAAGCTCTCAATACTAAAATATCTACCTAAAATTATAACTTTTTAACTACAAATAAAAACTCCACTTACTATTTATAGTAAGTGAAATTAAAACAAAGAATGAAATAGAAAATAAACAAATATCCAAAATTTGGTGAAGCCGAATGATCGAGCCAGGGGGCGATCTATCGACCTAGGAGAATCCAACCCACCGACTTTGAGACCTGTAGGTTTTCAAGGATCTCGATTGATTGACTGAGGGTTGATCAATCGATGCTCTGATCAATCGATGCTCTATTTTTAGCATCTATTTACTTTAAAAAGGGGAATGGTGCATTTCACGGAAACAACGATAACTTTATCATATGACAACTGAATAACGTGATATTTGTAGCCACAGAAAGCTAACTCAACGAACGAGCTACATTCCCATGGAGTTCTGTTTACCGAGACATGAAGTTTGAAATTATAAAAATGCCCTTAAGTTGAATTTTAAGATATTTTTTTTTCGAAACACAACCAATTGCTCTGCTAAGCATTTTAACACTTAAAAAAGTTCAAATAAATCTTGAAAAGCATATTTGTTATAGGAAAGATGTTTTACAATGGTGAGAATTCATTATTTTCCACAATCGATGCCAAATTATAGGCAATATCTAACCCGCAATAAAAAAATATTATAGTTTAACCCAAAAATATGAATATAATAAGCAGATGATACCATATATATACGTAGTTCGACAGATCGTCCTACCTACGTCCACATGGAAGAGACGAAGATCCGTTTATTTCTTGAAAGAACAAATGATGATTGGAGTGCTAGGGTTGTTAGCTGAGAGTCCAAGTCGCTGCGAGCAAGATACAAATCAATACCCTTAAATTGGGCGAGGTCATCCTTATTTATAAGTATATGGTCCTTTTCCTATAAGTCTCTTTGCATTGATCCTATCTATCAATTGTAGAGTCCTACAAGGATTGTTTGTCTATATTATCTATGTGATCTTTCCAGATTCTTATTTAGCTTCCACGAACTATTCAGCTGAATACACTCGCTGGTTTTTGAGAGCCACGTGTCAATTCACGTGACTTAATCGACTATATTCCTTTAAAAGAGTATTTTTGGTATTAAATAATATTAGGGATTAATTTTACAACGAAATTATTGTGTGGCACACACACACACACACACATATATATATCACTGTTCTAAAAACCCCGCCTAGGCTTGAGGCTTGGGAGAAACGTCCCACCTTAAGTTTTTGACGCCTTATGCGTGGTAAAACCCTTAATGCACACTTTTTCTTTAAAAACAACAATGCTTTTGTGAAATGATATCGCCTTTTAAAGATTTTTTTACAAACCGGACAATTATCTCATTCAAAATAATTAAATAGTATTTTAATTTGTAAATATTCAGACATATTTTTATGATATGTACAATTTTAGTATTTTAATACCTTGTTATGGTTAAAATATATTAAAATATATTAAAAGGGGCTAAACGCCTTTTCACGCCTTTTTACCCCTAACGCTCGCCTAGGTTTCTAAGGCTTAAGGCCTGGCCTCCACGCCTTGATCACGCCCAACGTTTTTTAGAACCTTGATATATATATATATATAAAGGAAAATGATCAAGTGTGGTCCCAGTTTGAGATCCCTGAATGAGTTCCATTTTGTTAAAATAGTAAAAAAAAATATTTTTGGGCTGATTTTTTTTATGATTTTTAAACATTTCAGTATGACCATAAAAAAATAATGAGCTCAAAATGATTTTTTTTTTGTTATTTTAAAAAAATGGGTCAAACTGTGTCAGTTTTTGAGTTGTTTTTAAGCTATTAAAAACTGACAAAGTTTGACTGATTTTTTTAAAATAGTAAAAAAAATCATTTTGAGTTGATTTTTTTATGGCCCTACTGAAATATTTAAAAACTATAAAAAAAAATCAGTCCGAAAATATTTATTTTACTATTTTAAAAAAATAGACCTCATTCAGGGACCTCAAATTGGAGGACCTCACGAGATCCGCTCTCTCTATATAAATATTAACTAAGTTTTTTTTACATTGTCCCTTTAGTTTGTTGCACAAAAGTTTTTCAATCATACTTTTTTTTTGCTTAATACTATTGAATTGAACTAGTTTTTTTGGTGAATTAAATAACAACAAAGGATGATAAAAAAAAATGTGAAGAAGATAATGAGGCCATATTGAAAAATCAAAACTATTAAAATTTCTAGAGCCAAAATGAATTGAGGACGTACTATACAATAAGCAAAATGAGAAGGGAGCTTAAGTATTTAGTTTTATTTTTTAAAATTTATTTATTGTCACTTTTATATTTTTATTTTTTTAATTATTGGTTTTATTGTAATTATTATGAAACAAGTATTATTATTTACGGAAAAAAAAGAGAGATGATTAGAGAATAGTTATAAGTGATTTTGAATAATCATGAGAATTTCTTTAATTTTAAAAATATATGAAATAAAAAATTAATAAATCATAAGAGATGCGATTAAATTCAAAAAAGATTAAAATGAAAAAAATGAGAGAGAGACCAGAAACAAGGTAAACAACGTAACACGTGGACACGTTAGAAACCACAAAAAAAAAGCAGCCGACATGATTTTGCACTGATTAAAGCCCTCGTAAGTTGCAACACAAGACGTTAACAACTCCCATAGCGAATCTTCACTTATTCTGTCAAAACAAAAACTAACCACCTCATTTATTTACCTAGACCAGTCAGCTCTCCCATCCTACCAAACCGCTCCAAGCTCCAATGACAATTCTTAGAATCACGGGTGCTTGGCATTTGGCAACCATTTTTTTTTTGGCTAACATCACAATATTTCAAAACACTATATTTAAGAATATAATACAATAATATTAGTGATGTTTTGAGCTTCACCTTAAATTAATTATACACAAATGTACAGACCGTGTAATAATAGGTAAAATTATGTAAAGTGAATAAAGAATTATTATTAATTAATTAATTATATGAACTTTATAATTAAATTTTTTAGTTCTAAATTTGATAAATTATTCTTAAGGCGATGTCTCTCTGTGAACTTTATAATCCATTTAAGAAATATTATCAAGTTACCCTTATGTTTTTATAAAGACATTATATGTTATGACAATGTGTAGAAGGGAGATGCTAATAGGGCTAGGGAGGTGGTAATTATGTTGATGTCTTATCATTGGGTTTTTTTTGACTTATTCTTCCTAACAATGTATTAAACTTAATCCCTAAATGTCTAATATACAGACCTAACCTTTTAAGATAGGATGACCGTTAACTTATATTAAAAAACTCATAGTAACTTGTATTTTGAATTACTCCCTAAAAAATTATAGATAATAACGTATTCATCCTAATTTTTAAAATCTAAAAGATTACATAAAAGTTAAGTTCCTTTATTGTTTCCCAGCTATATTTATGACTACTACTTTTGGGAGACCCATTTATTATGAAAAAATACAAATTGAAAAAAGAAGTTATATGTAATTAGATTATAACCCGGGAAGTTAAGTGTGATTTGTGGAAATAATTAAAAAAGGGAAGATAAAGAGAGATATTTTAGAAGTCACCAACTGAACGTTGACAACCCACAAAAACAGTGGACAACGTTATCTTCCCCACTAAGAATCACAATGTCGATGAAGCCCTTCGTACGCGTTAATAACACCGAAAAAGGAAGGTTCATGCAAAAGGGCAAAACAGTAAACCAGCCTATTTATTCCCAAGGATCACCCAGATTTTTTCTTCAACCATCTCCTAATCTAATCTCCTTCCAGACCTTGGCATCCCCTCTCCTCTCATTTTTCCGACCACCAAAACATGGACTTCAACAAACCCAACATAGGTCATCCCCCAAAACACCACTTACAACCATCAAACTCGGAGCTTTTATCTAGTGCAAAAATTGTAGCTGAGGCAGCTCAGTTCACTCTCCGAAATGAAACTGATAAGATCGACAAGGCCAAGTCTGCCGGAGCTGCTGAAGACCTCCTCAACGCCGCTTCGAAATACGGGAAACTAGACGAGAAGTCTTTTGGAGGGTATGTTGACAAGGCTGAGGATTATCTTCATCAGTATCACTCTTCCCATTCAACCACCACCACAACTACCAATCCTGACCACTCTGCCACCACTACCACCACAACTGTCACACACTCTTCGTCTCACTCGGGTGGTGAAGATAACTCTGGTACTGGGTATGGAGATTATATGAAGATGGCTGAAGGTTTCTTCAAAAAACGTTAATGGGTCGGGGCTACGACTACTACTACATCATCACTGCTTTTTAAGTAAAATGTTCTATTGTTTCTCTCTTCTTTTGGTTGTTTACTTTGATTGAGTAGTTCTTAATGGGGACTTATAAATCATCAAGTAGTTGTTGCGTGTGGCTGATCTTCAAGTTTGTTGCTAGTAATAACGCTGTGATGAGGTGGTTCGTGTACTTGCTATGCTTTAGTATTGTGATCCTATTCAAAATGTAATGATATCTGGTTATGAACTCTGATGTACCTCGATTGTTCATTTCTTTGCCTTTTTTATTTTGTTCTTTATTTCTTAGTATAAATAAAACTACTAGCCAATGGTTAACTCGCGCAACTAGATCCAAACCAATATGTGTTCATTGTGACATAAATAACCATACAATCTCATATATGGATTACTAAAAGATATATATAAAATATGGCGTGTCGGTATGAATCAAACCCAACTCACATGAAGATAAATAGATAGTTCATGGATGTTGGGGGGAGTCCATTGGATCGTACAAACTTGTCTTAACCTTACGGCTAAGAGTGGTGGGACTATTATCATTATAGTGTAGATAAAGTTGGCTCTAGTCGGCATTTATTAAATTGAAGGTGTTTTTATACAGAAGTCTAGATTGTCTGATGGAGAGGAAGGGGGATCTGATAAATAATAGAGGAAGGGAAGGGTGACTTTTTAATAAACAAAAGATAAAGAGTCAAATCTTGTTCAAAATATCTGAGGCATAGTATAAATTGCGCCAACATGAATCATTATCCGACCCAATTTCATATATAAATTTTTTGTCTACATAGGGGAGGATATATTATACACATAAAACACTGCATTATATCATTTCTCTTCAATTTATACATACAATAATTGCTTTTTGTTTAAATCAATTGTAACGAAAAATTCTAATTTTGAGAGCAACTAAAACCAATCCCATGAGGGATTAAGTTGAAGGAGGAAACAAAATGAAGCCATTTATACAATTATACTAAGGCCATCCACAATAGGGGACCGTTAAATTTGTGGGCTTACCGGACGAATAGAACGCTTGGAGCCAAGGGGGATTCTGCAGGATTTAGGGTGGGACGTGGGACATTTACTCATTTGGAGGGTGGATATTTCCAAACGTGAAAATGTCCTACGTTTGACAGATTTTTTTTAACCAAACACAAAACAGTTTCACATTTGAGAAGCCAGATGCAGTACTGTTATGCGATTGATTGGTCCTACAGAATCCCCTAACTCAGAATCCCCTAACTCTCCCATAAAACTAACACACTGGTAGAGGATCCCATACACATTCTAAAGGATATAACGTCCACTGTGACTCGAACTAACCCATAGTAGAGGATCCGCAATGGGTTTATGGTGCCCATTGTGGATGGCCTAAAAACACAGTCTTCTCACTTTTATCCATTTATATTCAATAGATTAATAATTATAAAGGGATGAAAAATATTTGTAAAGGGCGAGGGGAGAATTCATTGTTCTTTTCGTTTATAGATAAAAACGATGATACAATACAAAGTTATGAGTGTTCAGAGCTCAACCTTCGTCATTAGGTTCATGGCTGAGTCCTCAAAACTTAAGTCTAGGGTGTGCTCAAAGTTATAGAAACCTCAATCGTTCTACGTCTCAACTCGGTAAGTTTGAGAGCGAGGTTCCAAACCTCCTGAAAATCCCCTCAGGAGCAACCACTCCATGCACAAGCTCAACTATATGGTCCTTAGGCAACACACCAGCCCTTAACATCCACAACCAAGGACTAACAATGTACCCAGGGTAGTGCTCCAAGATTTTTGTGGCTCCTCTGCACTACAAGTAATGCACTGCATAATCAAGCCTTTATGGCCCTCCACGAAGGTTCAACATGCGTTGTTCATCCCTAGCAGATCTTGGCTTACCTTAGCAAGGCAGGGTCTATCCTCACCCTCCAACAAGTTTCCTTGGGACCTCTGACATATATTTCAACCTTGTGCACCCATGCTTACCTCAGGAGAACTAACCAACCCTCGCTTGCTCTCATGGGTTGGTGGTAAGTACAATTTTTGTGCCACCAATTCCCACTCACTGCATACACTACATGGGATGCTTTAAATCACAATTAATGTTACTACCTAGGCATGTCAATGGATCAAATTTGGAAAGGTTCACGCGTGATTCAAATCCGATTTGTTAATATGTTAACAGATTCCGATACGATTCGATAATCTGACGGATCATCAACATGTTATATTTAATCTAAATCTGTTTAAGATTCGAAATTCGATTATCTTAATATTATTACATTTTATTAAATATTTTAAGACTATATCAATATATAATAAATTGTTCACACACACACACATAGATATGCAGGCTTAAAAAATAGTTCGCACCATGGAGTCTTTTTTTTTTAAACTACCAAAAAAATTGGGTTGATTTTTTTGTACAGGTTTTAAACATTTTAGGGCACCCCTAAAATGATCTTTTTTTTTAATATTTAAAAAAAATAGGTCAATGTTTGACAGTTTTTGTAACTGTTTCAAACATTGACCCGTTTATTAATGCAATTTCAATTGTGAAAGTTTTGATCACAACTTTAAGTCCTGGTTTGAAATCGTGACCAACATCAAACCTCCACCATTGATGGCCACGGTTTGGGACCATGACCATCAAAATAACACAATTTTGGATCATGGGTAAGGTCACGATTTTGAGCTGTGACCACATACTCACGGTCCTCAATTGACCAAGGACTAAAATGTTAACATCACCTAAAAAATCGTGACCCCATATTATGTTCACAATTCTGGACGATGACCCCCCCAAATGGTCACCCTAAAAATGATCACGAACCAAAATCGTGACCATAAGCCTCTGTCAAGATCCAAAATCGTGACCATTCATTACACAAAAACGCACTTTTAGTAACTAACTAATTATTGATTACTGACAGTATTTCACCATTATTACTTCTTACACTAATTTACCTTTACTAATTTTATATGTGTTATATTTAGGATTTTAAAAATAAAAACCAAACAACGAGCAAAAAAAAGAAAAAATGACCCGCCATTATTTTCCCACCCAGATAAACTTTTCACTCACGACTCCTATATGAAAAGCCCTAAGTTCACCAGTTTTCTCTCTCTCGTCGTCGAGGCCATCGTGTTTCCATTGAGGGACTCTATCACCACTGTTGATACCAAATTTAATCTGCTGACGTGGACCAATCATATGAAGACACGTGGCTATCTACATGGTAACTACAAATACTTCCGAGGAACCCACATGCTCCGAGGAACAAGACTACAACGAGGAAGACTAGTTCCCCGAGGAACACTGCTTACCCGAGGAACTCACATGCTCCGAGGAACTCTTGATTACCGAGAAGCTCAGGCGGTCCGAGCTGCACCTCGAACAAATCATTAATAGCTGGATAACCAACAGTTCAACTGATTCATTAAATGCTTATCATTTGGACGCGCACGCAAAGAGGGCATTAAATGTATTACCCTTTCATATGCATATCATTTAATGTATTACCCTTTCACATTACAGCCTCAGGGCTATAAATACATTGTACAATCCTCATTGTAAAGGGATCCGGGATCGGAATTTCTTGAGATAACTTGTAATCGAGAATTCCCATACAAACAGCAATACCAAAACAGTGGACATAGGCCATTCTTATAAGGCTGAACCACTTTAAAATTCTTTGTCTCATTTATTTATCTGTGATTGAATTATTAGAGTGATCTAATTTTTTACATCAACAACCACCATCATCGTTTACACGATGTCTCCATCTAGGTAACTCTATCGCCAATGTTTTCCTTTTTCTTTATTCCTCATTTTGTTCACCTCTCTCAGATCTTCTCTAATTGGTTCCTCAATTTAGGGTTGATGTTAGGCTTTGGGATTGAGATAGATTTTGATTTAATGGTGGTTTAGGGTTTTAATTTCTTTCAACCAAGACATTTTAATTTCTTGACTTGTTGTTCATGGAAAGGTATATACGTGTGATATGATACTTAAGAGAATGCCTATGATTTTGACTTTTGCAAATTTAATGAAGAAAAAATTAATTATCTTTTATTTTCTGTGCAATAAGTTTTTCAAGGAGATTAAAATCATTTTCGTGGTGTTGGATATAATTATTGCCTTCTAGAATGAGATGAATAATAAATTTGAAACTCTGTAGTTGTGGTTATGTTGTTTGTTGCCTCAGATTTCTTTTATTTAGTAGCAATCTTTTTTTTTGCTAACACATCATTGTCTATTTTATTTCCTTATTAGCATGCATGCCACGCGATGCGTGGCCGAAGTTATATAAAATCTATTATGTTGTTGTATGATAATATTATTTTAAATAAATGAAATTTAATACTAAACCAATATATAAAATGTTATGAATGATAGTGTTCTTTGTAGAAGTACACACTACACCAAAATGGAAGATTTGTGAGTGCTACTAGCAGTCACAAAATGACCTTTATAACTCCTATTTACCGTCATAATTTAGGGGGTGACAAAAGAAAAATTATAACTCCTAACAGCAGACATAAATTTTTATAACCCCTACGGGGGTTATGACTGGTGACCCCAATTTGTAACAGCTATTCGTAACTGCTGTCAGCAATTACGAATATGATATTTATAACTATTGTCCGCAGTTACGAATCTCGTATTTATAACTGTTGGCAACAGTTACGAATCTTATATTTGTGACTGTTGTTAGCAGTTATAAAATTGATAGTAGTGACAAATTTGTGACTGCTATTAGCAGTTACAAAAGTTGAATTTGTTAAATGTGGTAAGAGCTGTTACAAATATCTTTACATTTTCACAAAATGATGAAATAATGAAAGTAAAATAAATATCATGATAACAAGTTTAAAAAAATTAACAATATTTCATTTATATTTATGATATTCCAAATATCAAGTACACATAAAACCTTTTTAAACTTAATTTAACATCAAACAACCCCTTCGTGAGCGCCAAGTACAAAATGAACATAGAATAAAAAATAAACTAAAAAAATAGGCTTCGAGTGGGGGTATTGTTGCAGTGACATCCTCCCTCGTGTACTCGGAGTACGTCTTTTGAAAAAGTTCAATGGACTCAAATTTTTTGAATACGGCGAATCGGTATCCATTGACTTGTACTTGTGTTGCTTGCCACGAAGTGTAAACATCTGGATTTAGGCCTTTGATACTATGTATGTCGGGTATGCCATGTGTATGCCTGCAAACAATAAAATATAATTGAATTCAAAATGAGATAACAAAATGAGATAATTAAGAATGTTATACTATATAATAAATAAAACCAAATGAGATAATTAAGACAACATGCGAGACAATTAAGACAAACACCAAATGAGATAATGTTGTCCGTGTAATTCACCACGTTATACTAAGACGTAATAAAAAAAATCATTCATTGAACCTATGCATAAACAATAATGATAAAATATTTACTTGTGCAACTTCTCACATTACAATGGAAGCCATCAGTATTTTATCTGTTCGAGTACTGGTTTCAAATGCAACCTATAGTACTCGTTTCAAGCCAATTATCCATCATTGTTTTATTGTACTCGTTTCAAGCCAATTACCCAACTCCTCCCTTCTCACATTCTCTAATGCATTATCAAACAAGCCAATTATCCATCATCATTTTATTGTACTCGTATATATAAGGTCCTTTATTGGGAAATATCAAATAAGAAAACATTAATAGACATACTTGGCAGGGCTTTAGTGAGGGTGAGGGTGCGATGGGTGTTCTGAAGAATTCATGCATTATAGCTGACATCCAGTTGGCCAAAAGGCCATATTGTAACCAAAACAGAGATTTGTTAGTAAAAATTTCACAATAAATGTTGGGTATCAACACATTTAATGATAAAATCATAGATAAGTCCAAAACAAAGTCTATGGAATTTATATAAATCTAAAATCAGACTTGAAAAACTAAATAGTACTATATAAGAAATAGCTGGATAGAATAGAAAGGGGCTAATTGAGGGGATGAGATGGGATGCATAGCGAAATTTAAAGAAATCACATTTTTCTTATGGCTAAGCTTCCACAAGATTTTCCCACTAGAATGATAATATGGGCCTTGAGAAGCTCCAGATTTATCTTATATACCACACTTTGAATCTCTAAAACAACAGAAAAACAAACAAAATGAACATTTTATAACATGCATTATTGTTGTAAGATACCAATATATAATTTCATAGTCTATCTATTATGAGTTTGAGTTATTATAGTTGAACCCAAAGGCAGAGGACCATTAATTGATTCGACGATATAAGTCATATATATTGTTCGCCCAATTGGAAGAAGAAGTCAAGATGGAATTTCCAACATGTTCATTATCAAGTAAAGTTTTCATATTAAGAAAGGTCAGGAATATCTAATAAGATAACTACTTTTGAACTATTAATGCCTTGTATTATTATTTCTAACTGTAGTTATTGGTAAAAACTTACATCATATTTAAGAGGCCTACAATTGCACACAAAGCTTAGTTATAGTAACTTCACACATGCACATTTAGTACAGAGGTAAAGAGTCGATATTCAACTCAAGGATACAAAAGCAAACAAATAACTCTTACTTAGGTTGGGGCTACGTCTGCACGATGAATATATCTTTGCAAAGATTCACCCTTCAACATCCCTCGTTCCCCAAAACATTTGCTCGAGGAAGAACCCCACATCACCGAGCTGCTGACGAAGATGCTTTTGGAAAATTGGATCAGTTGTCAAAGGCTTCTTACGGAGTATATACCAACATTGAGCATATTAATAGTCAAACACTGATTATTGTTAAGTTGGACATAAAGAATCCAATCATTATAGAATGGAAAGGGAGAACCATGAATATTAAAAACTGCGCGTGGGGATTCTGAACTTGTACACCGATGGACTTATATGAGTTTTATTCCAATCCACTAGATGATCATGAATAAAAGTTTCATGAACATAAGTGTTAAAATTCAAGCATTGGGAATAAGTGTTACCTGTACAGCCAATTTTTGAAGTCTTAAGTTGTCAGCTTCATCTCCATCCTCTACATCAACTCCTATTTTTTTGTCAGACCTATCAACATCATCATCATCGTCATCATCAGTTTGAAAACCAATAATATCATCATCATCTTTCGCGTCTTCTTCCTTTGCAGCTTCTGTGAATGTCAGGAAAATATGAATATAAAATCAAAACATGGCAAGAACAAGTACCAAATAGTTATTTGGAGCCACTCAACTGTGATTGGAATATATGGCTCAACCCAATGATCTACCTGTCCTCTGTAGTTTTGGAACACTACTTCGATGAGCTTAGGCGTAGGTTCGATATTATTATCCTCCAAATTTTTATCTCCCATGATCTGTTCTTGAAGTGACAGATATTAGTCCAAAACAAATTTCAATTAAGATAAATGTAACTCACAGTTGAAATCATATTCCAAAGACTTCGCTGGTAATCTGGTTCCCTGCATGTGATAAAATGCAGAGTACTCCTGGATATATAGTTGTCCAATAGAACCAACGTATCTACAGAACAAACAAAAATCCACAAGAGCGAAGGGGAACAAGAAAAGTACATGGAATATGCTTCAGTAAATAATTATAACTTGCCAGGATTAAGGACTCAAAATACAAACGTAATATTCTTCAATTGTTCACACAACCCCTACCTACAGATTCTACACAACTTAGATAAAATATTTACTTCAGATACAAACATCAACATAATAAGAAGATAGACTTTTAAAATCCTATCAGTGGATTAGCAATAACTGTTAGAGGTGGTGATTTTGGAAACACTAAGAAATTGACATGATAAATCGTGTTTGTGTTGGAATTTTTTGACACGAAATCGAGTAGTGCTCGTGTAAAAACTATGACTCGAGTGTTGTGTTATTTGTGTCATATTGTGTTTTCATGTTCTTATTCGTGTCCTATTAGGCTTATTGGGAGTGAAAATTATGAATCATGTTATGTTTTATATGGGTTGTGTTCGTGTCAAGTAAAAAAATAGGAAGTCATAACGTACTTGTGTTTTAATGGGTTAGGTCGGGTTGGGGCATAACACGACCCAAAAACACAATTTGCAACAACTAAGAACAATCAATATGAAATTTATATCTAACTCCCATATGCTACAAACATTCAAGTATAAATAACGGAATAAAAGAGTGTTATGCAATACATATCACTATTCAACTTGGCGAACCCACGCCCGCAATACGTACCACTATTCAACTTTGAATTCTTTTGTTAGGAACGGGAAAGGTCCAACAGTAGACAAAATCTTTCCTCCATTATATATAATTAATTCACTCGCCATGCCATAGAAAACAAGAAGCATGTCAGAATTTGAGGGAAGTCTTACCAAGACGTTGACTGATTTTCATGTCGAAACATCTCGAGCCATCGCCGAAGCAACCGCTGCCAACCTACAAGCCATCCAGGCATTGGCCTCAGTCCTATTGGTCCTGGATCCCATCAAACATGGCAGCGTAGATGTGCTGCAACCCTCTCCCCACAATCGACATGCATCGTAGCTTGTTGCCAATCCATCCAACACTGATCCCGAGTTTACTTTCCCTTGAGCTTCTAATGGGCTGCACTAATATAAGAAAATACATGTGATCACACCGACAACTCGCTTTTTAATTCACATTTGTATTTTTATCAGAAATGATACAAACTGTATTATAAATAACAAAAGAGAACAATGATGAGCTGATCAGAGGTCCATAATTACATCTAAAATTTACACACACACACACACACACACACACAAAGTGTCCAAATGAGCAAATAATAAGCAGGAAAGAGTTCCATCTTGAAACCTCAAATACTTGATACATCAGTTTTATAAGCCATCATTCAAACCTAGACTCTTATAAGATGATTTAAGCTAGCAACATATTTCTGTATATGATTAATGCCAAATTGGATCTGAACTCTACTCTCCCCCCCCCCCCCCAAAAAAAAAAAAAAAACTTTCATTAAAATAAAAAAAATCATGATAAGAAAAATAATTTGTAGTTGGCAAAAATAATAAGCCAAAGGGGTTCAGTTACTAGGAGTTACTATTATTCTAACAACGAATTGAATAAGCAAAACATGGATAAAAGTCCATCTTTCAGTCCAAATATCATACGACAGATATAATTTTTTGACAAGCCAAAAATTTGGTCAAGCACATTTTACGTGGCCAGTCATGAATTAATTTGAATAAAGGGAATGCAGTACCTATTTGCCAGCAAAATAACGACCATTTATAGAATGATGAGCCAGGATAGCTGAATCTAGAGGTTTATAATGTACATACACATTCCCCTACAAATGGAATGAACCATTTCTGCATACCTGAACATAAATGTGAATTTTGTTATGCTTTGGTAGTTACAACAAGGTAGAAAATTTGGTAGGAGAATAGTGCCACAATACTACTGGTAGAAAATTTGGAATTTATGCCATTCATGGTAGTTACAACAAGGTTCATTTTACAAATAAAAAACATTAAATCAATATAAACTAGTATACCTCTATAAAGTGGAGACCCTACGTATGATGAAAGAACCAATTCGTGAAGGCTAACATTTCCATATGCAGAAAGTCTAAGGGTAAACCCCAAAAGGAAATAGTATTTGATCTTCTTGAGCTTCCGCATTCGTTCACCTCTAGTATCCAACCCATCATAGGGTTTGGTGGACTTTCTTGACGCTCTCCTCGAGTATGCAACCCATGTATTTGCTTCCAATAACAAAGCAATTACTCCAAACATAGAAATCACAACTATGTAAGCTAATCTCCACTTCTCTGAAGGATGTAAGATTTTCAGACCCTTAAAGGCATTAATGAAACGAAGGACAAGGATGGAATATCCAACTACGTGGTGGTAGATGAGAGATTCATGAATCTCATGGCGGACAAAACCCGCAAGTTCTCCACATAATTGTGCAAAAAAGAATCCTTCATTCCTTGTACATGTGATTAATCTGAACTCCACGAAATCAGGATCAAAATCCAACAAGGGATAAGGTGTATAATTAGAGAGTAGATAAAAAACGAAATAAGATCTAATAATGGACCAGCATAAACAGATTCACATACATATAATAATGGACAACGTAAAGTGAAATAAGATAAACAAACTTATTTAAATGAGCTCATAATGTCAAATAAATGACTAGTAAATTATTTATAGCATTTGAGTTTATGGTATTTGATTCCTTTAGATTGACATTAAAAGTTTATTATAAAAGAGGATTAGTATTACTCAGATCAATATAGCCCCAATCAGTCAAATTCATCCAAACTTTTGTTGGACCTAAGAGTATCCAAATCAATGGATACGATTACCGTACTACACATATTTTTTCTAGTGAAGGTACGTTTTCTTGGGTAAAGGTGATTCTTCATTTTATAATATATAGTTTGTCTATAACAGTAATAGACATTCATTTTCTCCCCTTAGTTATCAGTGGCATTTTTTAGCACATTATCCTCCTGATGCAAATTCCGTGATGCATAGTATATGATTTACATTTCAACCTACTTTAAAAGTTGGTTGGATTTAAATATCCATAAATAGAAATGATTTGATTGATCGAAGCCTGAGAAGATTGGACAATCTGGTTAAAACAAGAATTATTTTGTTTAGGATTATAATAAGGTGGAAATCCATAAAATTTATAACATTATCAACTTTATACCCAATATAACCATAATGGCTATAAGTAGGTATCTCTTTCTTTGGAGACTTCATTCCTGATTGATTAGAATGTGATATAGCAACCTCATTCCTAACACAAAACACCATAAAAATGAGACACATTCAACTCAACATATAAAATTAACATAACTAAGCACTGATTGTGTCAAAGCATATAACAATTACTTACATTACATTCATAAAACCATAACTTAAGGACCTGAGTTGAAGAGGAAGTGACCTTGATGCACATTCCAATAAGTATTATATAGGGAGAAAAATATTTCAAGTTCTTCATCACTAGTTTTTTTCATCATCTTATCACTTTCAACATTTTTTGTCACTTCCTTCTTATGTTCTAAATTTTTGAATAAGAATTAATCTTCTTTGTGACCGATAAGAAACCAATTTCCTCATCCGCTAGCACATGATTAACTAATATTGCATTAAAAAAGCAGAGAAATATGGATATAATAACTAAAGTATGAGATGGAAAGTATAAAACCTCTCCCCCTTCTCTTTTATCCGGGCTTGGGACCGGATGCGAAGTAAATATTTACATTGGCGGAGTTAAAAAGTTAATAAAGTACAACAACAGAGTAGCAAAATCAAATTTTAACCATATTTTAGATAATGTTATTGCTAAAACCTACCTAGTTGTAAGAAAAAATAACATACACAAACTACTCCATACACAAACAAAACAGTGTTTTGTACAATTCAAATGAGTGAGTTTTTATTTGTATCACACAAAAATATTTCTCAACCATATCCACAACCTTGCCCTCTTAATACTTATAACATAATCATATGTCTCAATCATATTCAGAACTTACAATCTAAACGCTTTTTCAAGCAGTAGAAGAAGAACATCTACAGATTTACACACAAATAACTACATATTTACGCACATATGACTACAGATTTATACGCACATCTAACCTTTATAGACGACTATACACACATGACTATAAATTTGCATATTTATACACATATAACTATAAATTTGCATATTTATACGTACATTACTAAAAATTTGCGCACACATAATTACATATTTGCACACACATCCAACATTTATATATAGAGAGAGCCCTAGGTTTGCGATTGGGCATTATACCTGTCTAAGAAGAAGAGAAAACGTAAACCTAGGTTTACAATTGATCCAAATATACTTGTTGAAATTGTAAGCGATAAAAAAACAAAAGTAAAGATTAGAAAAATGAGATGAAGTTTTCACTATTAGTGGGTGATAAAAAACCTAAATCGAAAATTTTACTGTTTGTAGATGCATCCAAATGAAACCAAAACATAGATTACAAAAATGAGGCCTCGTATGTAGATGAAGGTTGATTTTTTTTATGATCACACTTCCAAAGGCTCTCTAGACACATTAAAGTTTCCCATATACATTAGGATATATAACAATACTATAATAAAAGGTCATCTAATTATGTTGTTTGCACGTGACATAAGTATCTGGAGTCTATTTAAATTCATATACTAAATTAATACCATAAGTGTTTATTTAGAAGAAAAATTAGAAACGAGAATTGTGTTTTCAACAAAAATGTCTAGTTTTTTAGTTTTTCATCAATCACCTGAGCTACTTTTACAAACTGTCCACGTTAAAGAAAATTGGGAGAAAAATAATAATGAAACAATAAATACCAAGTCATGTGAATAATAGGTTATATATATACGTAAAAACATAACCCTTATCGTTTTGTGTCAGGTCGTGTCGGGTCGTGTTCTTGTCAAAATAACCCTTGTCGTGTCGTGTCGTTCGAAACCTGACCCAAAAACACGAATTGTAACACCTAATATAAATTAAACCCACATATTTCGAAACTAAGTATGAATGATAGAAAAATTCAAATTAAACATTCATACACATATTACACTCACTTAGCCCACATTATTTAACAATAAACCAAAACCCCTAAACTACACAAACCAAAAAACCCTAAATAATCATTAGATAAGATATTTTTCATGGAATTGAAGCAATTGGGTAAATAAACCTAGAAAAATTCTAAACCGTTTGTTCCATTCATTTCCAAATCAGTGCATTCATTCAGTAAAACATAAACATAAACATAAACATAAACATAATACTATGTTCTTCATGTTCTTCACAACGATTTCCATAAACATAAACTCACAGCAATTCAACGTGCTTCACAAATATTCATCCAGTAAAACATAAACATTGTTCTTCACAACATTATTTTTTACTTATTAAAAATTCATTTAATTATATTTTGTCCAAAAAAATATAATGTCTAGGGTTTTTGAATAATATTTTGTCAAAAAAATAACCTCAATACAATTTCTAGGGTTTATTAACATATAATACAATTTGTTCATAGCTACACTCATAAACACGCATACACAAACATATAAACAAAAATCTATGCATACACACATATACACATAAATTTATACATATACACACATATAAATAGAAATCTATACATACACACACATACCCACACACAATGAGAATCAAAATGCGCACACACACACAATGAGAATCGAAATTAGGGCTTTAGTCATAAATGAGGATATGAGGATATGTAAACTACGAAATCGAAATAATAAAATTTCGAAATGAGGATATAAGGATATCGACCAACCTATACATCAAAAATAGCAAAAAATATACATAAAAATACATGTTTGGATGGAAGAGGGGCGGGAGTTTTTCATTTTGGTTTTGGCAGATGAGGGCAGAAGTTCTTCACGTACAACAAAATGAGAAGAGAGATAAAGAGGGAAATTAAAGTAGGGGTAAAAATTTTATGGCCCCTAATAGGAGTCACAAATGGTGTCTTAGGTCAAAATTTGTGACTGCTCGGAGCGGTTACAAATTTGTGACTACCAATAGCAGTTACAAATTAAGTCTTAGGTCAAAATTTGTGACTGCTACAAGTAGTTACAAATTTATGACTGTCGTTTGCAGTCATAAATATAGTATTAGGCCAAAATTTGTGACTCCTCATAGCAGTTATAATTTTGTGACTACTCATAAAAGTCATAACTTAGGCCTACTGATAAATTTGTAACTGCTTGTGACAGTTATAAATTTGTGACTATTTATAGGAGTCACAAATTAATTATATGATAATATTTGCAATTCTCATTAGCAGTGACAAACTAAGTGACTCAAATGTTTTATTACCCATTGATTTTATCACCCTTAATGGGAGTTACAAATAATTTTGTGAGTGTTCTCGGGGGTGATAAGTTTGTCACCCCCATTAGCAGTCACAGAATTAGCATTTTGGTGTAGTGACATTAATGTTATTTATAATAAACAAAATGATACTTAAAATTAAATGTCATGGAAGAAATAAAAGAAAATAATAAAAAAAACAAAGGTATGGAGAGCATCAAGATTTTAAAATTAGTTATTTTTCTCAATTAAAAGGTCACCATGGTCATTACAAACCTAAGTTACACAACTTTTAGTATTATACACGATTAGAAGGAAGGGCTTTTCTTCCCTTTTTTACTGTATAAATATATCCTTCTTTAGCCATTTAGGTCAATATTTTTTTGTTTGAAATCTCATTACCAAGACTTGGGCAAGTAGATCACATCAAGGCCATTTCTATGAAATTCTATCCTATCACTTGAGGGGAAGACCACCACTATATGCTAATTTGCAACTCAAAAAAATAAATATTTAAAAATGTATTTATTAAACCATGAATACAAACTTCCCCATCTAAAAGAAAAGAAAATAATAATTATTATTAGAATAATAACTACAAACTTGTAACAATGTTCCTTGGAATAAGGCAAAATGAATAACTCAAAATTCACAAAGCTCCCAAAAATTTAACCATAACAAAATCATTATGATTATTATATAGAAGTTTTCAACCATATTTGACAAAAGTGTTATATAACTCCATTAATTGGGATGAAAAATTAATAGAAGAAAAAAAATCCCCAAACCAGTGTTCTTAAACCTGTAGAACATATCGCACAAAAAAAGGATGGAAGAATAATAAAGCAAGAAAACTGCTCTTCCTCTCCAAAACACAATCCATCAAAGTTTTATTACTCTTCTCTCTCTACGATTCTCTCTCTAACGTCCATGCAAACCCACTCACATTTTCTGCCTTACCTCTCAACCTCTTCTTATAGTTTCTACCTCACCCTACCACCACCTTCCACCAATGAACCTCATAGTTTATACCTTCAGTGGATATAGAAGTTATGTTCTGCAAAACTATATAAATTAGGGATAACACATTATAGTAATGAAAATTCTCTTAAGAAATTTAAGAAACACATGAAAAATCTCTATTGTAAACCTGGTATCATGTCAAAAAGGGAAAAAATGTGTGAGATTAAGTGAAGACACCAAAAAGTTCAAGTCAAACATAATTAATACAACATTAGGTGTAAGATTATAGATACTAACAACTAAATTACAAAAAAAAATTAAAACAATCTAACGTGGTGTAATAGCACCAAACGACCCATAAAATCACATTAAGGTATGTATGAAAAAATGAAATAGTAGATTGTAGTATTGGAATTGACATAACAATGAATAGTCTTTCAATTTGAACAAATAAAATCACTCACTCTATTCTCATTTGAAAATGTCTAATCTATACACCAAAAGCCTCTCTTCACTGATCAATGTCTTAAAGTTTTGATATCCATTTTTTTCCATTATCCCATAGTCTAAGGTATTATAGAAAGAAAAAACTAAATCTTTTCTTCACACTCTCAAACAAATTAAGTACACTCTCAGTGAGTTATTAAATAATGGATACCTATTAAAAAATATGTATTAGGCTTTAGCTCACCGCTAATGTAAAATAGAGTAGAAGCACCTAAATTCTAAAGCCATATACATCCTGCAACCAATTCTTATTACAAGAAACTTGCATATATTTTTTAATCTACTTAGGAGCACTTTGTGATAACACTTCAAAAATATCAGTAAAAAAATTTAAAGAGGCAAGTTGTGTAGCCATTATTTACTAGACCACCACAGAATAGCAAATTAAAAAATAGACAAAAAATAAAAAATTGGATATTAAAAATAGAATAATAAAATAACCCAATAGCGGGAAGTTGATCAAATTTATGTAAAAGTGATCTCAATCTATATATGACTGAGTTTCACAGAATAATCCATAAAGATAATAAAAATATGGTGTGAATCAACAAATTTGTAATAATCAAAATATAGATATCCAATATGGTGAATTAACACGGTAATAGTTTCAGAATATCTATGCCCACAACATACCTTTTAGTACACCCAAAATAATAGAGTAAAATCACAACAAATTAAATGTTTGGCTTAAATTAGGGAAAACATATATTATTCTTTATGGTGTTCGGTAAGAAGATTTATAAGAAATAATCCCACAAATCTGCATAGTAAACATGAAAGTGGAATTGCGAGAGCCCCAAATATATAGGGGCGAGACGAAAGAGATTATATTAGAGAGAGAATGGGATACATGTAGGTAGAATATGTAGAGATTTTGGAAAAAGGGAAATTGAATGTTTTGGGGAAGAAGAAGGGACAGTTGATAGCGAGAAAGAGCAGAGTGGAAGAGGTAGAGATCTGTGAACATAGAGTTGGTGAAAAATCAAAAGAGAGAAATGATTCAAAAGATATGAATGCGATGGCTATTAATTGTTTCGATTTTGGAGCGAGAGGCTACAGAAATCACATTTGGGACTTAAGGATACTTAATACATATATTACGTGTCAACCTCACATGATTTGGGACAAATTTTTTTATATAGTTACAGCAGTCCAGTGCAATGGCACTTATGTCTTTTCTACTTAATCTGTAAAAAAAATGCAACAATGCATGTTTTTTTTAATTTTCTGATTATTGAATTACTTATGAAGTCATTCTACCTTAGGTTTATTAACCATTTCATTGATAAGAAAGTTTCTGAAACTTTAAATAATTATACTGACATATACTTTCTACAATTAATGACTAGTTTATGATATATTTCTGAAACAATGCAACTTTTTGTAAAAAAATCCCATTTTCTCATGTAAACGCTGGCTAGGCTCAGTACGCCAAAGATGGGGCTTATCAATAATTTATATCATTCTTAGCATTGAAGAAATAAAAAATTTCTTTATTTTATATTTAAATTCACAATGAATAAAAACATATGAATAAAATTTTCTTTCACATGAATAATAAAAACTGAATCATCATACAATGTCCATAATGTAAAGCTAAGTACAACTGCTATAAATAAACACTTGTGCTTATGCCCATACAAATCTTAGTTACAATAAAATGACAAAAAGATGAAGTACAACCTATACTAGAATCAATGGAGCGAAATCCACTACGTCCAATGCAAATGCAAGTCTGATCTATCGCCAAACCTGCTACCCTAGTCATTAAGAATACTTAGGGGAAAACAGTTGTAATTTGGGTCATATCCCTAGGGTTGAAAGGATTCTTCACCAGTAATAAATATGAAATTTGTTATTAACTCATACTTCACGTCTCCCCATCGACGCTCACATGTAACGAGTACCTCACCTTTCATCTAGAAGCAGTCCTACTCGTATCCTCAATCAAAATGCCAATTGTAACTTCCATTATTTAATCAGTCATGTAAAGAATGAGCCATTCAGCTATGCAATAAATCAAAGTGGGTACTCATGTCTGACACCCCAATCCCCGAATAGATTTCGTAACATTGATTTCACAATTTGCATAAACTAAGTGAATATTCTTACGTCATAGTATTCTGTAACCCTTGTCTATCTCTTCAGACCATTTAATGATTTAATTTATGTTCCTTGTTCTCTACCCCGTTAGACAATAAGTTTCATTCTCTCAGATTACCAAATTATTATTATAATTAATAATTGGCTACCCCATTATTCATTTTCTTTAAATATTGTCTACTTTATTAGACTACCCAATTATTATTCTCATTAATAATTGTCTGTCACATTATTTATTAGGACTCATCTTCATCCTTAATTATCCACATCATTTTAACTAATCCGACTTTATTATCATTAAGCATTGTCTATATCTTTGGACTAAGAGGGCACATTTCCATATAAGGTAGACCACAATGTGTAAATAGATAAGTGCACACACACACACACACACACACACACACACACACACACACACACACACACACACACACACACATATATATATATATATATATATATATATATATATATATATATATATATATATATATATATATATATATATATATATCCGTATATATACATGTGATACACAAAGGCATCTACTTTTGGTGTCTCGTTCATGCTCTATCGGCAAGTCCAGAGGAATCTCTTATCCTAAGCGAACATCACAAAACACATACAAGTTGGGGGCGGTCCCTACGCTGGATACCCATTCATAGCCCATACCCAAGGGGGACACAGGCTGGGTCAGCGTCAACACCTACTCTCCTCGTAGATGGAGTGTCCATGTAGTACCTATATGACCTACACAATCGCTAAGCCTAACTGTATCGACGTGTGGTACCCGGTCTGAAGGCACGAACCCCCGAGCCGATAAGATGGTCCACGAACATTGGTATATCCACACAAATTCATATAAATACATATTATCATCCAATATGTATAAGTAGTTACTCTATAACTACTTTAATCTAAGAAAATCTCAATCCATATAAATTACAGCCTTCTTGGCTTAACTATAACATTTTAGTCAATTATTCCATAACTCATTTTAAGTCGTTATCTTATGACTGCTTTCCAATTAAATATTAAGTCTCATAAAATTCTTTTTTGGACTTAAATCACCTTTGCATTATAATTTATTTCTTTTTTAAATGTAATAGTACAATTATTCCTAACTAACCTTTCCCAAAACACTATAGGCATAGTTATTCCCAAACGAACCTTTCCAAAATATTTTAGGCATAATGATTCCCAAACTAACCTTACCAACACGATTATAGGTATAGTTATCCTCAACTACCCTTACCCATAAATTTAATAATCTTAGCATATTATCCTCTTGACTCAAACTTCAATCATTATAGATTATTAATAATTATTCACCTCTTGATACCTTTTTGATAAGGTTTATATGTACATATATAAGGAGTCAACTACATATATAAGAAATCCTCTAATATGGTTAAGTAGTATCACCCACTACAATATCCAGACTCACTCATTTGGTTCGCATCTTCACCCTTCAAAAGTCATTACACAAAGTCCCACTATTAGGTCAAACACCCTTTAATCAATTCAATATTTGATAATTTATTATATATATAATAAATTAAATTGGCTATCCCGTGCCTAACTCCCGTATCACTCTACCTAAAAATATCCGAGTCACAACCCCGAGTCTTAATTTTGTAAATATTAACTTACATTCATATTTTTATTCAAGATACTAAGCACATCTCAATCCAGCCTGTATCCTAATTGTATCTGAAATTTTCATTCGAATCCGTTCATATATTTTTGAGTGTTGTTCATCCTAAACACTCTAATTCCATACCCCAAATTCATTCCCATCCAATTCCAAGGTAAAATAATGTTCCTTAATATTTTTCGAGTCCTACACTCATCTACGAACATTCCTAAGTAATCCAGATTTTATTTCACATAGAAGATTTCGATTTCAGACACCCTTCAGTAATAAATTCATAACTAATTAAAAAACAATTAGAAAAATATGAAACTGGAGGCCACGCGTTCGTTACGAAAAGATCTATCTCCATGTCCAAAGCCATGGTCATCCTTCTTCATGATTTATATACCCAGAATTCTATTCAAAAGTCCCAACCAAAATCTCTCCCTTTAACGCATTTGATTCATGAATTCATACCTAAATACCAGCGATTAATAATCTTAACAGTAAACATTTCGTTGGGTTTTCACGCTTTCTTTTTGTTTTACTCCATTGACTTTTAAATTTGTTGAAATATTATTACAACATGTCTTCAAAATAATTCCTCAATTTAAATCACATGTATACATATTCGATACAAAGATTATGGATCTACGCATGGCATTGAATAATCATCAAATTTTACACTAATTCAAAGATCTCTAATTGTTCTGTCTCAAAACATGAGTCAACTTTAAATCTAAGCATGACGTTAACATTTATATAAGAATAGTACAAATTGAATAAGAATGCCAAGATGATCCTTGCCTGAGATTGTGCAGAGATGCGTCTTTTCCTCTTCCTAGGGTGTTCTTCCTCATCTTAGGACTTTGTTCCTCTCTTTATTGAAGTGGTGATGCTAGGGTTAGCTTATGATTGGTAGTGGGAGTTATTTCTCTTCTTCCTAATCTTATATTTTACCCAATTCCCAAGTTGGACTCTAGTCCCCAACTTTAAACCCCTAAATGATCCCAAATACATAATCTAATTAGTTCGATAACTGCCCAACTCATATATATATATAGCCCGGGACCATTCCTTAGGGTCTAAAATGCCCAAACGAGCTTGTAATACCTCTCAAAGCGTGTTCCAAAATATATTTTATCCCAAAAGTATATTTAATTATGATGTGACACACGCCAATACTTTTTATTCAAAAATAAAATCCCTTTCGGTTTATTCCCAAATCGTTAAAGTCCAACTCTAAAGTTTATGGATAATAAAGAATCTAATTACTCACAACCTTTATTACCTAATTTCATCGAATTAAATTAATCCCTTTTAAATTTTATTTTATTCCCAAAAATATACGGGGTATTGCACTTTCTTCTCTAAATGATGGATTTTGAGTTTGTTTTCATAATTTACTTCCTAAGCTCTTCTATTCTTTATACTAATTTTGCATTAGTGTATATATGTAAGAGGGCAACTTTACTTGCAAGAAAATTCATGGCCATTTATGCTCTCGCATTACAAGTTATAGTTATAATGACCCCACTTTTATATGCTCATATATAGTTTATTTTTATAACTGTGCCTCACTTATTATCTAATAAATGTTGTATTTTTACACATGTGATATCCTAGGTTCTTAATATGATAATGTTCATTTTGAAATTTGAAGAATAAACTGTAAAATGGGTCAAATTGAAGTTTTATGACACATGTTAAGCTAAATGACAAGTCTCGGGGATAGAAAATGTAAATTTATGAAACTTTAGGGACTATATTTTAATTTAGAAAGTTTCATGGACCAAAATAAAAAATAAAAAAGGACCTTTTCATAAATAAATTATTTTCAAGGACCTCTAAGAAATATTGAAAATATATAGTGTGAAATTACCAAAATGCCCTTCATCTGTAAAAAGACCTTTATACCCTTAATTGACACCTCGTGCTTACACGTGTCATCGATATAGCTAAAGCTAAGAAACACGTGAAGCTGCTCGATAGAATAAGACTATAAGACCCCTCTGAAACCCCACACGTCAACACTGACTCGCCGTTGTAAAAGCTTGGTCAGCCAGACACATGTCAACGCCATGATATCTTTGGAAAATTATAAATACGGCCTTTAGGATCATTTGAATTCACACCAATTCCATGAAAAATACTGAGAGAAAGCTTGGAAAATTTTAAGAAGAAGTTCATTGCATCATAAGATTAACATGTGACCGAAGACACAATATCTGTAACTTCGAACTTCAGTTTTAGGTGAGTACTCTATGATATTCCTTGCGTATATTGATTATATTATATTATTCAAACTATATATATTTTGTGAAATGCTTTTATACTAAAGATACGTATGATACCGATGATTCCGTCATTTGTTATATGTGTATATCTCTCGATATATATATATATATATATATATATATATATATATATATATATATATATATATATATATATATATATATATATATATATATATAAAATTTGAATTCTAAAATTATTGATTCGGCCTATGGAAACTCTCCTACTATGTTGGCCTTGATTACCAGGTGGAAATATTTGGGTGGTACCTTCCCAGCTGGTTTATCGTTGGTGTGCCCTAAACAAGATATTGTTCCAGAGATCACGATTTTCTATTCGTGTTGTTACTGGGTGAAAACATTTGATAACACTATCTCTTTGTCTGGGTATTAGGGCGTACATGGCGATTAATATAAAAGTGAATAATTGACATATTGCTCAATTGTTTTATGTGTTCTATTTTGATCTGTTTATTCTGAAAATATATACTGTCAATTACTTTATATATTACTACAAACTCATGTCCATGTATGTATATGCCTTATGTTCTAAATTGAATAAGTATCAATTTTTTGAAAAACAATGGAATGACTAGAGATTGAATCTCATTCGAATTTTAGTTGATGTTGTATAAATAACCATTTTTCAGGAAATAAGTAGGCTCGCGGAGGGAACGTAAAAGGAATATGTTGAAGATTTGGATTTTAGAGATCTTTTTGTTACTTTATGTAAAATTTTTGGTTTATCAGATAGAGCGTGTAATAAGTTTGAAATTTTGTATTAAGTTGTAACCCGTTGATACTTTTAATGCATATGAAGTTTCCTTTTAGAAAGCTCTGATGACGTAATTCCTTCATTTTTAGTATTTTACGATTCATAACAATGTGATTGTATTACTCTTACATTCATTCTAAGAAATATTTTAAAACGAGAATATTTGTTACCTTGGTGACATGCCAATACACTCGTTCCATACTACTATTTTAGGTCGGGGTCGTGACAGAGGTGGTATCAGAGCATAGGTTATGAACCCATAGACTACTGAATATACGTTATAGATTTTAAGTTTCCATACATAGGCTATATGATTAAATAACCGACTTATGTAATAACCCTCCATATGTCTTACATAATTATAATTGTTTATATATAATTGTTCTTCTAATTTGTGATCTTGAGATTGTATAATACATCTTTCGTTTGGCCAGGACTGTAGAAAATGACCAAGACAAGATCAACTATGGGAACTAGTGGTTCAAGTATGGAAGGACTGAAAGGTGCATATAAGGCGATTGAAAGTCTAGCAAAGATTGTGGAGCATCAGGTGAATAATGGAGTGTCAAGGAATCTTGAACTAAGTAGTTGTACTATTGAGCAGTTCAAGAAGTTGAATCCGCCATCTTTTCAAGGTACTCCTAACCCACTGAAGAAGAAAACTGGGTGATGCAGATGGAAAAGATGCTCGACGTTCTTAAGTGTACCGATGAACAAAGGGTTTCATTTGCAATGTTTATGTTAATAGGTGAAGTCGAACATTGGTGGAGAATGACTAAGAGAATACACGAGGAAAGTAATACTTACATAGGTTGAAATGACTTCTTGGTAATCTTTTATGAGAAATTTTTTCCTGAAATGATGAAAGATGAAATGGCAGCTGAGTTCATGAGTCTAGTGTAATGAAATATGACGATTAGTCAATACGAGGCAAAGTTTATCGAGTTATCCCATTTTGCACCTTATGTTGTGGTAACTGACGTTTTGAAATCCAAGAAGTTTGAACATGGGTTAAGGTTGAATATTCATAGTCAAATTTTCATCCTAAAGTTTACATTATATAGTGACGTCATGGCTAGGGCTACGATAACTGATTAGGCAAAAATTCTTCCCAATTTATCCCTCAATTTAGTTACTTTTAGCATCTCGAATAACGTAATCGAGTTGACTTTATCTCATAATCTTGCTACTGACTTATCCTAACGAGTACACCGAGTTCCTGGTATT
This sequence comes from Sambucus nigra, assembly GCA_949130495.1. NCBI lineage: Eukaryota > Viridiplantae > Streptophyta > Magnoliopsida > Dipsacales > Adoxaceae > Sambucus > Sambucus nigra. Next base: position 208,926,938 of record OX422209.1, read on the forward strand.
TCGTATTTCTTTTACAGGTATTTGATGTCAAGAAACGAAAGAAGGAGACCGAAAGAATAAAGGAAGAAAAGAAGGAAAGTCAAAAGGGTAAAAGCATAAATTCTATCTGTAATTCGGATGAGGTACCTAAAGAGAAGTTGAAGATATCACACTCATGAGCACATAGGAAGAAACGACACCTCAATCGGAATCCCGAAACAAAAGATATGAGCAGTCAAAGTTGTAAAAGAAAGTCAAACAAGCAAACCGGTCCGCCCCTACCCCGGACCGGTCCGCTGTGCAAAGCTCCAGATGACCCCTGATTGAAATCAAACCGAAGAAGGGTGAAAAATAAAAGAACCAGTTCGCCCCGAACCGGTCCGCCAGAAGATAAAAGGAACTGATCCGCATTGGAGGCAGACCGGTCCACCTAAGCCCCAGACCAGTCCGACCATCGAGATTCTCAAATCTTATCTTCTCCTAAAAAGAGTCCTAATGCAGCTGAAACTCTTGAATTTTTGTAGGGTATAAAAACCCATTTTATTATTATTATTTTCACGGAGAATTAGGGAGAATTTTAGTAAATTTTCCATTCTTTTCCAGAAACCCTAGTTTTGATAAAGTTTATTCTTTTAATTCCAAGATTGAAGCTTTGTTCAGATTTCAGTGATTACCAGTAATTCTAGTTAATACTTTGAGTGCTTTGGTAAGATTAGTAAGTAATTTCATCGGTTTAATTCCTTTTTTTTACATCAATCCACAAGTTTTCCTTAGATTAATCATGGTTTACTGCAAATCAAACACTGTTTTCATTACTTTTAGCGTGCTATGCTAGATTTTCTAAGTCCGGGATACATGAACCCAGCCTGATGTCTTAGTTGCATGTGTATAAAATTAATCCTCTGAATTTAGTGATTAATTACGACCGTATTGTGCAGGAACACAACAATTATAGATCTTTATATCTCGTTTGCCTCTGGGTAACCGGGATGATTTAGAATGCAATTCGAGTGTCACTATCGCGATACCGATTTACTCATCCTCCGATTAAGTATGACGCGGGCTTGAACCTCGTATTCGTAATGCTTGGGAGCACTAAATTCTGGGTCAAATTAATCAGTTAAATTTACGATTAGTATTATAACTGCAATACACTAGGGTTGGGGGATTGTATCCCCGTCCTGTTTTTCTCATACATAGTTTAAAGTTTTAAATCAGTTTTCATTAGCAATTTAGGTAATTTAGTATAATTTCATCTTTTCATAATTCCATAATTGCATTTAGTTTAATCAATTCCAAAACCAAATCATTTTCTCTTTATCTTTTTAGAGTCAAAGTTAGGATTCCTTCGTCTTTTCCCGTCGTCACAACTCCGTTGTCTTAGTTCCCTGAGGATCGATACCCGACTTATCGGATTATTACTTGAGCGATAGGCTTGCACTTGAGCCTAGAGGGAATGCATTTCTGAGACATATTCTTATTTGCATCAAGTTTTTGGCGCCGTTGCCGGGGAATTAGGTAGACTTAGGATTAAATCGAGTCAATCTAAAACTTTGACCAAAAATTTCCAAAAATCCAAAAACATAAAAAAAATTCAAAAAGCACAAAAATATTCACTACCATCTCTCATAAGCTTTTAATGAAAAATTCTGAACTTACTCCCACACCCCATAATACTCCAACCAGCATTCACGAAAATCCAATAGTTGAGTACAACCCCGATAGCCCTCACACTCCAAACGCCCCACAATTCTGGATCCCACCTCCCACACCGTCATACTCAATCTCAAACAACACTTCGTTTTCCTTCTTAGGACACACCTCCGATCACACTTCGAGCACACCAAGTGATAGCACCGAGTCGTTAAGTGAGAGAGAGATGTCATAACACAGTAATGCACCTGTCAGTGAGGAAGAGGCCCCGTATCGCCCGCTGAGAGAATTTTTATATCCCTAGCGCACTGTCACTCCGGGATGAATTATACTCCCGTATAATGTCGGGCAATTTCTCTTTAAAAATGGGATGATCCAAATGTTACCACATTACCATGGTATGGATTCTGAAAAGCCATACCTCCACATTAGGGAATTTTAGGATGTGTGCGATACTCTCAATGATCAAACTTGCACACAAGAGGTTATCCGCCTCAAACTCTTCCCCTTCTCGCTCAAAGATAAAGCTAAGACATGGCTATGGTCTTTACCTCCAAGCTCGATTCCATCTTGGAACGAGCTACAATTGAGATTTCTCAAGAAATTCTTCCCACCACATCGAATAATCTCCATAAAGGCTCAAATTCAAGCATTCAGACAGCCTGAAAATGAGCCATTTCATCGATGTTACGAGCGTTTCAATGAGTTAGTTACTTCATGTCCCCATCATGGATTTGATGCAGCGAAAACCATCTCTTTTCTCTATAATGGGCCGAATCTTAACTCCAAGCAACTTGTTGAAACCATGGGAAGTGGTCCATTTGTCGACTTAGACACACACGATGCTGAGCTTCACATGAGGCATGTCGTCGAGACTACCCAATCCTGGGATACATCTGACCCTAATGCTCAAAATCGAAATCGCCAAGTGACCACCACTCCGTCAGCGTCCGGCCTATTTCATGTAGAAAAGAGTTCTATTGCGGACAGTCAGATTGATATACTTGAGAAAGAAGTGCGGAACCTACGTGGGATATGTGGAAGAGGACCAACTGGATCCCTACCAAACCCCGTTGAAAAGGTGTGTGAAATTTGTGAGGCGGGTCATTCAACTGAGGAATGCCCGACTATACCCGCCTACAAAGTGATGCTTCAGGAGAAAGTTAGTGGTATAGGAGGTTTTAAGGGTAATTTCGGTGCACCGCACGAGAACTATTACAACCCTTCATGGAAAAACCATCCTGGTTTTAGCTATGGCCAAGAACATGCTGTGATGAACCCTACTTTCCATGTTGCCCCTCCTCCACCACAAAACTTTCAACAAGCCACACATATGCAAGGACATGTGCAAGCACCACCACCTCAAGGATCTTATATCCCTCCACCGCGGAGAACTCTCGAGGATACCATGAATCAATTTATCACAAGTAAGACCGCAACCAATGCTAAATATGATCATCTGATTGTGACACCCCGACTAATTAAATACCGGGTAGCTACTCCTTTATTAAATTAATTCAAAATGCCAAGTTGGCTCAGCTAATAGCATCACTATCGAAAACATTTTTTTATTATTATTACTAACCACATAGTATTTAAAAAGTAAGTTTCCAAATTTTAATTAAAGTCTGATTAACATGCAACAAGTGTAATGAAGAATAATAACACCATTCACCATACCGAAGTAAATAGAATAACCATCACATAATGTAAATAAAGTCTGGAGGAAAACTCCTCACTACAAATCCCACAACTGAAATAATTAAACTAAATACTGAAACAATACATGCCAAAATCTGGAAACTGAAATGGAAAATATAACTCTAATGGAACTGGGCAACATGCCCTAAAACTGAGGAATACTGAAGATGGAATCCAAATGATAGAAGCGTCTACAAGTAAATCCCTGTAACTTCCACAAACAGCTACAGCTCGTCAACTGAATGAGTATCCTATGCATGGTGTCCTTGTGGTTGGGCACCTAAAATGGTTTTACAAAAAATAGATTTGAAAGCAAACGGGTCAGAGCCCGAATGTGGAGATATTTTAAAAACCTGCAAGTTCTTTAAAAACATTTAAAACATTAAATGCAAAGTACATGTTAGGACGTGCACTCACATGAAATTCTCACCTCTCGTCTAACTGTGCACTCCTAATGTAAGTACCCATCTAACCACTAGCTAAGTGATATCATATCTAGCTAGACTGTCATAGATTCTACCCTTATTACTCGGTTCCCATTAACATTATAACGATCTCAATTAAATAGGGGCTTAACGTAAATTCAGTTTCTCATAAAAGTAACATAACTCATTATAGATTATCCCTTTTATATTATCCAAATTTATTCACAATACCATACGAAAGTTCCCATAATAAGGTGTATATTTTCCACAACATAAATATACAGTATAATACAATAAAAGCACCCCGAGAACTAGCTGCGGTGCACGCATACTCTGCTATCCATCTCGGTAAATCACGTACATAAGGATCACATATTCCGAATCTCTCAGGAATAGTTCACAGATAACAACATCACAAATAATGGAGGCGAACACAGTCACATCACATGGGTCACGCACATACCTACGCTCCCACGATCAGCGGACTTATTAACATCCCAATAAGCCTTTCACTGACCTATGTTCATCAAGGTAACCAGTCTAAATCCGGGCAACACAAGGATTAGAGGGCCCTAAGCGAACGCGAACCTCCCGTGATAGCAAGTATGGTAGGTATGTCATACACATAATTCATATACCAATATTAAGTAAGCACACGTCTTAGTAATCCCGTAGTTTAATTGTAGTACATATCGCATTCTCGTACCAACTTAATATATATACAACTTATGAAATCCCGGTCCATATTTATACGCGCCATAATTTATTCTCACGTCATAGTAGGCACTCATGTCTTGACTCAAATGTCTATTTGATTTGATCCACACTTATATAATTTACTCCTCATTATATCCCAAATGTCCCAAGTATACTAATACACCATCAAAGGAATGTTATCTCTATCCTCGAACAAGTTTACGGGACTCCCAAAATCAAAACAGGCCAAAAAGCCTAAACTGCCAGCTCGTTAGAAGTCTCGTTCGAACGAGGCTGTTCGAACGAGATTTCATTCGAACGAACTGGGCTATCTAACGAGATCTCGTTCGAACGATATTATCGAACGAACATCCCTCTCGTTAGAACCCCAAACTGTCAACTCGTTAGAAGCTCGTTTGAACGAGTTCGTTCGAACGATCTGGGTAGGTCTTCTAACGAGTGACCAGATTCAAGCCCAGAAATTCTATATTCGTTTTTCACCAATTTCTACCCTTCTAATCTCAACCAAAATTTGTCCCAACAATGTTTTATGGTCACTAATCATCCCTAAACATATCAAGGTCACATACTAACGTGTTTCAAGGAATCAATCCATCCTAAACATCATTAAATCCTCAAGTCTCTACACTTTCCCCAAATTTTCAAGAATATAAACCCTAGAATTTATAATCATGATTTTACCCAATTAAATCCGTTTTAATTTCATCCAATATCTAATATCATCAGAATAGTCATCTACCTACCATTCTACATGCAATTTCTCTTCAAGATTTCCAGTTCTAAGTTCCAAAATACATGGGTTTTTATTTAAACTCTCAAGAACAATTTGATTTATGTAAATTCCTACACATGGAAGATGCATTCTCTATAATAATTGAAATTAAATCACTTGCCTCGAGTGTCTCTGAATTTGGTGTTGGTTTGGTGGAGCTTTTCTGCAGAATTTCTTCTCTCTCTCTCTCTACAAGCCTTCTTCTTCAAAGGTGGCTAGGGTTTTCTTTGGGAAAATTTTGGAAACCTAATTGATAACCCCCGTAGCTTATTGGGTCATTAAGGGTTGGTTAGTGGGTTTAGTGGGTCAATTCCTAATCAGATAAAGACTCCTAATTTTCGTCACTTTAAATTCCCAAAAATACGAAATTACCAAAATACCCTTTATATTGCCGGTATGGCCTAAAAATACCCCGGGACCCAAACTACACCCCCGGCTAGTGTTTTCTGACTATCTCGACCCTTCCGGACGCGTTGGCGCACTCAAAACGACCATACGGTTAATAGAATTTAAATTCACTTTTATAATTAAAATAATTATATCCTGACGCGACTGTCACACGCGTCCCAATAAAAAGACCAAATTGTCGTATATCAATCTCACGACAAATTTCATAATTTAATATGCATATATCATCATATATACTCAGTATAGTCAAATACTAACTCACATCTCGCTAGTATTTTATCCGGATTAATTTCCAATTAATTCTCATTTAATTAATTAATCCCAAAAATAAACATAGCCAAAAATACGGGGTATTACACTGATTAGTGACATAAATGCAAATCTGTCAAAGATACAATCCTCTTTGAGTGTCCAAGAGAAGGGCAAGTTTCCTGCCCAGGGCCAAAGACCTCCCCAAGGTCAAACTAGTGTTAGCTCCACTTCTACTGAATATCAGGAGCAATGTCAAGCTGTGACCACTCTTCGTAGTGGGAGAGTCGTTGATTTATCACCTCCCCCATACGACACAACGAAAGATAAGGAGATTTCGCCCAGCACGAAAGAGGCCGAAGATGTCCCCTTAAATAAGAGTGGCAAAGAAGATGCTAGTGAGCCCGAGGTAGTAGTGAAACCACCCTCCGCGGCACCATTTCCTTAAGGGTTGATTCCTTCCCATAAAGAAAACCCACGTGAAGACGTGCTGGAAGTGCTAAGGCAAGTAAAGATGAATTTACCTTTCCTCGATGCCATTAAGCAAATTACAGCTTATGCTAAAGTCATCAAAGACTTATTGACGGTAAAGAGAAAGATGAAGGTAAAAAATAATGTCTTTTTAGCCCAGAACGTGAGCTCCATTCTACTAAATGATCTCCCACCTAAATTCAAAGATCCCGGTGCACCCACCATTTCCTGCATCATTGGAGAAAACAAAATCGAGAAGGCCTTACTTGACTTGGGAGAAAGAGTCAATATCATCCCTTACTCCATCTATAGGCAACTTGACTTAGGCGACCTCAAGCCCACAAAGGTCACTCTCCAATTAGAGGATCGAATAGTGAAGATCCCAAGAGGCATAGTCGAGGACGTGATCGTCCAAGTTGACACTTTTTACTTCCCGGTAGATTTTATCATTTGGGACACAGAGTCCTCCTTCAACTCGAGAAATCATGTCCCCATCATCCTTGGGCGCCCTTTCTTAGCTACGGCTAACGAAATCATCAATACTCGGAATGGGCGAATGCAACTCACCTTTGGGAACATGACCTTCGAGACCAACATCTTCCACATCGCCTAACATACGGGGGAGGACGATGATCTTCACGCGGTGAGATTCATAGATGAGATAGTAGAGGAGTACTTTGAGGAGAATTATTGCGTATATGCCTTAGGGTATTGTCTAGTGTCGAGCCACGAGAGTGAGGGGTCGTACACCGACTTCGAGAGGGAGGTTAGGGAGTTGAGAGAATTACTCGATGAGAGAGCGTCGGACGAGGACGCGAGAGATGTTAATTGGGTTTCTAGATTCGAGGAATTACCACCGAGGGATACACGCATGGTTCCCTCCAGCGAAAAATTTCCAACCCTCGAATTGAAGAAACTTCCCTCCCATATTAAAGATGCATACCTAGGAGAGGATGAGACATTTCCTGTTGTTGTCTCCTCTAGCCTAGACGACGAGCAGGAGGATAAACTGTTAAAAATTCCGAGGAAGCACCAAAGTGCTTTTCGTTGGTGCATTGATGAATGGAAAGGGATAAGTCCTTTGACTTGCACTCACAAGATCCATCCCAAAGAGGATGTCAAACCCTAAAGAGAAATGCAAAGAAGGCTAAATCCCAACATGAAAGAAGTAGTGAGAACCGAGATTATAAAGTTATTGGATGCTGGGATTATCTACCCAATATCGGATAGCAAGTGGGTGAGCCCCATTCAAGTCGTCCCAAAGAAGTCGGGCATGACAGTGATTGAGAATGCTAAGGGAGAGCTAGTTCCACCACCGGGTAGCGCGTTTGCATTGATTACTGAAAACTCAATGCGGGAACTAGGAAAGACCATTTCCCCTTACCATTCATTGATCAAATACTTGAGAGAGTAGCGGGCCACCCTTACTATTGCTTCCTTGATGGTTATTTCGGATATAACTAGATTGAGGTAGATGAACTTGACTAGGAGAAAACGACTTTTACTTGCACTTTTGGTACGTTTGCCTACAAACGTATGCCATTCGGCTTGTGTAATGCACCCGCGACCTTTCAAAGGTGTATGTTGAGCTTATTTAGTGACATGGTCGAGAGAGGACTCGAAGTGTTCATGGACGATTTCAGCATTTTTGGTACCTCTTTCGATCATTGTATAGAGAAACTGGAACAAGTACTTGCCCGATGTGTGGAAAAAAACTTTGTGCTGAATTGAGAGAAATGCCATTTCATGGTCACCGAGGGAATAGTTCTTGACCACATAGTATCATCCAAGGGAATAGAAGTTGATAGGGCGAAAATAGATGTCATAGATGATCTTCCCCCACCAAAATCTCTTAAGGACGTGCTCTCTTTCTTGGGCCACACGGGGTTTTATCGAAGGTTCATTAAGCACTTTAGCGCCATCGCTAGACCCTTAAGCAACCTACTCATGAAGGAAACCCCATTCGAGTGGACGAAAGCATTCCAAAGATCTTTTGAAAAATTGAAAATCATGCTTGTGTCCTCTCCCATCATGCAAGTTCTGGATTGGTCTTTGTCATTCGAACTTATGTGTGATGCTAGCGATTATGCGATAGGGGCTATTTTGGGCCAAAGAAAAGATAAGCAAGCTCATGTAATCTACTACGCTAGTCAGACTCTTACCGGACCACAACTCAATTACTCTACCACGGAGAAAGAGTTGCTAGCGGTAGTCTTTGCCCTTGATAAATTTCGATCATATCTTATCGGTTCTCCCGTTACTTGCTTCACCGACCACACGACATTGAAATACTTACTTACAAAGAAAGATGCCAAGCCGCACCTCATAAGGTGCATCCTACTCCTACAAGAGTTCAATCTCTCCATTAAAGATAAGAAAGTAGTAGAAAACGTCGTTGCCAACCACTTATCCCGACTTTCATCCGATGTACCTAGTGATCCCATACCCATAGATGAATACTTTCAGGAAGAGAAATTTTTTACTGCCTCTTCTTTTCCCTGGTTTGCGGATATAGTGAACTACCTTGTCACGGGAGCCGTCCCTCCTGACTGGACACCGCAAGATAAGAAGAGGTTTATTACTTGGTCGCGCATGTTCTTCTATGATGATCCGTTCCTTTTTAAATATTACGCTGACGAAATCATCCGACGATGTGTACCAGATGACGAGATCCCAAAAGTCATTCAGTTTTGTCATTCGGAAGCTTGTGGAAGCCACTTTTTGACGAAAAAGACGGCCGCTAAAATTCTGCAATGCGGCCTCTATTGTCCCACAATATTTCGGGATGTAAACGATGCTTGCAAATCTTGCAATAGGTGCCAACGGATGGGAGCCATTACTCAACGATACATGATGCCTCTTACCCCCATACTCATCATTGAGATCTTCGACTGTTGGGGTATTGACTTCATAGGTCTCTTCCCCCCGTCCTTTGGTTTCCTATACAACCTTGTCGCGGTAGATTACGTTTCTAGATGGGTGGAATCTATAGCTACCAAGACGAATGATAACAAAGTGGTGATAAAATTCCTGCAGGAACACATATTTTCCCGCGTCGGTGCACCGAAAGCGATAATCAGCGATAATGGCATGCAATTTTGCAATAGGCCATTCAAGAAGCTAATGAGAAATCATGGTGTCGTTCACAAGGTTGGAACGACTTATCACCCACAAACGAATGGGCAGGCCGAACTACCAAATCGGGAAATCAAGAACATTTTTGAAAAGACCGTCAATCCTACCCGAAAAGATTGATCACTTAGATTGAACAATTCGCTATGGGCCTATCGCACCGCATATAAAAATCAACTCGGCATGTCCCCTTTTCACTTTGTGTATGGAAAACCTTGCCATCTTCCCATTGAATTAGAGCACAAGGAGTATTGGGCAATTAAGCAATTGAATTATGCAATGGATAAGGCCGGTGAAGCCCGCAAGCTTCAATTGAATGAGTTAGAAGAACTACGCAATGATGCATATGAGAATGCTAAGATTTCCAAAGAAAGGATGAAACTCGCACAAGATAACATCATTCGACGCAAAGAGTTTATTCCCGGGCAAAAAGTTCTTCTCTATAACTCTCGGCTTCATCTCTTTCTGGGAAAGTTGGTGTCACGATGGTCTGACCCGTCCGTGGTGAAGAATGTTTTCCCTCACGGGGCTGTTGAATTAGACGATTTAAAAGGGGGAAATACATTCAAAGTAAATGCACAACGCCTAAAGCCATATCTATAGGCGTGTGTGGAAGAAGTCGACACCATCTGGTTGTCGGACCCTGTTTACGGGGTAAAGTGAGTTATTACAGTGAGGTCGTCGCACCCCCGACGCGTATGGGGTGAGAGTCGTGTGTGTAGTGAGCGTCGATAGGACTAGGGCACATTCGGGAAAAGCATTCACATTTTCAGAAAGTGATTCAAATCGCGTTGACCATTGGTATCGAGAGGTTTTGGACCAAAATTGATCGGGAGTATGTTGTGAAAGTGAAAATTTTCAGAGAAGAGCGTTCGAAACCAAGTTAGGGGGAAAATCCAGCCCAAAAACCTTGGGCCGGATCGGTTCCTTTATTTTAGGACCGGACAGGTTCCTTTAATTTTAAGGCGGACCGATCCGCTACTCGGATTTACCTGAATATTAAAGGACCGAACCGATCCGCCCCTACCCCGGACCGGTTCGCCTTCTGCAGATATGTTTTTTACCCTTCCCAGGGTTCACCCCACCTTCTCCCCAATCCTCTTCATTCCCTCCATTTCGTCTTCCCATCCTCCGCCCCAGTGAAGCTTGATGTGGTTATGACAGTTTTTATGTACTTTTCCCTATTCACATTGTTGTCTGTTTTTCCTGTAATCGTACCACAGTCTTGTTTGCTATAAAATCTGCATTTTTCTCCATTTGATTGTTTTATTCATCGCACTTATTATTTTACCTTGTTTAGATTTTAGTCCTTTTTGCTTGAGGACAATGCAAAAGCCTAAGTTAGGGGGGTCACAAGTGCGTCTTTCTAAAACTTCATAAATTTTTAAAAATGGCCAGAAATTTCCAAAAAAAAATCATAAAATTTTGAAAAACCCATAAATATTTTTGTTCAAAATAAATAAAAATTGGAATTCAAAATCTTCAAAAATATCATTAAAAGTCATTTTAAAGTCTCAAGTTGTAAAATTCAACATACACAAAGCCAAAATTGACTAAAGATGGAAATTGAGCGAAAATTGACGACTTAAGGAATAAGTGTGGAGATTAACAAACCCGGTGAGATTCAAGTCTATCACTTTTTGTGAGTTTTTAAATCAATCCGAGTTAATTGTTAACTCAAAGTTCTTTTCAGCGCCTAAAAAGTCGTCGAGGATCTAAATCCTTTCATTTTGATCGGTTATGAAAGGCATGTGTGATATTGCTTTGAAAAACGTGCCAAAATTGATCTCTAAAGTTAAATTCATCTCGAAATGCATATGGTAATGCAATTGGTATTTTGGATAATGAAGTAGGCCCTCGTTTGTCACCCAAAAATATTGGCCAGAAAAAAGTAGCGAAAAATCACCCCTTTTGCAACCCAAATTGAGCCGAATAATTTTTTCCTTTCGTTTGACAACCCGAAAAACTCAAATAGCCCGGAATTGCGAAAAATGGAAAAATTCAGAATTTAGTTCGATAAGTGCATATAAAGGGGTAAGAAAAAAAAATATGCTCAACAAAAATAGTGAGAAAAGAAAAGAAGTGAAAAACAGAAAAAATAGAGAAGAAGAAGAAGAAAAAAAATGAGCAATAGCCGGGAAAAATCACAAATGGACATCTTAAATGACTTTTCCAATTCCAACCTTTCCTACCATTCTCATTTTACCCCATATACCTTAAAACCCGAAAAAGTCCTAACTGAGTCTAAATTGCGATATTGGTTATCGCGTGGAGAGCTAATACACCAAAAGATAATGAAGGAGATTAAATGAGCGGAAAAAGAGGCAATGTTCCCGTTTTTAAAACAGTAATCTGTTGATGAGATCCTTTTACCATAAAATTTACGTCTTTCTACTTATATGCGTGACTTTGTATCCATTACATTTATTCTTTATATCACGCATACCGAGGGAATAGCCACATTCTGAGTGATTCGTTCGAGGGAGCATTCCGTGAGATTTTGAAATCAAAATAAATTTTCGGATAAGTAACGTAATGGTCAATAGGTGGAAATTCGCGGTTATATTTCCGGCTTCGCACACACGCACTATGATTTGAGACTATTGAACATGACTTGATGATGATTATTTTCTAGAAAAGTTTGAATTGCACAATTTTTAGGTATTTTGAATTTTTATTTGAGTCGAATTTTGTGGGTATATTCACTGCAAACCCTCACGAGACACAACTCGTCCTACTAGGGTAACCTAGGGGTTTAAAGGCTTGTTGCATATGCTAAATGCAATTGCTTGCCCGCGAAAAAGGTATTCTATCTTAATAAAATATTTTTCAAGAGTAGAGCCTTGCTAGGATTCTTTTACATTGCTCGGGACGCGCAAAGTTCTAAGTTGGGTTTGATTAGGCATAAATTCTTCCCAATTTATCCCTCAATTTAGTTATTTTTAGCACCTCGAACAACGTAATCGAGTTGACTTTATCTCATAATCTTGCTACTGACTTATGCTAACGAGTACACCGAGTTTCTGGTATTTCGTATTGCTTTTACAGGTATTTGATGTCAATAAACGAAAGAAGGAAAGTCAAAAGGGCAAAAGCATAAATTCTATCCGAAATTTGGATGAGGTACCTAAAGAGAAGTTGAAGATATCACACTCATGAGCACATAGGAAGAAACGACACCTCAATTAAAATACCGAAACAAAAGATATGAGCAGTCAAAGTTGAGAAAGAAAGTCAAACAGGCAGACCGGTCCGCCCCTACCTCGGACCGGTCCGCTGTACAAAGCTCCAGAAGACCCCGGATCTAAAGCAAACCGAAGAAGGGTGAAAAATAAAAGAACCGATCCGCCCCGGACCGGTCCGCCAGAAAATAAAAGGAACCGATCCGTATTGGAGGCAGACCGGTCCGCCTAAGCCCCGGACCGGTCCGACCATCGAGATTCTCAAATCTTATCTTCTCCTAAAAAGAGTCCTAATGCAGCTGAAACTCTTGAATTGTTGTAGGGTACCCCGTTTTATTATCATTATTTTCATGGAGAATTAGGGAGAATTTTAGTAAATTTTCCATTCTTTTCCAGAAACCATAGTTTTGATACAGTTTATTCTTTTAATTCCAAGATTGAAGCTTTGTTCAGATTTCAGTGATTACCAGTAATTCTAGTTAATACTTTGAAGGCTTTGGTAAGATTAGTAAGTAATTTCATCTGTTTAATTCCTTTTTTTACATCAATTCACAAGTTTTCCTTAGATTAATCATGGTTTTCTGCAAATCGAACATTATTTTCATTACTTTCAGCATGCTAGGCTAGATTTTCTAAGGCCGGGATACATGAACCCAGCCTGATGTGTTAGTTGCATGTGTATAACATTAATCCTCTGAATTTAGTGATTGATTATGACCGTATTGCATAGGAACACAACAATTGTAGATCTCTATATCTCGTTTGCCTCTGGGTAACCGGGATGATTTAGAATGCAATTCGAGTGACACTATCGCGATACCGATTTACTCGTCCTCAGATTAAGTATGACGCGAGATTGAACCTCGTATACGTAATGCTTGGGAGTACTAAATTCTGGGTCAAATTAATCAGTCAAATTTACGATTAGTATTATAACTGCAATACACTAGGGTTGGGGGATTATATTCCCATCTTGTTTTTCTCATACATAGTTTAAAGTTTTAAATCAGTTTTCATTAGCAATTTAGTATAATTTCATCTTTTCATAATTCCACAATTGCATTTAGTTTAATTAATTCCAAAACCAAATCATTTTGTCTTTTTCTTTTTAGAGTCAAAGTTAGGATTCCTTCGTCTTTTTCCGTCATCACAACTTCGTTGTCTTAGTTCCCTGAGGATCGATACCCGACTTATCGGATTATTACTTGAGCGACATGCTTAAACTTGAGCCTAGATTGAACACATTTCTGAGACATATTCTTAGTCGCGTCAATAACTTAGAGGGATAGTGAGGAGTATAATCGAATTAGAGATGGTAAGAGGAATTTTGGGGAGAAAACTTGGAATAACCTAATGTAACCCCCCGTATTTTTATTATGTTAAATAATTATGGGATTAATTATTATTGTTGGATTAATTAAATTTAAAATGTGATAAAATTAATTATTAATTAATCTGGATTAAGAATAAATGTTAACTAGCGTGACAAGGGTTAATACTTATTGTTGAAAATGATGGAATCTTAATGTGTGAATACTTAATACAGAATTATGAAATTTTATAAATTGTCGAGAGTGGGGACAGTTTGGTACATTAATCCAGGATACGCGTGTGAGTCGTGTCGAGACTAATTTAATGGATTAAAGAAGTAAATTATTTTTAAGTAACTCGTACGGTAATTTCGAGTCTGCCATTGAGTTCAGAAGAGTCGAAACAATCAGAAAACTCCACCTGGATATTTTATTTGAATTCCGAGATGTTTTTAGGCCTAACTGGCACCCCGTAGGGGTATTTTTATCCTTTGAATTTTTGGGAAAATATTATGGACGAAAACTAGGAAATTAAATATGAATGTACGTGGGTTAGAGGGGAGTTATCAGTTCTAAACCTACGAGAGAGATAAGAGAGAGACACAGAGGAAGGAAGAAGGAACCATAAGAGTTCTTGGTGCATAACTCAAGAACTCACATAAAAAATCTCACCAAAGCGTAGATCGGGAGACGATAAACGCATCTATGCCAACATCACCAGCGGATCAGACCTTCAAAATTGAGGCAAGTGTTTATTACTTTCTTTCTTTTAGCACAATTTATGTTCATGTTAGTGTAGGATTGTAGAAACCATGTTTATACAAAATTATAGGGAAATTAAGGAAGTTAAATTCTTAATCTGGTATGAAATTGAGGATAGATTGATTTATCCATTTATGTAGAGGGAAAACCATGATGTTTTATGTTTAAATGATGAACTAATCTGTAAATTGTATGTTCTTGGGTTGGAGATTTAAGAACTAGGGTTCTGATTTGAATAATTGGGGATTTTGGATTTTATAGATGAATTATGATGATTTAATGCTTCTAAGTTGGGGGAAATCATTTATACATGTTAGAACATCAATTAGAGTTGCTTTTTTGGTGTTTGGGTTGAGAAATTTAGAGGTTTTATGACTGAAATTATGAGGTAGATGAAATAGTAACATGAAAACATAGCAGGTCTGGTCAAACTAGAGAAATTCTCAATCTCGTTCGAATGAGATTGAGTCTGGTTCAAACGAGACAGGGTCTCGCGTGATGTCGTTCAAATGACATCCTGTTTGGTTCGAACGACATCTCCAAAAATATTGAAAATTTTCCAGTTCAGTCCAAATTTATAATACGCGATTATTTTGAGTGAGGGAGCACTACCAGTTGATGATTTTTAGCATAGTACAAAATTATTTGGAAGCATTCCTAGGATAATACCTTAATAATCGGATAGGAGAATTAACTTTGGAAATTTCGAGAGAGTGAATAATCGAGTTAAATTACATTATAAGTAGAAATGATGAGTATACTACCTGTAGAAATGTATGTATGGGTTGGGCGAATACCTGGATTTTAATAGGACGTGGGAACGCCTATTATATTATTATTATTATTATTATTATTATTATTATTATTATTATTATTATTATTATTATTATTATTATTATTATTATTATTATTATTATTATTATTATTATTATTATTATTATTATTATTATTATTATTATTATAGCATACCTACGCTACTTGCTATCGGGAGGAGGTTTTCGCGCAGTGTACAGTCTTATCCTGGGTGACCCAATGGGGGGATATTTGACTTGTACCCAGAGCATATGAACTTGGATACGTGATATCTGAGACGTAGGATAGTTTCGATAGTTGAATGGGAGCGCAGGTATGTGCGTGACCCATTTAGCTGGTGAGTATGCTCGCCTCCAATATTTGTGCTATGAGATTTATGGTTCGTGAGAGATGCCGAGCCAAATTGTCCTTTACGCAGTGAGCGATGCATCGGGACACGATAGCAGAGTATGCATTGTACTAAGTGGTCCTTATAAGGGGCGCATGATTTGTATATATATGTATAGGGACGATGTGACTATATATATATATATATTAATGAGTCTAATGTGTGAAATTAGCAAACTTATAAATGTTGGTAAGTAAAGTGATTTCAGTGGATAAAAGATTTACTATCTGAACAGTGAATCTAATATACGGTTAATTGGTATAAATGATATTAATAGCGTATTGTATGGGCGATATAGGCTACTCCTTTGAGATATATTTAGAAGTATAAGTCTATGATCTAGTTGGGAACATTATGAATAACTCGGTTAGAATAGACGTACGTTAGGCGTTCACAATAGTGGAGAGGTGATAATCTCATGTGAGAGTTTGAAACTAACATGCGCATAATTTTGTATATCTTGTTGCTTTTAATCCCCCCCCCCCCCAAACTGATTTTAAAATCAATTAATCAGTTGTTCAGCTCTTTCTTTTGGGGGGGTGAACAAAGATTATGGGAAGAAATTCCACTGGTTAAATTGGGATTCTTTCTGTTATTCGAAAGGAGAATGTGGCCTAGGTATTAGAAACCTGAATACTGTTATTACAGCATCAAATATCAAACTTGCTTGGAATTTGAAAGTAGGATCAAGTCTATGGGCTCAATTTTTGAATGCTAAATACTCTAACATGGAAGTTTCCAATGGTTCAAAATGTTTCAAAATAATTCAATCAACAAGGGAAGTTGTGGAGGAAAACTCAACTTGGATTGACAATGTTCTGATATGGAAGCCATCTTTTAATGGTGCCCTTACTTTCCAATCTACTTATGAAATTTCTAGAGTTTCTAAGTTAAATTCATTGGGTTTTAATTCCGTTTGGCACCCAAAAATCCCTCCAAATATATCAGCTTTTGTTTGGAAAGTGCTTACTAGGTGTGTTCCTATTGAAGAAAAGGTGCAATTAGTGGGGATAAGGCTAGCTTCAATATGTCATTGTTTCCATTCTAATATAGAATCATTGATCCATCTGTTCAGAACTAGACCAGTGGCATTGAAGATGTGGAACTACTTCAATGGAGTTTTTGGAATCACTTAGTTACCAACTACAATTCATGGTTCTATAATAAAATGGTGTCTTTAATCAGGTTCTTCTGAATTCTCTAAATGGTTTTATAGGTTTGTTCCTCTTTGTATTATTTGGGAAATATGGTTAAGCAGAAATAAGGATACTTTTGAATCAAAACCTATGAAACACTTCATCATTATTGAGAAGGTTATTCAGAGAATCTCAAAGCATGGTCAAAGATCTAATTTTAAAGGAGGCCATAGAGATTTTGATCAGGAAACTTTGAGTATTTTGAATATTACTCTAAAGTGTCATCCTGATAGAAATAAAGTCATCAAAAGATGGATCCCTCCTATTTTAGGTAGTTTTAAAATTAATTGTGTTGGTACAGAGGAGGCTAGTAACAGTTATAAAGCATGTGCTATAATGAGAGATGATCTAGGTAGACTGTTAAGGGCTACTTCCATGTATGGTTATCAAGGTTCTCTTATAGAAGTTCAACTTCAGGTGATTAAGGAAAGTCTAAAGTTTTGTACAAATACCAATATCCCTCAAGTTGAAATTGAAACTAATTCCAATATTATATTCAATGGCATCTCTTCTTATCTCAGATGTATTCCTTGGCAATATAAGCAAGCTTTCAAAGAAATTGAAGTCCTTTCTCATCATCTCCAAACATCAATCAAGCTGTGCCCTAGAGAATTGAACAAATCAGTTGTGGCCTTATCTTCCTTTGCTATCAGTCATAAATGTTTCCATACATTTCTTCATCTTGAGGACTCTCCTTCTGTCTTAAAGAAGTCTATTAGTCTAGATGCTCCAAGGTTTTCTTTTGTTATATAGGCTTGTCATCTTTTGTACTGCCACTTGAGAGGGCTATTCTCTCTTATCTCAATAAATTCTTTTTTATAAAAAAAAAACATGCACATAATAATTGCATTATTGCAGTTTTAAATACTTGCTAAAATAAATATTTTTACAAATCGACCTCTAACCCCTTTATTGCTATTATTTTCTCTTCTCTCTCTCTCTCTCTCTCTCTCTCTCTCTCTATATATATATATATATATATATATATATATATATATATAATTATAATTTATCAGGTGCCCATCCAAGGGTTACTAGACTTAGACGCGTGGATCATTTAGCGAGCTGCAACAGTTGTAGGAGTTGCAGGTCCTTGTATTAGACGGCTCTATCAGTTCTTTCTGTTCTTTTTATACTTTTCTCTTAGGGCATGTTTCCCCCATCCTCATTCGTTTTATTAGATATTGTACTCAGTTTACGTTAGTAGTTTATTTCAGTTACACTTGTAGATTTTATGGTTTGTTGGTTTTAGACTTAGAACTGGAATGTTTTATCCAGTCCGATTTATTTTAGTATTTGATTCAGGTCCAATATTTATTTTATTCTTGTGGAATGTGAGTAGCTTATATTTTAAAGAATGAAAATTTATTAATGGATTAATTGGGTATAATTAAATGGGAAAATGTTTTGACACTTAGCTTAATTATTTATTAGGTGATTAATAATATTAAATATTTTCGACAGTGAAGCTAAGAATGAACCCACAAAACATTCTGTTTTAATTTTAATAAATGGCTGATCACCCGATATTTAATTAGGCGGGGTGTCATAGGTGGTATGAGAGCATCAAGTTCTAGAATCCTTTAGGATTTGTATGGCTTATTATGCTTTCAGCTTATCGTTCTTTGATATAGGGCCCTATCTTTAGGACTTTTGTACTCTTATTTATGTGTTTACGTCTTTAGATAATGAAGATTTAATAATAACTATGGACTATTAAAATACCTTCTCGTTTCAGATGCCTCCGAGACGAGCACCGAGAAACAGAAATGCCGAGGCCGAGCAACTAACATCTTAGGCTCAGGGAATGATGAATTAAACCGAGGTCGTCTCCATAGTTGCTCGGGCGGTGAATGCAGCTCTAGGGGTGGTACACCAAGCCCCACCCTAGGTTCAGGTTGTGGCACCAGTTCCGACACAACTCCCCCCTACATGGGAGAGGGTTAGGGATGCCTTTCAGAAGGCACATCCCCCAGAGTTCTTGGGAACTTCTGACATCATAACGAGCCAATGGAAGAAAGACATCCAGAGGCATCTTCGCATGTACGAGTGTACCGCATTCAGAGACAGTTACTGGCTTCCTACAAGCTAATGGGAGACACCTTGCAGTGATGGGAGTCCACTCCCACCTTGGAGGAGAGGGAAAATATGACGATTCAGAGCTTTTGGGTGCGGTTTGACCGTAAATACTTTCCTTCCACCGTGCAGACTGAGATGAGGCCGAAACTATTGAATCTCAAGCAGGAAAGTATGACTATCGTGGAGTATGAGGAGGAGTTTACGAGACTGATTACTATCGTGCCAGATGAGGCACCTACCGAAGAGAAGAAAATTCGGATGTGCATGGATGGATTGACCTGGAGGATTCGTCAGCACCTCATAGGTAATATGTCGTTGGGTACTTACACTGATGTACTTAACGCCTCCCTGTTACATTGCCAGGACCACAACTTCCATCAATAGGGGAGCTCAGCCAGCATGGATGGATAGGAAGTAGTGCCAGTGGGGCACCAACAGCTCAGGGGAAGGTCCGTCAGGGTGAGCAGAGTTCCCATTAGGGGGACCCAGCTAAGCGATTTTGATCTTGTGATTCTAGGCAGGGATATGGGGGTTATAAGCAGGGCCAGTCCAATCAGCATCGCCAGTAGGGTCAACATCGTTATTCGTAGGGACATTAGGTCCAGCAGCAGGTCTAATGGCGGCATCCATAGGGCCAGGAGGGCAGTGGAGGGGTGGAAATGGTCAACAGGGGAAAATGGGAGGTAACTTTAGTGGCAGGTGTTTTTCTTGTGGAAAGACTGGCCATAGGAAAGAGGATTTCCCTGAGAAGGGAAGGTTCCCCCAGCAGCAGGAGCCCCAGAAACCCATCTTTCTCAGCGTCCTACCAGTAGTGGCACCAGTCCCAGCTTTGCCCCCACCCCCGATTCAACAGGGCCAGTTACAGTATAAACATGTTTATAATGTCCATCAACCGACACCACAACAGGAACCACCCACAGTTGAGGGCATGTTTCCTATCCATGGTACTATGGGACGCATTTTATTTGACACCGGGGCATAACACTATCTTATAGCCACTAGTTTTCCATGGACCATGGGGTTGTAGACACAGTAGAGAGTACAGTGACTTGTGTAGATTCATCGCTAGGTAATGGGTCATTGATTTTCTTTATATACCGGGGAGTAGGTGTAGAGATTGAGAGTTTAATTTTGCCTGCGGATATGCTAGTCCTAGATAGGCACGAGCATGACGCCATTATTGTCATGGATTGGCTCGCTTCTTATAGAGCCATGATAGACTGTTTTAGTAAGACAATTATTTTTTCTATACCGGTCCAGGAGATGTTTCTGGTGGTAATGCCTCATCCTGAGGGAGGCTCATCAGCTCATTTATATTATATAGAGGAGGAGACCTCTAAGGAGATAGTGATTCATATTGATTTAATTCATGTAGTTCGCGAGGTTTTTGATTTATTCCAGGTTATACTGGGACTACCGCCTAACCGAGAGATAGATTTTATTATAAGTTTGATGTTGGGCAGTCGTCCAATAGCCTGCGCACGGTACTATATGGCTCTAGCTGAGATGAGGGAGTTATGGGATCAGATTGAGCAGATGTCGGGAGAGGGCTTCATCCATAGGAGTACCTCGCCTTGGGGTGATCCCGTATTATTTCTAAAGAAGAGAGATGGATCATTGAGGTTATGTGTGGACTACCGCGAGTTGAACAAATTCACGATACGGAATAAGTATCCGTTACCCCAAATCGATGACTTGTTCGTCTAGTTGATAGGATTTGCCTTCTTCTCAAAGATAGATTTAAGACCAGGATATCATCAGCTATGTATTAGGGAGCAGGATGTGTCGAAGACTTCTTTCTTGATGAGGTATAGGTCCTACGAGTTCCGGGTCATGCCATTTGGACTGACAAATGCATATGCCGTATTCATGGACTTAATGAACTAGGTGTTCAAAGAGTTTTTAGATCAGTTTTTCATTGTCTTTATAAATGACATTCTAATTTATTCCCAGACTGCGGAGGAGCATGCTGAGCATTTGAGGCGATTTGTTTAGACTCTGCGAGAGCATCAGCTATATGCGAAGTATGAAAAGTGCGGATTCTGGTTACGAGAGGTGCAGTTTCTGGGGTACGTTGTGTCAAAATTGGGGATATCACTGGACCCGGGTAAGGTGTCAGCGGTAAGGGAGTGGGGATAGTCCACAACACGGATGAAGGTATGTATCTTCTTGGGGATAGCCAGATATTACAGGCGGTTCATCAGAGGAGTCTCCAAGATTGCGGGCCCATTGACAAATTTGACTCGCAAAGGGGTGAAGTTCATTTGGGATGATGCTTGTCAGTTGACTTTCTATGAGCTAAAGGATAAGTTGACTTTGGTGCTAGTTATTTCTTTACCCAGTCCAGGGGTTGAGTACCTGGTATATACTGACGCTTCTCTACTGGGAATTGGTGGGGTACTTCAGCAGGAAGATCATGGTATAGCTTACGCCTCCCGTAAGTTTAAGCCTCACGAGAGGAATTACCCCACCCACGACTTGGAGCTAGAAGCAGTCCCGTTTGACCTACGAATTTGGAGACATTACTTGTTAGGAGATAAATTTCGCCTATTCACAGGCCACAAGTCACTGCAATACTTATTCACTCAGTGGGAGTTGAACATATGTCAGCACAGTTTGCTGGAGTTTGTGAAAGATTACCAGTTCGAGATACAGTACCACCCGGGGAAGGCCAACGTAGTTGTCGATGCGTTAGGCTACCGGCTAGTAGGTGAGGTGGCGAAGGTGTGGTAGGCGAAATGGAAAGAGTTGGGACATCATGATGTAGTGGTCCGATCCTTTATGTCCGTCAAGACAGTCACACTAGAGATTGTTACGAGGGTGATCTAGACCCAAGCTGATGATACGTTTTGCCAGGACTAGATTGTGTGACTTCTAGGCGAGGGCGTAGAGTCCTACTCATTGAGTTCAGATGGAGGCTTACGATTTAATGGAAGATTAGTTGTCCCAAAGGGGGAGGACTAACGTCATACAGTGATGACAGAGTCACATGTACCCCGATTTGCGGTACATCCTAGAGGAGATAAGATGTACTAGGATATGAGACGAAAGTACTAGTGGAGTGGGATAAAGGACATTGCAGAATTCATGTCCAAGTGTGCCACCTGTCAGATCGTAAAGGTGGACCATCAAAGACCACCAGGATAACTTCAACCGCTAGAGGTCCCTCTGTGGAAATGGGAGAGCATTTACATGAATTTCATCACTGGGTTGCCTACCTCACAGAGGGGTCACGATTCTATATGGGTAGTGGTGGATCGATTGACCAAGGTATCTCATTTTCTACCGATGCAGACATACTATACTACGAGATAGTATGCCCAATTATTTATTGCTGAAAATGTGAGGTTGCATGGGCTGCCCTTGAATATCATGTCCGACAGAGACAAAGTTTTCATGTCACGCTTCTGGGAGATCTACGGTTGAGTACAACGTATCATCCACAGACAGATGGACAGACTGAGCATACTAATCATATGTTGGAGGATATGTTATGCAAGTGTGCCCTTGATTTTGGAGGGGAGTGGCAGTCGTACATCCCACTGGTGGAGTTGTCTTATAACAACTCCTATCAGCTTACGTTCGACATGGCCCCATTTGGGGCATTGTACGACATGACTTGTCATTCTCCCGTTTATTGGCTAGAGGTGGGGGACAACAAGTTACTTGGACCAGAGGTGATTCAGGACACATCATCCAGGATTGAGTTGATCAGGAGCCGTATTCGGGTAGCCCAGGATAGGCAAAAATGCTACGCTGATGCAAAGCGGTCCTTCAGGGAGTTTAACATGGGGGACCAGGTTTTACTGCAAGTGTCTCCTATGAAAGGAGTGATGAGGTTAGAGAAGAAGGGGAAATTGGCTCCGAGGTACATAGGACCATTTCCTGCTATTGAGATCATCGGACCGGTGGCATACATACTTGGGTTGCTGGATCACTTGCACCATATTCATGATGTATTCCACATCTCATCATTAAGGCGGTATCTTCGGGATGAGTTGACCCACACCCATATTGTGATTAAGGAGATTGACTTGGAGCCTGGAAGTTCCTACGAGGAGAGACCAGTGGCTATCCTAGACTGTAGTGAGAGAAAATTGAGGTCAAAGGTAGTTCCACTTGTGCGGTTCAGTAGGAGCATCATAATGTAGAGGAGGATATGCGCGATAAATATCCACACTTATTTTTGCCCGATAGGCTTTACTTTTCGAATTTCGGGGCAAAATTATGTTATTAGGGGGGAAGTATGTAACACCCCGTATTTTTATTATGTTAAATATTTATGGGATTAATTATTATTATTGAATTAATTAAATTTAAAATTTGAGAAAATTAATTATTAATTAGTCTGGATTAAGAATAAATATTAAATAGCGTGACATGGGTTAATACTTATTGTTGAAAATTATGGAATCTTAATGTGTGAATACGTAATACAGAATTATGAAATTTTATAAATTGTCGAGAGTGAAAAATACGACAGTTTAGTACATTAAGTCAGGATGCGCCGGTGAGTCGTGTCAGGACTAATTGAATGGATTAAAGAAGTAAATTATTTTTAAGTAACTTGTATGGTAATTTTGAGTGCGATATTGAGTCCGAAAGAGTCGACATAGTAAGAAAACTCTATCCGGGTATTTTATTTGGACTCCGGGATGTTTTTAGGCCTAACCGACACCCCGTAGGGGTATATTTGTCCTTTTAATTTCTGGGGAAATATTATGGACGAAAAGTAGGAAATGAAATATGAATGTACATGGGTTAGAGGGGGTTTATCAGTTCTAAACCTATGAGAGAGATAAGAGAGAGACACAGAGGAAGGAAGAAAGAACCATAGGAGTTCTTGGTGCATAACTCAAGAACTCACACCAAAAATCTCACCAAAGCTTAGATCGGGAGACGAGGAACGCACCTATACCAACATAACTAGCGGATCAGACCTTCGAAATTGAGACAAGTGTTTATTACTTTCTTTCTTTTAGCACCATTTTTGTTCATGTTAGTGTAGTATTGTAGAAACCATATTTATACATAATTATGGGGAAATTAAGGAAGTTAAATTCTTAATCTGGTATGAAATTGAGGATAGATTGATTTATCCATTTATGTAGAGGAAAAACCATGATGTTTTATTTTTATATGATGAACTAATCTGTAAAATATATGTTCTTGGGTTGGAGATTTAAGAACTAGGGTTCTGATTTGAATAATTGGGGATTTTGGATTTTATAGATGAATTATGATGATTTAATGCTTCTAAGTTAGGGGAAATCATTTATACATATTAGAACATCAATTAGGGTTTTTTTTTTTTGTGTTTGGGTTGAGAAATTTAGAGGTTTTATGACTGAAATTATGAGGTAGATGAAATAGTAACAAGACAACGTAGCAGGTCTGGCCAAACCAGAGAAACGCTCAATCTCGTTCGAATGAGATTGAGCCTGGTTCGAACGAGGCAGGGTCTCGCGCGATGTCTTCCAAACGACATCCTGTTTGGTTCGAACGACAGCTCCAAAAAAATTGGAAATTTTCCAGTTCAGTCCAAATTTATAATACGCGATTATTTTGAGTGAGGGAGCACTGCCAGTTGATGATTTTTAGCATAGTGCATAATTATTTGGAAGCATTCCTAGGATAATACCTTAATAATTGGATAAGAGTATTAACTTTGGAAATTTTGAGAGAGTGGATAGTAGAGTTAAATTACATTATAAGTATAAATGATAAGTACACTATGTGTAGAAATGTATGTATGGGTTGGGCGAATACGTGGATTTTAATAGAACTTGAGAATGCCTATTATAATTATTATATTATATTATATTATTGTTGTGTGTATAACATACCTACGCTACTTGCTATCGGGAGGAGGTTTTTACGCAGTGTACAATCTTAACTTGGGTGACCCAATGGGGGGAATTTTGACTTGTACCCAGAGAATATGAACTTGGATACGTGTTATCTGAGACGTATAATGGTTTCGACGGCTGAATGGGAGCGCAGCAGGTATGTGCGTGACCCATTTGGCTGGTGAGTATGCTCGCCTCCACTATTTGTGCTATGAGATTTATGGTTCATGAGAGACGCCGAGCCAAGTTATTCTTTACGCAGTGAGCGATGCATCGGGATATGATAGCAGAGTATGCATTGTGCCAAGTGGTCCTAACCAAGGGGAGCATGATTTGTATATGTGTGTGTGTGTGTGTGTGTGTGTGTGTGTGTGTGCGCGCGTGTGTTTGTGTGTGAATGATTCTCATGTGTGAAATTAGCAAACTTATAAATGTTGGTAAGTAAAGCGATTTTAGTGGATAAAAGATTTACTATCAGAACAGTGAATGTAATATATGGTTAATTGGTATAAATGATATTAATAGCGCATTGTATGGGCGATACAGATTACTCATTTGAGATATATTTATAAGTATAAGTCTATGATCTAGTTATGAAAATTATGGATAACTAGGTTAGAATAGACGTACGTTAGGCGTTCACAATAGTGGAGAGGTGAGAATCTCATGTGAGAGTTCGAAACTAAAATGCGCATAATAATTGCATTATTGTAGTTTTAAATACTTGCTAAAACAAATATTTTTACAAATCGGGCTCTGACCCATTTCTAGCTATTCTTTTCTCTTTTGATATATATATATATATATATATTATTTGTCAGGTGCCCAGCCACAAGGTTACTAGACTTAGATGCGTGGATCATTTAGCGAGCTGCAGCGGTTATGGGAGTTAAAGGTCCTTGCATTAGACGCCTCTATCAGTTCTTTATGTTCCTTTTTAGACTTTTCTCTTAGGGCATGTTTCTTTCATCCTCATTCGTTTTATTAGAGATTGTACTCAGTTTACGTTACTAGTTTATTTCAGTTACGCTTACGGATTTTATGGTTTGTTGGTTTTAGACTTAGAACTGGAATGTTTTATCCAGTCCGATTCATTTAAGTATTTGATTCATGTCCAGTATTTATTTTATTCTTGTGGAATGTGAGTAGCTTATATTTGAAAGAATGAAAATTTATTAATGGATTAATTCGGTATAATTAAATGGGAAAATGTTTTGACACTTAGCTTAATAATTTATTAGGTGACTAATAATATTAAATGTTTTCGACATTGATGCTAAGAATGAACCCACCGAAAATTCTGTTTTAATTTTAATAAAGGACTGAGCACCCGGTATTTAATTAGGCAGGGTGTTACACTCAAATAATAGAAATAATTTGAGGAGTACATCTAATGTTGGGGGAGCTAGTGATAACAAATAGTTTAATGATAAGATATGTCAGCGATGTGGGAGGATATATGGAGGACGACCTTATTACAAGGATACGGGAGCTTGTTTTAGATGTGGACATAAAGTAAATCAGATAAAAAACTACCCAACCCCAAAAAGGGTTCCGAAATAGCCTTTAAGTGAAAAGAAGGACCAAGGTAGTGTAGAGTTTTTGCACTTTTTACATATGTAGAGTTTCTAACCCAGTAGTGTCAGGTACAATTTCTACACATGCACAATCTTTTCAAGTTTTAATAGACCCTGGTTCTACCCATTCATTTGTGTCTGTACATTTGTTAATTGCTTTCCTGATATGCTCGAACTCTTGAATCATAACATACACGTTTTTACTCCTTCGGGTGAGTTATTGGCGGGAACATTAGTATATAAGTCTTTCCCTATAGATGTTAGTAGTCATAAACTATTCGTTGATTTGATAGTTTTAAACATAAGAGATTTTGAAGTCATTTTGGGGATGGATTAGTTAGCATCGTATCATGCTAAGGTATATTATTTTGCAAAGAGAGTTACTTTCCAAATTCCTAACCAACCAGAATTCCGTTTTGAAGGAACTGACATCATATCTCCCATGCGTATTATCTCTGCAATGGAAGCTTATAGTGTTCTTAAGAAGGGATGTAAAGGATTTCTTGCAAGTGTTTTTGATTTGCAAACAAAAGAGCCTAATTTAGAAAATAATCCTATAGCTAACCATTTTATAAATGTTTTTTCGGATGATTTACCCAGTCTTCCTCGTAGTAGAGAAATAGAGTTTACGATTGACCTTATTCTTGGAACTATACCAATCTCGAAACCACCTTATCGCATGGCACCTTTAGAATTAAGGGAATTAAAAGTTCAATTATAAGAACTGTTAGAAAATGGTTTTATTAGACCAAGTGTATCCCCTTGGGATGCTCCAGTGTTATTTTTTAAAAAGAAGAATGGGACGATAAGGTTATGTATAGATTATCGTGAATTAAATAAGGTGACCATTAAGAATAAATACCCCTTACCTCATATAGATGATTTGTTTGACCAACTACAAGGTGCGCAAGTATTTTTAAAGATTGACCTTAGGTCAGGCGATCACCAATCGAAGATTAAGGAAGATGATATTTTAAAACCAACTTTTCATACTATATATGGTCACTATGAATTCCTTGTTATGCCATTTGGACTAACTAAAGCACCATCCGCTTTTACGGATATGATGAATAAAGTTTTTAGGAAGTATTTGGATCAATGTATGGTTGTTTTCGTTGATGACATCCTTATTTATTCCAAGGTATTGAAGAACATGAAAAGAATTTAGAGATAGCGTTATAAATCCTTAGGAGGGAGAAATTATATGCGAAATTAAACGAGTGTGAGTTTTGGTTGCTTAGTGTCTATTTTTTAGGACATGTCATTTCTAAGGAGGGAGTGTAGGTTGATCCTCAAAATATCAAGGCTATTCTAAATTGGCTTAGACCAACTATTGTGACAGAGATTTGTAGGTTTCTTGGATTAACAGGTTATTATCCAAGAATTGTTGAAGGATTTTATAGTATTGCCAAGCCTATATCTAGATTATCATAAAAGATGGTGGAATATAAGTGGCCCGAGAAAGTTGAGAATAGTTTCGATAACTTAAGAATTGATTAGTAATTGCCCCAATTTTGACTATTCCTTCTGGGATAGGTGGATTTGTGATTTATAGTGATGCTTATAAAAATGGTTTGGTATGTGTGCTTATGCAAAGTGTAAAAGTAGTAGCTTATGCCTCGAGACAATTAAAACCACATGAGCAGGATTATCCAACCCATGACTTAGAAT
The DNA here is from genome assembly GCA_949130495.1 of Sambucus nigra. Taxonomy (NCBI): domain Eukaryota; kingdom Viridiplantae; phylum Streptophyta; class Magnoliopsida; order Dipsacales; family Adoxaceae; genus Sambucus; species Sambucus nigra. Next base: position 208,955,272 of record OX422209.1, read on the forward strand.
TAGCAACTGTAATTTTTGCTCTTAAGATTTGGAGACATTATTTGTATGGTGAGACTTATGAGATTTATACTGATCATAAGAGTTTGAAATATATATTTTCTCATAAGGAATTTAAGATGAGACAAAGGAGGTGGTTAGAATTGATGAAGGATTATGATTTAAATATTCATTATCACCCAGGGAAATCTAATATAGTAGCTGATGCTTTAAATGGAAAGTCTACACCGAATTTATCATGTCTTATTACAAGTCAAGAAGCTTTGTTGAAGGACTTAATAAGTACGAAAATTAACGTATGTATTTATAGAAAAGGAGGAATGATCGTGAATTTACAAGTACAACCCATGTTGATGGAGAGGAACAAAATAACACAAGTAAATGATCCACAACTGTATAAGATTAGAGAATAAGTTATTGTAGGGAAGATAATTGAATTTACGAGACGAGATGATATATTGAGATTTGGAAATAGAGTGTGTGTGCCATGTGATTCCCAACTAAAGAGGTAAATTTTAGAGGAAAGTCATTACTCGATATGCACATTTCATACCGGATGTACAAAGATGTATAGGGATATTCGAGAAGTATTTTTGTTGAATAACATGAAGAGGGAGATAGAGAAATTTGTATCTAAATGTTTGGTTTGTCAACAAGTAAGAACTGAACATCAGAAACCTTTAGGATTACTACAAACCCTACCTATCCCTGAGTGGATATGGGAACATATTACTATAGATTTTGATAGGTTAACTAAAATTTCTCATTTTATTTTCATTGAGATTAGGTAAGTTGTACGTGCGAAAAATTATTAGGCTTCATGGAACCCCAGTTTTAATTGTTTCTGATCGTGACCCTAGATTCGTGTCTCGATTTTGGAAAATCCTACCAGCAACCATGGGAACAAAATTGAATTTAATATTCGCTTTTCATCCTCAAATAAATGGACAAGCTGAGAGAACCTTTCAAACCTTAAAGGATATGCTTAGGGCATGTGTACTTGATCATAAGGGGAATTGGGATCATCATTTACCGTTAATGGAATTTGCATATAATAATAGGTATCAAACAAGTATTCAAATGGCTCCATATGAGGCACTCTTTGGTAGAAGGTGTCGTTCCCTTGCATGTTGGGTAGAAGTTGGAGAAAGAATATTGGGACCAGAATTTATTCACATCACAATAGAGAAAGTGAAACTGATACAAGACCGACTTCGAATCGCTTAAAGTTGTCAAAAAAGTTATGTCGAAAATCTCCACCAATAGTTAGAATTACAAAGAGGAGATTATGTGTTCTTGCAAGTATCACCAGCAAAGGGAATAATTCAATTTTGGAAGAAAGGAAAGTTGAGTCTAAGATGCATAGGACCTTTTGAAATCCTTAAAAGGATAGGAGTTGTTGCGTATAGAATAGCCTTACCCCCTGAACTCTCTGGTGTGCACAATGTATTTCACGTGTCAATGATGAAGAGATATGTCTAAAATTCAATGCATATCTTAAGTCATGAACCACTTCAATTTAGAAAAGATCTGATGTACATTGAGCATCTAGTAGAAATTTTGGACCATAAAGACCAAATATTACGAAGCAAGGTAATTCCAATGGTCAAAGTATTATGACGAAATCATTCCGTTGAAGAAGCAACATGGGTGAGATAAGATGAAATAAAGGAATGATATCCATACCTGTTTGAAAATTAATGTAATTCAAGTTTGGGGACCGAACTTTTTATAAAGAAAGGAGGATGTTTTGACACCACTTTTATATGCTCATATATTGTTTGTTTTTACAATTGCTCCTCATTTATTTCCTAATAAATGTTGTATTATTACATATGTGATATTCTACCTTCTTAATATGGCAAAGTCCATTTTGAAATTTGAAGAATCAACTGTAAAATGGGTCACTTTGAAGTTTTATGACACATGTTAAGCTAAATGATAAGTTTCAGGGTAGAAAATATAAATTTTTGAAACTTTAGGGACTTGGGTTTGATTAAGAAAGTTTCGGGAACCAGAATGAAAAATAAAAAGGACCTTTTTTAAAATAAATTATTTTCAAGGACCTCTAAGAAATATTGAAAATATATAGTGTGAAATCACCAAAATTTCCTTCATGTGTAAAAAGACCCTCATACCCTTAATTGACACCTCGTGCTTATACGTGTCATTGATATAGCTAAAGCTAAAAACAAGTGTCTCTACTTGGTAAGATAAGACTGCAAGACCCCTCCGAAACCCGACATCTAAATGCTGACTCGTCGTTGTAAAAGCTTGGTCGGTTAGACACATGTCAACGTCATGATATCTTTGGAAAATTATAAATACGACCTTTAGGATCATTTGAATTCACACCAGTTCCTTGAAAAACTACTGATCATTTAGAAGAAGTTATTTGCATCATAAGATTAACGTGGGATTGAGGACTCAAGATCTATAACTTCGAACTTTAGTTTTAGGTGAGTACTCTATGACATTCCTTGCGTATTTTGATTATATGATATTATGTAAACTATATATATTTTGTGAAAGGCTTTTATTCTAAAAATACATCTGATACCTATGATTTCGTCGTTTGTTATATGTGTATATCTCGCGATATATGCGTTTGATTTGAATTCTAAAATTATTGATTTGGCATATGGAAACTCTCTTACTATGTTGGCCTTGACTATTGGGTGGAAATATTTGGGTGGTACCTTCCCAGTTGGTTTATCACTGGTGTGCCCTAAACAAGGCAATGTTACAAAGATCATGATTTTTTGTCTGTGCTGTTACCGGGTGGAAACATTTGGTAACACTATTTGTCTGCCTGTGTATTAGAGTGTACATGGCCGTTAAAATAAAACTGAATAATTGACATATTGCTCAATTGTTTTATTTTTTCTGTTCTGCACTGTTTATTATGAAAATATATACTATTAGTTACTTTGTATATATTACAACAAATTCCTATCCATATATGTATATGCTTTATGTTATAAATTGAATAGGTATCAATTTTCTGAAAACCCATGGAATTTCTGGAGATTGAATCTTAGTTGGCTTTTAGCTGATGTTGTATAAATCAATACACCAAAACTGGTGATTGGTCACGGCCAAAATCCCTGACCAAGACTGTGGGTCACGGACTTGGGCCGTGACCATTGAGGGCGTGACCAATTTTGTGGGTTGCGGCCCAAGTCCTTAACCAAAACATGGTCACGGCCCTCAGGGGGTCACGGCAGATGGTCGCGGACTTGGGCTGTGACCCATGCCGTGACGGGAAAAAAATGGTCGCGGCCCAGTCCGTGACCCACAACCGTGACAAATAGGCCGCGGACTTTGGCCGCGACCCACAACCGTGACAAAAAAAAAGAGAAAGAAAATGGTCGCAGCCCTAGTTCGTGACCCACACCGCGACGAAAAAAAAAGAAAAAAATGGTCGCGGACTTTGGCCGCGACCATTTTTTGTCACGGTTGGACTTTGGCCGCGACCATTTTTATGCGGGACGGAAAAAATAAAGATGATCATGGACAAAGTCCATGACCATATTTAACTATAATTAAAAAAAAATCTTTTTTTGGTCCAATCCTAAAATTGGGGGTTATGTGAGTGCACTGTCGGTTGCTACGCGTAACGTTGGACGCGAAAGAGGTGTTACAAATATTTATTATTGGCAAAAAAATAAAAAAAAATCACAAATTGCGAATCGAGAATGTTGTTATTAAACAAATATATATACAAATTTAAAAACATTTCACATCTTAATAATTCACAGACCAAAAAAAAATTGGGCAGAGTTTCTTCTATTTTCTGAACATTCCGAACCCTGTAAATATAAAACCTGCTTATTATAAAGCCCGCACAGCCATCAAAATTTAACAATCAAATTAGAAAAGCTCGTGCGGCCATAAAACTAAACAATAAAAGCCTGCACGGCTCTAACACATAAAAAACATAATCATAAACGCCCAAACCCTTATATAAACAATCTTCACGTCGTAAATCATTGCCTTCTTCATTTGTTTCACGTGAAAAAATCCTACAAATGATAGGATACAAAAAAAAAAATGATATCAGTAACTAAGTAGTTTTATAAAAAAATTATTCAAGCTGAAAATTGCATATATGAGTTATAATTATCAACATATCAATGTTTTTATGCCTAAGCCTATATATATGTAAATTATCGTCGTATTCTCAAATTGAGGGTCCCATGATCGCGCGGTCAGTTCGTACGAATTACATTGGTCCCGTGCGAGGTGTTGGTGCCACTCACGGGGCCGTTCGGGGGCTGTTTCGGGTTTTCACCCACTAACGCCATGTTTTTAAGTCTAAGTCTAGAAATATGCAAATTATCATCATATTCTCAAACCTGGGGTCCCGTGATCGCGCGGTCAGTTCCTACGAGTTACATTGGTCCCGTGCGAGGTGTTGGTGTCACTCACGGGGCCGTTTGGGGGCTTTTTCGATTTTCACCCACTAACGTCATGTTATTAAGCCGAAGTCTAAAAATGTGGAAATTATCATCGTATTCTCAAACTGGGGATCCCGTGATCGCGTGGTCAGTTCCTACGAGTTACATTGGTCCCGTGCGAGTTATTGGTGCCACTCAAGGGGTCGTTCGGGTTTTCACCCACTAACGTCATGTTTGACTATGTCTAGAAATATGCAAATTATAATCGTATTCTCAAACCGAGGGTCTCGTGACCATGCGGTCAGTTTTTATGACTTACATTGTCCCGTGCAAGGTGTTGGTGCCACTCACGGGGCCGTTCGGGGGCTGTTTTGGGTTTTCACCCACTAATGCCATGTTTTTAAGCCTAAGTCTAGATATATACAAATTATCATCGTATTCTCAAACTGGGAGTCGTGTGATCGCGTGGTCTCTTCCTACGAGTTACATTGGTCCCGTCGAGGCGTTAGTGCCACTCACAGGGCCGTTCGGGGGCTGTTTCGGCTTTTCACCCACTAACGCCATATTTTTAAGCCTAAGTCTAGAAATATACAAATTATCGTCATACTCTCAAACCTCCCGTGGTTGCGCGGTCAATTCCTATGAGTTACATTGGTCCCGTGGAAGGTGTTAGTGCCACCCACGGGCCGTAGGGGGGCTGTTTCAGGTTTTTACATTTAAACGCCATGTTTTTAAGCCTAAGTCTAGAAATATTCAAATTACTGTCGTATTCTCAAATCGGGAATCCCATGGCTGCGCGGTCAGTTCCTACGAGTTACAATGGTCCCGTGGGAAGTGTTGGTGCCTCCCACGTGTAACACCCCGTATTTTTGACGATTTAAATAATTATGTGATTAATTATTATTATGGTAATAAATATGCGATTAATTATTGTTGTTGGATTAATTAAATTAAAATGTGAGAAATTAATTTGTTATTAATCCGGATTAAAATAATTATTAACTAGCGTGCCAAGGGTTAATACTTATTGTTGTGAAATATTAAATATTACTGTGTGATATGTAATATGGAATTATGATATTTGATAAATTGTCGGAAGTGAGAAATACGGCAGTTTGGTAATTTAAATCGGACACGCGTGTGAGTCGTGTCGGGACTAATTGAATGGAATAAAAAGATAAATTATTTATATTAACTCATATGGTCATTTCGAGTGCGCCATTGAGCCCGGGAGAGTCGAGATAGTCAAAATAATATACCTGGGTGTTTAGTTTGGGTTCCGGGGCGATTTTAGGCCAAACCGGCACCCCGTAGGGGTAGTTTTGTAATTTGGATTTTTGGGCTAAACTAATGGACGAAAATTGGGATTAATTATATCAGCTAAGGAAAGTCCATTAGGGTTAAGAAGTGACAGGAAGTTAGAACGGCCATGGAGGGTGTGAGGGAGAACCAAATTCCAAGAGAGAAGACTCATTTGGCATCACCTTGTACAACCGTGACCACCAACGCGTTGATCGCGAAGAGAGGAACGCGTATATACAAACATCACCAATGGATCAGACCGTCATATTCAAGGCAAGTGTTTATTACTTGATTTCTTTTAGCAATAATCATGCTCGTATTAGCCTAGGTGGAATTAATGATGATTTATATGTTAATTGGGTGAAAATTGGAGATTTAAATTATGATTAAGGATTGGTTTAATTAGTGGATGGAATTCATTCATGTATGTAGAGGATTAATCACGGAATTTGATTATATATTTATGAACGAATCTGGGTTGATTAGGTTCTTTAATTGGAATTTTGGAAGCTAGGGTTCATGTGAATTAATTTGGGGGTTTTATGTAATTATGACGATTAATGACGAATTAGGGATCCTAGGATGATAGAAATGATCTGTAACCTGTTAGGGGTTGATGGGTATTGATGATGAATTTTTGGGATTTGAATCTTAGAGGTTTGTAGGTTTAAAAATGGGGGAAAATGCTGAAGTTTGGTGAAGAAGACGAACAGTGTAATCTCGCGCGATCTCGCACTAAGTGGTTCAAACGAGATGGGGATCTCGCGCGAAGTGGTTCGAACGACATTGGAAGTCGTTCGAACGATATGTCTTCGGGTTCGAACGACACGTCTTCTGGTTCAAACGACATGTCTTCTGGTTCGAACGACATTTCATTCTGGTTCAAACCACGTGTCATTCTGGTTCAAACCACATGGTGAATTTCTGAGAATTTGCTTAAAGCCTAGTTTGGAGTTTATTTGTTTATTGGAGTGAGAGAAACTACCAAATAGTAAATTTAAATAAGAAGGAATTTTGGGAAAAGTATGGGGGGATTAATACTTTAATTATTTCGGTATAGAAAGAATGTACCTTGGAGATTACGACGGAGATAGTAATCTAATTATTTATACAATACGTAGTAATGAGGTTAAAATACGTATGGGGAGTATATTGTGACACCCCGACTAATTAAATACCGGGTAGCTACTCCTTTATTAAATTAATTCAAAATTCCAAGTTGGCTCAGTTAATAACATCACTGTCGAAAACATTTTCATTTTTACTAACCGCCTAGTATTTAAAAAGTAAGTGCCAAATTTTAATTAAAGTCTGATTAACATGCAACAAGTGTAATGAAGAAATAAATAACACCATTCACCATACTGAAGTAAAACGAATAACCATCGCAATAGAGTAAATAAAGTCTGGAGGAAAACTCCTCACTACAATCCCATACTGAAACAAATAACCGAAACTGAAATAATACATGCTAAAGTCTGAAAACTGAAATATAAAAGATGTCTCTAAATAGAAATGGGCAACATGCCCTACAACTGATAGATAGTGACTCTGGAATCCAAAAGATAGAAGCGTCTACATGCAAATCCCTGTAGCTTCCACAAGCAGCTACAACTCGTCACCTGAATGAGTATCCTATGCTTGGTGTCCCTGTGGCTGGGCACCTAAAATGGTTTTACAAGAAAAAGATTTGAAAAGCAAACGGGTCAGATCCCGAATGTGGAGTTATATTTTAAAAACCTGCAAGTGCTTTAAAAACATTTAAAACATTAAATGCAAAGTACATGTTAGGACGTGCACTCACATTATATTCTCACCTCTCGTCTAACTGTGCACTCCTAACGCAAGTACCCATCTATAACTACTCATACAACTAGTTAAGTGACAACATATATAGCTAGACTGCCAAAGGTCCTACCCATAATACTCGGTTCCATTAATATAATAACGCTCGTAATTAAATAGGGGTTTAACGTAAACTCAGATACTCAATATGCAATATATATAACTATCAGTTAACTCGTTATATTTCTCGAAATAATACCGTAATATATTTACAACATTAACATGAGGATTCTCATTAAATAAATGTATCTTATCCATATCATAAATATACTATACAAGCACCCCGAGAACTAAGCTGCGGTGCGCACATACTCTGCTATCCATCCCGGTACATCACGTACATAAGGATTACATATTCCGAATCTCTGAGGAATAGTTTACCGATAACAACATCACAAATAATGGAGGCGAACACAGTCACCATCACATGGCTCACGCACATACCTACGCTCCCATGATCAGCGGACTTATTAATATCCCAATAAGTCTTTCTATGACCTATGTTCATCGAGGTCCCAGTCTATATCCCCCCCGTAGGCACACAAGGATTAGAGGGTCCTAAGCGAACGCAACCTCCCGTGATAGCAAGTATGGTAGGTATGTCATACACACAATCCATATACTAAGTAAACACACATCTTAGTAATACCGTATTTTAATCGTAGTACGTATCGCATTCTCGCACTAACTATGATTATCACAATTTATACTAATCCGATTTATAATCATACGCGCTATAGTTTCTCACGTCGTAGTAACCACTCACGACTCAACCCAAACCGTCCATATAATACAACTCTCGTATATAATTTACTCCTCATAGTAATCCAAAAGTCCCAAATTTATCCTTACATCATCAAAGAATGTTAATTCTACTCTCGAACCAGTTTCTGGGACTCCAAAAATCAAAACAGTCCAAAAAGGACCAAACTGTCAACTCGTTAGAAGTCTCGTTCGAACGAGACTGTTCAAACGAGATTCCTCTGTCAACTCGTTAGAAGTCTCGTTCGAACGAGATCCCAGTTCGTTCGAACAAACTGTTCCTTCTAACGATATCTCGTTCGAACGAGATATCGAACGAAATCCCTTTTCGTTAGCAACGACTGGTCAACTCGTTAGAAGCTCGTTCGAACGACCTGGGGCTGCTTCTAACGAGCTACTTGCTTCGGCCCAGATTTTTCCCCAAATCGTTTTTCATCCATTTTAACACCTCAAATTTTCTAAACTAAGTCCCAATCAATCGTTTAAAGGTCTATAATCAATACTAAACATATATAATCACATCCTAACATATTTTTAAGGGATCAATCCATCCTAACATTAATTAAATTTACAGCTTTCTACACTTTTTCCAAATATCTCAAGAACATGAACCCTAACTACATATCATCATCAAATCCCAGAATTTAATTCGTTTTTCTTTCACCCAAACATGTATTAACATCAGATTAATCGTCTCCAAACTATTCTACATGCAATCCTTCTCCAATTTCTCAAGTTCTATGATCTAAACTACATGGGTTTTCCTATTTTATCAAGAACAAACCATAAATCCGAATTTTCTAACATGGAAAAGACATTCTCAGAAATTAAATGGAATAAAGTCACTTGCCTTGGTTTGATTTCTGACTTTGGTGTAGGTTGATGAGGTTTTTCTGCAGAATTTCCTCTCTCCAAGCTCCTTCTCCAATGGTGGCTTAAGGTGGCTAGGGTTTTGATTTGGGAACTTAGAAAACCTAAATGATAACCTACGTAGCTTTCTAGGTTTATATCGTTTGGTTAATGGGCTTAATGGGTTAAATCCACATCAGATTTACATCTCTAATTTTCGTCACTTTTAATTCCTAAAAATGTAAAATTACCAAAATACCCTTTAAGTTGCCGGTATGGCCTAAAAATACCCCGGGACCCAAACTACACCCCCGAGTAGTGTTTTCTGACTATCTCGACCCTTCCGGACCCGTTGGCTCACTCAAAACGACCATACAGATTATAGATTTTAAATTCACTATTATTATCAAAATATTACACCGTGACGCGACGATTCCACGCGTCTCAATAAAATTTCCAAATTGCCGTATATAAATCTCACGACAAATTTCATAATACCAAATACATATATAATCATATATGCACATAATCAAATACCAACTCGCATCTCATTAGTATTTATAACCCGGATTAATTTCCAATTAATACGCATTTAATTAATTAATCCCCATAATAAATATAGTCAAAAGTACGGGGTATTACATACTTCCCCCCTAATAACTGAATTTCGTCCCGAAATTCGAAACTAGAAAGTACCTGCTAAAAATAGCTCTGGATAACGTTCGCGCATCTCACCCTCGCGCTCCCATGTGGACTCCTCGACATTGTGATGTCGCCACTGAACACGCACTAACGGGACTATCTTTGACCGCAGTTTCCTCTCGCTTCGGTCCAAAATAGCAATTGGCCCCTCCTCGTAGGAGCTATCCGGCTGGAGATCGATGTCCTCCACAGCAATGTGAGAATGAGCCAAATTATCTCTAAGGTATTTCCTCAGCGAGGAAATATGGAACACGTCGTGAATCCGATGCAAGTGCTCCGGTAGTCCAAGTCTATACGCAACCGGTCCGATCCGCTCAATAATAGGAAACGGCCCCACATACCTCGGTGCCAACTTCCCTTTCTTCCCGAATCGCATAATCCCCTTCATCGGAGATACCCTGAGCAAAACCTGGTCCCCCACTTGAAACTCCCTGAAAAACCTCTTCGCATCAGCATAACTCTTCTGCCTGTCTTGAGCTACCCGAATGCGACTCCGAATCAACTCAATCCTTGCCGAGGTATCCTGAATCACTTCCGGCCCAAGTAGTTTGTTGTCCCCCACCTCTAACCAACATGCTGGGGAGCAACAAGGCCTACCGTACAACGCCTCAAACGGAGCCATGCCAATCGTGAACTGATAGGAGTTGTTGTAAGCAAACTCCACCAGTGGAAGGTACTGCACCCATCCACCCCCGAAGTCAATAATGCACATGCGTAGCATGTTCTCCAACATATGATTGGTGCGCTCTGTCTGCCCATCGGTCTGCGGATGATAAGCCGTACCCAATCGCAATTCCGTGCCCATGGCCTCCTGGAAACTCTCCCAAAATCTCGAAACAAATATCTTGTTTCTGTCAGACACGATATTTAGGGGCACACCGTGAAGTCTCACAATCTCTGAAATGAAGAGCTGGGCATACTGTCCCGTAGTGTAGTCAGTCCTTACGGGTCAGAAGTGAGCGACCTTGGACAACCTGTCCACAATTACCCAAACGGAGTCGTGACCCCTCTGCGACGTAGGTAACCCCGTGATAAAGTCCATGGATATGCTCTCCCACATCCACACCGGGACCTCCAATGGCTGTAGCAATCCTGTCGGTCTCTGATGATCCACTTTTACGAGCTGACAAGTGGCGCATTTCGAGACAAACTCAGCGATATCACTCTTCATACCGCTCCACCAATACTGTCGTCTCATGTCTTGGTACATTTTGTCCCCTCCGGGATGTACCGCGAACCGTGAGCCGTGCGACTCTGCCATCACATCGTGCCGCAATTCTTCCCCTTCCGGAACTACCAATCTCCCATTGAAGCGTAATCCCCCGTCTGAGCTAACGGTATAGAACTCGGCTCCCTCTGCAAGTAATCGAACTATCTGCTCCTGACAGAACGAGTCATTAGCCTGTGCCCGTACTACCTTCGTGACAATCTGCGGTGTAACGGTCATCACAGACATGAAAGATCGGGCCACTGCATCTTGGTGTCCCAATTCCTTCCACTTAGCTTTCCACACCTCTGCCACCTCATCTGCTGGCCTGCGGCTCAACGCGTCTGCTACCACGTTAGCCTTACCCGGGTGGTACTGGATGTCGAACTGGTAGTCCTTCACAAATTCAAGCCACCTACGCTGCCGCATATTCAATTCCTTCTGCGTGAACAGATACTGTAGTGACTTGTGGTCCATGAACATCTGAAACTTCTCCCCCAAAAGATAGTGCCTCCAAATCCGTAAGGCAAATACCACTGCCGCCAACTCCAAATCATGTGTGGGGTAATTCTTCTCATGAGGCTTAAGCTTACGGGAAGCATAAGCTATGGCCTGTCTCTCCTGCTGCAATACACCTCCCAGTCCTTGCAAAGACGCATCGGTGTAAACCAAATACTCAACTCCCGGTCTCGGCAATGCTAACACAGGTGCTGAGGTCAACTTGTCCTTCAATTCATCGAATGCCAACTGAAAGGCAGCACTCCAAATGAACGGCACACCTTGACGAGTAAGATGTGTCAAAGGACCTGCTATCTCCGAGAAACCCCGAATAAACCTCCTGTAGTATCCTGCTAGACCCAAGAAACTACGAATCTCCGTTGGTGTCGTGGGCTGTCCCCACTCCCTCACCGCTGATACCTTCCCCGGATCGAAAAATATTCCCTGGTCGGAAATAATGTGACCCAAGAACTGGACTTCCTTCAGCCAAAACCCGCACTTCTCATATTTTGCATAAAGCTCGTTCTGACGAAGTGTCTGCAAAACCTGCCTCAAATGCTCGGCGTGCTCCTCCTCTGTCTGAGAGTAAACCAGAATATTATCAATGAAGACAATGACAAACTGGTCTAGGAAATCCCTGAACACTCTGTTCATCAAGTCCATAAACACTGCTGGAGCGTTGGTCAAGCCGAAAGGCATAACCCGAAACTCGTAAGAACCATATCTCGACAAGAACGCGGTCTTCGAGACATCCTCCTCCCTGATACGCAACTGATGGTATCCCGATCTCAAATCAATCTTCGAGAAGAAAGAAGCTCCTCTCAACTGGTCGAATAAGTCATCGATTCGAGGCAACGGATACTTATTCCGTATCGTAACCTTATTCAACTCTCGGTAGTCCACACACAATCTCAGTGAACCGTCCCTCTTCTTCACAAACAAAACTGGAGCGCCCCAAGGTGAGGTACTCTTGCGAATAAAGCCTTGTCCCAACAGCTGCTCTATCTGATCCCGTAGCTCTCTCATCTCAGCTGGAGCCATACGGTACGGTGCGCGTGCTATAGGTCTCGTGCCCGATAGCAAATCTATAACGAAGTCTATCTCTCGACTGGGTGGTAAGCCTGGTATCTCCTGAAACACATCTGAATACTCCCTGACAACCGAGATCGAATCTAAAGGAATCACAACCTCCTTAGAGGTATCCTCCTCTATGTAATACATATGAGCGGTCGATCCTCCCTCTGGGCGAGGCATCGCCACTACAAACATCTCTTGCCCCGGAATGACAAAAACAATGCTCCCGCTGAAGCAATCAATCATGGACCTATATGCTACGAGCCAATCCATACCGATGATCACATCGTGAACATGCATGTCTAACACTAACATGTCTGCAGGCAATACCAAACCACCAATCTCTACCCCCACTCCTCGGCATATAAAGAAAATAAGTGACCCACTCCCTAATGGTGAGTCGACACACGTCACTGTGCTCTCTGCCGTAGCTAACAATCCTAAAGCTTTCGCGAAGTGTGTAGCTATAAAACAGTGTGTAGCACCTGTATCAAATAACACCCGACCCATAGTACCATGGATAGGAAACGTACCCTCGATTGCGGGCGGTGCCTGTGGAACTGCAGCCTGGTGGACGTTGTAGACACATCCATACTGTAGCTGACCCTGCTGAGCTGGGACTGCTGGAATGGGTGGCAATGCTGCCATCTGTGGCGGTGCGGGAAGAGCGGCGGGAAACATGGGCCTCTGTGGCTCCTGGCGAGCACCCTGCTGCTGCTGCTGTGGGGCCCTGCCCCTATCAGGACAATCCTGCTTCTTATGGCCAGTCTTGCCACAAACAAAGCACTTCCCTGGGAAGTTCCCTCCCCTCTGCCCATGCTGTCCCCGGCCCTGGTGGCCGTTACCATTCCTCCCTTGGCCCTGCTGGCCCTGATGAAACTGCTGCCCATTCTGCCCCTGCTGGCCCTGATGGCCGTTTCGGCCCTGATGGCCCTGACGGAAACCTCCCTGTCGCTGCCAGTAGTTCCCTGACCGGAACCTCTTATTATCTCCCTACTGGGAGCCCTGCTCAATCTGTCTCTGCCCCTGACCCGATTGTGCCCCGCTGGCACCATGTCCTCCAGTCCTGCCCTGATAGCTAGACTCCCCCGATCGCTTGCCCTCGGCCATATGAAAACGGTGGTCCTGGCAGTGCAATAATGCAGCTTTAACCACATCAGAATACGTGGCCGACGATAGGTTCCCTAGCAGATGCTGACGGATCCTCCAATTCAACCCATCGGTGAACTTCTCAATCTTCTTCTTCTCTGTTGGAATCTCGTCTGGAACGATATTCAACAGGTTAGTGAACTCGGCCTCATACTCGGCCACTGTCTTACCTTCCTGCTTCAGACTCATCAGCTTCCTCCTCATCTCTGTATGAACTGCGGACGGAAAGTACTTGCGGTCGAACCGCACCCAGAACTTCTGAATCGTGAGAGTATCCCTCTCCTCTGTGGTGGTAATAGACTCCCACCACTGTAGTGCAGATCCCACTAGCTTGAAAGTAGCTAGCACATGTTTCTGAATATCAGTGCACTCATGCATCCTCAAATGCCTCTGTATATCCTTCCTCCATTGGCTCGAGACTACCACATCTGAGCTACCTGCAAACTCTGGAGGATGTGCTTTCTGAAAAGCGTCTCGTACACGCTCCCAAGCAGATGGGAATGCATTAACCTGTGCTGGCGCGGCAACCGGCGCCTGAGGCGGTGCCTGCTGAATCACGGCAATCGCGGCATTTACCGCTTGGGCTACTATAGCAGCAACCTCAGCGGCGTTCATCATGCCCTGAACTGGAGCGGGCTGGGGTTCGGGCATTGCATTCCTGGGAACTCGTCGTGCACGTCGTGGAGGCATCTGAAATAAGAACAAAGTTTATAAGTTCACGGTTATAAACTTAATAAAGCTGAAGAACGAAGCATACACAAAAAGAGTACAACAGTCCTAAAATATAGGGCTCTTTATCAAAGAAATGTAGCGGAAACATAATAGCCGTACAGATCCTAAAGGATACTAGAACCTGATGCTCGGATACCACCTGTGACACCCCGACTAATTAAATACCGGGTAGCTACTCCTTTATTAAATTAATTCAAAATGCCAAGTTGGCTCAGTTAATAGCATCACTGTCGAAAACATTTTCATTTTTACTAACCGCCTAGTATTTAAAAAGTAAGTGCCAAATTTTAATTAAAGTCTGATTAACATGCAACAAGTGTAATGAAGAAATAAATAACACCATTCACCATACTGAAGTAAAATAACCATCGCAATAGAGTAAATAAAGTCTGGAGGAAAACTCCTCACTACAATCCCATACTGAAACAAATAACCGAAACTGAAATAATACATGCTAAAGTCTGAAAACTGAAATATAAAAGATGTCTCTAAATAGAAATGGGCAACATGCCCTACAACTGATAGATAGTGACTCTGGAATCCAAAAGATAGAAGCGTCTACATGCAAATCCCTGTAGCATCCACAAGCAGCTACAGCTCGTCACATGAATGAGTATCCTATGCTTGGTGTCCCTGTGGCTGGGCACCTAAAATGGTTTTACAAGAAAAAGATTTGAAAAGCAAACGGGTCAGATCCCGAATGTGGAGTTATATTTTAAAAACCTGCAAGTGCTTTAAAAACATTTAAAACATTAAATGCAAAGTACATGTTAGGACGTGCACTCACATTATATTCTCACCTCTCGTCTAACTGTGCACTCCTAACGCAAGTACCCATCTATAACTACCCATACAACTAGTTAAGTGACAACATATCTAGCTAGACTGCCAAAGGTCCTACCCATAATACTCGATTCCATTAATATAATAACGCTCGTAATTAAATAGGGGTTTAACGTAAACTCAGATACTCAATATGCAATATATATAACTATCAGTTAACTCGTTATATTTCTCGAAATAATACCATAATATATTTACAACATTAACATGAGGATTCTCATTAAATAAATGTATCTTATCCATATCATAAATATACTATACAAGCACCCCGAGAACTAAGCTGCGGTGCGCACATACTCTGCTATCCATCCCGGTACATCACGTACATAAGGATTACATATTCCGAATCTCTCAGGAATAGTTTACCGATAACAACATCACAAATAATGGAGGCGAACACAGTCACCATCACATGGGTCACGCACATACCTACGCTCCCATGATCAGCGGACTTATTAATATCCCAATAAGTCTTTCTATGACTTATGTTCATCGAGGTACCAGTCTATATCCCCCCCGTAGGCACACAAGGATTAGAGGGTCCTAAGCGAACGCAACCTCCCGTGATAGCAAGTATGGTAGGTATGTCATACACACAATCCATATACTAAGTAAACACACATCTTAGTAATACCGTATTTTAATCGTAGTACGTATCGCATTCTCGCACTAACTATGATTATCACAATTTATACTAATCCGATTTATAATCATACGCGCTATAGTTTCTCACGTCGTAGTAACCACTCACGACTCAACCCAAACCGTCCATGTAATACAACTCTCGTATATAATTTACTCCTCATAGTAATCCAAAAGTCCCAAATTTATCCTTACATCATCAAAGAATGTTAATTCTACTCTCGAACCAGTTTCCGGGACTCCAAAAATCAAAACAGTCCAAAAAGGACCAAACTGTCAACTCGTTAGAAGTCTCGTTCGAACGAGACTGTTCGAACGAGATTCCTCTGCCAACTCATTAGAAGTCTCGTTCGAACGAGATCCCAGTTCGTTCGAACAAACTGTTCCTTCTAACGATATCTCGTTCGAACGAGATATCGAACGAAATCCCTTTTCGTTAGCAACGACTGGTCAACTCATTAGAAGCTCGTTCGAACGAGTTCGTTCGAACGACCTGGGGCTGCTTCTAACGAGCTACCAGCTTCGGCCCAGATTTTTCCCCAAATCGTTTTTCATCCATTTTAACACCTCAAATTTTCTAAACTAAGTCCCATATATCGTTTAAAGGTCTATAATCAATACTAAACATATATAATCACATCCTAACATGTTTTTAAGGGATCAATCCATCCTAACATTAATTAAATTTACAGCTTTCTACACTTTTTCCAAATATCTCAAGAACATGAACCCTAACTACATATCATCATCAAATCCCAGAATTTAATTCGTTTTTCTTTCACCCAAACATGTATTAACATCAGATTAATCGTCTCCAAACTATTCTACATGCAATCCTTCTCCAATTTCTCAAGTTCTATGATCTAAACTACATGGGTTTTCCTATTTTATCAAGAACAAACCATAAATCCGAATTTTCTAACATGGAAAAGACATTCTCAGAAATTAAATGGAATAAAGTAACTTGCCTTGGTTTGATTTCTGACTTTGGTGTTGGTTGATGAGGTTTTTCTGCAGAATTTCCTCTCTCCAAGCTCCTTCTCCAATGGTGGCTTAAGGTGGCTAGGGTTTTGATTTGGGAACTTAGAAAACCTAAATGATAACCTACGTAGCTTTCTAGGTTTATATCGTTTGGTTAATGGGCTTAATGGGTTAAATCCACATCAGATTTACATCTCTAATTTTCGTCACTTTTAATTCCTAAAAATGTAAAATTACCAAAATACCCTTTAAGTTGCCGGTATGGCCTAAAAATACCCCGGGACCCAAACTACACCCCCGGGTAGTGTTTTCTGACTATCTCGACCCTTCCGGACCCGTTGGCTCACTCAAAACGACCATAAAGATTATAGATTTTAAATTCACTATTATTATCAAAATATTACACCGTGACGCGACGATTCCACGCGTCTCAATAAAATTTCCAAATTGCCGTATATAAATCTCACGACAAATTTCATAATACCAAATACATATATAATCATATATGCACATAATCAAATACCAACTCGCATCTCATTAGTATTTATAACCCGGATTAATTTCCAATTAATACGCATTTAATTAATTAATCCCCAAAATAAATATAGTCAAAAGTACGGGGTATTACATACTTCCCCCCTAATAACTGAATTTCGTCCCGAAATTCGAAACTAGAAAGTACCTGCTAAAAATAGCTCTGGATAACGTTCGCGCATCTCACCCTCGCGCTCCCATGTGGACTCCTCGACATTGTGATGTCGCCACTGAACACGCACTAACGGGACTATCTTTGACCGCAGTTTCCTCTCGCTTCGGTCCAAAATAGCAATTGGCCCCTCCTCGTAGGAGCTATCCGGCTGGAGATCGATGTCCTCCACAGCAATGTGAGAATGAGCCAAATTATCTCTAAGGTATTTCCTCAGCGAGGAAATATGGAACACGTCGTGAATTCGATGCAAGTGCTCCGGTAGTCCAAGTCTATACGCAACCGGTCCGATCCGCTCAATAATAGGAAACGGCCCCACATACCTCGGTGCCAACTTCCCCTTCTTCCCGAATCGCATAATCCCCTTCATCGGAGATACCCTGAGCAAAACCTGGTCCCCCACTTGAAACTCCCTGAAAAACCTCTTCGCATCAGCATAACTCTTCTGCCTGTCTTGAGCTACCCGAATGCGACTCCGAATCAACTCAATCCTTGCCGAGGTATCCTAAATCACTTCCGAACCAAGTAGTTTGTTGTCCCCCACCTCTAACCAACATGCTGGTGAGCAACAAGGCCTACCGTACAACGCCTCAAACGGAGCCATGCCAATCGTGAACTGATAGGAGTTGTTGTAAGCAAACTCCACCAGTGGAAGGTACTGCACCCATCCACCCCCGAAGTCAATAATGCACATGCGTAGCATGTCCTCTAACATCTGATTGGTGCACTCTGTCTGCCCATCGGTCTGCGGATGATAAGCCGTAACCAATCGCAATTCCGTGCCCATGGCCTCCTGGAAACTCTCCCAAAATCTCGAAACAAATATCTTGTCTCTGTCAGACACGATATTTAGGGGCACACCGTGAAGTCTCACAATCTCTGAAATGAAGAGCTGGGCATACTGTCCCGTAGTGTAGTCAGTCCTTACGGGTCAGAAGTGAGCGACCTTGGACAACCTGTCCACAATTACCCAAACGGAGTCGTGACCCCTCTGCGACGTAGGTAACCCCGTGATAAAGTCCATGGATATGCTCTCCCACATCCACACCGGGACCTCCAATGGCTGTAGCAATCCTGTCGGTCTCTGATGATCCACTTTTACGAGCTGACAAGTGGCGCATTTCGAGACAAACTCAGCGATATCACTCTTCATACCGCTCCACCAATACTGTCGTCTCATGTCTTGGTACATTTTGTCCCCTCCGGGATGTACCGCGAACCGTGAGCCGTGCGACTCTGCCATCACATCGTGCCGCAATTCTTCCCCTTCCGGAACTACCAATCTCCCATTGAAGCGTAATCCCCCGTCTGAGCTAACGGTATAGAACTCGGCTCCCTCTGCAAGTAATCGAACTATCTGCTCCTGACAGAACGAGTCATTAGCCTGTGCCCGTACTACCTTCGTGACAATCTGCGGTGTAACGGTCATCACAGACATGAAAGATCGGGCCACTGCATCTTGGTGTCCCAATTCCTTCCACTTAGCTTTCCACACCTCTGCCACCTCATCTGCTGGCCTGCGGCTCAACGCGTCTGCTACCACGTTAGCCTTACCCGGGTGGTACTGGATGTCGAACTGGTAGTCCTTCACAAATTCAAGCCACCTACGCTGCCGCATATTCAATTCCTTCTGCGTGAACAGATACTGTAGTGACTTGTGGTCCATGAACAGCTGAAACTTCTCCCCCAAAAGATAGTGCCTCCAAATCCGTAAGGCAAATACCACTGCCGCCAACTTCAAATCATGTGTGGGGTAATTCTTCTCATGAGGCTTAAGCTTACGGGAAGCATAAGCTATGGCCTATCTCTCCTGCTGCAATACACCTCCCAGTCCTTGCAAAGACGCATCGGTGTAAACCAAATACTCAACTCCCGGTCTCGGCAATGCTAACACAGGTGCTGAGGTCAACTTGTCCTTCAATTCATCGAATGCCAACTGACAGGCAGCACTCCAAATGAACGGCACACCTTGACGAGTAAGATGTGTCAAAGGACCTGCTATCTCCGAGAAACCCCAAATAAACCTCCAGTAGTATCCTGCTAGACCCAAGAAACTACGAATCTCCGTTGGTGTCGTGGGCTGTCCCCACTCCCTCACCGCTGATACCTTCCCTGGATCGACAGATATTCCCTGGTCAGAAATAATGTGACCCAAGAACTGGACTTCCTTCAGCCAAGACCCGCACTTCTCATATTTTGCATAAAGCTCGTTCTGACGAAGTGTCTGCAAAACCTGCCTCAAATGCTCGGCGTGCTCCTCCTCTGTCTGAGAGTAAACCAGAATATCATCAATGAAGACAATGACAAACTGGTCTAGGAAATCCCTGAACACTCTGTTCATCAAGTCCATAAACACTGCTGGAGCGTTGGTCAAGCCGAAAGGCATAACCCGAAACTCGTATGAACCATATCTCGACAAGAACGCGGTCTTCGAGACATCCTCCTCCCTGATACGCAACTGATGGTATCCCAATCTCAAATCAATCTTCGAGAAGAAATAAGCTCCTCTCAACTGGTCGAATAAGTCATCGATTCGAGGCAACGGATACTTATTCCGTATCGTAACCTTATTCAACTCTCGGTAGTCCACACACAATCTCAGTGAACCGTCCCTCTTCTTCACAAACAAAACTGGAGCGCCCCAAGGTGAGGTACTCTTGCGAATAAAGCCTTGTCCCAACAGCTGCTCTATCTGATCCCGTAGCTCTCTCATCTCAGCTGGAGCCATACGGTACGGTGCGCGTGCTATAGGTCTCGTGCCCGGTAGCAAATCTATAACGAAGTCTATCTCTCGACTGGGTGGTAAGCCTGGTATCTCCTGAAACACATCTGAATACTCCCTGACAATCGAGATCGAATCTAAAGGAATCACAACCTCCTTAGAGGTATCCTCCTCTATGTAATACAGATGAGCGGTCGATCCTCCCTCTGGGCGAGGCATCGCCACTACAAACATCTCTTACCCCGGAATGGCAAAAACAATGCTCCCGCTGAAGCAATCAATCATGGCCCTATATGCTACGAGCCAATCCATACCGATGATCACATCGTGAACATGCATGTCTAACACTAACATGTCTGCAGGCAATACCAAACCACCAATCTCTACCCCCACTCCCCGGCATATAAAGAAAATAAGTGACCCACTCCCTAATGGTGAGTCGACACACGTCACTGTGCTCTCTGCCGTAGCTAACAATCCTAAAGCTTTCGCGAAGTGTGTAGCTATAAAATAGTGTGTAGCACCTGTATCAAATAACACCTGACCCATAGTACCATGGATAGGAAACGTACCCTCGATCGCGGGCGGTGCCTGTGGAACTGCAGCCTGGTGGACGTTGTAGACACGTCCATACTGTAGCTGACCCTGCTGAGCTGGGACTGCTGAAATGGGTGGCAATGCTGCCATCTGTGGCGGTGCGGGAAGAGCGGCGGGAAACATGGGCCTCTGTGGCTCCTGGCGAGCACCCTGCTGCTGCTGCTGTGGGGCCCTGCCCCTATCAGGACAATCCTGCTTCTTATGGCCAGTCTTGCCACAAACAAAGCACTTCCCTGGGAAGTTCCCTCCCCTCTGCCCCTGCTGTCCCCGGCCCTGGTGGCCATTACCATTCCTCCCTTGGCCCTGCTGGCCCTGATGAAACTGCTGCCCATTCTGCCCCTGCTGGCCCTGATGGCCGTTTGGGCCCTGATGGCCCTGACGGAAACCTCCCTGTCCCTGCCTGTAGTTCCCTGACCAGAACCTCTTATTATCTCCCTACTGGGAGCCCTGCTCAATCTGTCTCTGCCCCTGACCCGATTGTGCCCCGCTGGCACCATGTCCTCCAGTCCTGCCCTGATGGCTAGACTCCTCCGACAGCTTGCCCTCGACCATATGAAAACGGTGGTCCTGGCAGTGCAATAATGCAGCGTTAACCACATCAGAATACGTGGCCGACGATAGGTTCCCTAGCAGATGCTGACGGATCCTCCAATTCAACCCATCGGTGAACTTCTCAATCTTCTTCTTCTCTGTTGGAATCTCGTCTGGAACGATATTCAACAGGTTAGTGAACTCGGCCTCATACTCCTGCTTCAGACTCATCAGCTTCCTCCTCATCTCTGTATGAACTGCGGACGGAAAGTACTTGCGGTCGAACCGCACCCAGAACTCCTGAATCGTGAGAGTATCCCTCTCCTCTGCGGTGGTAATAGACTCCCACCACTGTAGTGCAGATCCCACTAGCTTGAAAGTAGCTAGCACATGTTTCTGAATATCAGTGCACTCATGCATCCTCAAATGCCTCTGTATGTCCTTCCTCCATTGGCTCGAGACTACTACATCTGAGCTACCTGCAAACTCTGGCGGATGCGCTTTCTGAAAAGCGTCTCGTACACGCTCCCAAGCAGACGAGAATGCATTAACCTGTGCTGGCGTGGCAACCGGCGCCTGAGGCGGTGCCTGCTGAATCACGGCAATCGTGGCATTTACCGCTTGGGCTACTATAGCAGCAACCTCAGCGGCGTTCATCATGCCCTGAACTGGAGCGGGCTGGGGTTCGGGCATTGCATTCCTGGGAACTCGTCGTGCACGTCGTGGAGGCATCTGAAATAAGAACAAAGTTTATAATTTCACGGTTATAAACTTAATAAAGCTGAAGAACGAAGCATACACAAAAAGAGTACAACAGTCCTAAAATATAGGGCTCTATATCAAAGAAATGTAGCGGAAACATAATAGCCGTACAGATCCTAAAGGACACTAGAACCTGATGCTCGGATACCACCTGTGACACCCCGACTAATTAAATACCGGGTAGCTACTCCTTTATTAAATTAATTCAAAATGCCAAGTTGGCTCAGTTAATAGCATCACTGTCGAAAACATTTTCATTTTTACTAACCGCCTAGTATTTAAAAAGTAAGTGCCAAATTTTAATTAAAGTCTGATTAACATGCAACAAGTGTAATGAAGAAATAAATAACACCATTCACCATACTAAAGTAAAACAAATAACCATCGCAATAGAGTAAATAAAGTCTGGAGGAAAACTCCTCACTACAATCCCATACTGAAACAAATAACCGAAACTGAAATAATACATGCTAAAGTCTGAAAACTGAAATATAAAAGATGTCTCTAAATAGAAATGGGCAACATGCCCTACAACTGATAGATAGTGACTCTGGAATCCAAAAGATAGAAGCGTCTACATGCAAATCCCTGTAGCTTCCACAAGCAGCTACAGCTCGTCACCTGAATGAGTATCCTATGCTTGGTGTCCCTGTGGCTGGGCACCTAAAATGGTTTTACAAGAAAAAGATTTGAAAAGCAAACGGGTCAGAGCCCGAATGTGGAGTTATATTTTAAAAACCTGCAAGTGCTTTAAAAACATTTAAAACATTAAATGCAAAGTACATGTTAGGACGTGCACTCACATTATATTCTCACCTCTCGTCTAACTGTGCACTCCTAACGCAAGTACCCATCTATAACTACCCATACAACTAGTTAAGTGACAACATATCTAGCTAGACTGCCAAAGGTCCTACCCATAATACTCGGTTCCATTAATATAATAACGCTCTTAATTAAATAGGGGTTTAACGTAAACTCAGATACTCAATATGCAATATATATAACTATCAGTTAACTCGTTATATTTCTCGAAATAATACCGTGATATATTTACAACATTAACATGAGGATTCTCATTAAATAAATGTATCTTATCCATATCATAAATATACTATACAAGCACCCCGAGAACTAAGATGCGGTGCGCACATACTCTGCTATCCATCCCGGTACATCACGTACATAAAAATTACATATTCCGAATCTCTCAGGAATAGTTTACCGATAACAACATCACAAATAATGGAGGCGAACACAGTCACCATCACATGGGTCACGCACATACCTACGCTCCCATGATCAGCGGACTTATTAATATCCCAATAAGTCTTTCTATGACTTATGTTCATCGAGGTACCAGTCTATATCCCCCCCGTAGGCACACAAGGATTAGAGGGTCCTAAGCGAACGCAACCTCCCGTGATAGCAAGTATGGTAGGTATGTCATACACACAATCCATATACTAAGTAAACACACATCTTAGTAATACCGTATTTTAATCGTAGTACGTATCGCATTCTCGCACTAACTATGATTATCACAATTTATACTAATCCGATTTATAATCATACGCGCTATAGTTTCTCACGTCGTAGTAACCACTCACGACTCAACCCAAACCGTCCATGTAATACAACTCTCGTATATAATTTACTCCTCATAGTAATCCAAAAGTCCCAAATTTATCCTTACATCATCAAAGAATGTTAATTCTACTCTCGAACCAGTTTTCGGGACTCCAAAAATCAAAACAGTCCAAAAAGGACCAAACTGTCAACTCATTAGAAGTCTCGTTCGAACGAGACTGTTCGAACGAGATTCCTCTGCCAACTCGTTAGAAGTCTCGTTCGAACGAGATCCCAGTTCGTTCGAACGAACTGTTCCTTCTAACGATATCTCGTTCGAACGAGATATCGAATGAAATCCCTTTTCGTTAGCAGCGACTGGTCAACTCGTTAGAAGCTTGTTCGAACGAGTTCGTTCGAAACGACCTGGGGCTGCTTCTAATGAGCTACTTGCTTCGGCCCAGATTTTTCCCCAAATCGTTTTTCATCCATTTTAACACCTCAAATTTTCTAAACTAAGTCCCAATCAATCGTTTAAAGGTCTATAATCAATACTAAACATATATAATCACATCCTAACATGTTTTTAAGGGATCAATCCATCCTAACATTAATTAAATTTACAGCTTTCTACACTTTTTCCAAATATCTCAAGAACATGAACCCTAACTACATATCATCATCAAATCCCAGAATTTAATTCGTTTTTCTTTCACCCAAACATGTATTAACATCAGATTAATCGTCTCCAAACTATTCTACATGCAATCCTTCTCCAATTTCTCAAGTTCTATGATCTAAACTACATGGGTTTTCCTATTTTATCAAGAACAAACCATAAATCCGAATTTTCTAACATGGAAAAGACATTCTCAGAAATTAAATGGAATAAAGTCACTTGCCTTGGTTTGATTTCTGACTTTGGTGTAGGTTGATGAGGTTTTTCTGCAGAATTTCCTCTCTCCAAGCTCCTTCTCCAATGGTGGCTTAAGGTGGCTAGGGTTTTGATTTGGGAACTTAGAAAACCTAAATGATAACCTACGTAGCTTTCTAGGTTTATATCGTTTGGTTAATGGGCTTAATGGGTTAAATCCACATCAGATTTACATCTCTAATTTTCGTCACTTTTAATTCCTAAAAATGTAAAATTACCAAAATACCCTTTAAGTTGCCGGTATGGCCTAAAAATACCCCGGGACCCAAACTACACCCCCGGGTAGTGTTTTCTGACTATCTCGACCCTTCCGGATGAGTTGGCGCACTCAAAACGACCATACGGATTATAGATTTTAAATTCACTATTATTATCAAAATATTACACCGTGACGCGGCGATTCCACGCGTCTCAATAAAATTTCCAAATTGCCGTATATAAATCTCACGACAAATTTCATAATACCAAATACATATATAATCATATATGCACATAATCAAATACCAACTCGCATCTCATTAGTATTTATAACCCGGATTAATTTCCAATTAATACGCATTTAATTAATTAATCCCCAAAATAAATATAGTCAAAAGTACGGGGTATTACATATATATGTAGGTTGGAGAAAATACCTATAAATTATAACAGGATGTGTG
This sequence comes from Sambucus nigra, assembly GCA_949130495.1. Taxonomy (NCBI): domain Eukaryota; kingdom Viridiplantae; phylum Streptophyta; class Magnoliopsida; order Dipsacales; family Adoxaceae; genus Sambucus; species Sambucus nigra. Next base: position 208,980,735 of record OX422209.1, read on the forward strand.
TATGCCTATTACGTGAGATTATTATTAAGAGCACTTATAGGTGATAACCCAAGGGTACAAGGATGATTATTGTTAGGCGCACTAATGGGTGATAACCCGGGGGTGCTGGATTATTATTGATAAGTGAATTAATGGGTGCTAACCCGGGGATGCAATATTCTATTATTAGGCGCACTAATGCGTATTGTATGGGCGATACGGGAATAATACTTGTGAGCATAGTTAGTATTAATATGGTTTCTCACTAGTTAGACTGGGAGGTATAACTAGGGGGAGATTAGATGTACGTTAGGCGTGCACAATAGACGAGAGGTGAGAAACTCATGTGAGAGTTCGATAACTAACATGCATATAAGACTTAATTTAAGAACCAGTTTTAAATACTTGCTAAATCATTTTTACACATCGGGCTCTGACCCATTTCTTGTATCTCTTCTCTCTTTTGCTATATATATGTATTATATCAGGTGCTCAGCCACAGGAGTATCAAATTTAGGGATTTGGATTGCTTGACGTGTTGCAGCTGTTGTGGGAGCTGTAGGTCCTTGCAGTAGACACATTTATCCTTTCCATTCAGTTTCATCTAGACTTCTTATTTAGGGCATATGTCGCCCACTTCTAGTTCTTCCATCAGAGATATTGTATTCAGTTTATTGTATGGTTTGGAGTTTTGAACTGAGAGTTTTACTCAGTCTTATTTAGTTCAGTACTTGATTCATGTTCAGTATTTATTTACATTCCTATGTGTGGTGAATGGTTTATATTTTAAGATGGAAAGAAATGAATTTACTTGGTTTTATTAAAATTGGAAATGTTTTGACACCTAGCTTAATTTTATATTAGGAGATTAATATGTTAAAAAGTTTTTCGACAGTGATGCTGAGAATGAACCAACTGAATATCCTGTTTTAAATTGGTAGAGGACTGATCACTCTATATTTAATTGGGCGGGGTGTCACAGGTGGTATCGGAGCATCAGGTTCTAGTGTCCTTAGGATCTGTGCGGATTATTACGTTCCAGTGTATGGTTCTTTGATGTAGAGCCTTATGATAGGATTGTTGTGTTCCCTTACGTATGCGACTTACGTTCTCCTATTACGAATTATACTGGATGTGACTCATTATACGAAATTCAGTGTGATTCGAACACTGAACATTTTAGCACGACCAACGAGGGCCGTAAGAAGAACTACGGGAGAAGAGGCTCAACAAAAGACATAGAGTAATCAGGGGAAGTGTGATTGGGACAAAAATCACCACGAGAATTACCTAAGTAAGAGGTAGTAAAAATTGCCACTCGAGAACTGTGGGTTACCAGGACACAGTCATAAATGGCGGTTGAGTGATTTCAAGACCACCTAACATAGTCGATAAAGGGGAAATTAGAGGGACTCTTTCAAAAACCCATCGATGAAGATGCAGAAAAGAAAATGAGAAAGCGTAAGAGACCAGCGAAGGTAGAAAATTCGAAGGCAATTGTGTAGAGTGGGGCGTGACGACACTCATAATTTAATTTGTAGTTAAAATCTACAGCTCTTAAGAGCATCGTGTAGTGATTAGAGGCAATCACCATATATGAAGAAGTGTGTTTAAAATTTAGAGAGAAATTTGGGTACGATTTGACCGTGAGGTCTTCCATTCGATGTGGTAACAAAATGCGAGTGAAATTTTGATGTTTAGCACAATGGGTAAGATAGAAATCAACCGTGAGAGAAAGGTTAAATTGCATAATGAACTTCGTACCAAGCAAAGGGGCATAAATTATCCAAAGGGTCTATAGTTGATAAAGGACCCGTGAGTAGAATACCAGTATGGATGAGAAATCCGTCTAGGATGACTAATGTTGATGTCATCAAAGTTATATGGATGCTAGTGATTGCAGTCCTTCCAAGGAAAAGGGAGTAAAAAAGGTTAACGAACCTGCTGAAGAGCAGAAACTGAATTTAACGGTGTTAGTGAAACCCCACAGGAGAGTATACCCAATAGGTAACTCAGTTAGATAATGTTAAGTGATTAACTTGAAGAGGACGATGAAGTCAATCAGGCTGTAGAGGCCAACCATAGTTTCGGATAGCTAGCGTAGCCAAAGGGACAATGGAAGAATAATTATGAGTTGAGACTGTCGGTCCGAGAGAAGGACATTCCTAAAATTGTCAGTGGGACCAGTGAAGGGAAATAGTTCGTGAAGTTTTTCTGATGTAAAGGAAACAGAACTACAAGTGTTGAATGTGTTCACAATTGAGAAGTGAGACCGAAGAGATTATAAATGGTAAACCGTGCGAGTTAAGCATAATGACTAGAGGAGCGAGACTTCCAACTAAAGAATTTGGGGTCAAGAGAATTAGGCCCAGGAAATTTACAACCCGAGAATGATGTGTTAAGGCTCGACCAGTAGAGTCCTCGTTAATAAAATCATACGGGATGTCAGGGTCTACGGGACCCGAGATGTAAACGAGAGTTTAATAAAGCTATAATTGAGGTCTGAAGAGTTTGGGCCAACGTTTTAATAATAGGCGTCAAATCCACAAGATGGAATAAATTGTCCATGGTGAGAGGGGACAACTATAGGATGAAATCTTAGGATGTATGAAGATTGCAGATGTTCACGGGTCGTGATGGCAGCCACGTGCTGAGACCCTATGATTTGGCGAGACTGCTGAGGTTTTTCTTCTTCCTTGTGAGTAAAGGATATATTCTAGTGACATGGGTGTGCCACAACTTTAATGTAAATTGAAAACCCTAAACTTAGCGTGCTGGTCGAGTTTAGTGGGAACATTAGTTTTAACAGTCTTGTTACAAACGTATTTCTCGTTGTTAGCAGGGCATTTTGATGATTGCTCGTGAGTGAACCGGGTGGGCCCTAAGAATGTGTTTTGTTATTATAATTTACTACTGCAGTGAGTCAGCTTTAGTAGAGTTTATTATGGTAATGTGTTGTGATTAATTATCGTATGGTTAAACGATAGTAAAAATGTAGTGATATGACTGTCGTGCCGGATACTCCGGGAGGAGTGATCTTAATTTTGAGCGGCGCCACCTGAAATAGGGTTGGGCCCAGATATGAATATATATGAAACTTTTATGGTATTGTAGACCTCAGCGAGTATAGTGTCTAATTATATGTGATTCCCGAGCATAGGAATTTATTTTTCTGTTAAGACTTAGAATATTTTGTGTTCTTATCGAGCGGCGAAATATAGGCCGTTATATATCTATAGCGCCAAGTACTTGGGATAGTGTGGGCGCCATGCTCCATGTTACATTTTTAGGAACATGAGAGTGGAGGAGTAAAACTTTATATCACAATATGTAGATTGTGGGAAAGTACATAGTATGTACCGAAGGCTTTACGGACCTCGACAATCGGCTAGGTTAGATAGTAGTGTATCGGGTGGGGCTCCTTGTTTGGATTTCACTTTGCGAGACATCCCACACATGAAAGTAGCAAACGTCAGGAGTTGGAGAGAAGTTTAGTCGATAGTACATAAGTTTTGTATGTTGGTTATTGTACCTACAGGAGGATATAATTGAGAGTTAATAATTCATTGATGACAAAAGGCCAATAGAGTCGCTTAGTCTCAGTATCATTCCGAATAAAGCAATGATACCATTGAAGGATTGATTAAGTTATGGTTAGTGGGGCGGTTGAGTGCACACCTACCATATCGGCATACTGAGTGTGCAAGAATTGAGGTAAGAAAATTTTATGTCTTTTGTATAATGATGCGTGAGGTATAGGGTGTATGGGCGCCCTAAGGGATTGAACCAGGTAGTGGATTGTGATTAGCATATGAATTCGATAACAAGTAGTCCGGTAAGTTGGAGCTTATTCACGACGTTTTGTCAGAGACTTACGTTTCAAGATAAGTTGAAATTTATTCAAGAAAGACAAGATGTGTCAGAATACAAACAACAGTGGTGATGGGTTTAATGTAGAGTAACCTTTAAAGTTAGTCTGCAGTGGGTCAGCTAACTGTTAGAAAAAGGGCGGACAATTCGAAACCAGTAGGGGCTTCTTCCACTCGAGAATGGAAGAGTATCCCTAAGGATCTTCTCATGTAGCTGAGATGGGGAGATTATAGGTACTAAGATGCGATTGAGTACAACCTATTACCCATATAGGGATGGGTAGGAAAAACGGTCTAATCAAATGCGGGAGATAAAATTTTATGTGAACCCTGAGATCTTAGGGGAGGACGAGAGTAGTATCTTCCACTAGTGGAGTTTGTGTCCAAATAACTCCTATAAATTCACGTTCGGGCAGAGTGCCAGTAGAAGTATGGCACGGTAAACTTGGTTGTTGTCCTACTTAATAGTTAAAGGTAAGGGACCAGTTATGATTTCAAATATCGGAGAAGGATCGATATTATCGTATATATTGTGTGTGAAATATATATTGCACAGCGAATTTACTTGTACGAACGAAACGAGACGAAGTCGTATGTATATGAAAAGATGATAAATCTACTAAGCAGTAAATAGTAGAAGGCTAGATAGTGAATATCTAAAATAAAGTTGAAGTAGTGAAACTTAAGCAGAAAGGCTTGGGCAAGAGCCTATATAACAGGGTAACCTGGAGTTTAAAGCAAACACATGTGAAGTGTTCATTATTAAGGGTATTCGATAGCGCACTATATGGGTGGTACGGAGTAGTTTACTTGTGAGCGCCGGGACGCGATGCGTAATATTTTTATAGCGTTGTCTGTACCTGGTATACTTTTTCCGAATTTCGGGACGAAATTCTGCTGTAAGGGGGGAAGTATGTAACACCCCGTATTTTTGACGATTTAAATAATTATGTGATTAATTAGTATTATGGTAATAAACTTGCGATTAGTTATTGTTGTTGGATTAATTAAATTAAAATGTGAGAAATTAATTTGTTATTAATCCGGATTAAAATAATTATTAACGAGCGTGCCAAGGGTTAATACTTATTGCTGTGAACTATGAAATATTACTGTGTGATATGTAATATAAAATTATGATATTTGATAAATTGTCGGAAATGAGAAATATGGCAGTTTGGTAATTTAAGTCTGACACGCGTGTGAGTCGTGTCGGGACTAATTGAATGGAATAAAAAGATAAATTATTTATATTAACTTGTATGGTCATTTTGAGTGTGCCATTGAGTCCGGGAGGGCCGAGATAGTCAAAATAATATACCCGGGTGTTTAGTTTGGGTCCCGGGGAGATTTTAGGCCTAACCGGCACCCCATAGGGGTAGTTTTGTAATTTGAATTTTTGGGCTAAACTAATGGACGAAAATTGGGATTAATTATATCAGCTAAGGAAAGTCCATTAGGGTTAAGAAGTGACAGGAAGTTATAACGGTCATGGAGGGTGTGAGGGAGAACCAAATTCCAAGAGAGAAGACTCATTTGGCATCACCTTGCACAACCGTGACCACCAACGCGTAGATCGCGAAGAGAGGAACGCGTATATACAAACATCACCAACGGATCAGACCGTCATATTCGAGGCAAGTGTTTATTACTTGATTTCTTTTATCAATAATCATGCTCATGTTAGTCTAGGTGGAATTAATGATGATTTATATGGTAATCGGGTGAAAATTGGAGATTTAAATTATGATTAAGGATTGGTTTAATTAGTGGTTGGAATTCATTCTTGTATGTACAGGATTAATCAAGGAATTTGATTATATATTGATGAACGAATCTGGGTTGATTAGGTTCTTTAATTGGAATTTTGGAAACTAGGGTTCATGTGAATTAATTTGGGGGTTTTATGTAATTATGAGGATTAATGACGAATTAAGGATCCTAGGATGATAGAAATGATCTGTAACCTGTTAGGGGTTGATGGGTACTGATGATGAATTGTTGGAAATTGAATCTTAGAGGTTTGTAGGTTTAAAAATGGAGAAAAACTCTGAAGTTTGGTGAAGAAGACGAACAGTGTAATCTCGCGCGAAGTTGTTCGAACGACATTGGAAGTCATTCGAACGACATGTCTTCTGGTTCAAATGACATGTCTTCTGGTTCAAACGAAATGTCTTCTGGTTCGAACGACATGTCATTCTGGTTCAAACCACATGTCATTCTGGTTCAAACCACATGGTGAATTTCTGGGAATTTGCTTAAAGCCCAGTTTGGAGTTTATTTGTTTATTGGAGTGAAAGAAACTACCAAATAGTAAATTAAAATAAGAAGGAATTTTGGGAAAAGTATGTGGGAATTAATACTTTAATTATTTCGGTATAGAAAGAATGTACCTTGGAGATTACGAAAGAGATAGTAATCTAATTATTTGTACTATACGTAGTAATGAGGTTAAAATACATATGGGGAGTATATATGTAGGTTGGAGAAAATACCTATAAATTATAATAGGATGTGTGTATGCCTATTATGTGAGATTATTATTAAGAGCACTAATGGGTGATAACCCGAGGGTACAAGGATGATTATTGTTAGGCGCACTAATGGGTGATAACCCGGGGGTGCTGGATTATTATTGATAAGTGCATTAATGGGTGCTAACCCGGGGATGCAATATTCTATTGTTAGGCGCACTAATGGGCGATAACCCAGGGGTGCTGAATTATTATTGATAGGTGCATTAATGGGTGCTAACCAGGGGATGCATGATTTCCTAAATATGTGCACTAATGGGTCTTAGCCCGGGGTGCAGGGTTAGTATATATATATGTGTAGGGATAATGTGACTATATATATATATATATATATATATATATATATATATATATATATATATATATATATATATGAACTTGTGAATATTGCTACTGTGTGAAATTAGTAGACTTGGTAATAATAATAATTGTTACGTTGCACCAAGCGGTCGTAACCTAAGGGTGCATGATTAGTGTATATATATATATATATAGGGATGATGAGACTATGTATATGTATGAGTGTCATTGGGTAACTTTCTACTTTGTGAGACTAGTAGATAAAATGAAAATGAGAAGTAAAATGATCTTAGTGAATAAAAGATTAACCATGTAAACGGTGAATAATGTAATTCAGTATGTGAGATAAACTATCTGAATAGAGTATTGTATGGGCGATACGGGAATACTACTTGTGAGCATAGTTAGTATTAGTATGGTTTCTGACTAGTTAGACTGGGAGGTATAACTAAGGGAGATTAGATGTACGTTAGGCGTGCACAATAGACGAGAGGTGAGAAACTCATGTGAGAGTTCGATAACTAACATGCATATAACACTTGTTTTAAGAACCAGTTTTAAATACTTGCTAAATCATTTTTACACATCGGGCTCTGACCCGTTTTTTGTATCTCTTCTCTCTTTTTCTATATATATGTATTATATCAGGTGCTCATCCACAGGAGTATCAGATATAGAGATTTGGATTGCTTGACGTGCTGCAGCTATTGTGGGAGCTGTAGGTCCTTGCAGTAGATGCATCTATCCTTTCCATTCAGTTTCATCTAGCCTTCTTGTTTAGGGCATATGTCACCCACTTCTAGTTCTTCCATCAGAGATATTGTATTCAGTTTATTGTATGGTTTGGAGTTTTGAACTGAGATTTTTACTCAGTCTTATTTAGTTCAGTACTTGATTCATGTTCAGTATTTATTTACATTCCTATGTGTGGTGAATGGTTTATATTTTAAGATGGAAAGAAATGAATTTACTTGGTTTTATTAAAATTGGAAATGTTTTGACACCTAGCTTAATTTTATATTAGGAGATTAATATGTTAAAAAGTTTTTCGACAGTGATGCTGAGAATGAACAAACTGAATATCCTATTTTAAATTGGTAGAGGACTGATCACCCTATATTTAATTGGGTCGGGTGTCACAGGTGGTATCGGAGCATCAGGTTCTAGTGTCCTTAGGATTTGTGCGGCTTATTACGTTCTAGCGTATGGTTCTTTGATGTAGAGCCTTATGATAGGATTGTTGTGTTCCCTTACGTATGCGACTTACGTTCTCCTGTTACGAATTATACTGGATGTGACTCATTATACGAAATTCAGTGTGATTCGAACACTGAACATTTTAGCACTACCAGCGAGGGTCGTAAAAAGAACTACGGGAGAAGAGGCTCAACAGAAGACATTGAGTAATCAGGGGAAGAGTGATTGGGATAAAAATCACCACGAGAATTACCTAAGTAAGAGGTAGTAAAAATTGCCACTCGGGAACTATGGGTTACCAAGACACAGTCATAGATGACGGTTGAGTGATTTCAAAACCACCTAACATAGTCGATAAAGGGGAAATCAGTGGGACTCTTTCGAAAACCCATCGATGAAGATGAAGAAAAGAAAATGAGAAAGCGTAACAGACCAGCGAAGGTAGAAAATTCGAAGGCAATTGTGTAGAGTGGGGGCGTGACGACACTCATAATTTAATTTGTAGTTAAAATCTACAGCTCTTAGGAGCATCGTGTAGTGATTAGAGGCAATCACCATATATGAAGAAGTGTGTTTAAAATTTAGAGAGAAATTTGGGTACGATTTGACCGTGAGGTCTTCCATTCGATGTGGTAACAAAATGCGAGTGAAATTTTGATGTTTAGCACAATGGGTAAGATAGAAATAGACCGTGAGAGAAAGGTTAAATTTCATAATGAACTTCGTACCAAGCAAAGGGGCGTAAATTATCCAAAGGGTCTATAGTTGATAAATGACCCGTGAGTAGAATACCAGTATGGATGAGAAATCCGTCTAGGATGACTAATGTTGATGTCATCAAAGTTATATGGATGCTAGTGATTGCAGTCCTTCCAAGGAAAAGGGAGTAAAAAGGGTTAACGAACCTGCTGAAGAGCAGAAACTGAATTTAACAGTGTTAGTGAAACCCGTTATAGCGCGGTGTTGGTGTTGGTGCCACTCACGGGGATGTTCGGGGGCTGTTTCTGATTTTCATTCACTAACGCCATGTTTTTATGCCTAAGTCTACAATTATGCAAATGATAATCGTTTTCTCAAACTGGGAATCCCGTGATAGCGCGGTCAGTTCCTATGAGTTATATTGGTCCCGTGCGAGGTGTTAGTGCCACTCACGAGGCCGTTCGGGGCCTATTTTGGGTTTTCACCCTCGAACGCCATGTTTTTAAGCCTAAGTATAAAAACATGTAAATTATCGTCATATTCTCAAACCGGGAGTCCCATAATCGCGCGGTAAGTTCTTACGAGTTACATTGGTCTCGTGCGAGGTGTTGATGCCACTCACAGGCCGTTCGAGGGTTGTTTCGGGTTTACACCCACTAACGCCATGTTTTTAAGCCTAAGTCCTGATATTTTTAAATTATCGTTATATTCTCAAACCGAGAGTACCGTGATCACGCGAGAAGTTTCTCTGAGTTACATTGGTCCTGTGCGATGTGTTGGTACCACTCATGGGGCCGTTCGGGGGCAGTTTTGGATTTTCACCCACTAACGCCAATTTTATGCCTAAGTCTAGAAATATGTAAATTATCGTCGTATTCTCAAACGGGGGTCCCGTGATCACGCGGTCAGTTCGTACGAGTTACATTGGTCCCGTACGAGTTGTTGGTGTCACTCACGGGGCCGTTCGGGGGCTATTTAGAATTTTCTCCCACTAACACCATGTTTTTACACCTAAGTCTAGAAATATGCAAATTATCGTCGTATTCTCAAACCAAGAATCCCATGATCGCGCGGTCAGTTCCTTCGAGTTACATTGGTTGATAAGCACCCAAAAGTGTACATTTTATACCCCTAATAGACGTATTTTAGTTGCTAATTCTCAACAATTTGGATCTTATGTGCTTTATTGTCTATTTTGCAGGTCAAATGCACGTTGCGGTGTTCAAATGACAATTGTGAGAATTATGGAGCTAATTACCCTTGTCCCATATCCTAGCCTACCCAAACCTGTCCCGAACCGTGTGTCTTTAGTTTATCCCGTTTTATTTTATTTGTGTCATTTTATTTTTAGGGTATATTTTATTGTTTTATTTTATTGAGTCATGTATATATTTTGAAGATTGAAATATTTTTTAGTGCATCATGTATTAGTTTTTATATTTTCTTTTATTTTCTTATTTATAGTTAGTTTATTATTATTTCATTTTTTTATTTTTTATTTTTATTTTATTAGTTTTTATTTTAGTTGTGTTTAGTTTTTTTTTAGAGTTTGTATAGTGTGTCGTGTCATGTCATTTTTATTTTAGTTGCTTTTTATTTTTATTTTTAGTTTTTTTTAGGGATCATAAGTTAAATACACAAAAAAAGTTAAGTTATCAAATGGCACTGTTGTCGGGGATATTATTTTGAGTTTGATATTATTTTATAGGTATTTTGAGGATTTTGATTAGACGACCTTTTCAAGCAACGACAAAAAATACACTGAAAACTTCCCTTTATCAAATGGCGTCGTTGCCATTCTTGGGAGCGTGAAGCACTTGGAGCGGATTTCATATTGTAGTTCATTTTTTTTCGCATTTTGTTGTTTTAGTACCATTGTTGCATTTTATTAGAAGGTTTGTATTAGAACTTTATTATTTGGCTTGTATTTGCGGTGCATAGAGACACCATTTATTTTACATTTTAATTTGTAATAAATAATTGCGAAGAAAAGCGTGATAAGGAAACCGGACAAGGTGGAAAGAGGACGTCCAAAGGCGAGGATTTAGAAGCCTCTCTACCTTGTGTCGGTAGGACTCCCAGGGCCGACTGAGATAGGCGCGATCTCCCTCCGGTCGACTCAAATTTTTCGGCACCCCACGGCGTAAAAACCGTGGGAGGTACATTTTCTAAACCCTCGCGCCTCTCCTGTTAGCGAGTCAATTTTGTGTGCCCTTGTGTGCTCTTGTGTGATTTTATTTTCGCATTTATTTTCGGATGGTGTGATGAACTAAATTACTAAGACTTACACCCAGTCACTCACGAGAATGGATTTCATCACCCGACTCACTCGCTTACCATTGTGTGCTACCCTAGCCATCATTTAATTTAAAATCTATTAACTAGATAACCCAATAGGAGAATAATTTTGCAAAGGCGATCACGAAGATATTTCTGTGATTTTTTATCGCCCGTGGACTTAATTAAATTTGACTACCCTTTCACTAAATCTAAAGATAAAAATTGGCTATGTGCTAGTTAGGAATTCTCCTTAACTTGTGTGTGTGTCCAATTCATTTTTCGGTAGTCGGTTTTAGTTAGTTTGTCCATTCAGCGAGTCCATATTTTTCCCCACCTTTTCTTCCAAATATCCAAAAAAAAAAATTCTTTCATTTTTATAAAAAAAATCCCAAAAATATTTTCTTTCTTTCATTTTAGAAAAATCCAAAAATATTTTCTTCCTTTATTTTTACACCAAAGCCTAAAAATATTTTCTTTTTACACCAAAGCCGAAAAATATTTTCTTTAATTTTTATAAAACAATCCAAAAATATTTTCTTTCTCTCATTTTTACAAAAATCCAAAAATATTTTCTCTCCTTTTGAAAAATTTAAAAAAAAACTCCAAAAAAATACTTCTCTCCACATGGGCGAAGAACGTCCCTTACGGGACTACTTTGGTCATTTCCCATTGACACGCGACTCGTGTGAGAGTGATCCCGAGACGTCTCTTTTTGATATTTTTAGTGGTTTTACCTCTCTCACGAGTACCGTAGATACTCTTGACCCGTCCATGCATGCACCTCATTTTCCATTACCCTTGGTGTTAAGTGTCGACGTGTCTCATACTTTGTTGTGCACCCACTGTTCCAATGCCGATCACTTGTCCCATGAGTGTCCGTACTTATCATATCCCTACGAACCCATCGTGGAACATGTGTATCCATATGACACTGTTGCAATACCCACCCCGGCCTACTATTCCGATGTATCTAATCCCGAGCTGTGTGAGAACCCTAATTATTCGTGGAGGCCTGATCACCCTTCCATGCAATTCGAATCCCAACCCGATGTTGTGGATCCTCACAAATTCCAACAGTTGTCATGGCAACCTTGTGCACTCGTTCACGATCAGTTCCCTCATTACTCACCCCATGAGTATCAACCATTTGTCCATCACGAAAGAGATCCTTTCGTGTATGATGAACTTGGTCCCACTCCACACACTTCATTTGAGTTTTCTCCATATAGTCATGATAGTGGCGCGTTGTGTACACCTTCGCCACCGCCACCACCTATCACTCCACCACCATCATCCACCTTCGCTCTCAAAACCCTCTTTCAAAAGTTCATACTTGAGTAATAGCACATCACTCTCAACTTCAAAATCAAGATCTCCAAAGGCTTGAACAATGCCTAAATGAATTTGAGTGTGCGAGAGAGTCACACATTCCCATGGATCCACCCATTGTTGCACCCGAGTGTAATGCTGAGTCGTCTTGTACCACGAATTTTGAGTGTGACCAACCCTACCACCCGAGAATATCGAATTTGAGACCATTCCATGGTCCGGGTCCCAAGTCGATAATTATGTTGACTTACCTTTCGAAAGTGAGCCTGATCCAATCCCACCATGTCCACCTGAACCCCACTTTGAGGTTCCCATTCCCTTTCCCGATAAATCCAAAAAAATGCCTGAGTCTACGCCTATGGAGCCCACCGTATGTGTTCCTGAGGAACCACTTTATTTTAGGTTAGCTCCGACTACGAGTGATCACCATTTTCCCGAGATAGAATCCGTGATAGTTCCTACATATCCGGATATGGATCATGTTCCACCATGCATGGCTCCCTTTGATCCTGATATTTCTAGTGATTCCTCTATCTTAGATCTTGGTGCCTCGTCTTACCCACCCACCACATTCAATGATGCTACTCTTATCGATAAGTTGACCACTCCAACTTTAGAAACCACACTCCCTTGTAAGTATTCCTTTACTCCTCCCAAGGAGTGCGTGTCTCCCACGTTTGATTTGGATCATCTTCCTCCACCGTTTATCCCACCCAACCCTACCATTGTCCCTTATACCCCACCACTTGGTTTGGATCTTGATTTTACCCATTTCAAGTTTCCATCTATATTTCTAGATCCTCACCTTAAATCACCATCCACCTTCTATGAGAGTTATGGTGTTACACTCCACTTTCTTGAAACCGAGCTTGTTACTCTATACCCGCCACTTTCTTGTGGTGTTGATTTTTTCCATCGATAGATCCCTGGCGTGTCACGGTGTGGCCATTATCATCGTCCATTTATAGAATGGTCATGTTATTTCTAGGAGCCCCACCCCATCATTATTTCCACACCATTTCGTTCCCTCACCAATTAGAGCATCTTGCATATGGGTCCCTAGTTGCCCTCACCTTCCGGCTCAATAAGGCCCGTGACTGGTGCCTCTTCACCCTTACCCTTTCCTTTATTACCCTTACCTTAATACCCACCCTCCCATGGTCCACCGATGCTTTGCATCGTGTGATGCACTTTGCTATACAGGTGCATTGACCATTTTAGCCTTCATCCAATAAGACTAAAGCTTTAGTCTTGTTTGAGGGTGATTCTCATCACCCAATTTTTCTACCACCCCAAGCTTTCCTCGTTCCTATCTTTAGGGTGAGACACCTTCGGTCTGGCTGAAGACATTAAACTTAGCGCTACCGGGAGGCAGCCCGCATTTCTTGTACTAGTCTCATCCTGTTTGGGGGTGGTGTTTTACATCACCAAATTCATTATCATGTTTTTAGACTTGTACAATTTTTTTTATCTTAATTTTTCTTCAGGTTCTTCTCGCATACATATGTCCACTTCATTAGCGGTTTATTCTGGTAATATCTTTCCCACCTTTTGCTCTCAATTTTAAAAATCATTTTACTTAACATCGAGGACGATGCTCCTTTTTGTTTGTGGGTGGGGAATTTTATCAAAATCGTGCATCTTTTGAATTTTTTTGAGTTTTTAAACCTGATTTTTAAATTTTCGTACAATTTCTTTCATCTCAATCATTTATGTGAATTTTCAATCATCCATCTTTCAAAGTCTAAGAATCAAGCTAGAGACTATTTTTTCTAAATAGCTTATGTAATACGTAATAAGGCATGTTGCACCATGAATTTCTAGACTCAACAAAAATTTACGCACTTATCACGTCACTACGGTTTAGAGTTGAAGAGTACTATAATTCCCAAGAAAACCTTAAGGATCACTAATAGAGACTTTAGCTTGTGAGATTCGTGCCTTTCACCCTTTCAGAGTGTTTTACGCAATCTCCAAGTCACAAGTTGATTCAACTTATTTTGGGTCCGCACTTTTAATTGTTGTATGATCTCATCATTCTTCAATTTTTGGCTTTATCACTGAGAACGACATCACTTTTCAGTTCTAAGAAAGACGTGTTTTGAAATTTGTCCCGGTCACTAGATTTTCACCCATACACTACCCATTCACTCCACCCATTACTATCCCATATTTCATATATATTCCCCACTCATTTCATATATCATCCTTCATTTTTGAGAAAAAAAGTGTTGTTTAAAATGTTAAATGTCTTCAATGTTGGTTTGAATAGAGAGAAAAACAAAAGAAAAAGAAAAAAAATAGCAAAAATAAAAAGAAAATAAAAAAAAAGAACATAGAGAAAAAGAATAGAAAAATTGTAAAAAAAAGAGAAAAGAAAAGAAAGAGAGTTTGTAGTTAGTTCTTGTGTAATAAAGACATTTGTACCTAAAGTGTATACACTCTTATATCGCATCCATCTTTTACCCATCGCATATCCATCACTCATCCATCACCATTCAATCCTATCCTACCTCATCCCACATATCCCATTTCATTTACCCCTCACCCATAAACATCCATATTTTCCCTAGGTGTTCGGGCAAATTAAAGTCAACGTGGTGAATAAATCGACGTTCTCACTATAGTGATGAGCATTCCTTTCATGAGATCATTTTCTTTCTATGTTCTTTCTTTCTTATATGTGTGTGAGACGTTTGAACTTGCTTACATTTACTCACCTCCTCACACACAAGAGCAATACACTTAGCCTAATCTCGAGAGTTCTTTGGAGAGAGTTATATCCAGTGATATTTGAAGTTGAAGTGTTGATTCCGAAAAGGCAATCTAGGAATTACTCTTGTGATACTCGACCTGTTTTGACGGATTCACACTACACACGTTGAGCTCTAGGAAGGATGTGCCTTGAGTATCTACATAGCTAATCTTTTTACACATTCTAGCTTGTATTTCTGAAATCACTTATATCATGATGGATTGTGTGATCATTCTACGTCTAATAAGAGATAGACTTCCTTTCAATAATTTTTTGCAAAATAAAGAATTTTGTGGGTATATTCCCTGCAAGCCCTCACGAGACACAACTCGTCCAGTAGGGAAACCTATAGGTTTAAAGGCTTGTTGCACATGCCAAGTGCAATCACAAGTGCCCGCGAAAGTGGTACACTTTTGGTTACTTATCTTTCTCTTTCTCTATATCTTATTGCTCGAGGACTAGCAACGCTCTGTTTGGGGGTGCGGTGACAAGCACCCAAAAGTGTACATTTTATACCCCGAATAGACGTATTTTAGTTGTTAATTCTTGACAATTTGGGTCTTATGTGCTTTATTATCTATTTTGTATGTCGAATGCACGTTACGGTGTTCAAATGCGTATTTCAAGACAATTGTGTGGATTATGGAGCTGATTACCATTGTCCCGTATCCTAGCCTACCCAAACCTGTCCCGAACCATGTGTGTTTAGTTTGTTCCATTTTATTTTATTTGTGTCATTTTATTTTTAGGGTATATTTTATTATTTTATTTTATTGAGTCATGTATATATTTTTAGGATTTTTATATTTTTAGTGCATCGTGTATTAGTTTTTATATTTTCTTTTATTTTCTTATTTTTAGTTAGTTTATTATTATTTCATTTTTTTATTTTTTATTTTTTATTTTTTATTTTTATTTTATTAGTTTTTGTTTTTATAGTTTTTATTTTAGTTGTGTTTAGTTTTTTTTAGAGTTTGTATAGTGTGTCGTGTCATGTCATTTTTATTTTAGTTGATTTTTTTTTAGTTTAGCTAAATTTTTATTTTGTTTTATTTATTTTTAAGGGTCCAAATTATACACACACACACTTATCCTAAACACACTCACACCCTAAATACCCTATGCCATACATACATCCAAACACATTCACTCATCCTCACCCACATTCCCATACACCCACCTACACACCAACCTTACCCATCATCATCTTTAACCCCCATCTTCTCTCTCTCCAAACTCCGCAACTAAACCCCATAGCCCATCACAACCAACAACCCACTTTTTCTCTCCTCATCCCCATTAACAAACACCAAGCTAAAAACCAATACCCTCTCTCTCTCCTCTCTCCTCCATCAAATAAACCCAACTCTTATACCCAACAATCACCTGCCATCACCCAACCTCCGGCGATCGTGCCGACCGGCGGTCACAAAACTCTCCCCTTCCAACCACCTGCTTCCCATCCGATCAAAACTCGAGACCACCATCGGACCACCCTTAGCTCCGGCGGTCTAACCTGAAAACTGTTAACCTCCTACGATAACCCACCATCAAAATCGAACCTTATGCCGGCGACGTCCCCGACCCTCTTAAACCCCCTGCCTTGGCCCCGCCGCTGAAAACCAAGTCGACCCGCCACCGGACCAGCCTCTGCTGTTTGTCCGGCTTACCCTCCCATCCGTGGCCTTAACTCGTCGTAATCCCACTTGCTCCCAACCACCCGATCCACAAACCCGAAAGACACCCTACCCGAACTCAAACCCATCTCCCAAATGCTAAAATTGTGTTCTTTCACCTGCCAAACAACAAAACCAAACCAAAACAAATAAAAGCCACATGCCATTTAAAACCCCTTTTACCCCTTTTTCCCAAATTATCCCCAACTAACTTAATCCCCCTAAATCTGATTTTATCCCATTATTCCCACTTCCCACATGATCTCACATAACCCATGCACATTTGTGCATTTCCTTATTTTAATCCCAACTTATACTCACACCTCTCTTGTCCATTTAATCGCTACGAAATTTACCCTTAGCTCCATGCCTATTATAAAAAGAAGATGAAGACCATTTTTAAAGGGACGCTAGAAAACCCATCTAGGGTTTTAGAGAGAGAAATACCATTTTAGTGTAGTTTTTTAGATTAGAATTTTTATTTTATTTTTTTTGATAGTGAGGGAAAAAGAAATTGTTGTGAGGATTAATTTGAGTGAAATTTTGATGTAATTTTGTTTGGATCATTCAAATTGAGGGATGTTAATTTCAACTCATGGATTGAAGTTCAATTAAGCATCAAGAGATTGGGTTTGATTGTTCTCTTCTCTTCTCATTTATTTTATGCCTTTGATTATTAATTTGTCAAATTTCATACCATGTTAAGCTAAATCCCCTTTCAAGGGGTGGGGTGAACCTTTATTTGATGTTATTTTAATTTAATTAGTTTGATTACTTGAAAATTCCCTTTGAATGTTAATTTTGATCCCACATCCTTAAATTTACGCCTCGAGAGAGGGTAAATGATTTTCGAGAGAAAATCGAAATTCTAGTTGTAATACTCATTTTAGATTCGAACTAGAGATAGGGGTTTCTTAATTGGGGTATTATTACTTGAATTTCAACTCTAAATTTATTTTCTAAGATTTACATAAATTTTAATCGATCGATCCTAGTGGGTGATTAATTAAAAGGAGTGTAGATCTATTTTCTAGAGTTGTGGGGAGTTAAACTTAATTTTCTAAAAGGCTACTATTAAAATTGCATTTGCAACGAGAGTTGATTTGTAATTTTGATATTAATTTGGGAGAATTCAATTAATTAAATTAATTAGTTAGAATAACTAAAATTTGTGTTGTAGTCCCACTTCTTGATTGTCCTCACATTTATTTACCTTACTTTATCTCTTATTTTAGTGTTAAACTTGTTTTTATTTTAGAAAATTTTCATTTTCAAGCATTTTAATTGTGTTGAATTGAGTGGTGAGATTTTGGAGTTTGAAGCTTTTACGACACTAGTTCCCTCGTGGGTGAGCTGAAAAATATTGCAAGCTTCTTTAGCGGTTTTACACGTTATGATACGTCGAAATTCATCCGGTGTGACCGTACAAAATAAAGTGTTCAAGCCTCGGAAATCAAAATTGGCTAGTTTTTCATTCTCAGTCCATCTCTCTATGGGTTTGGGGACACATTTATTTTCTACTAAACAAATAGGTGGGGACCACCCGGTAACAACAGATAGCCAAACCCTCTCATCTATGGACTTTAGTACAGATTTCATACGTGCTTTCTAGTATGCGTAATTAGAAGCATAAAAAACTAGAAATTTTGATATCGGGGTAAATTTCATTTTTAAGCAAAACACAAAAAGGACCTAAACACAATAACTTAGTGCTTCTTTCTCTGATACCAATTGTTGGTGCGTAAGTCCCCAAATATTAAAATTACTTCAAATTAACGAGATGGTTCAATTAAACTCCCAGCTAAAATTTCAATTCCAATTTTAAACAAAAACAAACTTCAAATTTTAATTTCTTTATAATTAAAATTAAGTTAAACTAAAAGTGAAATTAATCTACTCAAAGAAATTAATTTCCACTTAAACAAATTTAATTCAACCCAAGTCCTAAACTTTGCCTAACAATGATTTATTCTAATTTTCAATATATGCCAAACCAAATTTTATCAAATTAAAATTCTAGACATGAATTTAATTAAACATACCCAAATTATCCAAACTTATATTAGCACCGAATTAAACAAGTGTGAGATTTAAACCGATTTTAATCTTGATTATCCTAGCATGCATCTAAGGTGATTTTTGCAAGATAAAAATAAACAATCTCACTATACGGCAATGTACAAGGAAAACCCAAATGGGAAAAACCTCGGATGGCCCTGGCCTAACAAATCCACTAGGTACGAAAATTTTACAAAGACAACGACAAGAAGACTTACAACACTCGACTCGACTCCTTCAAGCCCCGACGCTTCCTTCTCTCTTCAACCTCTGCCTTGTAGATAACTCCGGAGTCCACCGGAATCTTGGAGTCCGCCAATGGAGGCACAACCCGCCGTCAACCACACATGGTACCTTTCACCATGTGAGAAAGCCGCATCACAAACTTCTTCTCTTTTATGGGTAGAAAACGAACCCAAACTTCTCTTCTTGTTGGTGTAGAGAAAACCGGTGCTAAAAATCTCCAAGCAAAGATATATAGATAAAGAACTTGGATTAAACAAACATGGGTGATGTGTTTTGGAAGAATTTTAAACCATGGAAATCAAACACACAAAAGGGAATTTTCTAAATACGTTTTTTTCCTCTCAAAATGCTCTCAAGAATGAGGTGAAAAGTCTGTGAAAAAATATTGTCCTGAATTAGTTAAAAACTATCAAAAAGTAGTGGGGACAAGTAGTGGGAAAATTGGAGGGAAAAATAAAAATTGTCAAAAACTTACGCATTCTCGTTCGAACGATCTTTCTCGTTCGAACGACATCGTTCGAACCACTTCTAATGAAAATTCAAAGTTTAAGGGGAAAAAATCGTTTGATATCTCGTTCGAACGAGTTTCTAATGACAATTCAGAGAAAAATTGCTCAAACTCGTTAGAAGATTGTCCGATTTCTCATTCGAACAACAACTCGAACAAAAAAAATTGTTTTTCATTTTTAAGCCCAAAAAGTTTTGAAAAAAGTTCCAAAGAGATTTTCTGAAAATAAAAGTTATTTAGGCAAAAATAACACCCATAAAATATTTTTCAAGCTTATATATATATATATATATATATATATATATATATATATATATATATATATATATATATATATATAATAGTGCATTCATACCTTTGGAGACTTGGAATCCTCAAATGTTGATGACGTGAAACATGTGTACGAAACCCGATAAGGATGAAACTTTAATTCTTGGCCGCTACGTCTTCAACTTCTTCAAACGTCATAGGCTAGATAGGAACAAACATCTATCCTATGACTCAAATGTTTTTATCCGAAATTCAGCCAGAACTACATATGAACTCAATTGAAAATTTGTGTCCTTACATTTTTTATATACTAAGTGCAAAATGCTTATTCAAGTTCTCCTATCTCAAGACCTTAATTCACTAAGTGCATATGTGCATTTGCCATTATGGATTCCCTAAAAGCACCAAAACTCGAATTATGCACCAATCTCTATAGGAGGGCAGCTGAGGCTCAAGTAGTTTGTCTCTTTGAAGACTCCAATCTCTGTACCATTCACGCCTAGTGTGTTACAATTATATCCAGTTGGCTTGTCGTGTTAGGGGCGAACGTGCTTGAAGTTTGTTGATTAGTTTTAGGAGAAGTTGGTGTATACGTTTGTAAGGGGTTTTATCATCTCACTAGAAACTCTTTGTTTTATAAAATGTAGTGAAGATATATTTAATAAAAATGCATTGTTATTACCTTTCAATTAGGTTTCTTTATTATTTGTTTTAAAAATTGGAATGATTAAGTTCCTTATAGATATTGATGTTAACTTTAAATTAAATCAACCCGTCCTGAGTAACCTATATTACAGGGTGAATGTTAACCAAGTTAAATGATCTAAAAACGAAAAAAACCTTGATTTTGTTGTGGGTTTCTTTAGTTTACTAATTCACATGTTCATATTTGATGTTTTCGTGTAGTTCTATTACAGACTTATCACATCATTTATAATCTAAATTGTATTTTAGTCCTATATTGAAATATAATTTGACTGTTGGGTTATTTAGATGGTTTTGTTATATAAGTACATAAAAAGTTTATTAGGTGAATGGCACAAATGTTCCAGAACTTGTTTACGATTCTATTGGGTTATGATGTCTCTAAATGTCAGAATTTCCGTGTTGATATTGTTCAATCACCAACTCAATTACTTTCACGAGAGACCCCTTATAACCAACAATAGCCAGACTGTTACCTTCACTAATTAATAAATTAGCTAACAATGAAGAGGAAACGTGTTGTAACGTTATGTTCCCGTTCTTAATTAGTTGGGATATTTCTCTTATGAATGTAGTTGAGGGCGATAAAATCTGGTGAGTGGAATCAGAATCAGAATCAGAATCAGAATCAGAATCAGAAAGTGAATAAATAGCTTGTAAAACGTGCTCTAGCGTATCTGAAGTAATCATTCATTAAGAAAATGTAACAACCTTTATAATCCTTTTTGTTGTGCAATAAGACCTCAAAAATACTCACTTGAAGACGCAAGAATTGAGATATAGTTAGCTAATTTTTCTTCTGCGGATATTGTGCCTGATGAGAGTAACTGAAGTGTGACAAGGATGGATCCTTTTTTCTCCCAATAATATTTTGATCTCTTCGACTGAAGCAATAATTTTTATGGCACGTGATTGTGCGATGAGAGATCGAGTTGTGCATAATTATCTTAAGAAAGAAGCGTCGTTGTCGGCTGAGATTACCCAAGCCTTGTCAGTATCTGCTGTGATAGATTCGATGAGCAATGTTAAAATTCAATCTTCATATGTTCTTTTGTGTGTGTATGTGATGGGTAAATTGAAGTACTAAATGATTGTGTTTTAAATGACATCTTCACTGTTTAGAAAATCACCGCTAAAGTTTTACATTTAATATCTGGTTGCATCTCGCTAACTATTTTTCATCTGTTTTGAAGAAATTGGGACTACACAACCTTCTTTTCAAAATAATATACAAACAAATAGGTCGCGTTTCCTCTATCATGGTACATTTATATTTGAAAGTGAGATATGATTAACATCTCTTTTACGATATTTAATTTTCAAAATAGTCTTTGACTTTCACCTTTAAAATAACATGTTTCATCATTTCGTATTGTTCTTTTTTATGTTCATACATTACATATAGGTAAATATTCAAGTTAATGTGATGCCCATGGCATTCTTTGTGCATGGTTATGGTCAGGCTTTTAATGTGGCATCCTTAGAACTTTAGTGCACACTCAGGAAAGAAAGATATAATTTACACAAGGTCCACCCATGGTTTTTATCTATGAATATCCAAGTTATTAAGTGTTATTGGCTCATATATATTTAATGATTTTTTTTTATCATTACAGGATGCTGTAGATGGCTCATATAAAATTTGTTAGAATATATTCTTTCCATAATAAGTGGTACCCTCACTCCACTCCTTCAATCAGGGGAAACTCTTTGTTCTGAAATCTGTCTTGATCATCGATCATTACTTTGATCTTGAGTATTTCCAAACAAGAGATTAAAAAAGAGAAATTGGTTAGAGGGAGGATGTTCTGTTTTCCTATAAAGTATGAATTTTTTCTTTGAACATTTTTTCCATAGTTAATTGCTATGCTCTCTTTATCTATCTCACTCAATAATTTCAATAGCCTTGCATTTGGTGTTATCATACACTTCAATTTTCACACATGCCCTACTGCAATATAAGTTATAAATTATAATTATATTTTCTCTTTTTCTTGTTTATTGTGTTTCAACATATTCTGAGAAAATATTGGAATGAGCTCCATTATGATAATACGCTTCAATAGTCAATTGTGCTCCTTTGTTGAAGCCTCACAAGCTTTCATTGATTGAAGTTGTGGAGCATATTAATGCTCTTATGATAAAATCAATTATATCAAAATTGGCAAGCTTGTGAATATGCTGGGAGTATGTTCGTGGAATATCATTCTTGTTGTTGTGAATATCAACCAGATTGTTTATATACCGAGAGTATGCTTTCGAATAAATGACTCCCAAGTACTTATCCTTGGGATTTATTTGTGCTAAAAAAGTTAAATTAGCTAGGACGTTGTATCTTACTTTGGTACAGTTTTTTAACTTGTATTGGAATTGTTAGGTGGTCAGTTCAAGGTAGTGGCCACTGATTTCACGCTATAGGTCTTTGGCGCCTACACATATACTGAAGGGTATAATGATTGCCTTTCTATTTAAGCGAGCGGATACTAAAGATCAGCATATGTTCGCGTAATTATGAGCTATTTTTATATTCATAAGTCCTAAATTTATACCAATAGTTGTATTGTCATTTTTTCCTTGTCTCTCTAATAGTTATCACAATGTTTTGAATGAGTGAGGTAATAGTTTGGCTGATCGCACTCAGCCAAGTGCTTAGCGCTGATTGCAAGGGGAGGACAAGGGGGTGAGCTCGCGTGTGGCCAAATCTAGGATCATCGGATTGGAGACGAGCAACACCGGGTTGGCTCAAACGGTGGACTCGCATGATGAGAAGTTGTCCCGTTTGGAGGCGACGGTCCAAGATACGTTCTCATTCAAGAAGCGTTCGTTGGGCGGAAAGCGAAAGGGGAAAGGTAAGGAGAAGGTGGTGAAGGAGGAGGAGCAAGAGGACGAGGACGTGGACGTCGCTGCTTCATCACCGACACGTGCGGACTTTGATGATCCAGTCCCATATTTGGCACCCTTCGACCGACCTATGACGACACTTGGTTGGCCGAGCGTATTTATACATGACATATTTGATGGCAAGAGGATAGGGAGGGGGTTGAGGGACCTGAATACCATCCATGGTATGCTAGTTCATGGATGTGCCCTTCAAAACATCGAGGTCAGGGTGCTCGTCACGCATGTGATACCCGGGAAGGAGAACTTCCCATTGTGATTGCGCGAACAATGCGGCACGATGCAAATTCAAGGGTCTATCAATTTGTATATCGTGTGGCCTATCCACCTCCTCAAACCTACCCCCAGACATATAGTGATATTATTTGAATATAATTATTTTAAGTTGTTACATTTGAATTATATTTGGATTATATCGTGATGCATATTTTTTTTGAATGTATATTTGCATTATCTCTATTTTATTTGGATATATGATGTTTGAACAGGTACAACGTTGCTATAACAGGTATAAATATACTGTTGGGCAGTGGTAGTGGCCATACTGCCCAGCAGATTTTTTTTCATTTCTGCCCAGAATTATCACGGTCATTGACCGTGACAAGTATTATTTGCCACGGACTTGTCACGGTCAATGATCGTGATAATTTTTTTAAAATGCCACTGGTCTGTCACGGTCTTTAACGGTGACGAATATTATCAAGGTCAAAGACCATGACATGACCATGACAATTCTAATGAACTTGTCATGGTCATTGACCGTGACAAGTCCATGACAAAAAAAGTTGTCACCCCCGGACTTGTCACGGTCAGTGACCTTGACAAGTTGGACTTGTCACGGTCAATGACCGTGACAATCCGGCAGATTTGGTGTAGTGGATAATTAAATTAGCTAGGATGTTGTATGTTGCTTTGGTACACTTTTTTTTATTTCATGAATTGGAATTGGTAGGTGGTCAGTTTAAGGTAGTGGCCACTGATTTCATGCTACAGGTCTTTGGCGCCTACACATATACTGAAGGTTATAATGATTTCCTTTCGATTTAAGCCAGCGAATACTGAAGATCATCATATGTTCAGGTAATTATGAGCTATTTTTATATTCACAAGTCCTAAATTTATACCAATAGTTGAATTGTCATTTTTTCCTTGACTCTCTAATAGTTATCACAATTTTTTGTATGAGTGAGGTAATAGAGTTAAATATATAATAAGCCCAATTATGTTTCATAGATTTTCTATGGCTTCTTAAGGCTAACGTTCTGGACTTTTTTTCCACCCACATCAGGGCATGTACCCAGTTTCTAAGGTCAATGCTGAATTTAAAACTTGTTATTATTTTATATTGTTAGGTTTGATTCTGTAAATTATATATAGATTGATTTCAATTGAGTTTATTTATCCTTGTTTGGTGAGATTACTTATGATTTTATCTCGGTTTATTTGTTTCACGTGACCGGATGTTTTACTTGTGTTTGGGTCTATCGATAAAACCTTATATTATTACTACTGTTTTATAAGAAACATTAATAATTGTTTAATTGGTGTGAAAATTTGGTATTTTTTAGCGGATCCAACAAAGAAGTATATAGAGATAATGAAAAAGGTTTTTGAGTAGTATGGTCATAGATCAGGAACATATTTATGTGTTGACAAATGAGTCACTTCTGTTGTTATCAAGGTATGTTTCTTCTCTAGTGTTTGTTTTTTACCCCTAGATGTGATAATATGTAATTTAGTTATAAATGTGCTTCACTTTAGTGAGAATTCCTTGGAGAAAATGGTTGAATTTTTTTTCGAATTCTTACTGTTATGATATTTTTATATCACCTCAAAACTCATTGTCCTTTTATTTTGGTTAGATAGTAGGTTGTATGTGCTCGATTTAGAGACTATCCTAACGATTATTAACCTTAGAGATCCAAACTAAGTTATTGTTGCTAGATCTTTCAAGAAGAGTGTTGCGAAGCATAGGTTGTTGGTCAGGGTATGTGCAGGGTTAGTGTGTGTCAATGTTACACGTGAAACACAAATGTTTAGTGGTGATCGTAATAGATATTTTTAGTTTGTATAAATACAATTTTCTTCTCTGTTATGTTTAAATATTGATTTTTTTTCGAAGTGTTACTATGTGTTATAGTTCTTGGTATGTAAGTTTCTTTTGTATATATACAGTGGCGGCTTATATAAAATATAAATATTGAATATAGTGCCCTTATTTATGAGGACTATTTTTATATATGTTCTTGGAATTTTAATATTGTGGTGAATATAATTCAATTTGTTTAAATTCAGGACATATTAAAGAAGGATATCGAATCTAAAATAATAAATATATATTTTTAAATATGTATTAATATAACTAACGGACCTTTACCGTTATAAAATCAGACAAAAGAGTTACAAAAATTGTGAATGAGGTAGAATTAGTAACAAAAAAGTCCATTACTAATTCCATTATTAGTGACAGTAAAATACCGTTACTGAATCGAACATTAGTAACAATAGATATTCGTTACTAATTTTGTTCCCTCATGCATTTTTTCTAACGAAAAATTACCGTTACTAATTATTTTTTGTAACGGTAAAATACTGTTACTAAAGGTCAGTTTTGGTGTAGCGATTGTCAGTATATGGTGTAGTGGTACCCTAAAATGTTTAAAATCCATTAATAAATTAGCCCAATTTTTTTGGGTATGTTAAAAACAAAAGAGTTTGCACCATGCAGACTCTTTTTTAAGCCCTTACAGGAGAAGGAATATATATAAATAAAAAAAGGCACTGTAAACCCTGAAGTTTGGTGTAATTTATAATTCTTACCCCAATGTTTCAATTTTCCATGGAAAACCCTGAGGTACGTTAGTATTAGCAATTAAACCCTCATGTCTAACACCATTAATTTAACTTAACATCAATCCTATGTGGTAACACATGTGACGAATGATGTGTCACAAGTTGACAATGCGCCCACTAAAATAATATCGGGTGAAAAAAATGGGAAATTACAATAAAATAAAGAAAAAAAATGAAATACAAAATTTAATTTTAAATTTAAGAAAATTTATTTAAAACTTAAAAACTAGAAAAAATAAAACCCAGACAAAAAATATTTTTAAAAACTAATAAAATAGGGAACAAATAAAAACATAAAAAGTTCTATAAAAATGTATCTAAAAATTAGAAAAAAAAGAGAAAAAATTAAAAAAAAAAAACCTTTACAAAAAAGGTGAAAAGACACTAAAAAGTTCAAAAATACTAAAAACACAAAATAACTTAGAATAAAAGAAAAAAAATATAATTTAGAATAGAAGAAAATATATTTAAAAAGTGAAAAACTAATACACCAAAAATGCCCAAAAAAGACAAAAACAAAAGTAAAGTTAGGGACAAAACTGAAACCGCCTACAAAACCTAAAAACATATCATAACCCATCCTCTTCCCCTTACCCCCACCCCCCACCCCCTCAATGTCCCCATTCTGGTGCGTACTCCACCCTCACCCTTAGTCACAACCCCACCCTGCGGCCACTACCCCCATCACCCAACCCTGACCATTACCCCCATTTCCACATATTCTCTCCCCCCCCCCCCCCCCCTCTCTCAAACCCACCAATACACTCTAATTTGATTTTGATAAAACAAATAGAGTTTAGTTGGATTGTGATTTGTATGTTTTATTAAACTTGATTTGTGTTTTTTTAAGAATCGATGGTGGGGTGGTGGGGGTGTTGGTTAGCCTGCTAGTATTTTTAAATCAATTGTGGGTTTCTGAGAGTGGTTGAGTGCGTGTGTGGCGGTGGTGTTGGTGGTGGTGTAGAAGCAGCAATTGGTATGAAGGTGGGAAGAGAGTATTATGATATTTGAGTTTTTTCCATTTTAATTTTTTTTTCCTAATATTATTTTTTAAAGAATATATTGAATTGTTTTAGTCTTTTTAAGACTTTTCTTTATTTTTTTTATGTTACTTTCCTTGTGGCATAATTTATTTGGTTATAATAAAAGTTTTTTATACAACATCTACCACGTCAACATTCCATTAACTTTAACTAACGAATCTACCAATCAAGATTCTAATTACATTACTAAAAGTACTTCAGGCTTTGCCATGTAAAACTGAAATATTTTATTGAAAATTATAAATTTTCCCAAACTTCGAGGTTTACGATGCCTTTTTCCCTAAAAGATTTTTTCATGTCATATGCTATGTCATCACCATGTCAACATTTCATTAACTTCAACTAATGGAGTTACCCTTACAGGTTCTAATTGAATTACTAAATATACTTCAGGGTTTACCCTGCAAAGTTGAAACATTGGGGTAAGAATTGAAGATTAACTCAAAGTTATGGGTTTATGGTGTCCTTTTCTTTGTATATAATTAATCAGATGGGATCGGATCATTAACGGATCGAATTGACATCAATCCATATCAAATTCAATTAATAAAATAGATAAAAAGGTTATCGGGTATCAAAATTTATACCAAATCCAATTAAATTGATTGGATTTGAATCAAAATTTGATTTGTTGTTAACCCCTATTATTACCAACTACCACTCATGACCTAGAAGCTACTCTCCATCACTCTACCACACTTTTTTTATGACCAACGGAATTTATAAAAAGGTGAATCATCCTATTGACATCACACTTCACCTTTTACATATGTCGTGTATCAAGAAGATAGTTGATAAAAGATTCGAATGATGAAACATTTAAGCATCATGAGTTGTACTATCAGTCAGAGAGAGAGGACACTACCTCCTTTCTCATACTCCTGTTGTTTGATCTTCGACACTCAGTGGGTGTAATATCTTTACGCCCAGTTTAGTTGCACAAATTATTTGATTATGTAAATTGGTTCATTGTGAATTAGTAAATTGTAAATGAATGAATTTGAAATGTGTTAAATCCAATTTTAAACAATGTTTGGTAATTTGCAATTGATGTTAAGGTTTTATGAAAAAAAGATAAAAACAAATCAAGAGAGAGAGGGGGAGGGGGAGAGGGAGAGGGAGAGGGAGAGGGGACATGCACTTTATGTGACTCCTATTTCAAATGGATTCATTTCACTTTTTTTGTGAAATGATCCAATTTCAGATTTTGCACATGAACTAAAATTAGGCAATTAATGAATCATTTCATTAATGAAACCAAACACAATTAATGGGACAATTTGTAAATGAATCAATTTATTAATGATCCAATTTATAATTTTGGGACAACCAAACGGGGCCTTAGTCTCTTTGATTTATATGTATATGAAGATTTCTTAGAATAGCCTCTTATTTGTATTCAGTGGACTCCTAATCATCGCGAAGACCTCACATGGATTCAAAAACCATAGCCTTTAGCCTAAGGATTGTCATTCTTAAAACAAAAGGAAACTTTCACAATGGATGTAGGTCCCTTATTAGATGTTTTAAATCACTATATATCTTGCCTTGATATTATTATTATACACCCCATTCATTGATGATGAAATTCGATAATAGTTCTAACGGTCTAATATAAGCATGAATTTTAATTGAATAAATTAATAAATAAGAAAATTCATTGAAATGAGATGAGAGACAAGGGAAGACAAACATATGTATGTGTTTAGGAAATTGGTCTCCATCCACGATGGAGGAGTTATTTCCAATAATTAATGGTGTAAAATCACCATTGATGAGTGTTTAAAATCTCTCTCTCCCTGTCTCTCTCCTCATTAATCATACATGGATGAATCACCTTATATATAGGAAAGAAGAATAAAATATTTATCACCAGATATTAATCTCCAATCCTTTACTAGTAATATTTCACATAATATATTTTCTATAAAAAAAATACCCAAAATAAGAAAAAAAAGGGTTACATTTATAAAGTCCAACGGGACTAGTCACCACTTTTTGCCAAAACTAAAAGCACCTTTTCCTTACATACACATAATAAAATCCCCATTTGAATTTATGGGATAAAATCCACCCTTGTGCCACATGAGAACTACGTGAAATTTGATGCCTTTATAAGCGACGTAGGCATCTCGAGCTAAGATTCGATACTCAAGTCCTATTTTTCCATTTTCTCTTTTTCCTACTTTATCCCTTCACTATTCATATATATCATACTGGTGATTCATATTTTCATTTTATCTAACACGTATTATCGTTTCATTATAGCGATCAATATCTTGATAAAAGCACACATCATATTTTTAATTATTATTTTTGGAAATATTCCTATAGAGGACCTCACTCCATCTTTTCCATGATGAGAGTCGAGCAATCCCGATCGCCACTTATATATACACGCACACACACTTCACGGAGAAGTTAAGGAAAATAGTAACACAAGTCTATGAGAGACCGAAAGGGTGGGATGGATTCCTAACACCTTCCCATTCCGTAACTTATCCCCTAAATCTCTAATCTAATTAGTTTTGCAAGCATCAGTTTATCATTGATGCCATTATCTTGAGGCAATAACATGTTCTTTTTCTTGTTTTATGCAAAATAGGTTGGTAACTCTATCTCCTTACATCACCCCATATTGAAGACGACCGAAGTGTTCCTTGAAAGGGCACTAGACCTCTCTCTCTCTCTCTCTCTCTCTCTCTCTCTCTCTCTCTCTCCCCATCACGTGCACGAGCATTGACCCCTGAGACTCGATAAGGAGAAAAGGAAAAAACCCTGAAAGCTTGGGGGAGGGATGTCCACAGGTGCCTATCTTGTTCATATCTTATATCCATATTGCTAGATTGTACGATCATTGTATTTATTTATTTTTCATTTTGATATTGTTAGAAAAATCCAAAGACATTTTTATTTTTCGGAAATTTTTTGAAAAATACAAAAAGATTTTTTATTTTTAAGAAAAAGTGGGAAAAGACAAAAAGATTTATTTTTATTTTTTTCACCTTATATGGATGAACATCTAAAATGTCAATATCACCCATTTATTCCATATCCACGTGACTATTTTGTAGTGTTTTAGGACATGACATCATTTCATATATGTGCCTTTATAATGTGTCGAGTCATTACGTTGTGATTCGATGATTACTTGCTACATGTTTCACTCCTTGTCTCCTTTAATGCACACGTGAACGAGCTTAATTAAATGCTGCACTTACATGTCACTTGTCAATCAGAGTGTTTTCATCTCAATTTTTCTTTAAAGTGAAACAAATATAAAAACGAGCTAAAAACTTGTGCATGTAAGAACCATTACCCGGCTTTAAATCACTTTTTCGAAAAATTTGGTAAATATTTAATAGTGGAAAGGGGTTATGAAAGACAATAGTCTTTGCATTAAAAGCCACCAGTTGTAATGAAAAGAGGCCAAAAAGATTAGAGGCACATAAAAAAAAGTGCCAGGGCAATTTTTGAACATTGATGCTTTGCTACAAATGAGCATTAATTTCTTCAAAAATAATTAAGAGTACTCTTAGTTATGTGAGATTTTGAGGGAGTTAAGTTGAAGATCAATGATTTTGCGGAAACTATACAAATCTCGAAAAACATTACATAGTTTTGGGCGTCATTGGTGTGAAAATCACTTATGTTCTTTTTCGGTTGATTAGGTTAAGTCAATTTCACATGAGTTCACTATTATTACAAATAAGGTAGACTTTGAGATCTTTCGTTAGTGGTATCTCAATCCTTCTTCTACATGTGTTATGATTGTCTATGTTGATTAATCTACGGAATATGTTCACATCCCTACATTTTTCATTCACGATTCGGGTATTTTTGTGCTAATTCATGGTGTGTTGTATTTGTAAAATCTTATACTTGAGAAAAAATTGAAAATTTTCAAAAATAGGTGGTGAAGCCTTTGAGATTATCATTACATGTGAGTTATTTTTATATCTTTGTGATGATATCTTACTTCTTATATGTGATGCTTTATACTTCATGTTTAGATTCTACTCCTTTATCCATTTCGAACAAAAGGGGAAGAACAAATTAATGGGGAGATTTGATAATGAATTTGATTTTGGGGAGGGTGGGGGGGATAACGCACTAGGAGTTTGATTTTCTATTTCAAACTCTATGCATAACGGGTATTGTATTTGCTTCATGTGTGTAGGTATCCAAAGGAAGAACATATTTCACTGGATGAAGACAAAGTTTACAAAGGGAAGAATAAGATGAGGTTGAAGAAAAAGTTTCACTATGACGTTCCATTTATAAGGTTTGGGAGGGTATTTAGATGTTTTTATCATAGATGGGTATTTATTGTAATTTAGGCTTCAGCTGGTTTTGTACCGAAATAGACAAAGGGAGATATTTTTAAGTGAAAATATTTTAACTTAGTCTTTTTATTTGTATTTATATGCACTTTGGCAAATTTGGCATATCCCTTTACAAACCGACATGCTCCGACATGTCAAACCAAACTTCAACATCTTCAAGTTCAGGACTCTACATCATATCAAGGTATAATTCTTTTAGGAGTTATTAGTAATTCATATTTATATTTGGGATGTGTTTTTTTAAAAAAATGAGGCTGGATTTTTAAGTTTTAAAAATAATTTTATTTTTTGGCCTCGTTCAAACAAGTTTGGAACTCGATCAAACGGAATTTCCATTTAATTTGAAGGTCATTAGATCTTTGCTTTGAACGGACATCTAACGAGGTTGGACTTCTTTACAACGACATCTCATTAGAATCTTATTAGTTATACACATCGAACGAGATATCTTTTTCATTTGAACAAACTACTATTCTCGTTTGAACAACATGATATTCTCGTTCGAACGACTTCAATTTTTGTTCAAACGAGTCGTCGCCTTGAAATTCATGTCAGAGTTACAAATACCTATTTTGAACCTATTTTTCATAAGACTTTAAAAAAAATGAAACATGCATATCTACTGCAAAAGTTTTCAACTTTTATGTTACTAAACATATTTTGATTTACAAATCATTATCCCCAAATATAATTGTGAATCCTTATGAAACCCTAAAAGTTTTTGTATCTTGTATACACCATGTAGAGAGGATTCTCTACAGCTGACCTTGTGACTCGAGGGATCACGGATGAAGAAAGAAGGAAGGAAGGCTGATCGATAGATACCAAGGGTGGACCTTCGCTTGTGGACGACTCTAGACTGAGTCGTATTCTTTAGGAGATTTTTCAATTGACTTTCTTATAAAACTTTCTAAAGTGCTAAAAAAGAGGGTTTGGCCTGAAAAAAGGACCTTTCCTTATTTGTTGTGTGTGATTGCATGCTTGGTTTATGATTAGATCATTTAGATTATGCAAACATAATTTAATCAGGAATTAAAATTTTCTAAAATTGGAGTTGTGTTGGGGCATTTAATTAAATAAGTTAATTCATTAAGATCACGCGCATTCTTAACAATTCTTCTTAATAGAAGCATCAAACGGGACACAATCGCCTGATTATCGTAAGTCTAAGATAATTAATTGGTTGGAAAGATCACAATTTTTCTTAGCACGCTTGCATATAACCAAAACACATAAAACAAGCGAGTGAACAAATAATTTCCTCCTTACACAAACATGGTCAAAGTAAAAAAAAATCAAACTAGCTTTGAGGTGTGAAGTTTTCCTAAGAAAACCCCCTATAATAGCAAATATTGTGCCTTTGCAATGAAATGCCAAAATTGCATAATCGAGAGGAAATTTTTTACTTTGACAATAAAAAACTTCAAATTTTATGGGACTTCCTACTAGGCGAAATATTAACGTTTTACCTTGAACTCAAAATGATAGTTTCCAACATTAATAGGACCAACAAGCATGTTTTTTAGGAGTTAGGCATTGAGGTGTCATCTCCACAGGGGAAGGACCTTTCTCGTAAAAATAAATAAATGCAATAACTCAAAGATGTTTAGACATTACGTGATCCACTATTTTAATAACTATCCCCTAAACCTAAAGTTAAAAAAACTCGAAACCAATGTATAATAATTTAATTGGTACCAATGCAAACATGTGAAGCAGAGGCAGTTTCAGCAAGAGAGGGCAATTTCGATTTCAGTTGCTCAGGTAACAAGTGAGATCTTCATTTACACAAATTGTGTTTATATTCCCAAACCACCTAATACACATACACCATACATAATACACACGAACCTATCTTTTTCCACCTTCAAAATCTTATCAAATTAATATTTTGTTATCAACCAATTTTATTCATCTAATAACTAATTGCAGATTGATTTATCACATTAAATTTTACATTATGACTTCAATTTTTGCTAATGCATGCTCTCTCTATCTCGAGATACATTCAATTTTTATAAAACAAAACCACCTCTCACAAAAATTGAATACACAAGTTTAAAGAAATAGAGATATATATAGACAAGAACATATATAAACAAAAACTTGAATCAACTGCTTATATGGTTGAAGAATTTCATCTTAATAGCAGAAACTAATGGGATTCATCGTAAAAAAATACGTTCCACATCAATTCAAATATTATTTCTAAATCTTCCAACTTACAAATGATTGATTTAGTACTTTTAACTCAAATAATGGACTGAAACCAAATTGTATAGTAATTTCACAACATAAATCAAAATATTTTTTATTGCAAGTAAATATATCTTGATGTACTTAGTTTTTTTTTAAAACTCATTATATAAATAGTGAAAAAGTTGAGAGCATTTTTGGTAGCATGATGGATAAAGACATGAGATCCAACAAAAGGTCTCAAATGGATTCAGTTGTGTCCAAAGTGGGTAGTAATAAAAGGATGAAGTGGCATAAAGCCTTAATCCTCTCAAAAGTTTCCACATAAATAATGAGTGATATATTTCCCATACTATTGATCAACCAAATGTGACATCCCGCTTAAAATAATAACGGGTGGCCAGCCCTATACTACACTAAATAAGGAATCTCAGATGGCTTAGTCTCAACATCAACAGACTATAACATAAATAGATAAGGCTAACTACCTGAAATTATACAAGCGAGATGCCAAAATTAAATAAAACATGCCAAGAACAACA
Source organism: Sambucus nigra (assembly GCA_949130495.1). Lineage (NCBI taxonomy): Eukaryota > Viridiplantae > Streptophyta > Magnoliopsida > Dipsacales > Adoxaceae > Sambucus > Sambucus nigra. The sequence goes on from OX422209.1 coordinate 209,015,018, forward strand.
AACCAACCATATAAATATCAAGAAATGGTAAAATGCACACAAGTACCATGATAAATGAAGTGCTAGAATAAAATGAAATGAGTATATACAAGGAAATATACCCGAATAAGCTGTCGGGTCACAGACAGTACAACATCCATGTGAAGAAATATAAACAACTATAAATAACTCTAAAGTATAATCCCGATGTACAAAATGAATCCTATCTAGATTTACAAAGAAATAGGAAGCGGCTACAATCCAAATCCCGCGACAGTCCGCACCTGTTACGGCTCCCAAAACTCTAGATAGAAAAGCATCCGGCATCCATGCGGTAGGACACCTGTAGTAATATATACATATAGTAGGAGAGGAATATAAACGAGTCAGAGCCCAAAGTGTAAAAATGTTTAGAAAGTGTGTTAACCGTGCATAATAAATCTAAATGCACTATTCATAATTAAAGTGGAGTCGCACTCTCGTGAAACCCCAAACTTACCTCTCATCTAACAACGCGCACTTATTCACATCCTGGAATCTTTTAATTAAGTTACCCCACATAAGGACATCCTACCTTACAATAGGCACGACCTATACCCACAAGACCTACCATTCTAACATAACCTAAGAATCCTTTCCATTTTAATCACACTTAATTATATTTACACATATGTGCCATATTAGGCTATAGTGGCTCTAAATTATTAACTTACACCAGCTATGAATCTTAATATGTTACACATTAACATTTGGCTTCAATATGTGAATTTATTCTCTAAATAACAAGAATGCAATATAATAAGGACAAAACTTCTCTCTAGTCTCAACATTGCATAGCGTTTCGTGCGTGGGCGAAATCCAAATAAGGACCCCCCCCCCCCCCCCGATGCATTACTCCTTGACAATGTCAATCGTAGGGATCCATTATGTCATACACACAAATACTACTACTGAAACTACAATAATCCAGATTACTATCTAAGAACAACCAAAAAGTATCCATTAAATCCTTGGGTCGATATCACCGAAATTGTCTCTAAGTGTGATACATCGACCCCCAACAATCTCGTACACCATAATCACCCAAGAGGTGTCCCTAGAAATTTTGTATCCTTTTTCACCTATGGGATATATAAATATATATATATATATATATATATATATATATATATAATTACTCTAAACATACACACACACACGCACACACACACACAAATATATATATATATATATATATATATATATATATATATATATATATATATATATATATATATATATACGGTCATTCATTCTCATAGCCATGTGTACATAACACACATAATGTACAATTGCCATACACATAATATAACTGGCTATAGAATGCCAAGTTACTGCACCATGCTATCATCTTCCAGGGCATCACTCATATACCATCCTGCGGACCACTGATGGGACTAAATATCACCCACTTCGTGGTCGAAACCAAATCACCACGCATGGGAAGCGATCATAGGTCCAAACCGTCAAGTGAGAACGAATCATACCCAAGACTTCTCACCCCCAAAATATACAATCACACAAATAAAAAGGGACGACTATGACCTGGGGAATATCCACACCCTACTCCTCATGTCAGGGGCTCACCCTCATCGCACAACTGCCCATGATATCATGTGTCGGGTATGCTCACAAAATAAGTATATATATTATTCACATGCACAATATATATACATCCATATGATCACATCATATAATTAAACCATCACGCACGGTATAGATATTCACACCATGGGTGCATACATACACAACTGCCCATGATATCATGTGTCGGGTATGCTCACAAAATTAGTATATATATTATTCACATGCACAATATATATACATCCATATGATCACATCATATAATTAAACCATCACGCACGGTATAGATATTCACACCATGGGTGCATACATACATACATATCTATTCATATATATATATATATATATATACCATCTCTCATGCGTTTGTATGAAATTTCTAAACTCGTCTATACATGTATATAATCCTCTTTATACTAGCCGTCACTCTAAACATATTAACTTAAATCGTTATGTAAGTACGATCCCTCACTTGAAGCGTATTCATCCATTGCTCCTATGATATGAATAGTCTTCCAATATTAAACATTAAGGTTATCACCCCAAAGTTTAATACATATAACAAGCCACCACACATCCCATTAATAACTAAATGCACATCGACGTATCCAATAACAATCCCGACTATCGGTATACACATGACTAATAGTCTACAAGCCTCAAGCTTAAACTTAAATTCATTTTAAGTATTGGAATCCCATTTTTTACTCACACAACCAATGATTTGTAAGCCTCAAGCTCGAAACTAAATTGATTTTTATGATCCCATCATATATTGGGATACCCATAGTTAATCACTCGTCGATATGTATAGACTAGTCCAACAATAAGTATACTCACAACTAATTACTGGAAAACAAATTAAACTTCTCTCACTTTAAATTACGGTTCAATGTCTCATAATGAACCCTTAACCTCAACACATTTACGGTTTATTCCTTGAGGTTATCATTACTAAAGATATACGACCTCTCTCTCTAATTGGTCCGCAATCCTAACTTAACTAGAATCCTATCGCTATAAGGATTCGTCACAACCGTCGACTTAAAATTTCACTTCGTAACCTCACTACTCTTTCAAAGGGTCCTAAGCCTTACGCCACAAATGAGCGCACTTCTAACCTCTAAATGGAACTACCATTCCTAATTAGATTTCTCACTACCTCAATACCACAACCCCAATGCAACTATATATTCCCAAACTACTTCGATCTTCTTCCCCCTCGATCATAACCTGTGAAAAAACTTCAATGATACTCCAAGACGTAACTCTCGCATCATATATATAAATTCCAAATAAAAAAACCCAATCGAAATGGATTAAAACTCACTCTAGAGAAATCAAGCAAAACTGCCCTGTTTCCGAATCGATTCGAACCCTCCGAATCGATTCGTTTCTAGCTGCGAATTGATTCTGCCCCTCCGAATCAATTCGGCCCAACTAGACCTATAAGTCTGCTACATACCGAATCGATTCGCTAGGGAAGAATCGATTCGGCCCTAAAGACCTGATGCTTCTGCAACCTAGCGAATCGATTCGCTAGGGCCGATTCGATTCAGCTTGTGCAGCAATATACGAAATGGGGTTAATTTCTTAGAACCCAAGCTTCCCAAAATCCAATGTATACACTTCCAACCATGAATCTTCATCCCAAACATGTTCCCAATATCAAGATCTATCCTATATCTAGTCTCATCAAATTATACACCCTTAAACCCAAGTGTAAACATCAAATACAAGATTTAAATACCCAAAAATCTAGGTTTTGCTATTTTACCCGAAATCCATTTCTTTTATCCACAAATTATGAAATGAAATACAAAAATTAATTATTTAGAAAGATTAAACACTTGCCTCGAAGTTGTAGAGGTTGAATCGTTCCTGAGAGAGCGTTTGGGCCGGAATCTCCAAGCTTGTTCGCGTCTCTCTTTCTTCCTTTCTTCTTCTTTATTTCTTTCTTCTTTTCTCTTTCTCTCAAATTAGATTGTCTTGATCCGTAAGCCTCTTAAGCCTGTAAAACAAAAGTTCTAGTTTTAATTGATAATACACACTTTAAATGACTCGTTTACTCCAATTCGAGTCAAACTGACTTAAAAATATTCCAGAACCGAAATAAAACCCAATGACAGTCATTTTGACTATCTCGACCCATCCGGAATTGATGGCGCACTCAGAATTATCATCCGACATACTTTATAATATGCTCAATTTTTGGACCTCAATTTCCAAATTTTAAAATTCTCCAATTTAAATAAATTTAATTTCTCAGCCCCAAAATCTTGGGGTGTTACAAATCTTCCCCCCTTACAAAAAATTTGTCCTCAAAATTTAGGTTATGCCTAGGACTTCGAATCTCATCTAGTCCTTACATCTACCCTCTAGATCACTATACCGATCCTTTCCAGTTCTCACATCGAACCCTATAACTTTAAAGTAATATTAGCTACCCAAGGAGCCCATACACCCCGTACCCGAGCTCAACTCGTAAGATAATAACCCGGCTTCACTAGCCTCAAATCATAATATAATTCTCAACAATTTTATCTATAGCAGCATTTTTAGTATATATAAAAGTTTGAAATTTCCAGTGGTTGAACCCTTCTCAATTCCTAACATAAGCTACATTCATGCGGGGGAGGTCTCGCAAGCGAAATACAAACAAGGAACCCTCCCAATACACTACTGTGTAGCCATGTCGGGGATTGAGATCAGTTGAACCAGGGTTAAAGTTTTATAAAAGATTTTTTTTTTAGTTTTAGATATTGCCCGAAGACCTATATAACAACATACTACAAAACAATTCCATGTCTTTTGACACACCAAATAAACACCTTATGCTCTAGACACAAGGCTTCAACAAACACACTATTATCACCAATAGCTAGTTCTCAAAACTAGCACAACCATGAGCTAAATTCCTGATCAACACTAATTCTGCTAAACTATGAACCTCCTCAGTTATACTAATCCTTTACATCACATTAAATCATTACTGCAAGGTAAGCCCTTCCCTCACTGGAATACCACAATTACCCTTCCTATACTATTCATAAAACAATAGCCCTATTGTTACCGCTCATTAATCTTAATGATCCGCACTTCCGAAAATAAATAGCATAGCTCTCTACTAGCTCACCACGAGACGATCTAATATTCCAAAAGATGCCATACAAAGGCCGCACCTGATCCTTCCATCCCCCAAGGAAAATTCTACACACATAGTGGTTATAACATCTAACCACTCATAAACCTTACATGCGACGCTCCTAATATCGCGCAAAGCATGAACTAAACCCAAATAAAGGTATTCTACCTTATACTTCCATAACCCAATTGTTTTACTTCATCCATGAATCCCTATTCAAAGTCCTCTACTACTCCGAGGACAATCTCTCTTCCTAAAGCCTATTTCTCCACAAGAGAAACATCTCCCCAAAAGTCCTTCCTAGGCATCTTGAAGGACAAGGCATTATTGCGACCCCCAACAATTCCTTCGTCATACTCAATGGACCCAAAACTCTAAATTTCTTACTCCCTCTTCCCAGAAGGCAATACTCCCGATATAGGGACAACTCCACACACCTCACATCGATAAAAGTCACCAACACCAGGTTTCCTAACAAATGTTAACGAATTTATCAATCTAAACCTACCAAGGGCTTCACTATTCGCTTCTCATCAATACTTACCTTATCGATCACAAAATTCGCCATTCGAGTAAATTTCCCCTTCTCACTCGACCACCGTCAGATAACCTTAAATCATCGCCAGAAATCTTCTCCTTATTTCCGCCTGAATCGAGGGAAACAAATACCTCCAGTTAAAGTGTACCCAAAATCTGTTATGGGCATTGCATCTCTCATCTTGTCCTTTCCTAGACGACTTATTCTTAGCGACGTCCGAGACGAAAACAACTGTGTCAGAACGTCGTTCAAATGAGTACACCTCGTAGAAGAAGATAAAAGTAGGGAGCAAAACAATCCTAATAGTAGGGCTCTACATCAAGAGCGTCAATGGAAGAACGCTAAAAACCCGCACAGATCCTAACGACTCTAGAACCTGATGCTCTGATACCATCTGTGACACCCCGCTAAAAATAATAACGGGTGGCCAGCCCTAAACTACATTAAATCAGGAATCTCAGATGGCTCAGTCTCAACATCAACAGACTATAACATAAATTGATAAGGCTAACTACCCGAAATTGTACAAGCGAGATGCCAAAATTAAATAAAACATGCCAAGAACAATAACCAAACCATATAAATATCTAGCAAAGGTAAAATTCACACAAGTACCATGATAAATGAAGTGCTAAAATAAAATGAAATAAGTATAGACAAGGAAATATACCCGAATAAGCTGTCGGGTCACAGACAGTACAACATCCATGGGAAGAAATATAAACAACTATAAATAACTCTAAAGTATAATCCCGATGTATAAAATGAATCCTATCTAAATTTACAAATTAATAGGAAGCAGCTACAATCCCAATCCCGCGACAGTCCGTACCTGTTACGGCCCCCAAAACTCTGGATAAAAAAGCATCCGACATCCATGCGGTAGGACACCTATAGTAATATATACATATAGCAGGAGAGGAATATAAATGGGTCAGAGCCCGAGGTGTAAAAATGTTTAGCAAGTGTGTTAACCGTGCATAATAAATCTAAATGAACTATTTCATAATTAAAGTGGAGTTGCACTCTCGTGAAACCCCAAACTCACCTCTCATCTAACAGCGCGCCCCTATTCGCGTCATGGAATCTTTTAATTAAGTTACCCCACATAAGGACAACCTACCTTACAATAGGCATGGCCTATACCCACAAGACCTACCATTCTAACATAACCCAATAATCCTTTCCATTTTAATCACACTTAATTATTTTTACACATATATATCATATTAGGCTATAGTGGCTCTAAATTATTAACTTACACCAGTTATGAATCTGAATACATTACACATTAACATTTGGCTTCAATATGTGAATTTGTTCTCTAAATAACAAGCATGCAATATAATAAGGACAAAACTTCTCTCTACTCTCAACATTGTACTGCATTTCGTGCGTGGGGCGTCTCGCAAAGCGAAATCTAAACAAGGAACACCCCTGATACACTACTCCTCGACAATGTCGATCGTAGGGATCCATTATGTCATACACACAAATACTGCTACTGAAACTACTATAATCCAGATTACTATCTAAGAACAACCTGAAAGTCTCCTTTAAATCCTTGGGTCGATATCACCGAAATTGTCTCTAAGTGTGATACATCAACCCCCAACAATCTCGTACACCATAATCACCCAAGAGGTGTCCCTAGAATTTTAATATCCTTTTCAACTATGGGATATATATATAGTCATTCATTCATTCATTCTCATAGCCATGTGTACAAAACACACATAATGTACAATTGCCCTACACATAATATAGCCGGCTATAGAATGCCAAATTATTACACCATGCTATCATCTTCCAGAGCATCACTTACATACCATCCTCGGGACCACCGGTGGGACTAAACATCACCCACTTCGTGGTCGAAACCAAATCACCACGCATGGGAAGCGGTCATAGCTCCAAACCGGCAATGAGAACGAATCGTACCCAAGACTTCTCACCCCCAAAATATACAATCACACAAATAAAAAGGGACGACTATGACCTGGGTAATATCCACACCCTGTTCCTCAAGCTAATGGCTCACCCTCATCGCTAATCTTCCCATGATAGCATGTGTCGGGTATGCTCACACAATAAGTATATATATCATTCACATGCACAATATATATACATCCATATGATCACATCATATAATTAAACCATCACGCACGATATAGATATTCACACCATGGGTGCATACATACATACATATCTATTCATATATATATATATATATATATATATACCATCTCTCATGCGTATGTATGAAATTTATAAACTTGGCTATACGTGTATATAATCCTCTTTATACTAGCCATTACTCCAAACATATTAACTTAAATCGTTATGTAATTACGATCCCTCACTTGAAGCATATTCATCCATTGCTCCTATGATATGAATAGTCTTTCAATATTCAATATTAAGGTTATCACCCCAAAGTTTAATTCATATAACAAACCACCACACATCCCATTAATAACTGAATGCACATTGACGTATCCAATAACAATCCCGACTATCGGTATACACATGACTAGTAGTCTACAAGCCTCAAGCTTAAACTTAAATTCATTTCAAGTACTGGAATCCCAATTGTTACTCACACAACCAATGATTTGTAAGCCTCAAGCTCGAAACTAAATTGATTTTTATGATCACATCATATATTGGGATACCCATAGTTAATCACTCATCGATATGTATAGACTAGTCCAACAATAAGTATACTCACAACTAATTGCCGGAAAATAAATTAAACTTCTCTCACTTTAAATTACGGTTCAATGTCTCATAATGAACCCTTAACCTTAACACATTTACAGTTTATTCCTTGAGGTTATCATTACTAAAGATATACGACCTCTCTCTCTAATTGGTCCGCAATCCTAACTTAACTAGAATCCTATCGCTATAAGGATTCGTCACAACTGTCGACTTAAAATTTCACTTCGTACCCTCACTACTCTTTCAAAGGGTCCTAAGCCTTATGCCAGAAATAAGCGCACTTCTAAACTCTAAATGGAACTACCATTCCTAATGAGGTTTCTCACTACCTTAATACCACAACCCCAATGCAAATATATATTCCCAAACTACTTCGATCTGCCCCCGCGATCATAACTTGTGAAAAACCTTCAAGGATACTCCAAGACGTAACTCTCGCATCATATATATAAATTCCAAATCGAGAAACCCAATCGAAATGGATTAAAACTCATTCTAGAGAAATCAAGCAAAACTGCCCTGTTTCCGAATCGATTCGACCCCTCCGAATCGATTCGGTCCTAGCTGTGAATCGATTCGGCCCCTGTGAATCGATTCGAACCAACTAGACCTGTAAGTCTTCTACATACCAAATCGATTCGCTAGGAGGGAATAAATTCGGCCCTAATGACATGATGCTTCTGCAACCGAGCATGTCGATTTGCTAGGGGCGAATCGATTCGGCTTGTGTAGCAAGCCACAGAATGGGGTTAATTTCTCAAAACCCAAGCTTCCCAAAATCCAATTTATACACTTCCAACTATGAATATTTATCCCAAACATGTTCCCAACATCAAGATCTATCCTATATCTAGTCTCATCAAATTATACACCCTTAAACCCAAGTGTAAACATCAAATACAAGATTTAAATATCCAAAAATCTAGGTTTTGCTATTTTACCCGAAATCCAATTCTTTTATGCACAAATTATGAAATGAAATACAAAAATGAATTATTTAGCAAGATTAAACACTTGTCTCGAAGTTGTAGAGGTTGAATCGTTCCCGGGATCGCGTTTGGGCCGGAATCTCCAAGCTTTTTATCCTCTCTATTTCTTCCTTTCTTCTTTCTTTCTTTCTTTCTTTCTTTCTTTCTTCCTTTCTCTTTCTATCTTTCTCTAAAATGATATTGGCTTGATCCGTAAGCCTCTTAAGCCTTTAAAACATAAGTTCCAGTTTTAATTGATAATACACACTTTAAATGACTCGTTTACTCAAATTCGAGTCAAACTGACTTAAAAATATTCCGAAATCGAAATAAAACCCAATGACAGTCATTTTGACTATCTCGGCCCATCTAGAATTGATGACACACTCAGAATTATCATCCGACATACTTTATAACGTGCTCAATTTTTGGACCTTAATTTCCAAATTTTAAAATTCTCCAATTTAAATAAATTTTATTTCTCCCAAAAATTTAATTTCTCAGTCCCAAAATCTTGGGGTGTTACACCAAAACACATTATCAACTAATCTACGGGCTATGAGAAAACTCCATATATAACATGTGATTATTGACAAAACTTATAGCAAAAAAAATCACCCCACTCAGGGATAGCTACCACAATTAGGGGGTTGTACAAATAAGTCAACATTATTTCACCCACAATTAATTATACCCAATAAATACATCCTATATATTATTTTTAAGAGATGACGGAGGTACTTAAAGGAGTTTAACCTTACAATAATAATATTAGTGCAACTCCAGTTTGCCAAATTAACTACAATTGAATTAAATTCATGATAAATATCGGATATTTGATATTTAGACCGTTTCAAATATTTTTTTCTTACAGGATTGTGTGTCTAATTTTCCATGAGGTTTTCATTCACCTCTAATCCTATCTACAACACATTATGAGTCTAATTTAATCTTAACATTTATAAGCCAAAAGGAGTAGCCGTTTTCATACCATTAATGAGTGCTATAATTTCAACTTCAATATTAGTTATGCGTGCATACAAATGGCCAAAAAAGGAAACAAACTTTCCCGCACTATTACGATGCCTCCACCGACTTCCCAGCCCTACTTTACCTTAGCGCATCCATCATAATTGAGCTTCCAACATGTGGATTTTTTACCCCTGTTTGATAAGTTTATTGACATTGGCACTATTGAAATTATTCTCCAATATGGTGAGATCAAATATGATTGGGGGAACGTGTCATGAAGATGCATACCATGCCACTCTAGATTACTTCAAAGCCATATGGTAATTTGATTAGTGAAAATTTTAGCTTTGTTCTCGAGTTTGTCACATCTCTTTAAAAGGCAATATGCACTGTATTTTTTTGAGGGTAAATTTCATTTAACATAAGAATTTATTAAATTGAGACTTTTAATATGGAAAGACAAATTTCTATGTAAAATGTGTGCTTACAAAATGTGTAGTTACTCATTGTTTATGTACACGCATAGACAACCTGAGATACCTTCTTGATGTTTAATTCAACTTGTGCATGTGGTATTAATTGTATAATAAAAAAATCTCATATACATAACCCCAATAAATATTATATTTCTAGTAGTTATATCAAAATATAGAAAAGCATACTACATCCATCTATATATGATATTTTTCTGGCCTTAATTTATGAACATTGTTCAAAACTTAAAATTTGTGTTTGAGATGAAATAACATAATAATATGATTGATACAAAAGAAATGGAGGATTTAAAAAAAATCAAAATGAATTAAACCCAAATCAACGCAAACAAATAAAAAAGTAAAAAACTCAGTATTCAACCTTTGCTCTTAATATTTGCACAATTTATGACTTGTCTTTAGAAGATAATATCAATAATGTACCTTTGTTCTTAATCATATTAGTGACTTTGACAATGATTTTACAAGACAATCATTGTATTTGTAGGCCCTACAAAATTCCATAGAAATCTCACAACACATTTTAGTTTTAAGCGAAAGAAATTCAAAAGAAAATAATAACTAAAATTCATGAAACCTAATTGAAACTCAAAACCAAAATGAATAAAAAAAATTCTCCCGAACTAAAATGTTTCCATAACTATACCCTAATACAAATCGTATCATTAAAGATGGTAATATAAACCCAAATAGTTTATATAACAAGGTAATTAGAATTAAATAACATCTATTTTTACCATTATCGAAATATCAAGGAATTTTTACTAACACAATAGCAAATACATATTCCAAACCATAATTTTATCAATCTAAGAAATTAGTTAGTTGCATCCATACTCTATAAGTTAGTTTTGTGAGAAGCATGGTTAGTTTTTCCAGCAATTATAAGGGATAAAAACTCTACAGTATATATATATACATACACAATAGTTTATGTGAATTACATCAAGGAGAAAACAAAATATATAAAAGAAATAAGGAATAAAAAATTATAATATTTTTATGACAATTCCCTTTTTAACAATAAAATGTTATAATACTGACTCTGCGTGGCTCAAGAATCAAACTTAGTATTGAGATTCAAGAATAAAACTTAGATCATAAAGAAATTAAACTTACTGCGACAAGAGCAAGCGTGTGAGTTGCTGTGACACCCTGCCTAATTAAACATTGGGTGATCAAGCCTTTATGAAATTAAAACACATTTCTCAAATGGTTCATTCTCAGCATCACTGTCGAAAACCTTTTAATTACTAATCACCTATGTGAAAATTAGACCAGTGCCAAATTTTATCTTTCTCAAAACAGATAAATCAACCATGCAGAACAACAACTCAATCAACAAAATTTATGTATAAGAGAACAAGAGTATTACCAAATAACCATCGTCTAGAAAATCCCAAAACAACAATAGAACAGCCACTAGTCTAAAACTAAACATCTGAGACTGATATTGGACCACAAGTCCATACATAGAATAGTGTGAGATCTTGCACTAGATCTGAAAGAGAGATATCGTCCAATCAAAATCCTGTAAGCATTCACTATGCTACAGCTTCGAGTCCCTAGAATGAAATCAGCATACATAGAGTCCTTGTGGATGGACACCTAAAAGATTTTGAAAATATTTTATAGCAAGAGTTAGTACTCAAAATCTTTTGAAAATATTTAGCCCATGTTTATCATAATATAAAATGCGGTTATTGATTACACATGTTATGTTCTCGTACACTCTCTTGAGTTTACTCACTACTTATCTATTGTGCACACCTAACGTTCTACACTTAGTGTACCTAGTCATATCTCCCAAGTTAACTAGGACTAAAGGAATCATCTGAATTTATGTATACCTAAGTTCTCATACCGCCCCTACAGTACATCCATTTCATTAATATCTCGAGAAGGTTAATTAATTCTCAAGTAACATTTCACCTATGTTATGTTTCAAAACTTCTCATTTAGTTTCACTACTAAATTTCTACAATTCTCCCAATTGATATCTTCCCACTTTTGTAATTAAGTTTCATTAGTTAAATTACTAATTAGATATTCTCCATCTAACCTTATGTTTCGTAATTAAGTTTCACTACTTAACTTACCAGTTTGATATGTATCGTTAGACACATCATATATTAATCTACTAATACACAGAAGTACAATATCATTCAGTATATATTTCACACACAATATATACTAAACATCAGTCATTACTATTATGCCCTTTTGACACACGTAATGGACTCTTGGTTCGGAATGATTCATCGACCCCAAGTAAGAATTGGTTCGAAATCATACATCGACCCCAATTATTTATATACACATATTCTGGCACGGATTCTTTCATCACGACGCCAGTTCGAAGGTTTGGTTCAGAATTTTACATCGACCCCAAACATATGATAACCCAATGTTAGTTCGGAATACTTCATCGACCCTAACATATAATAACCCCACGTTAGTTTGGAATACTTCATCGACCCTAACGTATAATAACCCTACGTTAGCTCGGAATACTTCATCGACCCTAACGTAGTTAATTTAGGTATACATCTCTCAACCTAATAGTTCATACAATTTAGTAGGTACACACCCGACTTATCAATCATACTTGTATATAATATTATATTCTCTTATATTAACCGTATCCGTCAATTTACAATTTCTCACTATCGCATTTATTTGAGTATTCACTCAACTCTAAGGGCCCTAGTTACCCCTCAGATATTATTTCAGTAGTTATTACTTACCCTACTGGTCTATCACTTGAATTGACTTTACCTTGCCTCATAGCTCAATTCCAAATTCCCCGATGCTCTACTCAATCGGTTTATTCTCGTCGGTCCATGATCCAAGTCCTACACCCAATGGCCTTACCGGGCTTCAACAATATACCTACTGGTCTTATTCTCACACCCATATAATTATAATATAAATCCTAGGATTCCCATTCATTCTCGGAAATCAAAGAACCCTTAACCAAGGAAAAATTCGAGAAAAACACCTTAAGTCGATCGATCGACCTGATCGATCGATGGACATTCAAGATCGATCGATCTGGGGCAGTAGCAGTTCGTCTTATTCGTTAATTTCTTATCCCGTTAACAAACCACAAAACTTCATTATAGTATACCAAACTTCGACCCAATTATCCTAACGTGTTCCCACATATACTAGGACAATTTCTAACATTTCAAATACATCAAAACCTCAATTCATTTAAAGAAATAGGGAATTAAACTCAGAATTTCTTAAAACCCTAGTTATGGGGTTCTTCCCATATATTCATTCAAAACCTAGATTTTATTTCAAAATAATTATCAAATCAGCTTTGAATATTATTCCTCTATATATGTTAAATCATTCTACATGCGATTCCTATCCCAACATGCATAAATATAATTCTTTTCTTTCCAAGATATTGATTTAACAAAACTAATCAAAAACCTTACACATGGGCATTATAACTTTATAATTTTTTTTGTAATAAACAACTTGCCTTGACATAAGGGTTTTGATTTCGTGAAGTTGATGATGGATTGATGCTTCTCTTCTTCAATCCTTCCTCCTTTGGCTCCTAGGATGCAAGATCTAAACCCACCCTCTTCAAAAGCATATTCTAAGCCTTGAGAATGATTTGCTCCTTCTCTCTAATGTTCTTGGTGTTTACGTTGGTGTTCTAACCCTAACCCCTCTTTCATACGGCTGAGAAGAGACTCTCAAATTCATAGGTCTCAATGCCCTCATATGTTAAAATGCCAAAATGCGCCCGAACGGTCTCGATTTAGTACAAAATTAACCCGGGACTCAACTAGTACCCCGGGGTATACTATTTTCAGTAATTCGACCCTTATGGTCTCATCTGTGACCTCTAAATTATCATTTGATTCACTTAAAAATATATTACTCATTCTCACCCCAAAATGGTCTACACGTGCTAAGTAACTATTTACTACTCGCGCTAAGTATATAGAGAGAGGCAATATTAATCAGTATCCATCTCTCGATTAATACTCCATATTCACAATTATTAATAAATATCCCTAAATTAGTTTTCTTGCATAATTTAAATCAAATCGTATTTTCTCATTTAATTCTCTAATTTAATTAAATATAAATACTCAGAAATACGGGGTATTACATACTTCCTCCCTTACAAAGGAATATCGTCCTCGAAATTAGGATAAGACTGGTATTAAGACTAAGGACCTGAAACATCACTGCCTCCTCTAATACCCAAAAATCAAATCATATCGTCCTAAGGGTCGCCCCAAGTACATGCCTTGCTTCATTATAAACCCTTATCGCATGTTATCCATGCCTCATATATTATAATTTAGTCTCACTACTTAATATCTCCATAGATTTTTCCCAATCTACGTTAACTCTTGAAATTAAGTTTCTCCCTACTTAATTTACCCTTTTGATCTATATCTCTATATATAGCATCTATGTGTCTACTATCACTCATAAGTAGAATATTTTAAGGTATATATTTCACACACAATATATACTATAAGGAAAATTGGTCCGGCAAAATCATCAACCCCAATCGTCCAATCATTTACGTTGGTCCGAAAATCCCTCGACCCTAAGGTAAATGTAATTCATATGTTGGTTCAGACCTTCCGTCGATACCAATTTTTACAATCCATCATCAATTTCTTTCGAAAAATCATCGAACCCAAATCGATCTTTCATGTATTGGTCCGGAACATCATCGACCCCAATACAGAATTAAGCATACTTATTATCGCACATAAGTAGGAAAATCATAAGGTATATATTTCTTACACATAACATATACTATCAACACTTATTTTATAATCACCCACTTCTATAACACTTTTGGGGTTATTGGCTCGGAATCCCACCTCTATCACCAATAGTGATTTGTTATATTGTCTCGGAATCACACCTCGAGAACCAATATATGTATATATATCTCATCACACATGAGTAGATAATTTAGGAGCTTTATATTTCAGACTTCATATATTCTAAAATGTCATACTCCAATAGAATGTCCTCATATCACGCATTAAGGACTAAGAGTTTGGAATATCTCCTCGAACCACACCTCAAATACATATAAGTTCATAATAGGTACCCACGAACCTAATCCTTATTTATATTCCATATAGGCACACTCACATTACCTATAAATATGCTCATATAGGTATACATTTAACCTATGAATTGATCAGTGGGTTCTACCAAAATTCCACTATCTTTAGAGAGCAGTATCTTCCTTTCTCATAGCCATGGAGTCATAGGTGATACAACATACCCAAAATAAAACTTCATCTCCACTCCTCCCTGACCATCTCTCACATGGTGGGATTTTAGGATTTCATCCTGATTCACAACAATATAGAGCAGCACCTTGCACTTGTGCACTCTTCCTTTCCAACGACATACTAGTCCATCCCGATCAACCCATTCTGCTACCCCAATGGAATTTTTACTTAGTTATGATGTTCACATCCCATCCATAAATTATAAGTCCGCCTATTCATTTCATCACTGGAAACGTAGGTTCACTACCCAATTCCAGTTGCTCATTTCGCGCCCATCTTTCTCTATCAACTAGTGGTGCGTCTGGAGACAATGTCACTATGTCCCTTCCTCAACATCGCTTCCCACTTACGTCATATTTCCTCAAGTGGTACTCTATTCCCCTTTCTCTCCGGGTATGTTATACTTTACAATCCAAGTGCTCTTCGTAATTGGCGTACTTTTAGGATTGATTACCTTATAAGAATCAACATTTTTGTAACGCGTAAGTCACTCTCAACACTTAGTCAAGTAGCACCTTGCGTTACTTCTTCATAACAGTTAGGTCTCCTATATCAAGAGATGACTTTTGAACGGCTTCCCACCCACTCTTATCCCATAGTGTGTGTTATCTCTATCAGCACATATAAGCTTGGATTATCGTCTTTCTCCCGTGACGTTCAATCCATTTCATCAATACGACTTGCCTCATAACTTCCCCATCATCGTACTTATCAAATAATATTTTCCACATCCCTCTATCTCGGATGACTAAGAAGTCCAATTGACTAGGGCGCCCATACACCCTCTTCTTTGTGCACATTTGCAAAAATAATGCAATCTTCGCACTCGTAACCAGCTTTTCCTCAACTCTCGCCTTGTTTTCACGGCGTGACTATAAACTTGGGGGTATTCTCAATCTTCAATAGACTAAAAATCAAATTATTGCCCACAAAATCCCACTTATCCCTTAGTGGTGAGATAAGCTTTTCAGTGATTTCCCACAACACTACCGGCTCCACTAATGCCCTAGCATCTAACAACGCCTCTTCTCCTGACGTGCATAAAAACTCAGTCGTATCCCCTTTCGCAACCGAACTTAAACAAGGGACTTCTCCCAATGCATTATTATTGAGCATTGTCAGAACAACACATATTCGAGATACTCAACTTCCATCCCCCGATAATAGGTACGACCATACTCCAACATCTCTAAAGGAGTCAAGTGGCACTGCGCTTACACTATCACTGAGTCATTAGCTCTAATCCCAACAATGAGCTCGATCTCTTCGCTCAGCGGTCATACGACATACCTTGAATCATATCATTAAGGTCCCTACACACCGGGATCAATCACTATGAGACATCCATAATCTCTGAAGTCTCCAACATACTGATGAATAATACGAGCTCGACCCTCTTTCAGGTGAGGCATCGTTATATACTTTATTCACTCGACGCTAAAACTCATATACCTTTTTACCCATCGCACTGGTGGTTCAAATGGTTCCCGAACATAACACGCTTTTCCTTCTCGGAACGCAAAACTTATCGGAATTATTATTCCCTTAAATAACTTCAGGCAAGATCAAAATGCGTGGTCTCACGTCCCACATGAGACATCTTTTCATAAATCCCCTTATTCTGGGCCACAATGACCGGTTTAGGGTATTCCTCCTCTTGGACTTGGCAGCCTCGATTCTGAACACTATCATCATGGTTCCCTTAGTTCCGCTGACCAAGATGAATGCATTATTTGACTTAACAGTCCTGACTTAGAATCAATTCAGTAAATTCCCCTAGTGGGTTTCAACTTATGGCTTGCACTAGCCCCTTTACATTTAGTCTTACTCTTAGACTAATTCCTTAAAATCTTTTAGCTCCGCTCACCTAAGAGCATTTTCATCAACCTTGTAAGAAGCATCGTACTGCCATCATAAACATAAGTCGTCCAAGTAGAGTTTTCCCAAAATTGCGGGCGACAACAACTCGTGAGTCCATTCTCTCAAGGGATCTTTTTCCTTTGTACCTATCTCATCGGGTACAAGTTCACTTCAACAGATAAATTTCTTTCTCACAATTGGCCTCTACCGGGCTTTCACGTGATGGGTTCAGAAATTTCCATTTACTTCACTTCTGAACCATCATTGGAGGAATTTGTGGTCAAACTATACCCAAGATCCCTCTATTTGTACACTGACCCTCGGTCCGGATGTGGTGATTGGTATCCCCACCACGTCGCCTTTATAAAAATTTACACAAATTTTCACTTATGAGTACTTCTACTCTATCCTTAATGCCAAGACCTCTGGACATTCCACATCCATTGGTTAACATGCACAATCGACGTTTTATCAAATCTTTCACGGTTTATTTTCTTCAAAGGTCCTTCAAACCTCCTCCCATTATCACCGTGTTGGGCGGTCAGATTAGTATCACCCTTTGCCGTCACGGTGCTTGGAAAATGACTGGGACGACCCAACAGTCCTTGCAGCATTTACTTCCATTACACACTATGAGTGACCTCGACAACGGTCATCTCTTCCACGATTATCATCTTCGAACATTTAATGCTTCATACCGAGCCCCTTCCTCCTGTAGCGCTTCCAACGCCTATACCGGTCCTACCACCATGTTCGATGTAGTATACTCAATCGAACTTGTATCAATATAACTTCATCTACTGAATAGTAGGAGATCGTAAACCACGTATGTAGAGGAGTACAACAATCATAAGATAGGGCTCTATATCAATCAAACGATATGGTGAAAATGTAGTAAGTTGTATAGATCCTATGGACACTAGAACCTAATGCTCTGATACCATGTGTGATACCCCGCCTAATTAAACATCGGGTGATCAAGCCTTTATGAAATTAAAACAGGTTTCTCAAATGGTTCATTCTTAGCATCACTGTCGAAAACCTTTTAATTACTAATCACCTACGTGAAAATTAGACCGGTGCCAAATTTTATCTTTCTTAAAACAAATAAATCAACCATGTGGAACAAAGTATAACAATAACCATGTACTACAACCCAATCATCAAAATATAAGTATAAGAGAACAAGAGTATTACCGAATAACCATCGGCTAAAAAATCCCAAAACAACAACAGAACAACAACTAGTGTAAAACTAAACATCTAAGACTGATACCGGACCACAAGTACATACATAGAATAGTGTGAGATCTTGCACTAGATCTGAAAGAGAGATATCGTCTAATCAAATTTCGATAAGCATCCACTGTGCTACAGCTTTGAGTCCCTGGAATGAAATCAGCATACACGGCGTCCCTATGGTTGGACACCTAAAAGGTTTTGAAAATATTTTATAGCAAGAGTTAGTACTCAAAACATTTTGAAAATATTTAGCAAGTGTTTATCACAATATAAAATGCGGTTATTGATTACACATGTTAGGTTCTCATACACTCTCTTGAGTTTACTCAGTACTCATCTATTGTGCACACCTAACGTTCTACACTTAGCCTTCCTAGCCGTATCTCCCAAGCTAACTAGGACGAAAGTAATTATCTGAACTTATATATACCTAAGTTCTCGTACCGCCCATACAATACATCCATTTCATTAACATCTCGCGAAGGTTAATTAATTCTCAAGTAACATTTCACCTATGTTATGTTTCAAAACTTCTCATTTAGTTTCACTATTAAATTTATACAATTCTCCCAATTAATATCTTCCCACTTTTGTAATTAAGTTTCACTACTTAAATTACTAATTATATATTCTCTATCAAACCTTACGTTTCGTAATTAAGTTTCACTACTTAACTTACCAGTTTGATATGTATCGTTAAACACATCATATATTATTCTACTAATACACAAAAGTAGAATATCATTAAGTATATATTTCACACACAATATAAACTAAATTTTATCCATTATTATTATGTCCTTTTGACACACGTAAAGGACTCTTAGTTCGGAATGATTCATCAACCCCAAGTAAGAATTGGTTCGGAATGATACATCGACCCCAATTATTTATATACAAATATTTTGGATCAGACTCTTTCATCACAACACCAGTTCGAAGGTTTGGTTTGGCATTTTACATCGACCCCAAACATATGATAACCCAATGTTAGTTCGGAATACTTCATCGACCCTAACATATAATAACCCTACGTTAGTTTGGAATACTTCATCGACCCTAACGTATAATAACCCTACGTTTGCTCGGAATACTTCATCGACCCTAACGTAGTTAATTTAGGTATACATCTCTCAACCTAATAGTTCATACAATTTAGTAGGTACACACCCGACTTATCAATCATACTTGTATGTAATATTGTATTCTCTTATATTAACTGTATTTGTCAATTTACGATTTCTCACTATCGCATTTATTTGAGTATTCACTCAACTCTAAGGGCCCTAGTTACCCCTCAGATATTATTTCAGTAGTTATTACTTACCCTACTGGTCTATCACTTGAATTGACTTTACCTCGCCTCATAGCTCAATTCCAAATTCCCCGATGCTTTACTCAATCGGTTTATTCTCGTCGGTCCATGATCCAAGTCCAACACCCAATGGCCTTACCGGACTTCAACAATATACCCACTGGTTATATTATCACCCCCATATAAGTATAATATAAATCCAAGGATTCCCATTCATTCCCGGAAATCAAAGAACACTTAACCAAGGAAAAATTTAAGAAAAACACCTTAGGTCGATCGATTGGCTCCTGGGTTTGATCGATCGACATTCAAGATCGATCGATCGATATGGGGAAGGAGCAGTTCATCTTATTCGTTAATTTCTTCTCCCATTAACAAACCTGCAAACTTCACTATAGTACACCAAACTTCTACCCAATTATCCTAACGTGTTCCCACATATACTAGGACAATTTCTAAAGTTTCAAATACATCAAAATCTCAATTTATTTAAAGAAATAGTGGATTAAACTCAGAATTTCTTAAAACCCTAGTTATGGTGTTCTTCCCACATATTCATTCAAAACCCAGATTTTATTCCGAAATACTTATCAAATCAGCTCTGAATATTATTCCTCTATATATGTTAAATCATTCTACATGCGATTCCTATCCCAACATGCATAAATATCATTCTTTTCTTTCTAAGATATTGATTTAACAAAACTATTTAAAAACCCTACACATGCTGTGACACCCCGCCTAATTAATCCCGGGTGATCAGTCCTAAATCAAGTTAGAACAGGTTTCTCATTTGGTCCATTCTTAGCATCACTGTCGTCTTATTAAATTACTAACCACCTAAGTGAGAAAAATAGACTGGTGCCAATTTTTATCTTTCATTATTTAAACAAAAACCCATGAGGAAAATAAAATAATACAACAATCACAGATAACTGAATTAATCATCCACAGGTAAAAATAATTAACCGAATAAACCATCGGTCCAAATAATAATAAATCCCGTAAAGACAAGAATGAACTCCCAACAAGTCTAATACAAATAAACGGAATGTGAGCGACATGATCGAATAACTAATCATGAATTTCTACATTAAGATCGAAGAATGAGGCGTCTATCAAAACCTCGCAACATCCACATATGCTGCAGCAACGGATCCCTGGAATTTAGTCAAGGCTGGCGTCCCTGTGGCTGGACACCTAAAATGTTTTGAAAATAGATTTATAGCAAGGGTTAGTACCCAAAACATTTATAAAACATTTAACAAATGATTAACTTGCAGTAATAAATAAATATGCATGCTCTTCATATTCTAGTTAGTATCGCACTCTCTTGAGGACTTCCTTACCCCTCCTCTAATGTACACTACTAACACTTTAATTAAATTACCGAGTTATTCATCTCATGACTAGATAATTAACATAGTTTCTTTATACCCACCCTACTCTAACTGAGTATATAGTGATGATGATTTTTAAGTTATTAGTAACATCAACTTAACTAAAACATTTCCCTTTTTAAATTCATATAACTTCTACACTTTTTATACATATGAAACCACTCATATTTTTCATTACTAACCCGTATATAATTAATTATTCAATTATATACTTATAATCATATTTCAGCATTCACAATCATACTGTAATATATTTAACAACTTGCATCCACCCGAGTAAAATACTCACAGAATATAAATTCTATAAAATGATATCCCACTAGGTACAATCACATAGCCTAGTTATCCCAAGTCAGAATTTCACCCCAACTTGATAAAAATAAATAATTGGAGGCGGTCATATTCTTTCCCTGAAAGTGAGATGTCCCTCACCCATATAATGGACGCTATGACCTTGGGAATATACTCACCCTACTCCTCAAGCTATGGGATTCATCCACTACGCACAACCTCCCCCTATATCACTATAGTATAAAATATCTAATCACTGATATTAATGTACACACCATATATATATACTATCACATCCGTATAAATATAAAAGTCCCGGTTATACCGTGCGGTAAATCCGTAACATAAGCCTATTAAAATTATTAAGAGTTTATGGTCCAACTCTAAATATTAATTAAATTGCACCTTAATTAATTAAGTTACTTTTGGTGTCGCCCCCACCATAAATTTGGACGTACTCTCGTAGCCCAAAATAAATTTACCCGAGTCAAAATCCCCGACTCTAATTTATTAGCCTCTGCCTAATTAAATTATTACATTTCGGTTTCGCTCAACCAAATTTTTCTGCCTCAAACCTTAATTAATTTATCTACAATTAATTAGATTTAAACTCATGTATTTAATTTCTCAATAATTAATTACATAAGATTTTTATATGAATTTCCCTAATCCCGTTTTTTTACTAATGGGCCAAGCCCAAGTGACCTAAATGCCCCCCGAGTGGGCCCGACTATGTCTAAAAACGTCCTGTGACCCGTTTACTACCCCGGGTACACTTTTCCGACTATCTCGGCCCATCCGGACTCAACTGTACACTCAGAATTTGCATCCGAATTAATTTATAAAAATACTTATCCCCCACCCAATATAGTCTATACCGACTTCCGGATGTGATAAGTACATACCTCGTCATTAATACTCGAAACGACGTAATTACATTATTACTATTCACTAAGTAAATAAGTTTTCCTAAATATTAACCATTCAATCCCAGATTAATATTTATATATTATTTTACCATAAATAAATTCATTAAATTACAACACACTAGTAATTTAGAATTTCCGAATTAATTAAATTTTAAATGAACCAAAAATGCGGGGACCAAAAATACGGGGTGTTACATACTCCCCCCCTTACAAAGGAATTTCGTCCGCGAAATTAGATCGTACCTGCGGTGAAAAGCTCTGGATATTGTTCCCGCATATCCTCCTCCCGCTCCCAGGTAGACTCGTCAACATTGTGATGACCCCACTGTACTCTAACCAATGGAACAACCTTGGATCGCAATTTCTGCTCACTATGATCCAGAATAGCTATCGGCCTCTCCTTATACGAGATGTCTGGCTGTAAGTCGATCTCCTCGAGTGGAATGTGCCAAAAGGCTCTCTCGCTCCTTCGATATTTCTTCAGCGATGCCACATGGAATACATCGTGTATCCGCTCAAGATGTTCTGGTAACCCAAGCTTATACGCCACCGGTCCCACCCTCTCAATAATAGGAAAAGGTCCTACGTACCGCGGTGCTAACTTACCCTTCTTGCCGAACCTCATCATCCCTTTCATAGGGGATACCCGGACTAAAACCTGGTCCCCAACTTCTAGCTCCACATGTCTTCGAGAAGCATCAGAATAACTCTTCTGCCTGTCCTGAGCTATCCGAATCCTTCCTCGAATCAACTCTATCTTGGCAGATGTCTCCTGGACAATCTCCGGCCCCAAGAGTTTGTTGTCCCCCACCTTTATCCAACAAGCGGGCGAACGACAAGGTCTCCCGTACAGTGCCTCAAACGGTGCCATGCCAATCGTGAATTGGTAAGAGTCGTTATACGCAAACTCTACCAAAGGAAGATATTTCTCCCATCCTCACCCGAAGTCCGAAATGCACATTCTGAGCATGTCTTCCAGCATCTGATTAACTCTTTCAGTCTGTCCGTCAGTCTGTGGGTGATACGCTGTACTCAAGCGCAACTCTGTGCCCAATGCCTCCTAAAAGCTCTGCCAAAAGTGGGCGACAAAGATTTTGTCTCGATCGGATACAATATTTATTGGTACCCCATGCAGCTTAACAATCTCTGCTATGAATAGCTGTGCATAACGCATCGTCTCAAAGTCTGTGCGTACCGGCAAAAAGTGGGCCACCTTAGTCAACCGATCCACAATAACCTATATGGAGTCGTGACCCCTCTGCGATACAGGTAACCCTGTGATGAAGTCCATGGAGATGCTTTCCCACTTCCACACGGGAATTTCTAACGGCTGTAGCATCCCTGATGGTCTCTGGTGGTCAACTTTCACAAGCTGACACGTGGCACATTTCGAAACAAACTCCGCTATGTTCCGTTTCATCCCTGCCCACCAATACTGCCTCCTCATAACTTGGTACATTTTATCCCCACCGGGATGTACCGCAAATTTTGAACCATGGGATTCTGCCATAACAGCGTGTCTCAAATCCTCATCCTCTGGCACCATTAACCTCCCATTAAAGCGTAGGCCTCCTTCTGAGCTAATTGAGTAACCCTCTGCTCCCTCAGCTAACAACTAGCCCACCCTATCCCGGCAAATCTGATCCTATGCCTGAGTCTTCACAACTCGCATAATGATCTCGGGTGTGATGGATAATGATGACATGCAAGCCTTGGCTACGTCATCCTAATATCGAAGCTCTCTCCACTTCGCTTTCCATACCTCCCATATCTCCCCAGTCGGCCTTCGGCTCAATGCGTCTGCTACCACATTGGCCTTACCGGGATGATACTGAATATCAAACTGGTAGTCCTTCACGAATTCTAGCCACCGCCTCTGCCTCATATTCAGATCCTTCTGTGTGAAGAGATACTGAAGTGACTTGTGATCCGTGAATAGAGTAAACTTCTCTCCTAAAAGATAATGCCTCCATATCCTCAAAGCAAAAATGACAGCTGCCAACTCTAGGTCGTGAGTGGGGTAATTCCTCTCGTGGGGCTTTAGCTTCCTGGAAGCATAAGCTATAGACCTTTCCTCCTGCTGGAGCACACCCCCAAGACCCCATAAGGATGCGTCTGTGTAAACCCGATACTCTAGCCCTCCCTTCGACAATGCAAGCACGGGTGAAGATGTCAACTTGTCCTTTAGCTCGTCGAACGCTAATTGACAATTATCATCCCACTTGAAAGGTACCCCTTTCCGAGTCAGATTCCTCAAAGGTCCTGCAATCTTAGAGAATCCCTTAATGAATAGCCTGTAGTAACCGGACAAACCCAGAAAACTGCGCACCTCGGTCGGTGTCGTGGGCTGTCCCCACTCCCTCACCACCGACACCTTATTCGGATCCACTGCAATACCCTGATTTGACACGACGAGACCAAGTAACTGTACCTCCCGTAGCCAGAATCCACACTTCCCTAATTTGGCGTAGAGCTGATGATCCCTCAGTGTCTGTAAAACCATGCGCAGATGCTCTGCGTGCTCCTCCTTGGTGCGCGAGTAGATTAGGATGTCATCAATGAACACGATGACAAACTGATCTAGGTACTCCTTGAAAACCTTGTTCATGAGATCCATGAACACTGCAGGTGCATTGGTGAGCCCGAAGGGCATCACCCTGAACTCATATGATCCATACCGCGACAAGAAAACGGTCTTAGGAACATCCCCCTCTCGGATACGCAGTTGATGATACCCTGACCTCAAGTCGACCTTGGAGAAGTAAGATGCCCCTCTCAACTGGTCAAATAAATCATCAATCTGAGGTAACGGATATTTATTCCGTATCGTCACCTTGTTCAGCCCCCTATAATCCACGCACAAGCGGAGTGAGCCATCTCGCTTCTTTACAAACAACACCGGCGCACCCCACGGCGATGTACTCCACCGAATAAAACCCTGACCCAGTAGTTGCTGAATCTGTTCCCTCAATTCCCGCATCTCTGAAGGGGCCATACGGTAAGGTGCCCGAGCAATCGGCCTCGTCCCCGGTGTCAAATCGATAACAAATTTGATTTCTCTGCTGGGTGGTAATCCTGGTATCTCCTGGAATACATCCTCAAAGTCCCTCACTACAGGAATAGAGTCTAAAGGGACTACCACCTCCTGTGAGGTTTCCTCCTCAATGTAATATAAGTGAGTGCGCGACCCTCCCTCAGGAAGCGGCATTGCTATCAGGAACATCTCCTGTCCCGGAATGGAGAACACGATTGTCCTCTCATAACAATCCATTGTAGCCCGGTAACCTGCCAACCAATCCATGCCCAAGATGACATCATACCCCTCCATATCTAACACTAAGAGGTCTGCTGCTAAACTAAGCCTCCCAATCAAAATGTCTACTCCTCGACAAATCGAGCGAATCAAAGCCCCGCTGCCTACTGGCGACTCTACACTTATACGGAGGCTACCCGCTGTCTCTAATAACCCAGCCCGTTTAGCAAAATTAGATTTAATGAATGAATGTGATGATCCCGTGTCAAAAAGAATTCTACCCTCATGACCATGAATGAAAAACATACCCTCAACCGCTGGCGGCGCCTGCTGTGCTGGAGGATTGGGAACATCCCGAACGTTATACACACGTCTGTAGTGCATCTGCCCCTGCTGCTGTGGGGCGGGTGGAGCTGGTGCTGCTGGCGGCATCTGACCCTGTTGCCCCTGCTGGGCACCCTGCTGATGGCCTCTGCCCCTCTGCGGGCACTCCCTCTTGAAGTGTCCTGGTTGGCCACAGGCGAAACAGCGTTTCTGGTCGTCACCCTGCCGTTGGCCCTGCTGGCCCTGGCGTTCCCCCATTGTTCCCTTGGCCCTGACGGCCCGGAGGAATCTGTTGTTGCTGATTAGGGCCTGGTTGCCCCTGCCTGAACCCCTGTCCTCCCGGTCGGAACCCACCAGGCTTAAACTTCTTAGCCTGATTCCCTTGCTGAATGATAATCTGCTGCTGTGTGCCACTTGTCTCACTACTAGTAACCGCCTTGCCCTGCTGGCTCGGCTCACCTGCCTTCTTGTTTCCCTCAGCATGGAAACGATGATCCTGGCAATGTACAAGTGCGGCATTAACGACATCTGTATAAGTCACTAACGCCGGATTTCCAATCAAGCGCTGCCTGATCCTCCAGGCTAAGCCATCCATGAACTTTGACTTCTTTCGCTCCTCATCGCTCACCTCATTCGGCACAAAGTTTGCCAAACAGGTGAACTCCTCCTCATATTCTGCCACTGACCTGTCACCCTGTACCAACTCGCTGAATTTCTTTCTCATCTCAGACTCTACTGCTGGAGGGAAGTACTTGCGGTCAAACCGCACCCAGAATTCAGAAATCGGGATCAAATCCCGCTCCTCAGCGGTGGTAAGGGACTCCCACCACTGTAAGGCTGCCCCCGACAGACGGAAGGTAGCCAGCATCTGTTTCTGCACCTCTGTACCCTCTAACATGCGCAGATGGCGCTGAATGTTCTTCTTCCAGTCACAAGCCTCCACCACATTGCCCTTCTGAAAGGTCTCCCTCACTCGCTGCCAAGACGGTGGTCCCACTGGAGCCTGAACTGCTGGAGTCATTGGAGGCGGTGCCTGGGGCAGTGGAAAATGAGCTGCCATAACTCGCATCGCTGTCTCGACCGCTTGGGCCACTATCACTGCCACCTGAGTGGTAGAAATCAACTCGGGTGGGGGTGGTGGTGGCGGTATCTGTGGCTCCTGGCGAGCCTCCCTCATCTCATCTCTAGCCTCATCCCTCTCCGCTCTCTGTCTCTTTGGTGTCATCTGAAATAGATGGAATTGTATAAGTACACAATTTATACAAAAACTAATAGCAGAATACGATATCTCACAAGCGGAAAATATAATCAACAGTCCTAATAATAGGGCTCTATAACAACCGAACGCTACGCTGAAACGTAGAAATCTGCACAGATCCTAAGGACACTAGAACCTGATGCTCTGATACCATCTGTGACACCCCGCCTAATTAATCCCGGGTGATCAGTCATAAATCAAGTTAGAACAGGTTTCTCATTTGGTCTATTCTTAGCATCACTGTCGTCTTATTAAATTACTAACCACCTAAGTGAGAAAAATAGACTGGTGCCAATTTTTATCTTTCATTATTTAAACAAAAACCCATGCGGAAAATAAAATAATACAACAATCACAGATAACTGAATTAATCATCCACAAGTAAAAATAATTAACCGAATAAACCATCGGTCCAAATAATAATAAATCCCGTAAAGACAAGAACGAACTCCCAACAAGTCTAATACAAATAAACGGAATGTGAGCGACATGCTCGAATAACTAATCATGAATTTCTACATTAAGATCGAAGAATGAGGCGTCTATCAAAACCCCGCAACATCCACATATGCTGCAGCAACGGATCCCTGGAATTTAGTCAAGGCTGGCGTCCCTGTGGCTGGACACTTAAAATGTTTTGAAAATAGATTTATAGCAAGGGTTAGTACCCAAAACATTTATAAAACATTTAATAAATGATTAACTTGCAGTAATAAATAAATATGCATGCTCTTCATATTCTAGTTAGTATCGCACTCTCTTGAGGACTTCCTTACCCCTCCTCTAATGTACACTACTAACACTTTAATTAAATTACCGAGTTATTCATCTCATGACTAGATAATTAACATAGTTTCTTTATACCCACCCTACTCTAACTGAGTATATAGTGATGATGATTTTTAAGTTATTAGTAACATCAACTTAACTAAAACATTTCCCTTTTTAAATTCATATAACTTCTACACTTGTTATACATATGAAACCACTCATATTTTTCATTACAAACCCGTATATAATTAATTATCCAATTATATACTTATAATCATATTTCAGCATTCACAATCATACTGTAATATATTTAACAACTTGCATCCACCCGAGTAAAATACTCACAGAATGTAAATTCTATAAAGTGCTATCACACTAGGTACAATCACATAGCCTAGTTATCCCAAGTCAGAATTTCACACCAACTTGATAAAAATAAATAATTGGAGGCGGTCATATTCTTTCCCTAAAAGTGAGATGTCCCTCACCCATATAATGGACGCTATGACCTTGGGAATATACTCACCCTACTCCTCAAGCTAGGGGATTCATCCACTACGCGCAACCTCCCCCTATAGCACTATAGTATAAAATATCTAATCACTGATATTAATGTACACACCATATATATATACTATCACATCCGTATAAATATAAAAGTCCCGGCTATACCGTGCGGTAAATCCGTAACATAAGCCTATTAAAATTATTAAGAGTTTATGGTCCAACTCTAAATATTAATTAAATTGCACCTTAATTAATTAAGTTACTTTTGGTGTCGCCCCCACCATAAATTTGGACGTACTCTCGTAACCCAAAATAAATTTACCCGAGTCAAAATCCCCGACTCTAATTTATTAGCCTCTGCCTAATTAAATTATTACATTTCGGTTTCGCTCAACCAAATTTTTCTGCCTCAAACCTTAATTAATTTATCTACAATTAATTAGATTTAAACTCATGTATTTAATTTCTCAATAATTAATTACATAATATTTTTATATGAATTTCCCTAATCCCGTTTTTTGACTAATGGGCCAAGCCCAAGTGACCTAAATGCCCCCGAGTGGGCCCGACTATGTCTAAAAACGTCCCGTGACCCGTTTACTACCCCCGGGTACACTTTTCCGACTATCTCGGCCCATCCGGACTCAACTGTACACTCAGAATTTGCATCTGAATTAATTTATAAAAATACCTATCCCCCACCCAATATAGTCTATACCGACTTCTGGATGTGATAAGTACGTACCTCGTCATTAATACTCGAAACGACGTAATTACATTATTACTATTCACTTAGTAAATACGTTTCCCTAAATATTAACCATTCAATACCTGATTAATATTTATATATTATTTTACCATAAATAAATTCATTAAATTACAACACACTAGTAATTTAGAATTTCCGAATTAATTAAATTTTAAATGTACCAAAAATACGGGGACCAAAAATACGGAGTGTTACACATGGGCATTATAACTTTATAATTATTTTTGTCATAAATAACTTGCCTTCATAGAGGGGTTCTGATTTCATGGAGTTGATAATGGATTGATGCTTCTCTTCTTCAATCCTTCCTCCTTTGGCTCCTATGATGCAAGATCCAAATCCAACCTCTTCAAAAGCATCTTCTAAGCCTTGGGAATGATTTTCTCCTTCTCTCTAATGTTCTTGGTGTTTACATGGGTGTTCTAACCCTAACCCCTCGCATGTTAAAAGACCAAAATGCCCCCGAACGGTCTCGATTTAGTTCAAAATTACCCCGGGACTCAACTAGTACCCCCGAGTATACTATTTTGACTAATTCGACCCTTTCGGACTCATCTGTGACCTCTAAATTATCATTTGAGTCACTTAAAAAGTAATTACTCGTTCTCACCCCCAAATGGTCTACACGTGCTAAGTAACTATTTACTATTCGCACTAAGTAAATAGAAAGATGTAATATTAATCAGTATCTATCTCTCGATTAATACTCCATATTCATAATTATAAATAAATCTCACTAAATTAATTTTCTTGCGTAATTTAAATCAAATCATTTTTTCTCATTTAATTCTCCAATTTAATTAAATAGAAATACCCAGAAATACGGGATATTATAGTTGCGAGTAGCGCCAAGAGTAGAAAATTGTTTGAATTGTTATTTAGTTATTTACTATTTACAAAATTCGGCCAAATTTTTTAATTAACAATTAAACAAATTATTGCTCCTATTATTGTGGTTTATATAAGGTGACGAATTTGATTATAAATTATTACAATTTAGTCTTAGAAAATATTCGAAGAGACACATGACTCTTCGAATCAATGTGAGTCCCTTAAGCTACTTTTGTAGAGAGTAAATGATGAGACACCTAGGGAATTTCGGGTCCCCTTCCATTCT
Organism: Sambucus nigra; assembly: GCA_949130495.1. Classification (NCBI taxonomy): domain Eukaryota; kingdom Viridiplantae; phylum Streptophyta; class Magnoliopsida; order Dipsacales; family Adoxaceae; genus Sambucus; species Sambucus nigra. Next base: position 209,045,794 of record OX422209.1, read on the forward strand.
ATACATAGTGAAATATTCACCACCAAATGGTTCATATAAAAAAACACACAAATATATCTCGAGTAGGAAGTAAAAATTCCGAATTTCCAAATTACCCTATTTTTAGATTTCTGGGTTGTTTTCTAAGGACTGTTCAGGAGCTTCAGAAGGAAGAACAAAGTAGTGTTTATGAATCATTCATAGGATACATCAACAATAACAAAAACATCAACAAGAAATGGACAAAGGTATTTTTTCATAACTACGTGTAGTTAATTTCATGTAGTGATTGGATGAAGAAATTAAAGATTCTATAAGAACTAATAATATTCATATATACTATTCTTATTCATGTTTATAGAATATTACATGTGGTATCAAAGCCGTGTTCAAATATTCTCAAATTATCCCTCTATAGATTTCACTCATCACTTTTATTTTTCCAAGCCAATTTTTTTTATTACATGTCTATTTAGTCATATGTACTGGGAACATATATGTTGTTTGATGATATTTTAGTGGTTTTATAATCCGTTTCTATCAACCCTACAAATTTCAAGCAATTCCGGAACAAAAAAATTTCAAAAGCATTTGGGGTGAATAGTGTTTTTTTCCAACGAACTTCTTCCGAATGTGATAAAATTTGGCAGTCTGATTGAAAACGGGCCAAATACCAATTTTTATAACTTGTGGTCATGAAGTAAGCTATTTTTTAGCGATCCGAGATCGTTTAGGCTCTCAAAACTCTAATTTTACCATTTATGGTAATAATCTCGAGTGATATATCTCAATTCAAAAAAAAAATTTGAATTTCGTTGAATGATTTGATATTCAGAAGTAATTTTCTATAGTTTCATGATGCTAACCCATTTTTTAATTTTTTTGTAAAAAAATATGTTTTCCATATTTCATGAATGTTACATCTAGAACTGTTTTAAAACGTTGTTCTAATGATCCTGTTTTAGTTGAATATTCGTGCCAAACACATGCCAATATATTTCATATGGTAGGACATTCGTTTTGTGTTAATTTTAATATTCATATTTTGACGAGTCTCGTGCCAAACACAGGCCAAGGATTCATAACATTGAATAATACATTTTTTATTCATATTTTAGACGAATGTTGTGCCAAACACAAGGCGACGACTCAAATTATTGAATATTATTGATTATTATGTTTTAAAGAGTCTCATGCCAAATAGGGGCAACGACTCATAAAGTGGAATATCAAAATTATTGTTTATTCCAAAGTTTTTTGTTATTAATTCGAAGAAGTGGCTACAATATCAACTTCTAATTATTGATTGAATATTAAATTATAAAAAAAATGCGTTTGTTAAATCACAATTTTCTATGTTAGACATATAATATTGATTTTTCTTTAATGGTTTTGTGATTTAATAAACATTCAAGGGAAAATTATGATAAATAATAAAATAGTTGGACATAATTTATTATTACTCTGCCATTAAATCTTTTGGCAATCATACATATTCATTTCCTTGCAAATTTCATTTATATGTTTTTTTAATTAGAGTGAGCATTTTGCAGCACATCTTAACCTATTTTCTCAAGCCTCAACCTTTTCGAAATTTGATAGAACTAATCTGTGGGAATAGTGCGAGAAAATTAGATTCGTCCTTGGTGTCTTGGACCTTGATGTAGCACTCCTTGCTGACGATCCCGCTACTCTTACTGAACGAAGCAGTGATGATGATGTGCTTATTCACAGTACATGGTCAAGATCGAACAGGCTTTGTATAATATTCATTAGAATGTTTATCGCATCAAGTGTAAAAACTTCATTACCTGAAACCACCAAGCTTCAACCTTCTCGAAATTTGGCATAACTAATCTGTCGGAATGGTGCGAGCAATTTGAATTCAGCGTTCATGTCTTGGACCTGGATGTAGCACTCCTTACTTACAAACCCGCTGCTATTACAAAAAAAAAGCAGTGAGGATGATGTGCCCATTCACAATACATGGTTAATATTAAATAGGCTTTGTATGATATTCATCAGAATGTGCATCGTAACAAATGTGAAAATTTCTTTACCTGAAACTACCAACGCGAAACAGTATTTGAAAAATATTAAGGATAAGTTTTGCACTTCTGAAAAATTCCTCACCGGGAAACTTATGGTTGACCTGAACATTATGAGGTTCGATAGCACTCGGACTATGAAAAAACACATTATTAAGATGACCAACGTTGCTGCTAAACTAAGGACTTTAGGCATGACAATGGACGATTCTTTCTTAGTCTAATTTGTCCTAAACTCCTTGCCTCCTGATTATGGGTCTTTTCAGATTCATTACAATACCATCAAAGATAAATGGAATTTTAATGAATTGCAAAATATGTTGGTTCAGGATGAAGCATATATCCAACAACAAGGTGGTAAGTTGTCCAAATTGCACGTGGCGAATGTGATGGTTAATAAAGGATCTGGCAAGAAAAATAAAGAAATGGTCATGATGTGAGGTTCTGTTCCTTTCAAAAATGAACCCGATCCTTCCCACTAAAAGAAGCATAAAGAAGTCACATGTAACTTATGTCACAATAAAGGCTATATTCAGAAAGACTGCATTAAGCGTCATGCTTGGTTTAAAAAGAAAGGGAAGATTTATGCTTTTGTTTGTTTTGAATCAAACTTAATTGATGTTCCTTCTAACACATAGTGGATTGATTCTTATTCTACATATCATGTTTCCAATTCTATTCAGGGATTCCTTTCAATTTGGAAAATAAAACCAAATAAAGATTTTATTTACATGGGAAACCGAGCAAAAACAAAGGTTAAAGCAAGATGAGTTTTCAGTTAAAATTATAATTTGGGTTTTTCTTGGAGCTTGAAGATACTCTTCTTGTATCCACAATTTCCAGAAATTTAATTTTCATGTCTAAACTCTCAATAAGAGGATTCACTTTTTACTTTAAAGATAATGGTTTGACTTTATATAAGAATAATTCCGTTTTTGGCTTGGATTTTTTGTCGAATGGTTTATTTCAAATTAATTTTGATTATAATTTTTTGAAATCCATATTATCTATTCATACTAATGTTGGAACTAAATGTACCTTATTTAATGAGAATTCTACTTACTTTTGGCATAAAAGATTAGGACAAATATCCAAAGAAATAATTGAAAGGCTTATTAAAGAGGGAATTATCCTTGATCTGGATTGGTTCGATTATAATTTATGTGTGGACTGTTTTAAGCGTAAAAAGACCAAACACACAAAGAAATGAGAGATAAGAAGCACACAGCTTCTTGAAATTATACATGCAAACATTTGTGGTCCTTTTGATGTTCCATCCATTGGTGGTGAAAAATACTTTATCTCTTTTATGGATGATTTTTCCCGATATTTCACTTTGTCTTTATTGAACGATAAATCTTAATCTGTTAATGTAGTTGAAATTTATTAAAGAAGTAGAACGAAAATTAGGCAAAAAGGTGAAAATTATTATATTGGATAGAGTTTGTGAGTTTTATGAAAAATATGATGAATCGGGTTAATGCCCTAGTCTTTTTGCTAAAATTCTTAAACATTTAGGTATTTCCGCACAATACACAATGTCAGGTTCACCTTAGCAAAATGGTGTAGCATAATGGTATAGCTGGAAGGCGCAATCTTACTCTTATGGAAATGGTTAGGAGTATGATAAATATAGCTAATTTACCTATATTTTTTTGGATGTATGCTCTCATGACTGTTGCACATATCTTAAATAGGGTTCCTAGTAAGGAAGTTCTAAAGACTCTTTTTGAACTGTGGAGATGATGGAAATCCTCTTTAAATCATTTTCTTGTTTAGGGATGCGCAGCAGAAGCAAGAATTTATAATCCACAAGAAAGGAAATTGGATCCTCGAACATTAACTTGTTATTTTATTGGGTATCCAAAAAAATCCGAATGGTATAAATTCTACTGTACAAATCATACAACAAGAGCTATTGAAATCGAATTTGCTAAATTCATTGAACATGCTGAAGTTAGTGGGAGTAATGAAGTTAGTAATGTGATTAATCAATAAGTCAAGGAAGATATTCCTCTTCTAAGAATTCAGGACAATCGTATTTTTTCTAATGAGGTTCCTAATGTTCATATTATTCATAATGATGTTGTTGAGCCAATTATGGATCTGACCAATAACGGAGAATAAATGAATGAACCACATAATTAAAAACCACATAATGAGACTATTGTTGAAACATCACAAGACATATCTTTAAGAAAATCTCAAACAAATCGGAGATCATATATTTCAAATGACTATGTGGTATATCTACAAATTTAACATTGGGGATATTGATGATACAGTATCCTATGGAAAAAGTTATTTCTAGCATAAATTCTAATAAATGGATTGATCCCATGAATGAAGAAATAAAATCTATAGAATTAGTCAATTCTAGGGGTTAGTTGATTTCCCTGAAGGTTATAATGTAGTCGAATATAAGCGAATGTATAAGACCAAACACGACTCACATGGCAAAATTGAAAGACATAAATCCAGACTTGTTTCCAAAGATTTTACTAAAAAAGAAGGCAATGATTATGGTGAAACCTTCTCTCCTGTTTCAAAGAAGGATTCTCTTAGAATTATATTAGCGCTCGTAGCTCATTATGACTTAGAGTACACCAAATGGATGTTAAAACACCTTTTCTTAATGGGAGTGTAGAGGAAGAAGCCTATATGGAACAACCAAAGGGCTTCATTAAGGAAGGAAAGGAACACAAAGTCTTCTTGTTAAATAAATAAATACATGGACTTAAACAAGCTTCTCATCAAGGGTATTTTAACTTTCATAATACCATTACATACTTTGGGTTAAAAAACACTTTTAATCGGTGTATACACTTAAAGTTCAGTTAGAGTAACTTTGTACTCTTGGTACTATATGTTGATGACTTGCTTATAGCCAACAATGATATTGGTTTATTAAAGGAAACGAAGAAGTACCTTTCGCAAAACTTTGAAATGAAATATCTCGACGCGTCATCATACGTGATCAGGATAAAGATTTATCGTGATCGATCACGTGGATTTATAGGATTGTCTCAAAAGGATTACATTAACAAAGTTTTACTAAGGTTTGGAATGCAAAATTGTAATTCCATTACTGTTCCATTTGAAAAAGGGGAGAAATTCATCTTAAATCATTATCCACAAACTGAATTAGAAAGGGATCACACGAAAGGTGTGTCGTATGCTTATCTTGTAGGGAGTTTATTATATTCACAGATTTGTACTAAATCGGGATGCGAGATAGATATCAAAGTAATTTGGGTGATTTCTATTAGAATGATACAACCAAAGTATTAAGGTACTTGCAAGGGATCAAAAACTACATGCTCACTTATTGAAGATCCGATCACCTTGAGGTGGTTGGTTATTCAGACTTAGATTTTATAGGATGCCTTGAAAGCACAAAGAGCACTTTTTGGGTTATGTTTACCTTCTGGCAGGAGGGTCCATTTGGAGGCTGAGTTTATGGCTTGTTTTGAAACTACAAATCATGGATTATGGCTATGAAATTTTATTTTAGGACTTAGTATTATGGGTTCAGTATCTAAGACGCTGAAATATTATTGTGATAATGTCATAGCAGTCTTCTTGTCAAAGAATGATAGATATTCTAAAGCTGCTAAGCATACTGAGATGAAATATCTATCTGTTAAAGAAGAAATTGAGAAATAAGCTATGTCAATTGAACCCATTAGTACTAGTGTTAACATAACAGATCCTTTAAGGAAATGTCTATCTCCAAAGATATTTTTGAAACATACTAAAGAGATGGGTCTCGAGTAGTTTATTGTGGAATTACCATTTGCTTAGTTATTTCACAACTTTTGATATCAATAAAGAGTTTCTGAATTCTAAATTTATGTCTTTATTATAAACATGCATGTGAATGAGTAACTATGACAGATATAGTCTTTTATAAAAGATATTATGAGACCATTATGATAACTCGCATATTTATTATTATTAAGTATGACATTGTTGGCGTGGTATATGTAAGGAATCATGCTTTTGAATTGGTATGGATCCATTATGACTCACACGAATGAAGTATTTAGTTAAGGTACTTGATGATTGTTCTAAGGCACTTGCGCAACTTATGTTAATAAAATCATTATGTATAATCTTATTTAGACCAAGTGGGAGACTGTTGGAATTGTTATTTAATTATTTACTAATTACGAAATTTGGCCAATTTTTGTAATTATAAATTAAATAAATTACTGCTCCTATTAATGTGGTCCATATAAGGTGACGAATTTGATTATAAATTATTGGAATTTAATCTTAGAACATATTCCAAGAGACACATGACTCTTGGAATCCATATGAGTCTCTTAGGCTACTTTTGTGGAGAGTAGATGATGAGACACTAAGGGAATTTCGGGTCCCCTTCCACCCTGTATATAGTCAGCTATTCTCCATCAATTGGTTCACTAAACACACACACACACTACACCAAATTGTGTGATTTGTGAGTGTTGTTAGCAGTCACAAATAACCTTTATAACTGCTATTTGTAACTCTTAACAGCAGTCACAAATTTTTATTGTAACTCTTAACAGCAGTCACAAATTTTTATAACCCCTATGAGGGTTATAACTAGTGACCCCAATTTGTAACTATTGGTTGTAACCGCTGAGAGCAGTTACGAATTTAATATTTATAACTGCTGTCAGCAGTTATGAATCTTATATTTGTAACTGCTGTTAGCAGTTACGAATCTTATATTTGTAACTGCCATTAGCGGTTACAAAATTGACGGTAATGACAATTTTGTGACTGCTATTAGTAGTTACAAAAGTTGTATTTGTTAAATGTGGTAATACATATTATAAATATCTTTATATTTTCACAAATAATGAAATGATGGAAGTAGAATAAATATCATGAACATGTAACAAGTCTAAAAAAATTGATAACATCTCATTTATATTTTTGATATTCCAAATATCCGGTACACATAAAACTTGTTTACAATTAATTTAACATCAAGCAACCCCTTCTTGGACGCCGAGTACAAAAATGAACTTAGAATAAAAAATAAACTAAAAAAATGACACAACACTTCGATGACATGAAATGTCATGAACATGGAGTACACCTCCCTCTTGTACTTGGAGTATGCCTGCTAAGCAAGTTTAATGGACTCAATTTTTTAAATACGTCTCCTCGGTATCTATTGACTTGTTCTTGTGTTTCTTGCCACGAAGTGTAAACACCTGGATTTAGGCCTTTGAATACTACGTATGCTAGGTATGCCATGTGTATGCCTGCAAACAATAAAATGTAAATATATTAGTTACAATAAAGAAGGTTGGTCACAATGTTATTTTCATAATACATGCAAGGGGAAAAGTAAAATGGTAGTAAGAATGAGTGACTTAATACAACAAAACAATCATGAATACAAAAAATCCTCAATTTGTGGCATTCATTAGAACAAAACAATTGCTTATGCCTATGAAACAATTATATAACTTTTATATAACATGAGTTATATAGCTCATGTTATATAACTCATGTTATATAAGATGTCGATTCTCACCAAACCCACCTATAGATTTCATACCCAAGATACAAGTCATATATAAATACAATGGTCTAAGACCAAATAACAAAAGAAAAAAAATCAATTTTAATAAGAAACTCATTAATAAAGATAAATTCTCAATATTGAATTCTCAAACACACTAGAAGTATGAAAGGAAAAAAAGAATGGGGATGAGAAGAATTTTATTACTCTTTAAGATTTTGTCGTCCACTATGTATATGAAAAAAAAGGTCACGACGATGTCAGTAACATGTCAATAGACGGTGGGAGTATTACTAGACTAGTGCTCAAAATTTAGGCTTATGACCATTTTCATAAAAATGATTTCAGAAAGATAAATAAAGATGAAATGTATATAACTGGTGTAAGGAACATATAAACGAACAATGATTGGGCTAAGGAAACAATGTCAACTTTGAACCATTATTCCACAAGTTACTTACCCAATTAACATGTTAGAAAATCTCAAGAAGAAATAAAAAAAAAGTAGAGAGCATCTTATTTAAGACAAGTAACAACAAACCTCATTGGCAATCCCCTCATCATCTTTGTATCCAATCTTGTCCAATATCTCATGTATGGCAGTGAGATCCGTTCTCAAGCAAGCTTCACCCTGTGGTGTCAACAACAGTGTCTCGGTCGAGTTTTCAGTTCTGTGTGGAATACCTGACAAAACATATGATTGAACCTGATTATGATAATGAGACACTTAAATTCACACAATTTAAATCATTATTAAAATTTAAAATAAATAAATGAAGTGAAGATTACATATACCTTACGCTCCAAATAGTTTAATGATTTCGTAAAATATTGTCTACGAAAAGACAGTAAAACAATAGTATAAATAGTTCCTCTTCCACTTAAATAATTCAGTTAGTAATGTGAAACAAGACTAATGCGGGAATCAAGGGCGAGTGATAAGAGACTTAGCATTTGGCCTCAATCGAACGGTAATTGCTCTCATTTTTTATACCTCTACTTCTTTCTGAAGAGATTTGAGAGCAGTGACAAGAGACTTAGCATTTGGCCTCTCACGAGCTTCATATTTCAAACAACGGGAATCTAACATCACCGACTCAGTTCCATCATTGTCAGTGAAATTACCTTCCAAGCCATAATCCATGCGCAATAAGAAATTCTTGCCTCGAATAAGATCAAGTGTCTGCAAGTCAGCCAGACAGGTCAATGCTCAAAACTACCTGTTATCCCCCGTGTCATTAATTCTGCTAAAACTCCTAATTTCATTCATACTGTCCCACGGCTATCCCCTAAAAACAAAGCCCAAAAATCTATCCCCCATTTAAAGTCCCCCTGACCAAAGCCATATACACTCCCCTAACTCTACCTTAACTAGTCCTACCATTATCTAATGCAGTTGCACCAATCCAGTAAAATAAGATGTGATCAGGTACAATAAGCAATTTTTCTAATGCCAAAATAATGTAAACAAGCCAGGATTTCTGATGCTAAAAACATGTAACTAACAATCTAAACGCATGTGCCACACAAGCATCAACACGTACTTTTCTCAATTTCTTCCAATAAGGAACTTTCAACATCAAGCGCGTAATAAAAATAAATAGCTTGTCAGGTACAAACAAAGCACGCAGTAATGGCAGCCTTATAGAATATGATGATGCCAAAGATGGCATATTAGGGTTGATTCTACTCATATCAAGAGTTTGCACTAAGGATAGTCAAACTCTTCTCGAGCTCTAGTGAACATCATCCACGGACTTTTCACCATCCATAGTAGCTAGGGGAAATTCAAGTTTAGGCTTTTATATATACTCTGATGCAATCCCTTGACGTTTTAAAGTTTTTTCCCCTTTTAATTTTGGTTTTCTACTTGTTCGATTTGGTTTTCCAGATACCATTTATTTTCTCATGGTTACTCTTGCATCAGAATCTGGGCCCTTTGGTATTATTTGGGAACCCTTTACCAATACTAGCAATGGCAATGTTCTCAAGAAACTGCTTGGGCTATTTTTCATAGTCCATTTTTTACCAAAATTAGAGCATGTGTTTGGTCCTAATGTATTTGGTATCACTTAGACCCCCACCTGTCCTACCATTAATCCATACCTAAACCTTTCAAAAGCCCAGACCCCCAAACATGTCTGCCCAAACTTGGCCAACAGTATACAAGACTTCATCTACAAAATTCAAGATGAAGACTTGGATGATCAAGAAACCAAAATTTAAGTCTATTGATAATTTAATGCGTGCCTTATGGAAGACCTAAACCTTTTCATTTCCAATGCATGCCTTATGGAAGTTAATTACTCAGTGCCTAATTTTACTTGGCATAATTTTAGGCATGAGGGGAAAGTTTGGGCTAGATTGGATAGGGGTTTAGTCTCCCCCTCTTGGCTATCTAGTTTTCTAAATTTCTCCCTTTCTCACCTTAGTAAGGCCTTCTCTGACCATTCCCCTCTTTTATTCTCTATCAAAACTCAGTTGGATGATGCCCGTAAGCAATTTAAATTCCTAAATTTCTCGTGTCTCAAACTAGATATCAAGTCTATCATAGACAACTCTTGGTCAAAACCAATATCAGGTAATCATCTTTCTCTCTTCTCCTCTAAACTTAAAAGTCTTAAGAAGGATCTGACTAGATGGAACAAAGAAAAGAACTGTAATGTTGCTGATCTACAGAGCAAAGAAAAGAACAGTAATAAAACAGACACAAAAGAGGAAATCAAGCACACACACAAATAAAAAGATTCAGCTACTGAAAAAAATTACTCATAAAAACAAAATCAATTCAAATGATATGTCGATTCATCGACCAAATATGTGTGTGCGCGCATGAGCATGATTTCTGATTTTTATACAGATAATAAACAAATGTGCTAGTAAAGAGTCAATAACGAAACAAATACAGAACATTTCAGACCCTAACTCATAGATTATATGTCGAAACCACAAATAGTCACTGATTCATCAAACAAAATGAAAAGCTAACTCATATATATAGCAAAATCAAAATCGATAAAATCGATTCATAAAAGTCACTGATTGTATGCATGTATAATAATTAGGAATAGGATAAATCAGCCTACCATATACTGACGAAATCAAAATCAAAATCGATAAAAGTAATTTAATTCGAATAATCGAACTTGCTGAGTACACACACACTCATATATATATCAACAAAATCTAACTCATAGTAAGATTTTACACGAACACAATAAGTCGCGTTAATTTCGAGTCAATTTTGATGAAATAAATGCATATAATTAAGGGGATGAAATGTAAGATACTAGCGATCAATTTTTAATTTATGGTCTCTCATATCATTGAATCTCTCGTGAAGACAAATATTAAAAGTCTTGTACAATTATGAAAGCTACATGTTGTAGGGCAGAGATATGCAATGTTCAGAGAAATCCAACTAATATTAGCATACCTTGTGAAGGAAATAAATTCATGATAGGAAGTGGAGATTTAAAATGAGGAAACAAAGTTTTGAATGGGGGAAGACATAGTCTCACTGATGCATATGATCAGAAAACATTAAGGACCATCAAGTAGCATATACTAACATCAATGTTGTATACACAGCATATTGTGATTTTGGTGGACTTAATTATGTAATTCATGGGACTGTGGTAGCTGTAGATCTTACTATGATTTATATTTTAAGATAACCAAAACACAAAAGAAAACTTTTATAGTTGGCTATTTATATTGATGATCAAGTCACGGTGGTGGATTGGGATTCCAGATTAAAAAGATCTATGTTATAATTCTTCAACAGTGTAGTTTGGACAAGTGAAAGAAATTGTAGTTAAGATTTTTTTTTTAAAGAAATAAAAAAAGGCAATCGCAAATTATTTACCTAGTTAGTATGAAATTAAAATTATGAGGATTCCAATCAACATGGTGAATATGATCATTATGAGCTTTCTCAACCTACAAAACAAACATGTAAAAAAACTCTTAAGGCATATCAACATTAAATGAAAATAATGATCAGATAAAGCAATGGCAAATACAATTAAGGACATGTAATGGTAATGAAGAGAGACAAGTAACTTAAAGTCAAACTAAATGTATGAGAATATGTGTTTAGGAGATTTGATACCTTCTCCATTCTAGATTTGGCCCTCGAGATTTTTAAAAATGCTATCAGATGATATATTTGAAATCAGAGAGCTGAGCAGGTCCTTTTACTATCTAAGTTCACCACACAAAAAGGTCTCGATTTCAAGGAAGCTATCCTAATAGACTTTTACTAAAATACCTTCAATCGAATACAAACTTTATAAATCATTCAATAATTTTAACATAAACCTTAACAACTTCCTTAAGAGTACATTCATCAACACTTAGAAATAGTCGAAATGGTCATAAGGATTTTAGGACAAAAGAATGGAAATAGTCAAATGATCTTTAAATTTTGAAGGTTGAAAAATGGAATTACATCAAACAATCATATATATAACATACATCATGCGTCTGCTAAACTAGCCCAAATCTTTCTTACGATGCACCGAAAAAATCTCTATATATTGTAGCCATCTTGAAAAAACCAAGTTGTGGACAACAATAATCCAGGTTATTGGTCATTAACTCAAACTCCCCTTTTGAAATGGTGTGATATATATCTATATCACGTTTCAAACTAACTAGAGGGCGAATCAACTCAGTGTTGTCCAAGTTTACTCGGTTTTAACAGTGGTCGAACCGATCTCAAAACACACAAGTCAATATAAGAATGATTTTACCTTAAAATCTTAGTTGCATTACACATGTTGTTTGTCGGGATTGGCTCACCAGCTGGAGTGTAAGCACCACACATGACCTAATCCAATTAAGAAAGATAATATGGTTCAACATATGGTTTATAACATAATGATGGACGAAAACTATAACCCAAATGAAAATTGAATGCAAAATAATGTACACTAACAAGTAACTCACCAATATATGGTTTCCCTTCCTGAATGGAACTTTGAAAATTGCTTGAGGATTGTTTCATTACATCATCATAACAAAATAATAATTACCCATAATTCATCTAAATAAAAAGAAAAAAGAAACGCAACCGAATGTATATAAGTGAAGATTACCTAGAATTTTGGGTTTTATTGCTGAAAATGGAAAAATATAAGAACTTACTATAAGATCACTTCACTATCTTTCCCAGGAGCTTAACCTGTGCTCGAGCCATCATAATTCCACTTCGGAATCTTTTGGGATCGTTAATGGGTCCATTAAGGATCTATAAGATATCAAAATTAACATACATCAGCAATATTTAGACCTAACCAAAAATAAGAACTATAACCACACAACACCAATTCAAAAATTGGTTTTCCTCTAATGAGAATAATCATACCATGGCTTTGTTTTTGAGGCCCATACCAGATCCACCAATCCTATTTAAGAAATGAAAATCAATAAGATAATCAAATTAAAGTCACCGAACAAAGTTAAAATTTATAATAAATTTATCAGTAACAACTAAGAAGCAAAAATTGTATGCGCTATCACACAGTGATAAAGATGTATAGAATATTAAAAAAAACTTTGAAACTCTGCAGAACCACCACCCCCTACCCCCGGGGGTATATCTATGTATGTATATCCTCGTTGATTGAGTGTATCCTAATCTATATATCAAGACTGTCAACCATCTCTTTGCAACTCTGAAAACAGGATTTATCCAAACATCACTCAGGTAAAAATTGTTAACAAAATTTTGCCCGTTGATTGAGAGTCTCCTTAATCTATATAAAATAAAAACATGGAATCTAAATTTGGGACAAAGAGAGTATACTTTTGTTCAAAATAAATCTAGTGTCTAAATATTTTATTTATAAATGTACATTACACATAATTTACAAGTATGGATTACTCATCAATCCAAATAAGAGAAAATTGTATTCTAGTTAAGAAAATAGACAATATTACATCGTAACAATCTAAAGATTTAAATAACTAGGTTTAATATCCATAAAAATAAGCAAATCATGATGAAAAATGAGTCTAAAACATGACCTAGCGCCATTGATAGATACCAATACATATCAAACTACATTTCATCAAAGCTCAAAAGTTCGAATTTGTTATAAAATTGAAACTAAAATGTATAGTAAAGATAGCTAAGTTTTCGATTTCTTCTTTTACCTTTTATTATACAACAACATTACACAGGAACAGAAGAAACACAGAACATAATCATTTGATTTCCATGATTTTAAGAAATCGATTTCTATATGATTGTAATAAATGAATTCATAGGTTTCAAAAAATGATTGTAAAAATTCATTTTATAAACATCCTAAACTCAAAAACATATCCTTTTAGCAATGGTTCAAACTGTTTGAATCCAAACGTATCCCTGTTAGCAAAATCAGTATATAATCGTAGGGCTTAGAAACACTAACAAAATCATTTTTTATATAAGAAATATTTAGGACTTACCAAAATGGAAGTTAAGAAAAGCATTTAGGGCTTACCAAGGAAGAAAGAGTGAGGAGAGAGTGGGACGTTAAAGAGAGAGTGAGGAGAGAGCGGGAGATTGAATATGAGAGAGATAAAGAAGAGGGAAACTAAATGTAAGGGCACATTATGATGATAAATTTTTGACCCCCGATAGCAGTCACAAATTAAGCCTTAGGGCAAAATTTGTGACTGCTGCGAGCAGTTACAAATTTGTGACTCCTAATAGCGGTTATAAATTAAGTTTTGGGCCAAAATTTATGACTGCTACGAGCAGTCATAAATTTGTGACTGCTAATAATAGTCACAAATTAAGTCTTGGGCCAAAATTTGTGAGTGCTCATAGCAATCACAATTTTGTGACTGCTCATATGAGTCACAATGTAAGTCTAATAATAAATTTGTGACTACTTATGGCAATTACAAATTTGTGACTGTTTATAGCAGTTATAAATTTATTATATGGCAAGATTTGTGACTGTCATTAGCAGTGACAAACTAATTGACTCAAATTTTTTATTAACCAAGATTTTATCACTCCTAATGGCAGTTACAAATAATTTTGTGACTACTCTCGGGAGTGATAAGTTTGTCACTCCCATTAGCAGTCATAAGAAGGCAGTCACAAAATTAGTGTTTTGGTGCAGTGACAAATATATATGGGTTAGGAAGGAAAAATTCCGAATTTCTAAATTATCCTAATTTCAAATTTTTGGATTGTTTTCTAATGACTATTCAGGAGCTTCAAAAGGAAGAACAAATGAGCGTTTATGAGTCATTCATAGGATACATCAACAACAACAATCACATCAACAAGTAATGGACAAAGATATTTATAACCATTTGTCGTCAATTTTATGTGGTGATTGAATGAAAAAATTAAAGATCCTACAATAACTAATAATCTATATAACTATATAAAAATTGTAGCCCAAATCCTCTAAGGCTGACACGTGACAGTAATTAATGAATTTCTCTCTTAATTGCGTAAGACTAAACTGTTGTCCATTGCACTTGCCTCTTCACTTCTTCTTCTACATTGTTTCTTGAGCCATTTTATCTTGATATTCCCCACAAAATGAGAACAAGACTCAAGAAAAATCTATATTTTTTTCCCGAACACCGTTATAAACCAAAACATCCCCAAGCACCAGATCCCATTAAAATTCTTCCCAAACGCCATGATAAATCAAAATGTGGCCAAACACTAAAACAAAATTCCAAAATGAGGAAATTATCCACACACTACCAGGTAAATACCAGAACGGTGGAATGAAACATGTAGGAAATCGTGAGTTGGGTTTTCTGTGTGCGAACATGGCAGAGGGCGAGAGGGTATACCAACAGTGTGGGGGATTCGTACCAGGTAGAGGATTGTGGGTGGTAGGTGGTTATGGGGAGCTGATGTGATGTTATGGATTCGTGGGTTTGGGATTTTATTGGGTTGGAGTGAGCAGGTATCGGAGCCGAGAGTGCTTCACGGCGTTGCATATGGTAACTCTTCGTTTGGGGAATGGGGCTACAATTTTAGTCTTGGAACTTTTGGAGTTACACGACAAAGCCAAGCAACGCAGGTAAAGCTATGAAAATATTTTTCCCGATTTTTTTATATAATCCACACACACACACACGCACAATGTGTGTGTGTGTGTGTGTGTGAGAGAGCGAATAGAGTTTTAATATATATGGTGGTGATTTTTTTTTTTGTTGAATTTTAAATCTTAACAGTTATGGAGGTAGGTGGATTCCATTTCTTTTGTTGAGTTTTTAATCTTTCATGGAGGTGTATGTGTGTGATCGCAAAACACTCCCAGTGAGTCTCTTATTATTTATTCTCTCTTTTTCTCAAATTATATGAACATTGATTTTAGTAAGATGAACTGTTTTTTTATCAATGATAAGAATGGTGACAAAATTTGTGGCGGGTATAAAATATTACTCTGACACTGGATAAAATTCATAATATTAATTTTGGGAACAAAACATGAACCTGATGACCACCTCGGCTGATGAAAAACAGTTTTTGATTATATTATATTATCACTTTTTTTTACTTATTAGTTCTTTAAATTTAATTTAAAGAAACAAAACTATATGTGATCAATAGTTATGTTATTTCAATTGAAGATTCTAAATTGATTTGCTAATAATTAATTTTTATAGTTTATATAATATATATATTCGGTCATTCATCACGTGATCTTTGTGCTAATAATCCTATATACTTATTCATGTTTATACTATATTACAAAAGTGGCCATGAGGACTTAACGTGTTAGAAAGAGGATAAATTTGAGATAGTTATGAGAAAAGAGGTAGGTGGGGTGTCGGGTTTGAGAGAAAGGGGTTGGCCAAAAAAAAAGAGAGGCACTACACGGACACACCATATATACCCACTATTATACCCGCCGTATAGGACAAAAAGGGTTAGAGGCTGAAGTGTTTTTTTTTTGTTGTTGTTAACTTGGGTTTATATTTTTTTGTTTTAATTTTGAAAATGTTTTTTTTCCAAAATTAAAAAATAAAGGTTGAAACCTCTCAAATGTACCCAAATAATTTTTTATTAAAGATTTTTTTTTTAAATGAGTTTAAAAATAAGGCGTGGCATTAACGCGTACTTTTAAAAATAAGAGAATATTTGGTAAATTAGTGTTTGAGGGTGAGTTAAACATTCAGTATTTTTATTTTATCAAAAAAAATATCTTTAGTATTTGTTTGTCAAAAAGAAAATATTTAAGTGTTTGTTTTGCTAAAAATAATATTTTCCCTGTTTGTTTGCCAAAAAAAAAATTAGAATTTTTTTGCTAAAAATAATATTTTCTAGTGTTTGTGTGACAAAAAAAAATTTGTGTTTATTTCAATTAATAACATTTTGAATGCTTAATTTTCAAAAATAAAAACATTTAATGTTTTTTGACAAAAATAATATTTTCACGGTTTGTATGGGTTAAATAAAAATATTTTAAAAAATGAATTTAAAAATAAGGCGTGGCGCTAGCGGGTACTTTTAAAAATAAGAGAATATTGGGTAAATTAGTGTTTCAGGGACAAAATGAGTTCAAAATTCAGTATTTTTATTTTATCAAAAACAATATCTTTAGTGTTTGTTTGTCAAAAAGAAAAGTATTGAAGTGTTTTTGTTTTTTGCTAAAAATAATATTTTCCCTGTTTGTTTGCCAAAAATTAAAAAAAAATAATATTTTTTTGCTAAAAATAATATTTTCTAGTGTTTGTGTACCAAAAAAAAATTCTGTGTTTTTTTTCAATTAATAACATTTTTAGTGCTTAATTTTCAAAAATAAAAACATTTAATGTTTTTTGACAAAACTAATATTTTCACGGTTTGTATGGGTTATATAAAAATATTTAAAAAAATGAGTTTAAAAATAAGGTGTGGCGCTGGCGCGGACCTTTAAAAATAAAATAATATTAGGTAAATGGATGTTTGAAGGACTAAATGCGCTAAAAATTCAATATTTTTGTTTTATCAAAAACAATATCTTTAGTGTTCGTTTGTAGAAAAGAAAAATATTAAGTTTTTTTTTTTCTAAAAATAATATTTTCCCTGTTTGTTTGCCAAAAATAAAAAAAAATCAGTATTTTTTTTGCTAAATATAATGTTTTGTAGTGTTTGTGTGGCAAAAAAAATTCGGTGTTTTTTTTCAATTAATAACATTTTGGGTGCTATATTTTCAAAAATAAAAATATTTAATATTTTTTGACAAAAATAATATTTTCACGGTTTGTATGGGTTAAATACAAATATTTAAAAAATGAGTTTAAAAATAAGGCATGTCGCTGGCGCGGACCTTTAAAAATAAAAAAATATTAGGTAAATGGGTGTTTGAAAGACTATATGCGCTAAAAATTCAATATTTTTTTATCAAAAATAATATCTTTAGTGTTTGTTTGTCAAAAATAAAAGTACTAAGTGTTTTTTTTGCTAAAAATAATATTTTTCTTTTTTATTTCAAAAAGTAAAAAAAATCATTATTTTTTTGCTAAAAATAATATTTTGTAGTATTTGTGCCAAAAAAAATTCAATGTTTTTTTCAATTAATAACATTTTGAGTGCTTAATTTTCAAAAATAAAAATATTAATGTTTTTTGACAAAAATAATATTTTCACTGTTTGCTGGATTTTTTTTTTTTTAGTGACCCTTTTAAATTTTGACAACCCTTTCTTTGAAAATATAGGTGGAGCCCTTATTTTTTGTTTTATATGGTGGGTATGGTTTGTGGGTATGACTTGTGGGTACGTTTAGTTTTATCCAAAAAAAAAAAGGTTGAAAAATTCTCGCTACAAGTTTTGCGCATGCGTGGCCTATTTTCCAATTTAAACTAGAAACAAATTATAAAAAATACCGTTTAGCTTAACCGTTGTTTACCGTTAGTTACTTTTAGAAATAAAAAATTGAATCGGTTACCAATGTGGTCGAATGGTGGTCATGAAGTATCTCTTCCATTGCATTGCATTGCATTTCATATCATATTTTTCTTCACTCTATGCTCCTTACTTTCTTCACTCCAAACATCTGCTCTCCGTAAGCACGGTTTTAAGCTTATCTGACAATGATTTTTGGGGTTTTCCAAAAAGATTTTTTACAAAATCAGACTTGTTTCGTAATTTTGGCATTATGTGATGATTCAATCTGATATGAGTGTATGTGGCATCATGTGATGACGCGCCATCCAACTGTATGATTCCCCCTTTGAAGACGAAGATGAGGAATGATGGTGGGTGTATCACCTCTTCTTATAGCGATGACATACCCCAAGTTGAGGTTTAAGATATAAATAACTATGTTAGTGGGAGACATTATATCACACTTCCCTGGTCAACTTATCAAGTGATGAAATCTAGTGATGTTTTAAAATAACTAAACAAAAATTCTCCAGATTTTTTATGAGCAAGAGATATAAGTTATACCTTAATCTTAATGCCTCCTAAAGATATCCTATTAGGGTGGATTTAAAGGACACTGTCATACATGAGCGGTTCTGGATATGTGTCAAATTGGCAATGGCATAGTCCTCATTTTAAGGACCCATTTTTTAACTATCCAAAAAAAAAAGAAATTTGTACAAATAATGAATCAATTGCCCCCCAAAAAATTATTAGTTTGATTTTTTCATCAAGGTCTTATTAATTTGTTTTTTATGTAATTTTAACCAGTGATTTTGCAAGTGAAAACGCTAAAAAACTATTTTTTAATGAATTTATAAGTATTTAATATCTTTGTACAATATTTTTTTAGAAAGACCTAAGTTGACTTTCGCACAGGGCACTCCCAATCTCAGGATTGGTCCTGATGTCATATTACAACACTGTCATTTTGAGGAACGTTCATGCAGATAGAATTATTAGGAATATATTATTGAAGTCTTTACTCAGTATACTCCACCAAGACTTATCCCGGGATCTATTTAAAGCGTCCTAGACCTAAGCGTAAACTTTTATTTGCCAATAAAACTTCTAACCATAAATAGAAGAAGTTCTACTGTACGTAAGTGAGGCATAGGGGTTTATGAATAAAAAAAATGATCTGAGACAAACTTTATTAGGGCTTCTTGTGAATGGGGACAACTAGATCTTAGGAGTATTTTCTCTATCTCTTATTTTTCTTTATATTTTCATTGTCTTTCCTTAAACTATGACCTGAGTTTTAGTTTGTCTTTTTTTTTTCTCACGAAAGGTGTGTCCATCCCGACCCCTGGGCAGCACGCTCGTGTAGTGGGTGTTCGTGTAGTAGCAAGGATATAAGAGGCCATCGTATGTAATGTGAGGTATTTGAATGTGTAGAGATAGGAGTACTGAGCCTATTTTACCTAAAATAGGAAAAAAGGGGTCCACCTTAAAAGAAGTAGCCAAAAGACAACTAGTGCATGAAAAATCAAATGAGATAAGAACTCGGAGACTATGTTACAGAGTGGGAAGATGTTAGTGTGACACCCCGACTAATTAAATATCGGGTAGCTACTCCTTTATTCAAATTAATACAAAATGTCAAGTTGGTTCAGTTCATAGCATCACTGTCGAAAACGTTTTAAAAATTACTAGCCACCTAATATTTAAAAAGTGAGTTGTCAATTTTAATTAAATCTGATTATCATACAGTTCATTTAAATTATGAAATACCAATACCACAACCACAACACGGTCATAATAGAATAATAATGGAATGACAATGAATCTAGAGGAATACTCCTCTAATAATCCAAATACTGAATACAACCAAATACAAAGTCTGAATTACAAATTAATTACAACCCAAAATTTGAAATAAAACTGAGTAAGTAGGATGTCTCCAAAAGAAAAGAGGCGACATGCCCTACAGATGAGAAATTCTGAAATAGAGTCAAGATAGAAAGTGGAGGCGTCTACTATCGAGGTCCTGTAACTTCCACAGCAGCTACAGCACGTCACCTGAATGGAACTCCTACACTTGGTGTCTTTGTGGTTGAGCACCTAAAATGTTTTTACAAGAAAATAGATTTGAAAGCAAACGGATCAGAGCCCGATTGTGAAAACAGTTTAAAGTATAGCAAGTGTTTAATATCATTAAACAGTGAATATAAAATACATGATAGTGCGTGAACTCACATAAGTTCCTCACCTCTCAACTAATTGTGCACACCTATCGTACCCGTTCTAGTTATAATACTATCAAACTAGTCCAATCCATGATCTGACATTACTTTTACAATTCAAAGTTCATTTCCCAATGTCTTAATATAAATTGTTGGTCTTACTGTTTTTACTCAGAATTAGTTATAATAATTACTAAGAGTTTTCCCATTTTTAACTCTACAAAGATGTTACATTAATTCACACTTATACTTATATAAATAGTTCATTTCAATAATTCGGTATATCAATCTCATCATAATATACAATAATGGCACCCCTAGACTAAGCTGCGGTGCACACATACTCTGCTATCAAATCCCGGTACATCACGTACATAAGGATCACGTATTCTGAATCTCTCATGAATCATTTCGACAAGTATCAAACACACATAATGGAGGCGAACATAGTTCGCATCACATGGTTCACGCACATACCTACGCTCCCATGATCAGCAGACTCATTAACTCCTTAATAAGTCATTCTCTGACCTATGTCCTCGGGGTACCAATCTAAATTCCCCCGTAGGCACACAAAGATTAGATGGCCTTGATCAAACGCTGACCTCCTGTGATAGCAAGTATGGTAGGTATGTTATACATAGATAACCACATATACTAAGCATTCACACATCTTAGATATCTTATAATATCAATAGAGGTATATTTTACATTCATATACCGTCATTAAATGTTGTACGTTTATAAATCCCCGAATAATATACATTAAAGTTGTCAACCCTTCTCACGTCGAAATATTTGGTACTTATTTCTTAACCGATAAATGTCATCCTATTTCCTACAAAATCCTAAGTTTTACTCATCAACATACTCCAATCTCACAACTATACCCACTAGTCAACAAGGGAAGGTTAACGCTCAATTAAATAAGCCTAATGGAAGTTCTAAATAAAATCAGGCCTAAAAAGGCCATTCTGTCAACTCATTAGAAATCTCGTTTGAACGAGGTTGTTCGAACGAAGTCTTCGAACGAACTCGTTAGAAGGGGTACTGTCATCTCGTTCAAACGAGGTCGTTCGAACGACCTGGGAAGGTCTTATAACGAGATGGCAGAAAACGCAGAATTTTCCCAACTCGTTTTTCTTCATTTTTCTCTTCTCTAAATTCATCCTAAGATCATCCAAATTACGTTTCAATGTTTTTAAACTATTTTAAGTCACCCTAGGTAACTCCTTAACATATTTTTTGGGTCAAATCTTACTAATCAACTTGCAAAAATCATAAATTCCCAATTCTTGCTCCAAACCCTATGAACATGAACTCAGAATTTAATTGACTACCAAGACTCTTATTAATCCATTTTTAAATCATTCAAAGTTACATTTTTGCGTATTGAATTTGTCCATAATCATTCTACATGCAAATCCCTACCCAAAATCATGAGTTTCACCATAATCCCATTGGGTTCTTCATCAAAAACCTCTAAGACAAAAACAGTTTCTACACTAAACATGGAGGAAATATTCATTGCGATTAACGACATCAAATCACTTGCCTTAAATCCGATGTTCTGATTCGTTGTTGATGATCAAGTTTGTCTCTCTCTCTTCTTTTCGGTCAATATTTCCTTTCAAAATGCTAGTGATGGAAGATAATTTGGTGGAACCTCTTTTAACTTTTCTCTAACTCCTCTCAAAACTCCCGTAGCCCACTCTCTTGCCTTTTGTTAGTAATGGCCTTAGTGGCCTATTTAAAAATATAAAAATAAACTCAAAATTCGTGGGTTTTAATTCCTCAATTTTTAAAACTACCAAAATACCCTTCTAGGTTGCCGGTTTGGCGTAAAAATGCCCCGGGACCCAAACTAAACCATCGGGTAGTGTTTTCTGACTATTTCGACCCTTCCGGACGCATTGGAGCACTCAAAATGATCATTCGGTTGATAAAATATAATTTTAATTTTAATTTAAATAAATTCATTTCTGACGCGACTGACACGCACGTTCCAATTAAATTTCTCAAGTTGTCGTATTTCTACCTCTTGACAATTTAAATATTTTCAATACTCATATATTACCATATATACTCAGAAATATTCAATTTTAACATCATAATCAAATACCAACTCACATCTCGTTAGTATTTATATCCGGATTAATTCCCAATTAATTCTCATTTAATTCAATTAATCCCTTCAATACAAATCAATAAAATTACGGGGTATTACAGTTAGGAACCCACCTTGCCCTTTCAGTCTCTCATGGACTCTATAAAGTATTCTCCTTATCCTTAATACATGAACGTGTGTGTCATAAATGTGGCGTGGGTGTGTGGGGGTGTGTGAGGGTGTTTGTAAAGTGGACAAAATTGACTAAAGAATAATATATACATGGATGTACAAGTGTGTAGATATAGAGAATGGGGTCAACATATCCACATCACGAGAAAGATGGGTATGAATCATCCTTAGGAGATAAATATATGAACGACGCCTCAAAATCATAACTTCATTATAGAAGGAATGAGTACATATGGGGGGGACTTCTAAAAAAGAGTAAACTATTTAAACATGAGTGATATGATAAAAGAAATGTATAAAATGACTATAAATTTTAACGAAATCCCAAGACTATAATCTCAATATGGGAAAGTGAGTATGCTTGTGTGAGATCAATAAAAGGGTGATAAAGTTAAAATAACTAACTACATGAATAAAATATGCTAACTACATGAGTAGGATGATAAAAATATGGAGATGAACAAATAGATGGAATTGAATTTGAATCCCAAAAGAAACTTTGGATGCTAACATAACCTAAAAAGGTTTCATATTCCATGTAGGCCACAAGATGAACAAGGGTGTATTTAACTCGTAATTCGCTAGGGTGTCTCTTTTGAATTATGAAAAGAAGGTGAAATATGGTGATAATGTAAAATAATGTGTGAGAACACTCTAGATTGGGGATTATGGTTTAAATCCATTTTTTAATAATAGACTTGAGGAAATATATAATAGTAAAAAGGTAGGATTAAATCTAGAAATAGAATATAATAACTATAGGTATAAAGAGTATACTAAAATATGCAAAGTCGCATTCGTAAGAATAGTAAATGTAATTTTTTTTACCTTAAATCACTTTCAAAATCTGTTTGAACACTTTCTTAGATGATATATGATGTATGGATGATGGTGGCATATTAGAGCTTAAAGGTGAGGTAGGGTGATGTTAGAGACTATATGAGAGAATGTAGGGAAGGTGATGTATACGAAATTTAAGGGTCTAACGATCGACATGTTGGCCAAACTTGATTGCCAAGTAACCCTGCCTACCTATTGGTCGGTAAGGTGTCTTGCTTATAGGCACGTCTTGCAAAATCGGTTTTGGGGGCATAAGTTTTGATCTATAAGTCTAACTCCCCCATGGTGCTGGGAATACGATTATGAGATATATAATTTTGTAAGGGAAGGTCTCTTATGTTCGAAGAATTGTTACGGTCAAATGGGTCAGGGGTGAGTGTTGTTGTTATTCGGTTGGGTTTTAAAGGAGGATTAAGGAGTATGTGATTAAAAGGGTTTTGTTTACACCATATCGAAGAGTATAAAGGTTTAGGGATATGCCGTCTATAAATCCCCTTAATAAAAGACTTTAGGATATGGAAAAGGATTTCTAAAGATAGAAACCTGATAGAAGCAGTGATCTTTGAGTCCATTTATGTCGGAACTCAGGTGGGTGTGGGTCCATTGAAGGAGCGCAAGATATGACATGATTGTGAAATTGATTAGGGATTTTATGAGGGACTAAGGTCAGTTATAACCATGCTTAGGGTCGTGTTCTGATTCTGAGGACCTACAATGTAGGTGAGGCTCGTGGCCTAATTTTGAGGGCCAAGTTCTAATTATGAGGACGTATAAAGTGTGTGACCAATACGAGGTTCACGGACTAATTATGAGGGTTAAGGTCTAATTTAGAGGAACTAAAGATTGTGTGCAACCAATGCAGGGATAACAACCTAATTATGAGGTCCAAGGTCTAATTTCGAAACCTCAATAGACTGTATGTGACCAACAAGGGGGTTAGGGCCTAATTCTAAGGGCTAAGGTCTAATTCGAAGGATCTAAAGAATGTGTGCGACCAATACAAGGATCACGACCTAATTTTGAAGGCCAAAATCTAAAAGAGTGTGTGCGACCAATAGGGGGATCACAACCTCATTTTGAGTGAGTGTATAATTTTGGGCACCTAAAGAATGTGTGCTATCAACATGAGGATCATGACTTAATTTTGAGGTGCAAGGTCTAATTTAAGGACCTAAAGAGTAAGTGTAACCAATACGGGGATCGCGACATAATTATAAAGGTGAATGTCTAATTCTGAGAACATAAAGAGTGTGTGCAACTAATAAGGGCATCTTGACGTAATTCTCAGGTTTAATATCTAATTCTAATGACCTAAAGAGTTTATACGACCGATACAGGGATCACACCCTAATTTCGAGGACTTGTAGAGTCTGAGAGGATCGTGGCCTGATTTTGAGGGCATAGAGTGTAATGGAGATTTTCAAGAGAGATATGTGATGATATGAGAATATTTTGAAAGGTTGGATTTTTCTTAGATGTTTGAATATTTTTGATGATTTTTGAATGCTTATGTAATCTTGATTTTTGATAATTTTTATGATGCATGTACATTTGTGTGGAATTTTAGTTTTTATGAATTTTAGGATTTCTTGTGAATTATAGGGGTTGATCCTTGCCTATCGGTGGGGTACTTGAATCGAGGGGCTATACAGTTTACCAACGGACATCTTTTAATAAGCATGCCCTAGGACCCATCGATTGGCATGATAATTAGCCCCTATAAATAGGGCTAGGGAAAGTTCTCTCTCACTACCTCAAATAATTTCATTCTCTCCCTCTTTAGAAAAAAAAATAGCTCTTGTGAACTTGTATGGGATTAAAAATAAATGGTTTTCCTGAATGCGCCATAGGATAATGATTGGGCTAATATCGAGGTGATTACCCATGGTGTGCGGTCGGTGAGGGAAGAGAATGTTTACCATAGTGCTAGACCTATGGAAGACACATGGATCCTCATGAGGGATCTTATGCATCATCGCTAGGATTTCGTGTAGAACCCTAGCGGTTATGTAAGTGATTATATTTTTGAGTTATTTCTTATTTTGATTTTGATTTTGCCTTCGATTATAAAATAATTATCTCATTATGTTTTGGATTTCAAGAATTTATTTTGGACCTATTCGAGGTGTGTTTTAAAGGTAGGGATTTCCTCTTCGACCATCCGTGCTCGAGGATCAACCATTGTTAATAGTTTATGGGTACATCTCCCCACAGAGGTACAAAGCCTAGTGCGAGGCGCAAGCTTTGGAAATTTGGAAAATTCTTAGGATGATTCACCTCGGTCTTTGTTTATTTTATGCGTTTTGGACGAAGGTTGGTGGTATACCACCTAAACCTTCTATTTTAGTATGGGAGATATGACGATAATGCTGACGAGTGTGTATTAAATTTTGGTTATGTTTTGCAAGGGAGATTAGGTGGACTGTTCCCTATGCTTTATGAGTGAGGTAATAGAGGAATTTCTAGGGCCTAGAATAGGTGGGTTTTCATGAGTCAGTTAGTGTGGTTATACTAAGGTAAGACTTGTTGAATGGACAAGTGGACGTGATGGACTGTTAGGTGATGGCACACCTATTTATTCAATTTTTACTAGGAACTACTCTAGTGACAAATAGTGGGGAAAAGATTCACATGTGTTTCTTTCCCTTTCCGCATGACTTCACCCAGATGTAGATGTTCCAATTGCTATTGCACGAGTTCAGGTACATGTGGTACCTATGATAGATGGTAGTTAAACTAATTGTGCCTCTGGTTCACTTGTGGGATCTGGAGAAGATGTCAGAGGAGTTGGCCATAGTTAGAGAGGATTACTCAGACTACATGGATATGTTATAAATATACGGTTAGTTGAACTTTGTTATAAGTTGGTTGATGCCACCATCAATCTATGTAATGGTTGGGGCGCCGCCCCAGGAGCTTGGAATAGGAGAAAGTAGGATACCTAGAGCATCGGGCCAGGAATCGGGTGGTAGTGCTAGAGTTTTTCTTTATATCTGATGATTTTCATGTCTCTTTTTGCTTCATCTTTAGATTGTATCAGTGAGGACCTCTTGGTGAAGGATGCACATTACTGGATAGCTTCATTGGCCAAGCACATTTGGACATTGACCCACTCATGTATCTCTCTTTCTTCTTGTGATGATTATGTTCATTACTCCTCAAGCTTCAGGAATGAAGGACCAACCTCTCTCTATTATGGGAAACTTGTTTTTCGTCATGAGTGATGTTGTTGATTTAATAAAAATCTGGGTTGCATCCCAATAATTTTGATTTCTTTATGTTATTTTTTCTTTTTCTACAATGTACCTAAAAATTTAAGGCAGTATATATAGAAATGGTGCATTTTTATTTAATTATCTTCACTAAGTGTCATATTCTACATACACTTTTACTTTTCCACCAAGGGTTTTATGAAATTTGAAAAATTATGTGGTGTATTTAAATTTTTAAGAAAGGATAGATAAAAAGTAACAAGGAAATTTTTTTATAAAAATCATCTATTGGGGTTATTTTGATGGAGAAGGAGATAAAAATGCAAAAAGGGAAATTTCCAAAAATAGGGATGCCAATCAATAGACCCCCATTCTCCCTATAGGCATATCAGTGTTAAGTACTTTCTTTTTAGCCCTTTATACTCACGTGCTATTTTGATTGAATCTGTGATTTCATGGGTAGGTCTGTCACCTTGGCTTATTTTTCATGTTGTGAAGAACTTTCACTATAAAAGCAGGCTAAATGTGGTATTTGAGGTCACAATTATGCTTTCCTTTCGTTATTCTCTTCAAAACCTTCCTTTCAAATGACCATTCCATTGATAGAGGGATATTTTGTTTACCTTAGCCATTTGGAGTATATGAGATTTAATGGAGTGGATTACGCGGATTTCAACATGCTCCCAGTCACTTTGTGGCAAAATCATCAAATTAAATAGGGCATCTTGAAAGTGACCTTGTAGTTTTGGTACTCGAATGACCATATTCTTTATTTGATGACGTATATCTGACCTATGAATAATTTTCTATTATATTGGGTGTGCGAACTCATTTCCTAGCTACCATGACACATTTTTCTCGTTCTTTCCATAATGTATGGCCAGTTACTCCATATATCTCCTTTCATTACTATGGTGTTATGGGCCCCGAGTGGGAGTTAGGGGAGTGAGATTTTTGTTACTTATGGGGCAGAGAGGCTTGTTGATGAGGCTTGTGATCCCCATACGGCGATGCGGGAGTGCTTTTCTCTCGTTCCTCTGCTTTTCCCTGAGATTGGGTTTATCGGGTCGATTGGTTCGATAATTGCCTCTGGAAGCTTTTAGACAACATATCCAGTTTTAGTTGCCTCTTTGATTTAGGCCTAGGCCTAAGTATCTTACATGAAAGTTACTGCCGATTGTTCAGAGTTGCCAGTTTGTTTTATATAAAAATATACAAATTATTTGACTTATCCTTTTCGGGCCAATCTTAATGCTGGTTTAGGTATGCGATTGATCTAAAAATTCTTATTGTAGGGTTTGAGAACAGGGTTATGAGTGGGGATGGTGTTAGGCACCCAACTTTTTCTTTATTCTTCCTTAATTATATTCTTATTATTTCTATTAACATTATATGATTACTTGTTAGTTTTATTTTAGAACAAAATTAGAGACCTTAGTTTGAAAATCCCTTAAAATGTAGATAGGTGCTTAGTCATGAAAATGGTATCAGTGAGGGGTAGAAATTCGGAATACTAATGGAAAAAAATAGTACTTTAGGGTTCCTAAGAAGGTAATGCGACATTTCCCTTTAATCCCTAGGCTAAAACGGTTGTATACCATAAAATGGATAGCAAAGAAAATGACTTATCACGCTTGTACAAGCTCTTGTATGGAATTTTTGCGTCATCCCCGAGATTCAGTAGAATGGGTAAATTCAAACATTATGTGTAGAGATTTTGCAAAATATCCACGCAATATTCGACTTGCAATAACAACTGATGGTTTCAGCCCGAATAAGATGTTTGGCCATAAGTATAGTTGTTGGCCACTGATAATTCAACCTCTCAACCCTCCTCCATCAATGTGTATGAAAAGTGAGCTTTCAATGTTGTCTATATTGATTCCCGTGCCAAAGTCACCATCAAGTAATATTGATGTCTTCCTGCAATTATTGGTCGATGAGTTAAAGATCTTATGGCCCTAATTTAAGGTTTGGGAAGCGAACAAAAATGAGCAATTTCAGTTAAAAGTAAGGTTCTAAAAAATGCGGGGCGTGATTGAGGCGTGGAGGCCAAGCCTTAAGCCTTAGAAGCCTAGGCGGGCCTAGGCGTAAAAAGGCTTGAAAAGGCGTTTAGGCCTTCTTAATATATTTTAATATTTTTTAACCATAACAAGGCTATTAAAATACAAAAATTGCACAGATGATAAAAATATGTCTGAATATATGCAAATTAAAATACTATTTGATTATTTTGGATGAGATAATGGTCCTGTTTGTAAACAAATTCTTTAAAAGGCGACATATTTTCACTAAATCATTGTTGTTTTTAGAAAAAAGTGTGCCTTAAGGGTTTTACCAAGAATAAGGCGTGAAAAGCGTAAGGCGAGGCGTTTCTCCGAAGCCTTAAGCCTAGGCGTGCCTAGGCGGGTTTTTTAGAACAGAGGTTAAAAGCCATGTTGATGTGGGGTATTCATGATTTTCCAGCTTATGGGATGTTAACAGATTGTTTAACTCAAGGTTACAATGGGTGTCATATTTGTTCTACAAATACACCTTCTCAATATCTTCCTAAGTCGATGAAATGTTGTTACCAACGATCTCGTACGTTCCTTCCTAAAAACCATACTTATAGGTTGGACACATCAAAGTAAACATTTAATGGTAAAATAGAGGATGCTATGGCTCCAAGAAAGTTAACAAGTGCAGAAGTTGAGAAGATAGTGTCACTTATTGCTCGATAAGGTGTTGGAAGAGAGGGAGAGGGTGAGGGAGACAAAAAAGGAAAGGGAAAGAGGAATAGGAAGGGAAAGGGAAAGGGAAAAAGAAAGGGGAAGGGAAATTGGAAGGGGAAGGGGAAGGATAAGGAGGACGTCGTAATGGAAGATAATGATTATCCAAGTGAGGGTGACGATGAGAATTTAACGGGTACTGAGGGTTTTTTAAGGAGGTTAATTTTCTTTGACTTCGAGTACTGAAAGGATGACATAATTTAAATGTTATGCATGTTGAAAAAATGCCACAAAAACTCTTTTAGGTACAATACTCTCGGTGAAAAACTCGTCAAGTAAAGATACGATCAAAGCCCGTGAAGAGTTGAAAGATCATCTGAATCTTAAAAGGAAATTATGGATGAAAGATGTTGAAGGTAGTAATAAAAGGTGGATGCCAAAGGCACCTTACTCATTAGGAAAGGAAGAGAAAGAAGCCTTTTATTGTACACTAAAAATATTAAAGGCACCGATTGGATTTTCATCAAATTTTAATAATAATGTTAACCTCGATCCACCTAGATTTACTAATCTCAAGTCCCACGATTATCACGTCATTATGCAACGGTTGCTTCCTACGTTGCTTATGCATTCATTTCCGGATCATAAGCCTTTATTTAAAGATAAACAACGGATAAGCATATTTTTTAACGTGTTGTGTGCTAAAGTGATATTTATGGAACATCTTTTGTAGGCTAAAAACGCATTGGTAGAAGAACTTTGTGTCTTTGAAATTTAGTTTCCACCTGCCTTTTTTATGGTGATGATCCACCTCATGCACCATTTAGTCGATGAAGCCTTGACAGCTGGGCCTCCAACATATCGGGCAATGTGGTTATTTGAGAGAGAAATGGGAAGATATAAAAAATGTGTTGGAATTTGAGGCCCCCAATTTTGACAAAAATTCTTTTATACTTCACGAAAGTAATAATTTCTTTTTTAATTATGCAGAAGCATAAGATGATGGTTCAATTAAAACTAATACACAAATTTTAATTTTCTATTCAAATTAAAATTAGACAAAGTGAAATTAAATTAAAACACACACTTATTTAAATTTCACTTAAACCAATTTAACCCAAGTCCTAGAAATTTGCCTAGGTCATATTTTTCAATTTTACCAAATTAGGCCGAACAAATTTTATCAAAATATATTAAATGACTTGAATTAAATTAACTAAACATTACCCAATATTTAATATAGCACCAAATTAAATCTAAGTAGTGATTAAACCAAATTTTATTGTTTTACCTAAGCATGCATTCTAGGTGATATAGCAAGATAAAATTAAACAATATATCACTACGTCGCGATGTACGAGAAAAAAACCCACAACGGGAAAAAACCTCGAACGGATCTAGCCTCAAATTCACTAAGTATGATTTTAGAAATACAAGATAGAAAGACTTACAACACTCGACTCGATCCCTCTCAAGCCCCGACGCTTCTTCTTATATCCACCTCTGCCTAGTGAATAACCATGGAGCTCCACCGCGGTCTCGAAATCTACCGATCATACTTTATATGGTAACCGTCACCCAAACTAGGAGCCTTTCTCTAAGTGGGTAAATCAACGCAAACTTCTTCTTCTTTGTGGGATTTAGAAGCAAACCCAAACATCTCTTCAAAACGGTAGAGATAAAAATCGGTGCCAAAACTCCAATCAATGTATATATATATATATATGGAACTTGGATAAACTAAACTTTGGGTGAAAACTAGAGTGTTAAATGATTTTTCCTTTGAAAGATGAACACTTAAAACATGAACTTTTTCCCTTTGAAATTTTTCTCTCAAACTCTCTCTTAGAGATGTAGGATAGTGAAAAAGTTAAGTTAGAAAACTTGATTCCCGTACTTAGATATTCAGGAAAAGAGTTAGTGAAAAAAGTAGTGGGAATGAGGGGAAAAAATGCTCAAAACTGCCAAAAAGCTGTTCCCGTCAAAACTCGTTCGCACGAGGCTTCTAACAAAGTTCCAGTGTGAACTCGTTAGAAATTTCGTTGGAAATCTCGTTCGAACGACACTTCGAACGACTTTCTAGTGGCCTTTGGGGAACTCGTTGGCACACTCGTTCGAACGACATTGTGGTTCAAATGACAAACTAGTTCGAACGACACTTCAAACGAACTTCCAAAAAGTTTGAAAAATTCTATTTTTAGCCCAAAAATTTTATATACTTTATTTTAATGTTTTAATAAAATCTTTCTGAAAATAAACAATAGTTTTAAATAAACATACACCCAATTTAAATTGTTCCAAGCTCCTATATATATATATATATATATATTAAAGTGCATTCATACCTTAGGAGCAATGGAACAAATGTTGTTGACGTAGAAACGAGGCGCATTAAACTCGACATTTGATGGAGGCTTTAATATCTTAGCCGCTACGTCTTCAACAAACACATCATAAGCTTGAAGGATGATCAATTAACTCTATCCTATGACTCAAATGTTTTTGTCCGGAATTGAGCCAAAACTACAAAGGACTCAATCTGAAATTTGTGTCCTTACAAATCTCCCCCTTTGGCTATTCCGGGATAAAAACCAAAAAAAATCCTAAAGGGACGTCAAGATCTACTAGACTAATAAAAAATCCCACCCAAAATAAAATACAATGCTTGACTCAAACAACCCAAAGGATCAAAATCTTTGCTGTTGAAAGTTGCCACTATATAGAAGAATTCCTGCACACTTAAGCAAACACATTAAACGCATAGGGAATATCAAGGATATTAAATGCATAAAATAAATACTCCCCCTAAATTAATTCTCCCCTTTATCAAACACGTGACCTACTTAGAAAGACGCCCCCCCTAAAATAATCTCCCCCAAACTAAGATACAATTATAATAGGAATATATACCATTTCTCCCCCTATCATTCTCCCCCTTTTTCTTCAGGAATAGACAAAGGTTTAAGAATTCAAACATTAACTTATCTTCCCCAATTAAAGAATATACACCCTCTAAACTAAACAAGTGATAAATAAAATGGGATAACAAGCTAAAAACATGCAATTGCGCATAAAGTGATGAAAACGTTAAAGTACATAGGCAACAAAGTCATAACTAATCCAACAAATACTCATGGATACCAACTAAGATGCGAGAAACAGATACCAATATGATACATAAGTATTAATCATGTGATATCAACAAAGAGTGCAACAAGATGAATACCAATTATGAATTAAAGCATAGATGGATTAGAAAGCAAGGCAAAGACCAAATAGAAACATATCAAATATATGTATACATAATATATACCAAATAGACTCAAGTACACATATATAGATATAAACACACAAATGACACAAAATAAGATACTATTTTCACACTCGTATGGAAAAAATGTGTCGTATGAAAACGGTAGTGTTGGGGTGTGAAGTAGTAACAATTAAATTTATACCCAATCACTAAAAACATGTTCACGGAGTTCTCAATTGATTGCAAACTTCAACGCATTTGAATATAACCTCATGTGACAATATAAATTGAACTCAATGAACAAACATACACAATGAATACAAGCCTAGCATATTGATGATTTTACAAACCAATAGAGTCATGACATTGAAAGCTCAACTAGGATAAACGGACATTGTGCAAACCGTTGATATACCATCCAATCTCCCTCAATAAGTATATATTTATTTTAAATGAATATATCAATCAAACATAAGCCTTAGCAAATATTTTCTTTTTAATGCCATATTTTCTTTTAGGCCTTTGGACCACGTATTTCTTTTAGGTCCAAACAAACGGTGGCTATTCGCAAAGGACAATAAATCCTTTCGGATCCCTTCTCCGTGCACATTTATACATATTATTTTTTATATCTCACTAATCTCACGTGCAACGGATTTTGACATGCACTAGTCCTCCTAGGTCACAAATATGTCGATGACAAGATTGGTAGGAGAACGCCTCGCAAAGCTCAAATATAACATGTGACGATTAAATTTCAAAACAGCTCGTGCATGTGTGAATAGAGGCATATAAAAATAGAATCCATTTAATCAACACAAAATCCAACTACTCCATGTAAGCATGGTAAAGAACATAATAAGGATTGGCAATCTTAACCAAAAGTTCTAGCCACATGGGAGCGGAAAAGATGGGATTCAAACACAAGTATATGCCACATAAAGTGTGTCAAACTAAAATACACACAAAATAAAAAATCTTTCGAGTTTTTGACAATATTTAACCTAAAAAATATTTACTCAAAAGACAAAAAAAAAATCATTTGTATTTTTCATTAATCTTAAATTGCTAAAAAGATAAAATGCAAATGATAAACCAAAAATCTTTTTGTATTTTTCATTTAATGCAAACAAAATGAAGGAAATATAATACAAAAGATAAACAAAAATCATAATTCTAGCATATGATTAAGCATGGAGCATAGACTAGAAAATGATTAAACAAGCATACACGTATCATGATAATATAGCATGGAGCACAAAAGCTAAAGTATGCAAATAAACTAACACATTCAACCTTTAGATTTTGCAATGGAGGAAGCATGTGAAAGTAAATGAGAATCAAATACCCTATCTTGTAAAGCTACCAAGTCAGATCTCCTAACCCAAACTAATGATGAATGACAATCTTGGGGCGTAGGAATCTTAGCTACCTTGGTTGCCTTCCTTTGGGATTTTTAGGACCGTGTTGAAGATCAAAACAAAATTTTCTAAGATGACTTTTTCGACCACAATGTGCACAAGTAAAAACACGTCGAAAATTTGTACCTAAGGATTGATCTCTAAAGGATTTCCTAAGAGATTCTTCTAAAACGTTGGTTTTGGATTTTTGAGTTGATTCACTATAAGTATCGAAGCCTAAACCACAAGTGTCATTTTTAATTTGAATCGTTCCTAATATTTTATCTAATTTTTCCGAACGGCACTCCAAATCAAATTTGACCTTACTAGAGTCTTTTAATTTATTTTCTAATTCTAGAATGTTAAACTCTAATAACACATTTCTCTCTTCAAACTCGAGAATCTCTTTTTTAAAGGATTCCATTAAACCTCTAAGGCTATCTCTCTCCCCTTCTACATATTCTAGCTTCTCTCGATGACATCTCTCTCGTGTCCTAAGGTCTTAAACCAACACACTATTATCAACGACCTTGACACGTTCTCTCAAACTAGCTTCTAACTTCAAATTAGCTCTTTTTAATTTAATTGATTCTTCATATAATTCTTGAAAATAATTTTGAAGTTCACTCACATTAACCTCTTCTTCATTTTCACTCTCTCTTTCTTCTTCATTCTCACTACTATAAAAAACAAGGGAATCATAAACTATGAACTTGGAAGTGTCATGTGTTGAAATCTCATCAATAGAGGAATGCTCACTATCACTCACATGGCCAGCCATAAAAACCATAAAATTGGGCTTAATAGGGGAATCAGGTCCCTTTTCATAATCACTATCACTAAGGGTTTCATTAAAAGAAATTAGTTTCTTACCCTTTCTCCTTAGTTTAGTGGGGCACTCAAATGCCCTATGGTCGTACCCTTCATAACCAAAACATTTTTCGGACTCGTCCCTATTTACATTTTCATTAGAAGTTTTAGGGATCTTCTCTTCTTTGTCATGCCTAGATTTTTCAAATTTCATAAAGTCATTTTTAAATTTATCTTTGTTAAATATAAGAAATTTTCGAAATTTCCTAGCAAACATAGCCATATCCTCCGAGTCACTATCACTTTCACTCTCTACTACTTGTTTCTCCTCTTTTAGGGATTTTAAAGAAACACCCTTTTATGAAAACATAGCCATCTGAAAAATGCATTACTAAAGCCGTTTATGAAAATAAACTATTTAAGTAACTCCGAGTTGTTTTTTAAAGAAACTCTTTTCTTAAATAAAAAAGGATTAATCACAAGAAGTGTTTAATAAAATAGTATGTACGAGATCAGTTCAAGATTTAAGCAACAAGTTTAAGAAATAATTTAAACCAGTTTTAAACACAACACAACCAAGAATGAGATGAGAAAATGTAGAATGCTTCTCTTCACAATTTTTTACGTGGTAAAACCTCACCAATTGAGGAAACATCCACGACTCCCTCTACGGAGTAAAAATAAATCCACTAAAATAAATATATGAGTTACAAACTATATAACTAACATGCAAATAACTCAGACCTATATAAGTTTAGGAATGTACCCTCTGGTGTCCTTAAACTTCTCTGCAGTTTTGATTGTAGATGTAGTTCTCCCAGTTTGTCAACTTTTGATTTGTTCCAGCACTTTACGTCGACTTATGTTCTCAAGATCTTATCACCAACACTTTTCGTGTTGTAGGGTGTAAGTGTTTGTGAAGGTGCTCTCTAATACATGCATGCACACACACACACACTTATTAAGTACAAACAGTCCTAACAAATTACAGTTTACACTATATGCAGTGATCTTTTCTTTTTCTTTCTTCTTAGAAAACTTTGAACCTTTTTGACCTTTCAAACTATCCCAGAATCCACGGATGCCTTGCTAGGAAGACAGACAAGGTCTTAATCAATCTCAGAATTTAAAACAAAAAAAACTTTTTGAGATTGAAAACCTCCAAGTGAGATTCCAAACTAGGTCAAAGGTTTAGTTTTACAAGAACAAGAAACAGAAAGAATTTATTGTTGATTTCAAAGTAAGAAAACGTTTTAGAGAAAACAATCAACAATATATTTCTCAAGATGAGAAATAAAATGAAACTAAGTGTAATGTAACATGAATTAACTCAGATCTGAGAATTCTATGGAAACAGAATCTAGATCTAAGTAGAAGTCTAAGTTGGAAACAAGATCTCACGAACACAAGGTTACAGCAACAAAAATAACTCAACTCAGACTCTCAAACACTCAAGAACACACATGATGGTGTTTTTGGTTATGGAGTTTTGAAGAAGTGTTTTGGTTAGGTTTGAATAGGATTTGAACGAAGTTAGGGTTTCTAACTTTCTTATCTCTCTGGTTTCTCTCTTCTCTCTCTACTCTCTTCTCTCTTAATTTTTCAGAGGAAATGAAATGGCAAAAATCTTCGAAGTCTGAGAGAAGGGCCCTTTTTATAGGGAGAGAGGAAGGTTCGAGATAACTGATCCAAACCAAGGGCTGAGATCGAGTCAATTTAGATTGACTTGAATCTTAGGGCTCACACCAGGCGGTGCTTAAACAAGCGATGATTGGCTTAAAAAGTTACACGGGGATTCATCAAGGCAACATGCAGACCGTTCATAAGGAATAATCCAAAGGCTGATAATACACGCGACTGTTGTCTCTGTAAAGAAACACAGTTCTAACCAGTCAGAGGCACACAGGTGTTGGCCAGATATGGGATGTTAAACGCGCGTAAAAACTAATTACAAAGCACACCCTGAAGTCTCTGGCGCTTTCGGATTCTACCCAAAGTAACATTAGGCCATAAAATACAACAAGACATATTTGGAGATTGACCCCAAAACTTTTTTAAATCAAATTTTAATTATTAAAACATGGTTTAAAAATGTTTAAAAAAATCCCAAAAAATTATTAAAAATCAAACTTAGGGATTTAAACACACTCAACACATGTACACACATACTTATGCAATATGACATGCAAAAATGAATTCTAAGTGTGTGAGTGTTGGCAATAGTCTCTTGATCAAAACAAGAAAGAGAGATGAATATGCAACCCAACTTCTGAGGCTCTTTGGTTTCTAGAAAGACACAATTTTGTCACAATTTCCAAACTAGATGATCACTTATACAATATAGACTCAAGTGAGTCAAATGTATAAGGGCTTCAATCTCCCCGTTTGGAAATATGAGACAAAATCTCCTTTGAGTCATCTTGGACTCGTAGGGCAACAAGAAAATAAGAAAAACTTATTCCTATCAAAATTCTATCTACCCAATTCCTAGAAATCAAAAAGTACATAACTCAACTAAGTACATTTGAATACCCTATTACAACTGTTGAGAGAAATTGTACAATAAGAACCTACAATAATTCACTAAGATCAAGCTGTTTAGAATATGCAAAATTTGAATAGACTCAAATTTCTCCCCCATTTTGTCTCAAATGGACAAAGGGAAAAACTTGGATAAACAGCAAAAAGATTAATCATCATAAACCATACCAATAGATTTACGTAATGAAATGAATCTATTATAATCTAGAGGTTTGGTAAATATATCTGCGAGCTGTAGATCAGTAGGAAGATAATTGATTTCTAACTCCTTAGATTCAACTAATTCACATATAAAATGATGTCTTATTTTAATATGCTTTGTTCGCGAGTGTTGAACAGGATTTTTAGAAATATTAATCGCATTTTGATTATCACAATAGAGATGTAATTGGTTTTCTTGAATACCATAATCACTTAGCATTTGTTTAAGCCACATTAATTGAGCACAACAGCTTCCAGCAGCTATGTATTCAGATTCAGCTGTTGAGAGTGATGTGCAGTTTTGTTTTTTACTACTCCATCCTACCAAGTTATTACCTATATAATAACATGCTCCTGAAGTGCTTTTACTATCATCAGTACACCCAGCCCAGTCAGCATCAGTGTACCCAATTATAGTGCTTGGTGTGTCATTAGTGTACAAAAGTCCTAGATTTAGAGTGCCATTTACATATTTAATGATACGTTTAACAACATTCAAGTGGCTCTCTTTACGGTTACTTTGATATCGAGCACATACACACATAGCATACATAATATCAGGACTCGAGGCAGTAAGATATAGTAAAGTGCCTATCATACTACTATATAGAGTAGGATCTACAGATGGTCCATTTTCATCTTTAAAAAGTTTTAGTGTAGTACTCATGGGCGTTTTGGCATTTTTAGCACTCTCAAGGTTGAATTTCTTAACGATCTCTAAAGCGTACTTAGATTGTGAAACAAATAATCCTTATGGATTTTGTTTGACTTGGAGACCTAGGAAGAACTGTAACTCCCCCATAAGGGACATCTGAAATTCCTTACTCATAATTTCAGAAAAGGATTTTACTTCTGAGGAAGAAGTTGATCCAAATATAATATCTTCTATATAAACTTGAGCAATCGTAATGTGTTTGTCAAATAAATTTTGGTCATTTCCACCTCTTTTGAAACCTTTATCCAAAGAAAATTGGAAAGTCGCTCATACCAAGCTCTAGGAGCTTGTTTGAGGCCATACAACGCCTTTTTCAGACGAAATACATGATTAGGATATTTAGGGTCAATGAAACCTTTAGGTTGTTCTACATAGGTTTCCTCAGCCAGTATTCCATTAAGGAACGCAGATTTGACATCCATTTGATATAATGTAAAACGCATGTGACAAGCTATGGTGAAAAGCAGACCAACTGATTCTAAACGAGTAACAGGGGAAAAGGTCTCGTTAAAATCAATTCATTCTATTTGGGAGTATCCTTGAGCAACTAATCTAGCTTTATTTCTAATTATTATCCCATTTTCATCAGTTTTATTTTTGAAAATCTAACGAGTACCAACAACCTTTTTGTGATCAGGACGTGGAACAAGATACCATACATCATGAATGACAAATTGTAAAAGTTCATCATGCATAGCAGAAATCGAGTGAGAGTCATTCAATGCCTCATTTACATTCTTTGGTTCCACAAGGGAAACAAAACATGCATAATGTGCATAATTTCTAAGTTGGGATCTTGTACGCACTGGCTCACTAGGGTTGCCAACTATGCTGTTTATGGGATGATCTTTAGAAACCCAGTTAGGTACTTCAGGTGTCTCAATAGGTAATGAATTATCTATTTCAGAAGGGTCATTTTCTAAAATATTTGAAGACTCTTCTTCAATAGGTAATTCACCTGTTTTGTTTTCTACAGTAGTGTCACTAACAATTACATTTATGGATTCCATCACGGTTTTAGTGCGAAGATTATACACTCGATAGGCTCTACTATTAGGCGAGTATCCTAAAAATATGGCTTTATCTCCCCGACTCTCAAATTTAGATAAGTGTTCCCTATCTTTGGATACATAACAAGTACTTCCAAAGGTTCTAAGGTATTTGAGATTAGGCTTCCTATTGTACCAAAGTTCATAAGGGGTTTGTTTGGAATTCTTTCTAAGATAGACCCAATTAATGATATGACACGCAGTACGAATAGATTCTACCCAAAAATATTTAGGTAAATCCTAGGCATGTAACATGACACGTGCCATCTCTTGCAAGGTATGATTCTTTCTCTCGGCGATTCCATTTTATTGAGGAGTCTTAGGAGCACTAAACTCGTGTTTATAACCATTATACTCACAGTATTCTACAATACCAGTGTCTTTGAATTCACCACCTCTATCACTACGAATTCTATTCACTTGAATATCCTTCTCATTTTCGTTCCTAAGAAGAATTTTTAGGAAAGTTTGAAATGTTTCAGACTTTTGTTTTAAGACGGCTACCCAGGTAAATCTAGTGAAGTCATCAACCATAACTAGGATGTAACTGTGTCCACAAAGACTAACAGTTTGGGAGGGAACCATTAGGTCCATATGGATGAGTTCTAAGGGATTAGAGGTGAGAATGTCTTTGACTTTCTTATGAGGGGCCTTAACAATTTTACCTTCTTAACAGGAACCACAAACAATATTATGAATGGGTTTTATTTTTGGAATTCCTCTTACTATGTCTTGAGAAGACAATTTACTAAGATTATCATAATGAATGTGACCCATTCTGTTATGCCATATCTCGTTGTCCTCCATTCTGGCAACATTACAAGTTTCAGAATTGTTATTGACAGTGTAACAGTTGTCAGGAGTTCTGAATCCAGTAATTATGCATTCACCTTTTTCATTTAAAATCTTGCAATTGTTCTTTGAAAGGTAACAGTATGGTCTGAGTCACAAAATTGCGAAATGCTAAGTAAGTTGGCTTTTAGACCTTTAACTAGAAGAACATCTTTAAGAATAGGAAGCCCATCTTCTTGGAGAGTTCCTCTGCCTATGATTTGAGATGAAGCTCCATCACCAAAAATGACTTTTCCACCAGAATATCTGGTTTTATTTAAAAGTTTAGTTTCATCTCCTGTCATATGCTTAGAACATCCAGAGTCTATATACCAACCAGATGATGTCTATTAAGCTTTTAAAGCGGTAACAACAATATTACACTTCATCTGAGGTAATAGATCATCTTTTCTAATCCAAATTGCTCTAGTTTTCAACTTGCGCTTATTAGCTCTCAATTCATAGTATTTGCGAGCATTAGATTTTTGCTGAAAAATGTTTTGCTCATGATTTTGAATTTTGTGAAAGACTTGAGCAATTGTTTTAGGAAAATGCTTAGGATTCCTTCTAGGAAATGTTCTTTTAGGTTTGGTCTTTCTCTTTCTGTAGTTAGAGTTTTTATCAGGCTGTCTAGGAAGTATATAATTGTTTCGACTCCTCCTAGAATAGTTAAAGTTCTGGTAAGTATGAGGATTGTAGATAGGTTTGACAAGTCTCCTAGCATAGAAACCATCGAAAGAATGACCATATATGTCACAGTAGGAGCAATAAAGATTGCTTAAGACGGGGGTCTCCTTAGGAAAGTCTCTAAACAAAGGTTTAATAGAGTTTTGAGGCTGAACTCTATTTCTAGGTGGTACAGGTTTGAAAGCAGACTCACTCTTCCTAATAGGAGGATAGATGTATTTAGCCTTAGGTGAACTTTTAAGCTTAGATCAACTTGATTCCCCAATGTTAAAACTTTGATTTTTTGAATCAAACTCAGTTTTTATGGAATGAAAATCTGGGCATGTTTCAATAGGTCTTTTGCCTCCTGACACAAACTTGATAGGTTCAAAATGTTTTGTTTGTGTTTTCAAATTGGGACAAAATCCTATACCAATTCGATCATCAGAATTGATTTTAGATTCAGTAACAAATTCATCAAAACAGTTAGAATTATTTTTAAATTTTGTAAATTTTTTGAAAACAGTTGTTGTCTTTTCTTTGGTTTGTTCCAATTCTAACAATGTCCCTTTGTATTTTTTCTCCAGAATTTCATTTGTTTCAGTCAAATTTTTTAGTTCTTCATCAAAAACTTTAACTTCACTTTCATGAGTTAAACATTGGGTAGTGTACTCTTCAACATTCAGTTTAACCATCAGTCTTAGATCTTCCAATTTCTTGGTAAGATCTTTAACAGTCTTTTCTAGTCTAGCGCTTTTCTTGAGAGTCTTAGTGTATAGTGTGTGAATGTCTGGGAGGTCTTCATTGTCCGAATCACTAAGTGTGGTGTGTGGAGTGACCCCTAACGATTCATTTGCTAAACTCACACACCCATTGACATCGTCATTATTGCCATCCCTTTGACTCACACACCCCGAGGTAGAACATGCAACATTCTCAGTAATCAAAGCATCTAAATCAGTAATAACCACATTCGAATTATCAGTCATAGAGTTATTTGGTTCATCATCATTAACAAACATAAGCATGTCATTATTATAAATAATCTTGGCAAAGAAGGACATGCAAGGATCAAAAGCATCTGATGACTCAGGTTCCTCATTTTTCAGAGTCACTTGAATCATCCCATGTTTTGCAGATGTTAGACCTAGTATGCTTGTTTTGAGTGTTCAAATTAACTCTACAGTCTTGTGCAATGTGTCCCAATTTACCACATCTATAGCATTCAGTCTTCTTAAGGTCTCCATTAGGTCTAGCGTGAGAGTCCTTGTGATTTTTGTCATTGTTTTTCTCATGAGGTCTGTGACTAGAGGGAGTTGGATAATTTGACTTGCCTTGTTTATTTGCCACTTTATTTCTAAACTTAATGATTTTCTTGAATTGTTTAGTCATTAAGGCAATCTGATTGTCCAAACTCTCTATATCGCAGTCCTCATCAGATTCAACATTGGAAGTATTAAACTCAGGTTTAATCAATTTAGAAGAGAAGCTTAGATTGGAACTAGTCTGTTTCCTA
The DNA here is from genome assembly GCA_949130495.1 of Sambucus nigra. Lineage (NCBI taxonomy): Eukaryota > Viridiplantae > Streptophyta > Magnoliopsida > Dipsacales > Adoxaceae > Sambucus > Sambucus nigra. Next base: position 209,088,460 of record OX422209.1, read on the forward strand.
TGGGATTGAGTTAATTGTTTCTTAAATTCCAGTTCCATTTCCACAGTTCTTAATTTACTACTGAGTAATTCAGGAGTGAGATTTATATCATACATTTCCTCAATAGCATATCTTTTGTTGTCAAACTTCTGTGGTAATGATCTCAGAATTTTAGATACAATTTCTTGTCTATCATAGGTTATCCCATTAGCATGCAGTTTGGTCACAATATCAGTCAGGTTCATATAGAGGTCATCAAATGATTCAGTTTCAGACATAATTAAGGAGTTATACTGCTGGATAAGCATTTGGGCTTTAGCAGCCTTAACTCTAGTGTCTCCTTCATGAGCAGTGACTAAGGTGTCCCAAGCTTCCTCAGAAGTGGTATAGGATGAGATTCTTTTGAACTCATGTTCATTTATAGACATAAATATAGCATTCTTTCCTTTATTGTTATTTCGAGAAACTTGTTTCTCTTCTTGAGTGAACTCACTTAGATCTTTCTTAACCCTCTCATTACTTCCTTCATTGGCTGGTTTAGTGGGAAAAGTATAACCATTTTCAACAATATCCCAGACATCATCTCCCACAGTTTCTTGAATAAAAGCAATCATCCTTACTTTCCAGTAAGCAAAATTGGTTCAATCAAAGATTGGAGGTCTGGTCAAGTTACCAAATCTTTCATTTTTTTCGTCCATATTTGATTTTCAGAAAACAATTTCAGAAACACAGGATCTTTTTTTTAAAAGCAGTTTACAAACTCTGATACCAATTGAAAAATGCGTTACTAAAGCCGTTTATGAAAATAAACTATTTAAGTAACTCCGAGTTGTTTTCTGAAGAAACTCTTTTCTTAAATCAAAAAGGATTAATCACAAGAAGTGTTTAATAAAATAGTATGTACGAGATCAGTTCAAGATTTAAGCAACAAGTTTAAAAAATAATTTAAACCAGTTTTAAACACAACACAACCAAGAATGAGATAAGAAAATGTAGAAGGCTTCTGTTCACTATTTTTTACGTGGTAAAACCTCACCAACTAAGGAAACATCCACGACTCCTTCTACGGAGTAAAAAGAAATCCACTAAAACAAATATATGAGTTACAAACTATATAACTAACATGCAAACAACTCAGACCTATATAAGTTTAGGAATGTACCCTCTGGCGTCCTTAAACTTCTCTGCAGTTCTGATTGTAGATGTAGTTCTCCCAGTTTGTCAACTTTTGATTTGTTCCAGCAGTTTACGTCGACTTATGTTCTCAAGATCTTATCACCAACACTTTTCGTGTTGTAGGGTGTAAGTGTTTGTAAAGGTGCTCTCTAACACATGCATGAACACACACACACACTTATTAAGTACAAACAGTCCTAACAAATTACAGTTTACACTATATGCAGTGATCTTTTCTTTTTCTTTCTTCTTAGAAAACTTTGAACTTTTTTGACCTTTTAAACTATCCCAGAATTCACGGATACCTTGCTAGGAAGACAGACAAGGTCTTAATCAATCTCAGAATTTAAAACAATTTTTTTTTTTTGAGATTGAAAACCTCCAAGTGAGTTTCCAAACTAGGTCAAAGGTTTAGTTTTACAAGAACAAGAAACAGAAAGCATTTATTGTTGATTTCAAAGTAAGAAAACGTTTTAGAGAAAACAATCAACAATATATTTCTCAAGATGAGAAATAAAATGAAACTAAGTGTAATGTAACATGAATTAACTCAGATCTGAGAATTCTATGGAAACAGAATCTAGATCTAAGTAGAAGTCTAAGTTGGAAACAAGATCTCACGAACACAAGGTTACAACAACAAAAATAACTCAACTCAAACTCTCAAACACTCAAGAACACACAGGATGGTGTTTTTGGTTATGGTGTTTTGAAAAAGTGTTTGTGTTAGGTTTGAAGGGGATTTGAACGAAGTTAGGGTTTCTAACTTTCTTATCTCTCTGGTTTCTCTCTTCTCTCTCTACTCTCTTCTCTCTCTACTCTCTTAATTTCTCAGAGGAAATGAAATGGCAAAAATCTTTGAAGTCTGAGAGAAGGGCCCTTTTTATAGGGAGAGAGGAAGGTTCGAGATAACTGATCCAAACCAAGGGCTGAGATCGAGTCAATTTAGATTGACTTGAATCTAAGGGCTCACACCAGGCGGTGCTTAAACGAGCGCTGATTGGCTTAAAAAGTTACACGGGGATTCATCAAGGCAACATGCAGACCGTTGATAAGGAATGATCCAAAGGCTGATAATACACGCGACTGTTGTCTCTGTAAAGAAACACAGTTCTAACCAATCAGAGTCAGGCAGGTGTTGGCCAGATATGGGATGTTAAACGCGCATAAAAACTAATTACAAAGCACACCCTGAAGTCTCTGGCGCTTTCGGATTCTACCCAAGGTAACATTAGGCCATAAAATACAACAAGACATATTTGGAGATTGACCCCAAAACTTTTTTAAATCAAATTTTAATTATTAAAACATGGTTTAAAAATGTTTAAAAAAATCTCAAAAAATTATTAAAAATCAAACTTAGGGATTTAAACACACTCAACACATGTACAAACATACTTATGCAATATGACATGCAAAAATGAATTCTAAGTGTGTGAGTGTTGGAAATAGCCTCTTGATCAAAACAAGAAAGAGAGATGAATATGCAACCCAACTTCTGAGGCTCTTTGGTTTCTAGGAAGACACAATTTTGTCACAATTTCCAAACTAGATGAGCACTTATACAATATAGACTCAAGTGAGTCAAATGTATAAGGCTTCACAATCCAAGTCCTAAAATTTGCCTAAGTCATATTTATCATTATTTCCAAATTAGGCCAAACCAGTTTTAACAAAAGAGTTGAATTAAATAAACTTTACACAAATTTAATTATGCACCAAATTAAATTAAGTGTGACAATTAAAACCAATTTATCTTGATTTATCCTAAGCATGAGTTTTAAGTCATTATGAAAGATAAAATTAAACAATATCACACGACGTATCGATGTACGAGGAAAAACCCACAACGGGAAATAACCTCGGACGACCCTAGCCTCAAATCCACTACGTACGGAATTTATAATTACAAGACAAAAGACTTACATCACACGACTCGATTCCTCTCGAGCCTCGATGCTCCTTCTTGTAAATACCTCCACCGTGCGAATAACCCCGGAGCTCCACCGCGGTCTCGGAATCCATCGATTGGACTTTATGTGGTCACCGTCACCCGAACTAGGAGCCTTTCTCCGAATGGGTAAATCACGAAAACCTATTCTTCTTTGTGGGATTTGTAAGCAAACCCAAACTTCTCTTCAAACTAATGTAGAGATAAACCCGGTGCCAAACTCCAAGCAAGATGTATATATATGAACTTGGATTAACAAAACTATGGGTGTAAAACTAAAGTGTATATTGATTTTTCCTTGGAAATTGACACTTTAAAACAATGAACTTTTCCCTAAAATAATTTTTCCCTCAAACACTCTCTAGAGGTTGGTAGGATATGCAAAGTTAAGTTAGAAAAATTTATTCCCGCACATAGATATTCAGCAAAAAGATAGTGGGGTAAAACAAGTGGGAAAGTGGGCAAAAGTGCTTAAAACTGCCAAAAAAACTATTCCCGCCAAATCTCGTTCGAACGACATTCTCGTTCGAACGAGTTTTTTAACGAAGTTCCAGTATGGACTCGTTAGAAGCTCGTTGGAAATCTCGTTCGAACGACCATCTCGTTCGAACGACATTCCGAACGAAGTTTTAGTATGCCATAATCGGAAGTCATTGGCAATCTCGTTCGAATGACTTGTGATTTGAACGACAATCTCGTTCGAACGACACTTCGAACGAACTCACAGAATGTTCAAAAAGATTCTTTTTAAGCCCAGAAACTTTATATACTTTATATATAAGTTTTAATAGAAAACATCTGAAAACAAAACACTGTTTTAAAAACTTAACACCCAATATAAACCGTTCCAAGCTCTTATATATATATATATATGTAATGAATTCATACCTTGAGAGCATGGAACCACTATTGATGACGTAGAAACGAGGCACTTAAAATTGGCATTTTAATGAAGTTTTATACACTTGGCCGCTACGTCTTCAACAAATACGTCATAGGCTTGAAAGATGATCAATATACTCTATCCTATGACTCAAACATTTTTGTTCGAAATTGATCCAAAACTACAAAGGACTCAATTGAAAATTTGTGTCCTCTTACAAATCTCCCCCTTGGCTATTCCGGGACAAAAACCAATAAAAATACTAATGGGCCGTCAAGTTCTACTAGACTAATAAAAGTCCCACCAAAATAAAATACAATGCTTGACTCAAACAACCCAAAGGATCACAATCTTTGCTGGTGAAAGCTGCCACTTATAATATGATTCCTGCACACTTAAGCAAACACATTACACGCATAGGGAATATCAAAATATTTAATGTAAGTAAAGTAACTACTCCCCCTAAATTAATTCTCTCCCTTTATCAAGTATGATCAACTTAGAAAGACGTCTCCCCCTAAGATAAATCTCCTTAAACTAAGATACGATAGTAATAGGATTAGATACCATTTCTCCCCTATCATTCTCCCCCTTTTTGTTCAAGAACTGATAAAGGCTTAAAGAATAAAAAATTGACTTATTTTCCCCAAATAAAGCAGATACACCCTTAAAATTAAGCAAGGTATAAATAAAATGGAAAAACAAGCTAAAACATGTAATTGTGCATATAGTGTTGAAAGCGTTAAAGCATACGGTCAACTAAATTCAACTAATCCAACAAATACCATTGGATACCAACTAGGATGCAATAAAATGATACCAATATGATATATAAATTATTAAGCATGTGATATCAATAGAAAATGCAATAAGATGGATACCAAGTATAAATTATAGCATATATGGATTAGAAAACAAGGCAAAGACTAAACAAAAATATCAAATATATGTATAGATAATATACAGCAAAGAGACTCAAGTACACATATATAGATATAAACACACAAATGACACACACAAAATATAATAGGAGTCTTTCACACTCGTATGGCGAAAATGTGTCATATGGAAACGGAAGTGTTGGGGTGTGAACTAGTTGTTAACGTAAAAATTCTCCATCTACGAGGACCAATCAGAAAAGGACACATGTCATACTATGTGGCAATATTCAACACCCGAGGAGAGTTGGTCGGCACCCGAGGAGCGTTGGTCGGCACCCGAGGAGTGTTAGTCGGCACCCGAGGAGAGTTGGTCAGTACCCCAGGAAAGTTGGTCGGCACCCGAGGAGTATTAGTTGGCACCCGAGGAGAGTTGGTCGGCATACCAACCAGGAAGAGCAACGTATAACTACGCATTTAATGAGCATTAATGTACATTTATACTGTAGACGACAACACATAGCATACCAAGAAATTCAACAATTAGATTCGTTGAATGTAGACATAATGTATAAATGTCTACATACAATGAATCTCTTTATCCCCCATCACTATAAATACATGTATTCCCTTAGCCAAAAGGGGGGATGGGAGAGAACCAAGGAACACCATACACAAGATACACATCCTCTCTCTCTCTACACCATATTGTGCTATTGTAAACCCATGGAGATAAAATAACAGTGGACGTAGGCTTTATTCATAGCCGAACCACTTTAAAAACCTTTTGTCTCTTATATGTTTGATGTGAATGTTTATCTTCATCTTCAATCTCATCCTCATCATTTATCTGCTGTTGACGCCACTAAAATGGCCTGAACCATTTTCTGTCTTCAACAGATTGGCGCCGTCTGTGGGAACGTGTTACAAGCATTGTTCTCCATCAAAAGCTAAGTTTTTATTTTCTCTACGTATATTCAATTATACATACATCTCTTGATTCAGTCATTATTTTTATGTTTATATACATAAGTTAATTATCCAATTTTTATCTACAAAATGTTGCATATCATGATTTTTAAATCATAACTATTAGATTAATTCTTATTTAGAAATCTGAAAAATAGTGGATTTCATAAATCATAACTTTTTGCTTGATTCTCAAGTTTCAATTTTATATCATGGAATAAATATTTTAAATGATTACATATACCAATATATACGACGATGATAAGATTAGATAATTTTCATTGATAATTTTGTAAGATCTTTGATGTTTATTCAAATTCCCATCACATTTTTAATCAAAAAATGGGAAAAGGTTAAAGACAATAAAAAGTTTTCTCATGGAAATCAAGACCCAGATCTATTTTCTCTCCCTTCAAGTTTGAGTCTCTTTGCATTCATTTTTATGAACTATATACTTAATTTAGTTCATCTTCCATCTATGTCAATAAAGTCTCATTGATTGATTTTTTTTATAAATTTGGTAATAACTTCTATCATTCAGCATATTTTTATCTCTCCAAATAGGGAATAGGAAGGGATCAATATAAAAAATAATAAATAATAATTTTCTCTCACCTGAAAAACCATTACCCACCTCTTGTAAAAAAAAATCATGACCATATAAAGACTCTGGGCACAAACTTGATATGTTGGCTCCTCGTTCATCACATCACAAGGTTTCTTTGTCGAAATCACACGATCTAGTGGATTATATAATTATTCATTTAATTAACATTCTTAATGCTTAAATTTTACATCGAATGTTATTTTTCTGATCTAAGGATTCGAGATATTTTGGTCATCCATTCATATTGTTGGTCGGCATCATCTTGGGCCATCTTTTATTAAAGGGAAGCTTAACCAGACCATTTTTGTTTATCGAAGAAAAGATATGAAGATCCATCAGCAACGTTGAAATAATTTTATCCAACTACGAGGTATCTTATTGTTGGTCAGAGACTCTTATTGTATCTCGATGGAACCAACTGCAGGTCGACAATCATCTACTTCTTGATCGGCGACATCTCAGTCTTGTTCGGAGAGTTCAATTTACTGGTCGTCAACTATCCAACCATCCACTTTTTGGTCGGTGACATCTAATGTTGTTCGGTGCTGTCAATGCACCATTTTTGTTGATCGACGAAATTGCTCAGCTGGTCGGGGACCATTTGCTTCTTGGTCAGCACCATATATTCCATAACTTGAGATATCCTTAAATGTTGGTCGGCAACATCCATGTCGTTTGTCGGCAGCAGTAGAATCTTGGGGTATTAAAAAATGCGAAGCACCCAGATATTTCTTTAAACACGAGTTCAGCTTGGTGACAAACAGGGGGCTTATGTCTTTTTTAACTTGTGATCACCCCAAAAATATTTTTAAAACCAAGTGATAAATAATTTTCAAACAGCAAACTATACCTGATTAGTTGTTGGAGATTAAATAACTTTACAAAAAACTCTACGTCTTATTTATGATGCATATCTGATAAAAATTTGTCCATCTCACACACATTTGGCACAAAAATATTATTTCATATTTTGAAATTTTTATTGTCTTATGCTGATACACATCGCATAGTGTTTGGCTGAATAATTATTCTCATGACAATAATTATTTGATCTAGTCTCGACAGGTGCTCGGGCAACTTATTAAAATTTCATAGGGACGAGATTCAATCCCGATGAAAGCTCAGTCACAATCTTGAACCTCTGGAAACTATTATTGCTCGACATCAGGCAATTTTGCCTCGACATATCAGCCAACATATATTATTTCATTTTTTGAAATTAATATTTTTACTTCTCAAGCATATACATATCATATATTGATTGGATGAGTAAATTATTCTCATGACTAATCAATTTAGACTACACATATGGTAGAGCAAGTTATTAATTTTTATAGGTACAAGATTCAACGCCGACGAATGCTCTAAAACAATCTAGAAACTATTATCATTGCTCAGCATTGTGAAATTTCACCTCAGCAAGGAACTATATATTTTATTATTGCTCTGATTTATGCTCAAGCACGAATTATTCTATATATCCGTTCGGATTCATATTCTATATTCATCTTATCATGGAGCTCGACGAGATACTTATTTAGTTCTGAAGGAAAAGCTACAACATTTATTATATTTCACCCCCAACGGATAGTTGGTCGGGGTAATTCCTATTTATATTCATGCCCAGATATTGGCTCAAGCACAAATCATTCTATATATCCCTTGGGATTCATATTCTATATTCATCTCAACATGGAACTCGGTGAGATACTTATTATCATATTCAGCTCCGAGGAGAACTATAACATTTATTATATTTCACCCCCAACGGATAGTTGGTCGGGGTAATTCTTATTTATATGTAGGCCCAACAACATTCTTGGCCATATTCTTATATTGTGGAAAATATTATCCTTATGCGGTATTATGTTATTTTTCCTCGACAGATCAGCAAGACAGTTTATTATTATTCTAAATCATTCTTTATGTCTATGCATATTTTATATTTATCTCAGCATGGAGCTACGAAATTTTTTTCTCTATATATTTATTCAGCGCCGAGGAGGTCTCTAACATTTATTATATCTTATTACCAACAATCTGTTTGTCAGCGCTGAGGAGGTCTCCAGCATTTATATTATCTTATTCGCAACAATCTGTTGGTCAGCGCCGAGGAGGTCTCCAGCATTTATACTATCTTATTCCCAATAATCCGTTGGTCAGCTCCAAGGATGTATCCAACATTTATATTATCTTATTCCCAACAATCCGTTAGTCAGCTCCGAGGAAGTCTTCATCATTTATTGTCAATTACCAAATCCAACTCCGGTTACTCGGGAACCAAATCCAACTCCGGTTGGTCGATAAATCTCATTCAAAGTTCACATTCCACAGTTGGGGGCTTCTATTACAGATATATTTGTTCATTTGGTGGAACATTCTTATAACATCATGCAGTCGAGCATCAAATTTAACTCCACAAACTCACACGGTCGGGGCCCCGACCAATCATCATTCAGGAGTTGTTTTTCTTTCTTAGGATTTACTTTTGATATTCAAGTTCAGGAGGTATATTGAAGTTCAGGAGGAATATTGAAGTTCAGGAGGTATATTGAATTCAAGAGGTGTATTCAGAAGTTCAGGAGGTGCATTCAGAAGTTCAGGAGGCATATTCAAGAGTTATTATGCACATGCTATTGAAGTTCAGAAGTCAAATTCAGCACCTACAGCACTGAGATCTTTGCTACTACTGTCTCGACCAACATTGAAGAAGACGTTGTATGAAAATGTTTCGAAGTCCACCGTAAACATGGTACTAATCAGATTGAAGGTTGGGTTCAAAAGCTAGTATGTTACTCGAAAAAGTATTCAGAGGATCATAAATCAGAAAAATCAAGCACGTGAAGTTATCATTCAGTTGCTCGGCACAGTCAGCAGTCGGTCGGCTAGCAAACCAATCAACATACTTGAAGCTACAAGGTGCATACTATGGCATGGCTGCATCCAAATTCCCAGGGGTGATACATAGCACACGGAGTTCCTCAAAAGAAATATTTGTAACCATCGATAAGCCTACATCATATGTCGTCCAGGAAATAATGCATTTTATGTTGAACAAATCAAGAAGGTAGATCAAGAATTTCACGAGTACCGAGCAACACTGCAGAATAAATACTCCATCCTTTCAAGTAAACCATCAAGCATGGAGCATTGGGGGCTTCTGTTAACGCAAAAATTCTCCATCTACGAGGACCAATCAGAAAAGGACACATGTCATCCTATGTGGCAATATTCAACACCCGAGGAGAGTTGGTCGGCACCCTAGGAGCGTTGGTCGGCACCCGAGGAGTGTTAGTCGGCACCCGAGGAGAGTTGGTCAGTACCCAAGGAAAGTTGGTCGGCACCCGAGGAGTATTAGTTGGCACCCGAGGAGAGTTGGTCGGCATACCAACCAGGAAGAACAAAGGATAACTACGCATTTAATGAGCATTAATGTACATTTATACTGTAGACGACAACACATAGCATACCAAGCAATTCAACAATTAGATTCGTTGAATGTAGACATAATGTATAAATGTCTACATACAATGAATCTCTTTATCCCCCATCACTATAAATACATGTATTCCTTTAGCCAAAAGGGGGGATGGGAGAGAACCAAGAAACACCATACACAAGATACACATCCTCTCTCTCTCTACACCATATTGTGCTATTGTAAATCCCTGGAGATAAAATAACAGTGGGCGTAGGCTTTATTCATAGCCGAACCACTTTAAAAACCTTTTGTCTCTTATATGTTTGATGTGAATGTTTATCTTCATCTTCAATCTCATCCTCATCATTTATCTGCAACTAAAATGGCGTCAACACTAGTAACGATTAAATTTAGGCCCAATCACTTAAAAACATGTTCACGGAGTTATCATTTGATTGTAAACTTCATCACATTTGAATATAACCTCACGTGACAATATAGATTGAACTCAATGAACAAACATACACAATGCATACAAGCCTAGCATAATTATGATTCTACAAACCAATAGAGTCATGACATGAAATACGCAACTAGATTGTGCAAACTGTTGATAAACCATCCAATCTCCCTCAATAAGCATATATTAATTTTGAATGAATATATCAATCAAACATAGGCCTTGGCAAATTAATTTTCTTTTTAATGCCATATTTTCTTTAAGGCCTTTGGACCACGTATTTCTTTTAGGTCCAAACAAACGGTGGCTTACTATTTGCAAAGGACAATAAATCCTTTCGGAGCCCTTCCCCGTGAACATTTATACATATTATTTTTTATATCTCACAAATCTCACGTGCAATGGATTTTGACATGCACTAGTCCTTCTAAGTCACAAATATGTAGATGACAAGATTGGTAGGAGAACACCTCACAAAGCTCAAATATACATATGAAGTTAAAATTTCAAAAGAGCTCGTGCATGTGTGAATAGAGGCATATAAAAATAGAATCTATTATATCAACACAAAATCCAACAACTCCATGTAAGCATAGTAAAGAACATAATAAGGATTCTCAATCTAAACCAAAAGTTCTAGCCACATGGGAGCGAAAAATATGGGATTCAAACACAAGTATATGCCACATAAAGTGTGTCAAACTAAAATACACACAAAATAAAATATTTTTGAGTTTTTGAAATTTTTAATCAAAAATACAAATATATACTCAAAAGGACAAACAAAAATCATTTGTATTTTTCATGAAGCTTAAATTACTGAAAGGTAAACCACAAATGATAAACAAAAATCTTTATGTATTTTTCAATTAATGCAAACAAAATAGATATAATACAAAAAGATAAACAAAAATCATTATTCTAGCATGTGATATGAAATAAAGTAATGACTAGAAAATGATTAACAAGCATACATTTAGCATGTGAATATAGCATGAAGTACAATCGCTATAGTATGCAAACACTAACACATTCATCCTTTAGATTTAGTAAGGGAGGAAGCATGTGAAAGTAAATGAGAATCAAAAACCCTATTTTGCAAGGCAACCAAGTCGTATTTCCTAACCCAAATTAATGAATAATGACTATCTTGGGGTGTAGGAATTTTAAATACCTTGGTAGCTTTACGTTGGGATTTTCTAGGAATACGTTTAAGATCAAAACAAAATTTCCTAAGATAACGTTTTAGACCACAATGTGTACAAGTAAAAACATGACGAAAAGATTTACCTACGGAGTGATTTCTAAAAGCATTCCTAGTAGATTCTCCTAAAATGTTGGTTTTGGCTTTATAAGTAGATTCATTACAAGTATTGAAACCTAACCGACACGTGTCATTTTCAATTTGGACCATTCCTAATATTTTATCTAATTTTTCCGAACGACACTCCAAATCAAATTTGACATTACTAGAGTCTTTTAATTTATTGTGCAATTTTAAAATGTTAGACTCTAATAAAATATATCGCTCTTCAAAAGAAAGAAGCTCCTTTTTCAAGGATTCCATTAAACTCCTAAGGCTATCTCTCTCGCCTTCTACATATTCAAGCTTCTCTCGAAGAGTCCTTTCACGTGTCATAAGGTCTTCTACCAACAAACTATCATCAATGACCTTGACACGCTCTTTTAATCTAGCTTCTAACTTCAAATTAGCTCTTTTTAATTTAATTGATTCTTTATATAATTCTTGAAAAGCATTTTGAAGTTCACTCACATTAACATCTTCTTCATTTTCACTCTCTCTTTCTTCTTCACTCTCACTACCATTAAAAATAGGGGATTCATAAACTTTGACCTCGGAAGTGTCATGTGTTTGAATATCTTTATGAGAAGATTCACTTTCGGTGCTCACATGACAAGCCATAAAACCACAAAATTTGGCTTAGTGGGGGAATCGGGTCCCTCTTCCTTATCACTATCACTAAGGGTTGCATTATATGAAATGGGTCATTTACTCTCTTTTCTTAGTTTAGTTGGGCACTCCGAAGCCCTATGGCCATAACCCTCACAACCAAAACACCTATTTGACTCGTCAATATTTAAATTTTCATTAATAGTGTTAAGGATCCTCTCGGCTTTGTCATGCTTAGAAGTTTCAAATTTCTTTAAATCATTTTTAAATTTATCTTTATTAAATTTAAGAAATTTCTAAATTTCCGAGCAAACAAGGCCATGTCTTCCGAGTCACTATCAATCTCGCTCTCTACTACTTGTTTGACCTCTTTTCGGGCTTTTAAAGAAACGCCCTTTTCTATTTTCTTTTCAGTTTTAGAGGAAAACATGTCTAGTTCATAGGTTTGTAAATCACCTACAAGCTCTTCTAATTTCGTAGAGGCTAAAGTTGGTAAAGAATTTAAAACAGTCACTTTTGGAATAAATCTATCGGGTAGGGACCTTAAAATTTTCCTTACAACACGGTTGTCGGGTATTTTCTCTCCCAAATTAAAAGATGAATTGATAATATCAGAAAGTCTAGCATAAAATTCATCAAAAGTTTCATTATCGTTCATTTTGATGGTTTCAAATTGAGTGGTGAGGTTTTGGAATTTCGAAGCTTTAACGACACTTGTACCTTCATGAGTGAGTTGCAAAATATCACATGCTTCTTTAGAGATCTCACACGCCATAATACGTCGGAATTCATCCGGTGTGACAGCGCTAAACAAGGCATTTAAACCTCGGGAATTAAAGTTTAAATTCACCCTCACTCCATCTATCGACTGGTTTGGGTACACGTAAATTTTCTACTAAATAAGTTGGTGGAGACCACCCGTTAACTACAGACATCCAAACCCTCTCATCGATAGATTTAATTGCCGATTTTATTCGCGCTTTTCAATACGCGTAGTTAAAACCATCGAAAATAGGAAATTTTGAAAATGGGGAACATTCCATTTTAGCCAAAAATTATTTAAAGGATCTTTGACAAAATAATTTATCGCTTTGTCTCTGATACCAATTTGAAAAGTGAGGAACCCCCGATTTTAAACTCTTTATAAAATTCGTTTCACTTCACAAAGTAATAATTTCCTTTTTATGAAACAGATATATGCAGAAGCGTTGTGATGGTTCAGTTAATTTTTTTTTTTAATTTCTATCTAAATTAAAATTAAACACAAGTGAAATAAGATTAATACACACACACTATTGATTTTCACTTAAACATCATTAATCAATCCAAGTCCTAGAATTTGCCTAAGTCATATTTATCATTATTTCCAAATTAGGCCAAACCAGTTTTAACAAAAGACTTGAATTAAATAAACTTTACCCAAATTTAATTATGCACCAAATTAAATTAAGTGTGACAATTAAAACCAATTTTATCTTGATTTATCCTAAGCATGAGTTCTAAGTCATTATGCAAGATAAAAGTAAACAATATCACACGATGCGCCGATGTACGAGGAAAAACCCAGAACGGGAAACAACCTCAGACGGCCATAGCCTCAAATCCACTAAGTACGGAATTTACAATTACAAGACAAAAGACTTACATCACACGACTCGATTCCTCTCAAGCCTCGACGCTCCTTCTTGTAAACACCTCCACCTAGCGAATAACCACGGAGCTCCATCGCGGTCTCGGAATCCACCGATCGGATTTTATGTGGTCATCGTCACCCGAACTAGGAGCTTTCTCCAAGTGGGTAAATCACGAAAACCTGTTCTTCTTTGTGGGATTTAGAAGCAAACCCAAACTTCTCTTCAAATTAATGTAGAGATAAACCCGGTGCCAAACTCCAATCAAGATGTATATACATGAACTTGGATTAACAAAACTATGGGTGTAAAACTAAAGTGTATATTGATTTTTCCTTGGAAATTGACACTTTAAAACAATGAACTTTTCCCTAAAACAATTTTTCTCTCAAACACTCTCTAGAGGTTGGTAGGATATGCAAAGTTAAGTTAGAAAAATTTATTCCCGCACATAGATATTCAGCAAAAAGATAGTGGGGTAAAACAAGTGGGAAAGTGGGCAACACTGTTTAAAACTGCCAAAAAACCTGTTCCCGCCAAATCTCATTCGAACGACATTCTCGTTCGAACGATTTTTCTAATGAAGTTCCAGTATGGACTCGTTAGAAGCTCGTTGGAAATCTCTTTAGAACGACCATCTCGTTCGAATGACATTTCGAACGAAGTTCTAGTATGCCATATTGGGATGTCGGTGGCAATCTCGTTCGACCGACTTGTGGTTCGAACGACACTTCGAACGAACTCACAGAATGTTCAAAAAAAATCTTTTTAAGCCCAGAAACTTTATGTACTTTATATATAAGTTTTAATAGAAAACATATGAAAACAAAACACTGTTTTAAAAACTTAACACCCAATATAAACCGTTCCAAGCTCTTATATATATATGTAATGCATTCATACATTGAGATCATGTAACCACTATTGATGACGTAGAAATGAGGCAATTAAACTCGGCATTGTGATGAAGTTTTATACACTTGGTCGCTACGTCTTCAACAAACACGTCATAGGCTTGAAAGATGATCAATATACTCTATCCCATGACTCAAACATTTTTGTCCGGAGTTGAGCCAAAACTACAAAGGACTCAATTGGAAATTTATGTCCTCTTACATATAGCAAGATAAAATTAAACAATGAATCACTACGCCGCGATGTACGAGGAAAAAACCCACAACGGGAAAAAAACCTCGGACGGCCCTAGTCTCAAATCCACTAAGTATGGTTTTACAAATACAAGACAGAAAGACTTACAACACTCGATTTGATCCCTCTCAAGCCCCGACGCTTCTTTTTGTATCCACCTCCGCCTAGTGAATAACCACGGAGCTCCATCACAGTCTCGGAATCTACCGATCGGACTTTATATGGTCACCATCACCCAAACTAGGAGCCTTTATCCAAGTGGGTAAATCAACGCAAACTTCTTCTTCTTTGTGGGATTTAGAAGCAAACCCAAACGTCTCTTCAAAACAGTAGAGATAAAAACCAGTGCCAAAACTCCAAGCAATGTATATATATATATATATATGGAACTGGGATAAACTAAACTTTGGGTGAAAACTATAGTGTTAAATGATTTTTTCTTTGAAAGATGAACAGTCAAAACATGAAATTTTTCCCTCAAACTCTCTCTTAGAGATGTAGGATAGTGAAAAAGTTAAGTTAGAAAACTTGATTCCCGTACTTGGATATTCAGGAAAAGAGTTAGTGGAAAAACTAGTGGGAATGAGGGAAAAAAATGCTCAAAATTGCTGAAAAACCGTTCCTGCCAAAACTCGTTCGAACGACATTTTCGTTTGAACGAGGCTTCTAACGAAGTTCCAGTGTGAACTCGTTTGAAATCTCTTTAGAAATCTCATTCGAACATCATGTTCGTTCAAACGACACTTCGAACAACTTTCCAGTGGCCTTTGGGGAACTCGTTGACAAACTCGTTCGAACGTCATTGTGGTTCGAAGGACACTTCGAAGGAACTTCCAGAAAGTTTGAAAAATTCTATTTTTAGCCCAAAAACTTTATATAGTTTATTTTAAAGTTTTAATAAAATCTTTCTAAAAATAAACAAGAGTTTTAAATAAACATACACCCAATTTAAATTGTTCGAAGCTCCTATATATATATATATATTAAAATGCATTCATACCTTATGAGCAATGGAACCAATGTTGTTGATGTAGAAACGAGGCACATTAAACTCGGTATTTGATGAAGCTTTAATATCTTGGCCGCTACGTCTTCAACAAACACGTCATAGGCTTGAAGGATGATCAAATAACTCTATCCTATGACTCAAATATTTTTGTCTGGAATTGAGCCAAAACTACAAAGGACTCAATTGGAAATTTGTGTCCTTACAAAAGGGTCACGAAACAAAAGGTACATTGAAGGGAGCATTGCTACTGAATATATTTTACATGAAGCTTCTTTATATGCCATGGAGTACATATCGAAAAGAGGTGAAGGAACTCATAAGAGGAATCTTGAGGATTTTCTTGATGATGAGTTTGATGACTCGGAACGTCAACGAGCATTAGGTAAAAGTAAAGAATTGATCTTAAATAATATACAATATGAGCAAGTACGAAGATGGGTTTTATCTCAATGCGATGGTGTTGATGAATGGAGAAGGTACACACTTAGTTATATGTTAATTTATATTAATTGATTATACTATGATATTTCTTAATTTAAAACAAATTTCTTGTAGAAAATTTGTAGTAACTGAGACTTCAACGACGCATAGAATTGATGATTTCATCCCTTAGCTAAGGAACGAGGTAAGTCTTTATTTATACGTGTACTTATTTATCAATTATAATTGTTTTTAATGAAACCCTAAAAAATTATCATTTCCTTACAGGCCTCAAGATGTAAAGATATGGGAATTTTGCCATATGCTAATAGTCTGCTCCATAGGGTTACCAGTTATGAGAAATTTCAATGCAATGGATACATCTTTTGTAATTTTTCACATGAAGAGAATCATAACTTTCAGAGTAGCGGTGTATCCACTAAGGCCTTTCATAGGAAGGGAATTATGATAACCTTTTATGGAGTTATTAGACAAATACTCGACCTTAATTACATTGGGTTCACACATACGGTCTTTTATTGTGATTGGGTGGATGTTGATGATAAGAATGCTTACAAAGTTGAACCCACCTCAAAATTGGTGATGGTGAATCTTAATAAGCTCATGAGTAAAAATACCATTCACGGCGATCCGTTCATCCTTGCATCTCAAGAAAGTCAAGTATTTTATTATCAAGATGTAATGCTGAAGGGGTGGTCAGTTGTTTTACACTCTCCCAAGAAACTGACAAAAGAAATATATGCGACTGATATTGACTGTACGATGTATGACTCCATTCTCGAGGAAAATGATAAATTGCTTAAGCTTTTGGACACCGATGAAGTATTCTAATGCAATTATTTAGTTCTGAACTTGTTTTTGAATATGCAATATTCTATTTTTTTGTTATTTTGAATGGGCAATATTCTATTTATTCTGTTTGTTATTGTTGTTGTAAACATTTAATAGTTTGTGTATGGCTATTTGAACCTGTAATTTTATGTTTACTACTGTTTAAACATGTAATATTCTTTATATTACTATTTGAACGCGTAATCTTATTTTTATTGCTATTTTAACATGTGATATTCATGTTAATGTTTATTCTGATTACTTTGGTATCGATAGTCACTTTTTACCAGATAAATGTCTCATATGTGTGATACTTCGCAACCGTCACTAAGTGGGGCGACACCTATATCAACCTCTCGTTCTAAGGTTGTTTCGGGTGCTTCGAGAGTAGGTGATGACTCTTCCACTAAGAAATTGAAATTTAATTAGCACGATCTTCCAGTTGATGAAGATTCACATACTTTCTCAACCAGGTTAGGAGACTTAGCAAGGACACATGTTCTCATTTCTTATACGAGTTGGAAACAAGTGGATGTGCGATATAAGAACTCAGTTTCGTCATCATTCATGGTATAGTATTTTTTTTCTTTTTCGAAGAATGTAATAGTTAGTAAATTCAATTATGTGATGTTTTAATTTTATTTCTTCATATATTGTAGAAAGAGTTCCCAGATGTGCGCAAAAGTTAGAAGATTATGTTTATGAAAAAAAGCTAACGATGCTTGGAAATGTTCAAGTCAAAGCTAAGGGTTAATTTGAAGGATGGTGACATTGGAAAGTGGAACGAGACAGTGCCACGAAATTTCAAATCTGAGGACTGGGAGGTGTTTTGCAATAATGAAGCTTTAGAGGTTCAAAAGACTTTGCGAAGAAAGAACAAAGAGACTAAACAAAATTATGTGAGAAAGACAACTCATAACACAAGTCGTCCTGGTTATGCCCGAGCTTAAGAGAATTGGAGAAAGAATCATGGGAGTGCACTCACTCTTTCTGAATTTTGGTTGGCGACTCATATAGTCAAAGGAGGTAGTTATTCCCTTCATGATAAAACATTTGCCATAATTTAAATTTTTTAATGTTAGTTTTGTCCTAAAAAAGTATCATATCATTATCATCAAACCTAATGTTAATATATTTTGTATAAGACCAAATTCAATTGCTTCTGGATGTATACAAAGAGAGTGGTTAGGAAGAGACCTTAGATTCCGGGCCTATTTTTTAGGTTTTCGAAAAAGATACGGGAGGATGTGTTCATTGTGTTGGGTCCACAATTTCGAGAATCACTATATTAGGGTTGGCATTTGCTAGAGAAATGCTTAAAGAGGTGAAAGAGGACACCCAATATTTGAAGGAACATGTTGATGACCTTAGGAGTGAAATGGAGGGGATGAAATCCTCATTATCAGAATTCATTACTGACATCAAAGCTGGGAAATTTTCAGGTGTTAGGCATGTTTAGGAGCTACCTAATTTAGAAACTAGACTTCCTTCGTGTTCTCTTTGCTCCCCTACATTCGAGGTTCCAAATTTTACTTCTCTAATTGAATGCAAAATACTATCCCACACATGTGAACTTGTTGGTTATGGGAGAAAAACACAGCTAGGAGCCGTGTCCAACGTTCACTTCCATATGTTGAGAAAGAATGAAGTGTGAGTTTTACTTGATAACATCAAAGTTCCCGAGTATCCAGTTTGGGGTGGAAAACAAGCTCATTGCAAGAACTTAGGAGATGTTGATAAAAATGGAATTATCTATTGGCTCAAGGACCTTTGTCCTCGCATTGGTGACACCGATGAATAGTTATCTTGGTGCTAATTAGTGGTATTACACCAAAATTTGTAAATTTTGTGGTATTGCACCAACTTTTATAACTTTTGTGGTACTACATCAACTTTTGTAGTCTTAAATGTAAAAGTAAGTATCGCTTCTAACAATATAACTACTATCTTTTTTTTGTGGTGTTGTGATAAAATATTATTATGGATGGAATGCATATTATATTTGCGTTTGTGGTGTTGTGACATGGATGGAATGCATATAGCTCTTGTGGGCCATACTCATGTGTCTACAATGGTACGTAGATAATGCATGTAGCTTTTGAATGACTAGTTGTTGTATTATCGATCTTATGGTGAATGCTTATGTTGTATTTAATTGCAAACCTCATATATAAGTATGATTACTCAAACTTATCGATCATCTTAATTATGTTCACTCATATTTTGTTATAGGTACAGTTTATTGAAGACAGAAGAGATTCGAATGAGAATAAAATGTGGGCAGGAGCGATAAGGTTATCTGCGGGCTATCAAGTCCAGGGTTTTGAGACATCTCACTGGATAGGTTTCAAATTAAGGTACTCATATTGTTTTTGCTATGACTCTCAATGGTTTTGAGCCAATTTGTTCACTGGTTGTTAAAAACTTATGATGGAATTTGATCTGTGTGCATTTTTTCTTTCTTTCCTTAGATTTATGTGTGCCAACTGTATAATCTTGGAGTTCTTTCGCTAGTTTTGTCGTCACTGTATTTGTTTTTAATAACACCTATGACACCGACTCTGAATTTCCTGTTTATACTAGGTACAAAAATGGATTTTGCATTAAAATTGGCAACATACTTAAACATGCAGGAAGCAAGCATAGTAGTTGGTAGTTATCTACCTCTGATTCAATACTTCACCAAGCAATAAGATGCATGCATTCTCGCTAAGATCCTCATTGGAGGTGCGTGAATTCTTCTCTATCTCTTTTCTAGTAGTATGATATTTTATATTTTCTTATACAGATCTCTCATATACGATCGATGATATGAGTGTGAGAAAAGCATTTGGACAATACGGGGAAGTTGTTGAAGGTATTCGATTTATTCAGCCTTTGTTCTTTTGATTTTTAACTTGATTTATTATTGTCAATGATGGTTATTGCACACGGTGAACATGATAATAAAAAAAATTACACTATCTTGATTTATTACAGTTAATGATGTTGATTGCACATTGGTCCCCATACACATTATAAGGGTGTGTTTGGCAAGCCTAATATTAAGCTTTGGAATTGAAATACGAATTTTGAATTCCGATTCCAATGTTTTATTATAAAATAGAGTTATTGATTGATGTAGGATTTCCCCTTACATTGGGAGAGCACCGTGACCAACAGTGGTACGCCTCCCCCATAGACTACGCAGCTACAAATGGCCACTACGATTTTGTCCGTGAGCTTCTCCACCTAGACACAATTTTACTAATTAAACTCGCATCTTTTTGTCATTTGGAAACTGTATAGGACGAAGAACAACAATTTAATAGTGTGGCCAAGTGTCGTTCACTCGTGGGACAACCGTTGTTACTAGAATGTGGTTACTCTAAAAAATAATTGGACGTGACAACGACTCATTCACTTGCCACCCTCAAAATCAATCGGACGTGACAAAAGTTTTTACTAGAATGAAGACTTGATTAGTTTAATTTTCTAATTTTGGGTTGGGCTTAAAGTTAAAATTTATATTTTAAATTTAGCATTTTGTACTCAGGTATACATGCCTGAACGCACAGTGGCACCTCTCCCTTCCTTCTCCTTCCCTCCCCTCCCTTGCTAACCCCAAACCAACTCTACTCTAGCTACTCCGTCTTCCACAACCCCGTACCCTACTCGCCCCTATTAGAAGGGGATATGGCGTTCTTCCTGTTTATGTATAATTTATTATACCGAAGAATTTTACTCGAAGCATTTCAGTCAGTGTGGCTCCAATTTAGCTAATGATGTTATATAGATGATATACTTTCCTTTTTTGTTATTGATCCATACTTGTTATGTGTTCCTTCAGTTGTCTAATATCCCTAAAGTTTGACTTTTAATAATATTTGAATTCATGATATTTGTATAGGGTACGAGCATGCTATTCGGGGGTTCTTGACAGTTTCGTGATGATGTTTTCGATGGGAATCAATACAGGCAGCATTGTTAGCACATTCGGCCAACTAATAGTACTTTGGAGCAGTTCCAATCATATATAGCAGCAGTGCCAATCATATATAGCAGCAGAGTATTTTTTTTTGTTAGACATGTTTAGCAGCAGTTCTAATCGTATATAGCAGCAGTGCTGCTATATATATACCGATCACTTTGGATTTTTATTCTTCTTAATCTATTTTGTTCACCCCACCTCTGTATTCTTTAGACAATTTTTTTTACAGTTTTTATACTAATTATGGAGCTTTTCGAATAGTAAAACATGGTTTACATACTATGGTTTAATATATTTTACCCATGAAATTGTCTCTTCTTTAGGCCACATCGCATTTGGGATCTTGTTATGCCAAACCACCATAAGATGGGGGGGCTTTTTTCATTCAAGGTAATTGTGCATTTAATTTTCTTTGATCAAATAAATTAACTGTTGAAGTTATTTACATTATTTTACTGGTGGATGTTATGCATTTTTTTATCATTAATCAATATTCGTTTTTAGTTTTTCAGAACACCCTATGGCCAATCTTTGAGAGAAAGTTATGAGACGCAACAGGCTACTAATTATTGTAAGATGTTTATGAGATCCATATGATGTTGCCTCTAGATTGATACGCGCATATCAAGTCAAAGTTTTATGCTCCTGATTTCTATATGTGTTTACGGATTGTTTCACCTTATTAAATTTTATCCGACTTTACTTATGTCAATTTTTATTGGACTTATTTCAATGTATGTCTACTGAGAAATCATCTGCTCAGTGTAATGTATGCCTTTGACTAATGGGCATGATTGTTGCATATCTACATGCTAATTATTTATATGAGATTCAGTAAATAATATTACTATTGTTGTGGTTTGAGTAGTTTTTAGTTGTTAAACAGGGTGGATAGTCCTATAAACAAAGGAAACTCTGCCCAAATTTTATCTTTTTCAGGCTCAAGTCATTATAACTATACCCACAATTTTAATGCTAATACCAGTTCTTGCTTTGCATCTGCAGGTACCAACTCATTAGAGTTCACTTAAGTAGCCTTGGAGATTATTGTAAGTGGCTAAAAATGTTCAAAGACGTTGACCTTGCCATTTACTGTGTTGCTTTGACCGACTATGATCAGTTCATCCAGGAAAGCAATGGAGTATCCACAAACAAGATGTTGGCAAGAAAGAATGTCTTCGAAAGGATCGTATAGGTTGTTGGCCTTCAATCTTGTCAAATGATAAGAATTAATTACTCTTTTTTGTTTATTTATTTTATAGGTTGGAACTCATTGAAAGTTCGATGGTTGTGCATGTATTGAGATGAATTTCATATGTATTGACATGAATTTTATATGAATGGAATTTGAGCCATTAATTTTTAGTGGGCTTATTGTATGTGTATTAATGTTGTTGCGGACTATTTGTATTGTTTTTGTACTATTTTTGTCGTGATGGTTTTATATTATTATTGAATTTTTGTTATTCTAAAATAGGTACAAAAAATAGTGGAAATGTTTGGTTATTTTTTTTGGTAATATTAATTATAATTAATTTTTTTTCCTTTGATCCAAAAATTTGGCACAGTTCAAAATCGTGCCAAAAGTGTATCAAATTTTGGCACAGTTTTGAACTGTGTGTATGAAAATGTACTAAATCTGGAACTGCTATAAAGTGTGCCAGAAATATTAAATTCTGGTACGGTTATAAAGTGTGCGAGAAGTGTTCCTATTTGGTCAAAACTGGCACACTTTTAAACCGTGCCCGAAAAAACTGGCCATTTTAGAACACTTGATTTTGGAACAGTTCAAAACCGTGCCAGATTTGATCTGGCACAGTTTTAAATCGTGCCAGATTATTGTTTTTGGTGTAGTGTGTGATGATGTACATGTGGTTGGTAGAGAGGTTTGGTTGGCCATGCCTCCTCCTTTTAAATCTTCCTATACTAGTAACTTTTTAGTCAACCTTGAGTGTACTACATTATGTCCATAAATGACTGGTATGGTTGTTTGATGGCAAAGGGATCCAGTTCTAGGTGTTGGTCCATGCCTTGGTGGCGTGAGTTAACACACGTTATGTAATTAGATGACTATCGTTATGTTCGACTTATGGGACTTTATAAAACTTCTTTCTACTTCACTTGGAGACTCCTGCGCCAGATGGATTGGGAACAAATCATTCCTCACTGTATAATCAACTTTTTCTCTGTGGAGGACTTGATTGAATCGTTGTGGATGTCCTCAAGGAGTTTGTGGTAATAGAGAAGGAATACCTGACATCTTACCCTTTTCGTGGGGGAGGCTTCAGTGTTGTCTATTAGGTATCTGAAGTGGTTATGGAGGAACTTAGTTTTGATGGTATGGGTGAAGGAGGCTAGTAAATGGTGTATCTTTATAGTAGAGGTAGTTGAAGGAGGTGCGGTGGATCTTGTTAAGCTTTTTAAGGTGTATGGTCTGAGAGTGTACGGGTCCAAACGTAGGGTGGTGATTACTAGGGTACTTCAGTGGAGAGTGGCGAAGGTGGTGATGATGCAGTGGCTCCCTTCGGATCTTATAATAAGTGTTTAATGAAAGTTTATATGTAGCTGTCGAAAAATATTTATCCGTTTATCGATTGTGGTTTTAACTGTGGTTCGGTGTAAGTTTGATGATTTGTTGGTTTCAATAGTGTTAATGTAGTAATGAGGTTTTGTGGTTATGATTATATACTTTTTATTTTGAATAAAATGTTTCTGTATGGAATAAATATTGATTCTATCAATCTTTATTATGCATTTTTTAAAGAATCATTTATCTTTGAATTATCTATATTATTGCTAAGACATACATAATCCTTTTGTCCAATTTCAAAATGATGAGAGAGACTAGTGTCTCTTAATGAGAGAAAAGAAGTGTATTTTGTGAAAAATAAACTATCGCACCCAAAGTCACATTAGGGGTTGCCTAAGTTAATTTATGGGGATAAAAAGGAGTTTTTTTAGTAGAAATATGTTTTAAGAAGATCAACTCCTATGTGTTTTTGTAAAGGGGAAAATAAGATATTATTATTTTTTAATTATTTTTAGAACAGAAAAAGGTGAGAAATGCATAGCAGAATAAGAATCAGATTAGGGATAAAACTTCATGAGCGATCTAGATTGAATGGTTGTATAATCTCTTCTCTGTCGAGATTGGTTAGTATTGCTACGTCACTTGATAATATTTTCTTCACAAGGTATGGTTCACTCCAAGTGGGTTTAAATTATCCACGTGGGTCCCAAATGGGTTCTAAAATTTCTTTGAGGGAAATGGTTCCTTCTCACATACCGTGAATTTGACGGTTTTGTTAAACGATCGTACGATGCGGTGATGATATTCTTTTATGTGGTATAATGCTATGAACCTATTCGCATCCAAAAATGCCAATTCATTGTAATAGCTTTGGTTCCTGTCAATTTCTCCTTCTTAGCTTTCAGGCATGAGTCATATGAAACGTATCTCGAGATCAACGGGTAAAACATCCACCATTCCATAGGCTAGAGAATATGTATTAGAACCAGTTGAATTTTTGATAGATGTGCGATAGCTCCAAAGACTGTAAAGAGTCCTGTTTGGACAATCTTGGCAACTCTGATTCATTTTGCTAATGATGTATTTGAGGATCCTATTTGTAGTATCAACAACCCCATTTATTTGTGGTATGTATGGTGAGGACTTGATTCCTTATATCATGTAATCTTTAACCACTTATGTGAATCCTTTGGAATGGAGCTCATTACAAGATCATGAGGAACCGTTTAGAGGCGGATGATACTTTCGAATGAACTTGACCACTTTCTTGGCATTTAGTACGATGTATGACTCAATTTCATGTAATTTGGTGAAGTGATAAATGGATACCAAGATTGATCACAACGAGAAAAATAATAATTTATGTCAGTAAAAACTAACATAAATGATCATTTATGTCAGTTTTAGAATTTTTCAAAACTGACATATAAAGCCTTGACATAAATGTTCGTAAAACTGACATAAATAAGATCACATTTATGTCAGTTTTTAAGAACACACATAAAAATTACGATATTCAACATGTTTTTAATCACAATTTCATAAAAAAATGGGTATAAATAAGATCACATTTATGTCAGTTTTAGTAATTTTATGAGTTTTTCAAAACTGACATAAATGTTGATATACAAATTAAAAAAAAAATCATTACTCCATCAATAAACCACTATTATTTGAGATTAAATCAACCCTTGTGCCATTAATTTTATCCTATTGTAAAGAGATAATAACAAAGGTCATAAATATCACTAACTTGATATATATCAAGATATTTACAATAAAAAAATATTGATGTGAACTACATCATATCCAAAAATTAGCTAGTGTGTGAGCTACGTGATGATCCAAAAACTAGCTAACGTCTAATTATATCCTAAAAATATTGTTGATACATCACAATATACAAAAACTAGCATTGTAAACTACATCATAAAATGCACAATCCAAAATAATACTCAATCTCGGTCGTTGTCGAACGTAATACTCGATCAAATTTGTTCTCGACGCTATCCAACCCAGAATGACTAACCCTCCAATCAACTATAATCAACATAGTTTTCATCAAAATGCAATCATCTCAATAATTGTCATTACGGCATAACAAAATATAGTTATTTGGATGTACCTAATATATATAATCCGTAATGAACTCAATGAACTTCATTTAGCTCATTCAACATGTTCGTGGCTTTATCGGACAATCTTCTCATCTGAAAAATTAAAGATAGAATGGGATTTATTATTACGGTATATAATAGTTAATAACTAAAGAATATTTTATATAATACACTGTACCTTTGTTTTAAAAGGTATAGAAAGATCCTCCATGAAGAACTTCAGGAACTTCAACACAAAATATTCGCAATGAAGAGTACTATGTCCTCAGAATGTGCACTAGTTAACGCAAAACATTATTACTGGACAAATAATAAAAGAGTGCATGTTTAAAATATTTTTTATACAACATAAACAATTGTAAAAACTTGAAAAAATTTAGGCAAAGTTTTCACTCTTTATAGGACTATCCATCATATTTAAAAAATATAAAATGCTCCAACAACAAAACTAATAGTTCATAACAAAACCAATCACCCGCAAAGGCAGAAAATGTATAACCGACAAAAAATGTATAACGATCAGCTATACTAATTATTTAAATGACAAACTTATCTAATATAGAAATATATATAACAACATAGCTGTTATCTAATAACAACATCATATATATATATATATATATATATATATATATATATATATATATATATATATATATATTATGACTGAGCGCGGGAGAGGGGGGTGCGGGTTCGAGTGCGGGTGACATGTGCACCTATTCGGAAAAATAAGGTTAAAGGGGGGTAAAGAAAACGTTCTTCGTAGTATAGCTCAATTGTGAAACTAAATAACACATCAGTTACGCATGTAATAGAAGTTATCATCATATCAACATATATAAGAAGAAAAAGCGGTAAACCTCTTTGAACTTCTTCCGCAAATTAGCATACTAAGTAGTAACAAAGAAGTGTTCATGATTATTTTCCCTAATAATTTCTATTATTGCAAGCAACGACTCTCTTCCTCTTAATATGGTCGCATCTGCAAATAAATCATAGTTCCATCCAGGTAAAGAAATTGAAATCACGTCACTTGCAAAACAGAGCAATTGAAGAAATCGCAAGACCATTATTTTTATCTTGCCTCTCATCTTTGTATTAAAGTATGAGTAACACAAGTATGAAAAAAAATATTGGGCCGAGTTTAATTAGGCTTTATATATATATATATATAACAGCGATGCTGTTATAACAGCAGCGTAGTTGTTATATATATAGTTGATGTCCCATATCTATTTGAAATCCTATTTTTTCGTGAATCAAAATACGAAAGATCATATCTTCGGCTAAATAATTTTAGTAAAAGATTAGACATCTTCAAGGGACCGAACATTGTTCAAACGCCCTCTCTGCCACTAAAGGCCTGTTCATGCTCTTCTGCTTCAGATAATTGTAAACCCATAGAACAAGGGTTCTAGATGAAGTGGACAGCATGTACTCAAGCGCATATATCCCCGGATTTATTGTACCTGCAGACAATGATAGGGGCAATCACTGTGATAGACACATTAAGTCAAAGATGTTTTAGGCAATGATGGCAATACACTAATGGTGCGTACGTTTCATTTTATGATAATCAATGTTGAAGGAAATTATGGTAATACACTAATGACATCACATGAAATAAGCAGCAGAAGCACTACTATTATATGACCTAACCAATTGTATTGCAACCTAATGGTTTTCGTAGATAATTATATAATTTGAAGCATGATGAAGGATGCCATATGAAATTGGCTAAGAGAATACTAAAGGTCTAAGATTGGCAGCATTATAATGATTATTGTGGCATCATAACAACACTATTTACTTATTCGAATTTACCTTTCAAACAGATTTAAAATCCAACACATCATTTAGCATCAAACATGGTAAATTTAACTCATTTATATCATTTGGACAGTTAGCACCTTTATTTTATCGTATATTTACTTCAAATTTTCAACACTAGTTAGATTAGTATGCTCTCCAGTCTGAGTTTATAAATGAGTTTCCAATTATTATCATTGATCACTCTCCCCACTTCAAAATTCTTGCCTCACTTTATTCAGGGGAAAATTTCCATCTAGGTACTATTTTTAGAGATATTGGTGAAACATGTCCTCTTATAAATTGTGCTTATTAGCAAGTTTTACATTTTAAAACTATATTGGGTTAGATCCTAAGATTTCAAAAGGGCTCCACTGGATTCAGAACTGTATATATATATGCCCTTAATTGAACACCTTAATTAGAACACTCGGATCTGCTTCCTTTGTTTCGATTAATTCTCTATGAAAATCCTTATTCATATGATTCGTAATTTACTGAGTAAACATGTATATACATACTTGACGCGTATCTATATAACAAAACAAAATGGTCTTGATTTGTTATTTTTTAGAACAATAACGAGTTATTGTCACTGCTAATAACTGTGAAAATCAGGAGACATGGTTTAGGGAATGATTAGCTCATTCAGTTTTAGGGGAAGAAAACTTCCAACTTATATGGAAGGGTTTATCTATGTTGTGGTTTTCAGCTCAAAATGTAGACAAAAGTTGGCCAGAGTTTTGTTAACTACGGAATTAGTAGTACACAGCCAGTGAAGGAGTTTTTAGTTGCAGTGAAGGCAAAAGCTAATTAAGTGATTGTTTGCAGCAACGAACATGTACGCAACAGGGTTAAGGATTTCAACATATGTGTCTGTATCGTTGTCTCCTATTTTACATCTTTATGCTTGTTATTTTTAGCATTGGATGTGCTGAAAGAAATAGGTCACGGAGTGAAATTTAGAGAGATAAGTTTAGAGTTTCTCATTAATAGGTTTGTCAATACTGGGGTTCACCTATTATTTATCGTACAAGTTGATGGAGTCCTTCACTTAAATATGATAAATACTAATATTTATAACAACATCTTGATTATATCTTGATCATGGTTGATGGATGCCCCAACGAATTGGTATTGGGGCACAACATCCTCAAACTTTGACTGCATATTAGACACACTAAAATAAAATGTGGAAGTTACATATTGAATTGAACCTAACCTACACAAAAGTATATCTTAGCTCATAGTCGCACAGGCACCGGTGTGCCACAAATATCATATACTATGCAAAATTTATATCAAAATGAAGATAAAAGGAAGTTTAGTGTTGTCTTCATCCAAAGGGTTTTACCAGCTCGAAAATTTATGACAAAGTCATTGATGTATAAAGTAACATGAAAATAAATGATGTTAATATTAACCAACAATGAAAATAGAGAATTTCACTATTTATTCTTTTCTTAATTTTGATGATGGCCTTTTTTAAAAAAATAACGACTTGTGTAAAAATAAACACAAATTGAAACAATTACCAAAAATAGTGAATACTAATTTTTTAAACAAGAGAAGCACATTGTGATAAGAAAAGTTCCCCTTTCAAATTAAGGACAACATGGAATTTTCCATGGAAAATATTGCCAAACAAACACGTCCTAAGTGTTGATAAAACACCCTAAGTGTTGGTTCTTTAAATGAGGGGAGTTAAGAGTACACTTATTGAAGACCTAATTATATAGTCATTCATTACTTGGAAAAAAAGGATCAATTCCTTTAGCACTTGTGTATTCTGATAAAAAAAATAAGACACCCTCACTGTATTGCAAAATGCAAGACTTTCACTATGTTTTAAGTTAACAAACTGTCCCCAAACCTCCCTTATTCAAACAAAACTGCTAGTCAACGGTAAAGAATTAGTTAACAATACTATTAACTATCCACGCATGTTTGTGAAGTTACTTTTTGGACTATTGAACTTT
This sequence comes from Sambucus nigra, assembly GCA_949130495.1. Classification (NCBI taxonomy): domain Eukaryota; kingdom Viridiplantae; phylum Streptophyta; class Magnoliopsida; order Dipsacales; family Adoxaceae; genus Sambucus; species Sambucus nigra. The sequence continues at coordinate 209,118,162 of OX422209.1, forward strand.
AGTTAACGAGTCTATTCAATAATCTATGCATGTTTGTGAAGTAAATTTTTAGAGTATTTTAGGGAAACCTAATGTTGAGAAATTGATCGAAAATGTTGAGTTTCACTTGTGAGAAACTCTTATCCCCGTGCGTCATCTTTGTTAGTTTATTATGGCATCCTATGATAAGGAACTCTTGATTTTTAGCACCAAATTGGAGAACAATCTCAAACATGCCAAAAAGAAGGAAACAAATTTGGGAAGAGTTAGTAAGCTGGAGGAGAAATTAAAGTTTAAGAAGCCAATATTCAATGATCCTATAATGAGAAGAATTACAAGATCTAGCACCAAAGGTAACAATAAATTCTCTACTTCTATTTCCAAATGTTGAATCTAATAGTATGGAATATAGGAGGAGCAGGCAAAAAGTCTGTCAATTAAAGAATTAAAAAGCATTTAAAGATCCATAAATGTCATCTAATAGCCCTACTAGAAACTAAAGTAGATTCTCATAAAATTAATAGTTTCAAAACTAAATGGGGATTTGATTCTTATGTCTGTAATGACCAGGCAAGACATGTGTATCTATAATAAAAAATGGGCAAACTAATTTCCTAATTCTTCTATTAAACACCTTAATAGAACTATTTCTCATCATGCCCTTATGGGTTTGACCCTAAATACTTCTTTAGAGTTTAAACCAAAGGCTTTCAAATTTCAATCCATTTGGACTAAGCAACAGAAATTTTAAGAGTTTGTCAGAGTATCTTGGAATGATCCAGTGCAAGCTAGTGGGATGAAAGGTGTTAGCCAAAAGCTTAAGAGACTAAAAGGAGCATTGAGAAGGTGGAACAAAGAGAAGTTCAAAGATATGTTCCAAGAAGTAATTGATATTGAAGATGAGGTGATGCATCTGGAACTGACTTATGATTTGGATATATAGACAATCTTAATCTAGGCAAAGCTAAACTCCTTAATGCTTTGAGTAAAGAGGAAATGTTCTGGAGGCAAAATCATCTGCCAAATGGCTAAAGCTTTGGGATATAAACACTAAGTTCTTTCATGTTAGTGTAAAAAACAAGCATATAAAGATGGGGATTCTTCATATTTAAGACTCAAATGGCAATCTAGTGGAAGAGCAGGAGCCTACAAAGGATATTGTAATTGATTATTTTTAAAACCTCATGCAAACAGATCAACAACTAAAGGTATTCATGTTAATGGTTTCATCCCCAAATTGTGGATGAAGTCCTGCATGAGATAGATTTAATAGGAACTGATCGCGATTTTTTGTTTGCTCATCAGTCCCATAACTGAATATCCAACAGTTACGCATTTTATGACTTGTGATTTTGAACATGGGTGGAAATTACTCTTGATTGTGATTTGTTGTATTTTTATGAGTAGGACTAACAAAAAAACTAAAATGCTTGGGATCGGCTACTAACCATTCTTAACAACTGGGACTAAACCCCAAGAGTCCTAATTTTTCTTTAGTGATAGGAAAAGGTTAATCACTGAAGTAACATTTTCACTCCCTAGATAAATCACTGAAGAAATTTAGGGAATTCTGGTATGTTTGTTCTTTTCATACTAATCTCTAATTTCTAAACATAAATGTTATGAATTTGTTAAATGAACTGGTAAACCATATCATTCCAAGATCACTAAGAATGGTCTTCTTGAAAGTTGCGCTGGTTGGTATAGCATACAACTTGATTCCCCGCACTAGTTTTGTGTCCTAGTCACCAACCTATAAGGTGCAAAGAAATAGAGAACGGATTAACAAAAGCTTGCTATATAGGCTTATGGGACTTGAAATTTACCAAGTGTTCAGAAAATATATGTGTATGTTAGCATATCCAGACACAATTATAACCTCGCCATCCCTAATGGAAGTAATGACTATCCGTTCCATAAAACATGTTGAGCCCATCCAATGTGTTATTTGATGAATGGATAAAATAACATAAGTATTTTAGTTAAATGCAATATGAAAACAAAACACACGTGCCACTTTGTATTATTATATCACATCTAGAAAAGAATTATTGCTCATACAATTGAGTTGAGTTATCTGAAGCGTTAAATTGTTCAAACATAACCATTTAAAGATAAAGTTCACAAAGAATAATCACCGTTTAAAGACACAAATTTAGGATACTCGCAGCTCAAACATGTGTTCTACTTACAGCACAATCTATTTAACCATGGAAACAATGGCAACTAAACCTGGCAAAATGAGGCACGACACGATAACACAACACGAATCCACACGGAGTTATAGGTTTAATGGGTGGACCCTTAATCGGTTCGGGTTATATTAGTGCCAACCCGATAAGACACAATAGTTAACGAGCCAGGTTAGTGTTGACCCCCTTCACCCGTTAATACCCGATAAGAGCCGTTTTGACCCATTAATTTAAGTAAATAAGATATATTTTGGAACTTATAAATAATGTATGTAGAATAATGTTAATTTAATCATAATGAATTTTACTAAATGAGAGATTTAGTAATGTTAATGAATTAATGGGTCTAGTTGGGTTAAAAAATGAGATAATATGTCAGTTTGTATACAACTGAAAATAATTCATTATCTTAATGGGTATTAACGAGTGAACACGACACGACATGTTAACATAATGGGCGGGGTTTGGATATGATTTTTTCACACGATAAAAGGTCACCCATTAAAAAACGAACCCAATAAGATCCGAGCACGATAAAAAACGACACAAACACGACCCATTGACATGTCTAATGGCAACTTTGCGCAGAATATAGGAGAATAACGAAGCATTAAGCGTTGAAAAATTGTAACAACAATCATAATTATCTAATCAGTACAAATAGCCAAATAAATATTAAAAAATTAAAACATACTTTCAATACTATAAAGCTTTTCAACTAGAGAAGCGATCAAAATATGAACTAGCCAATATTGTCCACTACTCTTCTAGTAGAAACGATTCACCTAACAGGTCTCAAGAGAAAGTACCAAGGAAGGAGAAGATATCTAGTACACATAAAAATATATGATGGAAGCAATTTTGTACGTAAGAATATACTATAAACAAGAACGATTTATAAATGACACTAATAAGGATTCACTAGTTTTTACAATTTATGTCTAATGGTAAATTTTTTCGTTCAGAAAACATTTGTTGTTGAAACTAAATAAATTTGAGATATCTTAACTCATGGTATGGACTAAAGAAACGTTCAATGAATCTATTATGTACTTGAGATGAAATAATGGCTTTAACGCATAAGAACATTATACACAAAAATTAGGTGATTGTGTTAGTGGTGTGATTAAGCAAAGACAATTACCAATGCAAGATACTAATTCATAATTCTAATGGAATGAAAAGAATATTGATGATGGAATAGAATCACAAAATTAAAAATAATTTTAGCAATAGTCTTTGAGATAAAATAAGTTCAAATAAAGAAATAAAAGAACTCAATTGAAATAAAAATGCGATAAACACATATTTTATGAAATTTTGAGATATACACGCAAGTGAAGTGAACATAAGCATATGAGTCAAAATCAACGATATGCAAATATCTCACAAATTGATCCAAAATAAGCACCTAAAAAACTCATCCAATAATTTGAAAGAAAAAAGTCCCTTAAATAATCGTTATTACCCAGAAGGGGAAAATATCTAGATTGAACAACCCCATGCAACGAATGAACAAATTATTCAAGGTAAGGAAATGAATATCCATTATAATTTGAAGTAATAATAGCAATAAATAGTTTCAAAATGATTCTTTCTAGTGTTATATCGATAGTGGTTTCTCGTATGGGGAAAGGGAGTGAGAATAAGGACATAAAAGAGAATGAGCAACGAATGTGTTAGTAATGGTTGTGCATAGTACGATGGGGGTAGGTTTCTTCTGTGCACTTGGTCATATGAAAATGCACTTTTTTGGAACGCATGTTGAATTAAGTAACATATATGCATATTATAAAATATTATAATTTTAATTATTTTGTTTTATATTTTAATTATTCTATGCAAGTTACTTATATAAATTAAATACAATTATTTAATTAAGGAAACTTAGAGTGCCATTATCCATTCTAGCACGATAAGGTAGATCGGATGTTGACGTCTAATGCGATAGTGTGGTAGCCTAGTTATGAAGTTAGATATAGAATAAATGAATGACATTTGGCGTTTAGTGGAATGTGGTTGTTGTTTTAAATGCAACTAATTTTGAGAATAGGGCAAATTTAACTATTTTATTTCACATTGCATGAAAAGGATTATGTAAACAAACTATTATTTACCATTGCACATGAAAAAGGATAGCTTGTTAAAATCATAGTAAAAAGAGTGGAGGACCACATTAAGTGCATATAATGTGTAGAAACTCGAATAAACCAGTGTGTAAAAACTCCAATAAAACATTCATTTTGGAATTTTATCATGTGACATCACGCTTATTAAAATAAGAGGTGGCCAGCGCGATACTCCAATAATTATAGGAATCATAGATGGTCCATTCTTAGCATCATTGTCATATGATACAGTGTACGAGATAACCACCAATTATTTTAGAAAATGGACTGTCAAAATTTTTATTTGTAAGTTAAAGAAAAATATTTAAACAATCCAATTTAAAAGAAGGTGGATAAAAAGAAAGGCAAATATTAGATCAACAATCATTTACAACAAAGTAACCGAATAAGTTGTCGGTTAACAGACCTATACAAACAGGTTACACCGAGTATTAAAACACAATATCACATTATATAATACAAGTACAAACCTTGGGCAACATGCCCGAATGTGTAACTGATCATAACTAGAATACAAAAGATAGAAGCGTCTATATCAAGTATCCCATAACATCCACAAAGTGTTATAGCTCTAGGACACTGGAATAGAAAAGTCAATACGGGCGTCCTTGCGGTGAAGCACCTAGCTCAATAAGATTCATGCAAAACAAAGAGATATAAACGGGTCAGAGCCCGATTTGATATGATCACCATGTGAATAAAATGCATGACATTTACGAACATTTAATCACCATGAATAAGCTTGCTTCGCTCTCCATAATTAATGATAAGAAATCTCACCTCTCAGTATAAAAGCACAACCTAACGTAATATTAATGACAATTATCATAATTCATATATGTGTGAGAATATAGATAAAATCTTACTTAATGAGATTCCATTTCCATATTACACAATTTCATTTCACTGTTCCTTTTTCTCATTAGGAAACTTATTCAAAGCAATTTACTTTATAAAGTGTTGTATTATCAATAAAATCCCACTTTAATAAGAATAGTTATATATCATAACAAATAACGATTCTAAGACCATCCTTCCGGGCTTCCCCACTGGATGCTCCCCAAATAGCTATCATCTTTCAGGGCCTATCACCAAGATAACCTGGTCATCCCACATCGCGTGACATCGGGAAGCGGCCATAAACCTTCGAAAGTGAGTCATAACCACACCCGACCTCACTTCGAACAATAATCACACAATATATATAATAATCGGTCCTATGGCTGATGACTATATTCACCCTGCATTCACTAGCCAGGGGACTTCACCTCATACGCGTAACTTCCCCTATGATAGCATTTTGAGAGGTGTGTATATGCAAATTATCATTCACAAGTTATTCCTATTTTAATACTATGCGTTACATTTTGTCCGGAGCCATAGGCGTTTAATGTCGTCATTATAAACCTCAATGTTTAATTATCTCCCTTAGTTAACATCCATTCTATAACCCATCATGTAATGATATTCTTCAATCCAATTCTAGAAGTCCACAGTAACTCACTCTAACTCTCCCTAGGCCTAGACTAGTTCATTCTATAAAAGAATCATTTATGTTCCTCTAATTTAACTAACTAAATTGATCCCCGAACCAAACCCCAACTCTCATTTCTAACTTAGGTTTTTAAATACTTTATTATTAGGCTCTAATACTCTAGTTTTACTTCATTCAAGAAGGTTCCTAAGTCTCTATCTTAAAGAAAGAAGCTAGAGAAAACTAAGGATTTAAGAGTGAAAAAGAGAAAACTACCTAGAAAGGAATGCAGTAAGCTCATTTTGAAAGGCCCGGTCAACCGATCCTCGGACCACGGTTGACCGCGCTCTAAATTTATACTTATCGAAGAAAGTAGTATGCCTCCCCATTAAGGCCTGATCGATCGGTCCTGGGACCGCGATTGACCGCGCCTATCAGACCCATGATTATCTCTTCTTATACAATGCTAAATTCGAAACCTAAACCCTTTATTCTTACACTTCCTTCATTCTCATCAACCAACAACACAACCACGACATCTCTACACCACAACAAACTCATATGACCAACTTAAATCATACAAACAACAAGATCCAAGGGTTAAACATCAATATTTATCAAAGCCTACTATTTGTTCCAATTCTCCAATTACACAACTATCACAACAATTTATTCACATTAAATCATATACTAGTAAGTTATAAACTTGCCTTAAGTTGAAATCTCGGATTCCCTTACTGTAGATGCAAGTTCAAACCCAATTTCTTCAATTCTTCTCCTTTCTCTTCTTTTCCCCAATTTCTCTTTCTCTCTCCTTCTTTCTAGGTTTAGTAAGAATACACTTGAGGAATAAAAGGGGTTGTAAGACTCAATCGGGTACTTAGCCTTAATTTGCAACTTTAAAAGTTAATACATCATTTAAAATGACTCGTAACTACATAAGTAAGTCATAACCTGTCAAAAGTGCCTGAAACCCAAAAATATAATATGGCACTTATTTTGTCCGTCTCGACTATTTCGGGACTGACCACACCCTCTACATTGGCATCCGGAATAATATAAATCATTTCAAATTTTGACTTCATTTTAAACCATAAATGTCGTTTAAAGAACAACAACACTACAAAACTTAACATGATGCTATTTACATTCACATAACAGTAAATATGCAGAATCTAGTAAATATTATCTTTTAGCTCACTTAAAATGATATTTACTCCATCATCCAATATTTTATATAATTACTTCACACTGTAAATTAATATGAAATAAATTACTCAAAAGAAAGGGTTATTACATACTCCCCCCCCCCCCCCCCCCCCCCCGTATAAGGGAATTTTGCCCTCAAAATTAGGCGTACCTTGCAAAAAGAGACGTGGATACTTTTCTCGCATATGGTCCTCACGCTCCCACGTTGACTCCTCGGCACTGTGATGACCCCATTGGACCCGAACTAAGGGCACCACTCTAGATCTTAGTCTACACTCCCCGCGATCTAAGATTGCAACTGGTTGTTCTTCGTATGAAATATTGGGCTGCAATTCAATAGCATCTAAAGGAATGTGCCAGTGAGCTCATTCATACCTTTTGTACTTTTTCAAGAATGAAACATGAAACACATCATGAATCTGTTGTAAGTGTTCCAGCAAGGCAAGTTGATAAGCTATTGGTCCCACCTTAGCAATAATGGGAAAAGGGCCTACATAGCGTGGAGCAAGCTTCCCTTTCTTCCCAAATCTCGTTATACCCTTCATTGGCGATACTCGCACCAAAACTTGATCTCCAACCTCCAATTCCATATGCCTTCTATTCGTATTGGCATAACTCTTTTGGTGATCTTGAGCAATTCGAATGCGATTTTGAATAAGTTCAATATTTGAAGAAGTATCCTGGATCATTTTAGGTCCAAGAAATTTATTATCCCCTACTCCCAACCAACAAGTAGGTGATCTACACGGTCGGCCATATAATGCTTCATAGGGTGCCATACCTATAGTGAATTGGTACAAATTATTATAAGAGAATTCGACCAAGGTAAGGTATTGTTCCCAACCTCCTTTAAAATCAAGAACACACATTTTGAGAATATCCTCTAACATTTGGTTGAGTCTTTCTGTCTGCCCATCGGATTGAGGATGACAGGAGGTACTTAACTTCAACTCAATTCCCATAGCTTCTTGAAAACTGCACCAAAAATGGGAAACAAAAATTTTGTCTCGATCAGAGACTATATTAATGGGCACCCGGTGGAGTCTAACAATCTCTTCAATAAATAGCCGAGCATAGCGAGCCACATTATAATATGTACGTACCGATAAGAAATGTGTCGAATTGGTCAAACGATCAACAATAACCCAAATGGAATCATGACCGCTTTGTGACGTTGGCAATCCCGTGATGAAATCCATCGAGATACTTTCCCACTTCCATACCGATATTTCTAAGGGTTGTAACAATCTCTTCGGTCGTTGATGGTCTACCTTCACCAGTTGACAAGTTGTACAGTGGGAAATAAATTCAGAAATGTCCCTTTTCATACCTGCCCACTAATATTGACGGATAATGTCTTGGTACATTTTGTCTCCACCAGGATGTACTGTAAACTTCGACCCATGGGATTCTGTCATTATGGCTCATCTCAAATCCCCTTTATCTGGGACAATAAGTCTCCCGTGGAAATTTAACCCACCCTCAGAACTTGTAGAGTAGGATTTCACTCCCTCGATTAACAATTGGTGTATACGGTCCTGAAAACCTTTTTCCTTTCCTTGAGCTTCCACAACCCTTGCCACGATAGTAGGCGTAAGGGTCAACACCGACATAAACTCCCTTGCAACAACATCCTCTTGGTTAAGTTCTTTCCATTTAGCCTTCCATACCATTGCTAACTCCCCCTCGGGTTTTCCGACTCAGTGCATCCGTCGCAATATTAGCCTTACCCGGGTGATAATGAATATCAAATTGGTAGTCCTTCACAAACTCTAACCATAGAAATTGTCTCATATTTAAATCCTTTTGTGAAAACAAATATTACAACGATTTGTGGTCTGTGAAAAGACTAAACTTCTCCCCCAGGAGGTAATGTCTCCAAATCTTCAAGGCAAAAACAGCTGCAGTTCCAGATCGTGAACTGGATAATTCTTCTCATGGGGCTTTAGTTTATGAGAAGCATAAGAGATAGCCCAATGTTCTTGTTGTAATACACCTACCAACCCTTGTAGAGATGCGTCTGTAAAGACCAAATATTCTACCCCCGACCTCGGTAATGCAAGCACTGGATCAGAAGTCAACTTATCTTTCAGCTCATCAAAAGCTAGTTGACAAGAATCATCCCAAGAAAACCTCACTTCCTTTCGAGTTAAATTTATCAAAGGTCTAGGAATCTTAGAAAATACCCTAATAAATCGGTGATAATAGCCATCCAAACCCAGAAAACTACGAATTTCTGTAGGTGTCGTGGGCTGACCCCATTCCCTTGCTACTACAACTTTACTCGGATCTACCTAAATACCCCGCGCTGTCACAATGTGACCCAGAAACTGTACTTCCTGTAGCCAAAAACCACACTTTTCAAATTTGGCATACAATTAATGATCCCTTAACGTCTGCAGGACAATCATAAATGCTAAGCATGATCGGCTTCTGTTTGAGAATACACTAGGATGTCATCAATAAACACGATAACAAACTGGTCCAGGAAGTATCGAAACACTCTATTCATAAGGTCCATAAACACTACAGGAGCATTGGTTAGCCCTAAAGGCATAACTTGAAATTCATTGGACCCATATCTAGTTAGAAACATAGTTTTAGACACGCCATGTTCTCGTATCCGCAGTTAGTGATACCCCGTCCTCAAATCTATTTTAGTGAAGTACGATGCTCCCCTAAGTTGATCGAATAAATCATCAATCCGAGGTATTGGGTATTTGTTCCTGATGGTAACTTTATTTAATTCCCGATAATTTACACACAACTGGAGGGAACCCTCTCTTTTCTTCACAAATAACACAGGAGCTCCCCACGGCGATGTACTACGCCCACTGTTCTAAAAAACCCGCCTGGGCGCCGCCTAGGCACGCTTAGGCTTAAGGCTTGGGAGAAACGCCTCGCCTTACGCTTTTCACGCCTTATTCTTGGTAAAACCCTTAAGGTGCATTTTTTTTATAAAAACAACAATGCTTTAATGAAACGATGTCGCCTTTTAAAGAATTTGTTTACAAACTGGACCATTATCTCATCCAAAGAAATCAAATAGTATTTTAATTTGCATATATTCAGACATATTTTTATGATATGTGCAATTTTTGTATTTTAATAGCCTTGTTATGGTTAAAAAATATTAAAATATATTAAGAATGCCTAAATGCCTTTCACGCCTTTTTACGCCTAGGCCCGCCTAGGCTTTAAAGGCTTAAGGCTTGGCCTCCACGCCTCAATCACGCCCCGCGTTTTTTAGAACCTTGACTACGCCTAATAAACCCCTGGTCCAACAACTTCTAAATCTGATCCATCATCTCAATAAGAGCCATACGGTACGGATCTCTAGTAATCGGCCATGTTCCCGGTCCTAAATCAATCACGAACTCAATCTCCCTACTTGAAGGTAAACCTGCTATCTCCTGAAAAACATCCGTAAACTCTCTAACAACGGAATTCGATATAAGGAAATGACTACATCACGAGAAGTCTCCTCCGCAATACAATATAAATACGTGCTAAAAACCCCTCAGAAAGAAGCATAGCCACTAAAACCATATCTTTCCCCATAATGGCAAATACTATACTTTTCCCATAGCAATTTACTATCGCGCGATACTTTACTAGCCAATCCATACCTAGGATTACATCGTACCCGGCCATATCAAGGGAAAATCGGCCTCAAAACACAAATTACCAAGATTTATTTCTAATCTTTTACAAACAAAGAAAATGAGCGAACCATCACCCATAGAAGATTCGACACTAGTGAAAGTACTCTCCGCAGATTTAATTAGCTCCGTTGATTGAGCAAAACTTCTAGAAATAAATGAGTGTGTCGAACCCGTATCAAATAATACACGACCCATATGCCCATGAATGGGAAACTTACCCTCAATAGTTGGCGGCGCTGGCGAGGCTAAAGGAAGCATAGCATCCTGAATATGGTAGACACGCCCATACTATAGTTATCCCTGTTGTGGAGGTATTACTGGATTGAGCACTGGTGGTGGTAGTTGTGCCTGCTGATGCTGTGGAATTTTAGGAAACTGTCCCCCAATCAACTACAGACATGACTTCCTATAGTGACCCGAATCTCCAAATTGAAAACAACGACTTGCCATATTTTCCTGATTACGGCCTGTATTATTTCTGAACTACCCAAAGCCTTGGCCCGAATGGTCTCGAGCCCCATTGTTACCCCGACCTACCTGACCCACTTGTTTTTGTTGCTGGGCACCTTGACCGTGCCTGAAATTACAGCTACCAAAATTAAATCCCCCAAAACGCTGTCTTATGGACAGATCCCCTTGTTGGGTGTCGCTTTCCTTTTTCCTTACCTCCCGATGATTGGGATGAGGGTAGTTCTCCCCCTCCTGCACCATTGCCTCCTAGCTTACTCGCTTACCCCATAACTGAAACTTTCTTACTTCCTAGTACATGTAACCTATGATCCTGATAATGAAGTAATGCGGCATTCATTACATCCCCGAATGTTTGTAAAGATGGATTTCCTTGCAAGTGTTGTCGTATCCTCCAATGTAAGCCCCCAATGAACTTTGATATTCTCCTTTCCTACGGAGTTACCTCATCCGACACAAAAATAGCCAAACGAGTGAACTCCTCCTCATATTCTGCCACAAAACTTTCACTTTGAACTACATCTTGAAGTTTCCTCCTCATTTCCTTTTGAACTGCGGGAGGAAAATACTTACGATCAAACAAAACCCAAAAGTCAGTTATGGTTGTAGAGGGGGCCTGAAGGTAATCCTGGGATTAGGGATAATCCACTAATTAGCAATAGTGTTCTGAGGATAAGCTCAAGCGTGGCAAACTCAAGCGTGGCATCTTGGTGAGGCAGCTCAGCGTGGCAACTCAAGCGTGACATCTGGGCGAGGCAGCTCAGCGTGGCAACTCATATATTAGCTTATTGTTTTAATCACATCGTACTTTCATTATTGATTTCTGTAAGCTCTAACGATTGTAATGACGTAACGATAATAACTAAAGGGTTTTGTATGAGGTCAAACGGTACTTGCGAGAGACCAGGCTTGGCAGGGCCTGGGAGAGCTTTCATGCTCTATCGAATGACCTCACTGTGGGAACTTTAGAGGGACCTGGTTTGGAGGATTGAGAAGTAAGGCACCGTTGGGGCTTGTCCTGACCACCTTAGATACACCTGGTAAAGCACCGAAGGACCCTGACCGTGGAACCTCAAGCGGAGCAGCTTGGAGTTCTATCGGGCATTAAGTTATGGACCAAACAACCCTATACTTAATGTCACATCTACTATGGGTGATGTCACTAGCCATCTAAACGTTTGTCAGACATACACTTGAGTAAACCGCTGTGGTATTTGGGGCTGTCAGGTAGTTGGTGAACCACCTCTGCGACAACAAACCCCTGACACACAGTGGATAGGCAAAAGGCATGTCTTGGCATTTAATGTTTATGACATGGAGACAACTAGTGCATCAGGCATTTAATGTTGTGACATAAAGTATGAGGGATGTCTTTCATACTCTTTAATGACTGAGTTGCCTCGGGGGTGGTGTGGGGGGCTATTTAAGGACCCCAACCACCTTTGAGGAGAGGATGATCTTTTTGGAGAATTAAGAAAAAGAATCATTGCAAACTAGAGAGTTCACTAACTCACCATTGTCATTTATTGCGAAGCTTTTAATATTTGACAGAGATTCTTGAGGGAGTTTGGTGTGTTGCTACCTGCCTATCAGGATGTATCTAGGGTGCTTATTTTCCCTCTCCCTCTAGCTAAGTCACTTCTAAAGTTCATTATTATTCCCTGAGTCATACACGAGAGGCTTTGTGAGTTTAAACTGAGTCCATCTTCATTGAGTTTTGTGTGTGTGTTTCCTATAATTAGTCTAGGGTGTTGGCTAATTTAACTCGTGGTTACCATACTCAATAGGGGTTACGCCTCCACATATATAATCTAAAGTACCCTCTTACAATGGTTATAGTATCTCTTTGTTCTGGCGTGGTCATCGACTCCCACCAATGTAATGCTGCTCCAACTAGTTTAAAGGTAACAAGGATTTACTTCCATTCTTCACTACAGTCTATCAAGCGAAGATGACGCTGCATATCCTTCTTCCATTGGTTAGCTACTATCACGTCGAAACCACCCTAAAATTATAGGGGATGACCCTTCAAGAAAGATTCTCTGACTCTTTCCCATGAAGAAGGTCCTGTAGGGGCTTGCACCTCCTGAACCCTTAGTTGTTGGGCTTGGGGAATTTGTTGAACTATGGCAGTCATCGCCGCATTACCTTCCTGGGACACAATATTGGCTACCTCAGCGGCATTTATAGTTCCTTACTGTGGAGGTGGAGGACCTACATCATCTTCTACAACTCTATTTCTTGTCGCAGGGCGACCTCACTTAAGCGGCATCTGAGGAGAAGAAATAATAGAATTAGAATACTATTTAGAACAATTTATCTTAGCAGAAGGTCGCAAACATGAACAATCAAAAACGTCCTAACAATAGTGCTCTATATCAAAGAACGCTACGGTAGAACATGATAATTTCGCAAAGATCCTAAAGACTCTAGAACCTGATGCTCTGATACCATCTGTGACACCCCCTATTAAAATAAGAGGTGGCCAGCCCGATACTCCAATAATTACAAGAATCATAGATTGTCCATTCTTAACATCATTTTCGTATGATACAGTATACGAGATAATCACCAATTATTTTAGAAAACGGACTGTAAAAATTTTTATTTGTAAGTTAAAGAAAAATATTTAAACAATCCAATTTAAAAGAAGGTGGATAAAAAGAAAGGCAAATATTAGATCAACAATCATTTACAACAAAATAACCGAATAAGATGTCGGTTAACAGACCTATACAAACAGGTTACACCGAGTATTAAAACACAATATCACATTATATAATACAAGTACAAATCTCAGGCAACACGTCCGAATGTGTAACTGATCATAACTAGAATACAAAAGATATAAGCGTCTATATCAAGAATCCCATAACATTCGCAAAGTGTTATAGCTCTAGGACACTGGAATAGAAAAGTCAATACGGGCATCCTTGCGGTGGAGCACCTGGCCGAATAAGATTCATGCAAAATAAAAAGATATAAATGGTTCAAAGCCCGGTTTGATATGATCACCATGTGAATAAAATGCATGACAGTTACGAACATTTAATCATCATGAATAAGCTTGCTTCGCTCTCCACAATTAATGATAAGAAATCTCACCTCTCGGTTTAAAAGCACAACCTAACGTAATATTAATGATAATTATCACAATTCATATATGCGTGAGAATATAGATAAAATCTTACTTAATGAGAATCCATTTCCTAATTACAAAATTTCATTTCACCGTTCCTTTTTCTCATTAGGAAACTTATTTAAAGCAATTTACTATATAAAGTGTTGTATTATCAATAAAATTCCACTTTAATAAGAATAGTTATATTTCATAACATATAACGATTCTAAGACCATCCTTCCGGGCTTCCCCACTGGATGCTCCCCAAATAGCTATCATCTTCCAGGGCCTATCACCAAGACAACCTAGGCATCCTACATCGCGTGACATCGAGAAGCGGTCATATACCTTCGAAAGTGAGTCATAACCACACTCGGAATTACCTCACTTCAAACAATAATCACATAATATATATAATAATTGGTCCTATGACTGATGATTATATTCACCCTACATTCACAAGCCACGGGACATCACCTCATATGCGTAACTTCCCCTATGATAGCATTTAGAGAGGTGTGTATATGCAAATTATCATTAACAAGTTATTCCCATTTTAAAACTATGCATTACGTTTTGTCCGGAGCCATAGGTGTTTAATGTCATCATTATAAACCTCAATGTTTAATTATCTACCTTAGTTAACATCCATTCTATAACCCATCATGTAATGATATTCTTCAATCCAATTCTATAAGTCCACAGTAACTCACTCTAACTCTCCCTAGGCCTAGACTAGTTCTTTCTATAAAAGAATCATATATCTTCCTCTAATTTAACTAACTAAATTGATCCCCGAACCAAACCCCAACTCTCATTTCTAACTTAGGTTTTTAAATACTTTATTACTAGGCTCTAATACTCTAGTTTTACTTCATTCAAGAAGGTTCCTAAGTCCCTATCTTAAAGAAAGAAGCTAGAGAAAACTAAGGAATTAAGAGTGAAAAATAGGGGATCGGTTGACCGGTCATGGGACCGCGGTCAACCGCGCCTCTTTGGTTTTTCCTAGAAAGGAATGCAGTAAGCTCATTTTGGAAGGTCCGGTCTATCGGTCCTGGGACCGCGGTCGACCACGCTCTGAATTTATACTTATCGAAGAAAGTAGTATGCCTCCCCCTTAAGGCCCGGTCGATCGGTCCTGGGACTGCAGTTGACCGCGCCTATCAGACCCATGATTATCTCTTCTTCTACAATGCTAAATTCGAAACCTAAACCCTTTATTCTTACACTTCCTTTATTCTCATCAACCAACAACACAACCACACCATCTCTACACCACAAGAAACTCACATGACCAACTTAAATCATACAAACAACAAGATCCAAGGGTTAAACATCAATATTTATCAAAACCTACTATTTGTTCCAATTCTCCAATTACACAACTATCACAATAATTTATTCACATTAAATCATATACTAGCAAGTTAGAAACTTGCCTTAAGTTGAAATCTCGTATTCCCTTACGGTAGATGCAAGATCAAACCTAATTTTTTCAATTCTTCTGCTTTCTCATCTTTTCCCTAATTTCTCTCTCTCTCTTTCTTTCTAGGTTTAGTAAGAATACACTTGAGGAATAAAAGGGGTTGTAATACTTAATCGGGTACTTAGCCTTAATTTCCATCTTTAAAAGTTAATACATCATTTAAAATGACTTATAACTACATAATTAAGTCATAACCGATCAAAAGTGCCCCAAACCCAAAAATACAATATTACACTTATTTTGACTATCTGGACTATTTCGGGACTGATCGCGCCCTCTACATTGGCATCCGGAATAATATAAATCATTTCAAATTCCAACTTCATTTTAAACCATAAATATCGTTTAAAGCACAACGACACTATAAAACTTAATATGATGCTATTTATATTCACATAACAGTAAATATGCAAAATCTAGTAAATATTATCTTTTAACTCACTTAAAAAGATATTTACCCCATCATCCAATATTTTATATAATTACTTCACACAGTAAATTAATATGAAATAAATAACTCAAAAGTAAAGGTTATTACATATCAAGACCCTAAGAACCAACCTACGAAATTTAAAATCAATAAGGCACGAGATACATGTGGCTGCTAATGGGATGAAAGGTAGCTTAAATATTAAAATACAAATTTCTGTCAATAATTAACAATATCAAAACCCTTAAACGTGGTTCACTAAATGTTTAACACCATAAATCAGTATTGCACACAAAAAATTAAAGCAGTAGAAATCATAGCAACCAGAGTGGGGCTTAGATAAGAATCACTAAATGTTAACCAAATGGATTTAGGGTAACTTCACTGTATAGTGAAGATTGTATAGAATCACAATTAGTGTTGCCTTATAATAATCCCATAGTGCTTTAATTTCAACCATATGCTTGTTATATCCTTGAACCCATCAAGTATGAACTGTAAGGACATTTTTGTCCATTATCAATTTGTATGTCATACGCCGTTACACCGTTGAAGAAATTCAAGATCACATCTACATTAACGGATCCGAATATCAAAGCGTCTTCTACATCATAGCCTCTACGAGAATGAACTTGGTAAAATTTTATTTTTACGTCCCTTAAAGTTCATATTTAGTATTGGGAAATTTTTATACAATATTTTTTATAAAAGTTTTGTGAATGAGGCTTTTAAAAGTTTTTTATTTTTCTGGGAAGCCGGACCGATCCGCCCCTTTTAAAACGAACCGATCCGGCCCCGGACCGGTCCGCCTATCTACCAGACCGATCCGCCTTGCACCAGAATACCCCGGATCGAATGTAAACCGATGGAGCCATATTTTAAAAGAATCGATCCGAGGTCGGGCCGATCCGCCCCCATACCGGACCGGTCCGCCTGGGATAAACTCGATCAGATCCGTGTGATATTTTTCCTCCTATTCATATTTCGTATATATATAACTATTTCGGTGGTATATTTTTTCAAGTCTTTGAGAAAACGTTTTTAAGAGTACAAACACAACAAGACTTCAATTTTTGATGTGCCAAACATCTTTTTGATTCACACACAAAAATCCCAATTACTTTTGTGAATCTTTTGGAACCCTAGAACACAAGATTTGCTGTTGTTCTTCTTTGTGGAGAGATCTTTGCAACCGAGGGCTGCGTGTCATTGCTGAGGGAGTCTCTACAAAGTTTTGTGGCTGCGTGTCATTGAGGATAACTGCGGTTCTTCCTTTGTTGTTTGGGCTGCGAGTCCTTAGAGGGTGCTGCGTGTATTCTCTTGCTGAGTTCAAGACTGCGTGTCTTTGTGGGTTGGCTGCGCATTGATCCATTGCAGATTTCTCTATGTAATTGTAAGTTGCGACTTGTGTATTCATAGTGAAATAAAAGTTTTACCCGAAAGGGTTTTTTCCTGAAATCTGTGTCTCAGCATATTTTTTGTGTCACATGCTTTATTTATTTATGGGTTGACACACGCACCTTAGATGCATGTTTAGGGTCTCTAATTAAATAAGGGGTTCTTGGAAACTTGAGAATCTAGTTTAATCAATTATCACACGTAATTCTCACGTTCTCATGAACTATCATTAGTGAGAACAAATAAATAAATAGAAAGTAAATCATCTTTTACTTTTCACCAAGATAGCATCAATTATAAATCCACCTATGAAAAACCACAACCTCAAAAATAACTATCTATAACTTAATAAAACAAAGTGAGAGAACGTGTTAAAGACCAAAGCACTTGGATAAATTGAAATAAAAATTCACCATCAAAGCTATAACGAGATAAATGTATATCATTTATGTCTTTTTATATTTGTCTGACATAACGTCAATTTTCAAACCGACAAAAATGATACTTTTTCTTGTAGTGAGGATTAAGACAATATATATATAATTTGTCAAATTTCGTAAGTCTACATAGGGGATGGGGAGATCTCTTATTAATAAGCGGGAGTGCAAGTTGAAAGAGGGTACACATAATATTTTCCATGTGCACTAGCTAGGGAGTGCCTTAAATTTTGTATATTTTATCAAGAGATGGGTGGGGGGAGGGGAAATCTCCCCTATCATTAATCATCTTTACTATATATCTTCTTTAATTTATCGAGAAACATGTGTGGTTATCAATTTAAAGAGCGCGGGGACCACATTCCAATTGAGATTCACGAGTCATAAATTAGAAAACACTTCCCAATAGAGGTCTCGATGAGTAGGTTTCCAAAATATCAATTTTGTGAAAAATTGAATTTGTAGATCACATTATTATTTTTTATGTTTGAAAAAAAATTGTCTCACTAAGAAGTTACTCGGGAAGACCTCCTCCCCCCCCCCCCCAAAAAAAAAAAGCAAATGTAACTTATATAAATTTTAAATAAGACTATTGAGTGGAAGGGTTAGTTTTTTTACTTATATGAGTAAATTGTACATATATAGGACTTATAACCTATAATAAATTTATATTTATCGACTTTAGTGTATCACACAGATACTAAGCAATCTCTCATTCTAAATTAGGAGTTGTGTTTTCTTTCTTAAAGCACCTCAGACTAAGAGTCCCATTTTGTCTATTCTTAGTACGTTATAGACTAAGAGTTACATTTTTAATACCAATGCATCAAATTTTTTTGTTTCTATATACAATTTAATTGAAGTAATTAAATTAAAAAAAATCTTAAATATTTCAAAATTCAAATAATGACTCTTAATTTTAAAGAAAATCAATAACCTCTTTTTAAAAATAGGATAAAGTGAATTATGTTGGAAAAGAATATGTTTTATACAAATTAATATTTTAACCATATTAAAATCTGGTCAACTTTGAGCCATTATAAAAGTGGGACTCACACATTAAATGTAGTGGGGCCCACACATCAAGCATAATGGGACCATGTACGTACGTGTTTCGTGTATCAAAACGAGTCTCGTGGTATATTTATTTGTCAAAAGCGTACAATTGATTAATGAGAAATTTGGCTTTAAAGTGTCTCGTTTATTTATGAAATTATTGGTAATTTTATTTAATTTCCTAAGATAATATTTTTAAACTATCATTAAAAGTTATGTCTTTTCGCTATGTATCACGGTCGTTCAGAATTAGTTGTGAATATTAGTGAAAAATGTCCCTAAAATGAGTATTTATAAAAGACACATCTTTTCATGGAAAAAAAATTATTGCCCATAATCACAATACTTGTCTTCATTTTAAAAGAGAGAAAAATAGTTTTAAACACATTCCATGTCAATCGAGTCATGGATCATACATAATTGGTTCATGAGACATGCACATTGAAGTGCTCCATGCGCGTGTCGAATATCATTCTATCCTGGGATGCAGATGCCCATTTATTTCAGCCGTAAGCACCAATAGTGGGGGGCAAAATCTCTCTTAAGGAGAGAGCGTCCAACGTTAGACTATATTTATTATTCAAATTTGTGAGTTTTCAATGGATTAATTTTTCATTGTTCTAATATGATTTTTGTTTTATATTTTAATTTGATGAAAACACAAAAGTACACATAATTATTTTTGGATAATGATTTCTCCGAAAAGGGAAAAAGAAATAATAGGTTGAAGCCTAAAAATCCCCTTAATATTTTCAAGATTTGCAAGAAACCCCTCAAAACTATTTTTAATGCAATAAATCTCCATACATTGTGAGTTTGGTTTGTAAAGATCCTTTTGTGCTGCTAAAAAATCGATGAAAGTTCCTTAAAAAGGATTTTCGCAACAAACTGCTTCATTCATGGGGCATTCTTGGACAAAAAAACGTTTACGAGATTTTTTGGTAAAATAAAAGTTGGGGGGGGGGGGGTTGAAAGATTCAAATGACACAATTGGACCTACCAACTTTGTATCGGAATCTCAGGAGTAGATTCCCCCCAAAATAAGAAGGTTCGTTTATTTTTCTGGAAAGTAAATGAAAAGAAAAGTGATAAATAAATAATTTTTTTGCACTTTTTGTTAAGTTTGTTTAGTAAACAAATTGTGGGAAACTCGTCCTCAAATTTTCTTGCAGGAAAAAGCTCCAACAAAATACATCCTATAAAAGACTAAGATTTTATAAGGAAAGTTCAGGAAACTTGGTATGTTACCATGTGAATTATTATTTTTATGTTTATTTTTATTACAATTATTTTTATTTTTATTACTATTATTTTATTTTTATTATTATTATTGTTGTTGTTATTAATACTACTACTAAAATATTTACACATAACTATTCAATATAATAAGATATTTATTGATATTTTTAAGAATTAAATGTTCATAATTTTTGTTTCATATTTAGTAATATTTGAGTTAAATGGATGTTTATTATATAAATTATACTTTTTGGTAATTAAAATAAGAAATATAACATACTTTTATTTGTTGTATAATTATAACTTTGTGGTAAAAAATTCCACCTAAGGGGGTGGCGGGGGCAACAATCATGATAATAGTATAAAAATAAATAAAAGAGACAAAGACTTATGTGAGTCGACCATTGTTGGTCTACATCTATGAGTCTTCAACGATATTTCATCATAAACTTGAGAGAATTTATATGATAGCATTTCTCTAGCTTATGAGCCCCCTTTTCACAATTGTTGGAGTTGGGGGGGGGGGGGGGGGGGGAGGTCTCCCATTTTTTTAAAGTTAGAGGTTAAATTTAATTAAATCCTATCCTCGTAGAGTTTGAGTTACAATAAAATAGTACTTCTTGACGCGGTTGGCCTTTTACTTTATTATGGACTCTGGTCGTCCTCATCTTGCTAGATCATGTGTGGGGCATCATCTTGATCATCCTACTTGACACTGCCATGATATTATTACTGGTATATTTGTTTTCCCCACAATATCCCCTCGGTTGCAATTCATCTAAGTTGACTCTGAGATGAGCTGGGAGCTAGTCATTAGTCTTTTTAAATAAGTGTATTAGTCGTTATGAGCTAGACTAGTATAGTTTGAATAACTTTTTAAATGTTCTTTGGTTGCTCTGCTTGCCTCTGTAAGGTCTTAGATAAATATTTTTCTTGAGTTAAGATATGTTCAATCGATATGTGAATCGGCCTCGAGTGTGTCCAGGTTCCTATGTACCCGAATCGAATCAAGTCGAACGTAGTTTATTATTTTGTGTCATTCCATTATCCAATTGTTTAAGCTGACCACAGGCCATTAAGCACTTGTACGTCGGGCGTTCACCTAATTTAGGATATTTCCTTTTGTTAGGATTTTTCCACGGTCCAATTGGATAAGCCTAACACATGCCATTTAAGCACTCATGCATAGAGGCTTTCTCGAGCATGAACCTAGTCAAGGGTCTTTCCCTTTCTCAGGATTTTCCATGGTCCAATTGGATAGGACGACCATAGGCCATTTAAGCACTCATTTACCGAGGCTTTCTTAGGTGTGCACCTAGTCTAGGGTCTTTTCCTTTATTAGGATTTTCCCATGGTCTAATTAAATAGGCTGACCACATGCCATTTATTCACTCATGCGCCGAGGCTTTTTGGGGAGTGCACCTGGTCTAGGGTCTTTCCCTTTTTAGAATTTTTCCATGGTTCAATCGGATAGGCCGGCCACAAGCTATTTAAGAACTCATGCATTGAGACTTTCTCGGGCATCCACCTAGGCTAGGGTGTTTCTCTTTATTAGGATTTTTTGTTGTCCAATTGGATAGGCCGACCACAAGCCGTTCAAGCACTTATGAGTCGAGACTTTCTCGAATGTCTGTTATTAGTCAGGACTTTTATAACCACTCATCGCGGTGAAACCAATCTTATAGTTTTTCAACTTGATGACGAACTTTCCCTCTTGCTAGATCAGTGTTGAGGTGAGCTTGTTCACGGGCCAACATTGCTATATAACCCCCATTCGGGACTGTGAAGAGAAGATTGAATAATGATAACACCAGACCATGCATCGGGACTTACATCAAAATATTAAATAATAGTCATGCCTGATCATCCATCCAGGCTTTGCTGCAATATAAATATAACGTTGATTATCTGGAGGAACTGAGAAAAGAAATTAAAACATTATGTATGTCGACTATCTATCCGAGCTTTATTGTAATGAAATATATCGTGTCAATCACTCGTCGAGATGGATATCAATAAGATCTCGCCCAACTATCCATTGGAGCTTAAATGAGATTAAATAACTAATACATTCCCAACCGCCCATTGAACTGGATCTGAATAGGAATACTTTTACCCGACCGTACATGAGGTGAAAATTATGAATAAAAATAATTTGTAATGAAGAAGAATAAATATCAATGCCCAAGCATCCGTCGGGGTTTAAATAATAATGTCAAATGTCATCATTCTCAAGAATCATCGGAGCGATAATATATATCATGCTGAATAATCCATATGCTCTTCCATGCCTCAGTGTTGAATAGAAAGTATGAAAATAATAGATAAGATTATCATCTATCTGGTGAGGCAAAATTTAGAGGACCGATAGGTTCCCTGTTAAAGGCAAACAATGAATAAATTTCCTGACTATCTGAACTAAATCGCAACAATAAGTACAATAGTCATTAATGAATAACCATGCAATCATTTGTCGAGGTTGAATTATATAATAATTATCTTGCCCAACCATCAGTTGGGGATAAATTGCAACCATAAAATATATATCGTGTCGACCATCCATCGAAACCGATAAGAAATTCATAGAAATAATATAATTATCGACCATCCGTCGGATCATTGATTTTTTCCCCAAATAGTTAATATTATTTCTGAGTATCCATAGGGGCATAATCTGAGAATCTAGAGAAATTAATATTTTTCCCAGCTATACTTCGAAGCTTAAATAAGAATAATCTTGACTAACCATCCGTTGGCGCAAAGTTGAAAAAAAAATCACGAGTTCAAAATAAAATGTGTACGAGCATCCCTCATGGACAAATTAAAATGGGTTTGGGATAAAGTTGTCACAAAAATGGTTTCTCTCACTAAAGTTAAATGGTTTAAAACCCGTTTGTCTCATCTTTTTCACCAGAGAGAACACACATGGGGTTAACGGGATATGTTGAGACTCCATGTCTAGATTAGATATGTACTTGTGATTTTGGAATTAAAGACTGTTGTTTAGGACTAAGTCTCTCTACAGTTGACCCAATTTCACCCAGTGCTGTTGCGAAAAGATTTTTGAATTGAATATTATATTTTCTCTCTTCGAATCAATTTTTATGTTGGTTTCTTTATGGTATCACCCAAGTCATGATGAAGATCTTGAGAAACTTCCTCTGCCCCAGGTTGATGAAAGGATTACATGTTAGATCTACCGTTGAGTTTTTTCCAAAAATTCGGCTACTTCCATAGAAATCATAAAATGATGAGAGGAAATGGGAGATGTAGATCTCTAAATCTACATTGTTTGGTTTCACATTGGATAAAAGAAGATGCATTTTTTATTGAGAGAAAATGTAACAGATGTTTAATTTTACATTATCGATACACAATGTATAAATGGGTCCTACCATATTGGACGAACAACAATCATCGGTCCACCATTATAAATAATAAAAAAATATGTTGGATGGACAAAAGTCATGCGTCCAACATTATAAATAATAAAAAAAATAATTTAAGCCCTTGGACAGATGATAGTTACCCATCCAAGGTGGTCCCCACCCCTTTCCACATCAAAGTTAGTTTGTCTTAGTGTGTGCAGCGTCCAAACAATTAACCTCCCATAATGTAAATATACATCTTTTTTAGCCTCTCCATTGGAGATGGCCTAATGACTCAATGTTACGAAGATTTTCATGTGAACAATTAGAGATTCAAAGTTCATGAATTTATGAATGAATATTGTAACGTATGAAAAACATTCATTCCATGAGAACAAACATTGTCATGCACACAAATATTAATGATACTCTGTGCGCAAACAAACATTATATATAATAGCACGTAACATGCACGATGTGCGGGCGTTTTATAGAAAAAATACTTAAAATTTATTTAAAACAATTCTAAGAATATAAATTGATAATAGCTGATAGAATTTGTAAATATATTATGCTTTATATTTTATGGTATGAGTGGGCAAAATTAGGAGTGACAATTTTGGCACGATGGAGTGATACGATTCGAATTTGGTCCAAATTTTACATAATGTAATTTTGTGTCGTGTACGGACTAAGTTTTTAGGCATGAAACTGTGTAAAAAATATAGCTTAGAAATTGTTAAAGAATTTCTATCACTTACAATCTCAAACTAATCCATTTTTACTATGTATTTAACAAACAAAAATAGTCAAAGAGATTCAAACTAATGAAA
This sequence comes from Sambucus nigra, assembly GCA_949130495.1. Lineage (NCBI taxonomy): Eukaryota > Viridiplantae > Streptophyta > Magnoliopsida > Dipsacales > Adoxaceae > Sambucus > Sambucus nigra. The sequence goes on from OX422209.1 coordinate 209,142,646, forward strand.
AGTTATCAATGGTCTAAAAATATTGTATGTAAAAGGCAACTTCACGTCACTTACTAAAACCCTTTAAGATTCATGTAGTCGACTTTAAATAATTAGGAAAAACTTTGTTGAGTTGACTACACAAAATTCGAATGAAATCTTGATAGTACAATGCTAAATGATGAACTATCTACAATCATTATCATTTGTTTAAAAAAATATAAGATAATTTTTCCATTCCCCAAACAGTACAAAAGCAAAAGTTCAACCTTAAAACACATCCATTCTCTCAATATCTGACATGTGACCTAGAAGATTACCAAAGAAACTAACAGGATCAAATCCCATAAAATATCATGACCTTACAATTTAAATCCTATATGACAACGTACAAACTGGACATAGGCATATCTAAAAATGATTAGAACTCTTGACTATCATAAAATGATCAGCTCGTGTGGCGAGGAGTGACCCAAAAACGTATTACATACAATATCACCTCCGCTATTATAACCTGACACGGTTAAGAACTTATGCAATAAAATCCTGAATAAAAAACCATCTTCGATCTGAGCCAATGATCGGATTTTAATATGAAATTAAAATATTTATGTAAAATCATGGATGATGTGAAATCTCTTGCTCCAAAATCTTGAACCAATATAAGAATTTTAGTTTTTGAGAACCCTCCAAAAGCGATCCGATATGATTTCGATCTCCATGGAAATAAACAAAAGAAATTCAAACCCCCGTCGTTATAAAAAGTAACTGAGAGAAAAGTGGAGAATAATTAGATAAACAAAAGTGTCTCCTTTGCTAATATATATATAAAATTTCGTGTAAGGACGTCTTATGGTACAGACCCCGGTACATACTATTTTTCTAAAATAGTAAAAAAATGAATTTTTTTATGAAACTTCGTGGATATGATCTCCACATTGAGAAGATCATCTCCAAAAAAAATTCGTCAAAAAATTCTGTAAAAAACCCGTTGAGATGAGGTGATATGTAAAAAATGATATAAATATGCATTTTCAACTGTTGAAATGTTGGGTCGGCGCTAGCTACTTTATTGATCGAATTTTTTGATGAAACTTCTTGGATATGATCTTCTCACTATCGAGATCATATCCATGAAGTTTCATAAAAAAAATCAATCAAAAAGTGAGTGAGATGATCGCCAACATTTCAACGGTCAAAAATATATATTTATATAATTTTTTTACATATCACCTCATCTCAACGGTTTTTTTCTTGAATTTTTTAACGAAAAAAATTGGAGATGATCTTTCCACCCTGGAGATTATATACATGAGTTTTATAAAAAAAAATCATTTTTTACTATTTTAAAAAAATAGTATGTACCGGAGTCTGCACTATAAGAAGTCCTTACAAGAGAGGGTCTCTCTCTCTCTCTCTCTCTCTCTCTATATATATATATATATATATATATATATATACATATATCTTAGGAGAGAGAGGGACGCTTACAGTAGTAGCTGGGTAGTTACGCTGATAGGAAGAGTTTTCTTGGAATTTTTTATATATAGAAAAATTAAAATGAAAAAAAATGAATAGAGCAATGGTGTATTTATTACATGTTATTAATTTCTAATACTATCGTATTACTCATTTCCGATTCATTTCTAAGGAATTTCTGGAATGTCAAAATTTAAACAAAAAAATATTGGTTATTTGCATTTTAGTGTACGTTTGTTATTGGTTATTCTTGATTGGGTACCATAATTTTCACTATTAATGCAGGGGTGCCAAAACTAACACTATTTGTTATAATTTTACCATTTGACGGTTAATCTCCCTCCCTCTCTTTCACATACACATACATATATATATATATATATACATATATATATATATATATATATATATATATATATATATATAGAGAGAGAGAGAGAGAGAGGTCTCAGTTTGAGAACCAAGTTTGAGGAACATTTTTTTAAAATAGTAAAAAAATATTTTTGTGCTGATTTTTTTATGGGTTTTAAACATTCCAGTAAGACAAAAAAAATCAACTCAAAATGAATTTTTTCGCTATTTTAAAAAAAATGGTCAAGCTTTGTGAGTTTGAAGTTGTTTTTCAGCTGTTAAAAACTGACAAAGTTTAATCCATTTTTTTAAAATAGCAAAAAAATCATTTTGAATTGATTTTTTTTATGGTCCTATTGAAATGTTTAAAGATCATTAAAAAAATCAACCCAAAAGTATTTTTTTTTACTATTTTATCAAAAATGGTCCTCAAACTAGATCCTCAATCGAATGATCTCTCTCTCTCTCTCTCTCTCTCTCTCTCTCTCTCTCTCTATATATATATATATATATATAAAATAATAATCTATTATTTTTAAAAGGACGTTTTAGCGATTATTTTTAATTATTTTTTAACAGTTATGTTCAAAAGAAAATTTTAAAAAAAATTAATATTTTTTTAACTGTTATTTTTAAAGAATGTTTCTAACTATTATCCTTTAACTATTTTTAACTGTTGTTTGTAATAGAACGTTTAAAAAAATGATATTTAAATCTTTTTTACCTATTATCTTTTTAACCGTTATTTTAAAAGAACTTTTTCTTTAACTGTTATTTTTAAAAGAGGGGGTTTTAACTCTTATTTTTGTTCTTTTTTTAACTCTTAACTCTTATTTTTAAAAGAATGTTTACAAAAATATTTTAATGTTTTTTAACTGTGATTTGTTACTCTTATTTAAAAAAATGTTAAAAGCATTAAAATAATGTACAGTTTTTTGTAAGGTTCTAAAAAACGTGGGGGGTGATCGAGGTGTGAAGGTCAAACCTTAAGCCTTAGAAGCATAGGTGGGCCTTAGGGGTAAAAAGGCGTTTAGGCCTTCTTAATATAGTTTAATGTTTTTTAATCATAACAAGGTCATTAAAATACTAAAATTGTACATATCATAAAAATATGTCTGAATATTTGCAAATTAAAATACTATTTGATTATTTTGGATGAGATAATTGTTCGGTTTGTAAAAAAATTCTTTAAAAGGGGATATCGTTTCAATAAAGTATTGTTGTTTTTATAAAAAAGTGCCCCTTAAGAATTTTACTGAGAATAAGGCGTAAAAAGTTTAAGGCGGATCGTTTCTCTCAAGCCTCAAACCTAAGCATGCCTAGTCGGAGGTTATGCGGGTTTTTTAGAACAGTGTTTTTTTGTAAAAAGTCTTTATAATAAAAAAATATAGTAAAAGTTGTATTTCCTTAACAAAAATAAGTTAAAACTATTTAAAATAATAAAAAAAGGATCAAATACCGAAAAATTCATCTAATATTTTTTAATACACATTTAGCCCAATCCTTTTTATTTTGTTCCAAAAAGTCGCTCAAACACTCATTTAAGTAATATTATCTTATTTTTAAAGTTCGCGCTAACGACATGTTGAGGGACTTTTTGAAACAAATAAAAAAGCTTGCACTAAACGTGTATTATAAAATGTTCGAGGGACTATTTGGTATATGCCACCCCAAAAATAGATAAAATATCAAAAAGTCCCTCAAATATTTTTTAATGCTCATTTAGTTCAATCATTTTCATTTTGTTCCAAAAAGTTTTTTAAACACCCATTTAAGCAATATTCTTTTGTTTTTAAAGTCCGTTCTAGTGACATGTTGAAGGACTTTTTGGAACAAATAAAAAAGCTTGGACTAAACGTGTAGTAAATGATGCTCGAGGAAATATTTGGTTTATACCCCCCCAAAAAGGATCAAATACCAAAAATTCTCTCAAATATTTTTTAATATACATTTAGTCCAGTCCTTTTTATTTTGCTTTAAAAAGTCCATCAAACACTCATTTAAGCAATATTCTCTTATTTTTAAAGTCCGCACTAGTAAAATGTTGAGGGTTTTTTGGAACAAATAAAAAAGCTTGGACTAAACATGTATTAAAAAATGCTCTATGGACTATTTGTTATTTGCCAAAAAAAAGGTACTTTTTTACAAAAGTAAAAGAAAATAACCTAATATTTAATATTATAAGAAAAGAATAACGTAAAATAAAATTGTTTCATAAACAAATAATAAAATAAAGTTGTTTTTATAAAAAAAGTAGAAAACAGAATATTATGTTTATTAATTGTGGAATATATGTTTTTTTTTAATTTCCAGAATATTATATTTTTATTTTTATTTTTTCAAAAACTCTATTTTTTAAAAATTTCAAAATGTTATAAATATCTCAAAATTTAAAAAACGTTGAAAATGAATTATTTTCTAAAAAAACAGTTAAAACAGAATATTACGCTTTTTTAACACTCAGAAGATTATGTTCTTTTTAATATTCAAAACTAAAAAGTAGTAAAAAAAAAGAATGTTTTTTAATTTCAGAATATTAGATTTTTCTAATATCTAGAATATATTTTTTTTTTTATGTTTTCATAGTTCTACGATTATTTAAAATTTTCTAAATGTTATAAAGTATCTCAAAATTAAAAATAATGTTGAAAATATTTTTAAAAAACAGTTAAAACAGAAATTACATTTTTTTTTAATATTCAGAACAATACGTTTTTTAATATTCAAAATTAAAACTATTTTAAAAATATTATAACGAAATAACATCCAAAAGACTAAAAACTGTGCGCTTGCGAGAGAGAGGGAGAGAGAGAGACTAACGTTCAACTGAGATGGGGGTGACAAGCATGATTGGACCCATCATGGCTTGCGGAACAATAGAGGGATCCAAATTGTTTCTCCCACTGTCCACATATCTGGGCTATGATTCATCTGCTATTGATGTGGCATGTGTTGCGGGTTGTCCTTGCCTTTGAAGTTGATATGACCTAATGAAATTTGGAGCAACACCTCGGTGAATTCCAAGCAAGAGTTGTTGCTGAAAATCCATTAACCTTCTACTGGTAAACAAATGGACGAAAACTGAACCTAATGAAAACAAATCAAGTGACATCCCATTCTAAGGTTTACAATGCTTCATCCGTACATATATTATGATTTGCTTCGTTTGGTTTTCTACGACACCTTGGTTTCTTACGGTTAGATTTCCAAGGATTGCTGAACCTTTGGTTTCTTACGGTTTGGTTTCCAAAAATTGGTGAGCCTTTGTTTCTTAAAGTTGAAAGCGTTTCCTATGTTATTGGTGTAAGTTATTTAATTAGTATGGAGAGTAAATCGAAAGTTAGTAAAATGTAGATGCATTAATGACTATTAAAACCTCTAACACTATCGTATTATATATATATATATATATATATATATATAGGAGAAGACTCACCTATATCATACTCTATACATCATTCATGCATCACGCTTAATTACAAGTCCTAAAAAATATTTTTTTCAAATTTAATATTTTTCTCTTGAAATTAACCTTTTAATCAACCCATATGCAAAAATTACGTCAAAATACATTTTGTAACTATTTTTAAAAAATTCACAAAAAACTGTTAAAAATACCTTATTTATAAGGGTCTGCGCCAGCAGTTTTTTGTGAATTTTTTAAAAATAGCTACAAAATGTATTTTGACCTAATTTTTTGTATATGGGTTGATTGGAAGGTTAATTTCAAGGGAAAAATATAAAATTTGAAAAAAAAGATTTTCTAGGGCTTAGAATTAGGTGTGATGTATAGTGCATGATGTAGGTGAGCGTTCCTCTCTCTCTCTCTCTCTCTCTCTCTCTCTCTCTCTCTATATATATATATATATATATATATATATATATATGTATATATATATATGTATATATATATATAGAGAGAGAGAGAGAGTTACGCTCTCCAACATACATCATTAAAGATACCTACGAACATACCTATTTTTTTTTTAAATAGTAAAAAAAATTATTTTAAGTTAATATTTTTTATATGAGTTCATGATATTTCAATGTGCCCCTCTAAGATTTCAATAAAAATATCATGAACACATATAAAAATATCATCTCAAAATTATTTTTTTTACTATTTAAAAAAAAAGGTATGTTGCTAGAAGGTATGTTGGAGAGCTTAATTAAATTTACATGTTCTTGCTCAAGGGCTCCATATAAAAGACGACTTAATTGGCCATGTCCATTTTGTCTAGTGATGTTACCTTCGTATACTAAATATTTGTCTTTTTAAATAAGCAAGAAAAACTCTTCGTGTCGTTTTCACATACGGTGCCAATTGGATGGTCAAAAAATCCACCCAATGGGGGTACCCAACAATCATGATAAGAGTATACAAATAAATAAGAGTGAGACAAAGATTTACGTGGTTCAGCTTTTGTTGGCCTACGTCCACGACGCTTCAACGGTGTTTCACTACAAACTTAAGAAAATTTACATGAGAGTGTTTTTATAGTCTGTGAGCCCCCATTTCACAATAGGGAATATACCCCTAATATAGAGCTAGGGATTACAATTGAATAAATCATATCTTAGTAGAGTTTAAGTTACAATAAAATAATGTTTCTTGACATAATTGATCTTCTACTTTATTATGAAATCTAGTCATCCTCATCTTGCTAGATCGGGAGTGGGGCATCATTTTGATCAACCCACTTTTCACGTGCCATGCTATTATTAATGGTATATTTTTTTACCCCACATTATATATGTGTGTACGTATATAATTTTTTTTAATAGTTTTTTATAATTTTTGTTAACCAAACACACATAAAAGATCAAATTTCTTTTTCCTTTAATTCACTTTAGTTTATTTTTTTCGAGAATCATTTTCCCGTTTAACTTTCTTAAAAATCAAATGGAGCGAAAAAAGTGGCAGTTCATTTTGTAGGAATCACGAAAAGAGCGATAAGTGAGTGAAGAGGGAAGAAAAGCAAGTCCTTCTCCTCTCCTCTCCACCCTCTTCATTTTAATTCTTATTACATAACCGATAAGACTACTCAATATTTTGAACTCTCTATATACATATGTTATGCAATTCTGAATTCTCTGTACATAAAATGATATAATATTTTTATTAGTTCCATTGTTTTATCTTTCCTATATTTGTTTCATTTGTTCCCAGTCTTGAATTTTAATAAATATGGGTTTGGATAAGGGTTCACAATTTGTAATGGGGATTAATGTATAAGGTAATTTAAAAACTAGCATTCCTTAACTCTACATCTCGGTATAAAATTTTATGTTTCAGTATTTCGCCCAAGTTATTCACAATCTTTTGTTACCCACTTTGAACAATTTTGTTAATTTATTTCAGAGTTTACATGGATCCAGCCATATGATCACGTTTTGGGGTTTATACAACCTTTTAATATGTAGTTATTTGATGAAAGCATGATATTCAAGAACACATGCTTGATTTTTTTTGTATATATTGTTGGAGTTTTGTTATGGAAAGAACGAAATATATTAATTAATTTCTGCAAGGCACGTTTTTGGAACGGTTTCTTTTAGGCAAAATTTCTCCCAATCCGGTTGAGACAGAACCGCGAGTACACTATGAGTTTTATAGAATCTGCCTTCAGGATACAATGAAGTGTATGAACAGTTGTTTGATTCAAACTATATACTGTTTGATCAAACCGAGAACACTCTGAATTTGTAACTTGCTAATGCCAAAATATAGAGGACGGAGAGAGGAAAAATTAACAATTTTCGGTGTCCAAAACAGAGGCCTATAACTCTTTTTATAGACATTTATGTGACTGTTCTTCAACAGTCACAGCTCTTCATGTAGCAACTCAGCAACCATTGGTTTGTGCCTATTTGGAACAACTTCGATCTAACGATTCAGATTAGGCGTCCCATCGTAAGCGAATGGACATCCCCTACACGAAACGCCACGAGTTCATCTAACGATTTAGATCAAGTCGTTTCGGATTTTAAACCCTTTGATTGAATCGTTTCATCACAACCGTTGATCTGTTTTACCTCGTCAAAACTTTAGCCTCCCACACTCCAAGCGACTATACGAAGTGCCAAGTGCGCGTCAAAGCGCGCAATGCGCCCGAAGTCGCCCAATCTCCCTTTCGAGCGCCTCGTGTCGCGATTGGTGGTGCTTAAGCACCACCGCGATGCGTAGGATCATAGCATCTTATTTGACTTTTCAACTAAGAATCTTAGTTGTCCTTTAGTTGATATACCACTACTTTTTGTAGTATTATTCCAATGTGGGACAATATGGGATTTTGAGCACTCCCATATCTTTCACACCCATTTGCTCATGTTTCTACCTTCTAAAATAAAACCCAAACTATGTTTAAAATAAAACACCAATAATATAATAAAATATTAACAACTAAAGATTAAATTAAAACATCAATTAATATAGTAAAATATTATATTATATTGAAATTTATCCAACATTCTCTCGCCAATTTCAATGTACACAAGAGAGCAAAACAAAGAGACAATAAATAACTTTTGGCATTATCGCTAAAATCTAGTACATAAATGAGAAGTGTCTTTCGGACTTGAACTTCCATATGGTGAAAATAATTCAAAGCTTCATAAAGGTGCTGTGGTGAACGTATCTTGAACCAAGGACCTTTTGAGACTAGCCGGAACTATCACATATACCAATTTGTGAGTTTATAAGTGATCTTCTAACATGCAGTTTTATGGCCTTGTGCTAATCCTGATTTCACGAGCACTTTAGGATCGGTCTTGATTCCAAAGAAAGCGGCCACACTTTCGACACTCGTATAGGTAAATCAACTTTAGTGATTCTGCGAGTCACACTTATATGATTTATTAAGAAGTAACCTTCATCCTCTAACATGCAGAAAACCAAGATTAGGCACATAGGAATGAAACTTTTTTTTGTATAAAATTCCTAGTGTTCCATAACCATAATTTAACTTGTTTGTACCACATTGAACTCTATCTATATTTTCAAGATATGAGTTGGGTTCCCATTAAATATAGTTGTGCTATTTAATAGACCTTAGTCACATTCCTTTTGAGGTGATATATATCATCTCCCTAACAAGACCTTTAGTCAGAGGATCTGCTAAATTCTTATTTGTTTTAATATAGTCGACTGTAATTACTCCTTCCTTGAGTAATTTTCTTATAATTTGGTGCCTTAGACTAATGTGTCTAGATTTTTCGTTGTAAGTTTTATTCGAAACTTTATAAATTGTGGCTTGGTTATAACAACGTATCATAATAGAAGGTGATGGCTTTTTCCATAAAGGAATATCATACAATATATTTCTAAGCCATTTTGCTTCTTTACATGTATCTGCAATGGCTATAAATTCATATTGCATTGTTGAATCTGATACACATGTTTGTTTCTTAGATCCCCAAGAGATAGCTGCTCCTCCTAACGTAAAAATCCAACCAGTAGTTGACTTGGATTTTGATTCAAGATTATTCCAACTGGAATCACTATATCCTTCTAAAACAGATGGATATCCTACATAATGTTAGCCATAATCCAAAGTCATTTTCAGGTATCTAAGCACCCTAGAAATTGCATTCCAGTGCTCTTATCCTGGATTACTTGTAAATCTACACAATACACTCACTGCATAAGCAATGTCTGGTCTAGTGCAATGCATGGCATACATTAGACTCCTAATAATACTAGCATATTTAAGTTGGTCCATAGAATGCCCAGTATTTTTCATTAATTTGATACTAGGATCCACTAGTGTAGCAGCTGGCTTAGGTTCAAAATGATTATATCATTTAAATTTTTTTTCTATATAATGAGATTGAGATAATGCTAAAGAATTACCCTTTCTCACAATTTTGATTCCTAAAATCACATCAGCTTCTCTAAGATCTTTCATAACAAATTTTGATGAAAGAAACCTTTTGGTTTCTTCAATATATTTGAGATTAGATCCAAATATTAACATGTCATCCACATATAAGAAAATAATAACACCAACACCATTTTCAAATTTACTATATATAAATTTATCGGCATCATTAACTTTATATCCATGGGATATAACAATATTAATTAAACTTCTCATGCCATTGCATAGGATCTTGTTTAAGGCCATAAAGAGATTTAACCAGTTTACACACTTTCTTTTCTTGGCCAGGCAAGACAAACCCTTCGGGTTGTTCCATGTAAATCTCTTCTTCTAAATCACCATTTAAAAATGTAGTTTTAACATCCATTTGATGAATAACTAAATTATGAATAGAAGCAAGAGATATCAATATCCTAATGGAAGTGATTCGAGCAACAAGAGCATATGTATCAAAGTAATCAATTCCATGTTTTTGCTTATAGACTTTAACAACTAGTCTTGCCTTAAATTTATTCATAGAACCATCCGGATTTAATTTTCTTTTAAATATCCATTTTCACCCAATAGGTTTAGCCCCGGGGGGAAGATCGTAAATAACTCAAGTTTGATTTAATAAAATTGAGTTCATTTCATCATTTATTGCTTCTTTCCAAAAGACAACATCCCTAGATGTTACTGCTTCATGAAATGTGGTCGGTTCATCTTCTACATTAAGAACAAATTTAGTTTTATTCTTTGTCTCATTTAAATCCCCTTCAACTAAATAAATAACAAAGTCAGGCCCAAATATTTTTTCAGTTCTTTGTCTTTTACTCCTTCGCGGTTTAACGTCATTCGTTGTTTTCAAAGAAGATATTGATTGTGAATTTTCTTCTAAAGTTGAGGAGTCAACAGTCGGATTATTATTTTCTAAACCTTGATTCAAAGTACTAAACTTTGTTAGATGTTCAAAGAATTGCACATCTACCGACTCAATGATTTCTTGAGTTTCAAGGTTTAAAAATCTATAAGTCGTACTGTTACTAGAGTATCCCATAAAAACACATTTGTAAGTCCTATTTCCTAGTTTAGGTCTTTTAGGTTCGGGTTATCTTACATAAGCAAGACATCCCCAAACTTTAAGACGTCTAAGATTAGTCTTACGATTAAATCATAATTCGTATGGTGTAAAATCGTTATTTTTCAATGGAACCCTATTTAAAATATAACATGCGGATAAAACCGCATCTCCCCACTTCGCCAAAGGTAAACCAGAACTGATTAGCATTGAATTTATCATTTCAACTAAAGTCCTATTTTTCCTTTCCGCCGTTCCATTTTGTTGTGGTGTATAAGGCGTCGTAACTTGATGGATTATCCCATGAGTATTACAAAATTGTATAAACTCACTCGGGTAATATTCACCACCCCTATCGGATCGTAGGACTTTAATTTTTTTATTTTGTTGAGTTTCAACTTCTGCTTTAAAAATTAGAAATTTCTTGAAAAAGTTCATATTTACTTTTAAGTAAATATCTATATGCATATTTAGAGTAATCATCAATGAAAGTTAAGAAATATTTATTTCCACTACGAGTCATATTACTCTTCATATCACATACATCACTATGAATAAGATCAAGCATTTCGGATGTCCTCTCAACAGATTTGAACGACTTTCTAGTTATCTTCAATTGATCACAAATTTCACATTTAGAAAGGTTATCAAATTTACAATCCAAGATTAAGCCGAGATTAGTCATATTTTTCATATGACCTAATCTACTATGCCATAAAGAAATAGACTCAACCATATAAGAAGAACTAATATCATTGATTACATTAATTTTGATCATGCCGTTACAAGAGTACCCTTTGCCAATAATTTGGCCATTCTTCGACAAGATAAACTTATCAGACTCATACACTAGTTTGAAACCTCTCTTATTGAGAAGGTCCCCAGACACAAGATTTTTACACATATCAGGTACATGAAGTATATCAATTAGATTAAGTGTCTTTTCAGAAGTTAGCTTCGATTCCATTGTGCCTTTTCTAACTACATTGGTGCGAAGATTATTTGCCATATTCACTTCTTTTCCATCAATTTGTTGATATGTTTTGAATGAAGAGCAGTCTTTGCATATGTGGGTCGTTGCGCCGGTATCCAGCCACCATCCACTTTCATTATCAATTATTATTGCTTCACATACAGTAGCAATAAGATCTTCAACATTATTGGTTTCCTTCGACCCTTATTTTTCCTTAAATGCCTTCTTTTTAAGACGACAGTCTCGAGAATAATGCCCCGGTTTGTCACGGAAGAAACATTTTCCCTTCTTTTTCTTATTTGCACCTTGGTTCTTAAATTTTGAATCATTCTTTGCTTTAAATTTTGAGTCTTTGGTAATCTTAGATTTTTTATCCTCAACCATATTGGCTTTTGAATGACCCTCACCTTGTTCATCCTTCTTTTCTCGAATACGAGTATCATCTTCAATACGAAGGTGACGAAGAAGGGATTCCACGGTATAAGTCTTTTCATCATGATTAATTTTCTTCTTAAAGCCATTACAAGAGGATGGAAGTTTTGAAACAATCACTCCTACTTGAAATTCATCTTGAAGATTAATTCCAGCGGCTTTAAGGTCACCAACAATTTGTTGGAGTTCATGTGCTTGTGTAACGACAGATTTATCATTACTTATTCTAAAATTCATATAGTTTGAAATCAGAAACTTACGGTTGCTCGCTTCCTCGTTTTGATACTTTCTCTCCAAAGCCTTCCATAATTCCTTTATCGTCGGAATCATTCGATGAGCGCTATAAATAGTTTGAAATAAAGCATTGAGGATATGTCCTCGACACATAAATTCGTCTTCTTTCACATTTTTGCTTTATTTCTTCGGTGTCTTCGGGTGTGGGCTCGGAAATTTGTTCAAGGTTATCATCTAGAATGTATGCAAGTTTTAGTGATGTGAGGAAGAACATAACTTTCTCTTACCAACGTGTGAAATTTTCGCCATTAAAATGATCAAGACGGAATAAGTCTGTGCCACAGTTCCTTCCATTTGAGTGGAGTAATAAGAAAATTATTTTGTCTAAAACTGTTGGAGTTTTGTTATGGAAAGAACGAAATATATTAATTAATATCTGCAAGGCACGTTCTTGGAACGGTTTCTTTTAGGCAAAATTTCTCCCAATCCGATTGAGACAGAACCCCGAGTACACTATGGGTTTTATAGAATCTGCCTTCTGGATACAATGCAGTGTATGAACAATTGTTTGATTCAAACTATGTACTATTTGATCAAACCAAGAACACTCTGAATTTGTAACTTGATAATGCCAAAATATAGAGGACGGAGAGAGGAGAAATTAGCAATTTTTGATGTCCAAAACAGAGGCCTAGAACTCTTTTTATAGACATTTCTGTGACTGTTCTTCAATAGTCACAACTCTTCATGTAGCAACTCAGCAACCGTTGGATCGTGCCTATTTGGAACAACTTCGATCTAACGGTTCAGATTAGACATCCCATCATAAGCGAATGGACATCCCCTACACGAAACGCTACGAGTTCATCTAACGGTTTAGATCAAGTCGTTTCGGATTTTAAACCCTTTGATCGAATCGTTTCATCACAACCGTTGATCGGTTTTACCTCGTCAAAACTTTAGGCTCCCACGCTCCAAGCGACTATGCGAAGTGCCAAGTGTGCGTCAAAGCGCGCAACGTGCCCTAAGTTGCCCAATCGCCCTTTCGTGCGCCGCGTGTCGCGCTTATGCGTGTCGCGTTTGGTGGCGCTTAAGCACCACCGCGATGCGTAGGATCATAGCCTCTCATTTGACTTGTCAACTAAGAATCTTAGTTGTCCTTTAGTTGATATACCACTACTTTTTGTAGTATTCTTCCAGTGTGCGACAATATGGGATTTTGAGCACTCCCATATCTTTCACACCCATTTGCTCATGTTTCTTCCTTCTAAAATAAAAATCAAACTATGTTTAAAGTAAAACACAAATAATATAATAAAATATTAACAACTAAAGATTAAAATAAAATATCAATTAATATAATAAAATATTATATTATATTGAAATTTATCCAACATATATGGGTGTGCTTGATTACTGTTAGCATTGGTGGGTAAATGAAAACGAATATAGGAAGAACACTCTTATTATTGAATTAAAATCACTGTTGCTACAAATTTGTAATTACATGACTCACTTATTTATACTAATCCAAATATAACTTTACAAATTTGGAAATTAATGTTAAGTGACGAAATTAATTATTTAATTTCAATTGTATTAAATTCTGAATTTCCCATTTATGTGGTTTTAATAAATGTTAGATAATTAATTAGGAATGTGATAAATAAAGATATTAAAATATTGGGTAAACCTTATCCGTTAGTCACATGATGGTTAGTGGCATTAGTGGGAGACTTGAAAAGAGTCCCATCACAACTAGGATTCCGGACCTCTTCCCCTTATAAATAGAGACCTCTATACCATATAGAGTCATATCAATATACACTGTTTCTAAGGAGGGAGAGAAAATTCCGAAATTCTTATTATTCGTATTTTCTCACAAATATTTCGGGCACATAAGAGAGTAATTCTGGACTATTCAAGAATGGATTCAAAGGAAGCTTTGACAAGAGCATTTAAGTCACCTTATTCCAATCAATTGCAATGGACAAAGGTTAGGTTTAATCATAGTTATAAAAGAACTTATGAATTGTGATTGCATGAAGATTAAATATCCTGGATTCATGACAAAACTGTTTTTAACGTGATGTAACATTATGGTTTATATCCATTTTTTATGATTGACAAAACAGTATTGATTAACATGTGGTATCAGAGCTTTTTGTTTATAATCTCATGTTTTCCGTTAATGAAAACTCCTTTATAACAATTCTGATTTATGATCTTTTGAAAATCCGTAAATCTGGAATTTTTGGTAAATCTGAAAATCTGAAAATTTTGTTTTTCCTGGAAGTCTGGAATTTTTAAGCAATCTGGTAATCATACATATGATAATTCGAATTTGTGTTGTGTATGATATTAAGAACGAAATTGATGCATACAGTCCTTATCTTATGATAATTGTCCCATTATTATTCAATCCCTTTTTCGTATTATTGGAACCCTAATATGCCATTAGCATTATTTTATTATTTCGAGTTATGAAAGCATTCTGAAAAACAGTTTTATTGATCATAATAAGAAAATGAATTGATTTTAAGATTAATTAAGTGAAAACTGTGATTTGACGCAAAACAGATTTCGAAAGATTTTTTTTTTTTGGCGCAGTGAATTGTATTTTTCAAAATTTTTGGTGTCCGATTGACTTGAAACTTGACATGTTAACTGGAAACGGTCAAACGATCGAATTTCACCGCCTTAGGCCGTGATGTAATGTGTTTTCCGTCCGAGTCCGTTAAGGCCCTCAAAACCCCATTTTTGCCATTTTAGGAAATAATCTCGGGGCTTATAACTCTTTATAGAAAATTGATATTAACGTTTTGCAAAAATTTTTGGTTTTCTGGCATTTTTTACTTTGATTCTATGGTGAAAACTCATTTTTGCCATTTTTGGCAAAATTCATGAATTATGTATTTTTTACTATACCTGTGCAATTATGTTTTTGAGACATTTAAGCTACTATTGGTATCTTTGTAATTACTGATAGATTACGTATTATAGTTAATATTTAATGCATGATGAACTATATTTAAATTGGGACATGTAAAAAATTATTCATTTGAGTTAAGTCAAAGGCCAAACACAGGCTGAGACTGCATGTACGAGTAATACACTTACATGCATTAAAGGTTTATTCTAATGTTAGTTATAAAATTGGATTGAGGCGCAACACATGCTAGTTTCTTAATTGAACAACATTAGAAAAACTTTTGTGAAAAACAGAATAGTTGATATTAAGTCCATTAATCATGGTATTAAATGTTTAAGCAACAAACACATATGCCAAAATTATGGGACCATGATAAATGAATTATAGGATAATATATCTTTACAATTTGAGCATTATGTGATGATTAACACTGATTGCGTGATATTCAGATTGTAAATGAAATATGCCAAAATTTTTAGTCAACAATTCAATATTCGACCCTTACAATTTTTGTTGTGTATGCAAATTTAATTTGTGAACATTGTCATTAATTGCAGTTCCCCTTAACCTCTATTTGTAATCTCAGTCCTATTCAAAATTCGATGGAACTAATTTTTCTGAATGGAATGAGCAAATTGAGCCTAGGGGTTCTCGACCTGGACATGGCAATTATGTGTGATGAACCCGCTGCTATTACTGATGCCAGTAGCGAGGATGAAATTACTGTCCATAAAGCATAATCTCGATCCAATAGGTTGTTCATTATGTTTATGCGAATGTGCGTTGCTGCTAACATTAAGACCTCCCTACCTAAAACTACGAAAGCGAAAGAGTATTTGAAGAACATTAAGGAACGCTTCCGCACTGCTGATAAATCCCTTGCTAGGAAACTGATGGCTGACCTGACCACTATGAGGTTCGATGGTACTCGAACTATGAATGAGAGCATTATAGAGATGACCAATCTGGCTGCAAGATTTAGAGTTTTGGGCATGACAGTGGATGAGTCTTTTCTCTTCCAATTCGTCCTAAACTCCCTACCTCCTGAGTATGGGCCTTTCCAAATCAATTACAACACTATAAAAGATAAGTAGAATGTAAATGATTTGCAAAGCATGTTGGTAAAGGAGGAAGGAAGGCTTAAGCAACATAATGGACATGTGACTAAGGGACATGTGGCAAATCTGACAGTCAAATAAGCTAGTTTTAAGAAGAAGTTCAGCAAGGGCATTAAGAAAGGTCCTGGGCCGTCTCATCAAGCTGAACCATTAACTGCTGATGTGAAGAAGGAAAAGAACGACAAGTTTCACTTCTATAAAAGAAGGGACATTTCCAGAGGGATTGTCATAAACGAAAGGCCTGGTTCGAGAAAAAAGGTAATCCCTTTATTTATGTTTGTTTCGAATCAACCTTATTAACGCTCCTTCTAACACTTGGTGGATTGATTCTGGTTCTATGTGTCATGTTTCTAATTCGATGTAGGGCTTCACTTCGGTCCGCAAAATAAATCCAAATGAGCATTTTCTCTAAATGGGCAATAAAGTGAAGGCCAAAATAGAAGCTATTGGAGTCTTTCGCCTGATTTTAAGCACTGGATTTATTTTAGATTTGCAAGAAACTTTTTATGTTCCCACAGTTTCTAGGAATTTAATTTTTGTTTCCAAACTTACTTTAGACGGTTTTGCAATTGAATTTAAGTACAATGATTTTGGTTTGATTAAAAATTCTAATAATGTTGGTTTTGGATTTTTATTAGATGGATTATATCAATTGAATCTTGAAAAGAATTTTTCAGAAACCCTTGTGACCCTGCATCCCAATGTTGGTACGAAACGTACACTTAATGATGAAAAATCTGCTTATTTGTGGCATAAAAGATTAGGGCACATATCCAGGCCGAGAATTAAAAGGCTCATTAAAGATGGAATACTCCATAACCTGGATTGGGCCAATTATGATGTATGTGTGGACTGTATTAAAAGAAAACAGACCAAACATACAAAGAAATGAGCCAAAAGAAGCACCCAGTTACTTGAAATAATACATACATACATATGTGGACCTTTTGATATTTCATCCATTAGTGGAGAAAAATACTTCATCACCTTTATAGATAATTTTTCACGTTATTTTATTTTGTACATGTTGCATGATAAATCTCAGTCCGTGAACGTCGTTGAAATATACATTAATGAGGTTGAGAGAAAACTAGGCAAAAAGGTTTAAATTATTAGGTCTGATAGAGGTGGTGAATATTATGGTAGATATGACGAGTCAGGTCAACGCAGGTATTTGCGCCCAATACACAGTGCCAGGATCACCTTGGCATAATGGTGTAGCTGAAAGGCGTAATTGTACCCTTATAGAAATGGTTAGAAGTATGATAAGTAGGACCCAATTGCCTACATTTTTGTGGACACATGCATTAAAGACTGTTGTACACATCTTAACCAGGGTTCTTAGTAAGTCAGTTTTAAAAACCCCTTTTGAACTTTGGAAAGGATAAAATCCGATTTAAGGTATTTACGTGTGTGGGGCTGCCCAGGGAAAGATAGAATCTATAACCCTCATGAAAAGAAATTAGATCCTAGGACATTATCATGTCATTTCATTGGGTATCCAGAAAAGTCGAAGGGACATAGATTCTACTGTCCAAATCATATAACTAGAATCATAGAAACTGGAAATGCTAAATTCATTGAATAAGGTGAAGTAAGTGGGAGTATAGAAGAAAGGGAGGTAATCATTTAAGAAGTCATGGTACAAATCCCTATACCCATAGTTCATAACATACCTGTTGTTCCTAATGTAGTTATTGAACCGGTAATTAACCCAATCAATAATAATGAACAACAAGTGAATGATCAACCAACTTAATAACCACATAATGAGACTATAACTGATGAAACTTTTGAAGCACCACAGGAAGTTCCATTAATAAGATCTCAAAGAGAAAGGAGATCGGAAATTCCGGATGATTATGTGTTATACCTTCAAGAGATCGAATTGAACATAGGGAATATTAATGATCTAGTTTCTTATGAAAAAGCTGTAAATAGTGATGATTACGATAAATGGATTGATGCCATGAATGAAGAAATAAAATCTATGAATGACAATAAAGTTTGGGAGTTGGTCGAATTGCCAGAAGGATAAAAATGAGTTTAGTGCAAGTGGGTCTTTAAGATCAAACTTGACTCAAAAGGAAATATCGAACGACATAAAGCTAGACTTATTGCCAAAGGTTTTAATCAACGAGAAGTCATTGATTATAATGAGACCTTCTCTCCAGTTTCAAATAAGGACTCATTAAGAATAATATTAGCATTGGTGGCTCACTATGATTTGGACTTGCACCAAATGGACGTAAAATAGATTTTCTAAATAGGAGTTTAAAAGAAGAAGTCTACATGGCACAGTTACAAGGCTTCATGAGGGAAGGAAAGGAAAACATGGTATGTATGTTAAAAAAGTCAATGTATGGTCTAAAACAAGATTCTCGTCAATGGTACATTAAGTTCCACGATATAATTACATCCTTTGGGTTTAAGGAAAACACTGTTGATCGGTGTATATACCTGAAGATCAGTGGGAGTAAGTTTGTGTTTTTAGTACTATATGTTGATGAGTTACTTATCGCGAGCAGTGATCTTGGTTTATTAAGTGAAACCAAGAAGTACCTTTATGAAAACTTTCAAATGAAAGATTTAGGCGA
The DNA here is from genome assembly GCA_949130495.1 of Sambucus nigra. Classification (NCBI taxonomy): domain Eukaryota; kingdom Viridiplantae; phylum Streptophyta; class Magnoliopsida; order Dipsacales; family Adoxaceae; genus Sambucus; species Sambucus nigra. The sequence continues at coordinate 209,161,678 of OX422209.1, forward strand.
GGCATCCTTCGTGATCGGGAAAGAAATATCTCGGGATAGATCACGAGCAATGTTAGGATTGTCTCAGAAAGCTTACATTAACAAAGTTTTAGAAAGATTTAGCATGCAAAGTTACAATCCCATTAATTTTCCACTTCAAAAAGGGGATAAGTTCAGCTTAAGTCAATGTCCTAGAAATGATTTAGAAAGGGAGCACATGAAAGGCATGCCTTATGCTTCTCTCATAGGGAGCTTGTTGTATGCACAAGTCTGCACTAGGCCGGATATCAGTTTTTCCATTTGGATGCTAGGTAGATATCAAAGCAATCCGGGGATTTACCATTGGAAAGCTACAAAGAAAGTGCTGAGGATCCTGCAAGGGACCAAGGATTACATGCTCACATATCGAAAGACTTGTCACCTTGAGGTGATTGGTTATTCAGACTCAAATTTTGGGGGATGCCTTGGCAGTAGGAAAAGAAGTTCGGGTTATGTCTTCCTTATGGATGGAAGAGCCATTTCATGGAAAAGTGCTAAGCAAAGCATCATTGCATCATCTACTATGGAGGCTGAATACGTAGCTTGCTTTGAAGCTAAAAATTGTGGATTATGGTCACGAAACTTTATTTCAGGACTTAGAATTATGGGGTCAATATCTAAGCTGCTGAAAATTTATTATGATAATGTCGCAGCTGTCTTCTTCTCGAAGAACGATATGTATACTAAGGCTGCTAAGCATATTGAGATGAAATACCTATCAGTTAAAGAAGAAGTTCAGAAACAAAGAGTGTCAATTGATCACATTAGTACGCGTGATAACGTAGCAGATCCTCTTACGAAAGGACTATCTCCGAAGACATTTATGGAACATGTCAAAGAGATGGGTCTCGATTAGTTAGATTATGATTGCTATTTTGGCTTAGTTGTTTGACACTATTACTTGAGTTCAATAAAAGTGTTTCTGATTTCTATTATTTCTGTCTTTTGTGAATGCATGCATATAATTCTAAATTATTGTTGACATAAATAGTCCTTATTCAAAAGGACATTATGAGGCCATTATGATACCCAATCTTAAAGGCTCAGTTAAATGAAATATAGGTGTTGTGGTACATGGAATGAACTATGATCTTGAATAGCATGGAACCGCCATGACTCGCATCCGTGAATCATTTGCTTTAGCAAAATTTATCAATGATTGTGCACCTTATGATACCTAATTTAATTATACGAATTATTAAGACCAAGTGGGAGACTGTTGGAAATTCATGTTAAGTGACGAAATTAATTATTTAATTTTAATTGTATTAAATTTCTAATTTCCCATTTATGTGGTTTTAATAAATGTCAGATAATTAATTAGGAATGTGATAAATAAAGATCTTAAAAGATTGGGTAAACCTTATCCATTAGTCACATGATGGTTAGTGGCATTAGTGGGAGACTTGAAAAGAGTCCCACCGCCACTAGGATTCCGACCCTATTCCCCTTATAAATAGAGACCTCTACACCATCTAGAATCATCTCAATACACACTGTTTCTAAGGAGGGAGAGAAAATGAGAAATTCTTATTATTCGTATTTTCTTACAAAAATTTCGGGCACATAAGAGAGTAATTCTGGGCTATTCAAGAAGGGATACAAAGGAATCTTTGACAAGGGCATTTAAGTCACCTTATTCCAATCAATTGTAATAGAAAAAGGCTAGTTTTGATCATAGTTATAAAGAACTTTTGAATTGTGATTGCATGAATATTAAACATCCTGGATTCATGATAAAACTATTTTTAACGTGATGTAACATTATGGTTTATATCCGGTTTTTATGATTGACAAAACAGTATTGATTAACATTATTTATTTAATGAAATAACATTAACTCTAAGACTATTCACTTCCAATGAGACTTTTATTATTCCCAAGCTAAGACTCTTCACTTCCAATGACTTTCTTTATTCCAAAGTATCGTTTGGTAAAAACTTTCCAACTTCAATGCTTTGGTAAAAATGTTGGCCACTTGTTCTTGAGTCTTCCAATGCTTTATGATGACTTCTCTATCTTTGACTAAATTTTGAATAAAGTGATACTTGATCCGTATATGCTTGCTTCTCCCATTAAAAACTGGATTTTTGCTAAGTGCAACTGTTAGGTTGTTGTCACAAAATCAAACAATCCCTTTCTCTTGAGAACTTTTTAATTTTTTTAAAATCCATCCCAGCCATAGTTCTTGATAACTAGCTTCATATAAGTCAAGATACACAACTTCTGTAGTCAAAAGAGAGACTATAGGTTGCTTATTTGATGCCCAAGATACCATACCTGAACCCAAATTAAAAACATTACCTAGAGTGTTTTTATGATCCTAAATATTTCCTCCCTAATCACTATCATTATAACTAACTAGGACTAAATTTTGAACCTTCTTGTGATGAATTCCATGATCAATGGTACTACATAATATCTGATAACTCTTTTTCCAGCTTTCTAATAACTTTCCTTTGGGGATGCCATTAACCTGCTTACCATACTAATTAAAACATTAAATATGGTATTGTTATCGTTAAATACATGAGATTTTCCATAAGACTTCTATAAATAGTAGAATCAAAATATTCACTTCAATTATCTCTGCTTAACTTCAAACCTTCTTCCATTTGAGTCTTACTTGGAAAAGCTTCTTCCATTTTGAACTTTACAAGGAAATCTTTTGCATACTTTTTTTCTGCGAAATAACAATCTCATCATTACCTCTCTTAACTTCAATCCCAAGGAAATAATGGAGAAGACCCATGTTTGTCATTTCAAACTCATCCATCATTGACTTCTTGAACTCATTAAACATATTCATAATGTTGCTTGTAAAAATAAGATCATTAGTATATAATCAAACTATTAAGAAATCATCATCCTTCTCTTCCTTAGTATAAATATCATGTTCATAAGGACATCTCCTAAAACCATTGTTAAAAAAAAAACTATCAATGTGACTGTACCAGGCTCTTGGAGCTTGCTTCAATCCATACAGTGTTTTCTTCAATAAAAACACTTTTGATTCTTCCCATTTCTTCACATAGCCAGGTGGTTGCTCCACATAAACTTCTTATTCAATATAGCCATTCAAAAATTCTAACTTGATATCCATTTGATGAACTTTCCATTATTTTTTAGATGCTAAAGAAATGATCAAACGAACCGCCTCTAATCGAGTCACTGGTGAAAAATCTCTATCAATCCTATATTTCTGCCTATAACCGTTCACAATCAGTCTTCATTTGTTCTTGTAAACTTCACCATTTTCATTGAGATTTGTCTTGTAAATCCACTTCACACCAAGTGGTTTCTTGTCTTTTGGAAGTTCTGTCTACTCCCACGTCTTATTTTTTTTAATCCATTTAATTTCTGTATTTAAGGGTTTCTTCCATTTCTAATGTTGTACTGCTTCTTCAAAATAAATATGATTTGCATCAATAAATATGGAAAATTTTATAAAATCATCTTCATCAATTCATCTCGTTGAATCATAAATCTCTTTAATGCTTATTTGTCTCCTTAGGGGAGAATCTTCATCGCTTAAGGATGATTAACTTGAGCCTGAAAAATTTGGTGCATCATTTAATTATTGAACCTCTTGATCTTCTTCCCCATTATCTATATAAAAAATTGTATAGTTATGCACTTGAGAAGCATTATCCCACATCCATGATTTTTCTTCATTGAACTTCTTATCACGACTAATAATCATCATATACGTGTTGGGATTGTACAGCCTATACACCTTTGAGCTCTCACTATTGCCAATAAAAACACACTTTTCAGATTTAACATCCAATTTACCTATGTTCTCATTTAGAAATATTGGAATAGGCAATGCTGCCTAAAATTCTTAAATGATTAACATGAGGCTTTGAACCACTCTTTGTTTTATGAGGATGCTTTATGAGGATTCATGCCTTGAACACTCTTTGTTGTCGCTTGATTAAGCAAATAAACTACACATGAAATTGTTTCTCCCTAAAAAAATTGGCATTCCCTTTGACGCCAACACACTTCGCGCCAACTCCATAATGGTTCTATTTTTTCTCTTCACAACTCCATTTTGTTGAGGAGTCCTTCAAATAGTTTTCTGTTATCGAATTCCATTCTCAACCAGAAAATTTTCATAAGCAATGTACTCACAACCTTGGTCTGAACAAATAGTCTTTATCTTGTGTCTACTTTCATTTTTTACAAGGGCTTTGAATGCTTTAAATCTTTTAAATTCTTCATTCTTCTCTTTTGGAAAGTAAATCCAATATCTATTTATAATCATCAATAAAAGTAAAAACGTAATGATTACCTCCTTTCGAAGCAGTTCTCATGGGTCCACACAAAACTATATGCACCAATTGAAGTGACTTTAAGTCTTTTCATGTTTTCCCAATATGAAATGTCTCTCGATGTTATTTTCCTAGAATGAAAGCTAAAAAAAACTTGATCTTCCTTCTTTATACTTAGCATCCCTTTCACCATCTTCTTTTAGCATATGTGGGAAAATGAGCTGAAACTCAAATGCTCGTATCTATAACGCCATAACTAGGATTCATCATTCATAACAATACAAAAACTAGAATTCTTCTTATAAACAAACTTCAACGAAAATATTTTATTTTGTGTAATTTTTACCTTAGTAATCAAACCACCATTCTTGTCTCTAACAACACAAAAATCATCATTAAATCGAATATATTTTTCTTCTTGCGTCATCAGTCCAACATTCAAAAGATTGTGTTTAAGGTCTGGAGCAGAATACACATTATTAGTCATCTTTACTCCCTTCTTTCTCTTGACAATAATATCACCTTTTATTTGGATTGATGCTTTTTGTCATCACATGCTTTATCCTCAATTTGGATAAATTCATGAAAAATTGCAAAAGCATTTTTTATCTCCAGCCACATGATTGCTGCAATCATTATCATCGTACTAAACCTCAGTTGGTTCCTTTTCATTAACATTACATTACAACATAAAAACACCTTCTTCTTTGTCTTGTTCTTGGTTTATGAATGTTGAACAACTGTTGTCTTCATTTTCCTTCTTTCTGTATCGAAAATATGCTTGAAAATGTCTAAACTTTCAATAATTAAAACACTAAATTTGTGAAGAATCAACACGACCTCTAAATTGTCTCCTGCCTTGTCCTTAACCTCTATCTCTTCCTCTTCCTATTCCTCGGCCTCAATTTGGCGATTTTTTTTATTTTCCCTTGCTTAAAAAAATCTGCCTTCATTGGGTCTTCCTCTTCCTCGACCACCTCAACCACTTTTTCTTCCTCTTGAACCTCATATAAAATAAGATTAAACTTCGAATGCCTGTTCTAGAGGAGTTGAGTCATGACTCTTCATACGAAGCTCATGGGATTGGATTTATCCCATCAAATTGTTTATTGACAAGGTCCCTAAGTCTTTTGATTCTTCAATTGCGACAACGATGTAATAAAATTTTGTGGTTATACTTTGAAGGATTTTCTCCATAATTCTTTGGTCTTGAATAATTCCTCCATTCACCCTCATTTGATTAGTAATCGAATGGACATGATTAAAAAAATTCTTTGACACTTTTAGATTCCTTCACTTTAATGATATCAAACTCAATATGAAGTGCTTATAATCTCACCATCTCAACTTTCTATGCACCCTTATAGGTTTGTTATAACATTTCTCACACTTGCTTTGTTGAGGTGGACCTCGAAATCAATTCAAAAACCACTTCATATGCTGATTGATAATTGCTTAACAACGCCTTCTTATCCTTCTTTCTATTGTCCTTTAACTCATTGAGTTATACTTGCGTCAGCCCCGTTTGATTCTCCTTTTCCACATAATCATTTTCAATAATATCTCATAAATTTTTGGATCTATACAACACCTTCATCTGTATTCTTCACTGGTTATAATTCTTCCTAGTGAATTTATAAAGTTGGGGCTGCAACATATTGTTGTTTGATGTCATTTATCTCCGCCAAGAATCGTAACAAGGCTCTAATACCACTTTGTTAGCATTGGTGGGAAAGTGAACATGAATATGGGGAAAACACTCTTGTTATTGAATTGAAATCACTGTTGCCACACATTTGAAATTACTGGACTCACTTATTTATACTACTCCAGACATGACTTTAGAATTCCCGCATTAATGAGAATACACAGGGACTTATTTATTCAAAGAACTAATATTAAGTTTACGACTCTTCACTTTCAATGATACTTTCTTTATTCCCAAGCTAAGACTCTTCATTTATAAAGAATATTTTTATTCCCAAGTATCATTTGGTCTTCCATCTCAAAAAGTCTAGATTAATATTCCAACAATTACTTAGGTGGAAAAAATTGAAACACTACTAATTTATATGAATAGTTGGAAAAAGAGTTGAATAACAGATAAGCAGCGTGGTGAATACTATCTTACCTTTTTAGTTTCTTATGGATCCAGTTCTTACCCACTCCCCGAGAATTAGATTCCATGGAAAATTTAAAATAAGGGTGTGTTTGGGAACCTCAATTCCATGATTTGGAATTGGAATTCAAATTTTTATGACTGAAAATTTTCTAATTCCAATTCCAAGGCATGGAATTGGGGCTCCCATACGTACCCTAAGTGTCTGTTTGATTAGCACGTATTTCTTTTCCATGGAAATAACTTATTGTAGTTTTTATTTTATTATATTTTTGTGCTTCTTGATTTATATTAAATTCTATCAAAACAATAGTTATAAATATAAAAAGTGTTCCATTATATAATCATTTCCTTCGAAAAACATTATCCACCCTTAAAGAGTTGATTTCCAGGGAAAACTCCAAAAGACCGAACAAATCACCCCCATTTCCCCATCCATTTTATAAATTCTCACAAAAATAAACTATATTTTCAATCATGTGTGGTTCTTTAAGAAATGCCAATGCAAGCTTTGGACTGAAGAAGAATTCCAGTGACTAAAGTCGAAGTAGTTTAGAGAGATCATATGATGAAATCTTCTCAAACTCCACTGCCGAGGAACGATAGAAATTCCAATATACTGGGAGTCTTTAATATTGTTGTGAGGGTTCCCTATTTTTTTGCCTAATACCATCACCACAATGAACTAAATAAAAATAAATTGGAGAGGAAACATAAATGAAATGTGGTTCCCCCAATTTAGGCTACGTCCACCGGAGGGAGAATTTAATTTTACCATGAGAATAAATTGGTGTTTGAGCATGCACTCTCATACTCTCAACAACCAAACTCTCACTACAAATATATACACACTTTTAATCCTCCCAAGTATTTTCCAACTACCCAATCCGGTGTATCATGCTCCCATGTAACTCGGTGAGAAATCCTCCACACAATACATTTTGAGTACACCTACCATACATGAAAGACTCACACCCACACCCATACCTTTCTTCCATCTTTGATCAATACACATAGAGGTGAGGGAAAATACTTCACTTCTAACTCCAAACCCTTACCTTTGGAAGAAGACTCTCTCACTTTTATTGTGTTAGTGAGTGTGTTGGTGATTTTGGTGTTTCACCTAAGGCTCCTTTTATAGGCAAGATAATAAGACATTTGTGATTACAAATATATGGAGTAGGGGACAACAAAGCCTTAAAATGCCCCACCCATTCCACCAAACATGTAATGGGTTGCCAATTATAACACCATCCACTCGACTTTAAACGTTGACAATATTAGTTTTCCAACCCCAAAATTCTCCACCCTGGCAATCCATGACATGCCAATGACAAGACAATAATCAGAGTGCCATAATCGAGACTCCACTCGATGAGAATTACCCTATCGAAATCTTCCTTCTTGCCACACCAACCAAAAGAACCCACTTTTGATCTTCCTGATTACCAACTACACCTATCTGTATACCATTCAATTCCTATTTAAAGATCCAATATAACGAGAAATGAAAATTTCCCTTGGAGTATGCACTTCCCCTTATAAATATACTCATTGAACTTTTCAATTTTCAATTAATCTTCTTGGACATCTTCTGAAGTTTAACACATGGTTCAATACCGAAATGTAGTTGCAATGAATATACCCTTCGACTACAAAAAGGGACCTCGACCTCACCCCTTCATTAGCAATATTTTCCTTACCATCGTCTACTGGAACATACACCACGCTCATCGATTATAAACGAGAGCGTTTGGAAAGTTTTCCTTACATGTGCACCTTTTTCCCTAAATATACCATCGAGATCAATCTAGACAATATCAACAAATCACACAAAATTTGTACAACGTGATTCATGAATTCGACTTACAACTGAGCACAATTTTCCTTGGAATTTATAACTTTTGGAAATTGTGAAAATATCCATAAAATTCCAGTATATATTATTAACCATCTCGAGGTACTTCCCGAGCAACCAGTATCCTTGTTTCAAATACCGAACTAAGAAATGACTCATTTCCCCCACATGTAAGAATGATCATTGTTCTTGGATGTAGAGTTGCTACGAAAACATCCCAGATAATCGATTTTTTTTTCAGGTGAAAATTAAATTGTATAATAAACCTTACGGGTGGCTATCATACTGTTATCAATTGCATTTTGGACTAGCAATAACACCCTCTTCAATTTCATTTTGGGTAAGCAGTCACACCCCTCTCTTTCTACGGCTTCCATTCTTCCATCAACCCCAATACACGACTTATGTTGACAAGGATAACCTCCACTCTACATCACCAAGAGAGAAACAACCATTACTATTTTCCCCCCACCTCGTAACATTTTTGTCCATAGTTGAATGTAAACCATTGGTAGGAATTTGCTTGAACTATTTCGCATGAAAATAAGGACCTTTTTCTAGGTGTGCAAGCCTTGAAGAGACACCACCTCTTTTTAGAAGTTGCCTTTATTAATGAATTTGTATTAGGGCATGTTTTTACCACACATGAATAAATAACCTCACACATAAGAGGTGAAAATTACCGCTTTTGATATCCATGCCATATAATTAGTTGTCGTGCAATTTCTCCTTTAATTTTGGGAAATTTTGTTCTCATACTTCCTACAAGTAAATTGTAGAGTTTAGATTATAAAATATAAAATACGTATAATTAAAGAAGAAGAATCTAGTAGATACTCATTCTTTTTAGTCTTCGAATTCATCTTACGATTTGAAGACATAACAAGTTGCTTGCTCGTATTGTAGATTTGAGAGTTTCATCTCTTTAGGGTTACCAAAAGGCAATTCATCCTCAAAATCGTAGCATATAATCCCTAGTGTATAACGATGATTCTCTAGTTATGTATTCTTCAGTAATTGACACTCCAATATACTGTGTATTCTTTACGTAATCTTTGAAGGTTTTCATTAAGCACTCAAAAGGATACATCCAGTGATACCTAACAAAACCACATAATAAAGCTACATTGCATAAATGCACAAGCAGGTGGATGCTAATATCGAAGAACGACGAAGGAAAGTATTTCTCTAAGACACAAACTGTCTTGGATAAAGTTAATTTCATAGAATTAATGTGCCTTTTATTTACTACTTTTTCACCAAGTAAGGTAAAACACAAATTGATTTGCATAATTGCCCGACAGAGATCTTTGTGTTCAGAAAAGTAATGCCGAAACAACAGAGGGATTAATTAGACGATTATGTGTCAATCGTGAGACTTTCATTGTTTCAAGTCATATGTTTGGTAGCTTACTATCCTACATAAATTATCAGAATAACTAATGGGAGCCTTCAAGTTGAGCAACGTGCCTAAGAGTATCTTCTTCTCACTAGTAGTAAAAGTGAAAGCATCTGGGGGGGGGGTAGAAATTCTTCCTATTGTAAGATCATTTTTTAACCCCAGTTTCTTTTTTATTTTCATATCATGTAGATCGCGGTAGTCACGCTCTCCATATTTTGAATGAGATCCACGCAAACATGTTCATATCTAATGTTCTGCAACATTTTTCCCTATGTGCATCACATTAATTAGATGACTTACACGATGATCTTTTCAATACGAAAAGTAAAAAATATTGATCGTCTGGACCATGGCTTCGCTTTACTAAGGTCATTCGGATCGTCCCTAGCTTTATGCTTCAGGTTTATAAATTAAGGGTGTTTTCCTAAGTAACTATCCCCCACAGTCGCATCCATGGCCTTCTCCTTAATCTGCTGACCAGAAAGCCAAGCAGGTGACATCCTGCGCTCGTGACCACCAATAAGCAAAAAGTTATCCTTATCATTCCTCAAAGGGTGACTGGCACTACACCAAATCTGCACTATTGTCACGGTCATTGACCTTGACAAGTTGGACTTGTCAAGGTCAATGACCGTGACAATTCGGGGAGAGACAATTTTTTTTGTCACGGACGTGTCACGGTCATTGACCTTGACAAGTTCGTTAAAATTGTCACGGTCGTGTCAAGGTCATGGACCGTGACAAGTTTAGTCACGGTTAATAACCGTGACAAACCCGTGACAATATTTAAAAATTGTCACGGTCAATGACCGTGACAAGTTCGTGACAAGATTTGTCAAGGGCTTGTCACGGACAATGACCATGACAATTCTGGACAGAATTTAAAAAAATTCTGCTGGGCAGTATGGCCACTGCCACTGCCCAGCAGTATATTTGTACATGTTATAACAACGTTGGTTGTACCTATTCAAACATCATATATCCAAATAAACTAAAGATAGTGCAAATATATATTCATGACGATATAATCCAAAGATTCAAAATAGAAATAATATACATGATGATATAATCCAAATATAATTAAAATGGACAAACTTAAAAATAATGTTACTACATGTCATGAGTAAATGTGAGGAGGTGAGTTGGAGACACGATATACGAATTGACACACCCACTAATATACATCGTGCCGCATTGTTCGCGCAATCACAATAGGGAGTTCACCTTCCCGGGTATCACATGCGTGACGAGCACTTTGGACTCGATCCCTTGAAGCGCACGTCCATGAACTATTCCACCCTCGACGATATTCGGGTCCCTCAACCCCCGCCCTATCCGCTGGCCATCAAATACATCCAATATGAACACGCTCGGCCAACCAAGTGTCGACAATGGTCTGGGGAAGGGAGCCAAATAAGGAAGTGGATCATCGAAATACGCACGTGACGGTGAAGAAGCAGCGAGGTCCACATCCTCGTTCTCCTGCGCCTCGTTCTCCCACCATTCGGTCTCCGCCCAACGTACGCTTCATGAATGCGTACATATCTTGGACCGTCGCCTCCAAACGGGATAGCTTCGCGTCGTGTGAATCCACCGTTCGAGCCAACCCGGTGTCGCTCGTCTCCAATCCGATGATCCTAGATTTGGCCACCCGTGAGCTCACCCCCTTATCCTCCCCTTACGATCAGAGTCAAGCACTTGACTAAGTGCGTTTGTGGACAAAGACGCCTTGTCGGCATCAGACTGTGACTCATGCACTTCCTTAAGCTTTGCCTGAAATGACAAAAAGCACATGATTAGTAAAATAAGTAAACTAAAAAATTATAACGTAATTAAAAAAAATTAAACTGTCGAATTACTTACAATCGTGGCCGCGACGTTCGGGGACACCTCCTTGTCCTTCCCCTTCTTCGTCCGAAGAGCCACATAAGTATCGAGCCTATGTGGCTTACCCCCTGGCCCACTCCCTACCCCCTGAAATAAAATAAAGTAAAATTAGTATCGGCCCCGCAAAGTAAAATAATGAAGAATAATATATTTCTGTAGTTATAGAAAAATTAAATCTTACCTTCATCCTATGCTCCACCTCGGCGTAAGAGGTCCGACCGGAGTAGTGCACGTCCGTCTTTTTTGCCCGATTTTCCCTCCACGATCGGCGAGATGCCAATTGTCGATCCTCGATCTCATTATCAATGAACTTTTTCCATTGTGCCAATGAGATCGGCTCCTTGGGCGGGACGGATCCACGCCATTGTATAATGGACTCTCGTGTTTTTCCAAAGTACCGTGTCCGCATATTTTTCTTCCACGTCTTGTGTTGCTCCATCAACTGCTCCAAGACGGAATCGCGTAGCTTTGGATTCAAGTTGAATTGTTCCTATCCAACAAATTCAATGTTAAATGCAAATAAATATAAATATAAATATAAAATGAAATTGAAATTGAAATTGAAATTGAAATTGATATTGAAATTGAAATTGAAATTGAAATATTCATATAAATATAAATATATTACCTGTAGTGCTGCCCAAACAGCTAACTTGAGCTCATATGGCACCTCTTCCAACTCATAAACCCCGGGCCGATGACCGTCTTTAACAGCTCGAGGGATATCGCTAATAGCTCCAATTTGTTCTCGATGGTAATCCCAAATTTCTCATATTTGGGGAGCCTTAGGGCGGAGGAGCCCTCGTCGCCTCCGCTACCACCGAGCCCAGATGACAATATCATAAACAACATCATCATCCTCGCCTTAATACCTGAAGAAGAAATTTGCTGTAAAAAAATGTTATTAGTACAGATAAAAATATGTTTTTAGTACACATAGACACACACCCCTACCCCACCCCCACCACACACACGCACACGTACACGTACATAAATATGTCTAAATTAGTTGAAAACATCTAACGTGGAATAGATGTAAAGCATGAAATTATTATTATATATATTATATATGCCGGAATAGATGTAAAGCATGGAATTATTAGTACACAAATCGCCCCACCACCCTCCCCCCACCACACCCCCTGCCCCCCTCCCCCACCACACACCACCACACACATATATACACACACATATACACATATTTAATTTCAAGTATGTTTCATTTAACTATCATACTTTGTATATATTGTTCGATATACAAAGTAATTTTAAAAAAAAGTTGAAAAATCCCACCCCATATGGACAATAATCCAGTGGTCATGCCACTTTTAAAACTAACCAACCCAACATTTACTAAACAAAATAATCCAACAACAATTTCAACAACAAATGTGTAACCCGTACTCCTTCTAATTCATCTACTCAATTAATTCATTTCATCAATTAAACTAACAATTAAAGTATACAATTATTAATTTACTAATTTACAATGAGGGGCAATCCTACTTTGATATGAAATTGGCACTAATTATTAATTTACTTTCATCTAAAATTATAAAATTAAAATTACAATTAAAGTTATACAATTGTTAAAAACCCCCCACCACCCCACCCCCACCCCACCCCCTGCCCCCCTCCCACACCACACACCACCACACACATATATACACACACATATACACGCATATACACATATTTAATTTCAAGTATGTTTCATTTAATTATCATACTTTGTATATATTGTTCGATACACAAAGTAATTTTAAAAAAAATTGAAAATCCTACCCCCATATGGACAATAATCCAGTGATCATGCCACATTTAAAACTAACCAACCCAACATTTACTAAACAAAATAATCCAACAGCAATTTCAACAACAAATGTGTAACCCGTACTCCTTCTAATTCATCTACTCAATTAATTCATTTCATCAATTAAACTAACAATTAAAGTATACAATTATTAATTTACTAATTTACAATGAGGGGCAATCCTACTTTCATATGAAATTGGCAGTAATTATTAATTTACTTTCATCTAAAACTATACAATTAAAATTACAATTAAAGCTATACAATTTTTAAAATTGCCCCCCCCCCCCCCCCACCACCACATCCCTTGCCCCCTCCCCCCGCCACACACACATGCACACACCTACGCACACACACCCCACCCCCACCACCCCACCCCCTCCCCCCCACCCCCCACCGCACCTACACCACCCCACCCCCACTACCCCCTTCCCCCCTCCCCCACCATACACCACCCCACACATATATACGCACACATACACACACATATACACATACATATACACACATATATATACACACATACACATACACACACATATAGAAATGAAAGAGAAAGAGAGGAAAAAAAATATACCTTAGAGAGAGAGAGCAAAATTCGCTTAGAGAGAGAGAGATGGGGGGAAACCAAAAAAGGGTGGGAAAAAAGAAGCCTAGGGCTTTTTTTACTACAGAAGTTGTCATGGTCGTGTCAAGGTCATTGACCGTGATAATTATTTAAAGAATTATCACGATCAATGACCGTGACAAGTAAATTTATCACGGACTTGTCATGGTCAATGACCGTGATAATTATTTGTTATGGTCGTATCAAGGTCAATGATCGTGACACAAAATGCGTATTTTTTATCACGGTCAATGACCTTGACAAGAGTGGCCGGCTGAAAGGTGACAATTTTGTCATTTTGGTGTAGTGTGGTCAGCAGAAATCTACGATGACCCGTATAACTCATCTTACCACTATGATATAACCAATTGACTTCAGATTCCTCCCTACATATGGGACATCCATAATAACCATGAACATTATAACTAGACAAGGTCCTAAAATCAGGAAGGTCGTGGATTGCCCACATCACCATTGCTTTAAGTGTGAATTCTTCAACCTTACGAGAGTCAAATGTCGTCACACCTTTATCCCATAACTCTTTAAGTTTTTTTATTAATGGGGATAAGAATATATCAATATCATCTTCGAGATATTTAGCCCGAGTATTAGCAAAGATAAGAATATGAACTCCTTTCTCATGCATAGTGTCGGAGGGAGACTTAAAGTCACCATGAGAATCGGCCAATAACTTTGATTAGTACTTAAATTATCAAAAGTGTTAAACCCATTGGTTGAGATATCAAGACGAACATTGCGCGGTTCCTTTGCAAATTTATGGTGTCATACGTTTGAAATTTTCCAGATGAGTGAATCAACTGGATGACATATCAGATTCCCACCAACCTCGCATCGAGACTGCCATGTCATGTCCTCCGCTATCCACAGTACAGTAAAAAACTGTTTTAATCATAGAGCAAGTGTAAAATACTTCAAAACCTTTTGTGGGACTTGCGAGAACTTGTGATATTTTTCTTCTTTGTCCTTTTCATTCTCACAATACACATATATGGTCTCACTACATACAGGACACTCATCCTTCTCTTCGTGCTCGTTGCAGTACAATATGAATCATACTTGCATACATGAATATATATATATATATATATATATATATATATATATATATATATATATATATATATATATATATATTTCAAACCCAAACCCTTCAATTTATTCCTCATGGTAGGATAATTATTTGGTAACGTGTTCTCTTTTGAGAGAATTTCTTTAACCCACTTAAGAATTCCGATTACACTGTTTCCAAGCAAACCAAATCGACTCGTCAAATTATGCAAACCAATAATTGCATATAATACCGAGTGATCTTCATCGCAATATTTATATAACAGTATAGCCGCATCAGATTTCAACCATAGGTATTCTCGATCTCCTGGTAGTTCAGCATCAAATTGTTCATTTACTAGATCATAATGCCCATTTCCCTTTTCTGTAGGTTGGTGGTTTTGATGGTTGTGGACTCCTTAAGCATCATCAAATAAGTCGGTCCATGGACAATGTGTTGGTGAATCATGTACCATCCACTCGCTGGGGTTCTGTTACGCGTTCAGATACCGAAAGTTCTTTTAGAACATAAGGTATATTTTTTAACCATGGTATGTCCATATTTTATAGTCTTGAAAAATTCCCCACTTTATTAAATGCAACTCAACGTCTTCTAATGACTTATATTTTTCGTTCATACAACATGTTCACGAATACGAAATCTTATCATTTTTAAGATTTTTGTAAGCGTATTTAACAAATTCTTGAATGCCCTTTAGATGATTATTTATTATTCAGTTAGTCTCCCCCATCCACTCTTTGTATTGTGGGAAATCCATTTAATGATCTTTAAGTTTTATTCATGTGTTAATAGGTTAAAACAAATGTCATTTCGCATTCAAGAAATTAATATGATTACGAAAATGTCACAACTTAAACCCTTAATTAAACAAATTTTCCAAGAGATATTATTACAACTGAAAAAAATTATTAAAACTGAACTGAAATAAAAAAATATTATTAGAACTTGACCAATAAATAAACTGGACAAGTGATAAAATAATTTGTATAATGCTTTAATTATTCCCCTTACCCATTGTTAACGTACACAGATATATCTTCACAACTGTTGTATATTTCATCAACCATCACCCGAGCCTCACTCTTATGAAAAGGTCGGCTTTTGATAACTACGGAGATGAGTGTGCACATGACAATAATCCTACTATTGTCCAGGTCCTTGAAATATAACTACTCACTATAGTCACTGTGAGTGGTTGAGATGATCCAAGACATGTGACAAGAGGAGGTACTGAGAAGGGGAATGTTGATGGAGGAGATATTGTGGAGGTGAATGTTGAACGAGACGATATTTGGGAGGGTAAACTTGGAGAGGGAGGAAATGAGGAACCTTAGGAAGGAGGGTAAGGGAAACCTTGAGGAGGCATTGGGGACCAAAAACCTTGAGTAAAAAGAGACATGAGTTTCCCAATTCCACTCGTCAAGACTCCCAGGTTACTTTTAATCTCTTGGATATCCCCATCAGTCCTGGACTGATGTTCCTCTTAGGTTAAGATACGAGTCTTAATCGAATAAAGCTCGTCCACGAGAGATGCGATGTGTTTTAATTTTATTTCGGCATATGTGATATAATACCTCTCATCCTCCCTCTTTTGTCCTTTCTAAAGGTTCGGGTCAGGACATCATTTTCCAAGTCATCAAAAAAGCTCAAACTTAACGGAATTCTAGTGGCCTCTATTGATTCCAGAGTCTTAGCCAAATGTTGTGGGAATTTACTATCTTTGTCCCGTCGATCATGAACGTATAAGTTGGCTCGATGTAGTTGTTTATTGACATCTAAACCATCTTTGTCCTACTCGACCATTCATTCTTCAAATCTTAATGCCCAGTCTGTGGACATCAGTGTTTTTTGCCCAGTTTTGTTTATTTTTCTCCCTCTGGACCAACTTCTTGTCCTTCACCTCATTCTCCAGAAACTCATTCCACTACTCCATTGATATTTCAATATTCGTAGGCAATTTTTCTTTTAGAGCCAAAATATCGAAGCTCGATGCATCCTTCGATAAATGTCTCTATTGAAGGTTTGTCCGATATGTTCTCAATTGTTCAGCAACTCAAGAAAGAACCTTATGCTTTGAACAATCAGGAAATGAAAATCGCTTATAGAGTTAATCGTTGATGTCATTTTTGATGGCTTGAAAAAAAAGGTTTTGTTATCTGCTCCCCCGACCCCTATGTTCATTTTCCCCAGCGATAAACATTGGGCTTTAAGTCTCAGCAAGTCATTTTTATCACTCATGGGGTTATTCCCGAGAATGGGAAACTCAATGGTATTATTTTCATTTGAGTGGGTGGTGTCTGGAGTGCTAGATAGGGCATTAGAGCAACAAAAGTTTGGTGCCTACTCGTACTTGGAGTAGGGAAATGAACTAAAGGCGAAGTTGTGAATTGCTCAGCGATTGGTGAGGATAATTATTATTATTGTGCACGAGATGAGGATCCTCGTTGGGGTGTCACCTCATTACTTGGTACATTTTGGTAGTTTCCTGCTAGCATTATCTACAAAAATGAAAATTAATAAGCGACTAAATAATTATAATAATAGAATATTATAACTAACTAATCAAGTTTATATATATATCAATTTGTCTGATCTCCATCCATTCGGTATTAGTTTTTAAAAACCTATGGATTTTTCACTTGGCCAAGTAGGAGGAAGCGTTTTTATGATTTATGTGTAGATATCTGTGACATGAACTGGGAATCCCATCTAGTTTCACTTATTGTCAAGATTCAATTTAACGTGCATATGGGGCGAGACATCACAGTCTATGTCAATGCTCTCTTTACGTAGTTGTATCCATAATGGGTGAATTTTTCTTTGTCTTCTCTAACAACGTAAGCATGGTCAAGACTACATAAGGATTATGTACGTGGACTATATTCTCTATAGCGTCATCCTAGCTTTCTGGCAAGAAAAATAGAATACGATCAAACATGTACTCTTACTGGAGATCAACTCCATGATTTATAAGGTAGTTAAATTATTCGATCTTCTTATTCCCATACCTATAAATAGGATTACCCTCAATATGGTGCGCACTAATAAAAGAGGTATATGTGCGGTCCAATTGCAACTTCTCGTACTCTTATTACCAGTGATTATCAACGTGCCTCATTTTTCTTAAGAAAATTATACGAGGGCATGAATATGAGTCCTACAAATAAGGGTCCTAATTAATTAATATTATTTATTCTTTTTCAACCTATCCAATTTAAGTTTATCTTATTTTAACATATGAGTTATAAGGGTATATTTGCTTGATTAAGGTTTTAATTCATCACTACCCTTCTCTTAACCCCGTGCATATTGGATCTCACCGAGGTAAAATCAAAATAAGAACCCGCCGTAAGTGTTAAGACACATTTTGTTAGGGTTTATTATGAGAGAGTTTGAAAGTATATGTGTATTATCAATCCAAGCAATTCAACTTCATATCTACCAATCAAACCAACAACTAATAATTATTGCGTACTCCTTCTATCATCTACGTGATAAGACACATACCAATAATTACAATGTCTCAGTAAAGTAGGGTCATTTGTCATTAAACATATACATGAAGGTCAGGGTTTAAATTTTAATTAGTGTTAAAATAAATACATTGAAGCATATACATGAAGATTAGGGTTTAAATTTTAACTAGGGTTGAAATAAACAAACATTAACATATACATGAAAATTAGAGTTTCAATTTCAATTAAGGTTAAAATAAATACACATTAACATATGCATGTCAATTAGGGTTTCAAATTTAATTAGGGTTGAAATAAACAAATATTAAGACATACATGAAAATTAGGGTTTAAATTTTAATTAGGATTAAAATAAATACATGTTAACATATACATAAAAATCAAGGTTTCAATTTTAATTGGGTTTAAATAATTAAACATGAACATATACATGAAAGTTAGGGTTTTAAAACCTGTTAGGATTAAAATAAACACATTAACTAATACACACATACATATAAACACACACATATACAAAGTATACACAGACATACACACACACACACAGATATACACACAGTATACATACACACACACTGCACAATATATACATACACAAATGAACACATATATACATATATATACACATATATATAGAGAAAAAATGTTACCATTGAGATTGAGAGAGAGAGGAACCGAGAAAGAAGAGAGGAAACCGAAGAGAGGAAACCGAAGAGAGAAGTAATCGGGCGAGGGTTTGGTGGGTTGAGAAAGACTGAGAGTTCGGGTGAAAATGAAAAGGTTATTGAGTCTTTACTATAAAGATACTGGTTATAGACCAAATCCAGGACCTCAAGTCGTGACCCCATTTTTTTCCACATCAACAGTCGTGACCATGTCATTATAATAGGACCGGTCACAGTCCTAAACCGTTACCACCATTCGAAACCATTTTGAATTGGTCACGGCTCAAAGTCGTGACCCATTGGGAGGGAAATTTGTCATTGGCCATGGATGTGGTCACTTCTATAGTTTGTGACCACTGTTGGAGGGAGATTTAGTGCGAAGTTGGCGCCATGATGGTTAGCCTTGGTCACGGATAAGGGTCGTGACCCACCATGTCTAGGGAAAAAGGCTGTGACTAGATCCATCTAGCGTCATGACATTTTATGGTCATGGAACTTGTCACACCTTTATTAAAAATGGTCATGGATTTGGGCCGTGACCAGGTGATCAAGGCGTGACCAAGTTACCGTGACGATCTGCCTAATTTGGTGTAGTGCCTGTTAACCCAAGGAACACTCTTAGTGCTTTTACACTGGTGGGTAAAGGCCACTGTTGCATTGCCTCCACCTTGGAAGGATCAGTACTCACTTCTTGCCCAGATATGATGTGTCGTAAGTACTCAATATGATCATTCCCAAAAGAACATTTCCTTCTCTTTACATATATAAACTATTGACTTCTCAACACCTTGAAGACTTGTCTCAAATGCTCCACATGTGCATCCATATTCATCTTGAATATTAATATGCCATCAAAGAATACTAGGACATACTTCTTTAGATATGGTCTGAAAATCTCATTCATAAGAGATTGGAAAGTTGTTGGTGCATTTTTGAACCCAAAAGGCATAACAAATAATTCATAATGTCCTGAGTGGTTTCTAAACGTTGTTTTGTGTATATCCTCAACAGAGACTCTTATCTGGTGGTAACCTGATCTAAGGTCAACTTTAAAGAAAACTGATGCACCTTGTAATTCATCCAAAAGTTATTCAATGATAGGTGTAGGGAACTTATCCTTGATAGTAGAATCATTCAATTTTCTAAAATCTACACAAAATCTCCATGACTGATCCTTCTTCTTGACCAGTAGCACAAGTGATGAAAATTGACTTGTACTAGGTCTAATAATGCCACTCTCTAACTTAATGTACCAACCTCTCAATCTCGGTTTTTTAGAAATGGGGGTATCAATAGGGTCTCAGATTTGTTGCTTCGATCGCAGTTTTTAAGGGTATATGATAGTTAAAAGATCTATTTAGGGGTAAACCATTTGGTGCCTCAAACACGTCATTAAATTTATCTAATAATGAACTCAGTTTCGTATTATTTGTTACCTCGGTGGCAACTTCTTCCTTAGCAAACATCATGTGTCCTATGTATAATTGATCCTCACCCTTCAAGGCTTCCATCAATGTTGTAGAATTCTTCATCTGTAGCTCTGCATTATTTGCACACCCTTTATAATAATCTTCTTGACATCTTATTTGAATATCAATATCTTCTGCTTGAGGTCAAATAAAACTGAACTTACACTTACTAGCCAATCCACTCCTAATACCATATCACATCCTCCCATTTGTGTAAATCCCCACTTCAATTTCAAACTCATGGCTTTGAACCACCCATTTTAACTTGATGCACCTTTTATCACTTGTGATCTTGCTGCCATTAGCTATAATAATGGATAGATTGGGTCTTGGTTATATATGGAAACCATTGACTGATGCAATTTTGGGATCCACAAAGCTGTGGCACCCAGAATCTATCAAGATGGTAACTGGTTATTTTTTTATAAAACTTTTTAATCTGATCGTTTTGTGAGCTCTGTTGCCAACCCAAGCTGAAAATAAGATCCTAGAATATTCTTCTTCTTGAGTCAACTCCTCAAATTCATCAATCTTATCTGGTTTCTCCCTTTCTTCATCACCCGATAGAATGAAAATGGTCCTTAATTTTCACTTATGCCCAAACTTATATGGCTCATTATAGTAATAGCACTAGCCTTTTCCCTTCGAGCCCACATCTCTTCATTGTATATCTTTCTAGAAGTGGTGGGTAAGGTTGGAGCAATTGTAGAGCCACTTTTGGTTCCATTAGTGTTGTGATTGTAGTTTTTACTCTCGGTCAAAGAACTTGGGATTTCTTGAGAGTAAGTAGGGTTAAGTTTGCTGATAGTCTTATTTTTTCTGAACATTAAATCTAGGTCTTGCTCCTACATCTTAGTTAATTTGATTGCTTGAGAAAGTGGGGATAATAACAATAACTCCACAACCAACCTTATTTCATCCTTAAGTCCACTGACCCAATACTTTTCTTATCCTTGGCTATACTACGAAACTACATAGGCTTTCAATTCTTGAAATTTGTTCTCATAATCTAAAATAGAGTTATGTCGCACTGGTTTGTTCAATTCTCCTAGCAGATTCGCATGCCCTCCCCCTTCAGCAAACTTAACCAGCACTTCTTGTAATAATTTCTCCTATTTAATCCTTTCCTCGCCATCTTGATAATCAAGAAATCATATATCAGCCTTCCCTTCAAAGTACATCGTAGTATACCGAACCTTCTTATCTTCCTCCAATGGGATAAACTTGAAAAAATTTCTTACATTTCTTAATCCATGGTCTTGGGTTACTTCCGTCAAAACAGGGGAAATCCACATTTGGTGGTTTCGTGAAACCCCTATCTTTTTTTTGGGTGAAATGTGAGTTTAATTAAAAGAGGCCAAGCCCCAAGGAACATACAACCAAGGCCAACAGGCCAACACAAAAAAAGGCAACATGATGCCAAAAGGCACACAAGCCCAAAAAATAACCAAACCAAACAAGCCTAAACAACCCAAAACTACTCAAGCAACAAATAGAAAAATAAAGGAACATAGCCCAACTAAAAAAAACAGACAACAATATTGCAACAGCTAACAGACGATTAACTCTGAAAATACCCATTAACTCTGTAATTTTTAGCTACGGACGATTTTGACTACCCCCACTATTTCCTTCATCAACTCTAGCGTGCATTCCTTGTGAATTGGTATGAATCGCAACAATCATTTATCCTAAGTTGGCTTGGTTGGCTTACATTTATCTCCTTATCTCTTCTAACTTATTATCCAACTCTTGAATGGATAAAGTATGCTTTTCTTCAAAGGTTTTTTACTTCTTTGTAACGCGTTCCCTCCATCATGTCTGGGATCTAGGATCAACCCTCTGATACCAGATTTGTCACAAATTGCGACAATTAATCTGAGAATTTACAAATTACAGAAACAAAGGATAGAAATGAAAAAATCAATTGGTTTATCTATGTATAAAATCCAAGATTGAATCAGGTTTCCCTTTCTACTCATAACAACAACCTTCCTCATCGTGACAACATAACAGAATTAGTTAGTTACTCTAACTAATTAACAACTCATATCCTAAAAGATTAATATACCTTCATACAAGAGAATCTAAACTAAGACATATCTTCAGTTAAGGCAGATGTGAAAAATACTAATTCTAGGAGGGTTCATCGTTGTTGATACCAAATTTAGTCTGCTGACATGGCTCAATTGGGTGAAGACACGTGACAATCTACGTGGCAACGACAAACACTTACGAACAACACCTTGACTCCAAGGAACCATACTGCAACAAGGAACTCTGCTTCCCCGATCAACTCAGACGCTCCGACCTACAAGAACTCTCTAAGGAACTTTTGAGTACCGAGGAACTTAGGCGGTCCGAGAAGCTTAGGCGATCCGAGATGCACCTCGGACAAAGCATTAATAGCAGGATAACCAACAGATTGACTGCGCATTAAATGCTTATTATTATCATACAGATGTATACGCTTAAGGGGCATTGAATGTATTACCCTTTCACATTACAGCCTTAGGGCTATAAATACATTGTATTATCCTCATTGTAAGGAGACCGAAATTTCATGAGAAAACTTGTAATCGAGAATTCCCAAATAGTCAGCAATAACATAAACAGTGGACGTAGGCCATTCTCATAAGGCTGAACCACTTTAAAAGTTCTTTGTCTCATTTTATTTATCTGTGATTAAATAATTAGATATAATCTAATTTTTTACATCAACAGATTGGCGTCGTTTATGGGAAACGACTGGTAATATCATTTTTCATCAAAAATAATTCATCACAAATGACTGATATTCTAGAACCCAGCAATCGAAACGCTGGAAGCCCTCCAAATCCATCTGCTCCGCCCAATATTCCAGATCTGGCTAGAATAATGACAAATCTGGCCCAGGGCCAGACAGTCATGTAAGAAACTATGTGACAACTCATACGAACCCTCCATGGCAGTGCACCAACCCATTCAGAATCATGAAGTATTCAAAGAAATACCCGTTTACCTTCTTCACGTACTAGGCGTACCGATTCATATCGTACGGAGGAGTTTGAAGATTTTTCTTATCAACCTGGACGTACTTCATCGGTACGAGCCACAGATACTGAACAACGTATCACTCTCTCTCCAGAAAGGACCAGTGCACTACAAAGATTAAGCAGAGTATCTCCTTTTGATCAATGGTCCTAGGAGGAGCAAAAGTCCTCCTAGAGCCGCATCGAGGAGTTTTTGACGACCATCAGACTTAAGGGAAGGATCTGCCCAGTCGCGACCAGCTGCTCGTCAAGATAGATCCCAGGAAGCCACATCAACGCGATCAGTTGCTCAAACCAACAGGCTCGAGGAAGGAAACGATGCGTGGAAAGGCTCTATTCAGAGGCTGGAGGATAGATTATGGGAAATGGCTAAGGCCAAGAACCCTCTACAACGAACTTTTTGTCTCATGCTCTATATTGCTCGTGATATGTTGTAGTATGTTCGGTTTTCTTTTTGTTTGATACTTTTTGTCTCGTTATATATTTGCTTATGGTCTGCTGCTATTGTTCGTAATTTATCTGATATTTTTTTATTGAAGTTTGCCTTCATTTATTTTTGGGGATATACCAAATAGTCCCTCGAACTTATTTTTAATACACGTTTAGTTCTTGCCTTTTTATTTTGCACAAAAAAATCTCACCATGCCAAAAAGGTTTTACGATGTCGCTGGCGCGGACCTTTAAAGATAAGAGAATAAGGGCTTTTTGGTACAAAATAAAAGGCTTGAACTAAATATGTATTAAAAAATGTTTGAGGGACTTTTTAGTATTTGATCCTTTATTCTTTGATATATTTTTGCAAAAACAACTAATTAAATGGTCTACTTCAATTTACTTATTTCATCCAAACGTGAATATTGATTTGTTGCTTTTATATTTTATCCAAATTTAATGACAAATGCTTTTTGTAGTAATTTTTGTTCACGAAGTTATTATATTAGTAAAGTTTTATTCATAAAAAAATATATTATTTTTTTATAAACGCATCCCGACCCTATCATATCCTAGTCTTTTGATATTTTTCCTGTCCCCATACCCGTGTTGTATCAATACCAATATTAGCATATGTGTGCTTCTTAGAGCATGAATCACTTGTTGCCAATGACGATAATGATCTTAATCAAACATGGAATATGTTACCCTCTTGCCAATGAAATATGAAGTTGTGGATTATAATTATATTCTGAATTGCGTTTCCTATTGTTTTATTCCCCATTTCCTTTGCCATATGGAAGAACATATGATGGTTAGAAAAATCACCGTGATATCTATCTCTCCCTCTACCTAGCCCACACTTAAAAACACATTTTGAGTTTTGTAAATGGGCCATGTCTATCCAGTTGTATATAGATTGTATTTGGACTAGGACTCTGACCACCACTCCTGTCTATGCTCTATGCTGATAAAAAACTGTTCACTGGGTGGGCATATTCAGCATGTGAGGAAAAGTTTGATACTCGCCATAAGTTTTGATGTATTTTTTATAATTTCTTTTTGATCCGGAAATGATAAAGGATTGCTATACGTATACTGTTTTGATTCTAGCATGATAATACAAAACAGAGTTGCTACTAAATCCAAAAAATTTAATCTTCATGCATTTACAGATTAAATTGATTATAAATTGAATATGAAGAACATACCTTTGTCCATTGCTTAGAGATGAAGGTGATACTGTTTTTCCTTAGTTTAGTGCTCCAAAGTTTCTTTAGACTAGTCCGAGAATTGAAGAGGAAAATTCTATTTTTTTTAAATTTCATATTTTCTCTTTCTACCCAATATAATTGTGAGTTAAAATTGAGTTAAAGATGGAATTAGCCTATTGATTATAAGTTTTTTTTGGCTTTAGTCCCATCTACAAAGATGTATTTAGGCTCCACTCCCATGTGTTTTTAAAATTGTAAAAAAGTCTCATAACCACCCAAAATCGCCTATAACTTCCCTCTAACTACCCATCATTCTTTTTGTAGACAATGACACTTGTCCCATATAGAACTAACAACTAAAAAAATAAAAACATGGGAGTGGTGACAAATAAATCATTATAAATAGGACTAAATACTTAAAATCCCTTGATTATATGGGTGAAGGAAGGCCGAAATTGCCCTTGTCCCATAACCCCCACTTCCCATCAAAGTGGGCCCAAAATAGAGAAAAAACTTCCCCACTAACCCATTAGTTTTTTACGGCCCAACCTCCACCAATTAAAATTAATTTTGACTTATTAAAGGACATAATAAGTGGGATATTAATTAATTTCAAAATTACTTTTTATTAATTAATTTTCAACAGTCTCCCACTTGGTCCTAATAAGAACAACCTCATAATTGTTTTTAGGGAATATAAGGTGCACAATTAAGCAAAATAATAATTATTGCCATAATTGAATAATTCACCAATGCGAATTATGATAGTTTCACACTATTCAGGAGCATGGTTCCTTCCATGTATAATAACCTCAATGTTTTATTTAACCAGGCCTATAATGTGGGTTATCATATTGGCCTCATAATGTCTTTTGAGAAAAAACTATTTATGTCACACAATAGGTCACATTCACATGCATGCATACATTATTTTTTTTTAATAGAAATCTAAAACATATTTATTGAATTCAAAATAGTAGTGTTAATTAACTAAATTAATAACAATGATAATCAAATTAATCGAGACCCATCTCTTCGACATGTTTCATAAAAATCTTTGGAGATAGTCCTTTCGTAAGAGGATCTACTATGTTATCACACGTACTAATGTGATCACTTAACACTCGTTGTTTCTGAACTTCTTATTTCACTGACATGTACTCCATCTCGATATATTTAGACGCCTTAGTATACTTGTCATTTTTTGAAAAGAAGACTGTTGCAACATTATCACAGTAAATTTTCAGCAACTTAGATATTGATCCCATGATTTTAGGTCCTGAAATGAAATTTCGCAGCCATAATCCATGATTACTAGCTTCAAAGCAAGCTACAAATTCAGCCTCCATAGTTGATGATGCAATAACACTCTGCTTAGTACCTTCTCATGAGACAATTCCTCCAGCAAGGAGGAAGACATAATCTGAAGTGCTCTTCCTACTGTCAAGGCATCCTACAAAATCTAAGTCTGAGTATCTGACCACCTCAAGGTGATCATTCTTCCTATACGTGAGCATGCATTCTTTAGTCCCTTGTAGGTACCTCAATACTTTATTTGCAGCTTTCCAATGATGATTCCCGAATTGCTTTGACATCTGCCTAGCATTCCAATGGAAAAACTGATATCCGGTCTAGAGCATACCCGTGCATATAATAAGCTCCCTACGAGCGAGGCATAAGGCATGGATACCTTTCTAATTCACTTATTGGGCATTGGCTTAAGATGAACTTATCTTTTTTCTGAAGTAGAATGTCGTCGGTGAAACTTTCTAATACTTTATTAATGTAAGCTTTTTGAGAGTCTCAACATTCCACATGATCTATCTTGGTATATCTCTATCCCGATCACGAAGGACGCCTCACCCATATCTTTCATTTCAATGTTTTCAGAAAGGTATTCCATAGTTTCACGTAATAAGCCAAGGTCACTACTGGCGATAAGCAAGTCATCAACATATAACACTAAAAATATAAACTTACTCCCACTAATCTTTAGGTATATACACCAGTCAACGGTGTTTTTTTAAACCCAAAGGATATAATGGTGTCATAAAACTTAAGGTACCACTGACGAAAGGCTTGTTTTAGACCATATATTGACTTCTTTAACATACAGACTATGTTTTCATTTCCTTCTTTTATGAAGCATTGTGGTTGTGCCACGTGGACTTCTTCTTATAAACTCCACTTCAGAAAATCTATTTTTACATCCATTTAGTGCAACTCTAAATCATAATGATCCACTGATGCCAATATGATTCTCAGAGAATCCTTATTTGAAATTGAAGAGAATGTCTCATTATAATCAATTCCTTCTCATGGATTAAAACCTTTGACAACTAGTCTAGAGTTATGTAATTCGATATTGCCTTTTGAATCTCATTTGGTCTTAAAGACCCATTTACACCCGACCATCCATCATAAATTCATAATCGACATAAGAAGCATTTTTAATCAAACTAAAACTGTTATTTTTAAATTCAATGATAAAACCATTAAGATCGAGTTTAGATAAAGAAACCAAATTTCTAGATATTGAAGAAACATAAAGAGTCTCTTACAAATCTAAACAAAATTCAAATTTAAAATCAAATGAAATACTCTTACAACTTCTATCTTATCAAACTCCCAAGTGAAGAAATGGATCATTTTGGTTTTTCTGTAGGTTGAAAGGAATCCCTGCATCGAATTATAGATATGACACAGAGAACCAGAATCAATCCACCAAGTATTATAAGGAACATTAATATGGATTGATTAGTAAGATACAAAAGCCATAGGCTTACCCTTTTTCTCGAACCAAGCCATATGTTTCTGATAATCTTTCTAGAAATGGGCTTTCTTTTTACATAAGTGACACTTGTCATTATTTTCTTTCTTACCAGTAGATGTTGAGGGTTCTAGATGGCCTCTTCTTACATCCGGCTCCTCTGACTATCAAGTTAACAACTCGCCCGTTAGACACATGACCATTACGTTGCTTTAGCCTTCATCTTTTTGTACTTACATACTCTGTAGATCATTTACATTCCACTTGTTTTTTATAGTGTTGTAATTGATCTAGAAAGGCATATACTTAGGAGATAGGGAATTTAGGACAAATTGGACGAGAAATGAGTCATCCACTGTCATGCCTATACCTTTAAGCTTGGCAGCCAGATTGGTCATCTCAATTTTATATTCATTCATGGTTCGAGTTCCATCGAACTATATGGCGATGATATCAACCATCAATTTCTCGGCTAGGGACTTATCTGTAATGCGAAAGCGTTCTTTTATGCTGTTCAGGTATTTTTTTACTTTTATTGTTTCAGCTAGGGGTGTTTTAATGTTTGCCGCAATGCACATTCACATTAACATAAGGGCAAGCCTATTGGATTTAGACCATGCCTCATGAACAACTATCTCATCCTCGCTACTGTTACCAGTGATCGTATGAGTTCCTCAACAAGGATAACCATATCTAGGCCTAAAATCCCCCCAGAGTAAACTCGATCTTCTCAATTTATTACGAAAAGTTGGTTCCATGAAATTTTGGACAGTTTTCATCATATGAATAAAGGTTAAGGGGAACTGCAATAATTTAACAATGTTCACGA
Organism: Sambucus nigra; assembly: GCA_949130495.1. NCBI lineage: Eukaryota > Viridiplantae > Streptophyta > Magnoliopsida > Dipsacales > Adoxaceae > Sambucus > Sambucus nigra. The sequence goes on from OX422209.1 coordinate 209,190,636, forward strand.
ATTAATAATTTACACACATCACAATAATTTTGCAAGGGGTTGAATTTTGAATTGTTGACTTAAATGTAATTTGGTAGATCGTCTAAACAATTCCTATATTATGGCCTCTGTATTTGACATCACATAATATTGATCTTACAAAATTACTACCTATTTATTTTCAATAATCATGGTTCTTTAGTGGTGGCGTCTGTGTTTGTTGTCACAATTCCATAAACATGATTAGATGAACTTAATGCTAACAATTCAACATTCACACAAGGTCTAATGTTATTAAATCTATATTAGAGCATTTGTTAAACTTTCATCTAATTTTATAGTGAACATCATGGAAATAACAAACTGACTATGGGTGAAATATTCTTACATACAAATCTCAGCTTGTGTTTAGCCTTTGATTCTACTTAAATGAATATTCACTTATTAGTCTTAAACAATACATTTAATATTCACCGCTATGAACTATAATAAGTATTTTATAACTAACACAATCATATATGAAAAATAACTAAAGACCTCAAAACAGAACTGCCGATATAATAATGAAAATGACATGTTACTTGATTTTTGCACAAAAATGAGTTATCATCATATAATTGAAGTAAATTAGTCCAGAAACTAAAAACAATTTGCATAATATAAAAATCAAGTTTCTGGAGAATGTTACATGCCTTTAGATTATTACCAAAAATGACACACTCTAACCCAGTTACTTATAATTAAGTTTAAAAGTCAAAGTGAGTCAAACCATAATCGCCTCAGTCAAACCATAAACACGAGTATCCTTTTTGAGTTATTAACATGAATCCATAAAACTAAAAACTTTTAACAATTTTAAAGTAATTATGCGTATTTAAGCTTATTGAAAGGAAAATAGGCTTAAATTACCCCACTTACATTTGAACAAAATCATGGTTTTATGCATCCCTTGCTAACCCCATCCGACCTCCTAAATTTGGTAGTGACATCCCGTTACCTGAAAACATAAACAGTTGAAACCGTAACAAAATAACTCAGCGAATGCATCACTACTACACTATTGCGTAAAATTAAATGCCATAAAGCATATCCTTACTACACTATTGCATATATATTATCTTGCTCATTCATAAAGAATGACAAACTTTTTGAATCATGATTCACATATCCTATCTGTAATAGACAATTTTCCCCCATTTCGCCGAAATGAATAGTTTCATATTCATAACATTATGATAATATCCATAACCATGCATAAATACATCTTACCAGTGAGTAATATTCTAGTCATAGCCATGTATAAATACATCTTACCAGTGAGTATACTCACCCTGGCCACTTAATGGGTTTTTTCTTTGTCTTTATCTGACACTTGCTCAACTGGTTCTCCTTCCTTTCCTATCATTCTTACAATATTAGTGTGGTGTCAAAAAATCTACCAGTAGAGGGGTGCCTATTCACAACGATGCATGTATAAAAATAAATATGAGAGAGATAAAAATTTACGTGGTTCGGCCATGAATGGCCTACGTTCATGGGGCTGCTACTGTGTTCCATTAGAATAATGAGAGACTTTACATGAATGTGCTTATCTAGATTCTGAGCCCCCTTTCACAATGGAGGGTGTTCCCTATATATAGAGTTAGGGGTTACATTGGGGTTACATTTGGAAGAGTCCCATCTTCGTAGAGTTTAAGTTATAATCAAATATTGTTCCTTAGTCTTCTACTTTATTAAGGAATCTTGGCCATCCTTATCGTGTGGGAGCCCATGCTGGTCGCCATCTTGGATGGTGTGCTCGCCACGTGTCCTTATATTTAGGTAGGTATATTATTGCCCCCACAATAGGCCCACAGGTCGCAGTTCAACTGAATTTATTTTGAGATGAGCTGGGAGCTAGTCCGTATTCTCTTCAAACATGTGTAGTTGCTGATGTGAACTGGATTGTCGTTTCTTGAGTTGTCATTCAACTTTTAAGCCTTGTTTGGTTGACCTGCTTGCCTTTGTAAGGTTTTAGATGAATGCTTTGAGTTGAGAGACTTTCAATCGATATGGAAACTAGACTCGAGAGAATCGAGCTGCCTACGTACCCTCATGGGATCAGGTAAAACGTGGTTCATTGTTCTGTTTTATTGCATGGCCTAATTCATGAGGCCGACCACAGGCCTGCTAAGAATTCATTTGTTGAGGCTTTCTCGAGCGTTCATCAAGTTTAGGGAATCTCCCTGTATTTTGATCTTATACAGTACAATTTGTGAGGTCGACCACAGGCCTATGTGTCGAGCCTTGATCGAGCATGTACCTAGTTGGGGTAAGTCCTTGCATTAGGTTTTTTATATGGTCCAATTGGAGAGGCCGACCACAGGCTTATGAGCCGAGCCTTTCTCGAGCACATACCTAGTCGGGGTAAGACCATGCATTAGGATTTTTATATGGTCCCATTGGAGAGGCCAACCATACACCTATGTGCCGAGCCTTGCTCGGATCTGTACCTAGTTGAGGTAAGACCATGCATTAGGTTTTTCATATGGTCCAATTGGAGAGGCCGACTAGAAGCCTATGTGCCGATCCTTGCTTGGACTTGTACCTAGTCGGGGGAAGACCTTGCATTAGATTTTTTATATGGTCCCATTGGATAGGCCGGACAGAAGCCTATGTGTTGAGCCTTTCTCAGATTTGTACCTTGTTGGGGAAAGACCCTGCATTAGGTTTTTTATATGGTCCCATTAGAGAGGCCGACCAGAAGCTTATGTGCCGAGCCTTGCTCGGACCTGCATCTAACTGGGGTAAGACCCTACATTAGGTTTTTAATATTTGATATGAAATCAATATGCTTATTAAACTTAGAATTTTCCCGCAAGTCAATGTAATAACAATTTTGTTCGCATTTTTTCATTTTGTAATGCCTCGCATGTAAATATCCGTCTATTTTACCTTTTAGGTTGTGTCGTCACACTTCCTTAAGCCTAAAAGACGATGGCAAAAATGCACCTGGTTTAAGGGACATCCACCCGTTCAGGATTTTAATCGACCAACAAAGTTGGCGACCAACTTGAGTTGGCTTTTTGCCTAGGGATCCTCCGTAGGGCTTTTATTATTACCGGGGGAATCTCGTCAGGCCATTTGTGTTTGGTGATAATAAAGGCCTGGGGACTTTCTTAATTTAATTGAAACAAGAAAGATAGTTGTTGTAATTAAATCAAGCTTAGTTCTGATCTTCATTTGAAAGACTAATGCCAGTGTAAACCATGTTGGCATCCATCCTAAATTGGCCTCTTCTATTTTGCTTTAAATGTTACGGTGAATATTTTTGCGTGTCATCGTTGCCATGTAGCCCCCAATCGGGCTGTGAAGTGGAAACTGACTGAAGATAACGCCTAACCGTCCATCGAGTATATGATCTAAATGTAACAACCCGCGTAATTTTTGGGGTATTTTCGAAATAAAGAGAAAAAATAAATTTTGAGATAAAATTATTTGTATTGCTCAAATATGTTGGTTATTATTTTTAAAGGAGACAATTTCAAACGATTTCAAAATCGAAATTAAAATGGAATTTTAATTGAATTTTTATTATTTAGAAGAGTCCTCAAAACATAAAACTCTCTAAGAGTCCTCGGAACATAAAACTCTCTAGTAAAATAATATTTTTAGAAATCCGACCGTCCGATCAAGCTGAATGTTTGTCAGAAGTCCTGTCTCGCTGTTCGCTACAACATATTAAAATTTCAAGTGATACCAACGGTCCGATCGTCCGGAATAAATTTTTTAGTGTTTGTATCTGATTAGAACTCTTTTCTTAATCAAACACTTAATCATTTATATATCAACAAATTCGTGGCTTGGCTTTTCAAATCACTTTTTCTCAAACTTTTCAACCAGAAGACCTCTCCAAAATTACTCCCTTTCATCTACAAACCATAGCCCCAAACCTATTCAAGATTTCAACCTTAGATTAGAAAGCTTATTTGGTGTTTTCTCGAGTTTGGGCTAGAACATGATTTGATTATTTTCGCGAGAAGAACGTGATGGTGTGAATAGATTTTGTGGCTATAATTATTTAATGATTCATATCATGATGTTGAGGTATGGGGTTTTACAAAATATGCTCCTGAAATCTCGCGAGTGTTTATTCCGTTGAATTCTTGTAAATTGAACTCATATTTTGAATTGTTAAATTCTTGGAAATCTGGAAAATAATTGTTGGAATTATTTTCTTTCATGAGGTATTATTCATGTTGTTTTTAGCACGCTGTCATGAGATTTTAATATGGCACTGATGTTGGGCACCCGCAAAGACTCCTTTTTCGGCTACTTGATAAAGTATGGCGCGGTATGGTGAGGCCTGGTGACTCCGGTTAATGTGTTGTTGAGAAATTTATTGATAAAATGCTATTGAGATTTGCATTATTTGATTTGAGTATTTGTAGTCGTATTGTTGCGCTTTGTTCATCGCTAACATCTTTGTTGAGCATATTCCTGTCGTATTGTGTACTTCCCCATCTTTTTCTTAGTTGGCAGGTGAGTACGAATTTGAGTGCTATGGACCAATTGGGATGATTTTAGCGAGGATTAATTGGGAAGAATTTTTAATACAAGAGATGAGAAGACTTGTATTTATTTTGATGTATAGATTATTTGGAGATTTATTTTATTTTCGAGATAGTTGGATTGTTGTAATTATTTCGAGAGATTTGTTGTATTAATTTGAAGATGAGAATAGTGGTTTCTTGTTTTATTGTGGGATTTAGATGATCTATACCTTGTTATTTGTGGATTAGTTTAGTTTTATCGATACTAGAGCTCCGTTCGCTCTCCCCGGGGGGACGGGGTGTTACAGAATGGTATCAGAGCTTAGGTATACGACCACCCTCGGGTCTTGGGTTTTTGGATCTGTTGCGTTTTTGTGGCGCGTATTTTGGAGATAGAAATTTTAGAGTATCGTTTCGTATTAAGCATCTAGATTAGATGTGAGGAAATTATTTTGGAGACGAGATTATTTTTGGAGATTGTTGGCCTGATTTTTGAGAGTTAGGTATTCGGCGAATTTCGAGGGCGAAATTTCATTGTTAGTGGGGAAGTGTAACAACTCGCGTAATTTTTGGGGTATTTTCGAAATAAAGAGGAAAAATAAATTTTGAGATAAAATTATTTGTATTGCTCAAATATGTTGGTTATTATTTTTAAAGGCGAGAATTTCAAACGATTTCAATATCGGAATTAAAATGGAGTTTTAATTGAATTTTTATTATTTAGAAGAGTCCTCGAAACATAAAACTCTCTAAGAGTCCTCGAAACATAAAACTCTCTAGTAAAAATGATATTTTTAGAAATCCGACCGTCCGATCAAGCTGAATTTTTGTCAGAAATCCTGTCTCGCCGTTCGCTACAAGATACTAAAATTTCAAGCGATTCCAACGGTCCGATCGTCCAGAATAAAATTTTTAGTGTTTGTATCTGATTAGAACTCTTTTCTTAATCAAACACTTAATTATTTATATATCAACAAATTCGTGGCTTGGCTTTTCAAATCACTTTTTCTCAAACTTTGCAACCAGAAGACCTCTCCAAAATTACTCCCTTTCATCTACAAACCATAGCCCCAAACCTATTCAAGATTTCAATCTTAGATTAGAAAGCTTATTTGGTGTTTTCTCGAGTTTGGGCTAGAACATGATTTGATTATTTTCGCGAGAAGAACGTGATGGTGTGAATAGATTTTGAGGCTATAATTATTTGATGATTCATATCATGATGTTGAGGTATGGAGTTTTACACAATATGCTCCTAAAATCTTGCGAGTGTTTATTCCGTTGAATTCTTGTTAATTGAACTCATATTTCGAATTGTTAAATTCTTGGAAATCTGGAAAAATAATTGTTGGAATTATTTTCATTCATGAGGTATTATTCATGTTGTTTTTAGCACGCTATCATGAGATTTTAATATGGCACTGATGTTGGGCACCCGCCAAGACTCCTTTTCCGGCTACTTGATAAAGTATGGCGCGGTATGGTGAGGCCTGGTGACTCCGGTTAATGTGTTGTTGAGAAATTTAATTATAAAATGCTATTGAGATTTGCATTATTTGATTTGAGTATTTGTAGTCGTATTGTTGCGCTTTGTTCATCGCTAACATCTTTGTTGAGCATATTCCTGTCGTATTGTGTACTTCCCCATCTTTTTCTTAGTTGGCAGGTGAGCACGGATTTGAGTGCTATGGACCAATTGGGATGATTTTAGCGAGGATTAATTGGGAAGAATTTTTAATACAAGAGATGAGAAGACTTGTATTTATTTTGATGTATAGAGCATTTGGAGATTTATTTTATTTTCGAGATAGTTGGATTGTTGTAATTATTTCGAGAGATTTGTTGTATTAATTTGAAGACGAGAATAGTGGTTTCTTATTTTATTGTGGGATTTAGATGCTCTATACCTTGTTATTTTTGAATTAGTTTAGTTTTATCGATAGTAGCGCTCCGTTCGCTCTCCCCGGGCGGGGGGTGTTACACTGAATAACCGAGAGGATAAGTGTGCCCGACCGTTCCTCGGGGCTTTGTTGTGTTGAAGAATATCGTATCGATCGTTCGTCAAGCTGGATATAATCAAGAATTATCTTTCCCATATAGCTCCATGTAATATATCGTTCCTCGGGACACACTTGTTCGCCGACCATGCATGGTGGTTCCTGGATGCTATGAAAAACTCCATATAGTTCGTCCATCTGAAGAAATTGATATGAGTTCAAAGCATCTTCGTGTAGACATGCGTTAATTTGATATGGCATTCAGGAAACGCTGTTCCTCTGGAGTAATATCTTAGTGCTGATGAAGCCCTTTCGATGTCGGCAAGAGAAATTTCATTACCCAGTGATCGCCGATCACCATAGGTTGTCCGACGATGTTTGTTGATACATTCAGGGTGGTCTAGTGTTGCTCCCAACACATTCTGTTCGTTGCACATGAAAGAACGTTGACCAGTAGGGGAAGAACCGAATGTCGATCGATGATGATTGGATATAAGATTAGAAAGAATATTTGGGCACTTGGTTGTGACAACCCCAATTCGTAGGTCAGTGGGCCAAAAATTCTTAAGTCAGTAGACCACGAATTGGGTTGGTGGAGATGAGATGTGAGTCATCCATAAACCACGAGATCGATGGTTGGAGTGGATAAAGAGAAGTTCGGTGATGCTCGACTTCAATCCTTAGGAACCACGGTTGATTGTGACCTTGCTGGATATGTGAATTCCTACATGCTCGATTCGTTCTTATTGATAAATATAGTTAATCGTTGCACTCGATACTGCTTTATTTATTATTAGACCTTTTTTATACATACTGCCCAACTTACCATTCGCCGAGGTTAAATTGAATAAGAATTGCATTGCCCAACTGTCCATTGGAGCTTGAGACATGATCACATAATGTTGACTATCCATCGAAGCTGAGGATCCGTCGAGGCAAAATTGTGAAGGATCTAGTAAATATTGCAAACGATCCATGCTCAAGCATGTGTCGGAGAAGTGATAAGATAAATAATGCCTGAGAAGTCGTCAAGGCAAGATTATCAAGGACCGAGCAGATATTACTAACGATCCTGCAATGTTAGTGGAGAGTAGATTTCCAGATTAAATAAATGATGCCTGAATGCCTGTCGAGGCAAAACTTATAGAGGATCTGGTAGATATTGCGAGTGATCCATGCTCGAGCATCCGTCGAGGTAAAAAGGACCAAGCAGATATTACGAACGATCCTGCAGTGTTAGTGAAAACTAAATTTCCAAACCATTTATTAGTATTGAATGACAATAATAAATGTAATTTCGATCATTAATTGACTGTGACCACCATCTGTCGGGACTGAATATAAGAATTATCCCGACTAACCATTTTTTTGGGATAAAATGCGACATGTGTGGCAAATATCTTCGGGACTAAATATATAGAAATATTTTTCCGATCACTCGTCGGGACGAATGTTGAATATGCCTGATCTTCCTTCAGGTTAAGAATCATAGAGCCAGATGATAAATAGTCGCTAGTCTGTCGGAGCTAAGCTATGCAGTACCGAGTAAATACAGTAAATGATTTGTTCTCGAGTATTTGTCGGAGCCTTAATAAAATTTCCAAGAGCTTAAGATTGTGGTCGATCACTCGTCGGGATCGAATCTTGCACCCGTGGAAGTTAATAAATTGCTCAAACATCTATTGAGGCTAAATCAAATAGAAATTATCATGCGATTCGCTTATTCAGTCAAGGAATATATGATGTGTATCTGCTCAATCATGTGTCGAGGAAAAGATTCATAGTATTGAATGAATGAAATGAATGATCCCATAATTTTTATGATAAAAATCTCATGAGGATGGCCGTGCCCGAGCATCTGTCGGAGCTACGCTAAGTATTAGTAAAAAATATTACACCGACCATCCATTGGTATAACCAATAATAGCTAGACGATAATATTTAAAATTAAATGATCGAATACATGACATGAGTGCGCCTCACTATTTATGTGAACAAAATAATTATAATAAAGTCGGATAAAAGATGAAAAATTTGTCAAATATATCCAGATGTACGACATAGGAGTTAATTTGGAATACTGCAAATAGCTCTAAGCAAAAACTCAATTGTAAGTTGGTTTCAAAAAATTATTTTCACAGAAAATTTTGTAGTGACAATTGCAATTGTGAAGTATAAAGTATAGATAACCCACTGCTAAAAAATTTATGAGGATAAAAATTGTGAGCATAATTTGTGAGAAAATAAAATATTATGAGATAAAAACGAACAATGCACAAATAAATGTGCGTATCCATCAATTGGGGCTATGCTAAATATAAGAATTATCCTGACCAACCATCCATTGGGGAAAAAATGAGGCTTATGCGGTAGATATTTTTGGGACTAAATACATGAAAATATTTTAACCGAGGTAAATCTTGAATATGCCTGACCGTCCTTCAGGTTAAGAATTATAAAACCCGAGCATCAGTCGGAGTAATAATAATTTTGCCCAGGCATTTTTTGGGACTAAAGTGTTGTAGCATGCTTAACTATCCGTTGGAGCATGAATAAAATAAGTGGGTTCTGGCTAGTCCGTCGAGGTAAATATGTACAGTAACGAGTAGATATAGCGAGCTATGCGTGCTCGAGTGTCTGTCGGAGCATTGATAAGATTTTTCAAGAGCTTAAGGTTGTGGCCGAACATCCGTCTGGACTGAATCTTATACATGTGGAAGTTAATAAATTGTCTGACCATCTATTGAGGATAAATCAATTAGAAGTTATCATGAGAATGAGTTGTTCAACAAAGAATATATGATATGCATCCTCTCGGCCATGTGTCGAGGAAATAATTCATAGTAGTGTATGAATGTAATGAATGATCTAATAATTTTTATGATAAAATCTCACGGGGGTGGCCATGCTCGAGCATCCGTCAGGGCTGAACTAAATAACCAATAATATCCTTCTGGTGAGATTAAATTGTTGTAGCTAGACAATAATATCGAAAATTAAATGATCGAATAAGTGACATGAGTGCTATAGAAGTGCACCTCGCGATTTATGTGAACGAAATAATTGTAATAAAGTCGCATAAAAAGTGCCATTTAAAATCATTGTTGGATCTACAATGTGATAATAAAAATCATAAGCGTGGTGCATTAAATAAAGATCATGGTATAAGTTGGAGAGAACTGAGTAGTGCAAAATTTGTCAAATATCTCCAATTCTGTATTTTTTTCAAAATTCTTTGAACTCCGGGCAAATACCCTAAGAAAAAATTCATCTTTATAAAAAGATGTTAAGAATGAAAGCATAGGGAGGTTTTGTCCCTTTTTAAAACATATGAAGCATGCTGAATTGATGTTGTCCTCATCTCTTCTGCCGACCAGTGACCGATCAAGAAAAAGGAGGTCGGCATGGATCAAAAAATTATAAGGTCGTAGACCAAAGATCTCGTTATTACTCGGCTGGCAAATAATTCGCCGAATATCTTCCCTCTGACCACTTAATCGTCGTGCAACGGCTACCGACCACCAGGGGTGATCCGGTGACGTAGTGTTCACCGATCACGATGAGCTATCCGGCGATGTTCCTGTTCTTCGCATATGAATGCCGTTTAGCAGGGGAGGAGAGTAACCAGAATGGAGACGAGGGAGCTCGCTGATGCTCAATTGGTGCTATATGAATTTTCCGAGGTCTTCTAACAAGGACATGACATTGGGTGGTTTAATTTCTGTAATCAAATTGAATTCTACCTCCGTGGGTTGGTAACAACGGCCAAACCTAAAATTTGTTTTTCACAAAAATAAAAGAGCGGAATCAGATGGTGTTCAGCCTTGTTCGCGGGTTTCACTCCCGAAATCTATGCTTGGCCTGATGTGTGATGATGGTGGTTGCAAACTGGTCACTGACCACCTAGGGTTCCCCGGTAATCATAGTTGAGCTCCTCATCTTCGCATTGCGTGAGTCGACTAACAAGGGCGGAGTTGTCGCAGAAACGTGTGGAAGACGTTCTTGAATTTGACTCAGATTGGTCGATTTTTAACCAGGCTAGAGAGGAGCGTAATATGGTCAGTGAGACAGGATAATTCTTGTTGGTTCTGGGCTGCAAATAGCCCACAGGTCGGGAGTCGTAGATGACCATAAGATTTCTTGGTTTCTTCATCACGAATGGAGGTTGAAATCTTTTTATTTTTTTGGAAAACATTTATTATTAAAAGAAACTGATCAGATGTGTTTATGGGGATACAATCCATGTTCTTGATGATGAGAGAGAACCATTCTAAATGTTTATCTCTTGCCACAAAATCTGGGCTATGGGATTCATAATAAATGATGTAACCCAATAACTGAACGTGTCCTGCCCAAAAAAATCTTAATAAAGTTCGTATTTTGAAGGGTTCAAACATAATTCATGGTTATGAAACTTGTAGTTATGCAGATTCGTCAATAAAAATTCAATACAAGGTTTATGAATATAAACATAGGAGAATGATGATTGCAGGAAAAGGTATTTGCACAAAATATAATTATTTATATGCAAATAAAGGAAAAACTTAGCTCTTGATGGGGTTTCTTGTGTGTAAGCCATTGCATTACAACGTAAATCTTCGCCTTGTCAACTAGAAGGAAATACTTTTTGTGTCATTTTCCATAGATGACGCCAATTGTGATGTGAAAAAATCAACCCGCAGGGGGGTGTCCATTCACCATGATGGATGTATAAAAATAAATATGAGAGAGACAAAGATTTATGTGGTTCGACCGTGAATGATCTACGTCTACGGGGCTGCTACTATGATCCATTAGAATAATGAGAGAGTTTACATGAATGTGTTTCTTTAGCTTTTGAGCCCCCTTTCACAATGGGGGGTGTCCCCTTTATATAGAGTTAGGGGTTACATAAGGGTTATATTTGGATGAGTCCCCTCTTCGCAGAGTTTAAGTCACGATCAAATATTGTTCCTTAGTCTTCTACTTTATCAAGGACTCTTGGTTGTCCTTATCGTGTGGGAGCCCATGCTGGTCACCATCTTGACTGGTGTGCTTGCCACGTGTCCTGCTATTTAGGTAGGTATATTTATTTCCCTCATAATTAGTATCATCATAAGAATATTTACAATCCAAAGAATAATTTAACGTAACTCAATTTCTAAGCATCATATGATCTCATTCAAAACATTTATCATAAATGAAGTTCATCTAAACTCATCTTAAGATATTTAACATATCCAAATCATAGCCCAGCCATACTTTAATTTATTTTTGGTAATCCAATCCTTATCATATTATGTTTCCAATAGAAAAGATGACACATCATTTCAAGTCTTCAGGAGCAAGATATGCTCATTTCTTTACCACATAGTAAACCTTCCTTATAGGCTCCTCTATCATTCAATCAAATTCTAGGAATTTTCATAGTTTTTCTACAAACTAACTTTATATGATCTTACACCCAATTTCAATAAACATATTGAATGGTACGAAATTAAAGTTTTGTAATTTTTAGGGTGTGTTTTCCATGTCAAGCAAAACTTCAAACACCTCATATGCATGCTTACACTTTTGGGGCAAATTCTATACCTGAACTTCAAACTATCACCTAAGATTAATTTCTTAGTATTTTTATATAATTTTCTGACATAATATACATATGTGAGTTTATTTTAATCTCCAACTATAATTACTCAATTCGAGTAAGTATACAAAAAGATATAGGAGTTTGAATACAGAAGGATTCCAATCGAAGCAATATTAAGAGTTTATACATTCAACTTTCTTTAAACTCATACCTACCCATACATATACATCAAAGCATGAAAGTGTAATTAAAAATTGATAATTTATATCATTTAAATTGGTAATACAATAAAAATAATAAGATTTATGTATAGAATTACCTTAGGGACTTTAATGTAGTTTTCTATTGATTTTTCTAAACTTTCCGACTCTCTTTCCTCAAGCTAAACTTTCCAAAGATGAACCATGGATGAATTTGATGAATAAAGGGGATGATTCTAAGGGTTATAAGTTGGTCAAACCCACCTCCCTTTTCAACAAATCAAAAAAAAACATTTGTTGTACTAATAAGATAAAATACCACTTAACGAATGGACAAACTTGCCCTTGCTTCGTAATTTTAGCATAACTCCTTACTCGGACCTATGTTTTACACAACGTTTGTTATGTTACAAACTTAACTCACATAACTACAACTATATATCTTTCACCTCAACTCAATTGTTATATTACAAGGGTCAAAAGTAGTCTCCAATATGAACATTCCTTTCGAAAACTTCAAAATTTTATGTTTGTAGTCAATTCGACATTTCATTATTTTTGAAGGTAGGATTAGACTAAACATAATGAATTAACATTAAATAAACTAATAATATCCATATCTCATAAGTTAAGCATGATTTATTATAATTATATCTGGGTTGTCACAACTTCCCCCCCTAGAAAATTTTGTCCCCTAAATTTAGGATGAATTTTACTTACCAAACAATTGGGGATACTATTTCCTCATGTTATTTTCCCTTTTCCCAAGTTGCTTATTTAATTTAATGGATCCTCCACAACACTTTAACTATGAGACTAACTTTATTCCCTAATACTTTCTCCTTACGATCAAGAATTTCCACTGGTTCCTCGATGTACGATAAATCTTCTTTCATAATATCTTCAATTTTTTTTATCATTTACATGTAAGGATAATCGTCTAATGATTTCTTATCAATGAAAAAAAATTCCCAACTCATATATTACTTCATACCTTTATATACGTATGTCGAACATTCATATATAATAGATTATCAGTTGTATCATCATATATTCACAATGAGTTAACATTATTAGTGAATCTAGTATCATTATTTACGTCCCTCCCTTGATTCATATTGTCTACCCATATCATCATGTAATATTTCAAATCATAATTATTCTATTAAAAGACTAGTTTCTTATACTTTATCTCTCCAACTTCCACTCAATATCTCAAACCATATATATTATATTACCAGACTAGCTTATTACACATCGTATTTACATCGCCCATTCAATACCAAATACATGTGTTTGACTTTAACTACTATCCGCATCATTTCTGAAGTTTACAATTTTGTAAAATATCGTCCTCACAATTTCTTAATCTAAATATAGCCTCACTACTTTTCAAATATCGAAACTGAACAATCATTCACTAAATGCTTGTCCTGAACCAAGATTTCATAATCACGTTCATATATATTGTGCAATTATGTACTATGAATTCAATATAACTTATCACTATATTCCTTTTTTTAGCATCGTTTGATTATTCTTTAACTAAATGTACAATGAACTTAACAAGTCATTTATCCAACACAATAACTTTATAATCATAATATTACCCCAATCGTTATTAACATGATAGTCTTATGTAACATCATTAATACACTCATCTTACTCGTTTGATAACATGGATGTTAAACGTAACATCACCACGTAAAAATTTAATCATACTTACTAACCCCATAATACTTCTCTATCTATTATATGTCGTATTTCTTTCAAATGACCTGTACAAATACCTTAATGTATCACATTAAGGTATCTCACATAGCACATTATCCTTACACATACTCCTTGGTGACTCCGTATAATGTCAATCATATTCATTATATGTAATACTATTAGTGATAACACGTACCTACAATGAAAAATACAACTCAATATCCCCCCAACTAGTTGTTGATATTCAAATCCAAGTAGAATCTTTCTCATATTCATACATTATTCCTTATTCGTCATCAGTTAAGGTTTAGATCTCATTTATTTATTAAATGTGAAAATCTCATTTAGCCCGATTATATTTTATCACAAAGCCATCACACCCCATCATACTTCATTTATATTTCACCATATCCACATCCCATTAGGTTTTGTTGATATTGAGTATAAGCATACACTCGCCCCCTTTTTTCTTATTTAATAATGCCTACTTAGTTATCGTATATACTAGATATTAATAATTTTTCACCCTTTGTTCCTAAATACATCTTCAATTCTCATAACTAATTCTTACCTTTCATCTGATAAGAAATTGATTGCCCTAATACACAACACATTCTCTTAAAAGGATTCCTTAATATTTTAAAATTCTAACTCTTTAGCACTTTATCTCAACTTTACTATTCGTATAAGCATCCAAAAACATCATAAGAGTAAATATCTACTACATATACTCATACTATTATAGAAGTACATCTCAACTCTCATTACTCTTTTCTTATACTTATCATAATTCATTATGAACCCACGTTCGTATTAATTGTGATGTATTATATTTCAGACCATTTTACATATTAAATTTAAACATATACAACGACTAATCTTCTCATTTCCCCTTTACTATGTGAATATTCATTTTATCTAATGATTTAAGTCTCATCACACTCATGTAATAGTAATTCTCCTGACTTCTCACCCTTTAATAGAATATGGGTTCCCATACCTCACTCTCCCATATAAATGAAGCGTGCGCTAATTCATGGCTTAATAAGTGGCATGACTCAAGTACACATATACTAGTATAGGAAGAGATCACTTTCCAAACTTCACAATTTTCGTATACCACACTTTGTCTTTTAATTTCAGTGACATGTTTGTCCATACCATAAATAAAAAAATGCAATGATTCATATTAAAATACATGTATTCACTTTCATCCCCGAATAAACCTTAACAACTTATTTCATTTCCTGCAAAATTCTTACGTTTCATATCCCATATAACAATATATATGTATAACTGACAGATGTTAGTCAATAAATCCAATTTAAAATTTAAGAACAAACCTTTCATGTCCATGTCTTGAGAATCCAACATGCTTATTTGTATCTAATAAAATCGAATACTTATGACTCAAAACAAGTTATATGTTCACTGCCAAACCTAGGCACTTTTAACTCCAAAACCTCTAAAACCTAGTCTATGATACCAAAGTTGACACACCCCAACCCAGTTACTTATCATTAAGTTTGAAAGTCAAAGTGAGTGAAACCATAATTGCCTTAACCAAACCATAAACACGAGTATCCTTTTTAAGTTATTAACATGAATCTATAAAACTAAAAACTTTTCATAAATTTTAAAGTAATTATGCGTATTCAAACTTACTGAAATGATAAGTAGACTTAAATTATCCCATTTACGTTATACCAAAATCATGATTTTATACATACCTTGCTAACCCCACCTGACCTCCTATATTTGGCAGTGACATCCCCTTACCTGAAAACATAAACATTTGAAACCGTGAGAAAAATAGCTCAGCGAATGCATCACTACTATACTATTGCATAAAATTAAATGCAATAAATCATATCCCTATGATGGCACATATATACTTATCCGACTCATTCCTAAAGAATGACCAAATTTCCAGCTCATTCATAAGAATGACATAATTTCTGACTCATTCATAAAGAATGATCAACTTTTCGAATCATGATTCACATATCCTGTCTGCAATAGACAATTCTCTAGCATTCCAGGTCGGGGAGTAACCTTCCATTTCGATAAATCGAAATGAAAAGTTTCATATTCATAATATCGTGATCATATCCATAACCATGCATAAATACATTTTACCAGTGAGTAATATTTTGACTATATCTATAGCCATGTATAAATGTATCTTACCAGTGAGTACACTCGCCTTGGCCACTTAATGAGTTTTTCCTTTGTCTTTATCTAACACTTGTTCAATTAGCTCTCCTTCTGTTCCTATCATTCTTACAATATTAGTATCATCATAAGAATATTTACAATCCAAAAAATAACTTAAACATAACTCAATTTCTAAGCATCATATGATCTCCATGTTAAGATATTTAACATATTCAAATCATAGCCCAGACATAATTTACTTTATTCTTGGTAATCCAATCCTTATCATATTAAGTTTTCAATACAAAAGATGAAACATCATATCAAGTCTTCTAGAGCAAGATATGCCCATTTCCTTACCACATAGTAAACCTGCCCTATAGGCTCCTCTATCGTTCAGTCAACTTTCAGATATTTTCATATTTTTTCTACATCACAACTTTGTATGATATTACACCCAATTTCAATAAACATATTTAATAATACAAAATTAAAGTTTTGTAATTTTTAGAGTTCATTTGCTATGTTAAGCAAAACGTCAAAAACTTGGTTTGCATGAATACAATTTTTGGCCAGATTCTATACCTGAACTTCAAACTATCACTCGAGATTCATTTCTTGGTATTTTTACATAATTCTTGGATATGATATACATATATGAGTATATTTTAATCTTCAAATGGAATTATTCTATTCAAGTAAGTATACAAAAAGATATAGGAGTTTGAATACACAAGGTTTCCAATCGAAGTAATATAAAGGGTTTACACCTTTAACTTTATTTAAACTCATACCTACCCATACATATACATCAAGGCATGAAAGTTTAATTAACAATTGATGATTTCTATCATTTAAATCATCAAATATGAAAAATATTAAGATTTATGGATAGAATTACCTTAGGGACTTTTGTGTAATTTCCTATTGATTTTTCTCAATTTTCTTCCTCACTTTCTTCTTCCTGAACTTCTTGACTCTCTTTCCTCAAGCAAAACTCTCTAAAACTGAACCATGGTTGAATTTTATGAAGAAAATGGATGATTTTAAAGGTTATAAGTCATCCAAACCCACCTCCCTTTCCAACCAATCAAAGCAAACCATTTGTTGTACTAATAAGACAAAATACCACTTAACGAATGGACAAATTTTCCCTTGCTTCATAATTTGAGCATAACTCCTTACTCGGACCTCTGTTTTACACAAAATTTATTGTGTTACATACTTAACTCACATATCTACAACTATCTAGTTTTTACCACAAGTTAATTGTTATAATATAAGGGTCAAAACTAGTCTCCAACATGAACATTCCTAGCGAAAACTTCAAAATTTTATGTTTGTCGTCAATTCGATATTTCTTGATTTTTCAATGTAGGATTAGACTAAACCTAATAACTTAACATTATATACACTATCAACACATTATCCATATCTCATACGGTAAACACTATTTAAACATAATATATCATAATTATATCCGGGTTGTCACAAAAAATGACAAAAATAGGGTTTTGAGGGCCTAAAGAGTCTCGTATGGACGAAAAATACCTTTCATCATTGCCAAAGGTCATGAGTAACGATTGTTGGTCCATTTCAAATTGACCCACAAAGTTTCAGGTTGATTGGATACTAAAATTTTGAAAAAACACTATTTAATGCGGAAAAATCGCAAAAACTGTTTTAGCCTGTTTTGGGTGTAATCGACATATTTTATCCGAATAATTTCAAAACAGTTTTATATTCATATCAGAATCGTTATTATGATTTTTCATGTCACATATGAGATAAAAACATGATGAACATTAATGGAACATATTAGGGTTCACAAATATGATGAAACAACTTTGAAATATTGTTTTTCTACCTAATTGTTTTTTTTATTTGTCTGTTTTAAGCATATTGTTTTTCTGATTTCTCCGTTTTAGACATACTTTTTTTTCTTTTGATTTTTCGAAGCTTACATAAATCGTTTATACTACGAGCAATATTCGTAATGAAAAGCATGAGATTGTAAACCAAAGGATCTGATACTGCATGTTATACATATACTGTTTTGGTTCTAGCATGATAATACAAAATAGAATTTTCTCCTTAATAGAATTTCTGATACCACATGTTATACAAAATAGAATTTCTACTTAATCTAAGAAATTCAATATTCATGCATTTACATATTAAATTGCTTATAAATTAAATATGTAGAACATACCTTTGTCCATTGCATAGAGAATAAGGTGATGTTGTTTGTCCCTAGTTTAGTGCTCCTAAGTTGCTTAAAAATAGCCCCGAAAATGCTTAAAAATTGCCCCACAATATAAGGGAAAAAATATGATTTTTTAGAATTTTGAATTTTCTCCTTCTGCCCAATATAATTTACGTGTTAAAGTGTGCTAATGATGGAATTGGCCTATTGATTATATGTTTGATGAAGGGACGAAACTGCCCTTGTCCCATAAGATAACTTCCCATCAAAGTGGGCCAAAAATAAAGGAAAAAATTTCCCCCTAATTTTTTACTACCCAACTTCCACTAATTCAAATAAATTTTTACTTATTAAGAACCATAATGAGTGGGATATTAATTAATTTTGAAATTACCTTTTAATCAGTTAATTTCCAACATGGATTAGACCCTTTTTGGCGTGCGCGGGGGGGTGGGGGGTGGGGGGGGGGGGTAGGGGAGGGGTATGTGTGTGTGTTACCATTTTGGCATTCCAATAACTATCTAATATGATCATGTTTAGGGTTCAATTTCATGTCTAGTATTGAAATATTAAAAAGGCAATTTTTATTATGGATACTTGCTCTAATCATTCACTCTAAGGTCGCACGCCAACATTTTTTTATGGGATAATACATGACTAGTCTTACTTATCGGGTAAAAAATACATCAAACCCTATTAACTTTTTTTTAATGCACAAAATCTTTTTTCATTATAGAATACATATATTTATACAAATGTACCCTCGCATATACCAATTTTAAACCCAATTACTCTCTTTCTCTAAAAACAAACACATAACCCCACACTCTCTCTCTCTCTCTCTCTTGCAGCTCCACCTCCACTGTCACTCTCATCCCTCCCCACCCCACCCTATCGGAGACTCACCGGAGGCCGTCGTACTTCTCATCGGAGTGTTTCTCTCTCTCTCTCTCTCTCTCTCTCTCCATCTATTTCTTTGTCTGTTATGGTCCGCGCCAGCAGCACCATCGCCTAAGCTGAAGAAGAAGAGTTTTCGCTAAAAAAAATGGAGGTTTTACACAAACAATAAATTCATCTGTTTCGATTTTTTCGTCAATAGGGTGTTGTTTGATAGATTTTGACGAATAAATTCAAATATATAAATTTTGTGAATTTTGGATTTGATGATTTAAAGTTATGAACTTTTAAAGATTTGGTGATTTTTTTTACAAAAAACGAGGTAACAACTGTCAAAGATTTTTGGAGAGTGTATTTATCATATTTATCATTTTAATAATAGAATATTTACACCATTAACCCAGTTAAAGGATCTCTTGGCTCATTGACCAAATGAATGAGACTTAACTATTACCTATTGTAATATGTATTTTTGAAATAGGATAACAAACATTTTATTTATAATTTTAGTCTCTATTGTTGAATGAAACCGCTGGCGCGAACCCATATTCATAAAACGTCAATCAATTACAGCATGTTACGTGTTCTTTTAATTTAAAAATAAAAACTAAAAATAAAAATAAAATATTTATTATCTTATATCCATAATTACTATTATCTTAAGCCTTTAAAAGTACATAATCTATTTATTATTGAGCAATTTACAATTAGGTCCCTTGGTAACAATTTTTAAATATTTAAGAACAATTTACAATTAGGTCCATTTGTTATGCCACTAGCGTGGACTTTTACAAGAAGAGAATTAGTGGACCTAAATGTTTAAAATTTGCCAAAATTCCTTTCGTATTTAAAATTTATTCGTGAGGGACCTAAGAGTACTTTCCGCTTTATTATTTGTCTTCCTTTCCTCTATTTAGGATTGAGGTGTCATGGACACATTTTTCACTTGTCGCGTGCAATTTTTTTTTAGAGAAGAAAAAAGGGTGGTGCTAAAACCACCCGTAAAATTCTCTCCAACGCCATTCAATGCATGACATGCATTCTACATCATGTTTAAAAGACATTAATTTGGATATTAATTTTCTACTTTAGAATTATACTTTCTCGTCCAACCATTGTTTGGAATGTTCTAAAATTTATCAAGGGTCAAGTTAAGCACATTTATCTGGTTTTCTTCCATGTGTCTTCTATTGTCAATCACCATGCACTTAAGCTTCAAGCTTTCTACATCTTTATGTGCTGCAAATATCCATATGTTAGTATTATAAAAGGTTGTTACATGATCCAGATGGTATGGATAGGTATCTTGATATGCGAGTTACTTTAAATCACCTGGTGATATCACGAACCTTATTTAACAATCCATCTCACTGAGAGATGCAATCAATGATTGAATTAGTAATATAAGCGTTCGAGAACTGTATGTAATTACAATAGATACAAGTAGATTTACTATCATAACTTTTGTTCTTAGTGAAAATCAGAAGCAGAAACACTTTGCTGGAAGTTCCCCTGTTGCTCTGATTTTATTTCCCTTGTCCTTAACCTTAAACTCTTCATTTCTTCGATTTTCCTCGGCTTGTGCTCTTGCCCCTCCTGCAATCTGATCGATAGTTTCCACCTTACTACGATAATGTAGCAAGGCTTTAGCTTTTTTCTTCTCCGATTTAGCCTGCAGCTTCAATAAGTAGGTTGTCATGAAAAATGAGCCAAATCTTTTAATACTTGGGTCATGAGCCTTTTTTTTTTTTGCTTTTTTGGAATTGTAAATTGGTAAAATTCACATATAAAGTTTGAGTTTTAAGAAACGAGTTGATATGTTGTTGAGAAGGACTAAAGCTCGAATTAAAGGACGGATAAATGTGCATTAAACTAGAAGTTAGAAATTAGAAAAACCTGTTTTTTTTCCATCTTGCGTCTAGCTTTAGCCTTCTTCTTGCTCTCCCAGTTAAGTATTGTAGCATTTAACTTCTCATGCCTGCAATTTCTGTCATTAGTAGAATAAAATGTATTGGAAAGTGTTATAGGTAAACTCTATGAGACCTTTGACTCAAGAAGACTATTTTAAAACATAATGAAAGCTATTAAATCATTGCGAGTCACTGATTGTCTTGGTGCTAATGCATTTGTGAGAAGTTGAGGTGTCAATAATTGAAGATATACATGGTTAATACTAATGAATGGCTCATTATGAAATGAAAGAACAATTTTGTACAAGTTGAGGGTGCCCAAAGGAGACAAAACACGGCTGCCTTGATTCATTCAAAAGTACGGTGCTAGAGAGTTATGAATGTAAGAGAAAGATTTATGCAGTCAAATTAAAATTTAATACAGGTTTTGCTGTTTTGACATACACTAAAGATATCTCGAAATGAATTAAGTACCGTTCATTGATTTTAGCCATCTGAGCTTTCTCCCAACCATCTGCCTTAGCATCGTGAATTCCTGGTTTTGTTGATTTTTGGTTGTTGATTTCAGCTGGTTTGGATGTGGGTTGTTTGGTGGGTGGAAGATCAGGCTTTGGCATTGCACTTTCAGGTTTTGTACTATCAGTCCTCTTTGGATTCCCATCTGCAAAAGTAGGAGTTTTCTTGATGAATGGGTTCGAATCAACAGTTGATTGGGGCATTCCTTTTTCAAATTTTGTACTGCCAGTGTTGTTCAACTTATTATCTAGAGCAGTTGCAGTCCTCTTGATAAATGGGGCAGGGTCAAGGATCATCTCAGGTTTCTTATCTGGAAATTCATCTCAAAGAGATCGATTTATCAGTATAAATATATAAAATATTATAGAAACACATATTTGCTTCATAACATTATCGATAAGAATAGCTCTCTCTGTATCCTTTACCTGAGAATTTTCTGGATACTGTACGAGGTTCTGGCGCATGAGTTGTTCTATCTTCTGCTTTGCTCGTGATTTTGGCCGAAGAACTACCACGAACATCATTTATTTTATTTGGACTTGGGATGCGTGATTCTTCAAGGGACTTGATAGCAAAAGTAGCAGCTGCAACAGCTGTTGGGTACTCGTGGCCCTCCGCAAAATCATATTCCGAATTCATTTTCCAAGAAAGTTGTCTGCCGAACCAATTCTTCCTTTTTTTCTTCTCTGCAATCCCATTATTATGTCTGTTTAATTTCCTTTTGTACATGAACATAAGTGGTTCGAGGAAACTCGCGGATTAGGGCAACATTTAAAAGAGGGACTTTTTTCATACTAGCAAAAACAATTATATTCTATTATGATATTAGGATACATAAAAAGTTAATGTATTCTCATCTATGTAGCACGGACACGGATACGGATGTCGTGTCCGACACGACATGAACACTCCGACACGATAAATCTAAAAAAATCAGGACACGACACGATAGGGACACAGTATTAAATAAATATTTTTTATAATTATTTTTATATATAAAAAATATGAAATATCACATTAATACTAATCTCATAGTAAGAACAATATTAAACATATAAGCATTAAGAGTATTAAATCCATTATACACATCAAACATCACAATGATACTAAATCTCATACTAATAATAACAATCAAAATGCATACGGCTAATGCAATTTATTGAACAAGAGATTAAAAAAAAAAGAATAAATAGGTAAGAAAAAGGAGGAAAAAAAACATATGTTTCCTGTCCCTTTTTTTTAAAGTTATTATAAATTTATGCTAGTCGTGTCCCTTATGTGTCCCAGACGTATCTAACTATTTTTAAATGCCTTTTAAGCCTGACACGCCACGTGGCGTGTCGGACACGTGTCCCAGCTGTGTCCGTGTTCTTGGAGTATCAAACACTCATACGCAGCCTTCTGGGAAGTGTCCGTGCTTCGTAGATTCTGATTGACATTTTAAATTACTATTACCTAATTAACGTACCAAAGTGCTTTGCAGGTTGGATCAGTGTAAAATAACAAAAAGCGGGTTATCTTCAACAAAATCCTTTCTCCTACCTCTCTGTTTCTAATCACTAAATCCCAATTTGTACTCCTCGTTCTATATTTAACCCCCACCCTCTCTAACTACTCTTCGTTTTCTCCATCTTTCTCTCCTTGTTCCTTTCATTCTCGCTGAGCTTCTTTTTATGGCACTGATTTGTTACTCAGAACTCGATACCAAGTCAGATGTCAGTAAACGGTTATGTGTGAATAATAGACAGCAAAGAATGGTAGCTTGTGATTTCGAAACCAGGGGAAGTTTTTTTGGAGATATGAATGTGAATGAATATCGAGAAAAAAAATGAAGGTTGCATATCAACATTAGTATTTGACAATAACGAAGAAATTTATCAAAAAGTTGAAGTGGGTAAATTGGGAAATGAGGAAACGAAAGAAGATGAGTTTGAGAAATGAGAAGGAAGAGAAAGAGTGCCCGCATTGACGGCAGATGAAAGCTTTTAGTTAAGAAGGAAACTGTTTTATTATATTCAAATACTATAGTAAATGGGGATTTTACACAATAGTTTTTTGGGTGTCATGTATTTTTTTTAAATTGAATTAGGTCTTTTAAGTGTCATCAACAACTATGTAATCACCTCTAACCTTTCATTTTTCAAATGAGACTTGATTATATAAATGTTATAATATGACCAACAAATAAAAAATAAAACTATGAAACTAACTCCAAATGGATTTTTAAAATTGAGATTAAATATTTGTAATCCCTTTACACAAACCTTCTTCAAAGGTAACAATGAAATAGCATGTATATTCTTCTTATATTCTTTATGCATACAACCATGTAAAGTGTAAAATTACTCTTACTTTGAGAAACATTCACCTTATCCCATCAATATTTATCAAACCCATGCAATTCATCCACTAGGTGGGGTGAGTTTTTTAATTGTCTTGTCAACTAACTTTGGGTCGAGATTATAATTTTATCAATTAAACATACATTTCAATAAAAATTTAAAACATCTATCTAGTTGAATTTTAATTATATATTGTTCTCAAATCACACTCATTTACAAAATTAGATATCACCATGTCATTCACAATCCAAGAAAAATCAAATTTAAAAAATTGATATATCCAATTAAAAAAAACTATCAAGTTAAATTTATGAAATAACATGTAACTACCGAGGTACAATTTTCTTTATTTACTCAAAACACTTTAGTAATTCAATATATTTATCAAACAAAACACTTTACTTAACCCTTTTTTTCTTTTCTTAAACATTTTTTAATAAATAAATAACATTTTTTGGTTTTATATAAGAAACTATTTTTCTCTTTTTTTATCTCATTTTTCATTTGATTTTTTTATCTACTAAAATTATTGAAAAGTAATTTTTTTTCCTTTTTCATCCCCTTTTTTATCCATTAAAAACTATTTATTATTCTCTTTTTCGTCCTAGTTTTCCTATAAATATATGTTTTATTTTCTTTTTTCGTCTCTTTTTTTAATTAAAATATAAATCCCAGTATATATATATATATATATATATATATATATATATATATATATATATATATATATATATATATATATATATATATATATATATATATATATATATATATATATTTGTCTCTTTTTCCTCCCATGTTTTTTCATTTTTTTTCCTATTTTGTATTTACTATTTTTTTTATTTCTTTTTCGTCCTAGTTGTTATTTCTTAAAAAAAAACTAAAATACTGTTTTTGTCCCAATTTTTATAGATATAAGAAAATAAAAAAAGTTATTTTCTTTTTTTCCACATTATTTATTAACAAAATTAAAAGTATTTCTTTTGTTTTTTCCCTCCCAATTTTTATATATTGAAATAACAAAAGCTATTTTTTTCCTCTTTTTCCTTCCATTTAAAAATGATAAAACATGTTTTTGAATGGTCATGCGACTTACTCTAATTTATAAATACATGAGACGAGTCTCTAATAAAACTTTGAAATGGGACTAAAGCTTTTAAAAAATTATATTATATTTAAGAAAACTTATCCTACCTCAAGGAAAGAGAGATTATTGCATTGTATGCCGTTAGACTTGAACTACTATCAAGAGCGACAACTAACAGCGCTATCTTATTACTAAACTATCGGATGAGATGAATAATATGAACGCGGATGAAAAGCATGTAGAATTTGTCTGAAGCCTCTTAAATAATAGGATGCCTCCATTCTTTTCGTTTTTCTTGAGAAGTAAAATTTGAATGAGTTTTTGTGTACCTCCTTTGAAGGACTGAGTTTTTTGGGGTGGTATTCTTTGATCCCTGTTGCTGCTTGTCTCTTCTTTCTTTTCTTGTCCTACACCAGGAAATCTCACTCTGACAAAAGTATTACCCGGGTTAATCAGCCAAACATGAAATTAGGAAATTAATGTCATATAGCATGTCAACAAGAATTCACTGACACAAACTATTGTAATAAGTAAAATATTAGTAGTGGTAAATCCCTGTTAAGACTATGTTGCAAAGAGGTATGTTAGATCTTCACGATGACGTACCTTATTTGATTATAAAAATTCTCCATAATTTGAGACGGAGACTATCGTTAACTCTTTGTTAAAGAACAATGATTTGATAGTAGTCATGAGATGATGTTTATTTGAAGAAGAAATATAGGAAAGAAGGATGGTTTTGTTGAGGAGGTTGATGACAGGCTGTTACAAGGGATTAGGGGGCAAGCAAAGTTAAAATGCTTTGCATGGAAGGCCTGGTTTGGATCTTGGAACAGTGGAGAAAAAGTATTCTTTTCTTTCTAATGGCGTTGAAAATTGTACGGTCTTTTATGTATTCCCTTTCTTAGGTTTCATCTCTCAGAAAAGGATGAAGAATCTTTCAATGTTTTGAGCTTTCCTATCGTTTGAAATTTTGGTACCCTTTTGAATGGAATATTTTGTTTATCTAAAACTATGTCACGAGACACAAATTACACCAAATTCTTTTAAACTATTAATTTTTTACACCAAACTCATTTTCAAAATTTTAATATTTTTTATGCATAAAATCAAGTTTTATTAGGTTTTTTA
This sequence comes from Sambucus nigra, assembly GCA_949130495.1. Lineage (NCBI taxonomy): Eukaryota > Viridiplantae > Streptophyta > Magnoliopsida > Dipsacales > Adoxaceae > Sambucus > Sambucus nigra. Next base: position 209,216,872 of record OX422209.1, read on the forward strand.
TGAAAATGGATTGAGCGTAAAAAATCAATAATTCAGTAGAGTTTTGTGTAATTTACTCAATATTTTATTTATTTAACACTAACACGATCCAATTAAAACTCATCACGAAATTTTATTTATCTTAAACACAAACCGAGTAAAATAAGATACTACACACAACTCTTTGTGCCTTGACGCAACTACACCATAATTAACACCGGCATCATCCATCCATTCCTAGGTCGCTCATCCTCCATCGGATATTACTGTGATCTTATTCGTAGTGCCCAATGGTCCTCTTCTAGCGACTCGCAACCATAGACCCCGAAAGGACGCCAAGACTTGACTATGTGTCTTAACATGAACCAAATAAAAAAACGATACAACATGAAATCGTATTTTTTTGCCTAACACGAATACAATCCAATTAAAACACAATACGACGTGAAATCTTTTTTATCTAACACGATTACGATATAAATAAAACACGCACGAGTTCTTCTTTAACCTAACATGAATACAACCCAATTAAAATGCAAAATGCAAGAAATCGTTTTTTTCTAACCTAAAATTAACAAGACCCAATTAAACATGACACAACACGAAATCATTTTTTACTTAAACAGAACACGACTCAATTAAATCATGAAATACCCTGAAATCATTTTTACCTAATCCGAATACGGCCCAATTAAAACACGACACAAACAAAATCTTCTTTTATTAAACACGACATGACACGATTTTTTTATCTAACACGACACGAAATCGTGCTATTTTGGTCATGTTCATGTTAGGTAAAAAAAAATATTTCGTGTCATGTCGTATTTTTAATTGGGCCGTGTTTGCGTTTGGTATATTAAAAAATATTATTTCCGTGTCATGTTCGTGTTAGGTAAGAAAAAATATAAGTTGTGTCGTGATTTATTTGGGTTAGTATCTGTATCGTGTTTGTGTTAGGTAAAGCAAAATGTTGCATATTTGTGCCGTGGTCGTCTTAGGTAAAAAACTAAATTTTGTTTGGTGTCGTGTTTTTTTATTGAGTTGTGTTTGCGTTACGTAAAAAAAATTAAGATTTCATATTATGTCACATTTTATTTGGTCATGTTCGTGTTAATTTAAAAAAGATTTTGTGTCGTGGCTTGTCGTATTTAAGTAGAAAAATAAGATTTCGTGTCGAGTTTTAGTTGGATCGTGTTACTGTTAGGTAAATAAAATATTTTGCATTATGTCGTCTTTTATTTCGGCGATTTTCATGTGAGGTAAAAAAAAACAAAATTGCACGTTGTTTTGTGTCGTGTTTGTGTTATGTAACAAAAAATACGATTGCATGTTATTTCAATTGATTAGTGTTGGGAAAAAAGACGATTTGGTATCGTGTCATGTTTTGTTTTAACATGTATAGCATATACTCTCTCTCTCTCTCTCTCTCTCTCTCTCTCTCTCTCTCTCTCTCTCTCTCATATATATATATATAAATATATATGAAATTATATACGTAGTTGGACGCTTATGCCCCCTAAACTATGTATGTCATTAACTATAGCAATTTTTTTTAATTCGACTAAATTGGTTGCAAACTTTCGCAAGCAAACTAGACATTTGGGGAGAAAAAAAATCTCCTAGTAAGTACACTCAACTTCATTAAATTTGTACTACATGAACTATATTGTTATTAACTAAGAAATGAGATAAAGGTGGATAAAATTTTTGAGAATTACAATTAAGTTGTTTTGGAAAAGGCCATTGTGAAATGTCGCAATGAAAGCTAAGTTTTCAAAGCGCAATATAACTTAATACACACGTTACTTTTTAATAAAATTTGGGTTTGTAGAATGATTTTCTCAATCTCTACCAAATGGCATCAGTCCATCAAGGTGAGTGTGAATTTCAAGCGCGAAAAATAATAATGTTATGCAACAGAAGAAGAAAAAGAAGAAGAAGAAATCTACGTGCCGTTTTAAATAAGTTAGATTTATGGGTAAGACTATCGTGGAAAATAGCATGTGCTATTTTACAAAATGGTTTATGTAAAATTTGATTTATGAGCCACGGTTAAAAAGGCATTTCATAAAAATTGTAAAATTTGATGTAATTTTTCCATTTAAAATTGTCACACTTGGTGTGAGAGCTCTTAAAAATGTACAACATTCCAAATGCTTCATTAGTCCACCCCCACAACAATTGGAATGTCGCACTAGATGTGTCCTGAATTTGTCTTAAATAATTAATCCTAAATTTATTTAAAAAGAATACTAACTAATCTATAAATACCAATTATATCAAATTTTATAAAAGTGAGGATTAATTAAAAATGAAAATGAAATTTAAGAATAAACAATTCTATTGAAAATCATTACTTGATATATTAGAATGAAATGCAAAAAAAATAAAGTAAGGGGCATTGCCTTGGTTAATAGGGCTCGATACACAGCTCCTTGCACTAGTAGCCCGATATCCTAGTCATTAACAAATCCTTCATCTTATGCTTTACAAAGAGCATAATACTTCAAGTGATACTCATCCCACTCTATATGCATCACCTACACTAGGAGTTATTTTTCTGTTATGGGGTGGTATCGACCTTGCGTCTGATCATACATTGTATCTTTCAGGCCAAACGAGAGCCAAACATAATGACTTAATTGATATGGTCTCCTCCAATATGTTTGACATAAAGACTTAATCGAATTTGAGTCTTTTCCTATATGCCTCCAAACTACAACATGGGGCCTTTATACTCCTTGTTGCCAAAACAGTAGGTCTGTCGCGGGAATCAAGCCTATAAGCATTGGTATGGAGATGCAACATCCTTGTGGTTAAGCAAAATAGAAGTGGGGTATTTTGTTATTGATGTTATTTAATAAATATAATAGCACAAAATTATTATGAAAATAATAATTACAGAAATTAAAAACGAAATTACAGAAAATAATACTTACTTGTATTTACATAAATAATTACTAGAAACAAGAAAGAATCCGAGCCCTGTGTGAAACCATAGTGTCCTTAAGACAATTTTATTCCCTCATTAGTGCTTTAGGTTAATGAATAATTGTCTCCCAAGATAGAACGAATTTTCGAATTAAACAAGTAGCACAACAATGTAAAATCCCATCGAACACAATTATGTATGTTTACTCAAACAAACAGTATGTCAAATGGTAATCATATTCTTAAAAACATATTCTTAAAAGCTGTCCAGAATTTTCTGGATAGAATTTTGTGTAACTTTGAGCTCAAAGTTAGGTGGGACCCACACCACGATAATTGTGGAACCATATACGAACGCGTTCTCCTTCGTAAGGAAATTAACGTAGTATATTTACATGCCCAATTCCATTAAGTTATGAATGATAAATATGTCACCAAAGTGACTTAAAAAATAATGAAAGTTAATGAATTGCATATGTTTTAACTCTTGTCCCACATTGGAAGAGTAGCGGAAGTTGATGAGTTAATAACACTTCAAATATGGACTAAGGCTTAGATGCCTTGGGGTCAGCTTTTTGAAGGGGAGATGGCCTACACTATGCATGTGTTGGGCTTGGCCCAAAAGCCCACATGCGCGCGCGCGCCATCCTTCCGTCTAGCCAGCTCGGTTCGGGCTTGGTCTTGGGTTTATAATCTCTTAAATTTTTTGTCCGATTTAAATTAACTTTCTGGGGTTTAATTATTAACTGCATTACTGCATTCATTTGATTACCATTTGACATACTGTTTGGTTGAGTAAACATACAGAATTGTGTTTGATGGGATTTTACATTGTTGTGCTACTTGTTTAATCTGAAAATCCATTCTATCTTGGTATACAATTATTCATTAACCTAAAGCACTAAGGAGGGAATAAAATTGTCTTAAGATTGTTATTGCTGCTATTTAATAAATATAATAGCACAGAATTATTATGAAAATAATAATTACAAAAATTAAAAATGAAATTACAGAAAATAATACTTACTTGTATATGCAGAAATAATTACTAGAAACAAGAAAGAATCCGAGCCATGTGTGATACCAAAGTGTCCTTAAGATAATTTTATTCCCTCCTTAGTGCTTTAGGTTAATGAATAATTGTCTCCGAAGATAGAACGAATTTTCGAATTAAACAAGTAGCACAACAATGTAAAATCCCATCGAACACAATTCTGTGTGTTTACTCAACCAAACAGTATGTCAAATGGTAATCAAATGAATGCAGGAATTAGGGGTGGGCACGGTCCGGTCCGGTCCGAGTTTTGCCTATTTTTTGGACCGGACCGAATATTCGATTCTCAATTTTTTTGGACCGAGACCGGACCGATTAATTCGGTTAACCTACTAATTCGGTCCAGGCTTTTTTCGGTCCGGTCCGGGGTAAAATTCGATCCTGACCCTATTTTAAATATATGTACATTTTATGAATGTTTTTATCTATTTTTCTCACAAATATATAACAAAAAAATAATACTCGAAACTCCAAGTGATATTTACATGGATTTTTTAACCCAAATAAAAAAATGTCTATACATATATAAAATGTTCCAAATTAAATTCATAAGTTAGATACATTAATTTAAAAACTATACATAAGAAACACAATACATTATTTTTATTATATATATATGGGATTTGGTCCGGTCCGGTCCAAATTGGTCATTTAATATAGTGGACCGCGGACCGGACCGGTTTAATCGGTTTTTAGTTTTTGTGAACCGATTTTCGGACCGGTTTCAAAATAGCCTTAATTTTCGGTTCGGTCCAAACGGTCCATTTGGGTCGGTCTTTTTTTTGTCCACCCCTAGCAGGAATGCAGAATTTATTTTTTGGGAATAACAACATTTTTGTTGGAAGAAATTTGGAGAGGGAATTTTTCCTTATATACTAAGGAAAGCATTTGTATTTATAGTAAATCAAGTGACTGTTCAAAATAACTATCAAAACAGTTGAACGAATTAAACTGTCAAAACAGTTTATTAATTGATTTCGTAATTAATTCATAATTAAAGCCCTGAAAGTTAATTTAAATCGGACCAAAAACTTAAGAGATCCCAATCCCGAGCCGAGCCAACCAGATGGACGGCGTGCACGCGCTTTTGGGTCAAGCCCAACACATGCATAGTGTAGGCCATTTCCCCTTCAAAGAGTTGGGATACCCCAAGGCATCCAAGCCTTAGTCCATACTTGGGGTGTTATTAACTCATCAAATTTCCACTACTCTTCCAATGTGGGACAAGAGTTAAAACATACCCAATTCATCAACTTTTATTGTTTTTTAAGTCACTTTGAGGACATATTTATCATTCATAACTTAATGGAATTAGACATGTGAATATACTACGTTAATCTTCTTGCGAAGGAGAACGCATTCGTATATGGTCCCATAATTATTATGGTGTGGATCCCACCTAACTTTGAGCTCAAAGTTGCACTAAATTCTGTCCAGAAAATTCTGGACATTTTTTAAGTATATGTTTAAGTCCAATTTTCCCACACATTTTTCTACTCACACAAAATGCCTTAATGTTCTGGCGATAGTCTAAGAAGATATAAACGAAGGGCATATGGTCCCCATGACTTTAAATTATGTATTCATTTGAAGGTGGTATTTTTGAAGAATGCATAGTTTCGAAGGCTATTTCCACTAAGTTAAAAGTTTTTGGGTCAATTACTTTCGATGAACATACCCAATTTAAATTTATAATATTTTTTTACTTAGTCCCTGGTTCTAATATGCCATTTCACTTACCCGACTTTTCTAATCCTTTGTATTTAACCCGCAAACTTTTTATAAATCAATAATACCATTAAAAAATTCGCAATGTCTAATTAGATATGACGATGAGAAAAGAAGTTTTGACCTTAAGCTTACCATATAATCCTCCAAAGAGGATGTGTAGGTGTGTTTAAGTTTACAATTATGATGATAAAGGATGTATAATGGCTATTTAACATCCATTACGAAGGTGATTCTTTCTTCTATATTCCTTGTAATGATGAATAACACAAAAATATCCAACCTTAGGCGTTGGCTAAGCTAGTTTGAGGTCAATCTTTAGGAACTAACTGATTAACATATCTTCGTAAAGATTAACTAGTCTAAGTGATCTTGATTCACTTAGAAATCATGAGACTGAAATAACTGTAAGTCAAATAAGTATAATGTTTAGAATACAATAGTAGGGGAATAAGTGGTCATTTCCTATTGAAAGTATATAAGTTATCTTCTCTATACTCTTTTCTTGGTTAAGATAGATTAAATTTCATCCTTGTAAACTTCTCCAATGAATCCTTATATACGTAGTTTCTTTGGGTTGGTGAGAAGCGATAGTTATGGCATGGGCATATATGATTTGAGATCTTTAGGGTATGGTAGAGAAGTGGAGTGTTGGGGGTAGGAGTTGCAGGTCATGAGTGGTGGTTGGTGATAGTGTTAAATGAATTTTAATGCTTTAGGAAAAACTACACAAAATGAGTGAGTATAGGTGGAACAATGAGCGAGCTTTCTTACCAACCCATTGGAATAACGGAAAGCCCTTGGCTTGGAGGTTTGTGAGCAATCCTGACCCCCGGGTTATGGGAATCTGATGCCAAAGATATTTTAATTGTGGACAAGTGTAATCCTATCTTGTTAAGGCATACGGGTGTGTCTAAGGATATTTATTGTGGACAATTGGAATCCTATCTTGTTGAGGCATACGGGTGTGTCTAAGGATACTTCTAGCATATAAAGATTATGGTGAAGTTTTGATGAAGTGTTCATTGGGTTTAAATCGTTAGTTTAACCCTAGTTGAAGGTTAAGGAGACTCTGTTGAACTCTATGGATACCCTGTGAAGGCGGTGAGATATTTGAAGCTTAGGTTAGACCACAACCTTAATTTCTCAGGATCGGTAGGTATATTATGCCATGGTTAAGGCTTCTTGTAAAGCCTTTGAGGTTAGTGACCATCAGATCAGAGTTTTAATTTGTTGTTAAGACATGGGTCAGGGTAGCTGAGGGTCCATGGTCCTTTTTCTAACCTCTAATGGAGGCAAGAGGTGCACCTGATAGACTCGGGATTTGAAGATTATATGTGGTGTCATCAATAGTCCCTATTTTTTCTTTCATGGCATGGGTAATGGGTATTATAGTAATTTACTTCGATATTTTATGGTAAGTGATATCTATTGGGGAAGGTAAGTTGTTATAATTAGAAGGTAGGGAATCAATTCGATATGCTTGAGGAGTAATAAAGGTTACTCCCCAAGCTTTAAGTAACTGCCTTTATTTCCTTGCTATTATCACATTTTGTTGAAATTTTAAACTCTTATACTTTCTTGATTTCTTCTTTATATTTGTTCCCATATTTTTTTATTTCTTACTTCTTTGAAAAATCCATGGCCCCATAGAAATCCATTCCCGAAATCATCAACCTGACTACTCTGGAAATGGTTATCATTATTCTTGAGGAGATTTGTGGCTTGACTGATTTATCTGAGGAGAAAAAGGAGAGAAGTTTCCAACTTTGTGATGCTTCCATTGTCACCTAATCATCTAGGTTCCATGATGATGACTTACTGAGGTCCTCTAGACTCTAGGTTCTCAAGTGGAGCTGATGATGTTTCAATTATCACAACTTAAGACCTTGAAGTCTTGAGGTGGAGATTTTAGATACCTGAATCAAAGCTCTTGAGACCGGTTGAGCCTCATGAAAGGGATTGCTTTAGGTCCCAAGGATTCATATAATTCAATGATTTTTTTTACATATGTGGCTTAATTTCCATTTCTTGTAACTATGAGGGATATTGTTATTCATGCATGGTTAGTCCCATCACAGTTAATTCCAACTCTTAGAGGCTATTAATAGCGAAGGTCTTGGACTCTAGAAAAATAACTGAAGGTGAGAATGCCATCAACCCAAATTAATTATTTGAGTTATATAATTTTTAAGAATAGAAGAAAAGGACAGTAAAGGTTTGAAGTGACTGGCTTAGAAAGATAATAAGAGTTTTATAAAGAATAAACACAATTCACCCAACGAATGAAAAAATAGGTTCTTCTTTATAGTTGGTGATTAAGTGGCCCAATTGTCAAAAGTTAATTAATCCCCACCTTCTTGGCGTGATGAAAGGAAGATGAGTAATTCCCCTTAAGATCTTGAAGGTCTCCCATCCTAATAAGGCTCTTGTAACTGAGAAGAAGAATCTTACGGTGGCCAAATAGACTGCTAGAAGAAATGTAAGGCCTCTAAAAGTGCCACATATTAAACTAAATACTAAGAAACCAACATAAATCTAACATTTGCTGCAAGCATTTACAGAGGTTGGTCATCCCCTTGAGGGAACTCAAGGCATGTATTCTAATTTAGTGGACTTACAACCATTAATCTCAAAGAAAAAAGTCGCGCTCCGTAGGCTGCGATATCATAAAAGGAACTTCAACTCTCTAATTTGGTGAAGATATCCGCAACTTGCTCTTCGGTCTTGATATATTTGAGTTAAATCTCTTCATCCTCTACGACCTCTCTAATGAAATGATGATTGATTGAAATGTGCTTGGTGAGGCTATGATAGACGGGATTCTTCATCATGGCAATCGCGGATTGGTTGTCATAAAGTATTGGAGTAGCATCTCCTTGCTTTTCATCAACATACTCCAAAATGCTTCTTATCCACATCTCTTGTGAAGTTGCCAATGATGCCGACACATATTCGGCCTCAGTAGATGATTGCGCTACCATTTGTTGCTTCTTTGATGCCCATGAAACTGCTCTGGAGCCAAGAGAAAATACATACCCGAAAGTACTTCTCATGTCATCAATAGAACCGGCCCAATCATTATCACAAAACCCAAGTAACTTTATCTCTACATTCTTCTTATACATGGTGCCAAAATCAGAAGTTCCTTAGATGTACCTCAACACTCTTTTTGGAGCCCCAAAATGAGTTTGACTCGGCTTGTGCATGTACCGAGACAATAAACTAGTAGCATACATGATATCCGGCCTCGTAGTCATAAAGTACAACAAACTTCCAACCAAACTTCTATAAATAGATGCATAAACCTCTTTGCTTCCATCTTCTTTCAATAATTTTTCATTCACCACCAAAGGCGTAGCCACCGATTTGCAATTCATCATTTTCAATTTTTCAAGTAGGGTTTTAGCATACTTCTTTTGGCAAATAAAAATACCATCTTTTTGTTGATAAATTTCAATGCCCAAGAAGTAATTTAGAAGACCCAAATCACTAATTTCATATTTTTTCATCATGTCACTTTTGAAATCTTCAATCATTTTTGCATCACTATCAGTAAACACCAAGTCATCAATGTAAAGAGAGACAATAAGAATACTAGCTACCCCACTTCTTTTGATGTACAAGGTTGGATCGCTTTTACTTCTTTGAAAGCCTCTTTCATTGAAGTATGCATCAGTCTCACTATACCATGCTCGAGGAGCTTGCTTCAAGCCATACAAGGCCTTTTTCAGCTTGTATACCTTCTCTTCCTCACCTTTCACCATGAATCCTTGAGGTTAGTCAACGCACACCACTTCATTTAACACACTATTTAAGAATTTAGATTTTACATCAAGTTGATACAAAAACCAACCTTTTTGAGTAGCCATGGCAACAAGTGCTCTAATTGTGTCAAGCCTTGCCACGGGTGCAAATGTCTCTTGAAAATCAATTCCGGGTTGTTGAGAATACCCCTTTACTACAATTCTTGCTTTGTTCTTTTGGATTGAGCCAACTGGATTAACCTTGCTTTTGTAAATCCACTTCATACCAATGACCTCTTTATTTTTAGGCCTCTTCACCAATTCCCAAGCCTTGTTCTTCTCAATAACCTGAATTTCTTCTTCCATTGCAAGCTGCCAGACTTTTTCACTTTTTGCATCTTCAAAGGTCTCCGGTTCAGCTACACAAAAATTACATCTAGCATACACATCATTTAGACTTCTTATTCTTCTGGGAGTTGAGCTTGGAGATGAGTATTTTGAGCTTGATGGAGAACTTGAGGATGATTGTGGACTTGCATTTGGACCTGCATTTGGAGACATTTGAGGAACTTTTATATCTTCATCTTCATCTTCTTCGACGCTTTGTGATTCTTTATTAAGGGTGATAAACTTTATTTTGGGATTTTTTTTTCTTCCCAATCCCAAAAAGCTTTCTCATCAAAAATCACATCTCTACAAATAATCGCTTTGTTCCTCTTCAAGCTAAAGAGTTTATAGCCCTTTGATTTTGAGCTGTACCCCACAAAGATGCATTTTTCACTACTTTCATCAAGCTTGTGTTTCACTTATTTAGGGACATGAGCAAAGCAAATACAACCAAACACCCTCAAGTGGTTCACGGATGGTTTTCTTCCACTCCATGCCTCAAATGGAGTTTGATTTTCTACGGCCTTTGTAGGTCATCTATTCATCAAATAAACCATCGTATACACCGCTTCGGACCAAAAGGTATATGGCAGCCCTTTCTCATGTAACATGGATTTTGCCATTTCCTCAATAGTTCTATTCTTCCTTTCCGCCACTCTATTTTGTTGTGGAGTATGCCCAACCGTTAGTCGTCTTTCCATGCCAATATCTTCACAAAATTTATCAAACTCCTTAGAGTTGTATTCTCCACCTCTATCATTTCTCAAAATTTTCAAGTACACATTGTTTTTCAACTAGTTTGTAAAATTTTCTAAAAATGGCATAAACATCTGATTTTTGCCGCATAAAATACACCCAAGTCATCCTTGTAAAATCATCAATAAAGGTAATGAAGTATTTGTTACCAGCATGAGAAGTGTTCTTCATTGGTCCACACACATCGGTATGAACAAGCTCCAATGGTGCTTTAGCTCTCCCTGCTTTCTCCTTTGGAAAAGGCTCTCGGTGGTGCTTTCCAAGAGCGCATCCTTCACAAACCGCATTTACTTCTTGGATGCTTGGCAGCCCGTAAACTATACTCTTTTGATGCAAATTCTTCATGCTTTAAAAATTCAAGTGCCCATATCTTCTATGCCATAGCCATATGTTGTCAACCACATTCATCTTCAAGGCCACATTCTTTGAGTATCGAAAAGTGAGAGGAAAACTTATATTCTTTTCCATCTTGATTTTTTCAACAACTTGGCTTCTCCCCCCTTTTTCAAAAATTCTGCACAAGTCTTCTTCAAAGAGAATAGTATACCCATGTTCCGCAAGTTTCCCAACACTCAATAAATTCTGCTCTAAATTCGGAACTAGTAATATATCTCGGATATGCTTTGTTCCTTTCTCCGTTTCAATGGCTATAGTACCCTTGCCCTTTATTTGGACTAAGGCACCATTGCCCATCTTCACTTGAGAATTAGAAGAAGTATCCATAGAGGTAAAAATATTTTGATCTCCGGTCATGTGATTACTACACCCACTATCAAGAAACCACAAATCATTTCTTTGCTCCGATGCACTTTGACAAGAAAAAAACATATTCCCCTCACATTCTTGTTCTTCGGTGAAGTTAGCTTATTGGTTGTTCTTGAGCCAACAATATTTTTTAACATGCCCAAATTTCTTGCAATTGTGACATTGTGGCTTTCCCCGAAACCAACAATCTCTATCAATATGGCTACTTCTCTTGCAAATACTACACTTTTGTTGATTAAAACTTTCATTACTTTCTCTTCTTTTAAAATTATTTCTACCTCTTCCTCGAGTGTTTCTTCCTCTTCCTCTTCCTCTTCCATGTCTTCCACCTCTTGAAGATTCACCTTTGGGTTGATCAAAAAATGGTTTGGCCCCAACATTGAGCTTAGATTGAAAGGCACTCTCAACAAATTTTTTAGAGTGTTTACTCAACCTTTGTTCATATGTTTTAATGGAACCCATCAATTCTTCAACACTCAAAGAGGCTATTTCTTTAGTTTCTTCAACAATGACAACAATAGCGTCATACTTTTTCGGCAAACTAATAAAAAAAAATTCAATAATCCTTTGATCGAAAAGTTGTTCCCAACATGTTTTCATTTGATTCACAATCTCCATTAATCTAGAGAAATAATCTTTTAATATTTCCACATCCTTCATCTTCATATTCTCAAAATCTCTTCTTAAGGACTGAATTTTAATAGCCCTTACCTTCAAAGTACCTCTGAATTCTTTTTGTAAAATATCTCAAGCCTCCTTTGCTTTGTTTGCATTGATGATTGTTGGAAATATTGTTTTAACTAACGCCTGTTGGATTAGGCTTAAAGCTTTTGCATCTTTCTTCTTGTACTCCTTCAACTTTTTCTTTTGAGCTTCCGGCAAAGCCGTGATATCCTCCGGTTCATCAAACCCATCTTCAATATACTCCCATAAATCAAATGAAAAGAAAATGATTTTCATTTTTACGGACCAGAAATCATAGTTCTCTCCATCAAAAATTGGAATGAAGGGTTGTTGGGTACCCATTTGGTTGCTAGAACTTGCCATAAATTTTCTGTTGCTTTTCATCGGATTTGTTTTCCGTCCAGCAAAGAAAATACACCCAGCTCTTGATCTGAACAGGGCTCTGATACCACTTTGTTGGAATTTAAATGAGAACTATATGGTTGTATTAGAAGAATTAAAGGAGTGAAGAAAAAGTTGAAGATAAGTTGGAGAAGACAAACTTATTCTTAGAGAAACAAGTGCTATTTTTATTTTCAGCATATTACATACATAAAACATAGGTGATGGGTTACATATATGTGCTCAGATTTTTCAACTAACTAGACACATTAATTGCCCTACAAAGTAGGTACAATAACTAGACTTTAGGACCACTTAGGCACACATTAATTATCCCTATAGCAACTCCTACAGCAACCCCTAAGCAGCTATGCATTAATTTTAACATACTCTAGTGACCCCGACCCGTACTCTTTCTTGGAATATTTATTTTCTTTCAATAGGACCTAAATCCATAGGACTCAAACATTTACGCTTCAACTGATGCCCTAAAGGCAATGAATAAGATGATCTACCTTTACATGGTCGACAGTCCAAAGGTTAGAGGTGTTGACTTTAATTCCAAAGAAAAAATCCACTCTGTAGGGTAGGTATACACGTTAACATCTTGTTTTTATATTTGTTTGTTCTTTCTTATACACTATTTTGCTGATGCTTAAGCATTTTTGGTGTCTATAGGTTCATTACCTATTTAAATCCCTCATGGATACTTTACTGGAAGGTGAATAATCCTGGCGTAAGTCCCTCTCTTTTTCTTAAGGATGGGAGTGTTACATGATGGAGTGGGTTAGGACCTTTGATCACCAAAGCGTGAAGATGTAGGCTCTCTCCACTGAGAAAGATAAGCTGAGGGCTTTATTTTATTTAGTAAAGAAACTCCTACAAGTTTATGATTCCCCCACGAGTGAAACTCTCATTTGATCATGTATAAAAGGGTCTTGTTGGACCTAAAAAAATTATTATTTAGAATATTTAGAGAAGAAAAAGATAATCCATGGGGAGCTCTTATCAATCCACGAGAAGACGAAGTCAATATATGAAGTGGTGAAAGATAGTTATGCTGAGTGTAGAAGGGTGTCTACCTATAAAAAAGTAAAAATATTATTTTATTAGAAATACTGAGAAGAAACCCAGGGTCCCGATAGAAACTCATATTGAGCAAGAACCCCCCCGAGGTCCCGGTAGAAACTCATATTGAGCAGGAACCCCCCCGGGGTCCCGACAGAAACACATATTGGGCAGGAACCCCCTAGGGTCCCGGCAGAAACTTGTATTAAGAAGGAACCCACCTAGGGTCCCGGCAGAAACGCATAATTGAGAAGGAACCACCCCAGGGTCCCGACAGAAACTCATATTCAGCAGCAACCCCCAGCGCCACTGCAAGTATCAGCGTCGCTGCAAGTGCCAGCGCCGCTGCAAGTGTCAACGACGCTGCAAGTGTCAGCGCCGCTGCAAGGGCCAACGCCGCTGCAAGGGCCAGCGCCGCTGCAGGTGTCGGCGCCGCTTCAAGTACCAGCGCCGACACAAGGGTCAGCGCCGCCGCAAGTGTCGGCGCCGCTGCAAGTGTCAACGACGCTGCAAGTGTCAGCGTTGCTGCAAGTGCCTGCGCAGCTGCAAGGGCCAGCGCCGCCGCAAGTGTCGGCGCCGCTGCAAGTGTCAGCGTCGCTCCAAGTGCCTGTGCCGGGTGAAGTGCCAGCGCCGCTTCAAGCGTAAGCGCCGCTTCAAGTATCAGCGCCACTTCAAGCGTCAGCGCCGCTTTAAGTGTCAGCGCCACTTCAAGCGTCAGCGCTACCTCAAGTATCAGTGCCGCTTCAAGCGTCAACGCCACTTCAAGTGTCAACGTCGTTGCAAACGTTATCGCCACTTCAAGTATCAGCGCCGCTTCAAGCGTAAGCGCCGCTTCAAGTATCAACGCCACTTCAAGCGTCAGCGCCGCTTCAAGTGTCGGCACCGCTTCAAGTGTCGGCGCCGCGACAAGAGTCGACACCGCCTCAAGTATTAGCGCCACCTCAAGTGTCAGCGCCGCTTCAAGCGTCAACGCCACTTCAAGTAACGACGCCGTTGCAGGCGTAAGCGCCGCTTCAAGTATCAGCGCCACTTCAAACGTCAGCGCCACTTCAAGTGTCGGCGCCGCGACAAGGGTCGGCGCCGCCTCAAGTATCAGCGCCGCTTCAAGTGTCAACGCCACTTCAAGCGTCAGCGCCACTTCAAGTATCAGCGCCACTTCAAGTGTCCGCGTCGCCGCAAGGGTCGGCGTCGCTTCAAGTGCCAGCGCCGTTTCTCATGCCAGCGCCGCCGCAAGTTTCCGCGCCGCTGCAAGTGTCGGCGCCACTTCAAGGGACAGCGCCACTTCAAGTGTTAGCGTCGCTGCAAGCATCTACGCCGTTGCAAGGGTCAGCGCCGCTTTAAGTGCCAGCGCCACTGCGAGCGTTAGCACCGCCGCAAGTGTAGGCGCCGCTGCAAGTGTTGGCGCCGCTTCAAGTACCAACGCCGCCACAAGGGTCAGAACCGCTTCAAGCGTCCGTGCCACTACAAGTGTCGGCGCAGCTTCAAGTACCAGCGCCGCTGCAAGTGTCCGCGCAGCCGCAAGGGTCGGCGCCACTTCAAGTGCCTGCGCCGCTGCAAGTGTCTGCGCCGCTGCAAGTGTCAGCGCCACTACAAGTGTCTATGCCGCCGCAAGTGTTCGCGCCGCTGCAAGTGTCGGCGCCGTTTCAGGTACCAGCGCCGCTGCAAGTCAGCGCCGCTACCAGGGTCGGCGCCACTGCAAGTGTCTGCGCCGCTCCAAGTGCCAGCGCCGTTACAAGTGTCAACGCCGCTACAAGGGTCAGCTCTGCTTCAAGCTTTAGCGCTACTACAACAAAGGTCACTGCAAAAATGTTATTTGAGAAGTGCCTAAATGAACAACAGCACTAACACTTTACTTTCTTGTACAGGTTGCCTAGTCGAGCAAGCAGGACTCGAACAGGCACGTTGGGACCTCCTGGGAGTTTTGGCTTGGCGGTTGAGGGATAAGGTATGTTGAGCAAGCTCAACCACTTAGCACTATAGTATTGAGAGAATACTAGTAGGATACCCTAGAGTCACCCAGTCCTCACACACCTCACACTTAGTCACAAGTGAAGTGAGCAGCCAAAGGGCTGGCTGCTCATAAGAAAAGAACTATTTATAAAATGATTTTAGAGGAGAGGGTCCTCTGAACCCCTCTCAAGAAAAATGATTTTAGAAGGGGGTCCTCGAGACCCCCCTCAAGCTTGCAAATATTTTAGAGGAGGTGGTCCTCGAGACCCCCCCTCAAGTTTACAAAGTTTGTATCAAAGTTACCGTTTCAAAAGATATTTAGCAAATCAGATATTTTGTCTCCATTAGAAGACATATTTACTTTTGAACTTTGGTCGGCGCCAGGGGGGCCTCTGCCAGAGGGGACAGGCAGACCTGCCTGCAGGTAGGGATAAATAGTGCACTGCAGACTTTGTCCCTCACCAACCCTCTAAGTTTTGGCGCCAAAAGTACCAACCCAGCCTTAGTGCCCAAGTATAAATAGGACCCCTGGGCAAGGTCATAGGGACGATAGAAAAACTCAATAGCAAAGTCACTCTGTCAAAAATCACACCAGAACCTCTCTAGTATTCTCTCCCTGCTCTCTCTCTAGTGCTAAGTGCCTTGTTCTTTCACTCCCCACTGACAGCCATCACTCTCAGGAGCTCTTCTTGAGAAAATCACTATTATTGTTGTGGAAGTTCATCTTCTTGCAGGGAGGGAGTTCCAGCTTGAGATCCATTTTTTACCAAAAGGAGAAGGTCTCTTCAGAAGCTGCTTCAGAAGTTCTTGAGAACCTTGCAGACAGCGTCCATTGGAGTGGGTCACGCCTCACCCTTTCCAGTTATTCATAGACCCCAGTCTCACTACCCTCCTACATTTGGCGACTTTGCTGGGGAGGTATCCTCATTTCCATGGACAAAGAAGGTTTTAATGTTTCTAAGCAGCTTGTGTTTGAAGACATTCCATCTGGAAATGGAGCTCAAAGAGACAAGGCCACTCAGGTGGATGTGGTGGTGATCGGAGCAAAGGTACCTGATCCTCCTGGAGGTCAGACCAGCTCACCGGTAGCAGCTCCGGTGGCAGAGGCTTATGAGTATGTTTTTTTAGATTTGGCAAGTTTAAGTCAAGATTGTGTAATACCAGCAGCAACCCCCCCCTGGAGGGGCAGCCGTTCCGGCAACGATTCCGGCAGAAGTAGCTCAGCCGCAAAGGACGGCGCTGGAGCAAGTTGTGACAATCATCAAGTTCACTGGCAGAACCCCCAGAACCCTAAGTGTTTGGCGAGAAATTCGGTATGGTCGAGGAACTCCTCTCGCTCAATGATAGCGATGAGGAACCCTTAAGAAAAGAACCCGTGGCAGCAGTAGCTAACGACGAGGGACCCTAGGCAGTGGGTCCCATAGTGGAAATCTCAAAAGGTGCGAAACCTCTAATCCCCAAATCACCAACACAGGATGAACCCACTAACAAAGTGGGTAGCGAGGAACCCGTGGTCAACACCATAATCTCTATAACGCCAACATAGGCGAGACACCCTGGGACGCGGAACCCTCGAAACGATAAGAGGTCGAGACCCCCCACCTGAAACAAATTGTAAATAGCTCACTTCCCCAAAGACAACAAAATCAGTCGAGGAACTGTCGAAAACACATGGGGTAAAATTGACATGCGAAGAACCCCAATAGTACTTCCAATCGTCGAGACACCCCAGCAACCAACACTTGATTTGGCGAGGGACCCTCCATACCTAGAATAAAGCATGAGGAATCACTACCAATTTCAACAGATGTCGAGACCCCCCCTTTCAACATAATAGGGGTCGAGACACCCTCACCCAAAATACCAAGTTCCAATGACACTTCCGCCGAGGAACCCACAGTATAAAAAGGGTCTCGCGAAAAATTTTCAGCAAATAATGCATTTCGCGAAGAACCCCCAGGAGCGTCAACACCCGCGTTACCATGCAAGAAACCACCAGTCGGCGTTGAGACCCCCTTCTCGTCGACATCGAGACCCCCAACTTCCACCCTTAGTTAAATGGGTAGTCTGCGAAGACGAGACCACCATTTCTCCATGGGTCGATACACCCATTTTTGTAAAATCCGAAGACGTCGAGACCCCCTCCTCTTGAAATAAAAAACTAGGGGTCGAGACCCCCCTCTCTCCAAGAAAATTTCCAATCGCCGAGACCCCCCTCTCCAAACAAAGCTCCACCAGGCAGGGAACCCTTGGGTCAGCGCCTCGCACGAGGAGCCCATAAATAAAGAAGTCTTAAATTTCGAGGAACCCAAGGGCAGTAACCAATGCGCAAAGAACCGCTTGCACGGTAAGGGTTCAAAGTTGCGCTAGGTAAAGAACCACTACCTATGTAGGAAGCAAATTCGATCAAAGAACTCTCGTTGGAGCGTGAGGAACCACACTCAAGAACGCCAACAACACCAATAATCGTAGAGGTGGCTCCGCCGCGGAAGGCGGACCTGGAACAAATAGTTGTATTGATGACGATTCCCAGGAGAGAGAGAAGCGACACCCGAGGTGGCGCCGATAAAAAACAAATTATGGTGTCCGGGTAACTCTCTAACAAAGAAAGTGGAGGTGGATGACTCATCCTCGAATGAACCTTAGAAGAGACTCTACTCACTTGTAGAATATGGATGCTCAACAACCTTGTTCAGACATATCTTGTTCCATATCAGCTAAGTACACTGCCTTACTTTATTACTTGTTGAATGTGCTCATTTCACAAGTCTTGGTCCATATTTTACTAGCATTTCATATATATTCTAAGTGATTTAGTTGATAAAGAAAATCACACACGATTTCTCGAAACGATAAGTAATAAAAGATGAAAAATTATACTTATTAATTTTAGTTATTATTTTTATCAAAAATTGTGTGGAGAAGTCATGTTGTTTGTAAACAGCTACAGCTAGCGTTGATAGGCCTAATAAATGTAGTGCTAATAAATGTTGTGCTGCACTCTTTAAGCCTTGGGAACCTACTTTCCATTTGTTATTTATAGTAGTCTTGACAAGGAAGAACACTTACTTTTTTTCTTACTATATTCAAATTTTAATGGTTCTTATGTGGGTTCCTCTTTAGAGCCCATAAATACAAATTGACACAGTAATATCATCAGATCCAAAAGATCACAGGGTGATTTGCTCGAGCTATAACTGCTCAAATCAGTTTTGTTTCTCATTAAAAAAAATATATAATATACTTATATCAGAGGGGGTTGCTCGCCCCATTTTCATGAAATAATATAGAGGGGTTTGCTCGCCCCATGCTCAAAGCATGAAGTAGACATGGGGACTCCCTCATTTGAGCGTTATATACACGTGTCAATAACAAAAAAAAAAATCACAGAAGTTTAAAATCAAACTCCAGTCACTAGAAAAAAAAGCAAATGCGAGGAGAGAACACATGAGGTTTAAGTAAATACCGAGTTATCATTTTGAAAGAAAAGATATAAAGAGACTACACTCACTCACTAAATTTATTAGTGAATATGTTTACTCACATTTCAACGAAGGTCTAGGTCCCATCATCTGAGTTATGGAGTCGCCAACTTGCCATTGTTTATTGTTTTAAAAGTAACAGGCCTTCTGCCCAAGCAATTAATGATTTATTAAAAGATGCTTTTCATCATCTTTATTGACAGTAGGCGTGATAGCTGTTAAAGTGCCTCACAGAAAGAATACGCTCAGAAAAAAGATTGTCTCGTCACATCATATATCTGATGTATATTTGTGTAGACCCAATTCACAACTCAAAAAAAATCGACTATCTGCTCGTAATAGTGGGGATTTCATATAAATGCAAAATGGCCTGCTCGTCAATTTAATAGGCAGGAATTGCACGAGAGGGTCAAATTCATAACCGTGAGAGTAGTCAGTAATTTTACTACCTTAGACAAATACCTTTTAAGGAAAGAGGAGAAAATTCTAATATAAAAGAAAAGAACACACGAGGACTAAAAGCACTCTATTGCTGAAATTAAAATTATCAAGCAACGTACTCGGAACTTTTAAATACACGTGATGTCCACATTTTATACACACAAAATTTCGAGTGACAGCCCCTTGATTCGAGTAAAGGCAGATCAAAGACACCCCCACCAAGTTTATTAACTAGAGAGGACGACACATGCTCGAGGCATTTAGCAAATCCCAGAAAATGAACTAAGCGATCCAAACTCTCTGTGTTGAACCTCAGTAGAAATCCAAGAAAAAAAAAGGTAATGTCCCACTTCAGAAATAGCTCATTGGCAAAATAATTGTCAAAGCAATAAAGAATCGAGCAGGTGGTAAGGAACTTGATTCTATACTCGTCGAGTAGTACTCGCAACACATCTCAGAGAAAATTAATATATATATATATATATATATATGAGAAACGAGCAACAACACCACACCTCAGATCTCAAAACTAGAATCTTTAACAAAACTAAAGATGCTTCGGATCAGTGTTATTTTAGCTTTGATCGCTTGATTTCATGAACCATGACGAAAAATACCTCTAAACTGGTTTGGATCGTTAGATTTCTCAAAACGAAAATCAAAGGCTTTGATCAATCGCAGCAGATCTCCTTCTCTCTCACACGCCTTGGGCTTGAGAAGTTTTAGAAACATATAATGAAGTCAAGAGGGAGAATTGCGTGACAAAAAAAAAACAAAAATGAGGGCATGTTCCCAAAGATACTCAGAAAGGGGTTTATCTTGTTTCGTGTAAGGCAATGGTTTGGAAAGACAACCAACACAACTAAAGAGTAACCCAAGTATATATTGATAAGTAATAGTTTTTTGTTTTATCCTGCTCTCCTAATCTTTATCTCGTGTGTTTAAAGAATAAGCATACGTGTATTTTAAGAAGACGAGGAACCCAAGATGAGGAACCCAAAAGGTAGTTCTTCTCACTAATCATTTCTAAAAGTAAAAAAAAAGAAAGAAAAACAGCATTTAAAAAGTAAGTTGCGAGGAACCCTACACTAGGAATAGTCGGGTTCAAACAGTACAAAAAAAAAAAAAAAAATCTTGCAATTTCTTTATGCAAGTATGCGAGGAACACAAAAAAGACTTACCCTGGTGTGTCTCGCAATTTATTTCTAAAAATAAAAAAAATAGTAGGGTTTAAAAAGTAAGCTTGCGAGGAACCCAAAACGAGGAATAGATGTGTTCGAGAGGTGTCTTCTCGCAGTACAGTTCTAAAAGTAAAAAAAAAAAGGAAATAATATGGGTTCAAAAAGTTAAGTGTGCGAGGAACCCACTATGAGGAATAGCCGTGTCCAAATAATCACAAAAAATTGGAGTAGCATAAAAATGCAGTTGAGCTCTACAAAAGGTAGAGGAACTCACTCGAAAGAAAAAATCACAAAGGCTATCACATTAAATAGTGATAAGAGTCACATATGGGTATTGCTCATTTTAAAAAAAATGCCGAGGGAGTCTCGTCCCTCCCTCTAAGTTATGTTTGAATTAAAAAATGAAAAAATTATTGAGGGGGCTCACCCCCCTCTCTAAGTTACGTTTTGATTCAAATATTGAAAAATGAAATGTTGAGGGGGGCTCACCCCTCCCTCTAAGTTATGTTTGAATTAAAAAATGAAAAAATTGCTCTCTAAGTTACGTTTTGATTCAAATGCTGAAAAATGAAATGTTGAGGGGGGGGGGGGGGGGGGGGGGCTCACCCCTCCCTCTAAGTTATGTTTGGATTAAAAAAAATGGGAAAAGGTTGAGGGGGCTCAACCCCTTCTAAGTTATGTTTTGGATCAAATGTTGAAAAAAATATCGAGGGGAATTACCTCTCCCTCTAAGTTATATTATATAAAAAAAAAGTCCTAAAAGAATATGCATAGGACAAGTACCCCGCAGCTAGAGAGGCTGCTTCCAAATTTTAACTTGCTCAGTTGTATGCAAGTACCCCACAGCTAGAGGGGCAGGTTCGAAATCTCAACTTGCTCAGTTATATGCAAGTACCCCGCAGTTAAAGGGGAAACTTTTAAAATTTTAAACTTGCTCAGTTATATGCAACTACCCCGCAGTTAAAGGGGAAACTTTTAAATTTTTTTTAAACTTTCTCAGCTATATGCAAGAAGTACCCCGCAGCTAGAGGGGCCGCTTCCAAATTTCAACTTGCTCAGTTATATGCAAGTACCCCATAGTTAAAGGGGAAACTTTTAAAATTTTAAACTTGCTCAGCTATATGCAAGTACCCCCAGTTAGAGGGGCAACGTCCAAATTCTTACTTGCAGTTATATGCAAGTACCCCCAGTTAGAGGGGCAACGTCCAAATTTTTACTTGCTCAGTTATATGCAAGTGCCCCGTAGTTAGAGGGGCAACTTCAAAATTTTAACTTGCTCATCTCATATGCAAGTACCCCGCAGTTAAAGGGGAAACTTTTAAAATTTTAAACTTGCTTAGCTATATGCAAGTACCCCGCAGTTAGAGGGGCAATGTCCACATTTTTACTCGCTCAGTTATATGCAAGTACCCCGCAGTTAAAGGGGCAGCTTCAAAATTTTAAACTTGCTCAGCTATATGCAAGTACCCCATAGTTAGAGGGGCAACTTCAAAATTTTAACTTGCTCATCTCATATGCAAATACCCCACAGTTAGAAATGGGAACTTCAATCTTGAGGTTCTCACATAAAAAAGAGCAACTCAAAGTATTGAGCAAGTGCAATTATACATTTAAGGTACAACAGTTTAGTACCTAAGGTTCCAAGCGCATAGGAGCGCTCACAATCTTGAGCAACTGCCAAGTATAAATATAAGGTGCGACAGTTTAGCACCTAAGGCTCCAAGGGCACTGGAGCGCTCACAGTCTTGAGCAACTGCCAAGTATAAATATAAGGTACGAAAGTTTAGTACCTAAGGCTCCAAGGGCACCGGAGCGCTCATAGTCTTGGGAAAGGGCCAAATATAAATATAAGGTGCTCCAGATGAGAACCTTAGGCTCCAAGGGCACCGGAGCGCTCACAATCTTGAGCAAGTGCCAACTATAAATAAAAATATAAAGTACGACAGTTTTGTACCTAAGGCTCTAAGGGCATCGGAGCGCTCACAATATTGAGCAGTGGCCAAGTATAAATATATGTGCGACAGTTTAGCACCTAAAGCTCCAAGGGCCCCGGAGCACTCACAGTCTTGAGCAAATGAGAAGTATAAATATAAGGTGCGCCAGTTGAGCACCGAAGGCTCTAAGGGCACCGGAGCGCTCACAGTCTTGAGCAAGTGCCAAGTATAAACATAAGGCGCTCCAGATGAGCACCAAAGGCTCCAAGGGCATCGGAGCGCTCATAATATTGAGCAAATGCCAAGTATAAACGTATGGCTCCAATGGCACCGGAGCGCTCACAGTCTTGATCAAGTGCCAAGTATAAACGTAAGGTGTGACAGTTTAGCACCTAAGACTCCAAGGGCACCGGAGTGCTCAAAGTCTTGAGCAACTGCCAAGTATAAATAAAAGGTGCGACGATTTCGTGCATAAGTCTCTCGACATTACAAGACACTTCTGCACGAGGGGGCTAATATTGAGAAGTCCTCAAGCAAGTGAACAAATAGTAAAATAGCTTGGAGTGTGGGGATCCACTTATAGTGGCTCCACCTGCCCAAGATTGCAAGTTTGACAGAAAATAGCCTAGGGCGAGGGGATCCACCTTGAGTTCCCTCTCTTCCCACACTTGATGCTACAGAAAAGAACTCAGGGCGAGGGGCTCACCGAGAGTAACCCCTCCGCCCAAGATAGAAGGCCGCAGAAAAAGGCCAAGGGTGAGGGGCCCACCGCGAATAACCCCTCCGCCCAAGATAGAAGGCCACAGAATAAGGACAAAGGCGAGGGGCTCACCGCGAGTAACCCCTCCGCCCAAGATAGAAGGCCACAGAAGAAGGCTAAGGGCGAGGGGCTCACCGCGAGTAACCCCTCCGCCCAAGATGAAAGGTCATACAAGAAGGCCAAGGGTGAGGGGCCCACCGCGAGTAACCCCTCCGCCCAAGATAGAAGGCCACAGAAGAAGGCAAGGGAGAGGGGCTCACCGCGAGTAACCCCTCCGCCCAAGATAGAAGGCCACAGAAGAAGGCCAAGGGCGAGGGGCTCACCATGAACAACCACTCCGCCCAAAATGGAAGGCCACAGAAGAAGGCCAAGGGCGAGGGGCTCACGGCGAGAAACCCCTCCGCCCAAGATGGAAGGTTGCAGAAGAAGGCCAAGGGCGATGGCTCACCGCGAGCAACCCCTCCGCCCAAGATAGAAGGCCACGGAAAAAGGCCAAGGGCGAGGGGCTCACCGCGAGCATCCCCTCCGCCCAAGATATAAGGCCACAGAAAAAGGCCAATGGCGCGACCCTTCCGCCCAAGATGGAAGGCCACAGAAGAAGGCCAAGGGTGAGGGGCTCACAGCGTGCAACCCCTCCGCCCTAGAAAAAATGCCACAGAAGCAGGCCAAAACGAGGGGCTCACCGCGAGTAACCCCTCCGCCCAAGTTGATACCCAGATAAGGAGGTCCACTATAAGTGGCCTCATCTACAAAACTTGGGATGAAGTGACAGGACATTTAATGACCCTAAGGGGGAGATGAAGGAACCCTAGGGTCCCCCAAAATAAAAAAAAATAAAAATCGACCTTATGGCGTACAAAGCTTTTTTTTATCTACCCAACCTAAAAAATTTTGCACGAGGGACTAATGTAGAAGGGTGTCTACCTATAAAAAAGTAAAAATATTATTTTATTAGAAATACTGAGAAGAAACCCAGGGTCCCGACAGAAACTCATATTCAGCGGGAACCCCCCCGGGGTCCCGATAGAAACTTATATTGAGCAGGAACCCCCCCGGGGTCCCGGCAGAAACTCATATTGGGCAGGAACCCCCTAGGGTCCCGGCAGAAACTTGTATTAAGAAGGAACCCACCTAGGGTCCCGGCAGAAATGCATAATTGAGAAGGAACCACCCCAGGGTCCCGACAGAAACTCATATTCAGCAGGAACCCCCAGCGCCACTGCAAGTATCAGTGTCGCTGTAAGTGCCAGTGCCGCTGCAAGTGTCAATGACGCTGCAAGTGTCAGCGCCGCTGCAAGTGCCAACGCCGCTGCAAGGGCCAGCGCCGCTTCAGGTGTCGGCGCCGCTTCAAGTACCAGCGCCGACACAAGGGTCAGCGCCGCCGCAAGTGTCGGCGCCGCTGCAAGTGTCAACGACGCTGCAAGTGTCAGCGCCGCTGCAAGTGCCAGCGCCGCTGCAAGGGCCAGCAACGCTGCAAATGTCGGCGCCGCTTCAAGTACCAGCGCCGACACAAGTGTCAGCGCCGCCGCAAGTGTCAGCGCCGCTGCAAGTGTCAGCGCCGCTCCAAGTGCCTGCACCGGGTGAAGTGCCAGCGCCGCTTTAAGCGTAAGCGCCGCTTCAAGTATCAGCGTCACTTCAAGCGTCTGCGCCGCTTCAAGTGTCAGCGCCACTTCAAGCGTCAGCGCTACCTCAAGTATCAGCGCCGCTTCAAGCGTCAATGCCACTTCAAGTGTCAACGCCATTGCAAACGTCAGCGCCACTTCAAGCGTAAGCGCCGTTTCAAGTATCAACGCCACTTCAAGCGTCAGCGCCGCTTCAAGTGTCGGCACCACTTCAAGTGCCGGCGCCGCGACAAGAGTCGACGTCGCCTCAAGTATTAGCGCCACCTCAAGTATCAGCGCCACTTCAAGCGTTAACGCCACTTTAAGTGTCCACGCCGTTGCAGGCGTAAGCGCCGCTTCAAGTATCAGTGCCACTTCAAGCGTCAGCGCCGCTTCAAGTGTCGGCGCCGCCATAAGGGTCGGTGCCACCTCAAGTATCAGCGCCGCTTCAAGCATCAGCGCCACTTCAAGCGTCAGCGCCACTTCAAGTGTCCGCGTCGCCGTTAGGGTTAGCGCCGCTTCAAGTGCCAGCGCCGTTTCTCATGAGAGCGCCGCTGCCGGCGCCACTTCAAGGGCCAGCGCCGCTTCAAGTGTTAGCGTCACTGCAAGCGTCTACGCCGCTGCAAGGGTCAGCGCCGCTTTAAGTGCCAGTGTCGCTTTAAGTGCCAGTGCCGCCGCAAGTGTCGGCGCCGCTTCAAGTACCAACGCCGCCGCAAGGGTCAGTGCCGCTTCAAGCGTCCGTGCCACTTGAAGTGTTGGCGCAGCTTCAAGTACCAGTGCCGCTGCAAGTGTCCGCGCCGCCGCAAGGGTCGGCGCCACTTCAAGTGCCAGCGCCGCTTCAAGTGTCTCTGCCGCTGCAAGTGTCAGCGCAACTACAAGTGTCTACGCCGCCGCAAGTGTCCGTGCCGCTGCAAGTGTCGGCGTCATTTCAGGTACCAGCGCCGCTACCAGGGTCGGCGCCACTGCAAGTGTCCGCGCCGCTCGAAGTGCCAGCGCCGTTACAAGTGTCAACGCCGCTACAAGGGTCAGCGCTGCTTCAAGCGTCAGCGCTACTACAATAAGGGTCACTGCAAAAATATTATTCGAGAAGTTCCTAAATGAACAACAGCACTAACACTTTACTTTCTTGTACAGGTTGCCTAGTCGAGCAAGCAGGGCTCGAACAAGCGCGTTGGGACCTCCTGGGAGTTTTGGCTTGGCGGCTGAGGGACAAGGTATGTTGAGCAAGCTCAACCACTTAGCACTATAGGATTGAGAGAATACTAGTAGGAGACCCTAGAGTCACCCAGTCCTCACACACCTCACACTTAGTCACAAGTGAAGTGAGCAGCCAAAGGGCTGGCTGCTCACAATAAAAGAACTATTTATAAAATGATTTTAGAGGAGAGGGTCCTCTAAACCCCTCTCAAGAAAAATGATTTTAGAAGGGGGTCCTCGAGACCCCCCTCGAGCTTGCAAATATTTTAGAGGAGGTGGTCCTCGAGACCCCCCCTCAAGTTTACAAAGTTTGTATCAAAGTTACCGTTTCAAAAGATATTTAGCAAATCAGATATTTTGTCTCCATTAGAAGACATATTTGCTTTTGAACTTTGGTCGGCGCCAGGGGGGCATCTGCCAGAGGGGACAGGCAGACCTGCCTGCAGGTAGGGACAAATAGTACACTGCAGACTTTGTCCCTCACCAACCCTCTAAGTTTTGGCGCCAAAAGTGCCAACCCAGCCTTAGTGCCCAATTATAAATAGGACCCCTGGGCAAGGTCATAGGGACGATAGAAAAACTCAATAGCAAAGTCACTCTGTCAAAAATCACACCAGAACCTCTCTAGTATTCTCTCCCTGCTCTCTCTCTAGTGCTAAGTGCCTTGTTCTTTCACTCCCCACTGACAGCCATCACTCTCAGGAGCTCCTCTTGAGAAAATTACTATTATTGTTGTGGAAGTTCATCTTCTTGCAGGGAGGGAGTTCCAGCTTGAGATCCATTTTTTACCAAAAGGAGAAGGTCTCTTCAGAAACTGCTTCAGAAGTTCTTGAGAACCTTGCAGACAGCGTCGATTGGAGTGGGTCACGCCTCACCCTTTTCCAGTTATTCATAGACCCCAGTCTCACGACCCTCCTACACTGAGATAAAGAAGGAGGAACAGAAATTCGTCACGGATACCATATACTTGGTAAATTTAAAGATTGAGATAGCTTATTTGGATATGGATAGAGATAAATACTTTATGCAATCTTTGGATCTCCAGGGGAGTCTCTTTGAGTTTATCACCTAGTATGTCGAGCTAGAAGGCAAGATGAATGATACCATCAAGGCCAATATGTTGACAATTTTGAGTATTACTTCAACTTTATCTACCATATACCACTAATTTTTGGGATTGCAAGGCGAAGATCAAGGATTTGAATCCTGACCTTGACATATATGATATTCTACCAGTGGACTCTATTTCTGTTGAAAAAGATGAAGAAAATGATGAGGATTCAGAGAAGGCTGAAGATTCTGGTACAAAAGAGTTTATTGAAGAGAATCTAGAATGCCTCCAAGCCTCTACAAAGGCTGAAGTTGTTGGTGACAAGGCCATTCAAGACTTATATGTATTCTCTTTTTGTGAAGCTCTATAATCTCCTATTAACCATATAAATGGAAATAGCCGAGTTAATAATGAAATATTTTCTTTAAGATTTATGTTTATGTGAATGGCTAACTTTTAGTTATTTTTGTCCTTTGTTAAGAAGAAATTTTGAACTTTAGTGAAAATTTTCTAAGTTTTGAGGTTAGTAGTAGTATATCCCCTGAACCCCATTTATTTTATCAAAGCACATTCTCTTTTTATTTTAACAACTAATTACAAACATATGTCACAAATGAAATTAAAGATAAAGGCCTTAAAATTCTCACAAGATTCCTAGTCTGAGGTCATTAGGCCCTAGATGCTGGGGGTTTATTCTTAAAATCATGTATAACGGTTACTTATATATAAAAATGTGTCAATTCAGTTTCAAATAAGAATCATGGTTACGTGAATAACTTATATTTGGTTTAAATATATTATAGACATGCCAGTCAATAGATCTCAGTAGGAATTCTAGTTATGGGACTTCGAGTTGATCACAAGGATATTAGAATTCTATTTCCAGCATTTTTGAAATGTTCAAAACCTAGATAGGGAGATGACACCCTATAGGAATGGTTGCGATGCAATCCTAGTTGTTCAGCTCAAACTACGGGAACTTGTTTGATGGTTTGAGAACTTGTTTGATAGTTCGATAGAGGATTGTGATCGATACATCCTAAGAATGTATTCAAGAGGGTCACCCATGAGATTTGAGTCTAAGGACTATCTTGAATGGAAAAGGCAATCTGAAACCATTTTAGAAAGGGTACATAGATTTTTAATTCCAAGAATTATGAGGATTGGTATGCTTGTGCAATTGTCATTTTGATTGCTATGAGTGCAATCTGATTTATATTGGGTCAAATGATCTCTGTATATTGGGTGACAGTTTTATAAGTAGGTTTGAGATCATAATTTGGAGGAATCCACGTCCAGTGGATACCATGGATTGTGATACCCCCTTGATAGACTTATATTTTTTATTTCCACTAAGTAAAACACGGTTGGTGGATTCTTTAATAATCATGGCGGTGTAGCAAATAAGTTAAGTTTGAGAATTAAAGAATTGATTAGATATTGGATAAAATTGATTAACGGTAAATTCAATAAAAACCTTTCGAAAACCTTGGAGCTTCTTTATCCTCCTTTCATTTCCCACAACCCTACAACCATTTTGGTCAATAGCCATGACGACATTGACAGCTGCCACCACCAAACTACCAGTACCTGAACCTAAACCACCTGATCAAACTCTATCAAATCCTTTGTTGATATCCTATCCTCCAAACCTTCTGCTAAAATTGGGACCCAAATTAAAATAGTAGGCGTCTACAAGGGTGAGATAGCAATTTTCTTTTCAGATGATGACATCTCTTCCATGGCTACTCTGTTAAAGTTTACTCTGATCGGCTAATTCCTACAGGGCCATCCATCAATGGAAACGATTCGTAATACCTTCTTGACATTCTATTTGGAACAGGAATATTCGATTGGATCAATGGATACCTCTTATATATTAATACGTTTGAATTATGAGGAAGATTTCCATAGAATGTGGTTATGTTAACGTGGTTTGTTCATAAATATCCCATGAAGGTGATTAATTGGACAACTGAATTCAAGGCGAATCTGGGCAGCCCTCTAATGCCAATCAGGGTGAATTTACCATACCTCCCTATAAACTTCTTCTAAAAAAATTCCCTCTTTTCTATTGCAAATGTGATTGGCAACCCGATAAAACTGGATGAAGCTACGAGAAATCTCATGAGACCTAACTTGGCTAGGGTTTGTGTGGAGGTTAACCTCCTTAAAAGTCTTCCTAAAATGATTTTGTTGGGCACATTGGAGAAAGGGTTTTGGTAGCCTATAAAATACTAGAATCTACCTCATACTGTCATCTTTGCTCCAAACTTGGACACGATGGAACGAAGTGTAAAATAGAAGATGATGGATCCCATATAATTGTCACAGGAGACAAAGGCAAAGAAAAGTTTATCCCTCAATAGATGTCGACCTACGAATAAAAGAGTAACAATACATAATGGAGGCACGTCAAAAGCTTCAACAATCCCATTATTGGCCAACCCAAAGAATGATTTCAATTCTAAAGCTACTGACGGTGTAAAAAATAAACAAGGCGACAATGGTACTATTAGTGTTAAAGCCAAAACATGAGATCTTTCTTGCTCAATTTTTGTTTCTAATTCATTTAACCTCCTTGACGTAGAGGAAAACGAGATGGAAGAAAGTGAGATACCTAGTGACCTATTAGATAATAACGTGAATTTTTTGTACGGGAATGAGGTGGTTTTACCCAGGGAACCTCCAAATCTGGAGCCAAATCAGGAGATTATAGATAAACTAACATAAGATTTTGATATGGATGATGTCTTAAAGATCATGAAAGTTGACATAAATCTGTCCACTATCATTTCTTATTCATTATCTCGTAGGCCTAAAAGATTCTTCAAAGATAGCAGCCTAATGCAATATTGGTGTCATCTTTACGCGTCAGACTCAGAATCGTCATTGGTAAAGGAATTTAATGATGATTGAAAGACATTTTCTATAGCCCTATCCAAGAAGTTCTGACGTCTTGACAAGAAGATGGAGATGTTTGAAGACAATTTCATAGTGATCAAAAAGAGGAGACCTTGAAGGACTATTTGACACTTAAAATCTTCTAATATTCAAACTCGATCCAGTAGTAATTTTTCAAAAGCTATTAATATTGTTGTAAACATATGATGCAATTTTTATTCTAGAATATTAGGGGGTTGGAAATAGTCCCTCTATTCGTAGACTTATAAGGTTAATTCGAATACATCAAATTGAGGTTTGGGCAATTTTGGAATCGAAAATTGGTGAGAATAATATTGAAAACTTGTGCAAAAAATTAAATTTTGTGGGTGGTATGGCCAATGCTACTAACAAAATGTGGGTGCTATAGAAAAATAATTAGAGGGTTGATTTAGCAAAAAATGGGGAGCAATCCTTATCACTGTGGATAAGTAATGGGGTATTTCAAACTCCCTTCATTTTAACAGTGATTTATGCAAAATGTATGAAGGAGGAGAGGGTACATCTTTGGGCATAACTTGAAGATATTTCTTCAATGTGTGGCAATAAATGGATTGTAGGTGGGGATTTCAACATAGTGTCTAACAGTGATGAGAATATTGGAGGTAATATTGTTAATTGGGAATATGTCATAGATTTTAGTCTTGCTCTTATTAACATTGGTCTGCGGGAGATTCCGTTTAGTGGTTCTAGATTCACATGGTGTTATAACCGAGAAGGCAGTGCAAGGATTTGGGCTAGGTTGGATTGTGTGGTGGGTAACACAAATTAGCTTGATGGTCATTTTATTAGCTCTATTAATCATCTACATAAAGTCAATTCGGACCATATTCCCCTTGTGGTGAAAATTAAAGATCAAAATAATCAGTCATGTCGACTATTTAAATTTCTATCATTTTGGATCAAGAATGAGAAATTTTGAAGCTTTGTGAAACAAGCTTCATTGGTTGAATTTACGGGGAAACCTATGTGCATCTTTGTGGAGAAACTGAACCGCGTAAAATCCTTTTCTTAAATTTGGTCCAAATCTACATTTGGTGACATTTTTCAAAAAGCCCGGATAGAAGAGGATGATATGTTGAAAAAGGAAATGGAGTTTGATGAAGACCTATTTATTCTAAACTATTTTTAGTTTCACGAGTCATAAGCAGAATATTTAAAAACTCTTAAAGTTCTAGAAGATTATTGGAGACAAAAAATGAGGCTAAAATGGGCAAGAGAAGGGAAATTAAATACTGGATTTTTTCATGGGATTACAGAGAAAAAAATGCAAATCTTTGCATTAATAGAATTTGTAATGAAAATGGCAACTATTATGAACATCCCTCGAACATAAAAGCAACACTGCTGAGCTATTTTATCTCACTGTTGTCTACGAACAACACCTTGGCAGGTGATGACACATTATGGCAAGGCATACCATCCTTGGGCAATGCCGAAGATAACACGCTCCTGGGTAATTTTTCGTATTTAGATGAGATTCATGACTCAATATGGGGTTTGAAAGGTGAAGGGATGCTGGCTCGAATGGGTTTAATGGTTTATTTTTCAAGACGTGTTGAATAATTATTAAGTAAGACCTCAACAAAGTTATCCTGGGTTTCTTTTTGGGAGATGAGATTTCAGTTAGTTGGCCTTCTACTAACATTGTACTGATTCCTAAAACTGATCAACCCAAGATGTGTGGGGACTTTCTCCTGATTAGCCTTTATAAAAAAAAAAATTGAAAATAAATTCTAAAATATTAGCAAATCGGATGGGATTGATCTTACCCAAAATAATTTTGCCATCTCAAGACAATTTTATTAAGGGGAGATTCATATTGGATAATGTACTTCTTAGCCAAGAACTTATATCGTTATTTAAAAGAAAAGTCCATAGGTCGAATATTATTACGAAGATTGATATGTCGAAAGCCTATGACCAAATGTCTTAGTTTTTCATAACTAAAATCTTTAGACATTTTGGTTTCTCTGAGATGTTTGTTGATTCTGTTTTGAGATTAATCTTGAATTGTTGGTATTTGATCGGGGTCAATGAGAAAGCTTATGGTTTCTTTAAATCCAAAATAGGGGTGAGACAAGGCGATCCGTTATCTCCGACGCTATTTATAATTTCTTTGGAAGCCCTTAATAGAGGAATCCAAAAATTAGTTGAGGAGGAGAAAATGAAAAGTTTTGCACTAGTAAGGGCTTGTCCTATTATCTCTTGTTTTTCTTTTGCATATGAAACACTCATTTTTTCTAATGGGGAGAAAAGATTGTTAAACAATTTCATTACCTTTTTGAGATCCTATGAGATTGCTTTGGGTCAAAGAGTGAATTGCAAAAAAAGTTCCTTTTATTTACTCGAGAACAAAACCTTTAGTAGAAAGAGAATCATGAAAAGTGTCATGGGATTCAAATTCAAAAAACTTCCAATTCTTTATTTGGGGGTACCTTTATTCTCAAGTAGGAAGAAAAGGGAATAATTTGCTCCATACATAGACAAGTTGGTGAAGAAACTTAATATGTGAAATCATCTTACTATATCTCAAGCCAGGAGACTTACCCTTATTAAATCGTTGGGGGAGGCGATGCATCTTCATCTTCTCATAGAGGTTAATCCCCCAAAATTAGTTCTTGGGCATATTAATAAATTATTTGCGCGATTTTTCTAAGGTAAAAGGGAGGAAGTGACAAAATATCATTGGGTTAATTGGCTCAATATTTGCAAGTCCAAGGAAGAAGAAGGATTGAATTTATGTTGCTTATTCGATCTATATCCAACATATGCTCATAGTCTTTGGTGGAAATTCTTCAATGCAAATTCTTAGCTGTATTGGTTCATGCATAGTAAATACAAAAAACAGAAGGATTAAAATTATCGGCGTTTTACGTCGAGTTCATCTGGAGGAGAATGCAAACGGTTGGGTATGATTTTGCTGAAAATTTTAATTTAAACAATGGAAAATGGTTGTTTGACAAAAATGGTGAGTTTAGTGTAAAATTTGCATGGCACTTAACTAGAGAAAAAAATGTGTGTTCAATGCCCATTGATAAGTATTTCAAATGGATCAACATATCGATTATGTCAAAATGCAGGTGTTTCACGATAGTGCGTGAGGAAAAAAGAGACCACCTCTTTTTAAATATACCATTGGCTTAATCCATTTGAAAATGATTCAACATTCTCTTTGGTTTCACAAGTAGAGTAACTAATTTCAAGAGTAATTTAGTGTCTTCTTAAATCAACTCGAAAGGTGAGAAAATTATAGCTACTCTACGTCGTATTTTACCACCTTTTATTTATTGGCATTTGTGGTGTGCACGGAACAAGTGCAATTTTGAAGGTGTTCCTATGAAGGAGTCTTTTATTTTCAATCAAGTTTGTGGTGAGACTAAACTAGATTTTAGAATTAAACCGTTATGTGGTCCTAGAACTACCTTTTGCTTAGATATTCTAAATGCTTTTCATAATATTGGAGCTCATATTACTACCGTTTGATGTATGCCACGGGTGAGAGGTTTTTCCTCACCAAGTGTTGATCAATAAATTCTCTCTATTTCCCCTCAAAAAGTAAATTAATTCGACCAAGTGGATATTGGACTCTTAACGTGGGGAATCATATTGTGTACTATAATAAACTTTGCAAATAAGACCTCGTTATATTCGATTAATTAATCTGATAATTAAATTGGAGTGCAGTCATGATTATTTAGTGGAGTTAATTCACAATTAAATAAAGAAAGGAAATAATTGCAATAATGTAATTGAGATTTTCAATTATTTAATTGTAGTTAATTTAATTTTTTTTTATCTTGGATCCCTATGTAGTCTGTATCCCCAAGTATTTAGGACTGAACTCTCGCGAAATCCTGTTTTGCCAAAGTCCACCTTTTGTACTTGTATATAAAGGTGTGGGATAGAGGTTTTATTAATATAATGGTTCATTAGGGTTTGAGAGCAGTGAGATAAATACTATTCAAGTTTTTGTGAAGAGGCCTTAAGAGAGAGGATCATATCTCAATCATAAGAAAGGGTTTTCACCTCAAAAGATGCCCACACATTTACCTAGCTTTAAGGAGGATCATACACTAAAAGATCCACTATTTACAGAAGGTTAAGAAAGGTTTTACAGATCCCAAACAAGGCATCCCTATCTCCAAAGACTACTTTTCTCTACAACTCAATTCTCAAAGGTATTGTATTCTAAACCCTAGGCTTGTTCTTTAAACCTAGTTATTATTTCCTTTTCGATACATGATTAATGAAATATCCATAGTGCTGAATTTTTCTGCATTTAAATTTTAGTATCCCAAGTTTTTCCCCAATAAGTGGTATCAAAGCCCCAGTTGAGATTGATTTTGTATTGAGAAGATCTATTTTGTCCAACAAGAACCCTAGTTTTGGCATATTGTATGATTATGCATATTTATGTATGGTGTCGTGCTAACATGATTTCGCAGATATTATAAGTTTATGGCCTTTCCATTTTCAAGCTTGTAAGACCCATTTCAAGCCTTGTCCAAGAAAGAAATTGGGTTAAATAATTATTCTTGAAGATTTTAAGAGGAGTTGGTGTATTTCTTGGAACTTTGGAGTTTATAGGAGCTTCTTGAGGATTTCTTAGAGTTTTAGGAGCTTTCAAGTCATCATTCTTAGTTTCTCCTCTTCAAATTCAATGTAAGATTTTTCTCACTATGTTTTCAAGTTTAAAACCTATGCTATATGTTAGGATACATGTTAGATTGTAGATAATTTTACAAAGTTATTTTCTAGTATGTTTATTTTGAGGAACCAATATCATTTTAATCTTAAAGGAATGATGAATATGCATAAAAAATATGATTACATGTTTATTTCATGTTTAGGTTCATATTTATGGGATTTCTAGGTTAAAATCCATCCTCACATGTGTAAAATCTTTTAGTATGTTATTAGAGGACACATAAACATAATAAATGAAGTATAAAGTTAGTTTCAAGATGAAATAAGGAAGTTGAGAATTTTAGCTCCTAACTATGTTGTAAAGTGTTGATAAAATGAGACAAAAATGATATTTAAGACAACATATGATTATAAGGCTAAAATGGACATTGTGGTGAAAATGGCCTTCAAATATTAGATGTATTTCTTGTTAAGAAATATATAGAATAGGATTTTCTTGAAGTAAAATGGTGAAATGTGTTGTTTTGAACATAAAATGACAATTTATGATGTTATAATGATATAAATGTGTTTTTCACAAAGTATTGGTGAAATAAGTGGCATCCTAGTGGTTGGACTTCCTCATTTGGCCTTATTGGTCGTTTTTTGTGAAAAACGAATGAGATGAATAAAGTGGCATGAAAATGGTGTGAACATAAATGTGAATCGTAAGAATGACAAAAACGTTAGAATAATGTGGACATTTGATAAAATGTTAAAACACATTAATACGCATTCAAACACAATCGGGAAAGAATTAAGAAGGGCCCAGAGCCCTAGGGTGAAAGACCCAAAATCATTTACCAGGGCATATGGTAGAATAGTCGGCAGTGTGGACCCCATTAAAGTACGCGGTTTGGTAAATTTTATGAAACAAAATAATGTTAATGACATAAGATGGAAATATTTATAAATAAGGTTGTGCTTAAAAATGTAAGAAACACAACCTAATATAAATAATTGAATGGAGACGAGTGAATAAAGACTATTAAATGGTCTCTAATTATGTGAAAAGTTGGTGTAAATGGACAAGTGTGGGTATGACCACATAGTTTGGGTGGCATTTCATGGTAGTTGTATTTATACCTGTTAAATGATAACGTTTTCGAAATTGCTAAAATATATATAATATTTTCTATAAAAATGTATTGCTTAGTATTCCCCACCCCGTTGAGCACTTTGCTCACCCATACTTTTTTATGTTAAAACTCCCACTCTCAGGTACCTCCGGTAGGGACGTTGGCAAGGACTTTAGTAAGGCTCCAAAAGGTACTAGTCGTCATTTAAGCTCTACCATGGCATTTTCTTAAATTGTGTATGGGGACATTTGAATTTATGGCACTTTAAACAACCTTTTATTCGGGCCTTGAGCCATTGGTTCTAATAATACAGGATTTTTATGATTTATTTTCCTTATTATTAATATTATTGGATTTAAGGGAATTTCCCTAAATAAATCTTGCTAATTAACTTAATTACTTAAATTGACAAGTTATTTCTTAAATTAAAGTTGGTTTAATTACATTCCATTCCTTATAAAATGGTGCAAAATAAAGGATTTTCTTAATAACAAAATTGGACTTTACACACCCCCCCCCCCCCCCGAACACCTTGACTAGGGTGCGGGTTGACCCAATAGTAGACCAAATTTGGGTCGGGTCGTTACAATAACTCATTACAAAGGTTCCAGGTAACCGATCAATTACTTTAAAGGGAGATGTTCCTAGTTATGAACATTAAGAATAAAGCAGTAGTATAAGAAGTAAGAATATCTTTTAGATAATGGTAAAGACATAAATGTAATGTTGGAAAATTATTTATTGTACCTGGTTTTACAAATTAATTTTTGTTTTCTAAATTAGTTTTGAACGGATATTCAATTGATTTTACAATAATTATTTTATTAAAATTGGACATCTTTTTATCTATTTTGGTACATTGGGAAATAATTTATACATTATAAGTTTTGTCTCACCATTGCAAAATACTGAAATAAATAACATTGATGGACAATCACTAAAGAGAAAGAAAGAGGAATTTAGAGTCTTTTAGATATGATAATGTCCATGG
This sequence comes from Sambucus nigra, assembly GCA_949130495.1. Classification (NCBI taxonomy): domain Eukaryota; kingdom Viridiplantae; phylum Streptophyta; class Magnoliopsida; order Dipsacales; family Adoxaceae; genus Sambucus; species Sambucus nigra. The sequence goes on from OX422209.1 coordinate 209,253,653, forward strand.
TAGGTTATTCAGGACTACAAGATTTTTATTGGGATTTTTATGCAAGAAACGAGCATATACATTCTAGTTTAGTTTCTTCTTTATCGGTTTCTTCAACTCTCATTGAACATAGGAGTGGATACAAGCTCATTACGGGTCATATTTGGATTTAGGGTTCCTGGGACTCATTCCGTGGAACAATCCATGGAAGTTAAAATTAAAAAATAGGTATGTATCTTCATTGGTTATCCCAAAGGTTATAAAGGTAGTTTATATGTCATAATCATTAGTACAAGAAGGTTGTTGATTGCATCAATGCCAAGTTCTTGTAAGAGGATTATGTAATAAATTATGGGTCGTAGTATAAGTTAGATTTATAAGGTATAATAGAACATCGTATTACCAATGTTGTTAGACTACCGATAGGGGATGAAATACAACCTATTATCGATAATATACTTCCATGTTGTAGTGGGAGAATTATAAAAAATTAGGATACACATGCTACTTATACTTGATTATAAGTGGTGCCACGTCTTAGTGGGATCATCACGAGTCATCCCGAATGGTTAGTATTTTGGGTAGTCATTTAGATATGATCCCAGACAAACACGAATCGACTCCTAGGAACTATAATGAGACATTCCAAGATAAGGACTTTTGATTTGATTTATGACTATGGATGCCAAAAGTGATTCGATTTATTAGAATCAAGTTTTGGGGCTTATAGACTTGTTGATTGAGTAAAATCCATCAGGCACTAGTGGTGGACCTACAAGAAGTTAAAAGAAATATGGATGAGAAGGTTCAAACCTTCAAGGCAAGGCCTACGGAAGGGTTTACTTAGAAATAAATGGATTGACTATGAGAAAGCCTTCTCGCGATAGCCATGCTAAAATCTGTCAGAATTCTTTTAACGTTAAGAGTGCTTTCTTGAACGATCATCTTGACAAGCACATAGTGAAAGTCGAGAAAATAAAAGTGATGTAAGCTTATGACATCCATTTATGGATTTAAGCTAACATAATGGTTTTGGGTCATTCGGTTTGATCAGGTAATGAGGTTTTGATTTTGATCAAAGTCCGACAAGTACTTGTGTAATATCCATACTCAAAATAAGATACCCTAGTCTCAATTTAAATCCCTTATAAAATGTATAAATTCAAGAATATTCAAAAGAAGGATTAAACTACCCTACAAAACCTACAAAATAGATAAATTAACAAAGTATCCCCGAAGTTTCAATAATTGCAAGTTAGATCGTGAATATTTCAAACTACCATAACTTGATTTATATTTAACCCTTAGAACCAAACTTTATATCAAAATTACCCTCTAGACTTCAACTAACTAGATATTATAATTTCAGCAGCCATAGCTTTCTAAAATTACAAATATACCCTTAAATTTTACAAAAAATACACTTTTAAGGATATATAAGTATATACCTTAACAACCAAGGACTAAAACTCAATTATTTAAAATTTAAACAAAAACCCCTATCCACTTCAGCCTCCACACAAGCAGATAATGTCAAAAATCACATTTTTGTACCATGAAATCATGTGAGGTTCAAGTAAACATGACTTAAACCTTTCAAAATTTGGACAAAATCACCTCCCATTAGAACCAATCATACCCCCTGCTTATACGTTAAAAAATCCTACGAGCTACACCATTAAAACTCACTTCTTCAATGTTTTCAAAAACTCGATTTTTTTCTCAAAATAGGTAACCTATCATTTTATGCATTACATTCAGTTCTTTTAATTTCAAATGATTTTTATGTTGTTATTATGCTTTTATCCATCAAAACAGTAAAAACTTTTACGTGTAAACAGTCCCTAAGTGAAGAAATAGGAAAAATCCTCCATTAAAGCTTGAGATTTAATGGTGAACTTCGATATAATGCTTAGAAGTCAGGTTTGAAGTTATGAACACATTCATTAAAACTTTGGGAACTATAGTGCAATTATCAAAACCCATGAATTTAAACAACAAGCTTCAATTGATCGGAAGTGTTTTTTGATTCAAAAAACTCAAAACTTTGAATTCTCCTCATATAAACCACCTCAATAACTGTAATTAAACCGAACTCCTCCTTAACATAGCAGAAACTTAACCATGTTCATAAGAATCCCTCCCATACTCTTAAAAGCCTCGAATGTTAAGTCAAAAGTTCTGAAAAACACATAGTTATGGAACTCAACGTATATTGCACCTCAATCCATAAAACTCATATATTTGGATTCCTTTAAATTTTAGGTTGAGTTTGTTTAGAAATCATCCAGAATGGTTTAGAAATGAAGAAGATATCCCAGTCCAAAGATTTCAAACCCTAAAGTAAAAAATTGAGAGGTTGAAGATGAATATTTGATCAGATTCCTTGACCACGCACGTGAGGACGCGTGGCCAATAAAAATTTTCTAAAAAAAATTCAAATATTTGATTTTATTTTTCTCGTCAAAATGGTATAAGGTAAGGTTGTATTTGGTCAAGCCTAGCCAAAGTTATGGAAAAATGAGTATTTATGTTTGAAATACTTTTCCTAAATTTCAAGTTGACCCCTCTTGACTTCTCAAGTTAGGAATTTTAACCCTAAACTTTGTCTATAAGTACTTTAAGATATTTTATGTGAAAAAGACTTCTACACCAAAGTTAAAATTTGACCCTAAGTCCAAGATTTTAACAATCCAAGTTATTTACAATTAAACCCCTGAAACTTTAAAATACATAAATTTTAGTATAAATTAATCAAAATTAACCTCAATTCTAAAAATACGTATTCAGCCAAGCATTGTATACAGATAATCAAGTACCAGCTCCTCCTGATATCCTCTTTTGATCCGTAAGCAGTTTGAAAATTATCGATCAAGAAGGTTATTTTACCTCTTTAATAGTAAATTTTGCGTATTTTCTTAACGGCTACTAATATCAGTCAATAATAGCCCAATTTGATTCTAAGTATGTGTAAAAATTATCATACTCATATGTGACTATATCATTGATTGCTTTAATTATGATCATCGGATAAAATTTTACCCTTCTCATCGAATAAACGATATCATAACAATTCATTATAACGATTCAGCTCACCCTGCACTTTTGTGCATTATTATTTCTTATAAAAACATCTGTAATTACTATCTAGTAGATTGTCGTGTTATCCGATGGAATTTTTTTACTTGGTCTATAGCTTCAGATTTTCGTGACCCAAAATTTAGCTACATATGTATGAGTGCACTTTAATTGTGTGCCTATCGAGTTATTATCCAAAGGTTTTGGATTACTTATTCTTTCGTTTTACTTATGGCTTCTTTAATTCTATACCACATAGTGAATTCGTAAGTATGGGATTATCAGTTCAAAATGATATTGTGAGAAACATTTATATTTAATAAACATTGAATTCTATAATCTCTCATCTATACTGATATTTGTTATAAAATAGGTAAAGCCTGCTTAGCATATTTGTGCTAACTTCTTCTTTCTCCTAATGGCCCAAGAGAAAGAGGATAGTATCTCTTCTCCTTTTGAGACACACTCCATTCACCTTCTTGCGTATATAACTATATGGGCGGAGACTAAGCCAGATGGGAGGAAGGAGTGGCACTTTTCTATTTTCTACTTTATAGTTCGAGTTGACAATAAAATGTAATTCATCCCTACAATGATAATACACTATATGTACTATTTGAATAATGAATAAAGTTTATTTTTCGCCTTAACTTTTATTCATTTCTTTATATGTACTCTCTTGTACATTCATACCAAAAACCATGGTGTGATAATTCGGTATCAGAGTATGTTTTAAATTTAACATATCGTCGGGGTAACATTCTATATGGGAAAATTTTATAAGATATTAGTTATTTTATCATTTCGTAACTTCTTTTATCACTATTATCTGAAAAGTTCATTTTACAGCACGGATACGTGGGATTAATTTCTATTTAATGGGGACATTGGACCAATAAATCATTGGGAGAATACAGTTAGAAAAGAGGAACTTGCAAAGGTCATAGAAATGATCCTCATTGTAGACTGGGTAGGTTCAAGTAGTGACATAAAGTGACAGGTATTGACCAACAAAGTGTTAAGAGAAGTTCAAGTGATGAGGAAGTAGATGATTATGTTAATGATCCAGTCATACTCCAGGAGGACATAAATCTTGATTTAGCTGATGTATCATCATCTCCACCATTATATCCAGTGGTAAACTCATAATTAGTGTGTCTTTTGATACAAGTGAATTGGCTGATAACGATCCACCCAAACCCGATGACTATTTTAATGTTTCAGATTTCGAATCTTCTGAGAATTATGTTATTGTTCCTGCCTTAGGAAAATCCAAAAAATAAAGAAAAACATTCCCCTTAATGTGATATAGCAAAATAAAATATTATATTTAGTGTGTATTACTAATATATAGGAGGTTAACTAACTTTTAATTGATGTAGAGTATGTACTAGTATGATATATAATTGTATTGTACCATAGAACTCTATCTTTGTATAATACCGTAGGCTTGTTATATAGTCCTGTTTTATGTTCTTATTTATTATTGTGACTATTATATTATAGGATGGTTAATACTCGAATTCCTCCATTGGAACTCAAACTGAACAAACTCACACTAAATGAATCATGAAATGTCTTCAGGAATTATCATCTTTGGACCAACAACAATAAATTCCTCCCTTTGATCCAGAGGAAGTTTAGGAATAAATCCGTAGGATGAATTCTTTCAAAGAATTTTTGAGACAATGACCTTCATCATTCCTTGGAAATCCAGTTGCCAGTGAAGCTAAGAAATGGATGCGTTAGATTGTGAAAATTCTCAAACGAGTAGGTATAGTGGCGAATCTTCGAGTAATTCTAGAAGCTTATATGTTCGAATATGAATCTCATTTTTGGTGGCAAGCGGTGTCACATAACCAGAATATTGTTAATTTTACTTCAAAGAAATTTTAATAAATCTTCTTTAAAAAGTATCTTCCCAAAGCCAAACGAGATCAACGAATCGTAAATTTCTTAAAATTACAACTAGCAAACCTGTCAGTAGCCCAGTGTGAGGCTAAATTTATCGAGTTATCTCATTACGCCATTGAGTATACAGATACTGAGATAAAGAAATCCAAGAAGTTTGAAAGAGGACTACATCCGAGGAATAAGAGTTTTGTCACTCCTTTACAAATCTGATATTATTCTCAACTTATCAACATTGCGGAAATTGTGGAACTAAATTCTTCCACCTTGGTATGATCTTCTCCGCCCATACTAGAAATAATTATGTGATTAGGACTTTACCTTAATCTCTCTATTTAATAATTCGTTTTTATAAATGTCAAGAACTAGGACATATTCTGCCAGAGTATCCTGAATTGAGGTCTCTTACAATCCATCTTCAGTTAAATAATCACTCACTCACGAAATCCAAATTCTCATCCTATCCAAAACCGACCTAAGCCAGATCGTGCTACGAAAATTAATCTATATCCTAATCATGGAAAGAATTGTGCAATATTTCCTACAAGAAACTTCTATGACGTGATAAAAGGTATAATATTTTTTTATTATCTTCCTGCACATATTTTCTTTGATTAAAGTTCAACACATTCCTTTATCAGTCTTAAACAAGCTAAATTATTCCAATTACGACCTACGTCTTTAACTGTTCCGTTGGATATTGAATTACCAACTGTTGAAATCAATACACAGACATAAGGTTATAGATATTTTAAAATTCAACTTGGATTAGGTATACTCTTTGTTGACTTGATAATCTTAGATATTTACGGTTTCAATATTATTATCCGTATGGATGTTTTGTCAAGACATCATGATTATATTGATTGTGCTGCCAAGAAAATATATTTTTAAAATGAAGAAAATTATTCTTTTTTATTTCAAAAGGATCAGGTCCTTTTGAACCATCAAGTTTTTAAATTCAAAATTTGTCTTTAATTCCAAGAATTTGGGAATAATTTGAAGATGTTGTCCCCGAAGAATTACCAGGCTTATCCCCTTCTCAAGAAGTAGAATTTAATATAACTCTTTATCTGAATACTCTTCCTATTTCAAGACCTCTTTATCAAATGGATCCTTTAAAACTTCGATAATTCCGTACTTAACTCGATGATCTTTTTTAAAAAGCCTTTATTCGCTTAAGCTCTTTTCCTTGGGAGCTCCTGTATTATTTGTCAATAAATAAGATGGAAGCTTTAGATTATGCATATATTATAGTAGGCTGAATTCAGTAACGATTAACAATAAGTATCCTCTACCCCGAATTGGAGATCCATTTGATCAATTTCAAGGAGCAAGGGTCTTTTCTAAAAAAGAGTTACTATCTGGATACCATCAATTAGGAGTAAGAGAAGAAAATATTCCAAAAACTCACAGCTTTTATGGATCTTATGCATAGAATCTTTCGACCCTTCTTTGATCAATTTGTTGTCGTTTTCATTGACGATGTTCTTGTTTATTCCCAAAATCCAGTAGAGCATGACTAACATCTAGAAACAGAATTAGGAACTCTAAGAAACCATCGGTTATATGATAAGAAGAGTAAGTGTGATTTTTCAATGAAGGAAATAAAATTTCTAGGACATGTGATTTCTAAAAATGGAATCCAAGTCAATCCGGCCAAAATTTTAGCTATTTTGTAATGGAAAATCATAACAATATTACCGAGATAAAGAATTTTTGGGGATTAGTTGAGTATTATCGTCATTTTTTGAAAGGATTTTCTCGCCTCTCTCTTACCCTCTTAAAGCTAACTAGGAAGTATGTACCATTTGTATGGACTTGTGAATATACTCAAGCATTCCAAATTTTGAAGGAAAAATTAACTACTTCTTTTGTCCTCATTATTTCTTTTAGTAATGTAAGTTACGATGTATATACTGACGTCTCATTGCAAGGTTTAGGATATGTTTTAATCCAAAATGAGAAAGTTGTAGAGGGAGGGTCACAACAATTCAAAACTCATGAATGTAATCATCCTATCCATGAACCTGAGTTCGCGACTGTAGTTTTTGCTTTGAAAGTTTGGAATTGTTACCTTTATGGTTAAAATCTTCAACTATTTTCTTATCACAAGTGTTTGAAATACATCTTCGCCCAAAAATACTTAAATTTAAGACAATGATGCGGGATGAAATTTTTAGAAGATCAACGATTTGAATTAAACTACCATCCAGGAAAAGCAAATGTGGTAGCTGATGCATTAAGTCGTAATCCAGTCGAAAGACTCCATACTTTGATTTCTTATGATATTACTGCTACCATAGAGCAATATGATCTTCGATTGATACCCCCTTTCTCAAAATTTTCCAACATCACTACATATCTCGAATTGAGAGACAAAATCTTAGTCCAATAGTCCTGGATCCTTTTGTCCAATCCCTTTAGGATGAAAATCATGACTTCTCATATGATAAGGAAACACGCTTACAATTGAAAAATAAATTGCATGTACCTAATGACTTATCACTTTGATAAGAAGTATTGCAAGAAGCACATCGTTCTAAGTTTATGGCTCACCTATGAAGCTCCAAAATGTACCATGCCCTAAAGAAGTAATATTGGTGGCCAATTATGATATATGATATAGAAAATTTCGCAAGGAAATGTCTTTACTTTTCAACAAGTAAATATAGAACACCATCCTTGTGGACTACTTCAACCCTTACCAATTCCTAAGTGGAATGGTATCATATTACCATGGATTTTATCAGTGTACTAACTCGTACGTCTCAAGGATATAATTCCATTTGGGTAATAGTAGACCAAGTTAACAAATTCGCTCACTTTTCGCAAGCAAAAACCACTGATTCATTTCAAAAACTCAGTATACTCTACATTCGAGAAATTGTCCAATTACATGGAATTCCTTTATCCATTGTGTCAGACAGAGATTCCTATTTTATAGGAATATTTTGGCAAGCACTTTAAACCTCAAATGGTACTAAACTTAATTTGAGTACCACATTCTAGGGGTGCACAACGAAATCGAAAATTCGATAAACCGAACCAAACCGACTGCATTAGTTTGGTTTGGATCGGTTTTTTGCTCAATGGTTCGGTTTCGGTTCTAAAAAAACAAAACTGGTACTTCGGTTCGATTCTCGATTCCAGGGGAAAAAAACAATCCCACCCAAAAACTGATCTGAACCGAACTAATTCGGGACCGAACTGATTTCTAATTACATATATATTTATTTTATATATTTAACACTTGTAATTTATATTTTTGTGATTACCTGAGTTTCTAACTTATGTTATTGAGGATCAAAATTAATTTTGACCTTAAAAAAATTATTTATGAAATACATTAATCATAACATTTCACTGAGTTAGAAATATGACTTTTGAACCGAAAACCGATCCGATCCGATCTGGGAACCGTTGGTTCGGTTTCATTTGGTTCTGTATAACTGTTGGTTCGATTCTAGTTCCAAAAATTTGGAACCGACCCATCTCGGTTCGGTTCTCAGATTAGTCTCAAAACCGAACCAAATCGAATCGTGTGCACCCCTACCACATTCCACCCATAAATGGATGGACAATTAGAACTTATAATTCAAACATTAAAAGTTATGCTGCAAGCTTGTAAGTTAGATATGCCCGAAAATTAGAATAAACATTTAACCCTTGTTGAGCTTTCTTATAACAATAATTATTAAGCAAGTATCAGAGTTGTCCCGTTTGAAGCTTTATGTGGAAGAACTTATCGTTCACCCACATGTTGGATAGAATCGGGAAGTAGTTAATAATTTGGTCTCAAGATAATCCAAGAAACCACTGAGAAGATATAATTGATTCGAGAAAGATTGAAGATAACCCAAGATCATAAAAAAGTTATGAATTTTTCACTTTGGAAGGAAAGGAAAATTAGACCCCAGATATGTTGACCTTTCTCTATTTCTAATCGTATTAGCCCTATAGGCTTCCAATTAGAATTACTAGTAGAATTATCCAATATTAACAATGTATTTCACGTGTCCCGGTTACGTCAGCATATTTCTGATCCCTTCATACTAATTTATGTCAAGAAATTTTGGTTCAACTAAATCATGAATTTGAAGTACGTCTTACTCAAATCTTGGATCCCCGAGTGAAACATCTTAGGAATAAGTAAATCCCCTCAGTCAAAGTACATTGGGAAAATCAAAACCAGCAAGAAGCCACATGGGAACTAGAACAAGCTATGAAAGACCAATATCCTAATCACTTCCAAGGTAAATTAGAGGTAGATTTTCATAAGTAGGTAGATTATAATACATGCACTCAAACTAAGATACCCTAATGTCAATTTAAATCCCCCATTGGATGTATAAATTCAAGTATATCCAAAAGAATGATTAAACCACACTACAAAACCTAATAAATATCTAAATTCATAAATTGTCCCTGAAGTTTCAATAATTGCAAGTTAAATCCTAAATATTTAAAACTACTATAACTTGATTTATATTTAACCTATAGACCCTAACTTTATATCAAATTAACCCTCAAGACTTTAACTAACCATACATTATAATTTCAGCACCCATGACTTTCTGAAATTACAAATATGCCTCTAAAGTTTACAAAAAAAATACTTTAAGGATATATAAGTATGTATATTAACAACCAAGGACTTAAACCCAATTATTTAACATTTACACAAAACCTCCTGTCCACTTCAGCCTCCACACAAGCAGATAATGCCAAAAACCACATGTTTGGACCATGCAAACATGTGAGGTTCAAGTAAACATGCCTTAAACCTTTCAAAACTTGGACAAAATCACCTCCCATTAGAACTAATCAGACCCCCTACTCATAGACTGTAAAAACCCCATGATCTAAGTCATTAAAACTCACCTCTCCAGTGTATTCAAAAACTCGAATTTTCTCTCAAAATAGGTAACCTATCCGTTTATGAATTACATTAAGTTCTTTCACTTCCAAATAATTTATGTGTTGTTATTATACTTATATCCATTAAAGTTGTAGAAACTTTACGCATAAAGCAACCCCTGTATGAAGAAACATGAAAAATCCGCCATTAAAGGTTTGAGCTTTAATTGTGAACTTTGATATAATGCTTAGAACTTAGGTTCGAATTTATGAAAACATTCATTAGAACCTTAGGAACTCTAGTGCAATGATCAAAACCCATGAATTGAAATAATAAACTTCAAATGATTGAAAGTGTTTTTTGATTCAGAAAACTCAAAACTTCAAATTCTCCATATATAAACCACCTAAAATCCTGAAATCAAAACCAAACTCCTACTTAACATAGCAGAACCCTAACCATGTTTATAAGAATCCCTACTATACTGTTAAAAGCTTCGAATGTGAAATCAAAATTTCTGAAAAACACACAGTTATAGAACTCAACATATATTGTACCTCAATCCATAAAACTCATATATTTGGATTCCTTATGAAATTTTAGGTTGAGTTTGTTTCATCACGAATGGTTTATAAATGAAGGAGATATCTCAGGTCAAAGATTTCAAACCCTAAAGTCAAAAATTAAGAGGTTGAAGATGAACTATTTGACCAGAAACCTTGACCATACGCGTGAGGGCGCTTGGCTAATGAAAATTTTCTAATATTTTTATTTTATTTTATTTTTTGACAAAATGGAGCCTAGCCAAAGTAATGGAAAAATGAGGTTTTAAGTTATAAATACTTTTCCTAATTTACAAATTGACCCCTCCTGGCTTTTTTCACTTATGAATTTTAACCCCAAACTTTATCTATAAGTACTTAGAAATATTTAAAGTCAAGAAGTCTTACACCAAAGTTCAAATTTTATCCTAAGTCCAATATTTTAAAGACCCAAGTTATTAATTAATCCCTAAAAACTTTAAAATACATGGCTTTTGGTATAAATTGAGCAAAACCAACCTCAATTTTAGTAATACTTATTCACCCAAATAGTGTATACATATAATCAAGTACCAGTTCTTCCCTATATCCTTTTTTGATCCATAAGCAGTTCAAAAACTACCAATCAATTAGGTTCTTTTACCTCTTTAATAGAAAATTTTGCGTATTTTCTTAACTTCTATTGATATCATTCAATGATAGCCCAATTTGACTCCAAGTATGTGTAAAAATTAGCATACTCATATGTTACTCTATCATTGATTGATTTAATTATGATCATAGGATCAAATTTAACCCTTCTCATCTAATAACTGATATCATAACAATTCGTTGTAATGATTCAGTTCACCCTACACTTTTGTACATTATTATTTCTTATAAAAGCAACAGTAATAACTAGGGAGTAAGCTGTTATGTTATCCAACGAAAATTTTCTACTTGACCTATGGTATCAGATGTTTGAGAGCCAAGAATTTAGCTTCATACGTATGAGTGCCACTTTAATTGTGTGCCTAGCGAGTTATTATTTAAAGGTTTTGGATTTCTTATTATTTGCTTTGTCTAATGGCTTGTTTAATTCTATATCCCTTAGTGAATCGATAAGTATGGGATTATCAGTTCAAATTCCTTGACTTTCTTTAATGATGTTATGAGAAACATTTACATTTGACAAACACTGAATATATACTCTCCACCTCTGACTTACACAGATATTTGTTATATAATTGGTAAAGCCTACTTAGCATATTTATGCTAATTCTTTTTTCCTCCAGATGGCCCAGGAGAAAAAGGATAGTATCCCTTCCCCTTTTGAGACACACATCAGTCACCTGTTTGCGTACGTGATTATTTTAACGGAGACTAAGCAAGATGGGAGTAAGGAGTGATACTTTTCATTTTTCTACTTTATAATTCAAGTTGACAATAAAATGTAATTCACCCCCGTGGTTGTAATACACTATGTACCGTTTTAATAATGAATAAAGTTTTGTTTTCTACCTTAACTTTAATTAATTTATTTATATAAACTCTCTTGTACATTCATACCAAAAAGAAAGATGTGATAGCTTGTTTGTATAAGAAGCACGGTAGAAACGTGGTGGTATTTCTTATTTTAATTTGTGGACAATACTTACCTAATTGGCAACGAGGTGAGAATATTGTTTCATATAGGAGTGTGGTTTTTCGGATATTTGAGATGAAGTACGTAGGATAATACAGTTATATCTTTATGATGAATCTTACGCTATACCGACAACAATAGATGTTGAGCTTATCACAAGTTGATTATATAAATCCTATATACACAAGATCAGCATCAAGATTCCATGAAAATAGTTTATTTTTAAGTTTGCAACCATTCTGTCTAGGAATCAATGTCTAAAGGCACTTGATTAGATGGAAGGAATAAGGGATACACCTAAAGGTTCAGTGTTAGGCCGCCTCAAATATGTTATGTTGTGTACTAGACCAAATTTAGATATTCCTTTGTCATGGTAAATAGATTTATGTCAATAGTCTTATACCTTTGAGGTACAAAGACTAGGTTTTCATTTAGATAAGGATTCCAAGTTTTTCACCTCGAAACACGTGTTTACTAACAGGAAGTTGAGCTATAAGCAGGAGGAGTGTGAAGCAATCTTGGATTGCTAACTCCACCGGGGAGACCTATGTTGTTTCCACTTTAGAGGAAACTAAAGAGGTAATATGGTTAGATTTTCCTAAGTAACTTTGGAAAGGTTCCTTAAACTGCAATTAGTTATTACACTTTCAGTGAACATAGCAATACAATTGCAAATTCGAGATAATCCATAAACCATAAAGGGGTTATGCACATTGACTATAGGTTTCACCGACTTCGAGAGATTAAATGGAATGGGCGATATGTTTCTCATATAGTTATATCAGAAAACACTTGGTTAATCATTCTATCAATAGGTAACAAAATGTTATGTAGATGGGTTGGGAGTTATATACATGTCTTTAACACTAAGTGATATATTGTTGGGATTTTATTCTTAAAACCATATATGACGGTTACTTTTATGTAAAATGTGTCGATTCATTTTCAAATAAGAATCATGGTTACAAGAATAAGTTAAATTTATTTAAAATATATTATAGGCATATTGGTTAATAGATCTTTAGAGGAAGTCTAGTGATGTAACTTCAGATTATCACAAGGAGATTAAAATTCCGGTTCTAGCATTATTTAAACATTCACAACATATATAGGAATTTTATACCCTATAGGAATGGTTGTTATGTAATCCTAATAGTTCATCTCAAACTACGAGAATCTATTTGATGGTTCAAGAACTTGTTCGATAATTTAACAGATGATTGTGATCGGTACATCTAAGGGGTGTATTGAATTGGTCTACCCATGAGATTTGAGTCTAAGGGCTATCTTAATTAGACTCAGGAAATCTCACACCAGTTTCAAAGGGTGCGTAGATTCTTAATCCCAACAATTATAAGGATTGGTATGCTTGCACAAATATCACTTTGATTGCTATGGGTGCGATCTTATTTGTATCGGGTCAAATGATCTTTGCATATTGGGTGATAGTTGTGTAAGTAAGTATGAGATCATAATTCGGAGGACTACATATCCAGGGGATACAATCAATTGTAATACCCACTTGATAGAATTATATATTTTGTTTTCACTAAGTAAAATTCAGCTGGTGGATTATTTGATAATCCTGGAGGAGTAGCATATAAGTTAAGCCTAATAATAAAGGAATAGATTGATGTTGGTTAAAATCGATTAATAGTAAATTGATTTGACCAAGAGGGTATCAGACTCTTAACGTAGGAAATCATATTATGTACCATAATTAACTTTGAAAATAAGACCTCATTATATCCGTGTGATTTATAAAATAAGTAAAATAAAGTGCAGTCGTGATTAATTAGTGGAGTTAATTCAATATTAAATAAAGTAAAAAATAGTTGCAATAATATAATTAGGATTTTTGAGTTTTTATTAGGAACTAATTTAATTATTTGTCTTGGATCCCTAATGTAGTTTATAACCCAAGTAGTTAGGCATGGACACTCAAGAAACCCAGTTTGGCCCAAGCCCACCTTTTGTTCTTGTATATAAAGGTGTGAGAAAGGGTTTGTATTAAGATAATGGTTCACTAAGGTTTGATAGGGGTGAAAAAAATACTATTCACATTTTTGTAGAGAGGTCTAAAGGGAGAGGACCATATCTCACTCATAACTAAGGGTTTTCATCTAAAAAGCAGCCCACACACCTGCCTAGCTTTAGGAAAGATTTACAGAAGGTTAAGAAAGGTTTTTGAGATCCAAAATAAGGCAGCCGCCCTATCATTAACAAATACTTATCTCTACATCTGATCACAACTGGATTAGCAAAGGTATTGTATTCTAAACCCTAGGTTTTTCTTCAAATATAATTCTTGTTCTCTTTTCAATACATGATTAATCAAAGATCCATAGAGATGAATTTTTCGCATTTAAAATGTCAATCCAAAGTTTTTTACCCAACACTCTTATCACTAAAGTGAAAAATGAAATCCTTAAAAATCCTAATTTTTTTTATATTTAGGGTCATTGAACCTCGAGAATTTTAGGGGAACTAAGGCTTAATTGATAAGAATTCGTAAAAAATGTAAAGTCTAGGGGTCATTGGATCTCAAGAATGTAGAACCAAGGATTAAAGCCTTGAATTTATTTAGAAAATGAAGTTTGTCTAGGTTTATCGGTCCGTGAAACTTTTCGAAATTAAGGCTTAAGTTCTTATATTCTTAGCATTTGGTTAGGTCCAGGGTCATTAAACCTATGAACCTTTAGAGTTAAGGATGAAAGACTATAAGATCTAAAATGTTTTAAGTTAAGGGTCACTAAACCTCAAGATTATTAAAGCAAGTTTGAAAGTGAGGATGTATGTTTAATTTACAAGTCGTCAACCTAAAACAATCCTAGAGGGAAGTAAATAGGTTTGATAGCATGTCCATTTTTTTATTTAAAATGATTTTGTGTACAAATTTAATTATGCTAGGGCATGAATTAACTATGAGATGAGATGTAAGTCTTGAATCAACCTCACAATAAGATTAATTAAGAAAATCTAGAGGAAATAACTAGATCTAAAACCTAATCTAAATTTTAAGAAATCGCACCAGATCTAGATATGACATATGCATAGTGTGTTATCAAAGTGTGCAATTGAACAAATAAAACCACAAACATATACATGACATATTTTATGAGAAAAATCCCCACCAATGAGGTAAAAAACCTCAGTGCAGAGTTTTATACAAAGTAAGAAGGTAC
This sequence comes from Sambucus nigra, assembly GCA_949130495.1. Taxonomy (NCBI): domain Eukaryota; kingdom Viridiplantae; phylum Streptophyta; class Magnoliopsida; order Dipsacales; family Adoxaceae; genus Sambucus; species Sambucus nigra. The sequence goes on from OX422209.1 coordinate 209,268,833, forward strand.
CTCTCACTCATAAACTCTAAGTAGTTACCTATGAACTTTTAACTTTCCCTCATCGAAGCATAGAAATCCACTATGAGATTCACGAAGTGAATGAGAAACTCCACTCTTCTCCTTGGAAGAATGCCATACTTAAATTATTCTAATGAATCAAAGAACCTCCAATTTTAGATCTAAGAGTGATGGATCATGCAATTTAAAAAATAGTTGTTTGGATTGAATAAGCAAGTATTAATCGAATCCCAAAGCTTCCTCAATTCTCTCACAAAATCAAAGATCAAGATATAGATCTAAGTCTAAATAATTTTTGAGAGAGGAAGTGAATTTTGGGAAAAAGAAAAGCAAGAATAGCTCTCAACCTCGAAAATAAACCCAGAGAAGTTTTTTAATTGTGATATTTTCAAATATTTTGAAATGGGAGGGAAAATGACATATTTATGAAAAAAATTCAAAAATTTGCTATTGTGTGCATGGTTGAGTTTTCGCATGCACATGATTTTAGGAAATAGTGAAACCTAAGTGAATAAGTGCGCATGGGTCAAAAGTGAACAGTCCAAATGGTGTCGTGCGCAGATGTCTAATTTCGACTGTGCAAACGGTTTGAGGTGAAAATTAAAAACAAGCCTCAAAATTTCCAAAAAAAGTTGGTCAACTCCAAAAATGATTTACACAACACTCTGAGTAAAAAATATCACTTATTCATCTAATTTAAAATCGAAATTTTTAAAAACAATGAGCACATGTGTGTAGCCATAAGTCTATTCACAAAACTATCAAAAAGGATATGTTCTTCAAAGTATGTGGAAACGAAAGTCTTGCATTTGTTGAGTGTCTTGCATGATCTTTAAATTCAGAAGTCCATTTAATCCAATTAAACACACTTCACTAATACATATTAAGCCTATATGTCTCAAATGACTCAACGACTCAAATGTTTCATCCCAGAATGCAGCCAACTTTTATCACCAAAAATTATAATATATAATATTACATTTTTATAAAGCCTAGTAATTCTTTAAAAAATTAATCAAGTGTCACTGGACCTCAAGAATGTATAACTAAGGATTAAATCCTTGAAATTATTTTAAAAAATGTAGTCAAGGGTTATTGGGTCTTAAGAGTGTGGAACTAAGGATTAAAGCTTTAAAATTATTCAAAAAAATAGTGTTGCACTTCGTGGGCATCTTACACCTGTAGGGAGAGCAGAGTGTTGCACTTTCTCGGGACAATGTCCCTTCATCACATCATGGACTCTCAGTCCTTCTCGAAAATAGTGTATGCACATATTCTTTTTCCATATCTTCCACTTCTCACGTACAATGACTAATAAATTATCCTTCGATTCCGAGGGCAAGTTGAATTGTTGTTGTACAATAAAATTATAATATAAGAAAGATAGTGAACTAATATTAAACAAACATATAATAAATTTTGATATGAAATCATATATATAATATAAATATTAACATTTTAATACGTTTAGGGCACCCCAAATGGCCATCTTTATCTCGTCAGGAACCTTCCTACAATTATCGTAGCTGAGACTAATGAATGATTTTAGAAATTCTCTCGACCTCATTATTAATCTGTCTTATTTTAATAACGCACCCAGTCTTGCCAATTTAATGGACTTTGTATTTGACGATCTCTTATCCTCAAAATCAGAATCGGAATCGGAATCCGAGACTTTAATTTCCTCCTTCCGAATTTTCAAAGCAATAACCTTTTATTTCTTAGGCACTTGCTTGGAGGTAATCATGTCGATTTCATAGGTTTGTAAGTCACCTACAATCTCTTCTAGTTTCATCGACTCTAACCTACCCAAGGAGTTTAAAATAGTCAATTTCGCATCAAACCTACTAGGCAACGACCTAAGGATTTTCTTAATGGCACGGTTGTCGGGAATTTTCTCACCTAGGTTAAACGACGAGTTGATAATATTGGACAACTTAGCATAAAACTCATCAAAAGTCTCACTATCTAACATCCTAATGGTCTCAAACTGTGTAGTGAGATTTTAAAGTTTTGACGCCCTAACCGTGATAGTGCCCTCGTGAGTGAGTGCCAAAATATCCCAGGCCTATTTTGATGATTCACAAGTCATAATTCTATTATATTCTTCCGGTGTGACATGTGAAGAAATAACATGCAGACCCTTAGAATTATATTGTGAAAGTCTATATTCAGTTTCGGTCCATGACTCGACAGGCTTTAAACTAGTGACCTCACCTGCAATAGTGACAGTGGGTGTCCAACCTTTCTCAACTGCTAGCCACGCACGCTCATCAATTGATTTTAATGTACTTATCATTCTCATCTTCCAATAAGTGTAATTAGTGCCATAAAAAATAGGAGTTCGAGAAAGTTCGTCTTTGAAAACAAAAAAATTCATCTTTGAAAACACACGGGATCACAAAACAAATAAAATATGTTTTCAATAAAAAATTCATCTTTGAAAACACACGGGATCACAAAACAAATAAAATATGTTTTCTAGATCTGATACCAATTTGAAAAACCAGGGGTGGTCCCTATGTGTGTTTCAAATCAAACCAATTTTTACCAAAAATTATCCAAATTTTAATTAGCACCAAACCAAATTGTGAAAAACCAATTCTTACTTTAAACTAATTTTATCTTGATTAATCCTAAACATGCATCTAGTGATTAAAACAAGTAACATAAAGTAAAGAATACTCACAACGCCAGATGTACGAGGAAAAAACCCAAAACAGGAAAATAACCTCGGACGGCCCAAGACAAACAACCACTATGAACAAAGGTTTTACAAAGAAAAATTAGCCTTACTAAATGAATCGATCCCCACGGGTCTTGACTCTCCTTCTGATCTTTTACCGTTCTTCAATAGTGCCCATGCAGAAATTCCATCTTCCACGATACCTGTCCACAACACTCGACTCCACGAATGTCTCGGTGTCCACCGTTGGCTTTGATTCATCTACGATGTCGAACAAGAAGTCCTTATCTTTTCTTCACCGCAAAACCCTGATGTTCAAGTGTAGAATAAACCTTCTTGGTTCAGCAAGATCACTTAAGCATATAAGAATGATATCTCGGATCTTTGCAAACTCTAAGGATGTGTATAAGCTTTTTAAACATTAGAAAATATGTGCAAAACTCGTACTGGATGGTAAACTATTTTTTCAGAATGCACACTTATGAAACTCTGACGAAAACATGCTTTAAATAAGAATTAAGCGTCGCCTCAAAAAATGTATCGTTCGAACAACAGAGCCATGTCGTTCGCGCGACATAGGTATCTCGTTCGAACGAGATCTTATGTCGTTTAAGCGACGCTGCGACGGTTTGACTTTTTTGACTTTTTATTTAAAACACCACAACAAACCTGCCTAATTGTCACGGTCATTGACCTTGACAAGTTCAACTTGTCAAGGTCAATGACCGTAAAAATTCGGGGCGAGATAACTTTTTTTATCACGGACGTGGCACGGTTATTGACCGTGACAAGTTTGTTAGAATTGTCACGGTCGTGCCACGGGCGATGACCGTGACAAGTTTAGTCACGGTTAATAATTATGACAAAGCCTTGACCCTTTTTAAAAAAATTATCACGGTCATTGACCGTGACAAGTCCGTGACAACCTTATTTGTCAAGGACTTGTCATGGTCAATGACCGTGACAATTCTGGGCAAAATTTAAAAAAAATCTACTAGGTAGTATGGCCACTGCCACTGCCACTGCCCAGCAATATATTTGTACCTGTTATAGCAACGTTGTACCTGTTCAAACATCATATATCCAAACAAACTAAAGATAATGCAAATATATATTCAAAATAGAAACAATAAACATGACGATATAATACAAATATAATTCAAATGTACCAACTTAAAAATAATGTCACTACATGTCTGGGGTAAATGTGAGGAGGTGAGTTGGCCACACAATATACGAATTGACACACCCACTAATATACATCGTGCCGCATTGTTCGCGCAACCACAATAGGGAGTTCTCCTTCCCGGGTATCACATGCGTGATGAGCACTTTGGACTCGATCTCTTGAAGCGTACGTCCATGAACTATTCCACCCTGGACGATATTCGGGTCCCTCAACCCCCGCCCTATCCACTGGGCATCAAATACGTCCAATATGAACACGCTCAGCTAACCAATTGTCGACATCGGTCTGGGGAAGGGAGCCAAATAAGGAAGTGGATCATCGAAGTACGCACGTGTAGGTGATGAAGCAGTGAGGTCCACATCCTCGTCATCCTGCGCCTCATTCTCCCCCACCTCTTCCTCCACCGCCTTATCCTTCCCTTTCCCCTTACGGTCTCCGCCCAACGTAAGCGTCATGAATGAGTACATATCTTAGACAGTCGCCTCCAAATGGGACAACTTCGCATCATGTGAATCCACCGTTCGAGCCAACCCGGTGTTGCTAGTCTCCAATCCGATGATCCTAGATTTGGCCACCCGCGAGCTCACCCCTTGTCCTCCCCTTGTGATTAGAGCCAAGCACTTGGCTGAGTGCGCCTGTGGATAAAGACGCCTTGTCGGCATCACACTGCGACTCATGCACTTCCTTAAGCTTTGCCTGAAACGATAAAAAGCACATGATTAGTAAAATAAGTAAACTAAAAAATTATAACGTAATTAACAAAAATTAAACTGTCGGATTACTTACAATCGTGGTCGCGACGCTCAGGGACACCTCCTTGTCCTTCCCCTTCTTCATCCGAAGAGCCACATAAGTATCGAGCCTATGTAGCTTACCCCTTGGGCCACTCCCTACCCCCTGAAATAAAATAAAGTAAAATTAGTATTGGCCCCGCAAAGTAAAATAATGAAGAATAATATATTTCTATAGTTATAGAAAAATTAAATCTTACCTTCATCCTATGCTCCACCACGGCGTAAGACATCCGGTCGGAGTAGTGCACGTCCGTATTTTTTGCCTCATTTTCTCTCCTCGATTGGCGAGATGCCAATTGTCGATCCTCGATCTCATTGTCAATGAACTTTTGCCATTGTGCCAATGAGATCGGATCCTTGGACGGGACGGATCCATGCCATTGGATAATGGACTCTCTTATTTTCTCAAAGTACCGTGTCCGCATATTTTTCTTCCACGTCTTGTGTTGCTCCCTCAACTTCTCCAAGACGGAATCGCGTAGCTTTGGATCCAAGTTGAATTGTTCATGTCCAACAAATACAACGTTAGTTGCGAATAAATATAAATATAAAATGAAATTGAAATCGAAATTGAAAATGAAATTGAAATATTCATATAAATATAAATATATTACCTGTAGTGCCGCCCAAACATCTAACTTGAGCTCATACGGCACCTCCTTCAAACTCATAAACCCCGGACTGATGACCGTCTTTAGCAGCTCGAGGGATATCTCTAATAGCTCTGACTTGTTCACGATGGTAATCCCAAATTTGCCATATTTGGGGAGCCTAGGGGCCGAGGAGCCCTCGTCGCCTCCGCTACCACCGAGCCCAAATGACATCATCATAACCAGCATCATCATACTCGCCTTAATACCTCAAGGAGACATTTGCTATAAAAAAATGTTATTAGTACAGATAAAAAAATGTTATTAGTACACATAGACACACACGCAGCCCCCCACCCCTACCCCACCACCCACCCCTGCCCCCACCCTCCTCACCCCTCACCCCACCCCCACCACACACACGCACACGTACACGTACACACACCACCCCTGCCCCCCCACCACACACACAATAATCCAATAAGGATTAATAATTATATATACTATGTTTCATTTAATTATGTCTTATTTATATTCAAATTCAATTATTAATAATTATATATAGTATGTTTCATTTAATTATGTCTTATTTATATTCAAATTCAATTATTCAAAAGTTGAAAAATCCCACCCCCATATGGACAATAATCCAGTGGTCATGCCACTTTTAAAAGTAACCAACCCAACATTTACTAAGCAAAATAATCCAACAGCAATGTCTACAACAAATGTGTATATTCAAATTCAATTATTAATAATTATATATAGTATGTCTTATTTATATTCAAATTCAATCATTAATAATTATATATAGTTTCTATTAATTTACTAATTTAAAATAAGGGGCAATCATATATTAATTTACTAAAAAAATTAATAATCAATTAATTTTTTACAAGGGACACTACGCGCACACACACATAGACACACACGCGGCCCCCCACCCCTATCCCACCACCCATCCCTGCCCCCACCCTCTCCCCCCTCACCCCACCCCCACTACACACACGCACACGTACACGTACACGTACACGTACACGTACACGTACACACACCACCCCCTGCCCCCCACCACACACACAATAATCCAATAATGATTAATAATTATATATACTATGTTTCATTTAATTATGTCTTATTTATATTCAAATTCAATTATTAATAATTATATATAGTATGTTTCATTTAATTATGTCTTATTTATATTCAAATTCAATTATTCAAAAGTTGAAAAATCCCACCCCCATATGGACAATAATCCAGTGGTCATGCCACTTTTAAAACTAATCAACCCAACATTTACTAAACAAAATAATCTAACAGCAATGTCTACAACAAATGTGTATATTCAAATTCAATTATTAATAATTATATGTAGTATGTCTTATTTAATTATGTCTTATTTATATTCAAATTCAATTATTAATAATTATATATAGTATATATTAATTTACTAATTTACAATAAGGGGCAATCATATATTAATTTACTAAAAAAATTAATAATCAATCAATTTTTTACAAGGGACACTACGCGCACACACACATAGACACACATATACACATACACACATATATACACACATATATACACATACATATACACACATATATATACACACATACATATACACACATATATATATACACACACACACACACATATAGAAATGAAAGAGAAAGAAAGGAAAAAAATATACCTTAGAGAGAGAGAGAGAGCGCTGAAATCGCTTGTAGAGAGAAACCAATAACGGTGGGAAAAAAAGAGTCTAGGGCTTTTTTTACTGATGATATTGTCACGATCGTGTCGAGGTCCTTGACCGTGACAAGTCCGTGATAAATATATTTGTCACGAACTTGTCACGGTCATTGACCGTGATAACAATTTGTCACGGTCTTGTTACGGTCATTGACCGTGACACAAAATGCGAGATTCTTGTCACGGTCAATGACCGTGACAAGGGTGACCGGCTGAAAGATGACATTTTGGCCATTTTGGTGTAGTGAAACGTCTCTTTCAAAAGAGATCCAAATAAGTCAAACTCCTTTTCGAGCTTATCAGAATAAACGTAGTGTAAACCATTTTAAACATTTTTCTTTATAAAAATTACATCCTTATCTTTTATAAAAACAATTTCGAGCACCACTAATTATACGCATTCATACCCGAGGGGTCTCGGAATGTAATTAATTTGAAGACGAATAAACTTGCACCAATTTAAACTTTGGCATGATTATTTATGTGAAGCTTTGCCGCAATGTCTTCAATTTTCTTCAATACGTCATAGACCAAGTGGGATCATGAAAAAATAAAAATCTCCCTATGACATATTACAAACACAGTTTTGTTCACGGAATTAAGTCAAAACAATATAGGGACTCAATTGAAAATTTATATCCTGACAACATTATTTGAAGGAAGGTATCCTTTGAAAAGAGTGGGAGAATGATCAGACATGCTCATATTTAAGTGATTGACACTCTAGAGGAGATTAGAGTCCAAGCATGCTTGATTAACAAGAACTCTATCCAGCCTACATGAAATACTATGATCACCATCCCTATTATTATTCCATGTATATTTTAAACCTGTATATCCCACATCTATTAATCCATTCTCCTCTATACATTCTTGGAATTCATACATTGCTCTCAGATTAACTTCATTACCTCCAGCTTTCTCTGACCTGTCAGCTATAATATTAAAATCTGCTCCTACCCACTAGAAATCATTTGTGCTACAGGCATTCAAAAACTCACACAATTTTCTTCTTTCGATTCTATTACACCTAGCATATATTAAGCTACATTGCATTTTCTCATTGCTTCCAACCATTTGAATACATAGGGTGATACATTGTCTCATTTTAGATATAATCTCCCATTTGATTTCATCCTTTAAAAAACACCAAATGTTACTATTAAGGTTAGATAACAAGTTCCATAACCTTGTTTTAAACAATAATATTTAATCTTTATTATATCTTGCTTAAGCTCCAATACAACCATCATGGAGGCTTATGCATCTTAAGCCTTTTTATTCTTCTAAAATCTCCATTCTTAAAATTCCTCACACATTCTAAATAATTGTACCTAACATTAAGACTTAATATAGGGAGATTTAGTGTGAAACTTGAAAATTCTAATTGATCCATAAACAGCATCCTTCATTTTGATCCCCTTAGAACTCTTTTTGCTCCGGCAAACCACTGTGAATCCCTCCTCATCTTCTGTCCTGTATTTTGGAGTCTGAATTAATTGATTTGGACTCTTTTCTTCTGGATTTTAGAATTCTTGGATATCTTCTTCTTGATTTTGATCTTCTTGATTGGCTTCTTCTTGGATAAGTTCTTCTATAGTAACTATTTCTACATGCATTTGAGTTTTAATAGATGCTTGATCATTAAATTCTTCTATTATTCTCCTTTCCTCATCCTTTTGCAAATTGTCTACATTGCATACCAGCTCCATTTGCATATCTTCCCCACTCAAGGTTTCTATTTGGTTGTGTAATTGCTGACTTGTAATGACATTTATTTGTGGTTGATGATAAATTGTTGGCTCATTTCCAATTAAGAAAGATGTTTCAAGTTTTTTTCTTTAACTTCATGTCTTTAATTATAGGCTTTACAATCAATTCACCTTCTTCTATTTCTGCAACTGGAGTATTTTTTTATTTACTCCCAAATGTCTTCTTAACCCATCCTTTTTTGGACACCTGATGATGCTTCTCATTTTTCTTGACTGATTGGCTCTTTCATTTTTCCATTTTCTTCAAATAACAACTATCTTGCTGATGAGCTGTCTTCACATAATGGAAACAAAATAAAGGGAAATCCTCAAATACAATAAACTGCGAAAACCCTGACCCTTTTTCTTTATTTCCAATCCATACTCTCGATGGAAGAGTCTTCATAAGATCTACTTCAACACAGACCCTAGCATGGCTTGTTCTAGCTAGTGAGGTTGTAGTATTATGAATTTTTAGAGGGTTCCCTACTACCCACGCTACAGAGAACAAATCATCCCTATTGTATAAGTGTATGGGGAGAAGAGCCAACAGAATCCAAAAGGGCACAATGGAAGATTCTTTTTCTAAATGGAAATCAAGGTCCCATTTAAACGTACACATAGAATATCTAAGAATAAACCATGTCTCCATCATCCACAATCTGTGGAAATCTTCGTCATGTTCTAAATGAATAAGGATATGCTTATAATCTATAATCCTAATATTGACTTTTCTTTAAGGTGGATTTTGGAGAAGAACGTTCGAATATCATCAAAAGAGGGTCTGCCATGTGAAAATTTTCCCACCACTGTATATATGAAAGGTGTTGCCATCTCTTTAAGGTTTGAATCTTCATAGATAATTATTGGTTCTCCTTAATTGGTGGAGATCATTTTAAGAGAGGTAGTGTTCGTGGAAATATATGTTGTAATTGATGCAAATGTTTTGGGTTTTAGGTTTCCCTATACGTTTCATGATTAGTTTTACTCTTTGTTTATTTTGAACAAAATAAAAGGGGGAGAACAAATTACAGGGCAGCTTAATTTATGGGGGAGCTTTTCATATCTTTATGCATTTTATTTGATATATTTCAAACTCGATGCATCACGAGGTATTTTCTTTGTTTCATGTGTGTAGGTATTTGAAAGATCGTAGTTGGATTACACTCAATGAAGATAAAGTGCCCAGGAGAAGACAATGAACAAGTGAAGATTTGAAGACTTTGATTTGAAGACACCTCTATCTTTGTACCTATCTATATAAGGGTTTGGGAGGGTACTAGGGTATTGTATTCATTTTAGGGGATTATTTTATAACTTGAATTTCGGTTTTATGTTTGTACTGAAATAGCCAAAAAGGGCGAGATTTGTCAGAGTATGATTTAAATCACTTACTCATCGTTCAACGAGATAGGCATATCGTTCAAACGACTTTGAAACCTCATTCGATGTGGTCATTAAAATGTTCCTTCAATCAATCATGTAGCGAGGACTTATTATTTTGTCATGTTTGAAGCTCGTTCAAACAAGATTAGGTTATCGTTCAAACGACCTTAGTGTCGTTCAAATGAGAGTCTATTCTTGTTCAAACGAGGCTTTATTTTCATTCGAACGAGGATATCCACCTCAAATTTTGTTCCACCTTATAAATACCTATTTCTTACAGAATATTGTTGAGACTTTTTTGAATTCGATTTTTGCAAACCTGCTGCAAAAGTACTCACTTTTTTAGGTCAAAAACGTATTTTGATCCACCATTATCACTCTTATTTATATATTTGAATCAGTTAAAAACCCTAGATTTATATATCTGAGTTATACTTCTCGAGAGATTCTCTTTACTGCTGACCTATTATGGTTCTCGAGGGGATCACTGCTGAAAGGAAGACTAAGGTTGATCGGTAGATTTCAAGGGTCAATCGCCATTTATGGACGACTTTGGATTGTGCTATTTTCTGTAGAGGTTTTTATAAGTTTCATCTTGTAAAAACTCTATAGTGATGATAAAAGGTTTTACCTGCAAGTGTTTTTTTCCCTTTATTTTCTTTGATTGTGTTTGCATGCACAACTTAATCTACTTTATCACCTAGTTACTTGTTTAAGGTAATAAAGATAAAATTTGAATTGTTGTATGTCGAACGCTTATTTATAGAAATTATCCAGATAGTAAGAACACTCTCAAATCCCCATTAATAACCTCTCGATAATTCCCATTTGTAATAGACAAAGCAATAATGGCATGTAATATGGACCTCCAACTCATCGGACCAATCGCTTATGTAAAAGCATACCATGTAGTCTAATGATAATTGTCCAAATCACTCGCATAGTTTTAATTAACATACTCATACACATGTGACTTCTCTACCCGTTGGTAGACCAATCCCACATCAAGTGAACCATGTAACTATCGAAAAATCCACTTCATTGCATTTAAATGCTCTTTGCTCGAATTTTCCATATACCTCATCACAACGCTCATAGTTTGAGCTATATCTAACTAATTACAAACCATGGCATACATCAAGATACCCACCACACTTGGATATGGAACTTGATCCATATACTCCACCTCATCCTCAAAGCCATCATAGCTGAAAATCCAAATTGTGCAGCCAAGTGAGTACTCATAGGCTTGGTATCCTGCATCCCCAATCTTGCCACAACCTTTTCTAGGTATTTACTTTGTGTAAGAATCAACATTCCCTTATCATGTTCTTTATTAATCTCCATGTCAAGAATCTTCTTGGGTTTACCCAAATATTTCATAACTCTTGGCCCAATTGAGCCTTTACCTTGTCAATTTCCATCATGATCGAACAAGCAATAAGCATGTCATCAAAATTCAAGAGTAAATAGATGAAAGCACATTCCTTGATCCGCTTGACATAGAAACAATGATAAAAATCACTTCGTGTGAATTTCTGCCTGACCATAAACATGTCAAATCCCTTGTACTATTATAAAGGAGATTGCTTTAACCCATATAAAGACTTTTATAATTTTTATACATGATATTCCTTACCAATAACTTTAAATCCCTCTAGTTGAGGCATATAAATCTCCTCATTTAGATTCCCATGCAAGAATGAATTTTTGGCGTCAAGCTTTTTGTGATTTGAGTCAAAATGCGCTAACATAGCTAATGACACTCGAATGTAAATATGTTTCACCACCGGAGAGAACACTTCATTGTAATAATTTTTTAAGAAAATAAATCCTACTATAACCTATACTATTACATTACAAATGAGAGGGGATATAACCATCCAGATGATGAGACTCAAGCTTTAGTTCTTTCCAGGATCGAGTGGGTGTCCTACAACAAGGACAACCCACACTTCATTGTAATCTACACCTTTTCTTTTTGCAAAACCCTTAGATACCAATATTTCCTTGTAACGAATGTCAAAATTTATAGCCTCATATTTATTGGAATAAACCCACTTGCACATGATAAACATCTTCCCCTTAGCCAACTTCACAAGCTCCCATGTTTGGTTTTTGTGAAGAGAATAAATCTCCTCACCCATGTCAAGATTCCACTTGTTACAATGATTGTAAGTCATCACCTTATGATATGTAAATGACTCATCACCATAAACTAAGTATTCATAAGCAACCATTTCATTGTTATGTCATAAATATTGTATAATGTTGCCCATTATCCTTATGCATTCTAGCACTTTGTCCTCGTTATATCCTTCTTTTATGCCCATATATTGGTTAACCTTTATATATATATATATATATATATATATATATATATATATATTATGTACAAGGTTTATCTGAGTTTTTGTAGGTACTATAATGTTAAACTAAGCATTTGATTGCGTTTTGGGAAAGTTTCGTTGTTTGATGCAATCTCAAGGGCATGTTCGTAATTTTATACTTCTTGTTCTAGAAAATAAAACTCCATGGGATCATAGTTCATTGAGTTATCTTCGCGTGGCCGTAAATGGCGCATCATTTCGAGTTCGAATGATCAAGTTAGAGCTAATTTCGTAATGCAACTTTCCTCTCTTTTGAAAAACAAAGTGCCCAAAAAATAAAGCAATGATCGAAAAGTACCTCTCCCCTATCGATCGATCAATTAAGTTTTTCCTACGAAGGAAGTCAGTGGGCATTATTTAGGACCATCGACCGACTGATCAAAGGACCGTGGTCGATCGATCAGAGCAGAAATTTGACATTTTTTTCCTTTTGTTTTCTTTTATCTTTTCTTTTTAATCACTTACTGTATATATGTAAGTTGGTTTTATTTAGGAGATATCTTTCATTTTAGGTTTTAGTTAGGGTTTGTTTTTTAGAGCTTCTCTCCATTTCTTCTCTCTCCTCTTTACTCCCTTCTCTCTCTTAGGGTTCCATTTCTTTTGTAATGTAAGTTATACTATTCACGAGCTTCCTCATTAATATAATCGGTCTTTCTTTGTTTTATGCTTTGATTAATTAGTTTCTTTAATTAATTTCTTACTTTATTTTCGTCCTTGCTTTAATGTGATTTTTGTTAATCTGGTTTAGGTTGAGATTGATTGAACTCACCTTGGATTAATAGGTTGCATTATTTTAGTAATGGATTGGACTAGTTTAAATGGGTGAGTTTGTTTTTTATTACACCTGGGAGATTTAATGGTGTATATCATGTATGCACCGTATTTACGACCTTACGTGCATAATTTTTGGGATATTTTTTAATGCCAAAATCATAATATGCTTTTAGGATAATTTAGGGGGGTAACAACTCTAGATTTGATTCATTGATAAAATTAGATTTAACCTTAAAGCACTTGTTTTCCCATGTAACCTTTTATACTAATTAATCCTAGGTGCGGGATATTACTATCAATCTATAGTTTTTACTCATTTTGATTAATCATGGTTTAAATACATGCCTAGATTAATCTTTTGTAAACCCCATCATCTTTTACATTTTTGTTCTTGAAATAATAAATCGGTTAATGTCCAGCAACATTCCCTGTGAATTTGATAGACGGACTAACTTCTATACTCCCTTAAAGAGTGTAGTCATAGTTTAGGTTTTTGTATAGCGGTGGGAGATGAAAATAACGACATGTGTAGGTAAGATAAAAACCCAATTTTCCTTTGTATATCAAAATGGGCCATTGTTGGGGATTTTTTTATTATATATTGTAATTAATTTAGTGCTTCGTAATAATTTCTTTGTATTTGTATTCTTTGTTTTAACTAGTTTTGTAGGACTTCTAAATTTGAGCGCACATCACTCTGTGGATTTTGTTATCTTGAGGTTATTGGGGTAACCATGACTTATTCTAATGTTTCGGTAAGAGTAATGATAATTCTCAAAATCCCCATAAACCTATGACTTTTTGTCAATACTCTCAAAGTCAAAAGCTTGATACATATAAAATATCTTTAAGTGGGTATTACAAAAGTCAAGTAACGAATTATGGGAATTTTGAGAATGATCTTTATGATAATGGGCCACAATATACCTATAACAATAATGTTGAAAGTTATTGTAATAACTTTCAAAATTCTTAGGATAATGATTTTAATAGTATTTCTCGCTATAGTTTTTGAAACTTTTCATTTTGAAGAATCCACGCCTTCGCCTGTGACTTTTTATAAGGGCATTTGTATTCTTGAGAATGAAAAGAGTGGAAAGTATTATCAGTAATAAAGTCACTATTAGGAGTAAGACTTGGATTTATTATTTGAATCTAGTGATGATTTTTCCTTCGAGACTTTTGAAGTTGAAGAATGTGTTAAACTAAATGAGGAATCGATGCCTTCTTTGGAACAAACCATTCTTCATTTGGCCCAAGACATAATAAATAATGAAAGTGATGATGAAATGGATGTAGCATCCACTTGCAACAAAAAAATTTCTTATTTGGTAATCAAAGAAGAAAGTTTTAATGATCCTATCTCCTTCGAATTCCATTTTTGAGTGATGATGAGTCATCTCTCGGGGTTAAATTTATTTCTTCCCCATTGACATTCTCTATTATCGAACCATAATAAGTATCCCATGATTATCCCATGATTCAGTACAAAACTTCAAAATCTTTAACTCTTTCATTGATAAGGACTACTTTCCTCCATGCGCGTTACCTTCCATACCATTTGTAAAACCTTAGGTAGGAAATTCAGTTGTTGTTGGATTCCATGTGTACTTGTTACCTATTTGATCTAAACCCCCCATCATCTGCCAAAAACTTTTAATTGGTGATGGTTCCTTTTTCTCTCCCAAACTATATGTTCCATTATTCAAATGGAATTCTTATTTTTCAAAAGTTATGAACTCAGATGACGGTACGCCAATTATCCCTCAAAGTCAAATTATTTTTTGGGTGGACCCTCGAAAATTTTAACTTCTAGTATATAGTTAGTTAGAAGTTAAAACTATAGGTTGTAAGTATTAGGTTGATCTTTTTTCTTTTTACTTACTTTCATATGTAATTAATTAAGGTTTTACTATTCTTTTTTGTTATACTTGGTGCTTTCATGTTATGTAAAATCTTTGGACTGTACTTTACAGAGATCGCTCCATTTTGGGTAATATCACTATTTTCCTCTCTCTAACTTGGTTCTTAATTTGCATTGAGGACAATGTAACATTTAAGTTAGAGGTGTGAAATATTCTTCCCATTTCTTTTTATGTTCAATTGATCATATGTTCTTCGCAAGTATGCTTTTTTGTTGAAAAATTGAAATTTTTCAAAAATATTTTCTTCCTTTTTTCTCCTTTTTTGGCATTTTGCCTTGGTTTCCAATGATAAATTTCAAATAAATGCTCAATCCAATAGATAATTCAATGATTCATGTTCTCGATTTTAGAAGTTATTATACTTTATTCCTCGAATCATTGATATTATGAAAAACTTCACGAATTAAACTATAAACCCATGAGCACAAGCGCTTTTCTTATTTAATTGATATGGTTTAAGGACTTTATAACTCGATAATCATTTGTTGCATTGTATATACTTACACCAAGTGAGAGTTGCGCTTTTTTCATTTGTGAGTATTTATACATTACTCTTTCCTCCTTGAAAACGTTAAATTCGTCTGCAATCTACCATTCTGGAATTGGACCGTTCATTAATTGAGTTCATTTATAAAATATGTTACTTGATCATGATTTTCAAAGTCGGTTTGACTCAAATTTTCTTAAAATTTAGGAAAGGATCATAGGCATTCTTTTTTATTACACCCATATTGACCTTGACCTCACCTTATATGTTTTCCCTTGTCAACCGCTTTGAGCCTAAATATAGCCTTACATTTCATAACCCAAAATCTGATAATCACTCCAAATTGGAGTTATAAACCATACATATCACCTTCCATACCTTTGTTTGGAATGATACTTTGGATTGAATGATGTTCTTGTTATGTGGTTTAAATTAAGCTTGTGAGAGTGCAAGAAAAGAAAAAATGAAAAATAAAAGAAAAGAAAGAGAAATTATTTCCTTGAATGTACATAGTGTTCAATAATCTTTATTACTCTCCATTATTATATCCAATGCATGTTATGGAATTAATATTATAATTTTGAAATTTTTCACAATTTTCCATTATCCCAAGTGTTTCATCCATAAACACCTTTGAACCAATAAACATCCCCTTTCTTTCATAATCTTAACCCTTAGCATACATTACAATCCATAACGATTCTTATGTTATCCTAGGATGAAATTTATTCAAACATCATAATAATTGTGATAATTTATGAAAATGCATTTCGCCTTATTTAATGATGATATCCTTTCATTGAGACAACGTTCTTCATTGATGACATGTGCACGACTTATTTTCCATTTCCATTTACTATTTATGCCCGCATGTTCCGTGTGTGTCTCACACCATTTCATTTTTCATACTTATTCATTTGTTGAGTGTAAACACCGGTGAGAATTGATATCCATCCCATACTTCAGTGCTTATTCGGTTTATAAAAATTTTGGGTTTATAAATTTCTTTCCAACAAACTACTTTCATGTGATCGTTCCTCCTCTCACACTGAAGGTTTAATTATATGAAGTTCATTTTATAATGTTAATGAATAATAAATTTTTGAAATCCATTTCACTATTGTTGAGCCTGTCTTGTATTAGTTGTGTGGATGTACTTTTTGAGGAAACTTGATGTTTATGGGTTTCATACTTAAAAAGCCTCAAGAGACAACACTCGTCCACTAGGGTAACCCAGAGGTTTAGTGACTTCTTACATTCCCTAAATGAAATCGTTCGACCCCAAAAGTGGCATTTCTATTTTTTATGCTTATATACTTTTTTTTTATTGCTCTCTATTAGACTGGTTTTATTTTGTTTCATCACTATGGATTAGAAATGTCTAAGTTAGGGGGTGATACGCCACGAATCTTGTATATTAGCGCTCATTATCCTTATGCATTCTAACACTGTTGTCTGTGTTATATCCTACTTTTATGCTCTTATATTGATTAATCATATATATATATATTATACATATACATATTTTTCATATGTTTGCAAGGCTTATCAGAGTTTTTGTAGCTATTGGAACATAAAACATAGCATTTGGTTACGTTTCTAGAAAGTTCCATCGTTTGATGCAACTTCAAGGTCATGTTCATAATTTCAAACTTCTTGGTTCAGACAACAAAACTCCATGGGTGCATAGTTCATTGAGTTAGATTTGTGTGGACGCAAATGGCGCATCGTTTTGAGTTTGAATGATCAAGTTAGAGTCAATTTCGTAATGAAACTTTTCTCCCTTTTGAAGAAAATGTGACCAGAAAAAACAGAGCATCGATTGACCCATCCCTCCCCAGCGATCTGTCAATCACCAGCTTTTTCCTACAAAGGAAGTGGGGATTATTTAGGACCACCAATCGGCCTGCCAAAGGACCGTTGCCGATTGGTCATATTAGATATTTGGCATTTTTTGCATTTTTTTCTTTTATCTTTTATTTTTCATCATTTACTATATATACGTAAATTGGTTTTATTTAGGAGATATATTTCCTTTTAGGTTTTAGTTAGGTTTTTTTAGAGCTTGTCTTCCTCTCTCCCCGGGTTCCATTCCTTTTGTAAAGTAAGTTGTACTATTCATCATCTTCCTTATTAATATAAGCTAGATTTTTTTTTCTATGCTTTGATTAATTAGTTGCTTTGATTAATTTATTACTTTGTTTACTTCGTTACTTTAATATGCATTCCAACTAATTTAGTTTAGTTTGAGGTCGGTTGAACTCACCTTAGATTAATCGATTACTTTCTTTGGTGATGGATTAGACTAGTTTAAATGGGTTAGGTTGTTCTTGATTTTACGCCTAGGAGATTCAACGATTTATATCATGTATGCATCATATTTACGAACTTATGTGCATAATGTCCATGATATTTGTTGACGCTAAAATATAGTAGGCTTTTATGATAATTTAGAGGGTGAAAACTCAAGATTTTATTAATTGAAAAAATGAGATTTAATGTTGAAACAACTGTCTTCCCATGTAACTATTTATACTAATTAACCCTAGGTCAGGGATATTATTCTCAGTTTAAATATATGCCATGCCTTGATCATTTTGATTAATCTCAGTTTAAATATATGCTTAGATTAAACTTTTGTAAAGCCCATAATCTTTTACACTTTTATTCCTTAAATAATAAATCAATTAATGTTTAGAAACATTTCCTATGGATTCGATAACCAGACTAGACCCTATACTCCCATAAAGAGTGCTTTAATAGTTTTAGTTTTTTTCATAGTGATGGAAGCCAAAAATAATGACATGTGTAGGTAACACGAATGCCCGATTTTCCCTTGTCTATCAGTCACCATCGAAGAGATATTTTCTTGGAGGTTTTCAAACCCTGGGTTTCTCTTTCTCTAGCCAAAGATGGTTGGTTTTCCCGTTATTGACTACATCCATCTTCTAAAACCTCCACCTCTTCATTTAAAGAGTCAATCGAAGTAATCACCTCCTCTTTCACTCTTTCTCTCTCATTCTCCATCAAAAATTCTTCTTTCTCTACCTTTACTATCTTGAGCATAGATGCCTCATTAAAATTCACATAGTTACTCATCATCATCTTCTTATCTTTCATGTACCGTAACTTATATCTCTTGACCCCATTGATTAAACACATGAAAGTTATTTTTCGAGATCTCGGAAAGAGTTTTCCCACACTAACTTGAAAATAAGAAGGAACTCAAATACAACACCATCTTATATGTAAGATGTGAACCCGACCAATCCTCCATAAGAGTCTTATAGTTAATTGCATGGTAGATGGAAAATAGTTGACAGTGAAACGAGCATATGATAAAGCCTACCCCTAAAATCATTTCTAAAACCTACCTTGGATAAAGTACACCTCACATTTCAAGTAAGGATCGGTTCATCTTCTCTTCTATTCCATTTTTTTGTGACATTTTTTGAACCGTAAAATTTCGAACAATATTCTCATTCTACCAATACTATAAATAAGGATCATATCGGTACTCCTCGGCATTATTCGACCTAACACCTTGACCTTCTTGCTAGTATGATTCTCCACTATCTTCTTCCATTTAAAAAATACCCCAAAGACGTTATCCTTGTGTTTCATGATATAGACCCAAGTTTGCTGAGAGTAGTCATCAATAAATGTTAAAAGGTAGTGACTACCTCCCAAAGATGGTGTTTTTGAAGGACCCCAAATATTCATGTGAACATAATCAAGTATACCCTTCGTGCAACGAATCGCCATGCCAAATTTGACCAAAATTTTCTTCCCAAGAACTCAATAATTTTCACCTTTCGTCAACCCTTAATTACACAACAATACTATAGCCTTCTCCATGGCATGTCCAAATTCATATGCCAAAGCCTAGTGGAATATGGCTTTACCACTTCTTTCGCATCAATGATCGAGGTATGGCATACTACCATTCTCCCTTGAACCAAATAGATGTTTCTCTACAAAGCCACCCAAGACAACCTTTATCATTTTCCCTAATGTATAATCTTGCACCTGTTAGAATCTAACACACCCCAAAAAATCAAATTCCTCTTCAAATTTGAAACATAAAGAAAATTCATGGAAGTCCTAGTCACTCAGTCACGCATCTTCAATTAGATTGTGCTAATATCCTTCCATCGACAAACACATTCATTGCCCATAAAGATTTTCCCTCCGTATACTTCCTTAAAAGCATGAGATAAATATCTATCCTGGTACATGTGGTAAGATCAACCTGAGTCAAGAATCCACTCATTTAAAGATCTTTCTTATGAAGAAAATATCAATATACTCCCAAATTCATCTTCTTCTGAAGTAATAGAAATGGGGAACTCCGCCACCAGTTTCTTATCATCTTTTAACTTTATCTTAGGGAAATTTTTCTTGCAATTCCATTCTTCTTTATCCATATAACTTTTGTCAATTCTTTGGTCCGAGACTTGGACTTAAAGCTTCCTCTTCCTTCTATCCTTGGTCATACCTCGCGCAACGAACACATCAGACTAAGAATTATTCTTCTCCTTATTCCACTTTTAACTTCCCAAAAATACCTAAGAGACATCATCAAACTTCACTTCATCTTTACCACATAGCAATGTGATGCTAAAATGTTCCTACGCATTAGGAAGTGAATTTAGAAGTAACAAATCTTTATCCTAATCATCAATATCAATATCTAATCTTAATAAATCAGAGAGGATTTTATTAAACTCATCAAGATATTTGAAAATTGACATACCTTCAATATAATCGAATCAGAATAACTTCTTATTGAGACAGAGACGATTCTCTATGCTCTTCGTCATATATTTATATCCGCATTTCTTTCATATTAATTTTGTCGATTCCTTCTTCATCACATAATATACCACATTTTGTTTGACATTTAAACGGATTACAAACTTACAACTTGTATTAGTTCTGATAATCCTGCTACATATCCTCAGGTTTAGACAAAATGCCTCCCAACGCCTTATGCAAACCTTTTTGGATAAACACATCTCTCATTTCAAATTTCCACATGTCAAAACTAATTAATTTACCATCAAACTTCTACAATTCAATAGTTGACACATGTGGCCATCCCGAGATTCCTCTGATGCGGCTAGACCAGAAAGGAGAGAGAAAAAATGGTGAAATATCTCTCTGCATGTGTGGGGATTCGAGGGTGAGAAACCACGTTTCGCCACTTGCATGATCTTCTCGTGTTGCCACAGATATAAATTGACCGTCATCAAAAGGAAAGGAAATGTAGAAAATGGAGTTGCCAGCCAATTTTACTCCAAACAAGATAACGAATGTAGCCATCCCCGAAAGAATATATATAATGTGTGTGATGTGAACAATAGTTAAGAAAGAGAAATCATCCTACTCACCTCATGGGAAGGATGGAGAGGAGTCATTCTAAGAATTACAAAAAAAAATAGAAGAATAGGAAAATATGAGGTTAGTGACCATCGAATCACAACTCACTATGAGAAAGTGAATGTGCAAGTTGGGTGGAAACATTAAATGTAGGCGTGTACATACGCAAAATACTACTAAATATGAGATGTAAACAAAGATAACACGAGTAAAATAAGACTTCTATCCCGATAATGACCCAGGAAGCCTCCATAGACATAATAGGCATCAAAGTCTACATAGTTCAACATATCGCAAAGGTGGTGTTTAACTCATAAACCAAAATTTAGGATTCCTCAAAAATGAAAAATAAATAAATAAACCACACTAATTAAATGAATTAGAAAGGAGTGAGATTAAACCTCGTAGAAGATTTTTCTATTGACTTTAGAAGAAAAGTAGGCTAATTTTGTGGTGGTGGAATGATGGTGAAACAGGGGTGAGGTAAGCGGCAAAAGGTGGTATGAAAGTGAGGTAAGAAATGTGAAAGGAATGTTGGAATTTTTTCTATAGGGACGACGCTTTGATTTTGAGGAAGGAATGCTCCGATTGTTGAAAAAGGGTTCCTTTAGGAATGAGGTCACGACCTCTTAAATGAGTAAAATTTAGGGTTTAGGGGACTGTTAATTTGCATAGGACCTAGTTTACCTATCGACATACCTCGACTTTCTGACGAAGTAAAGTACACCCCTGCCTATAGGCAGGGGGTCTGGGGTGCCTATAGGAAATTCGAAAAGGACTTTTTCAAAAAAATAGGCATAAAATGAAAATCGTAAGTCCAAATTGCACACAGCCAGGACCGTTGGAAAGGGAATTCATAACCCTATGAAAATATATGGGCCACTCCCGAGTTTGAGAGTTGTATAAGTCAAATGAGGCTCGAAAGCGCCTGATGACCTTTAAACGCTGGGTTCTCGGAGTAAAAAGGCAAGTATGCGTAAACCGTGAGGCCGATTCTGTATGGTATGGATCATTGTAAAGGAGATTTAGAGACTTAGGAGAGTGAAATGAGATTCCTCAAGTTGGAGAGTTAACCAAACTCAAATAGGGATCAGGAATGCCTGACGACCACTAGCAAGGATTATAGTAAAAAGGTGAGTACGCACGAACTGTAAGACCGATTCGCAAACGGTATGGATGGATTCAGAGCTTTATGAATGTGAAATGAGATTTGATTGAGTTTAAGAGTTGAACAAAGTCAAACGGGCCTCAAGAGCCTCCGGTGTCCACTAGATCAGGGTTTAGAGTAAAAATGTCAGTACAAGCTAATCGTAAGGCCGATTCGTGCACGGTATGGACCGTTAGAAAGGCAATTCAGATCCATATGAGTGCAGTAAGATTTTCTCAAGTTGAAGAGTTGACCAAAGTCAAATAGGGCTCCAGAGATCTTGGTGACCTTTGGACCAGGGTTTAGAGTAAACGGATGAGGGGAGAAGTGTTATGGACCTAAGGAAGTATTTGGAGAGTAATCAGATGGGGTGTCAACAGTGCTGTAAGGGAAAGTTTTCTTATATTGCTCATAGTTTAGTCCTTTGTCTAGTTTAGGGTATTTTGGCATATCTCGTTACAACCCGTCATGTACCGTCACGACAAACTGGCCCCAACATTCAAGACTTCCCTACTTCCCACAAAGGTAGAAATAAATTGGCGTTTGAAATTATTCATAAGATTTATTTAGGATGCCTATTTTTTATTTAAAAACACGGCTGGATTTTTATTTAAAATAATTTTTTAACCTTGTTAAAATGAGATCAGCATCTTATTCGAACGAATTTATCTTGTCATTAGAAACATCATTTGATCTAATATTGAATGAACATCCAACGAGGGACTTCTCTTTGAATTCGTTTGAAGCTCATTAGAAGCTGGTTCAAATGAGATTGGAGTCTCATTCTAACGAACCCTGTTGTCGTTCAAACAAAATGCCTTTCTCGTTCGAATGATCTTCAATTTCATTCGAACGATTCACTGACTCGAATTTTGTGCATGGCCTATAAATATCTATATCTTTTCTAAATTTCGTGGGACTTTTTCCAAAATGATTTCTGCATATCAGTTGCAAAAGTTCTCAATATTTTTATTTGCAAAACACCTTTTGATTCACAAACACGTACCCGAATATCATTTGTGAATCGATTTTGAACCTTAGTTTAGTTATACTCATTGTGGAGAGATCACCTCTACGGTTGACATGTGAACCCAGAGGGATCACGACTGAATACTGAAGGCTGAGCCACTTATGGACTTCTCAGGAACGAGTGGTATTCTTTAGAGATTCTGTGAAAACTGCATGTTATACTTATGGATGTATCAAGTATTATTTTAAGTCGATTGTCTTACAAAGTTTCTAAAGTGCTGATTTAAAAGGTTTTTCCTGAAAAAGGTATTTTTCCTCAGTTGACGTGTGACTGCATATTTTATGTATCTGTGTTATCACTTAGATGCATGTCTTGGATAATAAGATAAAATTGAATTTATGTTTATAGTCATTGAATTATATAATTCATTCCATTAAGATCATGTAATAACTCTTACAAAGTGGTGTCAGAGCATTCTGACTCAAACAAAGTGGTATCAGATCCGGTTACACCAAAATACCGTGTGATGTTTTTCCACAAAAAATATTCTTTGATATTAATTTTTTTAAAATTTGTTGATCTTGAAAAAGATAGGATTTTAATGGATAATTTGTATAATCACATACCCATATTTGATGGTTCCAAATATGCTTATTTAAAAGCTAGGATGAGATCAACTTTAAAAGAAATTGATGAACATGTTTGGTTAGTTTTTGAAAGAGGTTGGACTCCTCCCACTGCCACTGCTAATAATGCCGTTGGCCCTAAACCCATCTCTCAATGGATAGAGGATAACTTTATGTGGAGTAATTTTAACTCTTGCGGCTTAAGTGCTATTTCTGGAGCCGACACCCCTAACAAGTTTCGTCGCATCATAATGTGCACCACGTCTAAAGAATCTTGGTATATGTTGTATGTAGAAATGACCTCCCCACGAGACAAATGAAAAATAGACATTTGTTATCCTATGTGGCCATTCAGCTATCTTGATCGGCATTAGAGGAACCCAGTCGGTTGGAATGTCGACCATCTCCAAAATGTGAACCATTAGGAATAACAAAAGTTACTCGGATGGAAGGGCGACTAGAAATGAATATCAAGGGTCTCATTTATTATAAACAAATGTAAATGCCTGGAAATATAAAGACATTTCGTCTCTAGGGTCCTGGACCACTATTAATAGATCATCTCCCTTAGCTCAAAGGTATAATTCAATCAATCTCAAGCACACCATACTGATCTCTTGTAAACTTCAATAGTAATACCAGCAGTGGCCGTGAGCTTTTAACTACTGAACCACTTTAGAAATCTTTTGTCTCTTTTGGATTTGTTTAGATTGCTTTTATTATTTATCGGTGATTTAAAATTAAACCCACTCCATTATTAGACATCAACAAATTATCGCCGTCTGTGGTAACAACTGCTTGTCATCATTCTCTACCTCATACATTTTTTTTGTTCATTCTTTGGCTTGAATAATGACTACCGATTCTAAAAGTAGCATGGCGGCTGCAGGAAATATCCCAAATATGTCTTCCCCTAGTGAGACAGACCTCCAAAGGATCTTATTCAATTTGGCTAAAGGACAGGAAGCCATACAAGAGTCAGATAGACAATTGGCTCGTATGATGCAAGACAAATCCCCCATTTCCAGGAGAGATATACCGCCTCCACCAGCTTGGAATGAAAGGAGTTACCACTCCCAATCTTCCCATGGCAGGTCATACCGTCCAGGCGTAACATCTTCATTTCGATCAATGAATCATTATGATGGTAGATCTTTTTCCAAAAAAACTCTAAGAATATTGGATATGCTAAGTAGGGAATATGATTTTTACCATTTAGGTCCCCGAGTAACTAGAGATCATCACAGGAAGCAAGAACATGGCCATGAGCACAGATAAGGATCTGTGAGATCTAAAGCTAGTATGACGGTCTCTGTGCGTGTCGTGCAAACTTCTCAAGAAGAGAGTCGCACATAGGTGCAACAAAGCTACAAAATTATCTTATACCAAATCTAAACTAGAAGAACATTCCTGGAAGGGATCCATGCAGCGAATAGCATATCAGCTGAAGGAAATGACCAAAATAAAAAATTATTTGCAAAGGAGTTTTGTTAAAGGTTCACCCTTTATTCAAGCTATTGTGGGATACCCCACACCTTACAAATTCCATCCTTCAGTTTTCACTTCTAAATATGATGGGAAAACTGATCCATCCTACACATTGAGTAGTATCAAGCTGTTCCTAACATTTATTCTATCCCCGACGAGATGAGGTGCATGGATTTCTTTAGTTCTATCACAGATCTAGCTCAAATATGGTACAACAACCTTACTAAATTCTAATTTCCATCAATTGACTGAATT
This sequence comes from Sambucus nigra, assembly GCA_949130495.1. Lineage (NCBI taxonomy): Eukaryota > Viridiplantae > Streptophyta > Magnoliopsida > Dipsacales > Adoxaceae > Sambucus > Sambucus nigra. The sequence continues at coordinate 209,294,440 of OX422209.1, forward strand.
ATTTATTGATAACATTTGCTTTGGGGCTAAGTCGATCAAGAGTGTTACTTATCTCTTGATCATATGTCAAAAACTTGGAGGTAGTACCCAAGAATACATCCTATGTTTCAATAATGAAAAATGAGAAATGGTGGATTATGAAGAAAATACAACCACTGCATCCTTGATTAGTGGGTTACTGGTAAAGGATATTTGTTATTCTTTAGAAAAATCCACCCCAAACTATGGCAGAGTTGATGTCTAAAGCTAGAAAGATAATGAATGTCAAGGAAGCTATGGCTGAAAAAGTAGTACCGGAGAGCAAAATTGAAGGTTAGAAGAACACTTCATTCAAGAAAGATAAAAAAGATAAGAAGTCTGACATGACTAAGAAGTTCTATGGGTATACTTCACTGACTAAATGTGTCCACCACATCTTAGAGGAAATGAAAGGCAACAAAGATTTGAACTAGCCTAAAAAGCTGAGGACCCTTCCCAATAGGAGGGACAAGTTCAAATACTATGATTTTCATTGAGATCATGGACACTAATGATAGTTTCGTAGCCCTAAAGAATGAAGTTGAGACTCTTATTCAGTGAGGAAAGTTGGAAAAATTTATTAACCAAAATGGTGACCGAGATGCCAAGAGAAGATCTGAATCACCCGGTCGAGGAAAAAATAACTCTAAAAGGGAACGCAATAATGATTACGAAGATGATCCTGACATGCCAAAGAAGCCTGATGAACTAGAGATGGATGTAGGTATGATTTCCTTTGATTGTCATTTCATCATAAGGGGAGACGCCGATGGAGGAGATGAACTTGCTGAAAGGAAGGCCTGCCTAAATGAGGCCAAAGCGTATCCAACTATCAAGAAAATTGACATGTCTAAGAGAAGTGATGGTGGGCTCAAAAAAATCAATAAAGATAAATTGGTGATCAAATTCGTTAAAAAGGATCTGAGTGGTACTTTATCCACATGACGATCCGTTATTCATCACTTTCAAAGTTCACCATGGTAAAGTGGCCGGAGTTTTGGTCGATTATGGGAGTTTAACGGATGTCATGTTCTATAACTATTTCCAAAGCTTAGGGCTACTAGACAATAAGCCAGAACCATACCACAGGCCTCTTGTAGGTTTCTCGAGAAAAAAGTTGTATCCATAAGTAACAATCAAGTTGGATATGTTGGTCGTCACTTGGCTAACAAGTAAAAAAGAAAAGAATTCACTTCTTTGTACTGGACAAAAATGTGCCTTCAGCTTATAACATAATCCTTGGCAAAGTGGGTATAAATCAACTAGAAGTAGTGCCATCTATTTTGAATCAATGCATGAATTTTCCTACTAATTATGGAGTCAATGTAGTGAATGGTAACCAAATGGAAGCTAGGTAATGCTACTATACCTTATCCGACCAATAAGAGATACAAAGGGGCACAATTACTTTCCATATTGATACTTTGGATCCCCATGAAGAGGAGGACTTAGTGAAGGGAGAGGTCATAAAAGAAATAAAACTATTATGATTGACAATGAGAAACTAGAAAGGACCACCTAGATTGGCTTAAGACTCACACCATCTCTCAAGCAGTAATTAATTGCATTCCTTAGAAATAGGAAGAACGTGTTGACCTAGAGTCATGAGGATATGCCAGTGATTGATCCCAACTTCATCTGCCATGAACTTAACATTTACAAGGATGCTAGACCAATCAAGTAGAAGCGCAAAATTTTTAGCCACGAGAAGAGTATGGAAATCCAAGAAGCGTAGGAAAACCTGCAGAAAGCACAGTTTATAGAGTATGTTAAATATTCGACTTGGTTGGCTAATAGAGTAATGGTTAAGAAGAAGAATAGTGAATAGTTAATGTGTATAGATTTCACTGAACTCAACAAATCATTCCCAAAAGATCACTTTCCTTTATCAAGGATTGATTAATTGGTAGATTCCATAGCAGGTCATGAGCTACTTAGATTCATGGATGCTTATTTAGGTTATAACCAGATTAAGATGAAGCTAAAGGATAAGGAGAGCACATCCTTCATCACCAGTCGAGGAACCTACCGCTACCATGTTATGACCACTGGGCTAAAAGCACTGGAGAAACATATCACAGGTTGGTAAACAAAGTCTTTGAGGACCAAATTAGTAAGAAAATAAAGGTATATGTAGATGATATGCTCACCAAAAGCAAGTTTTTCGCCGACCATATTACTAATTTGGCCCAAATATTTAATCAACTGGACAAACATCAAATGAAGCTTAATCCGACCAAATGTATATTCGGAGTATAAGAAGGTATGTTCTTGAGGTTCATCATATGTCAAGGGGGAATTGAATCCAACCCTGATAAAATAAATTCTTCACTAGAAATGCAATCCCCAACCAGCAAGAAGGATGTGCAAAAGTTGACTAGAAGAGTAGTAGATCTAAATTGCTTTATTTTTCGAGCCACAAATAACAAAATTCACTTATGAAGCGGTACCCAGCAAGCCAAACTTATTTGCCGAGAAAACGTCTCCAGAAGAGAGCTCATATCAAAAGCAAACTAAGATGATTATCGACCAACCTGAATCATCGAATACTCATGAAAGAGCTCTGTGATTAGCCGAACAAAGCAAGAAGGTTTTCAAATACGGAGGGCTAGTGGACCAAGACTTCAATAGTGATGTCCCAACTTGGAAATTTTCCATAAATGGATCTTCGTGCACAACTGGTAGTGGAGTTGGACTCGTTCTTAATACTCCGGACAATTTTGATGTAGAGTACGCCCTGAGATTCCAATTTTAAGCCTCAAATAATGAAGCCGGATATGAAGTATTAATTACTATTTTGGAACTATCCTCATCACTAGGTGCCGAGTAGGTGATAGAACACAATGATTATCAAATTATTATTCACTAGTTATTGTATATATACGGAGTTAAATGAGAAACAATGGTGAGATACTTGAATAAGTCCAAGTAATCTATCTTCTCATTTCCTTCGGTCAAAATGGTTCGAATTCTAAGAGTGGACAAGGCCCGAGCAGATGCTCTTGATCGACTAGCCTCAGTAACTCCAATGGAGATCGGAAAAACCATTCCAATAGAGATGTTGATCAACAGGAGTATTGATGTGGAAGCAATCAACATCATTTCTACGAAATTGGGTTCTTCCTAGATGGATCCAACTAGAGACTACATTTAGAAAGGACTGTTACCAGACGATAAAAAAGAAGCAAGGAAATTGGGATATAAGGCATCCAATTATGTTTTGGAGAAAGTTATTCTATACATAAGGGGTTACACAGTCTCTTTACTTCGTTATGTCCATCCAACTGAAGCATATGATTGGATTAAAGAGGTCCATGAAAGATCATTTGGTTCCCACTCTGCTAGAAGATCTTTAGTACAAAGGATAGCCATGCAAGGCTAGCCAATAATAACGACAAAATGTATTTCATTCGCCAAGAGGTGTGACAAGTGCCAAAGGTTTGTTGCCATTCATAGAAAACCAGGTGCTTCCCTCCTATTACTTCTCCATGGACTTTCACTATTTGGGGAATAAACTTGGCCAGACCATTATCGACCACCAAAGGAAGGTTCAAGTACTCAGTTGTTGCAGTGGATTACTCCACTAAATGGGTTGAGGCTGAGCCCTTGATTGATATTCCCTACCAAAGAGTGTTTTAGTTCATATGGAAATATATCATATGCTTATATGGAATGCCCTATGATTTTATCACTAATCATGGTACTCAGTTTGACAATGAAGAGTTTGAAGAGTATTGCATCATATCCAAAATTCAGAAACTACATTTAGTACCTGGACATCCATAATGGAATGGTCAAACAGAGATAACTAACAAAACTTTGCTGGATAAATTGAAGCAATGCTTAGATGATGTTAAGGGGTATTTGATGAATGAATTTCACAGTGTTCTTTGGGTTTACAGGACTACACCAATAACGACAATAAGAGAGACTCCATATATGCTTGATTTCGACAGTGAGGTAGTGGTACCAACTGAAATAGGTTTACAAACTCACAGGATGCTGAATTTTGACTCGCCCAATAGTGATCAAATGAGGCAACTAGATATGGATATGGTTAAAGAAATAAAAAAAGATACTGTAGTTCGGATGGCTGTCTATCAACAAAGGACTGTTAGATTCTATAATCGGTGGGTTAAGCCAACCAAATTAAAATAGGGAGATCTTGTACTGAAGAAAGTGATTAAAAAAAATAATAAGTTGGAGCCCAACTGGCATGTTCCTTATCATATCTCGATAGCAATCCATCCAGGAACATATCTCCTGGAAACATTGGAAGGCAAGGAGTTTAAAAACCCATGGAATGCAGACCGTCTTCGCAAATATTATCAGTAATTTCATTTCAATGTAATCAATTATTTAAGTGAATGAAATTTCACGTTTCTTTCCATTATATTTCCTTTTTATGTTCTATTTTTCGAAGTATGGTATGTACCACCTTAAAATTAAAGGCTGATTTTAATTCAAACTTTTTCAACTTTAGAAAAGTTATTTTAATTTAAACTTTTCCATCTTCAGAAAAGTTGTTTTAATTTAAACTTTTCCAACTTCATAAAAGTCATATCAAAACTTTTCCAACTTTAGAGAAGTTTATCTTTAACAACTTCATGTATGATTTCATATTCAATAAATAACAAACAAGAAGTTAGTAGAACCTCATGTAAGACTCAAATTCAAACACACGAGGTTTTACTCGACCAAGTTAAAACATAGGGATAATGATACATTCCTAAAACACTTGGTTGCCACTGATAACTCGGCCCAGATGACTCCAACTAAGAGAAGGAGTCTTACATCCACCTTCATTTTATTTTGGATAGAGCTATAGCCAATGATGCTGGTTATTATCAAATAATTAAGTAGATGAAGGAAGACCATAAAATCTCCAAGGCACTGCTTCATTCTGATTATGAGGATAAGTATCAAGCTTTGAGTGAAGGTTGGGGTTTTGATAAGGTTACAATACATCACTTATGCTCTTACTAAGAAGGAATTGGCCTTGAACCAAGAATTGGAGAAAGCCCAATCAATTGCTTCCATATTGGAGAAGGAAAATAATGCTTTCAGAAATGAGCTTGATAGTTTGAAGAAATAAACCACCACTGCTCCAGATGAAGGGGTATAATTTTTGGAAACTAAAAATGCTAGGCTGCTGGAAGAGTTGGAGGCCTTGCAGAAGAAGAAAACCAAGCCAGGCCAACCTTCAAGGAAAAGCATAGTTTTTCGGCTAACTGTTGATGAAGAGAGAACCAAGAAAACCCTAGCCGACTAAGATGCTAAGCTTAAAAAGGAGGACAAGGACATTAGGAAGCTTTAAATAGCGTGGACTGACTTAACTTCCATTTTCATAAGTAAACCAAAGCTTTTTGGATGGATGGGTATGACGAAGCCCTGACTTACTTGGATAAGCACATGGAGCAGCCCAGGAATGAGGGCTATAAATGGGGTTGGATGAATCTTCTTGCTCTGATGAAGATAACTGAGGAGAATGAGCTATGAACTGGCTAACCCAAGACTTTTGGATTATCCTGATCCTCCATTTTCTATTGATGTCAATTGTACTCCTCTTTATGCCATCCCTCAGGTCTTGATTAGAAAATACATTGGGGATTTTGGCCTAGAAAAAGAAGTGGAGTATGTTCATCCCTAGCATCTACTTTACCGGCCGAGTAGTAGCAGGCGTACTAGGAGGAGGGATTTAAGATCTATTAATCATCCGAGAATCCTTGATGAACCTCCTGTTAGGATGAGTAAGGCTAATGGAAAGCGTCCAGTAGAATAAATTTGTACTCTGTGTTTTCTTAATGTTCTCTTTGTAATTCATATTCATTAGATTAAACTGAAATTATTCGAGACACTTTGCCTTCTTTATTTAAGCTTGCGGTTGCTATTAATCTTATTCCCGACTAAGTAATCTTTATAATGACTAGTTAATCGACTTAATGATTAAATGTCCTTCTTAAATATTAAATGTTTGATTCAGGATTGAATCTAATTGTAATGCTTAGATTCTACTAATGTTGTTCTTAGATAAAACTATATATAGTTTTATTGAACTAAGTTGAAGCCGCAACCCTACTAGATTTTATAAAAGTCGAAATTCAGAGCTAAAAGTTTTAATACTAATTTGTAAAAGCGGATGTGTTACCAATTTGATAGTTCGCAATATTTTAATGGATTGAACTTATTTAACTAGATGTCAATCCTTAAATAAATTCCAATTTTAATTAAACCCTAAACATACATATATGTTATTTAAACAAAGCATGTAAAGAAATCAAATAATTTTAGGAAAATCCTCGCAGGGCAAAGCCTTTATTTCACTAATGTTTCCAAATCGCAACTTACAACACAATAAAAAACTGCAATGAATTCTCACAAGAACCCACAAAGACCGCAAATTTCAGTTAACAATGACTCCCTCGAGAATCATAAGAACCGAAGTTCCTCCTTTAGAAGTGAATACCTTTGAGTGTCCCCAAGATCTTCAATGGAGATCGCTTCGTCAAGAATAACTTTTTTACGAAAGTGTTGGGGTTGCAAAGATGATTCACAAAAGTAATTAGGATTGATTTATGTGAATCAAGAATAAGTTTTTCCTAAAAAGTGTAGATTATTTTGCACATGTTTTACAGTTTGCGTTAAAATAAAAGTTTTAATAAAAAAGCTTCATGAAAGAGGTTTTTATAGGCAAACAAAAATGTTAAGGCGACAGAATCTCGTTAGAACGAGATCTCAATGTCATTAGAACAACATAGACATGTTGTCTGAAGTTACTTTAAACAACCTATCAAACGAACCTTTAAAATCAAAACAGTACGCTCTCTTTTGAGGCATATGAGATCCTGGGCATCAAACGACCTATCTAACGAGATGCTAATATCGTTTGAACAATAATCACAATTTTTTTAAAGTCCGCCTATAGGTACCTTAGAAAACATTTTAAGTTTGAAAAAAGGCCTCATTTTGATAAAACTAGTTTAGAAAAAGATATCCCAATACTTAGTAAATAATCTAAGTAGCACAAAACTAAATCCATACCAAAGTATACCTCATGTCGCGTAGAGATTAAAGATGCTTGATATTTAGATCCGTCTTCTTGAATGTGTGAACATGAATTCCTTGGTGGTTGGAATGGGATATTATGCCATACAAGGTGTAAAAGAGGAACTAGGGGCTAGATGGAAAATACGTCCTTACAAATCTCCCCCTATGGCTATTCCAGTAAAAGATAAAAATATCCGAATTATCAACATATATCCTATACATATTTAATACCCTCACATGAACCTAAAAGTGGGAGGATACTAAATATGCAAGACTTCAAAAAGCTTCAACTTTCAAATCTTCAAATCTCCTTGATTTCTCTTGTTCTTCTTTTTGCGCTTTTTAAATGCTCGCCAAAGTCCTACATCTAGTAAAGAAAGAAAATACATTCGTGATGTATTGAGTTTGAAATAAGATAGAGAAATCATAAATCAAATTAATGAATTCTCCCCCATAATTCAAACTTTCACTCCCCTATAATTTATAATTCTCTTTCCCCCATTTTATTTGTCCGAAATAGACAACGAACATAATAAACTATAGTGTCACAAAGCATAGAAAATCATCACAAACATATATCAAATAAGCTTGTGCAAGGATAAACTCAAAAGGTTCCACAGACTATTTTTTATTTTTCAAATATTTTCAAGCAATAAATTAACACTAAGATAACCAAATCGTAGAAATATAATGAATTTGTGTGAACAAATTCGATAGAAAAATCTACCCAAATAATCATAACATACATGCACGATGAATTTTGGATACTCCTAATTAATGAACTCAAAATCCTCCTTAAGTGTAAAAAAATATTGAATTCAAATGATATCGACTCAATCTAATCAACAAATCAAAGTCTAAATTGATTTTCACACCAATAACGTCTAAAAATATGTAATACTTTTTCAAGACTTTGTCAGGACGTTCAAACCCATTGATTTCCGACCAAACTCCCTCGAAAGATAAACATGATCTTATTTTCAATTTTTTCTTTTGAAAGATCAGTCAAACGAAACTATTTGGCCCGGTTTTGACATATCTTGTTATTGCCTTAATTTTTTCTTGGACTTTTTTCAAACGGTGGCCTTCACGACGAGTTCACATACCTCTCGCAGCCCTCCCATGTAAACTCATAATTTTTTCAATATTAAACAAACCCTCATGGGCAACATTTCTTACATACACTACCTTCATTGTCTTGTTTTATTGCATTTGGTTCGTTTTAAAGAAAGGATTAAGATGAAAACACTTTATCCAACATGTGATAGATAAGTACAATAATCAAATAAATTCGTGCAAGTGTGCATTAAATGAAATCACGAGTCAAATATGTAGGAACTAATATCTAATAACATCTTAATGGCTCTAAACATTATAAAGCACATGGATGAAACGATGTTGCTTCTCAAAATACTATCAAAAAGTTACGTGGATAATGGAATGGTATTGTGACCTGGTCATCCTAAATGTCCATCCATATATGGTGTAAAAATAAATAAATAAATCTTTTTGTGTTTTTGAAGAAAAATTATTAAAAACAAACTCCTTTTGGCTTTTTAAATTTTTCTAAAAAAATAGAAAATCTTTTTGTATTTTTTCGAATTTAAAAAAAAATCTTTTTGGATTTTTTGAAAGATATATCAAAATGGAAAAGGCTAAAAACAATGGTAGTACATACTAGCAATATGCATAAAGATATGAACATGACAATCATCCTATGCTAGCAAACAAGTCTAAACCTTAATCATTAGGTCTAGAGGAGTTTTCCAAAGGTGGTGACATCCCATGAAAAACATCCATCAAATCATGTGATGTTTTACTCAACTTGCTCTTGAAAATTCTCAAATCTCCTATGTAATGTGCGGGAGCGCGTGGAGTATCATATATGGGAGTGCGTGTGGGAACACATGTAGTAGCATAACGAGGTAAATACCTATGAGACACACTACCCAACTTAAAGAAAAATTCCCTAAGATGTTATCTTTTCTTGCAATGGAAACAAACATAAACGGGCCTACTAACACCTCTCTTAAAACATTTAGGATGCGCTCTCCTATATGGAAATGAACGCCTAGGTGAGTTAGGTTGAGAACCATATGGATTTATCACAAGCTCGAGAACCGACACGGGTGGAATATGGGAAGTAGACGCACCGTCATAATCTATTCCCAGTCTCTCAATATTACCCAAAGTCGGACTGAGGAGCATCTTTCCTACCTTATTATATGTGTCCTATATAGTGACCTTGACCTCCCGAACACGTTCGATATCTCTCTCAAGTTGGGATACATGGGCTTCAAGTTTCTCACGAGTCTCTAATAAAGATTGAATATCTCCCATAAGACTAGACACAGTGTTGGTCAAATCACTATTTTCCCGGCCTAAGACGATCAACTGCTCACATAAAGAAACTCTCACCTTCTAGAATTGACTCGTTGATGCCTCACACACCCTTAAAACTTTTATCTCTCTCTCCAAATCTAACACTTTAAGAATCAACTTGTTATTCATCTTTTTTTTCCTTAATGTCTCGGTGTATAAATCATTAAACGCATGTTGGAGAGCACCTTCACCCTCACTTGCGGTCTCATCTTCACACCCACTATCTCCCGAATGGCTCGAAACATCATCGAGGCTCTCGCATTTATAGGTGTCCACATAATCTTGGGAAAAACTGGATGTGCTAACGTGACTAGAAATGAAAGAAATGCACTTTTCATGTGGTGATTCATTCCCTGAATCATCCAACTCAATATCACTATCGCTAAGAGTGACCGTATTAGAAACTTTCTTGCCCTTTCTCTTTAGCATAGTGGGACATTCAAACGCATTATTCCCTTTGCCCTCGCACTCATAACACCTTATATCTTCCCCTTTCTCACTGATCTCCTTGACCTTATCTTTCTTTTTATTTTTCTCATTTATTGAAAGAATTTTCTTTGGAAAATTTGAGAAACTTTTTAAAAATTTTAGCAAACAATGCTAATCATCTAAATCAACCTCACCCTCACAACTAGATTCACAAACTCTCACTTTTTTCTTTTTCTTAACCCGAATCTTTAAAGATATCCCTCTATACTTAGGCTTAATAGTTTTAGGAAATATGTCAATCTCATAAGTTTAAAGGTCTCCTACGAGTTCTTCTAACCTAAGTGAATCTAATACACCTAAAGAATTCAAAACAGTGACCTTGGGAACAAATCGGGATGGGAGTGACCTAAAATTCTTTTTCACAACACTCGAATTATCAATTTTCTCACCCAAATTTAAACTCGTATTAATTATGTCCGACAACTTATCATAAAACTCATCAAACACTCGGACTCTAACATAGTGATAGTATCCAATTATGTGGTCAAATTTTGCGATTGCGATGCCCTAACCACGTTGGTGTCCTCATGTGTCAACTGGAGGATATCACATGCCGATTTTGATGTGGTGAACGTCATATTATGTCGATACTCGTCGGGGGGCGACTGCTACAAAAATAACACTAAGTCCATGGGAGTTATAGGTACTCCACTTAAACTCATCACCAGTCCAATCAGACACAGGTTTGGGATTTATGTCATTATTCATGGTGCTCCTGGGAGCAACCCAATCTCTTTCACATAAGAGCTAAACTCTTTCAACAATAGCTTTTAAACAAGATCTCATGCGTGATTTCTAATAGGCATAATTTTTACCATCAAAGACGGGAATCTGGTTATATAAGTTATTGATCGGGCGTGAATCATGCGTCGTGTGATATGAAAATTGTCGTTATCAGTTCGGCGAATCAATGCAAAAAACCTAAACTACAACTACACTTGACAAGCAAGCACAGTGGTAAGTCGGGTATCGAGAATCCACACGGAGTGATTGAATTTTAGATTTTAATTACTTTAGAACTTCAAAAATAAAAGTGTAAAAGGTGATGGAGTGGTTATAAAGAAAGGGAAAAAAATTAAGATGTTAACTCTAAACAAGAATTAATAAAACGAGAGTCAGGGTCGCATCCCCGCCATGGTCTAAACAATGCATAATTAGAATTTCGGTTGGAAAACACTTAACCGAGCGTATTCAATTAATCATAAACATCACGCATGAAGGAATTTAACCCAAAGTTGCTTGAATAAACATTTAATCAAAAATGGTCACACGCGGATTAAATTCGGATTGTCGCTATAAATGATAATAAGCTTTTTCGTATGGCCGTTGTCTTCAAAAGCCACTCTCAAAATTCCCTTGAGTACCTACAAAACTTGTCTAAAACAACTCGTATTGCAGTAAGTATGGGTATCAATCCAATTTCCAAGGTGAAACAATTATTGTGAAAACTTGCAATCCAATTTTTTTTATTTAATATATATATATATATATATATATATATATATATATATATATATATATATATATATATATTAAAATAAATTACGGGGAAAAATTACTTAATTAATGCTAAAATTAAAATTATAACTAAATAACGAAAAAAGAATGTGCAACCGAGTGTGAAATATGTGAGAAGGTCGAGAGATGGGATTAAATTGCAATTTCAATTATTTTAACTTCTCAATTTATTAATGTGAAATATTTCGAGATACGATTAAATCAATAATCTAACTCTCGTTATAATTATAAATTTAATAATATCTTTTTTCAGAAAAGTAATTTAAAAATGTCACACGATGAAAAATTAGGAATTATACTATTTTCAAAAAATTACACGCTAGGATCAATTTAACGAAAACCAAATCAATCCTCAAAATTCAACGCCGAATTAGTATTCAAATTTTGAAAAAACCTATTTCCAGTTCGATTCCTAAATTCAAACATTAATTTGTTCAATTAATTTACTAACTTTCGTTACATTAATTAATTTGTGACAGTTAAAAATTAATTTTCCTAGAATTATAACAATTAATGAAATTGATTAATTAAATTAACATCATTCTCAATGCATCCCACCCCTTAAACGTGGTGTTTAGCCAAACATTCTCATGTGTGCATAAACAACAATAAATAATATGACAAGAAGGAAATAAATTGAAAAGAGAATGTAGAAATACAATACGCAGTTTTTTTCCTATAAATTTGTCTTGAAATGCGCCTTGACATGCGTCCAACTTCTTCACAATTTTCAGCACTTGATTACAAAAAGAAGACTAGAAACTAAACCTAAAAATTATTCTAAAGCTAAACTAATTTTTTTTCTATTTTTCTGAATTTTTTTCATGACCCTAAACTGTACATAATATACACACTTGCTCTCTCTCTATGCGTCGCCTCTCTCTGTGTGTATCTGATGAGTCCTCGGAGTTCTCTTAAAAGTGTGCATATGCCTTTTTTTATAAGCCACGATGTGGGTGTTTGTTGGGAGATTTTATTGGGATTTGGAAAATGGATGAGTTCCTATCTTGGTAAGATAAGGGAAGAGGGTATGGTGGTTTCAGTATTGGTTTGACAATTGGTATGATCCGAGTTGGGCAACTCCGGGTATGGACTTCGGGTTAGGGGGATTTCGGTATGGGTTCGTAGGTGGGGAGTCATGGGATGAATCGGGTTCGCAGGTAGTAGCAGCGCCGGTGGGTCGAGAAAACAGGTCCGGTGGAGGTCGACCATGGGTCCGGGATTGGTTGGCCGGGTTATGGGGTGTTGGGTCAAGGTTGGAACCTGGAATCCTTGTTTTGGTAATCGAATTTGGCAGGTGGGTCTCGGTTTGGACAGTGGTGAGGGTTGGAATTGGGTTAATGAGGGTTTAGGGAATTTGTTGTTGGGTTGAAATGGTGGGTAAGTGAGAGGACAGAGAATGGGTGGAGGTTGAAGAAGATGAAGGGGGATGTAGGATATGGTTAGGTGTATGAGATTAGTTTGGAGGTGAGGTGTAAGTTTAGGTGTAGGATAGTGTAGGTTAGTGCATGGTACGAGTGTGTGTGTTAGTTTGGACAAAAAAATTAACTGATTAAAAAATGATAATAAAATTAACAATTAAAATCCTAATCTATAAATAAAAGACACAAATAAAAAAATAAAAAGAAATAAAAATAAAGATAAAAATCTATTAAAACTAAAATCTAAAATCCTAAAAAAAAGTAAAATCTAAAAAAAACTAAAAATAAATGAATTCCAAAAAAAACTAATCCTAATAAAATAAAACTAAAAACTAATAAAATTAAATATAACGTAAAATTAGACTTAATAAAAATAAAATAGAAAAATAGAAAATAAAACCTAGAAAATTCTAAATAAATCTAAAATAAATCCTAAAAAAACGACTCAAACTAAAAATCTAGAAAAATAATAAAGGTACAAACTCAACACACACAGGCTCGGGGTGTGGACAGGGCTTGGTTTAGGCTTAGATTTGGTTCGAGAATAGGGTTTGGGATATCGGAACTCATCGAGGTAAGCTCAGTGGGACTTTTGACTTCACGACCGCTTTGAATTTCTTCATTTATCGCTTTTGACCTCTATTGTGTCGCAATTATACTGATTTAACATTAATCGTACCGCAACTACGTATAGACCTGAGAAATAAACAAATACAAACATAAGTCAATTTTTAATTAAAATGAGAGACTAAAATGCTTCTGTTCGGGGTATAAAATAGACACTTTTGGGTGCTTATCACACCACCCCAAACATAACATTGCTAGTCCTCGAGCAAGAATAGAGAGAAAACAGAGATAATTAACCAAAGGTGTGCCACTTTCGCAGGCACTGACGATTGCACTTAGCATGTGCAGCAAGCCGTTAAACCTATAAGTTGCCTTACATGACGAGTGGTGTCTCATGAGGGTTTGCTGTGAATGTACCCACAAAATTCAAAATTTACTAAATTTAATCTCTTATTTTAACGATGAAACGCTGTACAATCCAACTAAAAAGGATGTCAAGGAACATCGTATTCAACTATCAAAATAAGATATAAAATTACTTAATACCCCAAAGCGTAATCCTTCCTAAAACTCATCGTGTGTTAGTATGAGACAATCTTAAGTGTTATTAGAGTAATTCTTTGATCACCTATATAGGATCAACACTTTGACTTCAATTCTCACTCGATATCTGTCTCTGAATCGAACTCTCTGAGAATTGGGTAAGTGTATCTCTTTAGTGTGTGAGGAGGTGAGTAAATATAAACAAGTTCAAACGTCTCACACACTTTATTGAAAATGACGGATACATGAAAAAAAAATCGATCTCATTAATGAATGCTAAGCACTATGTCAAGAATGTCGAGTTATTCACCATATAGTCTTCTCATTTTCCCGAACAGTTTACCAAGGGTGAAAATGTGAATTATGAAAGGTATGAGGGTAAAATGGAGAAGATGAATGATAGGGTTTTTGAGAAGAGTGTGGCATACTTTGACTAACTATTATACTAATCATTTGAATTTATGATCGCATCCTTCTCTTTCTTCTTTTTTCTATATTTTTTTTCTTGCTCTTTATTTTTTTTATTTTTATTGCAATGCATTTTTCTTTTCATAACACAAATGAGGACAATTTACATGGAAAATTTCAAACACTTTTTTTTTCAAAAATTATAGTAGTGTTGGGGAACGACTTATGGATGGTATGTGGAGCATATATGGGTAAGAAAAACATGGAATGATAATAGGTGGAGTGAAGGGTAAAAATGGTAAATATATAGAATCGGTATATTATTCGGGACAAACTACAAGACACATGTTTCTTACAACTCTAAAGTGATGTCATTCTCAGTGATTATGCCAAAATTAAAAAATAATGAGACCATACAATGACTAAGTGCGGTACCCAAAGAAAGTTGAGTCAACTTATGACTCGGAGATATGTAAAAACCCTCAAAAAGGTGAAAAGTTCAAATCTCACGGGTTTGAGTCGCCACTAGTGATCTTTTAAATATCTCTTGAGAATATAATTACTCTTCAACTTTTGATTGTAAACGTGATAGTGCAAATTGCCGAGTTTAGGAATTCATAGCGCAAACACGCTTTAAGAGGTATTGATTAATTTAAGGTTAAAAGCGTAATTTTTGAGTCAAACACATGTATTCCGAGATTTTTAAAAGAGGGATGATAGACAATTCATGTCATAAAAATATAATTTTAACTGCACAAAAAGTTTAAAAGCACTTGTTTCTGATTTTTTTTAAAAGAGGTACGATTTTGATAAATTTCCCACCTCAAACAAAGTAAACATCATCCTTGATGTTTAAAACCATATATAAAAATAAAATCACAAGGGAGGAAAGGTATTACCAGAACCAACCACTAAGGAAATTGTACCACATGATGGAGATAAATCCTAAAGAACAAATTCAACACGAAAATGTACAAGTTTATAAAGCATATAAAAATCATTGGGTGATGTGAAACACCACCGCCAAACAGGATAAGACTCATACTCAAAAATAATAAACAACGAGTTGCCTCTCGATAGCTCTAAGTTTAACGTTTTCAGCTAGATCGAACCATTATCACCCTAAAGATAAGATCTATAAAAGCATGGGGCGGCAGAAAAATGGGGTGATGAGAGTCACCCCAAACAAGACTGAAGCGTCAGTCTTGCTGGAGAAAGGCGAAAATAGGTCAATGCCCTTGTATAGAAAAGTGCATCACTCGATGCAAAGAGTTGGTGGACCATGGACGGGTGGGTAGGAGGGTACATGGATGAAGGGTAAGGGTGAGGTTGAACAGGAACTGGTCACGGGCCTTATTGAGCGTTAATGCGTGGGCAACAAGGGCCCTATAAGTGTGGTGCTCAAGCAGGATGTGGAGGCAAAAAGGTTTGGCAAGTGGGATGGGGTGGGCCTTATAGAAAGTGCACGACCATTCTTTAAATAGACGGTGATAATGGTCGTGCCATGACACGCCAGGGAGCTGTCGATGGGAAAAATAAACACCACAAGGAAGTGGTGTGCATTGAGTAACAAGATCGGTGTCACGTAGGATTAGAGTAGAATAAATACTCTCATAGATAGTGGTGTCGATGAAAAATGCACAAATGTGATCATGGAGCACTAGGGTGGAGGGAAGAGGTAGGTCAGGACCTAAATGCTTAGATGTGAACAGGTGAGGTGCAATAACAAAAACCAAACTAGGCGGTGGAGTGGAAGGGACAACGGGTGGATCGGGTGGGACAAAGGGTGGGACAAAGGGTGGGGGAAGATGATCTAACTCACGAGTATGAGAAACAAACTCCTCATAAGGCACAGAGGGATCCTCAAGGGCACTTGTAGGAGGAGAGGTAGGGATTAACTTAGCCACCCGAAATTCACCAGCCGAAGTGGTGGAAAAATTGAACGAGGCATCTAAATCCAAGATAAAAGAATCAACATTAATATATGACTCAACGGGAGCCAAGTATGGTGGGATAGGATCCATTTCTAGAGAGGTAGGAACCATCTTGTATTCAATCTCAGGACAACAGGGACCACTCGTAGCCAGAGCTAACCTATAATGAATTGGTTCCTCAGGAAGACATTGGAAAGGATCAAAAGGGGTAGACTCGGGCATAAATAATGTTTCTATAAAAGAGGAAAGGCGAACCTCAATGGTGTGTTCAAGAGGGTAAGGCGGTGTGGGATCAGTCTCACAATTAGTGGATAGGTCAACACAATTGTCAACTTGGGGCTCGGACCGCGGGGTGGTCTCAACTTCAAGATTCTCAAGATGATAGAGTTAGTCACACTCAAAATCAATGGCACAAGATGACACATCATCGTCCCATGCGGGTGCAACAATGGGTTGACATCGGGTGAAATCCGACTCGTCCGCACACTCAAATGCAGTAAACATGTGTTCAAGCCATTGAAGGGCTTCATTTTGAGATTGAAGAGTGGGCGCAAACTTTTGCAAGAGGCTCTCGAGAGCGAATGTGCAAGGTGGTGGGGAGATGTTGGTGGGTGGCGGTGGTGGGTGAGGTGAACATAACTCACTATAGACACCAGGATAGGGAGAATAATCATCGAAAGTATGTGGAGTGGGGTCAGGTAAAACATTCACCGGAGAAGCATCTCCGTGAGGGACACAAGTGTGATTAGCATGGGGATCATAGGAAGGGAACTGATAGGTATGAGGTGCACGAGGTTGTGATGACGGCTGTTGGAAATCGTAAGGATCCACAACATGGTGTTTGGATTCATATTGCATGGAAAGGTGATCAAGACTCCATGAATAGCTTGGGTAATCATACCCCTCGAAATTGGATACGTTGTGACAATACGCCGAGGGTGGTTCCAGAACAGTGTCACATGGATACACATGTTCCAAAGTGGGTTCAAATGGAGAGAAAATAAATGGACACTCATGGAACAAGTGATCGACAAGAAAGCAGTGTGTGCATGGTGAAGCATGGAATGTGTTGACACTCAACATCAGAGGTGGTGGAAGATGAGATGTGTGCGTGGACAACACATGAGTATCAATGGTGGGCGTTTGAGAGTGAAAGCCCTGAATTAAGGATTGAAGCTTCGATACGGGCGCATCGTCAAACAAGCTTCGAGAGAATGGGAAATGGCCAAAGTATTCCCGTAAAGGACGTTTCGACCATGATAAGAGAAATATTTTTGAATTTTTACATATTTTTCAAAAGAAAATAAAATCTTTTTGTGGTTTTTGAAAATAAGAAAGGGAAAATATTTTTAGCTCTTTTTGGAATTTTTTATAAATATTTAAAAAAAGGGAAAATATTTTTGGATTTTTTCAAAAAAGGGGAGAAAATGAACTTGTGATTTGGAAGAACAAACTAAAACCGACTACCAAAAGAATTGAATTGGACACACGAGTAAAGAAAAAAATCTGAACGAGCATGTATCCAATTATTATCTTCAAAATTAGTGAGAGGGGTAGTCAAATTTTAATTAAGTCCGCGGGCGACAAAAATAATGGAATTTATCTTTGTGATCGCCTGTTGCAAAAATGTGTTCCTATGGGGCTAGCTAGTTAATTGATTTTAAATTTAATGACAGTTAGGGTAGCACACATTAGATAAGTGAGTGATTCGGGTGATGAAATCCCTTCTCATTTTAATGACCGGGTCCAAGTCTTAGGTAAATTAATTCATCTAACCATTCAATTTAAGTGCGATGCAAAAATTAAAAACACACAGGAGCAAGTAACACACAAAAATTGACTCGCTTGTAGGAGATTCGCGAGGGAGAAAAAAATTACCTCCCACGTCTTTTACACACGTGGGGTGAAGACTGAGTTAAGTCGACCGGGGGGAGATCTCACCTATCTCAATCGTCCCCGGGAGTCCTACCGAGCCAAAGTAGAGAGGCTTCAAAATCCTCGCCTTTGGACGCCCTCTCTCTACCATGTCCGGTTTCCCTTTTCGCTTTTTTTTAATGAATAATTATTACAAAAATAATATGGTGTCAAAATGCACCCCAAATAAATACACAATCTTCAAAAATACTATACAACCAATCTAATGAGGAGGGAGAAGAATAACTACAACTAAAATGAAAAAATAGAAAAATAATTAAAAAATTAAAAGTCTTCAATGTTGCTTTCACGCCAAGAAAGCGGCAATGGTGCAATTAGATAAGAAGCTTTTTCGTATGGTCGATGTATTCAAAAGCCACTCTCAAAATTCCCTTGAGTACCTACAAAACTTTTCTGAAACAACTCGTATTGTAGTAAGTATGGGTATCAATCCAACTTCCAAGGTGAAACAATTATTGTGAAAACTTGCAATTCAATTTTTTTATTTTTTTATTTAATATATATATATATATATAACAAATTCAAGGGTAAAGTTACTTAATTAATGCTAAAATTAAAATTAAGACTAAATAACGGAAAAATAATGTGCAACCGAGTGTGAAATATGTGAGAAGGTCGAGAGATGGGATTACACTGCATTTTCAATTATTTTAACTTCTCAATTTATTAATGTGAAATATTTCGAGATAATATTAAATCTATAATCTAACTCTCGTTATAATTATAAATTTAATAGTATCTTTTTCATAAAACTAATTTAAAAATGTCACACGATGAAAAATTAAGAATTATACTATTTTCAAAAAATTACCCGCTATGATCAATTTAACAAAAATAATACCAATCCTCAAAATTCAACACCGAATTAATATTCAAATTTCGAAAAAAATCTATTTCTACATCGATTTGCTAAATTCAAACATTAATTTGTTCAATTAATTTACTAACTTTCGTTACATAAATAATTGGTGACAGTTAAAAATAATTTTCATAGAATTATAACATTAAATAAAATTGATTAATTAAATTAACATCATTCTCAGTGCATCCCACCGCTTGAACGGGGTGTTTAGCCAAACATTCTCATGTGTACATAAACAACAATAAATAATATGTCAAGAAGGAAATAAATTGACAAGAGAATGTAGAAATACAATACGCAATTTTTTTCCACAAATTTGTCTTAAAATGCACCTTGACATGCGTCCAACTTCTTCACAATTTTTAGCACTTGATTACCAAAATAAGACTAAAAACTAAACCTAAAAATTATTCTAAAGCTAAACTATTTTTTTTTAAAATTTTTCTGAAATTTTTTCATGACTCTAAACTGCACATAATATACACACTTGTTCTCTCACTATGCGTCTCCTCTCTCTGTGTGTATCTGATGAGTCCTCAGAGTTCTCTTAAAAGTGTGCATATGCCTTTTTTTATAACCCACGATGTTGGTGTTTGTTGGGAGATTTTCTTGGGATTTGGCAAATGGATGAGTTCCTATCTTAGTAGGAAAAGGGAAGAGGGTATGGTGGTTTCAATATTGGTTTGGCATTTGGTATGATCCGAGTTGGGCAACTCTGGGTATGGACTTTGGGTTTGGGGGATTTAGGTATGGGTTCGTAGGTGGGGGGTCGTGGGATGAATCGAGTTCGGTGGTAGTAGCAGCGCCGGCGGGTCGAGAAAACGGGTCCGGTGGAGGTCAGCCATGGGTCCGAGATTGGTTGGTCGGGTTATGGGGTGTTGGGTCAAGGTTGGAACTTGGAATCCTTGTTTTGGTAGTCGAATTTGGCAGGTGGGTCTCAGTTTGGACAGTGGTGAGGGTTGGAATTGGGTTAATGAGGTTTAGGGAATTTGTTGTTGGGTTGAAATGGTGGGTAAGTGAGAGGAGAGAGAATGGGTGGAGGTTGAAGAAGATGAAGGGGGATGTAGGATATGGTTAGGTGTATGAGATTAGGTTGGAGGTGAGGTGTAAATTTAGGTGTAGGTTAGTGTATGGTACGAGTGTGTGTGTTAGTTTGGACCAAAAAAAAATTAACTAATTAAAAAAAATAAAATTAAAAAAATTAACAATTAAAATCCTAATCTATAAATAAAAGACGCAAATAAAAAAATAAAACTAAAAAAAAACATAAAAATAAAGATAAAAATTTATTAAAACTAAAATCTAAAATTCTAAAAAAAAGTAAAATCTAAAAAAAACTAAAAAAAATGAATTCCAAAAAAAAACTATTCCTAATAAAATAAAACTAAAAACTAATAAAATTAAAAATAAAGTAAAATTATACTTAATAAAAATAAAATAGAAAATAAAACCTATAAAATTCTAAATAAATCCTGAAAATAAAAACAACTCAAGTTAAAATCTAGAAAAATAATAAAGGTACAAACTCAACACACACACGCTCGGGGTGTAGACTGGGCTCAGTTTAGGCTTAGGTTTGGTTCGGGGATAGGGTTTCGGATATCGGAACTCATCGGGGCAATCTCAGTGGGACTTTTGACTTCACGATCACTTTGAATTTCTTCATTTATCGCTTTTGACCGCTATTGAGTTGCAATTATATTGATTTAACATTATTTGTACCGCAACTGCGTATTAACCTGAGAAATAAACAAATACGAACTTAAGGCCATTTTTAATTGAAACGAGCGACTAAAATGCTTCTATTCGAGGTATAAAATAGAAACTTTTGGGCACTTATCACACCACCCCTAAACATAACATTGCTAGTCCTCGAGCAAGAATAGAGAGAAAACAGAGATAAGTAACCAAAAGTGTGCCACTTTCGCAGGCACTAGTGATTGCACTTAGCATGTGCAATAAGAAGTTAAACCTATAGGTTGCCCTACAGGACGAGTGGTGTCTCGTGAGGGTTTGCAGTGAATGTACCCAAAAAATTCAAAATTTATTAAAATGCAGTCTCTTATTTTGACGATGAAATGCTATACAACCCAACTAAAAAAGACATCAAGGAACATCGTATTCAACTATCAAAATAAGATATAAAATTACTTAATACCCAAAAGCGTAATCATTCCTAAAACTCAGCGTGTGTTTGTGTGAGACAATATTAAGTGTAATTAGAGTGATTCTTAGATCACCTATATAGGATCAACGCTTTGACTTCAATTCTCACTGGATATATCTCTCTGAATCGAACTCTCTGAGAATTGGGTAAGTGTATCTCTCTAGTGTGCGAGGAGGTGAGAAAATATAAACAAGTTCAAACATCTCACACACTTTATTGAAAATGACGGATACATAAAAAAAATTGATCTCATGAACGAATGCTAACCACTATGTCGAGAATGTCGAGTTATTCACCATATAGCCTTTTCATTTGCCCGAACACTTTACCAAGGGTGAAAATGTGATTTATGAAAGGTATGAGGGGAAAATGGAGAAGATGAATGATAGGGTTTTTGAGAAGAGTGTGACATACTTTGACTAACTATTGTTTTCATCATTTGAATTTATGATCGCATGATTTCTCATTCTTCTTTTTTCTATATGTTTTTCTCTTTCTTTTTATTTTATTTTATTTTTATTGCGATGCATTTTTCTTTCTGGCATATACCAAATAGTCCCTTGAATTTATTTTAATACATGTATAGTCCAAGCCTTTTTATTTTGCACCAAAAAGTCCTTTACCATTCTAAAAAGGCTTTACCAAGCCGCTGGTACAGACATTTAAAGATAAAAGAATGAGGGACTTTTTTATACAAAATAAAAGGCTTGAACTAAATATGTATTAAAAATGTTTGAGGGACTCTTTGGTATTTGATCCTTTTTCTTTTCATAATAATAATGAAGACAATTTACTTGGAAAATTTCAAATACTCTTTTTCTCAAAAATTATAGTAGTGATGGGGAACGACTTATGGATGGTATCTGGAGCTTTTATGGGTAAGAAAAACATGGAATAATAATAGGTGGAGTGAAGGGTAAAAATGGTAAGTGTGTGATAGAATATGTTTATTGTTTAGGACGAACTACAAGACACATGTTTCTTACAACTCGAAAGTAATGTCATTCTCAGTGATTATGATAAAATTGAAAAATAATGAGACCATGCAATGACCGTCAACACTATCGTTCTCACAGATAGCCCATACCTAGGTTCCATGCTCTAGTGGAATGACTCGAAATTTCTCAAAGGCACACAAGATATGGTCGTCAATAACGCGTTAACCCCCGTTCGATAGCCAGTAGCTAGGTATGTCATACACATGATATTCCAAGTAATAAGCATGCATACAACTCATATAGATCAATAGGTAATTACATAAACCAAATACTATGATCCGTACGTAATCTTAATGCCATTACTCTCCACGATATCCGTATATATATAGCCTCCCTAGGACTTACATTCTCTCCTAGGTTTTCACATAAATTTGATACCCCGAGGACCATTACACCCTTAATTCCCTAACATTTTAGAATTTAAGCCACCTATTATTCACGTAGGTTAATACACTCGCTTGGATGACCCTATGATGGTTTTTAACTCAAATGGACCCTAAAAACTCAATTTGGAATCTCTTTAGAAGTTTTAGGACTCTCGTTCGTTCGAACGAAATTCCCACTTCGAACGAACTCAACAACTCATTAGAATGGTCGTTGGAAATATCGTTAGAAGGTTCATTCGAACGAGATCGTTCGAACCACCTGGGTAGATCTTCGAACAAGAATTTCGTACAGACCTAGTTCTTCCAAATTTCGATCTTTCTCAATGTTTAATCTTCAAACACATACAAATACTCAGCCCAATTCAAATTAAATGTTCCTACACTAATCCCAATCACCCTAAGATACTTTCTAATATGAATTAAAGTAAAACCCTTATATGATCAATTGGAATTCAATAATCTCTTTAATTTCCAATAAGTTTCTTAAATATGAACTCAGAATTTTAATTGTCCAAAACTCTTATTATAATTCGTCATTAAGACATAAAATTCCCAGATTTTAATAGTCCAACCAAGGTTAAAACCTCTATATGCATACCCATCTCCAATTCATAAGGTTTCTTCACAATTTAGTCTAATTAAACCTAAGTTTTTATTGCACCAAGTTTATATCATCAAACCTAAATTAACAGGAACAATATATGCTAAAAGAGGACAAAGATAAACACTTTCCTCGAAATGAACTTCTGATTCTTGGGCTGAAATTGGTATGGGAATTATTCTCTTAACATGATCTACACGCTGGTGTAATTTTTGGTGTGAAAGCTCGAGTTCTTGACTTAGGGCTCTAATGGAGTCTTCTTCTTCCTTAGTTTTCTCTCTCCTTTTCTCTCTTTCTCACGTAAGTTGAAACTGACAGACCACTAACCCTCAATGCTTTTAATTAAACCCAATTTTCGATCATTTAATTACCCAAAAATCCCAAAAGACCAAAATACCCCTCCGGGTGTTATTTTGGGCTAAAATGCCCCGAACTCCAAATAAAATACCTGAGTAGTGTTTTTTTGACTATATTGACCCTTTCGAACACTCTGGCGCACTCAAAATAGTCATTCGAGTTATATAAAAATAATTTACCTTTTTAACTCCCAAATACATACCGGTGACGCGACTCATACGTGCGTCCCAAATAATTATAACATGACTGTCGTATATCTTATCCCAGCCATAATATTACTTAGATAACTACTAAATCTCGTCACGCTAGTAATTATTACCATTAAATTACATTAATTACAAATTAAATTTCCTCCCTTTAAATTAATTAATCCCCATTTTCCATAATTTCATAATAAAATAAATATGCATAAAAATACGGGGTATTACATACTTCCTCCCTAATAACAGAATTTCGTCCTGAAATTCGAAAATGAAAATTTACCTGGCAAGAATAACTCTGGATAACATTCACGCATGTCGTGCTCCCAGGTTGATTCCTCAACATTATGGTGCCTCCACTGAACACGAACTAGTGGTACTATCTTCGACCTCAACTTCCTCTCGCTACGGTCTAGGATAAAAATTGGCCCCTCCTCGTAGTATCTATCAGGTTGTAAGTCGATCTCTTCCAACGCGATGTGATAATGGGCCATATCATCTCGAAGAAATCTCCTTAGCGAAGAGATATGGAACACATCATGGACCTTATGCAAGTACTCCGGTAACCCAAGTCTATAATCAACTTGCCCAATCCTCTCAATAATGGGGAATGGCCCTACATACCTAGGTGCCAAATTTTGCTTATTACCAAAATGCATAACTCCCTTCATAGGAGACACCCGAAGTAACACCCGATCCCCAATGTTGAACTCTCAAAAATATCGTTAACCATCAGCATAGCTCTTCCGTCGATCCTGAGCAACCTGAATATGGATTCGTATCAACTTTATCCTTGTCGAGGTGTCCTGAATCACCTCCGAACCAAGTAGCTTGTTGTCCCCCACCTCTAACCAACATGTTGGGGAACGAAAAGTTCTCCCGTATAGTGCCTCGAATGGAGCCATATCGATAGTAAACTTGTAGGAGCTGTTATAGGCAAACTCCACCAGTGGAAGGTACTGCTCCCAGCCTCCGCCAAAATCAATGATGAACATACGCAACATGTCCTTTAACATCTGATTTGTTCGCTTGGTCTGACCATCCATTTGCGGGTGATAGGCTGTGCTCAATTGCAACTCCGTACCCATCGCCTCCTGAAAACTCTCCCAAAATCAAGACACAAACACCTTATTTCTGTTAAACATGATATTGAGAGGCACTCCGTAGAATCTCACTATCTTCGCTATGAATATATGGGCGTACTTTCCCGTGGTGTAGTCTATCCTGGCTGGCAGAAAGTGGGCTAACTTGGTCAACCGGTCCACTATCACTCATATCGAATCGTGACCCCTATGAGATGTAGGTAATCATGTGATAAAGTCCATTGAAATGCTCTCCCATTTCCACATAGGAACCTCTAATAGCTGTAGAAGTCTCGTCGGTCTCTTGGTCCACCTTTACCAACTAACAAGTGGCACATTTCGAGACGAACTCGGTAATATCCTTTTTCGTCCCACTCCACTAGTACTATCTATGCATATCCTGGTACATCTTATCCCCATCGGCATGTACCGCAAATCGTGAACCGTGTGGCTCTGTCATCACCTCGTGTCGCAAGTGTTTACCCTTAGGAACAACAAATCTTCCATTGAAACGTAGACCCCCGTTTGAACCCACGGTATAAGACTTGGACCCCTCTGTTAGAAGCTTCACTATTTGACTTTGGCAGAATGGATCAACTCCCTGATCCTGTAATACTCTCGTAATAATCTGGGGCGTAACCGTCATCACAGACATGAACGATCGATCCATCGCATCCTGGTGCCCCAACTCCTTCCATTTCTTTTTTCACACTTCGGCCACCTACCCTACCGTCTTATGGTTCAACACGTATGCTACCACGTTAGACTTTCCCGGGTGGTATTGGATATCAAAATAATAATCCTTCACAAACTCAAGCCATCGGCGCTGACGTATATTCATCTCCTTCTGTGTTAAGAGAAACTGTAATGACTTGTCATCTATGAATAAGAGAAATTTCTCCCTCAGGAGGTAATGCCTCCAAATCCGAATTGCAAACACCACCACTACCAACTCTAAATCGAGGGTGGGGTAATTGCTCTAGTGAGGCTTAAGGTTAAGGGAAGCATAAGCTATAGCATGATCCTCTTGCTGAAGTACACCTCGAAGTCCTAATAAGGATGCATCAGTGTAGACTAGATACTCCACTCCCGGCCTTGGCAATGCTAACACTGGTGCTAAGGTTAACTTATCTTTTAACTCATCAAAGGAAAACTGACAGGCGTCACTCCCGATAAACGGCACCCCTTTGCGAGTCAGGTGTGTCAACGGACTCGCTACCTTTGAAAACCCTCGAATGAACCTCCTGTAGTATCAATCTAAGCCTAAGAAACTGCGTATCTCGATCGGTGTCGTGGGCTGTCCCCACTCCCTCACCACTGACACCTTCCCCGGATCCATTGATATCCCTCTGTCAGAGATGATATGCCCCAAAAACTGGACCTCCTTCAGCCAAAACCCATATTTCTCGTATTTTGTGTACAACTCATGCCGACGTAATGTCTGCAAAACCTGCCTTAAGTGCTCGACATGCTCTTCCTCGATCTGTGAGTAAATAAAAATGTTATCTATGAAGACGATGATGAACTGGTCCAAGAACTCTCTGAACACCCTGTTCATCAAGTCCATAAACACAGCTGGGGCGTTGGTTAACCCGAAAGGCATAACCATGAATTCTTAGGAACCATATCTCGTCAAGAAGGCAGTCTTCAACACATCCCGCTCCCTGATACGCAATTGATGGTATCTCGATCTCAAGTCAATCTTCAAGAAGAAGGTTGTTCCTCTCAATTGGTCGAATAAGTCATCTATTTGAGGCAAAGTGTATTTGTTTCGTATCATGAATTTATTCAACTCCCTGTAATCAACACATAATCTCAACGATCCATCCTTCTTCTTAACGAATAGTACGAGGCATCCCACGATGAAGTACTCTTACGGATAAACCCCTGCCCCAATAACAGCTCAATCTGGTTACGTAACTCCCTCATCTTTGCTGGAGCCATACTGTAAGGTAAGCTCGATATCGATCGAGTTCCCGATGCTAAATCAATGACGAAGTCTATCTCTCTACTCGATGGTAACCCCAAAATCTCCTGAAACACCTCGACAAACTCTCAAACAACAGGAATCGAATCAAGCGGTACCACCACCTCCGTAGAGGTCTCCTCCTCTATATAGTATAAATGAGTGGACGATCCTCCTTTAAAGTGAGGCATCACCACCAGGAACATCTCCTGACCGGGTATGACAAAAACTATACTCTTACTAAAATAATCTATCATGGCCCTATACCTGACAAGCCAATCCATACCTCCAATCGCACCATACTCGGACATATCCAATACGAGCATGTCAGTGGGTAAGATAAACCTACTAATCTCTATACCCACTCCCCGACAAATAAAAGAAATAACGGAACCTCTACTCAACCGTGAATCAACACAAGTGTCCGTACTCTCTGTTGTATCAAATAATCTTGTAGTGCGTGCAAACCCCGTGGAAATAAAAAAGTGTGTGCCCCCGTGTCAAATAAAATGTGCCCCAAAGTCCATTGGATAGAAAACATACCCTCAATTGTAAGTGGGTCCTGTGGGACTGCGACCTGGTGAAGATTGTAGACTCGTCCATACTGAAGATATCCCTGCTGAATCGGGATGGCTGGAATGGGTGGCAGTGTTGGAATCTCAGTGGATGCTAGGAGAGCAGTGGAAAATAATGGTCTTTAGGGCTCCTGGCGAGCGCCCTGCTACTGCTGGCCTCTACCCTTCTGAGGGCAGTCTTGATTCTTGTGTCCAGTATTTCCACAAGTGAAACATCTCCTTGGGAAGGGTCCTCCCCTCTGTCCCCAACCCTGATGGCTGTTACCACCCCTCCCTTGGCCATTCTGGCCCTGTTGAACCTGCCGATGGCCCTGCTGACCCTGTTGGCCATATCATAAGCCTCCCTGCCCATGTATAAAACCTCCTGATCTGAACCTCTTAGGATCTCCCTACTGGGAACCCTGGTCACTATGCCTATGCTGACCCTGCACTGCCTGTGCCCCATGGCACTATTTCCTCCTGTCCTGCCCTATTGGCTGGACTCTCATAATCACTTAACCTCTGTTAGATGAAAATGATGGTCCTGATAGTAGAGTAGTGCTGCATTAACCACGTCCGAATAGGTGGCCAAAGAAAGATTGCCTATCAAATGCTGGCGAATCCTCTATGTCAACCCATCCATAAAACGCTGAATCTTCTTCTCCTCAATCGAGATTTCATCTTGTACAATGTTCAGAAGGTTGGTAAAATTTGCCTCATATTCTTCCATGGTCTTTACCTCCTATTTTAAGTTCACCAATTTCCATCTCATCTCTATCTGAACGGCCGAGGGAAAATATTTTTGGTCGAACCGCACCAAAAAGCCTCGAATAGTGAGTGTCTCTCTCTCCTCAGCTGTGGTAATAGACTCCCACCACTACAGTACTGCTCCCACTAACTTGAACATGGCCAGTATCTGACTTTGCACCTCTGTGAACTCATGCATCCTCAAGTGCCTCTGGATATCCTTCTTCCATTGGCTCGCTACCACCACATCGGATCTCCCTGTAAATTCCGGAGGATGCGCCTTCTAGAAGGAATCCCTAACACGTTCCCAAGCAGATGGGAAGGCCTTGGCCTAAACTGGAGCCACCACCGGTGCCTGAGGTGGTCCCTATTGCACAACTGTCAATGTGACATTCACCGCCTGAGCTACAATGGTAGCAACTTCAGTGGCATTCATCATACCCTGAGCTGGAGCAGGATGAGGCTCAAGTTGGGCATCCCTGGGAACTCTCTGTGCATGTTTAGGAGGAATCTGAAAAGAGAGAAAAGTTTCATAAGTATATAGTTATTATCTCAAAGTAGCTGAAGAACGTAAAATGCATAAAAAGTAAAACAATCCTAAAATATAGGGCTCTACGTCAAAGGACGCTATGTGGAAACATAACAAACCGTACAGATCCTAAGGACACTTGTACCTGATACTCTGATACCACCTGTGACACCCCGCCTAATTAATTACCGGGTGATCAGTCCTTAATTAATTAATTTCAGAATATCAAGTTGGTTCAGATAATGCATCACTATCGAAAACTTAACTTTTTATTTAATAAAAACTAATCACCTAATATTTAAAAAGGTTGGTGTCAAAATTTTATCTTATTCTTAACCATCATCATTAAAGGGTAATATCTAAACATCACCATACATCACAATAGTATAAGGTAAAAACTAACTGAAGTAAAATAAAGAACTAGAATAAACACATCTAGTCAAAATCCTATACAATAATCCAATAATATGATATCAAAGTCTAATGATAAAATAAAAAACTCTAAATCTCTAAATGTAAAATAGGAGGGACGACATGTCCAACTGAAATAAATGACTGATATATAAGGAGCAATAGACTCAGAAACGTTGACTAGCAATATCCTATAACTTCCACAGCAACTACAGCTCGGCAAATGAATGGAATCTCCTAAGTTTGGTGTCCCTGTGGCTGAACACCTAAAATAATAGAACAAGAAAAGAGATTTACAAAAAAAACGGTCAGGGCCAGAGTAGAAAACAGTTTAAATATAGTAAATGCTTAAATTGATTTAATTAGCACATATATTATCCATGTTAACTTAGCGTACTCACTTGAGATGCTCAAATCTCATCTAATGTGCACACCTAGAGAGTCTAACTACCCATACGAGTCTCGTCACTCTACCTGACTATATGTAGGATAATCACTATGTCGGGTACAATATCTAAATAACTCGAAATCAATATATTACTATTATTTAGGAATAGGTTTGAGGATGTTATAATTCATTCTCATAGTATACTTTATTCCCAACTTGTAACCCAATAAGTATATACTTTAATAAAGTAGCCAAAAAGAAACATAGAATAGTAATTTAGTATACATGTATAAAATCTCACTATTTATACATACAAATATATCTATACAGTACCCATGGTTAAGAAACCCCTGCTACTAGGCATACTCGGCTATCTAGTCCCATTGCAACGCTCACGCATAAAGGACAACAGGTTCAATATCTCAAGAACCAATAAAACATATACACGTATTGGAGGCGAACATAGTCCCAAGACGATGGGCTACGTACATACCTACGCACCAATACGACCATCAACACTATCGTTCTCACAGATAACCCGTACCTAGGTTCCATGCTCTAGTGGTACGACTTGAAATTCCCCGAAGGCACACAAGATATGGTCATCCACAATGCGTTAACCCCCGTTCGATAGCCAGTAGCTAGGTATGTCATACACATGATATTCCAAGTAATAAGCATGCATACAAATTATATACATCAATAGGTAATTACATAACCCAAATACTCTGATCCGTAAGTAATCTTAATGCCATTACTCTCCACGATATCCGTATATATATAGCCTCCCTAGGACTTACGTTCTCTCCTAGGTTTTCACACAAATTTGATACCCTGGGGACAATTACACCCTTAATTCCCTAACACTTTAGAATTTAAGCCACCCGTTATTCACGTAGGTTAATACACCCGCTTGGATGACACTAGGATGGTTTTTAATTCGAACGGACCCTAAAAACTCAATCTGGAATCTCGTTAGAAGTTCCAAGATTCTCATTCGAACGAGGTCGTTCGAACAAAGTTCCCACTTCGAACGAAATCAGCAACTCGTTAGAAATGTCATTGGAAATCTCGTTAGAATGTTCGTTCGAACGAGGTCGTTCGAACGACCTGGGCAGATCTTCGAACGAGAATTTCAAACAGACCCAGTTCTTCCAAATTTCGATCTTTCTCAACTTTTAATCTTCAAAAGCATACAAATACTCAACCCAATCCAAATTAAATGTTCCTACACTAATCCCAATCACCTTAAGATACTTTCTAATACGAATTAAAGGTCAAATCCTTAAATAATCAATTGGAATTCAACAATCTCTTTAATTTCCAATAAGTCTCTTAAATATGAACTCAGAATTTTAATTGTCCAAAGCTCTTATTATAATTTGTGATTAAGATATAAAATTCCCAGATTTTAATAGTCCAACCAAGGGCAAAACCTTTACATGCATACCCATCTACAATTCATAAGGTTTTTTCACAATTTAGTCTAATTAAAGCTAAGTTTTTATTGCACCAATTTTATATCATCAAACCTAAATTAACAGGAACAATATATACTAAAAAAAGAGCAAGATAAACACTTTCCTTGGAATGAACTTATGATTCTTGGGATGAAATTGGTATGGAAACGATCCTCTTGACACGATCTACGCAGTGGTGTAATATTTGGTGTGAAAGCTTGAGTTCTTGACTTAGGGCTCTAATGGAGTCTTCTTCTTCCTTAGTTCTCTATCTCTTTTTCTCTCTTTTACTCTCTTTTTCAGGTAAGTTGAAACTGATAGACTACTAACCCTCAATGCTTTTAATTAAACCCAATTTTCGACCATTTAATTACCCAAAAATCCCAAAAGACCAAAACACCCCTCCAGGTGTTATTTTGGGCTAAAATGCCTTGGACTCCAAATAAAATACATGAGTAGTGTTTTTTGACTATATCGACCCTTTCGGACACTCCGGCGCACTCAAAATAGTCATGCGAGTTATATAAAAATAATTTACCTTTTAACCCCCGAATACATACCCGTGACGCGACTCATACGCGCGTCCCAAATAATTATAACATGACTGCCATGTATCTCATCCCGGCCATAATATTACTTCGATAACTACTAACTCTCGTCACATTAGTAATTATTACCATTAAATTGGATTAATTACAAATTAAATTTTCCCCCTTTAAATTAATTAATCCCCATTTTCCATAATTCGATAATAAAATAAATATGCTTAAAAATACGGGGTATTACACTCAAGAAGGTGAAGATTTCTTTTTGTGAGCAGTTTATCATTTTAGGTTGAAAAAAGACTGATTTGACCAACACCGTGGGACATACAAGCGATCTTCAATCTTCATTGAAGACTTGTGAGAATTTTAAAGCCCGTGTATCCCAATTTGAGAGAGATCTCGAAGGTTCCCGTGATGACACATCTAAGAAGATAGGTAAGATGATTCTCGATCTCTCTTTAGGTAATATTAAGAGGCAAGGAATAGGTTATGACGGTGCATCCACTTCCCATGTCGCACCCGAGTCGATTCCCGAGTTTGTGTTGAATCCTTATGGCCCTCGACCTAACCCACCTAGGAGAGCTCTGTAGAATCACTATAGCGAAAACATTACGACTTCTCAAATAAAATCCAATTTTAATTAATCCCAAATTTTAGTTAAACCCTAAAACATGCATCTAGATGATTTATCCAATAAAATAAAGCATGCAGGATAAAACAAATAATTTCAGGAAAATCCCCCAAAGGGGCATATAATTTGTAAAAACGATTATACGGATTACAATGAAAATAAGAGCGACATACGAAATATCCTCATGCGTCGGTTTCGATGTCTTGGCTGGAATCTCCTGTAAGAACTCCAGGTGGTCAGCAATGAAGAAGAGAAATGGCTTCTCCACAAGTTTGTTGCTCGAACTTTCCCTTTCCAGGAGGGAAGCAATTAAGAAGAAAGACGACTTCTCCACAAGTATGAACAAAAGCAAAGCAGTGTCCTTGGGTTTCAAAAGATTCACAAAAGTATGAGAATGATGCGTGAATCAAAACATGAGTTTTGGGACTAAAAAATATGAAGACTTGAGCTAATAGAACTCTCAAAAATGTCTCTCCAAGTCTTGCAAAATTACTCCCCCGAAGTTGGCTTTTATAGGAAACTAAAAGGAATTTTAAGATTTTGGAACTCTGTCAGCATACAGGTACCTCGAACCGGTTCGGTACCGGTTTGGCATTCGGTTTGCAAAAATTCGCTGGAACTTGGGGCTTAAACACTTAGCATTTTTTCAAGGGTTTTTCTCGGAATTTTCTCCATTTTCAAAGTGCCGTAACTTCTTCACCGTAGCTCGAATTGACGTGTCGTTTCTTCTAGTATCTTCATTACGACGAGCTCTTTAACTTTCCAATTGACCAGTCGTTTGAACGGTGGTTATAAAATTACCAAAGTTCCCTTGAACTTCCATATCTTGCCTTCTTTCACTGTTTTGACTTCTCTTACGCATCACTTGCATTAAGTCCCTAAAATCGTGGAACGTGAAGTCGTTGAGGCAGATGTGGGACACATAATGGAGATGTTGGATGCTTGATTCCCGGAATTCAGATTGAGGTCATCGTATGAGATCGTGTAGTGACGTGCTAAATGTAGTGGCGTACGGCATACATAAATGTACGATAGTGGACATGACAAAAATGTCCTTACAAGCTCGTCCTAGACATTTTTTGAAAGGTGGACCCAAGCTTGTTTATGTTTGTTCCCATTGCAAACAAATAGGTCACCTTAAAGAGTATTATTTTAAGCTAGGTAGAGTGCCTTATAGGTATGTTCACCGGTATGCTCACACACGTATTCCCACACACGTTGCTCCACATGCTCCCGCACATCACTTGAGAGAATTTGAGAGTTTTCAAATCAAGTAGAGTATTTAGTCAAGACTTCACAAATTTGATGCATGTATTTCATAGGATGTCAAAACTCCTCTGGGCCTAATGATTGAAGTTGAGACTTGCTTTCTAGCCTAGGGTGATTTTCATGCTAATATCTTATATATCTAATGCTATTGTTTACTATCACTGTACTTATAATTTTCATTTTGATATATTTTTTTAAATAAATCCAGCAAGAATTCTGTTTTTCTTGAAAAATTTTGAAAACATAAAAATATTTTCGATTTCTTTTAAGAAAAAATGAAAAGGCAAAAAGATTTTATTTTGATAAAAAAAAATTTAAAAGACAAAAATAATTTTGTAACTTTTTTCACCTTATGTGGATGAACATTAAAGATGTCTGAATCACTCATTTATTCCATATCACATATATGTGCTTAATAATGTGTGGAGTCATTCAATTGTAATTTGATGATAACTTGATACATGTTTGACTCCTCGTCTCCTTTATTGCACACGAGAATGAGCTTATATGAGTATTCCACTTACTTGTCACATGTCGATCATAGTACTTTCATCTCAATTTTTCTTTAAGATGAATCAAATGTGAAAAGGAGATAAAATGTTGTGCATGTAAGAACCATTGCCCGGATTTTAAATTATATTCCCGAAAAAATTGTTAAATATTAAGTAATGGAAAAGGGCTATAAAAGACAAAGTCTTTGCATTAAAAGACATCATTTGCAATGAAAAGAGCCTAAAAAGATTCGAGGCATATAAAATAGAATTTCTAGGCCATTTTGTTTGAATATTGATACTTCGCTACAAATGAGCATTAATTTCTTCAATTGAATTGAGAGTATTATTGCTATATGTGAGATTTTGAGGGATTTAAGTCAATGGGTTTGCAAAAGTATAAAAATCTTGGAAAAACATTACGTAGTTTTGGGCGTTATTGGTGTGAAAATCACTTACGGTCTTGATTTATTGATTAGCTTAAGTCGATTTCACATGAGTTCACAATCTTTACGCCTAAGGTAGACTTTGAGATCATTCGTTAGTGGTATATCAATCCTTCGTGAACATGTGTTATATTTGTATCGGTGATTAACCTATGAAATATCTTCACACCTCTCCATTCCGTTACCATGACTTGGGTATTTTTGTGTTTATCCATGATGTGTTGTATTTGTAAAATTTTATACTTGAAAAATTTTGAAAATTTTCAAAAATAGTTGGTGCATGTAAGCCTTTGAAATTATATCATTTCACGTGCGCTATTTATATCTTTTATGATGAGATTTCCTTCAAATTTATGATTCTTTGATTGTATGATTATGCTCTTACTCCTTTATCTATTTCGGACAAAAAGGGGGCGAGCAAATTAAGGGGGAGATTTGATTTGATGATGAGTTTGATTTCTGGGAGAGAACTTAATTATGAGTTTTATTTATATTTTAAACTTTTTGCGCATCACAGTATTTTTCTTTGCTTCATGTGTGTAGGTAAATTATGCAAAAATCAAGACACAATGGATGAAATCAAAGAAGCCCAAGGAAGCACAAGAAGAGAATTAAGGTTAATTTTGTCATATAGAGGGTATTTTATGTAATTTTCATTTAGGTTAGGTTTGTATAGTTTTGTATTAGAATAGACAAAGAGGAAGATTTTTAAGAGAAAGTTTTCTGATAGAGCTCATAGTTTAGGCCTTTGTCTCGTTTCGGATATTTTGGTATATCCCATTACAAACCATCACGTACAACCATGAAAAATCGACTCCAACATTCAAGACGTCCCTACATCCCATAAAGGTATAAATCAATTGGGGGGAGTCCCCACCAAAGAATGATTAACTTAGTTAATCCATTATTTGACAGATAAAGGAGGAAGGTAAAGATCGTCCGAGCGAGTTCTCTCGAAGGACCTACCTCAAAGATTCTCCGCAGACGTGACTCGAAGGATCTCTCTCGAATAACCCGTCTCGAAGACTCTCTACAGACATCGTTCAAAGAATCCTACACATGTATCGAAGTCACTCTAATGGCAATAACTTGTACTATGAAACAGAATGAATTGTATCATGTACTTTATCTTATGTTAAATGTTCAGCGAGGTTGTTTGGTACCCGCGAGGGACTATGCCTGGTAGGGCATGGGGGGCTAACATGACCCATTGAACAACCTCCGCCTAGGAACCTCGTAGGGACATGGTTTGAAAGATTGGGAGCAAGGCTACATTGAGAATATAGTTACTAACCCTCTTGGCACACTTAAGCAAAACTTCATATTGTATATATGGCTGCTCGAGCCACCTACAACCGAGCTACCATAACTTCCACTCATTCGAGTGAACCTCCTTAGGTACCTCAATCTTGAAACCTTGGATTAAAGATAGTTCGTTACCAATAGACAGAAAGCTAAACACTCGAGCTACCTATCAGTCGAGCAACCTCAAACCAAACACCATCTCGTTTGATCGATCTGACCACACACCTAGTGGGGTCACTGTTCACCCATTTTCTGACGTCATCATGACTGGAATTTAGGGACTTAAAATTATAGCACTCAAGTGGGTTTATGCTTAGGATGGCTGTGACACCCCGCTCAATGAAATACCGGGTGATCAGTCCTATATCAAATTAAAACAGGAATCTCATCTGGTTCATTCTTAGCATCACTGTCGAAAACCTTACAAAACTTACGAACCACCTAGTATTCAAAAGCTGATGTCAAATTTTTAATCTTTTTATTTAACAACACCAACCATATAAATATCAAAGAGAATCATTCACACAAACAATGAATGAAGCAATACTGAATAAATCAATAATGACCGATCGAATAAACTATCGGCAGAAAACCAACATTCACTAATATAATCCAACAAAGAATAATAACTAGTACAAACTATGAATGCAATAAAAATAACTGGGGAAACATGCCCGAAAGAAATACCAAGATGCATCCTACTCTAGGAATGAAATGACTGAAGCGTCTATGTCCAAATCCTACAACATCCACACCTGTTGCAGCTACGCATCCCTGGAACGGATCTTCAAGTTTGGCATCCATGTGGTTGGATACCTAAAAGTTTTTGAAAATATTTTACAGGTATGGGTTAGAGCCCAAAGTCCTTTTGAAAATATTTTGCAAGTGAATTAAAATGCAACAATTAAAATGTATGAATGCTCTTCATATTTAAGTTAGTGTCGCACTCCCTTGAGATACATCTCACCCCTCCTATAAAGTGCACACCTAACGCTTTCTTCCTGACCCTCCTAGTTATACCATCCCGTCTAACTAGCCTTGTCATAAAATTCCTTGAACTCTACTCTAACCCGAGTAATTTGTATCTTCGTAAGTTATTTATCGCATTAACTTAATTAATCATTTCTTAAAAGTCATATAACATTCACTAGTTATATAAGTATTACGAATTCTCTTCATGTATTTAATTACAAGTATATAATTATATACTCCATTATATACGTAGAACTATATTCCACAATTATTCATAAGTTGAATATAAATAAAACCGCTCTTAAAAGCCAAATAACATTCTCACAAGTTATATCTTTTACACCATTCACATCATGTATACGAGTTATATGTTATTTTTCATACTAACTTATTTATATCCATATCCAACTTGATACCATATAACCATTTCACAAGTTATATTATCTATACATTTCACGCCATATATATATATATATATATATATATATATATAAATTCCCGTATATAACTCTGCACTATATATACGTATCATATCTCAACATTCACACACAAGTCGGATATAAAATGCTAACATCGAACGCATAGGAGGCGACCATAGTTCCCGCTCCATACTATAATGGTCCCACACTTAAGTCACAGACGTTATGGCTTGGGGAATATACTCACCCTGCATTCGCTAGCTGGGGGACTCACCCACATCGCGCAACCTCCTATTATAGCATTAAAATTGGTATGGCTTTACTATATATATTATTCACACAAATATATATATATCATATATGTACTACACGTCGACATATATATAGAATTCCGGGCTATTGGAGTATTATGCCCATACCCAAGCCTAAAATATGTAAGTCTATGATCCGACTTCATTTTAATTAATTACACACTAATTAATTTATCATTATTTGGTGTCACCATACCAATTATGCCCGAACTCTCTCTCTCTCGACTCGAAATTCAATATTCACAATTCAACGTTCAATTTCGTCTAATTAACTTTCCCCCACTTAATTAAGAAGGTTTCAATCACTCAATCATAACCTTAATCTCTTCAATTTATCTAATCTTCTAATTAATCCAAGGGTAATTAGTCACACATATCCATCTAGATAATCTTCAACGGAATAACAACTAAAAATATTTCTTAAAATTTACCCCACGAATCTGCCCAGATTTTTAAAATGCCATTTTGGGGCATTTTGGAACCATTTTGGAAAAAGCGTATTAGAGAACGAAAGTTAGAAAACGCCATTTTCTAGAGGGCCATGAAAACAGAATCGACATTAACAGCTTCTATGAAGCTTTTTATCCAGAATTATCCACTAAATTCCTTACGAATCAAAACCAGTCCCAATAACTTGATTCGTAACTTCCCCAAATCAAAACCCAATTTGTATTAACCCAATCCAAATTTAATTTGTATAACACCTACTATGATATGAATTGAATATCACCAATTTACATTGAAGCAATTTAACCACTTGCCTTATAAATTCATAGTGTCTGATTATCCTTTCGTGTAGAGATCGTTATGTGATGAAGAACACCTTCCTTATTCTTCCTCTTTGGCTCTCAAGAGTCCTCCCTCTTTGTCCCTTATGTTCTCTGATAAGAAGCTTTTTGCGTGTGATCGTTGTCTTCAAAAGCGACTCTCAAAATTCCCTTGAGTACCTACAAAACTTGTCTAAAAATAACTAGTATTGCGGTAAGTACGGGTATCAATCCAACTTCTAAGGTGAAATAATTTATGTGAAAACTTGCAATCTCAATTTTCTTTATTAAAATATTTTTTAATTTTTAATTTTTTTAAAACAATGTCAAGGGAAAAGTTACTACTAATTGCTAAAACTACAAAATGACTAAACAATGAAAAAGAATGTGCAACCGAGTGTGAAATAACGTGAGAAAGTCAAGAGATGCGATTACACTGCATTTTCAATTATTTTAATTTCTCAATTTATTAATTTAAAATATTTCGAGATAATATTAAATCGATACTCTAACTCTCGTTAAAATTATAAATTTAATAAAATCTTTTTCGAAAATTAATTTAAAAATATCACATGATGAAAAATTAGGACTACACTATTTTCAGAAAATTACCTGCTAGGATCATTTAAAAAAAAATAATATCAATCATCAAATTTCAACACCGAATTAATATTCAAATATCGAAAAAACCTATCTCTAGTTTGATTCATAAATTCAAACATTAATTTGTTCAATTAATTTACTAACTCTCGTTACATAAATTAATTGGTGACAGTTAAAATTAATTTATCTAGATATATAAAATTAATGAAACCAATTAATTAAATTAACATCATTCGCAGTGCATCCCACCCCTTGAACGAGCTATTTACCAAACATTCTCATGTTAGAATAAATAACATTCAATAATATAGCAAGAATGAAAAGGAAAGTGAAAGAAATACAATACGCAAAATTTTCTTGTCGAACTTGTTCATGAAAGTGCGTCTCAATCTTCTCACAAATCCAACACTTGATTACACCAAAAAGAATAAAAATAAACTTACAAATTTATTCTAAACTAATTTTTTTATATATTTTTTTGAATTTTTTTCATGACTACACACTTTTTCTCTCTCTTGCGTGTCTTTTTTTCCTGTGTTTTGTGTGTCTTTTTGAATATGAGAAGCCCTTCATTTATATCCCACGATGGGTTTTCTTTGGGAGAGATTTTTTTTGGGATTTTCTTGGGTTAAGTCAAAGTTTGGAAGGATTTGTTTGGAAGCTTGGCAGCAGGTGGCATTTGTTCCTAATTTAATGGAAGTTGGGAGATGGAGTTTGGTTTGGTTGGTTCAAGCCGGATCATGGTCGATTAGGGGTCAAAATCGAGCTGGAGGAGATGCGGTTCTGGGTTGGAGTTGGAACGGGTTTGGTCGCGGGTTGGTCCGAAACGGGTTTGGTCGCGGGTTGGTCCAGCGCTGCTGGGCACCGGGTTTGGACGGACCCGGATTAGAGAGAGGTCGAACACGGGTTTGGGTATGTTTTTTTTTCTGTTGTTGGATCTGCTATTTTGGATATGGTGGCCAGACTTTGAACTCGGGTTTTGTGGTGGTCCGTCGGAGGAAGGTCTGGAGATGACCGCGGTTTGGTTCGGACAACAGGTGGGCGGCTAGTTTTTTTGGTTGGGGACGGGTTGTGGTATGATTGGTGGTTGGGTTAGGGAGTATGGATTTTAGTTATGGGGGTTGAGGTTAGGGGAGAGAGAGGGGGGAAGATGATGATGAATAGTGGTGGGGGTGTGGATTTGGTGTGTGTGAGTGTAGGTGAATAAGGTGGGGATAAGGGATTTGTTTGTGTGTTTTACTTATGACCTCTAAAAAAAATAAACTAAAAATAAAAATAAAATAAAACTAAACAAAAATTTAACTAAACTAAAATAAAAATAACACGACACGGCACGGCTCGACACACTGTGCAAACTCTAAAAAAAACTAAACACAACTAAAATAAAAACTAGTAAAATAAAAAAATAAAATAATAATAAGCTAACTAAAAACTAAAAAAATAAAAGAAAATATATAAACTAATACACGACGGGCTAAAATTTAAAATATAAAAATCCTAAAATTATATTCATGACTCAATAAAATAAAATAATAAAATAAATCGTAAAGATAAAATGACACAAATAATATTAAATGGGACTAACTAAACACACGTGGTTCGGGACAGGTTTAGATAGGTTTAAGGTAGGCTAATGTACGCTCAATGAGACTCTGACTTCACGGTCTCTTTTGATTTCTTCATTTAACGCTTTTGACCGTTATTGCATCGCAATTGACTGGATTTAGCATCATTTAACATCTCAATTGCGTATTGACCTGAGAAATAAACAATAAAGAACATAAGGTCATTTTTAATTAAAACGAGTGACTAAAATACTTTTATTCGGGGTATAAAATAAACACTTATGGGTGCTTATCACACTACCCCCAAACATAACATTTCTAGTCCTCGAGCAAAATTAGAGAGAAAACAGAGATGAGTAACCAAAAGTGTGCCACTTTCGCAGGCACTGGCGATTGCACTTAGCATGTGCAACAAGTCGTTAAACCTATAGGTTGCCTTACAGGACGAGTGGTATCTCGTGAGGGTTTGCAGTGAATATACCTACAAAATTCAAAAATTTATTTAAATGTAGTATCTGAGTAGATGATGAAACGCTATATAACCCAACTTAAAGGACGTTAAGGAACACCGTATTCAACTATTAAAATGAGATATTAAATTACTTAATACCAAAAGCGTAATTCTTCCTAAAATTAAACATGTGTTGTGTGAAACAATTTTAAGTATCATTAGAGTAATTCTTAGATC
The DNA here is from genome assembly GCA_949130495.1 of Sambucus nigra. Lineage (NCBI taxonomy): Eukaryota > Viridiplantae > Streptophyta > Magnoliopsida > Dipsacales > Adoxaceae > Sambucus > Sambucus nigra. The sequence continues at coordinate 209,335,422 of OX422209.1, forward strand.
GCCTTTATAGAATCAAAGCTTTGACTTCAATTCTCACTAGATATATCTCTCTGAATCAAACTCTCTGAGAATTGGGTAAGTGTATCTCTCTAGTGTGTGAGGAGGTGAGTAAATGTAAACAAGTTCAAACGTCTCACACACTTAATAAAAAATGATGGATACATGAAAGAAAAGTGACCTCATGAACGAATGCTAACCAATATGTCGAGAATGTCGAATAATTAACCATATAATCTTTTCGTTTGCCCGAACACTTTACCAAGGGTGAAATTGGGGTTTATGTAAGGTATGAAGGAGATGAATGATATGATGGGTTATTTTGAGAAGTGTGTAACACAAGAATAACTAATTTCTTCATTTTTTTAATTTATGATCGCATGCTTTCTTTTTCATATTTTCTTTTTTTTTTTGCTTTTTTTTCTATTTTTTTATTGCAATACATTCTTCTTTTCATAACATAAATGAAGACAATTTACATGGAAAATTTCAAACACTCTTTTTCTCAAAAACGATGGCACTGATGGATGGTATTTGGGACATATGGATAAGGGTAATATGGAAAATGATAATGGGTGAATAATAATGTGATAGGGAAAATTGTAAGTGTATGGCAAAATCGGTTTAGTGCTTGGGATAAACTACAAGACACATATTTCTTACAACTCGAAAGTAATGTCATTCTCAGTGACTAAGCCCAAAGTGAAAAATAATGAGACCATTCAACGACTAAATGTAGTACCCAAAGAATGTTGGGTCAACTTGTGACTCGGAGATACGTAAAAACCCTCAAAAAGATGAAAAGCTCAAAACTCACAAGTTTAAGTCGCCACTAGTGATCTTTTAAGGCTCTCTTGAGAATATAGTTACTCTTCAACTTTTGATTATAGACATGATAGTGCAAATTACCGAGTTTAAGAATTCATAGTGCAAGTACGCTTTTCAGAGGTATTAATTAATTTAAGATTAAAAGCGTAAGTTCTGGGTCAAACACAGGTATTTCGAGATTTCTAAAAGAGGGATGATAGACAATTCACGTCATAAAAATTAAATTTAACTGCAAAAAAAGTTTAAAATCACTTGTTTCTGAAAATTTTCAAAAGAGGTACAATTTTGATATATTTCCCACTCCCAAACAAAAGAGAACATTGTGCTCGATGTTTTAAAACCATATATAAACCACTATGAAAATGTACCTCATGAGGGAGCAGAGATGAAACCTGAAGAACAGAGGCGATACAAAAATATGCACAAGTCTATAACGCAAGTGAAAATCATTGGGTGGTGCGAAACACCACCCCCAAACAGGATAAGACTCATACTCAGAAACAATGAACAACAGGCTGTCTCCCGGTAGCGCTAAGTTTAATGTCTTCAGCCAGACCGAACCAATCTCTCCCTAAGGATAGGAACTAGGAAAGCACGGGTGGCAAAAAAAATTGGATGATGAGAATCACCCCCAAACAAGACTGAATCGTCAGTCTTGTTGGGTAAAATCTAAAAGAGGTCAATGCACTTGTATAGCAAAGTGAATCACTCAATGTAAATCATCGGTGGACAAGGGGTGGGTGGGTAGGAGGGTACATGGACGAAGGGTAAGGGTGAGGGTGAACAGGCACCGGTCACTGGCCTTAGTGAGCGTAAATGTGAGGGAAACAAGGGCCCTATAAGAATGGTGCTCTAATTGGTAGGGGAGGCAAAATGGTTTGGCAATAGTGAGGGGTGGGCCTCAGAGAAAGTGCACGAGTGTTCTATAAATGTACGATGGTAACAGTCGCACCGTGACACACCAGGGAGCGGTAGATGGAAAAGATCAACACCACAAGGTAGTGGTGTGCATAAAGTAATAAGCTCGGTGTCACAAGCAATGGATATGTTAACACAAGTGTCAACTTGGGGCCCAGACCACAGGGTGGTCTCAACTTCAAGATTCTCAGGAGAATAGGGTTGGTCGCTCTCAAAATCCGTGACACAAGTCGACTCATCATCACTCCACATGGGGGCAACAATGGGTTGACTTGTGGTGGAATCCGACTCGTTCACACACTCAAATTTATTTAACCGTTGTTCAAGCCGTTGAAGGGCTTCATTTTTAAATTGGAGAGTGTGCACGAACTTGTGAAAGAGGCATTTGAGAGCGGATGTGCAAGGTGGTGGAGAAGTGGTAGTGGGTGGTGGTAGTGGTTGAGGTGGAAACAACTCACTATAAACACTAGGATGGGGAGAATGCTCAAATGAAGTGTGGAGTGGGCCTGAGTTCATCATACACGAGAGAAGCATATCCGTGAGGGACAAAAGTGTGATCGTCATGAGGAGCATAGGAAGGGGACTGATAGGTATAAGGTGCATAAGGTGGTGATGATGACTGTTGGAAACCATAAGGATCCACAACATGATGTTGGGATGCAGAGTGCATGGAAGGGTGAGCAGGCCTCCATGAATAACTTGGGTACTTATAACCATCGGCATTGGATATGTCATGAGAATATGACGAGGGTGGTTCCAAAACAATGTCATAGGGAAACACTTGGGCCATGGTTGGTTCAGATGGAGCAAATATAAATGGACACTCGTGGTACAATTGATCAATAAGAAAGCAATGTGTGCACGACGAAGCATGGGAGAGGTTGACACTCATCACCGAAGGCGGTGGAGTAGGAGATGTGGGCGTGGACGACACACGAGTATCAACAATGGGTGTTTGATATTTAAATCCATGAATTAATGAATAGATGTTTGAATCGGGCTTAACATCAAACAATGGGAAATGGCCAAAGTACACCCGTAAAGGACGTTCTTCGGCCATGAGGAGAGAAATATTTTTGTGTTTTTAAATATTTTTCAAAAGAAAAAAAAATCTTTTTGTGGTTTTTGAAAATAAGAAAAAGAAAATATTTATGGCATTTTAAATATGGAAAAAAAAATCTTTTTGGGTTTTTTGAAAATATTTAAAAATAAAATAAAATATTTGTGGAATTTTTTGGAAAATGGGAGAAAATAGACTCTTGATGTGGTCGAACTAATGAAAACCGACTACCTAAAGAATCGAATTGGACACACGTGAGTCAAGAAAAAATCCTAACGAGCACGTTGACAATTATTACCTTCAAAATTAGTGAGAGGGGTAGTCAAATTTTAATTAAGTCCGCGGGCGACAAAAATCATGGAATTTATCTTTGTGATCGCCTCTTGCAAAAAATGTGTGCCTACGGGGCTAGCTAGTGGGTTGATTTTAAATTTAATGACAGCTAGGGTAGCACACAATGGATAAGCGAGTGAGTCGGGTGATGAAATCCCTTCACGTTTTAATGACCGGGTCCCGATCTTAGGAAAATTAATTCATCAAACCATTCAATTTAAGTGCGATGTAGAAATTAAAAGCACATAGGAGCAATTAATCACAAAAATTAAACTTGTTGGCAGGAGAGTCGCGAGGGATACAAAAATTGTATCTCCCACGGTTTTTACACACGTGGGGTGAAGACCGAGTTGAGTCGACCGGGGGGAGATTTCGCCTATCTCAGTCGTCCCCAGGAGTCCTACCGATCCAAAGTAGAGAGGGTTAAAAAATCCTCGCCTTGGACGCCCTCTCTCTACCTTGTTCGGTTTTCCTTTTCGCATTTTGTTCTTTATTTTTATGGTATAATTATTACAAAAATAACATGGTGTCAAAAAGCAACCCAAATAAATACACAATCTTCAAAAATCCTATACAATCAGTCTAAGGAGGAGGGAGAAGGAATAACTATAACTAAAAAGAAAATATAGAAAAATGAATAATAAAAAAAATTACAATTCTTTAATTACTTCCAGGGCAAGAAAACGACAACGACGCCATTTTATAAGAAGCTTTTTGCTTATGGTCGTTGTCTTCAAAAGCCACTCTCAAAATTCCCTTGAGTACATATAAAACTTGTCTAAAAATAACAAGTAATGCGGTAAGTACGGGTATCAATTCAACTTCCAAGGTGAAACAATTTATGTGAAAACTTGCAATCTCAATTTCTTTATTAAAATATTTTTATGATTTTTAATTTTTTTAAAACAATGTCAAGAGAAAAGTTACTACTAATTGCTAAAACTATAAAATGACTAAATAATGAAAAATAATGTGCAACCGAGTCTGAAATAATGTGAGATAGTCAAGAGGTGGGATTACACGGCATTTTTAATTATTTTAATTTCTCAATTTATTAATTTGAAATATTTCGAGATAATATTAAATCGATAATCTAACTCTCATTAAAATTATAAATTTAATAAAATATTTTTCAGAAAATTAATTTAAAAATGTCACACGATGAAAAATTAGGACTACACTATTTTCAAAAAATTACCCGCTAGGATCAATTTAAAAAAAATAATATCAATCCTCAAATTTCAACACCGAATTAATATTCAAATATAAAAAAAGCCTATCTCTAGTTTGATTCCTAAATTCAAACATTAATTTGTTCAATTAATTTACTAACTCTCGTTACATAAATTAATTGGTGACAATTAAAATTAATTTACCTAGAAATATAAAATTAATGAAATCAATTAATTAAACTAACATCATTCGGAGTGCATCCCACCCCTTGAACGGGGTGTTTAGCCGAACATTCTCATGTTAGAATAAAAAACATTCAATAATATAGCAAGAATGAAAAGGAAAGTGAAAGAAATACAATACGCAAAATTTCCTTGTCGAACTTGTTCATGAAAGTGCGTCTCAATCTTCTCACAAATCCAGCACTTGATTACACCAAAAAGAATAAAAACAAACATACAAATTTATTCTACTAATTTTTTTTAATATTTTTTTAAATTTTTTTCATGACCCTAAACTGTACATAATATACACACTTTTTCTCTCTCTTGCTTGCCTTTTTTTTTTTCTGTGTTATTTGTGTCTTTTTGTATATGAGAAGCCCTTCATTTATATCCCACGATTGGTTTTCTTTGGGAGAGATTTTTTTGGGATTTTCTTGGGCTAAGTCAAAGTTTGGAAGGATTTGTTTGGAAGCTCGGCAGAAGGTGGCATTTGTTCCTATTTTAATGGGAGTTGGGAGATGGAGTTTGGTTTGGTTGGTTCAAGTCGAGTCATGGTCGATCAGGGGTCAAAACCGGGCTGGTGGAGATACGGTTCCGGGTTGGAGTCGGAACGGGTTTGGTCGTGGGTTGGTACGAAACGGGTTTGGTCGCGGGTTGGTCCAGCGCTGCAGGGCGCCGGGTTTGGACGGACCCGGGTTAGAGAGAGGTCGAACACGGGTTTGGGTGTTTTTTTTTCTGTTGTCGGATCTGCTATTTTGGATATGGTGGCCAGACTTTGAACTCGGGTTTTGTGGTGGTCCGTCGGAGGAAGGTCTGGAGATGACCGCGGTTTGATTCGGACAGCAGGCGGGCGACCGGTTTTTTTGGTTGGGGACGCGTTGTGGTATGATTGGTGGTTGGGTTAGGGTGTATGGATTTTAGTTATGGGGGTTGAGGTTAGGAGAGAGAGAGGGGGAAGATGATGATGAATAGTGGTGGGGTGTGGATTTGGTGTGCGTGAGTGTAGGTGAATAAGGTGGGGATAAGGGATTTGTTTGTGTGTTTAACTTATGACCCCTAAAAAAAATAAACTAAAACTAAAAATAAAACAAAACAAAACAAAAATTTAACTAAACTAAAAAAATAAAAATCAACTAAAATAAAAATAACACGGCACGGCACACTATACAAACTCTAAAAAAAACTAAACACAACTAAAATAAAAACTAGTAAAATAAAAAAATGAAATAATAATAAACTAACTAAAAATTAAGAAAATGAAAGAAAATATAAAAACTAATACACGACGCGCTAAAATTTAAAATATAAAAATCCTAAAAGTATATTCATGACTCAATAAAATAAAATAATAAAATAAACCCTAAAAATAAAATGGTACAAATAAAATAAAATGGGACTAACTAAACACACACGGTTCGGGGACAAGTTTAGGTAGGTTTAGGATAGGCTAGGGTACGCTCAATGGGACTCTGACTTCACGATCTCTTTTGATTTCTTCATTTAACGCTTTTGACCGCTATTGCATTGCAATTGACTGGATTTAACATCATTTAACATCTCAATTGCGTATTGACCTGAGAAATAAACACTTTCAAACATAAGGTCATTTTTAATTAAAACGAGTGTCTAAAATGCATCTATTCGGGTATAAAATAAACATTTTTGGGTGCTTATCATTCTCAAATTTCTCCCAAATGAGTTATGGCTGCCCACAACTCCAAAACTTAAGTTTTTATCTCCAAATTCCCTTTTTAATCCTATGGGCCTAATTAAAATTGGCCAAATACCCTCGTGTGGGCTTGGTTATGCCCAAAAATATTTTGTGACCCATTTACCATCCCCGGGTACACTTTTCCAACTATCTCGGCCCATCCGGACTCAATTGTGCACTCGAAATTGACATCCGAATTAATTTATAAAAAGTCCATATCTCACACCCAACTTAGTTTATATCCGACTTCCGATTGAGATAAATAAATGCCACGTCACTTATACACGTTATGACGTAAATAAATTATTACTATTCACTTAGTAATTTAATTTCCGTAAATATTAACCATCTTCTCTACGATTAATATTTAAATAAATATTAACATAACTAATTCAATTAAATTACTACCCAAAAGTAATTTAAAATTTTTTCGAATGAATTAAATATTAAATGCACATAAATACGGGGTGTTACATACTCCCCCCTTATAAAGGAATTTCGTCCCCGAAATTTGGTCATAACTGTGGCGAATAACTCTGGATACTCCTCTCACATATCCTACTCCCGCTCCCACGTATACTCATTAATACTGTGATGACCCCACTTCACTATAACTAGTAGTACTACCTTAGATTGCAGCTTGCGCTCACATAGCTACTATTCTCTTTTCATATGACGTGTCTTATTGCAAGTCATTCTCCTCGAGTGGAATGTGCCCAAAAAGCCCTATCTCCTGTATCTCTCCAGCTATGCCACGTGGGACATATCATGTATCCACTGAAGATGTTCTGGAAAACCCAATCGATAAGCCACGGATCCCACCCTCTTAAAGATAGGGAAAGGACCACATACCTCGATGATAGCTTCCCTTTCTTGTCGAACTTCACCACTCCTTTCATTGGAGACACTCGAACTAATACCTGGTCATAAATCTTAAACTCGATGGCCCCTGACAACATAGTGCCCCAAAAGATGAGCCTATACTCCACCGACTCCACTATATCTATGTTAGGAAATTCCCCTCCTTACGTCCCTAAACTATACGAAAGGATACAACTTACTTAATTCCCGCTACTGGACCATAACCCATTTCGGGTCCTAGCAGCTTGTTATTTTCCCACCTCTTATCAACCAAAGGTGGATAATGAAACATTTCCCATAAAGTCTCCCAAGGTGTCACGCAGATACTAAACTGTTACGAGGCATCACACGTAACTCTACCTGTGGTAATTACTACTCCCGAATTATCCAAAAATCTGGAATGCACAATCCTCGCTTCTCGTCTACCCATCAACTTACAGGCGACAGGTTCAACCCAATATGTAACTATGTCCCTATCACGTCCTGACACTTTTTGCCAGAGGTGGGACTGAAAGGTCTCACCCAAATTCCCAACAATATTGAACGACACGTTGTTCCGTTTCACTCCTTCGCATTTATAGTAAATTTGGGCATACTACTCGATAGTATAACCCATTCTGAGGCAAAAATTCGTGTTTAGGTCAATCCAATCAACAACCCCATGGAAACCTTGACCCTTCCACGATTTTTACCAACCTGAGCATTAATTCCATCTCTGGAACCATACAATTTCAAAAACTTCTTGGTTGATACCCTCAAATCAACCTTTTTCCCATTCATAAATGGTCTATCTGGATACAAATTCACTATGTCTCACTCAACACCAATTCTCATGATCAAGAACTATATTCCTTGTGTAATTTTTGTCATATAGGAATGTACACCTTGTCTATGCGTAAGACCACTATAAGCATATAACTAAGTGATACTCTTTTCTATTTTCCCAGAAACGTGGCTTCTTTCTTGCCTTAAGATATTTTGTTACATGCGCCTCCACCGTCTTTACACTCCTTATAATGTAGATAGTTCACCTTGATATGCATATAGTCGGATTATTTCCTCTTTCAAATGGATTTCAGTTCACTGCACTTTCCCACTTATTTTCTGACTACCCTACAGGCATAAATTCAATATGTTCATTCACACATCCCTTTATTTAAGATGACTCTGAAATCACACTAATCAGGGCGCCCATACACCATAAATCCCATGCATATTTGCACAACATCAAAGACGTCACATACGTAATATTTTTCTTTCAAGGTTATCCCACGGATCACATTATATCATATGATTACATTCGATATTTCCCCAAATCACAATTTAATCTTCTCGATGTTGCCCTGCCCATTAACTTGCGGTGCAAAAGTTTTCTCAATGCTTCTTTCGTAGCACTACCCGGTTATACCGGCGTTATAGCGTAATAGCTTTCACCTAAAAGTGTAACTCCACATGTTCAAAAATCACCCTTTAAACTGGTGTCCTATCATAATATAACTTCTTTTCACTACTGACGTTTATTAGGGCTTATGTGCATAACATTTCACAACAAATCCCCAAAAAAAACTTTCTCCGATGCATTAAACACTAATATTGTCGTTCATTAATTTTTGTAGACCCGAGCTTATAACCGGGACACCCAAAACTCTGTCCCTGTACTCAAAGTTATAATTGTCGAGTCCCGCATCTATAAAGGAGTTATAAAATGCCACGCTCACACTATCACTAAGTCCTCAGCGCTAAGTCACTAACGAGCTAAATCTCTTTGCTCCATGGTAAATCTGCCATGCCCCGAATCACATCAGTAAAAATCCCTACGCACTGGGATATAATATATTAGACAACCCTACCCTTTGAAGTCTATTTTATAAAATATTTTCGCGAGCCCAACCTTCTTTCGGGTGGAACCTCGCAAAGAATACACATCCTGCCCTGGAATAGCGAACACAATAGTTTTGCTGTAACCGCCCACTATCGCTTACCCGTCACTAACCAGTCTGTAACCAGGATAAAATCATGCTCGCATAGCACTTCTCAAAATGAGTTAACCTTATAAAATGTACCCTTTCAGTGTTCACACCTGCTCCTCTGCAGGTAAAATAAAAGAGAGACTCGTTACCCTATGGTAAACATATACTTAATAATAACACTACGATACACCCACTAAACTCGTCTCCCTTGCGAATATAGTGTTAAGAAGAATACTGTGACCACTCGTGTCACAAAGTTCGCCCCATCTATCCGAGGATAAAACTCATACTTCCACTTACCAATACACCAGTGGACCAAATGATTCCTGGACATAATATTCTCATCCAACCGAACCAAAGCTTCATAATCGTTATCCCTACTAGGCATCCCACCCCTATCCCCTGATTCACTGTGGACATAATCAATTGTTATGGTCCCACTTTCCACACATAAGACACTTCTCTATGTCAATCCCCTGCCTCTGGCCCCAATGTCCATGTCGGGGTTGTCCCTCTCGCGTACTTGGTAGTCTTGACCCAAATTGTTACCCTCGTTGTCCCTTTGGCTTTGCTAGCCCTATGGGACTCGTTACTAGCCTCGACGACCCGGATTAAATCCACCGCCAATCGGTAGGAATTTAACTGATATAAATCATATAGATGGGTTCCTTTACTGGGTATCCCCTTGTGGTGCCTCACTAGCACTGCTAAATACGATCTTGCCTTTTGGTCAGATACTCCAGCTCCCTTGGCTTCCTTCTCACAGAAGTATTGATATCAAATCGAAAACATACTACCTTGATGACTATAGCCCCAGTCATCCTAGCCGGATTTTTCCATCCACGCTTGTGTATTACCCACAAGTCCATTATTAACTCATGGACCCTTTATTAACCTCCGCATCCACCTCGTTGGGAACAAAGTTTGTTGCATAATTCAACTTTCCCTTATGTCCGGCCACTGTCCGGCCCTTCTGAAGTAAGTACTGAAATATCCTTTGCCTACCGGTTCAAATGGATGATGCAAAGATTTGCGATCAAACCGTACCCTAAATTTCTTATTATATATGGTATTTCCCCATGATTGTGGTGACTGACTCCTACTACTACAACACCGCCCCAGTGGGACAAAAATTTCATTCAAAATTTAGTCCTGAGTGCCACCGCACACCACCCTACACAATTGTCTTTGCGTTATTTCCTCCCATTGACTTATCGCGCTACTCTACTACTCGAATCCATATAGATAGAACTTCCAAAAGGGTACTTCCACACTTTCCCCACCCTTTTCTTACTACGTTGGATGAGACTGAAATTGTGCCACCATTATCTTCAACATTACTTTGGGAGACTATCGCTCCTGGGTGATTATTCTATCCCCACTGGCCTGAACAACAATCAAGGTGATTCCTATCACGATCACCATTTCCAGAATACCCTATGTCTTCTGTTGAGCCTATCCTCCTGCAATTATCCTATGGCCCTCGTTGGTCATCCCAAAGAATGTTCGGTATACAAAGCCCAATCGAACTCGTGTATGAATCACCTCACTATACTTGATAGCAATAGAATGTAACTCGCATACGTAGAGTAATACAACAATCATATCATAAGGATCTACATCAAAGAACGCTAAGCTGAAATGTGAAAAGCCGCACAGATCCTAAGGACACTAGAACCTGGTGCTCTGATACCATCTGTGACACCCCGCTTAATGAAGTACCGGGTGATCAGTCCTATATCAAATTAAAACAGGAATATCATTTGGTTCATTCTTAGCATCACTGTCGAATTTTTTTTAAAACTTACTAACCACCTAGTATTCAAAAGCTGATGTCAAAATTTTAATCTTTTTATTTAACAACAACAACCATATAAATATCAATACGAACCATTCACACAAACCATAAATCTAAAGTAATACTGAATAAATCAATAATGACCGGTCGAATAAACCATCGGCAGAAAACCAAAATCCGCTAATATAATCCAACAAAGAATAGTAACCAGTACAAAGTTCGACTGCAATGAAAATAATTGGGGCAACATGCCCGAAAGAAATACCAAGATGCATCCTACTCTAGGAATGAAATGACTGAAGCGTCTATGTCCAAATCCTGCAACATCCACACCTGTTGTAGCTACGCATCCCTGGAACGGATTTTCAAGTTTGGCATCCCTGTGGCTGGATACCTAAAAGGTTTTGAAAATATTTTGCAAGTATGGGTCAGAGCCCAAAGTCCTTTTGAAAATATTTTACAAGTGAATTAAAATGCAACAATTAAAATGTATGAATGCTCTTCATATTTAAGTTAGTGTCGCACTACCTTGAGATACATCTCACCCCTCCTCTAAAGTGCACACCTAACGCTTTATTCCTGACCCTCCTAGTTACGCCACCCCGTTTAACTAGCCTTGTCATAAAACTCCTTGAACTCTACTCTAACCCGAGTAATTTGTATCTTTACTTCGTAAGTTATTTATCGCATTAACTTAATTAATCATGTCTTAAAAGTCATATAACATTCACTAGTTATATAAGTATTACAAATTCTCTTCATGCATTTAATTACCCGTATATAATTATTTATTCCATTATATACATAGAACTATATTCCACAATTATTCATAAGTTGAATATAAATAAACCTCTCTTAAAATCCATATAACATTCTCGCAAGTTATATCCTTTACACCATTCACATCATGTATACGAGTTATAAGTTATTTTTCACACTAACTTATTTATATCCATATCCAACTTGATACCATATAACCATTTCACAAGTTAGATTATCTATACATTTCACACCATGTATATATATAAATTCCTGTATATAATTCTGCACTATATATACATGTCATATCTCAACATTCACACACATGTCGGATATAAAATTCTAAAACCGAACGCATAAGAGGTAGCCATAGTTCCCGCCGAAAGTGTCCGCTCCATACCATAATGATCCCACCCCTAAGTCACAGACGATATGGCTTGGGGAATATACTCACCCTGCATTCGCTAGCCAGGGGACTCACCAACATCGCGCAACCTCCTATGATAGCATTAAAATTGGTATGGCTTTACTATATATATTATTCACACAAATATATATATAAATCATATATGTACTACACATCGACATATATATAGAAATCCAGGCTATTGGAGTATTATTCCCATACCCAAGCCTAAAATATTTAAGTCTACGATCCGACTTCATTTTAATTAATTACACACTAATTTATTTATCATTATTTGGTGTCACACTACCAATTATGCCCGGACTCTCTCTCTCGACTCGAAATTCAATATTCCCAATTCAACGTTCAATTTCATCTAATTAAGTTTCTCCCACTTAATTAAGAAGGTTTCAATCACTCAATCATAAACCGTAATCTCTTCAATTTAGCTAATCCTCTAATTAATCCAAGGGTAATTAGTCACACCTATCCATCTAGGCAATCCTCAACGGAATAACGACTAAAAATATTTCTTAAAATTTGCCGCACAAATCTGCCCAGATTTTTAAAATGTCGTTTTGGGGCATTTTGGACCCGTTTTGGAAAAAACGTATTACAGACCGATAGTTAGAAAGCGCCATTTTCTAGAGGGCCGCGCGAACAGAATCGGCATGAACAGCTTCTGTGAAGCTTTTTACCCAAAATTATCCACTAAATTCCTTACGAATCAAAACCAGTCCCGATAACTTGATTCGTAACTTCCCAAAATCAAAACCCAATTTGTATTAACCCAATCCAAAAATCATTTGCATAACACCTACTATGATATGAATTGAATATCACCAATTTACATTGAAGCAATTTAACCACTTGCCTTATAAATTCTTAGTGTCTTATTATCCTTTGGTGTAGAGATCGTTGTGTGATGAAGAACACCTTCCTTGTTCTTCCTCTTTGGCTCTCAAGAGTCCTCCCTCTTTGTCCCTTATGTTCTCCAATTTCTCCCAAATAAGTTATGGTTGCCCAGAACTCCAAAACTTAGGTTTTTATCTCCAAATCCCGTTTTTAATCATATGGGCCTAATTAAAATGGCTAAAATACCCCCGAGTGGGCTCGGTTATGCCCAGAAATATCCCGTGACCCATTTACCACCCCCGGGTACACTTTTTCGACTATCTTGGTCCATTCGGACTCAACCTTGCACTCAGAATTGACGTTCACGTTAATTTATAACAAGTCCCTATCTCACACCCAACTTAGTCTATATCCGACTTTCGGCTGAGATAAATAAATGACACGTCACTTATACACGTTACGACGTAAATAAATTATTACTATTCAGTTAGTAATTTAATTTCCGTAATTATTAACCATCTTCTCTCCGATTAATATTTAAATAAATATTAACATAACTAATTCAATTAAATTATGACACACAAGTAATTTAAAATTTTCCCGAATTAATTAAATATTAAATGCGCAAAAATACGAGGTGTTACAATGGCAGGCCTAGTCTACTGAATCCGAACCCTCAATCATTCTGAGATAAGCCCTAAAGCTGTCACGTCACGTCTCTCATTAAATGCCCACCATGCCTCCAACTGGTAAAGCAGTTTCCTACCAAATTATGAGATCCCATGAATTTAATGCAATATCTCTCACATTAACGAGGGAGGTACTTGTGCATTTAATGTGGTTAATCACATTGAATACGAGTAAGGGTACTCAAGTAACCTTGATTTTTGAATAAAGAGACCAACTAAATAGTTTATAGAGGACATATTTTCTGCACCTAGAATTATTGCCCAACTTTTCTTCATACACGAGAGCTCCCATAAGGACATTACTCACACAACCATTTAATATCCATATCATTGAGCATTAACCAAGCTTGAAGTTACTGCCTTGCCTTTTTTGAGCCCAGAGTGCTTGCACTTTCTCACTCCGACCAGCCTGCCTGCTGGTCCCCTCGATTTAATATACCCATTGCCTGTTTATGGTGCATATACATCACTTAATATAGGTCCGACTATTAAATCTCATTGACCGTTATTCACCTGTGTTCCATATCATTATTTAATACTGTACGGAGTGTTAATCCCGATCTTGATAAGGGGTTACACCTCATTTGATACTAATTGTAATTCAAGAACCAACATCTTACATTTGGGGACTATATTGGGGGAGGTATTCTCTTTTAAAAATATGCCAGAGGACAACACCTCCAGGATTATTGATTTTGACGCTATACAACATGAGGATGAGGCAGATATTTCCATGTTACGTGAAGGAATGAGAGTAGCATGAACGGAGCCTAGTGCATCCGCTACTGGTGTGATGGAAATGACGTGTGTACAAGAAGGAATACGCCCAACACAAATAAAAGGGCTCATGGGTTTGTTTGCAGAGTTCATCAAGACTCCAACATCCTAAGCGATGTTAGGAGTCCCTATCGGGGTAATATCTTTCACGACACCACCAGTAAGAATACCTACTCCTATTGTTATAGGAGGTGTTATTGCGCCCATCTTCAATAGTGTTCTCCCCACTCCCCTACCAACCTTTGGCAGCGTTCGTCCCACTATAGTCTCGCCTCTAATGAAACGGTTAGAGGCATAAGATCAGGGAATGATGTTAACAACTCAGGTAAGAACTAGTGGCACGGAGAAAAACATATTGCCCACTCCATCCACATCAGCGGTGATGACAGTGTAGCCAACCAGTTCTTCACCGGCCAGCTTGGAGGAAATAAAGAAGGAGATTTTGAAGTTCATAGTAGTGTCCAAAGGGGGATATAGTTCTTCAGTTTATGATGACTTTCGTACTCCATATCCAGAGGCATATAACCACGAACCCTACCCAGTAGGGTATATTCCACCAATCTTTGAGAAGTACACAGGGAAAGGTGCAAACCCTAAGGAACATGTGAAGAGATTTATTGAAAGCCTTGGGGACCATTAGAACAACAAAAATTTGAGATTGAGGTAATTTTATAAGTCCTTAATAGAGAAAGCATACACGTGGTATTCCCACCTGGCCCCAAGCAGTGTGGCCTCCTGGGAGGAATTGCACGTTTTGTTCGTACAAAAGTTCTTTTTAGCTGAAGAAGAGTTTACACTCACATAGCTAGCGCGTGGGAAGCAGAATCCAGGGGAAGATGTTGTGGCCTATATTAAGAGGTTTTACGAACGCTCCCTAGACGTAAGGGAGGAAATGCAAGAGGACAAACTTTTGCAAGTTTGTGAAGAAGGGTTGTTGCCCGAATATATTTTCCACTTGATCGAGGAAACACGCAAGTGTACGTTCACAACATTTTTGAAGGAGATGAGGAACATCGCCTTGGTGGTCAAGCCCATATTTCCCCCGCTTGCCTTATCAAGCTTGCTGCTAAGGCCAGCGACTTCCTCGGGGAGGGGAGTACCCTTAAGGGTCAATTATGAAGACGATGGGGGTAAGGGGGAAAGTAGTGGTGGCTGAGGAGGTAAAAGAGGTAGAGGCAATAAAATAAGATTTGAAGGCGAGGAAGATCCCCCCGAGCTACCTTACACAGTGGAGCAAGCCTTAAACCTATATGATCTCATGGTTCATGACAAGGTCTGTAGGCCAGTCAACATCAGCACTTCACAACTTTCCTAAGAAGACAGATATAAACCTCATTATTACGCACTTCATAATAGAGTGAATCACCCGACCAAGGTGTGTTTCTCGCGAAGGAGGTTAATTCATCATCACGTAAAGAATGGATACATCCATCTACCAAAGGCTAACGTGAACGATAATCCATTACCACCCCACAGGGCCCATATGGTCAGCGCCTTTGATGAAGAGGCTGAACGACTAATGAGAGAGATGTGGTTCAAAGAGAATGACTTTGAAGAATCTATGGAGGAATGCACTTTCGATATAGCTCAGTTCCAATTGGAGGATGAGACGGAGAATGAAGATGAACAAGAAAGAGAAAAGTATGACCCCATCGCAGGATTAAGTAGGCAGATGGAAGACTGCTCTCTGTTGGCGGTAAATGTAGTGACAGCCTATGATGAGGCTACATATAGAGATGTAAAAGAAGTCTAGGAGCTAGAAGAGGAATAAATAGACCCATGGATCAAATGCATAACGGTTGATCACTCGCCAGGTCAGTTGGTTCTTCAATCAAGAAGAGGCCTCTCGATAGTATAAGAGGGTAGTTTTGCCTAATGGCAGAATTATATATAAGTTATGAAGGTGTGGGTGGGCATTTAAAAGTCTAGACGATGAGAATGACCCAGTTTATAAATGTTTTCTGGTGGATAACCCGTGGCAGTGTTTGGTGATTGATAATTCTGGAGTCCAGGAGTTTGTAGAAGGAATAGAAGAGGAACCTGAGTATATAAAGGACAAACCCAGGCCGTGAATCCAAGAATTAGAGAAAATAGACTTGGCCAAGGAGGGTGACGATCCTAATCCTATATTTATCTCGAAGGACTTGGAAGGGGTACCTCGAGAGGAGTTGATCAAGTTGCTCCTAGAGTGCAAAGACGTCTTCATGTGGAAATAGACCAAGATGCCCTGGGTAGACAAGGAGGTGAGCTTTCATAAGTTGAATGTTTTTCCATCAGCCACCCCGGTAAAGAAGGCCACTCAAACGTATAAGGCAGAGTTGGATTTGAAGATCAAAGAGGAAGTCTAGACACTGCTTACAGTCGAATTCATAGTCCCAATCCAGCACACGATTTGGCTTTCTAGTATTGTGCCTATGGGAAAGAAAGATAAGAACCAAATCAGAATCTTCATTGACTTTAGGGACCTGAATAGAGCATGCTCGAAAGATGAATTCCCAATGCCTTCCATAGATAGCTTGATCGACGAGACTGTGGTCCATGAGATGTATAGCTTCGTGGATGGTTATATGGGTTATAACCAGAAAAAGATGGATCTGGTCGATGTGGAGAAGACTTACTTTCGAACACCTTTAGGTAATTTCATGTACACATTTATGCCTTTTGGATTAAAGAACGCGGGAGCCACTTATTAGAGGACAATGATGGATATTTTCCACAAGATCGTGGAATTTTATGTTGATAATCTGGTAATCAAATCCAAGAAGGAGGAGGCCCATTTAGATGACTTGAGAAGAGTGTTCACTCGATGCAGGAAATACAAAATAAAGATGAACCCCCTCAAATGAACATTCGGGGTAACGAGCGAGAAGTTCCTTGGGTTTATGGTAAACCGACAAGGTGTCCAGGTGGACTTGGACAAATGTCGGGCCATTCTTGATATGCCAAGACCAAAGTCAGCAAGAGAGCTGAAAAGTTTCTTAGGAAAAGTCTCCTATTTGAGGAGGTTTGTTCCAGGGCTCGCCGAGGTAACGCAACCATGGATAGAGTTGCTAATAAAGGGTGTGAAGTTAGCATGGGAACTGATGCACTAGGATGCCATGGACAAGCTGAAAGCACTCCTTACTTCCCCTCAGACGATGACACCCCCCGAAGGCAGGTATCCCTTTACATCTATATCTTACATCAACTGAACGATTTATTGGTACATTGTTGTCCCAAGAGATGGATGGTGTAGAAAAACTTGTTTATTATATGAGTGGAATTATACATGGGCCTGAGGCCAGATATATTAGTCCTGAGAGGCATTGTTTAGTCCTTGTATTTGTAGCACAAAAACTTAGGCACTACCTACTGCCATTCATAGTCCATATTATCACTAGATGTGATCCCATAAAATCTTTGCTTGCTAGAACTGTACTAATAGGAAGGGAAGCCCGATGGTTCTTAATCCTCTTGGGGTATGATCTCAAGTGCATTGTCCCTCGAGCTATCAAGATCCAGGCTTATGCTGATTTAATGGCCATCTTCCCATTGGGAACGTTTGATCCACTAGTGGAGGAGCTCCCGGGTCATGATCTTCAAGAAAACTTCATAGCAGCCGTCCTAGACGAGTGGAGCATGGAGTTTGACGGCTCCTCGATCAAAAGGAAAGGGTGAATTGGGGTCATTCTGAGAAGGAATGGCGAAAAGATTTGATTATCCTACAAGTTAGAATTTGAACGCTCGAACAACGAAGCTGAATATGAAGCGCTGGTATTGGGGATACTCGAGGCCCTCAATAGAGGTATCTAAGTCCTAATAATAAAAGGGACTCCAACTTGGTGGTGAAACAGGTAACCGATGAATTCTCTCTGAAGCACATGACTCTAGCGCCTTACCGAACGATCATGCAATGGTTACTCGGGCAATTTGAAATGGTAATAGTCAAAAGACATCCCCGAATGATGAATCAGCATGTCGATGCTTATGCTACCATCGCCCAGAAGATGGCCTTTGAAGGGGAGTCAACAGTTGTTCAAATCACAAAGAGGACACTACACCAAAATGACAAAATTTTCACCTTTCAGCCGGCCACCTTTGTTAAGGTCATTGACCATGACAAAAAACACGCGTTTTGTGTCACGGTCATTGACCTTGACACGACCGTGATAAAGAATTGTCACGGTCAAGGACCGTGACAAGTCCGTGACAAATTTACTTGTCACGGTCGTGTCACGGTCATTGACCGTGACAATTCTTTAAATAATTATCACGGTCAATGACCTTGACACGACCGTGATAACTTCTGCACTAAAAAAAGCCCTAGGCTTCTTTTTTCCCACCCTTTTTTGGTTTTCCTCCCCTCTCTCTCTCTAAATGATTTCTTCTCTCTATCTCTAAGGTATGTTTTTTTTTCCTCTCTTTCTTTCATTTCTATATGTGTGTATGTGTATGTGTATGTGTGTATATATATGTGTGTATATGTATGTGTATACGTGTGTGTATATATGTGTGTGGAGGTGTGTGGTGGGGGAGGGGGGAAGGGGGTAGTGGGGGTGGGGTGGTGCAGGGGTGTGGTGGGGGGAGGGGGAGGGGGTGGGGTGGGAACCTAACGAGCCCCCTTAAGTTAATAATAATGGATATAATAAAATGACTATAATACCTTTTTTAACCAATTTAATATAAATTCTATTGAAAAAATTAACAGGCAACTTTATTTTTTTAAATGAAGCTATTTTTATTTTTTCGCATAACAAATATTACACGAGTCAACGCATAGTTAACAACGGTATTATTATCATTTAATAAGTCCTATTTAATATTAAAATGTTGACTAACCGTTTTATTAAAAAAGGAGTTTTGTGGTTAATTTATTGAAATTTATAGGAGGTATGTAGTATTTTGTAATAAAAATTACACAAACAAAAATTAGGGCATTGAGGTTTTATGTTATTTCTAACCTTAATTTGAAGTCATCGCACTACTATTTTATAAGGTGCGTAGTTATTTTAGCCACCTAGAATGTACTAGTATTTTGCTAAATATAAGGATTTAACACTAAAATTTTACGCATCTCTATCCATTTCTCGAACCAAATGAGCACTTAATGTAACTCCAATTGTTACAGAGTGTGTGATAACTACATTGCTGCATGTCAAGAAAAAATGCAAAAAATTTTATTGGATTAATTAATGTATAGTTCCTAAAAGAAGGATTGATTCAACTTTTTTTAAATTTGAAAATGGCCTAACAGTGATATCAATCCAGAAATAATGACATTAACTAGACACTTAAAATTACTGACGACATAATCATGCTGCATCACCTGTCACTTGAGCATCAGTGGTGGGGCAGGGGGGGGGGGGGGGGGAGGGTGGGCGTGGGGTGGGGGGGTGGGGGGGGGGGTTTAACAATTGTATAGCTTTAATTAATAAATTGTATAGCTTTAATTGTAATTTTAATTGTATAGTTTTAGATGAAAGTAAATTAATAATTAGTGCCAATTTCATATGAAAGTAGGATTGCCCCTCGTTGTAAATTAGTAAATTAATAATTATATACTTTAATTGTTAGTTTAATTGATGAAATGAATTAATTGAGTAGATGAATTAGAAGGAGTACGAGTTGCACATTTGTTGTTGAAATTGTTGTTGGATTATTTTGTTTAGTAAATGTTGGGTTGGTTAGTTTTAAAAGTGGCATGACCACTGGATTATTGTCCATATGGGGGTGGAATTTTTCAACTTTTTTTGAAAATTACTTTGTATATCGAACAATATATACAAAGTATGATAAATAAATGAAACATACTTGAAATTAAATATGTGTATATGTGTGTGTATGTGTGTGTATATATGTGTGTGGTGGTGTGTGGTGGGGGAGGGGGGCAGGGGGTGTGGTGGGGGTGGGGGGTGGGGGGTTTGTGTACTAATAATTCCATGCTTTACATCTATTCCGGCATATATAATATATATAATAATAATTCCATGCTTTACATCTATTCCACGTTAGATGTTTTCAACTAATTTAGACATATTTATGTGTGTATGTGTATATGTGTGTGTATAGATGTGTGTGGTGGTGTGTGGTGGGGGTGGGGTAGGGGTGTGTGTCTATGTGTACTAATAACATTTTTTTTATCTGTACTAATAACATTTTTTTACAGCAAATGTCTCCTTCAGGTATTAAGGCGAAGATGATGATGCTGTTTATGATGATGTCGTCTAGGCTCGGTGGTAGCGGAGGCGACGAGGGCTCCTCCACCCCTAGGCTCCCCAAATATGGAAAATTTGGGATTACCATCGAGAAAAAATCGGAGCTATTAGCGAGATCCCTCGAGCTGCTAAAGACGATCATCAGCCCGTGGTTTATGAGTTGGAAGGAGGTGCCATATGAGATCAAGTTAGCTATTTGGGCGGCACTACAGGTAATATATTTATATTTATATGAATATTTCAATTTCAATTTCAATTTCAATTTCAATTTCAATTTCGATTTCATTTTATATTTATATTTATATTTATTCGCAACTAACATTGAATTTGTTGGACAGGAACAATTCAACTTGGATCCAAAGCTATGCGATTCCGTCTTGGAGCAGTTGAGGGAGCAACACAAGACGTGGAAGAAAAATATGCGGACACGGTACTTTGGGAAAACACGAGAGTCCATTATACAATGGTGTGGATCCGTCCCGCCCAAGGAGCCGATCTCATTGGTACAATGGCAAAAGTTCATTGACAATGAGATTGAGGATCGACAATTGGCATCTCGCCAATCGGGGAGGGAAAATCGGGCAAAAAAGACGGACGTGCACTACTCCGGCCGGACCTCTTACGCCGAGGTGGAGCATAGGATGAAGGTAAGATTCAATTTTTCTATAACTACAGAAATATATTATTCTTCATTATGTGGCTCGATACTAATTTTACTTTATTTTATTTCAGGGGGTAGGGAGTGGGCCAGGGGGTAAGCCACATAGGCTCGATACTTATGTGGCTCTTCGGACGAAGAAGGGGAAGGACAAGGAGGTGTCCCCGAGCGTCGCGGCCACGATTGTAAGTAATCCGACAGTTTAATTTTTGTTAATTACGTTATAATTTTTTAGTTTACTTATTTTACTAATCATGTGCTTTTTATCATTTCAGACAAAGCTTAAGGAAGTGCATGAGTTGCAGTCTGATGCCGACAAGGCATCTTTGTCCACAGACACACTCAGCCAAGTGCTTGGCTCTGATCGCAAGGGGAGGACAAGGGGGTGAGCTCGCGGGTGGCCAAATCTAGGATCATCGGATTGGAGACGAGTGACACCGGGTTGGCTCGAATGGTGGATTCACACGACGCGAAGTTGTCCCGTTTGGGGGCGAAGGTCCAAGATATGTACGCATTCATGAAGTGTACGTTGGGCGGAGACCGTAAGTGGAAGGGGAAAGGGAAGGAGAAGGCGGTGGAGGAGTAGGAGGTGCAGGAGGACGAGGATGTGGACCACGCTGCTTCTTCACCGTCACGTGCGTATTTCGATGATCCACTTACTTATTTGTCTCCCTTACCCAGACCATTGTAGACACTTGGTTGGCCGAGCGTGTTCATATTGGATGTATTTGATGGCCAGCGGATAGGGCGGGGGTTGAGGGACCCGAATATCGTCGAGGGTGGAATAGTTCATGGACGTGCGCTTCAAGGGATAGAGTCCAAAGTGCTCGTCACGCATGTGATACCCGGGAAGGAGAACTCCCTATTATGGTTGCGCGAACAATGAGGCACGCTGTATATTAGTGGGTGTGTCAATTCATATATCGTGTGGCCAACTCACCTCCTCACATTTACCCAAGACATGTAGTAACATTATTTTTAAGTTTGTCCATTTTAATTATATTTGGATTATATCGTCATGTATATTATTTCTATTTTGAATATTTGGATTATATCGTCATGAATATATATTTGCACTATCTTTAGCTTACTTGGATATATGATGTTTGAATAGGTACAACCAACGTTGTTATAACAGGTACAAATATACTGCTGGGCAGTGGTAATGGCCATACTGCCCAGCAGAATTTTTTAAGATTCTACCCAGAATTATCACGGTCATTGACCGTGACAAGTTCTTGACAAGATTTGTCACGGACTTGTCACGGTCAATGACCATGACAATTTTTTAAATATTGTCACGGTTATTAACCGTGACTAAACTTGTCACGGTTCATGACCTTGACATGACCGTGACAATTCTAACGGACTTGTTAAGGTCTATGACCGTGACACGTCCGTGATAAAAAAATTTGCCCCACCCCGAATTGTCACGGTCATTGACCTTGACAAGTCCAACTTGTCAAGGTCAATGACCGTGACAATAGTGCAAATTTGGTGTAGTGGGGCAGGTCCCTTGACCATGTAGGAGATGTTGCCGAGAGATGACAAATATGATTGAAGAGGGGAAATCAGAAAGCAATTAGAACGCACTGTGCCTAGTTGATCCGACGTAGTATTTTATTACAAGGGGTAACTTATATTATAATAATAAAGGGGGCTATTTATCAATATGTGTAGACCCCGAAGAAGCCAAGAAGAGACTGACCGAGGTACACGAAGATAGTTGTGAGACCACTGAGATCCCCTTGTACAGAAGGATCCAACGGGCAAGGTATTTTTGTCTATCGATGAAGCAAGAATCCACGATGACACAAAGAAATTGTGTGAAATGTTATTTGTTCTATCGAGCAGCAGAATGTAATTTCATCGATCAACCCCAAGATTGGATGCAACCGTATATGGACCTGTTGGTAGAAGAGGTAATGCCACTAGACAAAGAAGATGACACGAAGGTGAAAAGACGAGCACCCAGATATTTTGTCCAAGAATGTCAGTTGTATCAATGCGGTTATCATGACAGGCCTCTGAGGTGCATCAGAGGGGAAAAGGCTGAAGAAGTGCTAGAGCAAGCCCACGAGCCGGGACACATCAGAGGAGCAAAAATTTACGACCAACTCATAATCATGGTATATTACTGGCCTACAATGAAGAAATATTCAGCTGAGTTCGTCGTAAATTCAAGGATTATCAGCTGCACAAAAACATGATCCACGTTCCTTCGATGGATTTGCACTCCCTTTCTACGCCTTTTCTGTTTCACAGATCGGTGTTCGATCTAGTGGGGGTAATAAACCCTTCCTCAAGAGGAAATATTTGGATATTAGTTGCCACTTAATGTTTCACCAAATGGGCTGAGGCCATACCACTCAAAAGGGACACAACGGGGGTAGTAGCTCAATTAATGAAATAGTACATTATCTGTTGATTCGAAATCCCAAAGGTGTTTCTGTCAGATAATGGCACCCTTTTTATGAATAGTGAAGTAAACATACTAACAGAAAAATACTACATTATCCACCACAAGTCAATAGTAGCATACTCGAAGTGTAACGGGAAGGTAGAAGCCACTAATAAGACTTTGGTGAATATTTTGGCAAAAATGTTAGAGGATTTCCCGGGCACATAGGATGATAAAATCCTCGAAAGTATTGTGGGCCTATAGAACAACAAAGAGGAAACCGATGGGGTATACTCCTTTTTCTTTAGTTTTTGGAGCAGAAGTTGTTCTTTTAGTTGAGCTCGAAGTACCCTTTGCCCGCTACAACTTGCGAAGTGCCATACTCCCTCATAGCCAGCACGTTCAACCTAAAGCACTAGAAAAGCATAAAGACAATGTAGCAAGGCACTTCGAGATGTATAAAAAATAGTTGTCCAGATCATATTACCAGCTGGTGAGGTAAAGGAAGTTCAAATAAGGGGATCTAGTTCTAAAATCATGCACGAGGCACATCAGAGGTTTGTCATTACCCAAGTTTGAAGCCGACAGAGAAGAACCCTAGATCATTTAAGAAACTCATGATTCGGGTTATTGCGAGATATCCAAAGTGTAAGATGATGTTACCTTCATGCTAAACAACAAGTGGCTAAAAACCTATCATGTTTAAATGTATGTCTTGCCTATACTTCAGTCTATTGTATCTCATTTTGTTAATACTTATTCGGGAATATGTCCCTCATTTAAAATAGTGTGAAGTAATGTTTATGTTGAAAATGTTGACCCACTATTCTTTAGTGTTAGTTATTTTCCTTATTTTGCATAGTGTGACTTACATTAATGTAATATATTAGACGATATTCAAACAAAATAGAAAGGAAGAAACATCCAGCACCATAAACTTTATTTAAATAGACAAGTGTTATGATTACATGCCAAGGAAGTCCAAAATAACAAACTAGGGTGCATCCAAAAAAGGAAATCAAATAAATATTCCTAGGGTCTATCCATGATAAAATGAAGGTTAGCCGAGCTAAGCAGGAAATGGTGATGTCGAGGAAGAATTTTCTCAAGGCTACTCTAGTCAGAGATGAGGTCGGCCAAGTCCTTTTGATGAAGCTCCATCCTTTGCTGAACATTCTTTAAGTTTTGTTCCTTCTTGAGAAGCTCGACCTCTGCCTGAATACCAGCTTCATAAGCCTCCTGTACCACCTTCTCAGATATAATCATCTCGATCTCAAGACTTATAAGATCCTCCGAAATGTCCACCTGCAAACGATGAGAATTCTGTAGCCGGTGATAGAGAGCAGGTAGGTCAACCTTCTTGAAGTCACGTAGCATCTTCACTAACCAAGACAACGAGAAGCCATCATTGATGAGCACTTTAACCTTCCCCAACAACGACTTGATTGTATCAGAACTAAGTGACCTCAGAGGGGTATTGAGGATCTCCTCCAAAATAATAGTAAGCCGAGCAGGTGACACGACATAATCCTAGGGATAGGCTAAAGACTGCGAAGAGTGAAAGTTGAAGGAAAACGGGCTAAGAGTTGCTCAATCAATGCATGGGGGACCTCAGTCAGTATATGGTGGAAATCGGCCAAGGTTTGCCTTACTACCACTTTATGGGATGCCTCAGGGGGGTGCACTGAAAACTCCATTGTGGCCATCCCCGTCGATCCCCGCCGTGGAGGGAGGAGGAATCCTTCGGGTCCTGCGCGTCCCCTCTCGGGAGAGCGCTTCGGTTGGCGTCGATTTTGTGAGGTGTGAAAAATGTAAAGAGATTCAGAGTCGCCAGTCTATTTTAATCAAAACAGACAAAAGAAAAAGAGGAAGCCACCCCGAAGGATGGCATCCAAAGACATACTGGTGCGTGCGAAACCAAAATGATTCGAAAAGGGTTCGGAGGCTTAGTTACGAAATGGTAAGGTGTTAGGCACCCATTCCGCCCTTTCGGTCTCTCATGGATATTTGTTATTTCCTTTATGTTTCCCCCCGTGAGATGTGTGCATGTGTATATATATATAATGGAGGTAGGAATCCTCGGCTCATATCATGGAAAAGATAAAGCGAGTCATCCATAGGAAGATTATAAAAGTAATATTAGAAAAATAAGATTTACGCGGTTACCCCTACGTTGATCGCTATAAAGTAACGATAACGCACATGGAGTAATGTGTCACTAAGACTAAGGATATATATAATATAAGAAAAATGGATTTAGAGAACATAGGAAATGAGAGAAAAAGTGAGAGAAAGGACTCGAGTCTCGAGTTTTACCCCGAGACGCCTACGTAGACTATAAAGGCATCAAAGTCCACGTAGTTCACATACAAAGCAAAGGGGTGGGGTTTATCCCATAAATCCAAATGTGGGATCTCTTATTTGTAAGTGTGTGTGTGTGTGTAGAAAAGGTGTTTTAGTTGTGAGAAAAATGTGGAAAAAGTGTGAGAATCCCTACTTGGAATTTATGAGCAAACCCTCTTTTTCTTGTTTTGGGATTTTTATTTATATGAAAATAAGATATGTGAAATAATATTAAATAAAAAGTATATTAGGATGTGTGAGATGAGATTATAAAAGTGCTAAGTAAGAAAACAAGTTATTGGGAATTCAAGAGAGTTTAAGAGAGAGAGTTTGAGAAAGTTAGACCTTCTTGAAGATCTTGAGCTTGATCTTGAATGTTGGAGAGCAGCCCTTGAGCTTGGATAATGATGGAGAGTGGTTAATTCACCATGTTTGATGAAAAGGATGATGAAAAGTGAAGGTAAAAGAGGGATTTGGAAGTTGAAATCACGCTGCCTTCGAGAGAGGTTTCTGGGATTCGTTCAGAGAGATTTCTATCAGATCTGGGCCCTTCCTGCAAATGAGGCCAAGGCCTCCTTTTATAACCCCAGGGGACTGCCGATCGGCCCTATCATGGCACTGCCTATCAGCAGGTGCCGATAGGCAGGATCTGGGACCTGCCATTTAGTAGTGCACCTCAGGCTTTTTCGGAAAATTAGCCACCGAGGGCAAACCGTTGGTCAGAATCGTGCACGGGGCATACCATTAGAAAGGTATTTCGGAGAACTTTGAAAGTCCTTTGGACCTCTCTTAAGTTCGGGAGTTGACTTTGGGTCAAATGTGGCTCGGAAGCGTTTGTCGGTCCATTAGACGGGGAATCGCGCGGACGCAAACGGCGCGTTCGCCCGCATGGTAAATCCGAATCGTGCACGGGGCATACTGTTGGAAAGGTTAGGAGATGTACTTCGACATTCCAAAGAGTTTGACCCATTTTGGAGAGTTGACTTTGGTCAACCAGGCCCGGGAAATGCTCGGTGGCTTCCCGGAGTCAAACGGATCGTTCGTCCGCATGGAAAGTCAAAATTACGCACGGGACGGACCGTTCGAAAGGGTATTCAGTGACCTTCAAAGATTCATTTAGCCTCAGTCGAGCTGAAGAGTTGAGATAGGTCAAATAGAGCCCGAGAGCGCCTGGTGGCCTCTAGGTCAGGTTTCGGACGCAAATGGCGCGTTCGTCCGCATGGTAAGTCGGAATTGCGCACGGGGCAGACTGTTGGAAAGGGTATTTAGTGCCCTTCGAAGATTCATTGAGTCTCAGTTTAAATGAGGAGTTTGACTTTTAGGTTAAACTGAGCCGGGGGGTGCCCGATGGCTTCCAGGTCAGTACTCGGGACGTGACCTGGGTTTATAGTGATGAAGGGAGGTACTAGGGACCTAAGGAGAGTTAAGGGGTAACATAATGGGGTGTCTACAGAGCCCCTCGATGGGTGAGTTTAGAATAAATAATAGCCGTCGATTAGACACCGCATGATGCTTTTGAGGGAGTATGACCGATTCAGAGGGTCGAGATCGATTCTGAGGACCTAAGAAGTATGCTAGGGATAATTAATTTGGAGGATCGAGGTCAGTTCTGAGGAGATGAGGATGACCAATTCATAGGGTCGAGGTCAGTTCTGACCTAAGAGTGGCGACGATCGAGGACCGAGGTCAATTCTGACCTAATTCAGGTGATGATCCAAGACCGGGGCCAATTCTAACCCAAGAGTGGTGACGACCGAGGACCGAGGTCAATTCTGACCTAGCTAAGGTGACGATCTAAGACCGAGGCCAATTCTGACCCAAGAGTGGTGACGATCGAGGACCGAGGTCAATTCTGACCTAACTAAGGTGACGATCCAAGACCGGGGCCAATTCTGACCCAAGAGTGGTGACGACCGAGGACTGAGGTCAATTCTGACCTAACTAAGGTGACGATCCAAGACTGGGGCCAATTCGAACCCAAGAGTGGTGACGACCGAGGACCGAGGTCAATTCTGACCTAACTAAGGGGACGATCTAAGACCGGGGCCAATTCTGACCCAAGAGTGGTGACGACCGAGGACCGAGGTCAATTCTGACGTAACTAAGGCGATGATCCAAGACCGAGGCCAATTCTGACCCAAGAGTGGTGATGACCGAGGACCGAGGTCAATTCTGACCTAACTAAGGTGACGATCCAAGATCGGGGCCAATGCTGACCCAAGAGTGGTGACGACCGAGGACCGAAGTTAATTCTGACCTAAGTAAGGTGACGATCTAAGACCCAGGCCAATTCTGACCCAAGAGTGGTGACGACCGAGGATCGATGTCAATTCTGACCTAACTAAGGTGACGATCCAAGACCGGGGGCAATGCTAACCCAAGAGTACATAAAGATTGTATTTTGATTCTGCTGGAGAAAGAGCTTTGTGATTTCGATTTGAGCTGGGGAGCTGCTAGCTGGGGGAAAATTTTTAGGAGACCTCGCAGGGGAAAACAACCTATTTTGGGTGATGTAAGAGAATTCCGCTGGGGAAGTGATCAGGTGATCCTTAGGGATTTTTCGGAGCTTTTCCGGGAGGAGATTTCACTTAGTTTTTGAGGATTCCGCTGGGGAAGAGGGGTTCCACTGGGAATAAGAATTTGGATCTGAGATTCCGCTGGGGAATGATGAATGGGCCGGGGAAAATTTGGATTGTCCTTTGGAAGAGATCGCTCGGGGCGAGTGGTTCTTCTGATTTCTGCTGGGAAAAATACCATGTGATATTGTACCTCACCGGATAGCCGATGGTTGTAAAGTCTGATGAGGAGGTGATTCGGTGGTCCACGTGCCTTGCCCGAGAGGTTAATCGCTTGGATTTTGAGGGCTCCTTTGGGAAAACGGTGTGTTGACTGAAGGAGTGCAAAATTTCCTTGATGAAAATGTTCTAAATCCTTCCTGGGATTTTTAGGAATTTTTCGGGGATTTTTCGAGGCTTTCTGGTATTTTCTGGGAATTTTTGCACGAAATTTTAAGGGGGATGCCGGTCGGCATAGACTGAGAGGTGTCATTCGGCAGTGGAACGGACTTTTGGGCTGCCTCGGGAAGGTGAGGAGACAGTGCCGATCGGTATGGTGAGGTGGGTTGCCGATCGGCATGGCGTTTGGCCTCCTATATAAAGGGGGAGAATTCCCCTTATTTTTCACAGCTTCCTGCCTTCTCTCTTTCTGCGATTCCTCTCTGCGAATCGTTCTAGCATTCCGATCTTCAAGAAATGGCCCCTTTTGTGAGCACCACTGACCACCGGGAGTGGTTAACCGTTGATGACTGGGCGAATGTGGATTGGAGGGATAGGGTGCCCCTTGCTTTGGGGAATGAGAATGCCTTTGATGCATCCGAGCCGGTTGCGGATGAGTGGACCTTGCCGCGGGAGCCATTGCATCATCACTCTTCGACAGTGATTCCCAGTGGTTATGTAAGTAACCTGACCTTTGGCATTCTTTCCTTTTTGGGTGATTTTTCCTTTTCTTGACCTTTGACTGAAGTTTTCCTTTCGCCCGTCGGATATTTCTTTGAAGAACATGCATGCCCGCGGGACGACGGGGATTAGGGATCTTTGGGAGCATCTTCCACCCGTGGTGTGCTGGATGGTATCATCAGCGGGTTTTGGGAGGTTGGCGGCTGCATTGGATGAGACGCCTCGTTCGACAACAGTTTTGTGTGCCTTGGGGGAGAGGTGGTGGGACACTACCCACACTTTTCATTTTGGCTTCGGGGAGATGACGGTGACTCCCATAGATGTGCAGCAATTGCTGGGGCTGGATTGTGACGGGGAGCAGATAGAGGTGGACCGCTCTTTGCGGGTGAGGCCGGAGGTGGTGTATGCGGCACTCGGTGATGTGAGGAGGATAGTCTCTGGAGATTCTATCTGGCTGTCCTTGCTAAAGGATGTTTTGCTGAGCAGGGTGGTTGATGTGGAGGACGGGCTGTAAGTGAAGCAGATGGCACGGTTGTTCATTTTATTGGTGCTGGGAGGTTTCGTGGTGGCGTCGAGCGGCGACGTCGTCCATTTGTGGTTTCTGCCATACTTGAGGATGTTTTCGAACATCCATTTCTATGATTGGGGGAGTCTGACCTTGGCGACCCTTTACTCTTCTCTGGATGCGTTCATTCGGTGTTGCCGATAGACTTTTACTGGAGCCACATATCTCCTTGAGGTATTCTTTACTTTGCGCATTTCCATTTCATGCATTCGCATTTTCCTTTCATGCATTCGCATTTTCCTTATGCGTCTCTTTTTGCTCGTGAATTCAGACGTGGTTTTATGAGGTGATTGGGTGCAACACCCCACTGATTGTTCTGAAGGACAACACCTTCGGGGACTTCTGTTGCTTGTATCGATGGCGTAAGGCCAACCGGCAGTCGAAGGGATCTCTCTCCCTGGAGGCGGTGCGTCAGGTCTTGAATGACCTGACCAGTGGTAGGGTAAGACTCTTTCCATTTCAGCCTTAGTTTTTGCACCTTCTGATTCTGAATTGACTTATGCCTATTTGGGGATTTTCAGGTGACCTTTTATCCTTGGGGAACTGCCATTCAGGATACGGGGGTGACTGGGGTGAACGTGCAGATGAGGCGTTTATTAGCGCATGAGTTCGGCCATTCCTGGTACCTCGGGGAGAGGGTGATCCGTCAGATTGCTGAGGAGGAGGTGGTGGTGCCTCCCGTGCATCCTCCTACTTCTATGAGGTCGGAGCGACAATTATTGGAGGATGAAAGGATCGCGGCGATGATTGGCGAGTCCTATGCGTTGTATACTGATACGGCCGCGCCGTATGATTATATGGACTTTGTGACGAGCCGGTTGATGGCGCCTAGCATACATGATGCCTTGCCTTTCCCTCCTGCTGTTTCGAGTCGAGCGGTGGGGTCTTCCCACAGTGGTGGTGGTCCATCGGCACTTGCAGCGACGGCGACCTCGGAGGTCCCTTTTGTTCGGCTGCACACTCCTTCGTACAACATTCGGCGGGCTGATGGAGGGACGGTGTCGATGCTACATCGTCCTCTTGCGATGGATCCGGAGGAGCTGGGCTTGACAGAGGACGTCCTTCTTCCTGTGGTAAACCTTTCGGTTCTTTTCCTCTCTTTTTTGATTTCTTTTGCTTGATACTGATTATGCCTTTCCTTTGCAGCAAATCCGGGTGTCGACCACTTGGCTCAGGGACATCAGGGATTGGATATCATCGGCGACTGCCCACATTCGGGAGGCTGTCCCTATTCCTTCTTGCTTGGTGCCGTCAGCCTCGTCCGGGGGAGACTCTGGCTCGGGTAGTGGGGGCGTGTCATCTCGCTGTAGGGGAAAGAGAGTCCGTCGTCGGGATGGAAATTCTTCAGAGAGGAAGAGAGAGGGAGTAAAATGTGGGTTCGGGTTGAGTCCTGTTGTTTTTGGCTTTTCTTTATTTCCTGCAAAAATGATGTGACACAGAAAACATATATATGCAATGCAATGCGATTTTTTGACTATCTTTTATTTTAATGATGAAATGAATGCATGCACTTTTTAATTTGCTGCTGAGATCGTAAAAAAAAGGAATATTTTTAGAAATCTTTCAAAGGAAAGTTATTTTATTCAAAACGGGGAATCCCATAAGGAGGGAACAAGATTCTTGAAATTCTTTTGAGAATATCAATTTATTTTTATAGAGTTTTCTGATTTGACAAAGAAGGAATGGAGGAAATTTAAAAAAAGGAATTATATAAGGAGGAAAAGGGATTTTGAAATTCTGTTGAGAATATCAATTTTTATTTTTCTGATTTTGACAAAAGAGGAAAAAGGGAGATTTCCAAAAATGGGGGGTTGCCGATCGGCAAGCACCCTGGCCTGCCTATCGGCAGTTCAATCCAGTCCCATCAATTGAAAGCTTTGATTGGTACCCTCTTCAGCCTTTAGTACCTTGTGGGGTAGGGTTCCTTTCGATTTCTGCAGGGATTAGGTCCCTTGTGAGGATTTTTAAGTATAAAAAGGGAGAAGGGTGGAGTGTTTTCCTCACACCTTTTACATTCTTCATACCCACCCATCATCTTTTAGTCTTGCAAGATAGCTCTCCCTGGTAGCATTGAGTTTGTCAACTACCTCGAAGCCTTGGAAGCCATGTGCTCTCATAATGTCGACTATGATGCTTTCAACATGCGTCGAGTCTCCTTGTGGCGTAATCGACCTTTTGAGTGGAATATGCTGATGGCGACAGTACAATTTTGGTACCCCGAAGACCATGTATTCCGCTTTGGGTTGGAAGAAGTTTGTCCTACCTACGAGGAGTTTTCTGCCATACTGGGCGTGAATCCTAGTGTTGCCACGGCTTTACCCGAATTTTCCCGTTCTCCTAGGTATTTGTTGGCCAGGCTTCTTCACATCTCGCATTCGGCGACCAAGTCATTGGTTGCTAAAGGGATAATCTCCCTCCCGACGGTGTTGCAGTCCGTGCATTCGCGGGAAGTAAGCGATGCTAGCTATGTTGGAGCCGTTGTTCTGGTCTTGGTTTCAAAATTATTGTTGGTGACTGGGGAATTGCAGGTGGACCCACAACTTGCAGCCATTACCTCATGGATGTCATACCGTCGCAATCCTGCGGCGGTGATATTGGCAGAGACTCTGAATGGCCTGGATGCTTGGAGAGAATGCCGTTCAGACTTTTTGAGGGGTATACCTGTGATGCTGTTCATGTGATTGTCTGAAAGATTCCGCTTGTCGACTCTTCCAGAATATCCTTTGTCGGCTGTACCCAACTTCTTTTCGCGCTACTTCATCCGCATGGGCCTGTATGTTGAGAACTGGGAAAATTGGCTTGTGGAGCATGGGGCTTGTGGGTTGTATTGGTCAGTGCCTTGGTGGGGACAATTGCAGCCTGTTCTGGAGCTAGAAGAATATTCATATGTGCGGCTGGTTAGTCTCAGGCAGACCACTTTTTATTTCCCTTGGCGGCTTTTGCGCCAATTTGGCTGGGTGCAGGTCGTGCCCCCTCGGACCTCAAATTTCTTTCCAGTAGAAGATTTGACTGAGCGCTTGCGTCTGTTGCTAGGATCTCTGTGGGAAAATCGTCATCCGTCGACCCATCCCTCTCAGTCTGTTGGGAAGGTTTTCCATGTCCCCAAAGATTATATGAAGTGGTTGTGGAGGGAAGTAATCAGCAAGATGTTGGCAGTAGAGACCGGTTGGAGGTGGTTTGTTTTATCTGACTCCATGGAAGGGGGTGTTGTGGTCTTTTCGAAGATGGTTAAGGCTCATCGGTCCATGGAGTGTTTGCGGCACTCCATTCAGGCAGGAGAAACTTGGGGTCCTCAGGACGTGGATGATGAGGGTGCAGGCTCTTCGGGTAGCTGTGGGTAGGACTCCTGGGGAGTTTATTTATGTAACAGGTGTGGGGGATTTTGTCTAGTTTTTATGGTAGTAGGGGGGAAGGGAGTTATCCGTTCCTTTTTCTTTATGCAATATGTACTGTAGTTTCTTATTAATGAAATAAATAAGTTTTTGATCATCCAGCTGTGCCTTTCGATGAATTTTATATTTTGAATTATCTATACCAATCGTTAAGGCATACATAATCCTTTTGTTCAAGTAGATGTTTAGAATGAACTGTCGTTCTCGGGGGTAAGAAAAGAATGGTATTTTGTGAAAAAGAAGGGGTCGTGCTCATGTGAGGAGTATGATCTGCCTACGTACCTCTGGGGTTTTTGAAAAAGTTCTTAATAGTTTGAAAATAGTTTTTGCAGAGGATCAGGCCCACGTAGTTCTGGGTAGAGGGAAATGGAGAGAGTTTTTTTTTTTTTTTTTAAGAATAGAAGGGGGATGAGAAGAGTCGAAGCGCGCCGAGATTTTGGACTAGGGGTAGAACTTCTTGAGAGGGTCCAGATTGATTGGACGAGCCATCTCTTCCCCATCCAGGTCAGTGAGCATGGCGGCACCGCCGGATAAGATTTTCTTCACAATGTACGGGCCGCTCCAATTGGGTTTGAACTTTCCTCTGGGGTCCCAGATGGGTTCGATTATCTCTTTGAGGGCTAAATCCCCCTCTCGGACACCGCGGTCCTTAACTCTCTTATTGAATGATCGCGCTATTCGGCGATGGTATCCTTGTATGTGGTAAAGAGCTTTTAATCTCCGTTCATCTAGGAGGGTCAGCTCATCAAGACGGCCTTGGCACCAGTCTTCTTCACTAACCTTGCTTTCG
This sequence comes from Sambucus nigra, assembly GCA_949130495.1. Classification (NCBI taxonomy): domain Eukaryota; kingdom Viridiplantae; phylum Streptophyta; class Magnoliopsida; order Dipsacales; family Adoxaceae; genus Sambucus; species Sambucus nigra. The sequence goes on from OX422209.1 coordinate 209,369,579, forward strand.
ATCATGACATGTAACGAGGGTATTTCCAGCTCCACAGGTAGGACTGCCTCCATGCCGTAAACCAGGGAGTAAGGGGTAGCCCCAGTAGAGGTTCTAATTGAGGTTTGATAGCCCCAGAGGGCGTAAGGGATCCGGTCGGCCCAATCCCTACAACTTTTGGTCATCTTGCTGATGATGGCTTTGAGGTTTTTATTTGCGGCCTCAATTGTACCATTGGTCTGAGGTCGGTAGGGAGAAGATTTGTGTCTCTGAATCCCGTATTCTCTGACTATTTATGTGACTTCTGCCTCAAAATGCAAACCATTATCCGACACTAGTTCGTGCGGGACCCCATATCGGCAGATGATATTCTTCTTGATGAATTTGGCCACCTTCTTGGAATTTAATACTGCGTATGACTCAGCTTCGACCCATTTGGTGAAGTAATCGATGGCAACCAGGATGAACTCATGCCCGTTTGACGCTTTTGGTGTAACCTTCCCTATGATGTCGATACTCCAGGTGGAGTACGGCCAGGGAGAAGTCATGTTGTATAATTCCCGTGGAAGTAGATGTTGGAGATTGGAGAACTGTTGGCATTTAGGGAACCTCCGAACATAGGCGGTGCAATCCTGGGCCATGGTGGTCCAGTAGTAGCCTTGTCGGATGATTTTTTTGGCAAGCATGTGACCGTTCATGTGAGGTCCGCATTCCCCACTGTGGATTTTCTGCATTATCTTTTCAATGTCATCCCCTGCAATACAGTGCAAATGAGTTCCATCGAAATTCCTCTTGAGTAGTTCTTTATGGTAGATGATGTACTGAGCGGCCAGCCTTCGGAGGGTAGCTCGGTCATTCTTGTTGGAACCCTCGGGATACCTACCGTGTTTGAGGAGGCACCAAATATCATAGTACCAGCAATCGGCTAGTTCGGGATCTTCAGTGGAGACAAGCTCAATATGGTAGCAATGGGTTGGTCTGTCTTATTTTTTAACTAGGAAGGGGGTCATTATTATTCCCTCGGGCATCTTGACCATGGAAGCCAAAGTAGTGAGAGCATCGGCTAGGTTGTTCTTTGCTCGGGGTAGGTAATGGAAGGTGATATCTCGAAATTGGGAGGCTAACTCTTCTAATTGGGCATGAAAGGGTTGAAGCTTTTCATCCTTGACCTTCCACTTTCTGAGCACTTGACCGATGATAAGGGAAGAATCCCCGTATACATCAAGGTATTGAATACCTTTCTCGAGAGCGACCTGGAGGCCCACTGTGCATGCCTCGTATTCTGTCATGTTGTTGGTGCAAGGGAAATCCAATTTAATGGCGATGGGAGTGTGGGAGTCATCTGGGGCGACCAGAAGTATCCCAATGCCATATCCCTTTTTGTTGGCAGCGCCATCGAAGAACATTTTCCATCGGGGGCAGTCTTGAGTGGTGCAGAGGATGTTTTCATCTGGGAATTTGGAGATCAAGACATCTGCTTCTTCTATAGGGTAGTCAGCGAGGTAGTCAGAGATGGATCTTCCTTTAACGGCTTTCTGTGTGACGTACACGATATCAAACTCGATTAGGAGCATCAACCATCGGGCCATTCGGCTGGACAAGGCGGGTTTTTCGAGTAGGTATTTGATGGGATCCATTCGGGATACTAGTTTAATGGGGAAGGCGAGCGTGTAATGTCGCAACTTTTGGGTGACCCAGATAAGTGCGACACATGCTTTTTCCAAAGCAGTGTAGTTGACCTCGTATCCGGCCAACTTACGACTGGCGTAATAGATGGATCTTTATTTGCGGGAGTCCTCGAGGTATTGGGCTAGCAAAGCCCCGGTTGCAGTGTCTGTTATGGTTAGGTATAAGAGCAAAGGGAGACCAGGCTGTGGTGGCATGAGAACTGGAGGTTGGGTTAGGTATTATTGGATTCGATCAAAAGCTTCTTGGCAGGCCTCGTTCCAAACCTTGGTTGAATCCTTTCGGAGGAGCTTAAAGATTGGTTCACAGATGGAGGTTAGCGGCTAATGAACTGGCTGATATATTATAATTTCCCCAGGAAGCCTCGGACTTCCTTCTCTGTTCGGGGAGGTGGCATCTCAAGTATGGGCTTCAGTTTGGTGAGATTTGCATCTATCCCCTTCTCACTGATCATGAATCCTAAGAGTTTTCCCTTCGTAATGCCGAAGACGCACTTCTGTGGATTATGTCTCATCTGATACTGCCGCAGTCGTTCGAAGAACTTCCGGAGTGCGGGAACATGACCTTCTCTAGTTTTGTACTTGATAATCATATCATCCATGTAAACCTCGACCTCTTTGTGGATCAGATCGTGCAGGATGGTTGTGGCAGCCCTTTGGTAGGTAGCCCCAGCATTCTTGAGACCGAATGTCATAACGGTGTAGCAAAAAGTTCCCCATGGGGTGATGAATGCGGTTTTCTCTTGGTGGTCGAGATGCATCTTAATTTGGTTGTATCCAAAAAATCTGTCGACAAATGACTTGAGAGCATGACTGGCTGTGTTGTCCATGATCATATCGATGTTGGGTAGCGGATAATCATCCTTCGGAGAAGATTTGTTTAAATCTTGGTAATCCACACACATTCTAACCTTTCCTCCTGATTTTGGTACAGGTACAATGTTGGCCAGCCACGTAGGATATTCGATTACTTGAATGAAACCCACGTTCAACTATTTGATCACCTCTTCTTTGACCTTAAGAGACCATTCGGTGCAGAGCTTTCTCAACTTTTGTTTAACTGGCTTGGCATCTGGGAGAATGGGGATCTCGTACTGAGCTATTTCGGGATTAATACCGGGCATGTCGTCGTAGGACCATGCGAAGACATCCACGAACTCCCTTAGCAATTCTTCGAGTTGTGCGCGCTCATGCTCGTCAAGGGTGGCCCCTATCCTAATCTCGCGCAGTTGGCTACTAGAATCGAGATTAATAACGACAGTCTCTTCTTCATTAACTTGAACGCGGTTATGTTGTTTATTATTAACCTTATTTAGATCAATTAAGAATTGTTCATTTGCAAAATCATCATCATCAAAAGTTTGATTAAAATCCACACAATTAATGTAAGGCACAGCAAGATACTCAAAATCTTTGTTTATTTCATTGATAGGAAAAACAGCATTGAGAACCTCATCAAAAGAGGTCTCGATTACATTTGAGCAAGGATGGACAACAGTAGATAAAATAGGGTAAACATTGGGGTTGAGGGATATTTCAAGAGGTAGAACTGGCGCAGCATGACAGTTGAGGAGAGGTGTATCAGCAGCTTTAATCAGACGGAATGGGTCCCTTGATGTAGTACCTGAATGAACCATGCAGAGTGTCAGCCCCAGTGTCTGCAGGTTGAAGGAATCTTCGGAGTTACTTTCCTCATTTTCTTCAGTAACTTTGATAAGCGGTGGCACCTGGTATTGGTAACTTTCGGCCCATGGGTAGCTATCTTCGAAGAATATCTCTATTCCAGGCTTCATCTTCTTATCTGTATGGTCATACCACGGTTCTAGAAAACCGCAAAAGGGGAAATCCTCACCCTCCTTGATGAATGTCCATTTAAAGAATCTCCCGAGATAGTTTGAACGAAGTCTAACCCTCTCTTTGATCGAGTCTAGCGGATCATTCTGAGTTCTGGTTCTGATGGTTGATATCCCAATCCGCAAGGAGGGAAATCTTTCTTCAGTTCGATGGGCTCAAGTATCCCTTGCTGCCTTTGTCCCATCCCCAGTCCGGGCATGAAGTGCATGTTTCTGAACATCTAAATCACATTGACATTGCCATGAGGGTCATATTCTGGACAAACCCTTTCTTTGAAACCGTCCCCTGCTGGGAGTAGGGATGGTTCGACTCGAAAACCTGATAGGAGCATATCATTTGACCCGTGCTGTATCTCAAGAATTGGACTGCTGGTGCTTGCACCCTCGGCGTTACCGTCGTCACCCAAGATGGTGATGACTCGCTCATCGGCGAAGAACTTCAGTTTTTGATGGAGTGAGGAAGAGACACCCTTTATATTGTGGAGCCAGGCTCGTCCGAGCAACAGGTTAAAACAGGTCGGGATATCGATGACTTGGAATTCGACGACAGGGTTTATAGTTCCAACCCCTATTACAAGTTTTATGGATCCCATCACCTCACGGCGGGTATTATCGTAGGCACGCATGGCAGCGGATGTTGGAGCGAGGTCACTTTCTTTCAGACCTAAACATTCGAAGGTTCTCAACGGGCAGACATTCAAAGCGGATCCGTTGTCAATGAGAGAGAGTGGTACAACCTTCCCCATAACTTCGACGGAGATGTTGAGTGCATGATTGTGATTTGGCCCAATTTTGGAGATTTCTTCTTCAGAAAAGGACAGCATTCGGGTAGAGTTCAAGGATCCGACCAGGTTCATCGCTTCTTCTGGTGTGGTAGAGGGAGGAACTATGGGTCCAGTGAGCAATTTGATCAAAGCATTTCTATGTAGCTGGGAAGATATGAAAAGCCCACATAGAGTGATGTTAGCTTGAGTTTTCTTCAATTGATCGAGGATATTGCTCTCCTCGAGGGTCATTTCTGGCATAGGAAGGTTTTCAACGCCCTTCCCCTTGTTATTCGCTAGTAGCGAGTTTGGAATTTGGTAATGTCTCCCAGATCTGGTCATGTGATTTACTGAAGAAGGGAAAAACTTAAATCCAGTTTCCTCATAAATCTCAGGTTGTTCTGCCACCTTATCTATTTCTCCGAGGAGTTCCTCAAATGATATCATCCCACATAAGTCAGCTATTGGGCCATTTCCTCATGAAGCTTGTTCTTCATTTGAAACTTCAAATTCTTCCCCCCATCTGGTGGCAACAATTCTATTTTCCCTTGTGAATTCAATTCATTCCATAACTTCAACGGCTTCTTCATATAGATCTTCCCATTCTGTGGGGATGTGTAAGGGTGAAGGGACTAGGTGCCCTTGCAGCTTCAAAGTGTCAAGTAACTCGGTGATACTGCAAATGTTGTTGGTTTGCCTGAATGCTTCCGTCATGATCCGGATAACATCATCTAAGAAGATTTCATCGGTTGGTACCATCCACCTATCTGATTCTCGGGCCCATTTCTGTGCTTCCAAAAATAACGTACTGAACCTCTGGCAATCGATAATCATCTGTGAGGGAAATTTCAGCCCGAACTCCAGGAGTTGGTTTAACACCTCTGACAATTCCATACCTCCACTTTCAGAACAGGTCCGGACAGTGATGCACGCTCTGGTAAGGAGTGACAGCGCCTGATCAGCGAGGCTAGTAGGGTGTAGGAGGAAATATGGGCAAAGTTGAAGGGGTTTAGAAGGGTATAAGTGTGTGATTTGAGTTGATGGATCGAAATCTGGGTTTTCTTCTAAGAAGATGGCATTGGTGTGATTTGGGAGTGGGTTACGAGTAGTGTTTGGTTTAGGATTGGCTGATGGGGCGATGGTACCCCGGTCATTGAGATCTTGGATTATGTTTCGAAGGTGGAAGCATTGGTTGGTGGTATAGCCAGCTGTTTGGTGAAAGGCGCAATGAGCATCGGTCTTGAAATTTCTGGGAAGTGGATTGGGTAATGGACGTGGATCCAAGGGTTTTATAAGGTTTCGGCTTAACAGGGCTTGGTAAACTTTGGAGAGGGGAGCATGGAGATCAGTGTATTCCCTTCGGACGGGAGGAGGGCGGCTTTTCGGTGCCCATGATATGGTTGGTTGAGAGATGTTGTTGATGGTTGAGACTGCGGTACTGACAGGCTTGTCATATTTTCTGGGGGTGAACTGTCCGGACACCTTCTTTGGTTCAACTTCTGTTTTGGCAAGACCCTCTTCGATTTCTACTCCTGCTTCTCTGAGAGCTCGAAAATGAGGGTAGTACTGTCCTCCCATGGTTGCTCGAACATGGGGTAAGAAATTCTTCTTCACTATGCTGACTTGTTCTTCTTCAGACGGCCGATTGGTCATGATAGATGCTTTTTCCCTCCATCGGGATATAAAGTTAATGACTGATTCTCCAGAGTTATGTTTGAGCAACTCTAAATCACTGCGGGTGACCTCAATCTCTTCGTTGTACTGTGATATGAATTCTTGGGCTACATCCTCCCAGCTACGAATTCTGGATTCCTCAAGAGATAAAAACCATCGAAGAGCACTGTCTTTCAAAGTTTACTGAAACAATTGGGCCATCACTTCTTTCGAAGCCCCTAGTAGAGTCATGGAACGATGATAACTGCGAAGATGAACAATCGGGGGACCACTCACTCCAAATTTCTCGATATTTGGCATTTTGAACTTCTCGGGTAACCTCGCTTTAGGATAAGGAGACATATGGGTGTAGTCCATGTAATTCCCAGAGATCCTGACTTGGTTAAACTTCTTGGTGAGCATCTTGAGATCCTCTTTGACTTTGTTCAACTCCTCCTCCTTTGGATCAGTAACTAGAGGCAAGTTAGCCATAGGCTGGGCAATGTTTGGCATTGGAAGTTGGGCAGGCGGCGACCCATTAGCAGGAGGGGCACGCGGAGCGTGCTGATATTCTTCCGGGACCCAGATGGGCTTGGGTGGACCCATAGCATGAGGGAACAGGGCCTCGGGCTCTTGAGGAATAGGACCTTGGTTTCGTTGCATTTCTCGAACCTCAGCTTGGAGGTTGTCAATCTTGGCCACGAGCTGAGCTAGGACTGTCGGTAGATCCAGTTGTATGACTAGTGTTTGATCCGCATTCTCCATGGAAGATGGATGGATTTCGGACTCGGAAGAAGTAGTAGAGGAACGGGTGAAACTCTGGGGTGATTTGACTGAAGACCTAAGACAATAGGGAGCCAGGCCAAGGGCGTGCGGTCAACCTGAGAAGGCGTAGGATGAGATTTATTTTTGAGAAAAGGGAAGGAACTATTTTTGGATTTTTGATAAAAAGGGAGAAATGTTTTTGGATTTTTGATAAGAAAGGGAGAAATGTTTTTTTGGATTTTTGATAAGGAAGGGAGAAATGTTTTTGGATAGGGAACTCAGCATGATTATTATGATTATTATGTTCTCACTTGTATTTAATTCTCCTAAATTCAATGTCGGACGAGACCTGAGCCTGGAAAAGTGGGGTTTTAATATATGCAAAGCTACGATTTGGGACTTGTAATCAGGCTCGCGGACAAAGTCCCGTTTTAAAAATGCGAGAAAATTGGGCGAAAGATCGACCCGGAATTTTGGTAGAGTTTCGGGTCAAAACCGGCAATCTAAAGTGCATGTCCTAGGTTTGACACCTGTATGCGGGTATGCAGTTGGTTGGGTGAATCGGCATGAGTTCCCCCCTTTGGCGTGACTTCCACGATATACATCTTGCTCTTGCGGGCAATCGGTACGTGTGGACAAGCCATTTGATATACCTGAGTGTACGTGAATTGCCTCACCATATACCTCGTGAGGATGGTACGTGTGAGAGAGAATTCGATATACTCGGCGTACGTGAACGAATTCCCTACGATATACCTCCCGTCATGACTTCGGTCAAGTGGTACGATGCGGGGGAACCGTTTGATATACGTCGAAGGTACTTAGCCAATGGAAGGTGAGAGTCATATCGCTTAGGCTAACTACGACCTGCCGGACCAGCGCCCATCAAGAACTGAGCCTCCAGTTACTAGGTAAAATTTGGTAAATATCAATGCTCTTTGGTGATGTCGTGTGAATCATGCATGATTCTCTTATTAGTAGCTTATGATGAGAATGCCTTTCTTTGATTATGACAAACCGGGAACAAAGTACAAGTACCCCAAAAGGTACGCCAAGTATGGATAGGTGATGCGTGCAACACGGGGATATACGTGATCCTAGGTGTACGTGGTGTGAGGTGTATATGGAGGATTTTCTACAAGTGTGTGAACATAAGCATAAGCATGGGATATACATGTGAGAAAGGGGAACATGCAGATATGGGGGGGGGGGGGAGCATAAACAAATATAGCATCCATGTAAATAGAGTCAAGCCCTCAAAATAAATAAAAATCCCCAGCAGAGTCGCCACTGTGGCCATCCCCGCCGATCCCCGCCACGGAGGGAGGAGGAATCCTTTGGGTCTCGCGAGTCCCCTCTCGGGAGAGCGCTTCAGCCGGCGTCGATTTTGTGAGGTGTGAAAAATGTAGAGAGATTCAGAGTCGCCAGTCTATTTTACTCAAAACAGACAAAAGAAAAAGAGGAAGCCACCCCAAAGGATGGCATCCAAAGACATACTGGTGCGTGCGAAACCAAAATGATTCGAAAAGGGTTCGGAGGCTTAGTTACGAAATGGGAAGGTGTTAGGCACCCATTCCGCCCTTTCGGTCTCTCGTGGATATTTGCTATTTCCTTTATGTTTCCCCCTGTGAGATGTGTGCATGTGTATATATATAGAATGGAGGTAGGAATCCTCGGCTCGTATCATGGAAAAGATAAAGCGAGTCATCCATAGGAAGATTATAAAAGTAATATTAGAAAAATAAGATTTACGCGGTTACCCCTACGTTGATCGCTATAAAGGAACGATAACGCACATGGAGTAATGTGTCACTAAGACTAAGGATATATATAATATAAGAAAAATGGATTTAGAGAACATAGGAAATGAGAGAAAAAGTGAGAGAAAGGACTCGAGTCTCAGGTTTTACCCCGAGACGCCTACGTAGCATATAAAGGCATCAAAGTCCACGTAGTTCGCATACAAAGCAAAGGGGTGGGGTTTATCCCATAAATCCAAATGTGGGATCTCTTATTTGTAAGTGTGTGTGTGTGTGTGTAGAAAAGGTGTTTTAGTTGTGAGAAAAATGTGGAAAAAGTGTGAGAATCCCTACTTGGAATTTATGAGCAAACCCTCTTTTTCTTGTTTTTGGGTTTTATTTATATGAAAATAAGAGATGTGCAATAATACTAAATAAAAAGTATATTAGGATGTGTGAGATGAGATTATAAAAGTGCTAAGTAAGAAAAAAAGTTATTGGGAATTCAAGAGAGTTTAAGAGAGAGAGTTTGAGAAAGTTGGACCTTCTTGAAGATCTTGAGCTTGATATTGAATGTTGGAGAGCAGCCATTGAGCTTGGATGATGATGGAGAGTGGTTAATTCACCAAGTTTGATGAAAAGGATGATGAAAAGTGAAGGCAAAAGAGGGATTTGGAAGTTGAAATCACGCTGCCTTCGAGAGAGGTTTCTGGGATTCGTTCAGAGAGATTTCTATCAGATCTGGGCCCTTCCTACAAATGAGGCCATGGCCTCCATTTATAACCCCAGGGGATTGCCGATCGGCCCTATCATGGCACTGCCTATCGGCAGGTGCCGATAGGTAGGATCTGGGACCTACCATTTGGCAGTGCGCCTCAGGCTTTTTCGGAAAATTGGCCACCGAGGGCAAACCGTTGGTCAGGATCGTGCATGGGGCATACCGTTGGAAAGATATTTCAGAGACCTTCGAAAGTCCTTTGGACCGCTCCCCAGTTCGGGAGTTGACTTTGGGTCAAATGTGGCTCGGAAGCGTTTGTCGGTCCATTGGACGGGGAATCGCGCGGACGCAAACGGCGCATTCGCCCGCATGGTAAGTCTGAATCGCATACGGGGCATACCGTTGGAAAGGTTAGGAGATGTACTTCGACATTCCAAAGAGTTTGACCCGGTTTGGAGAGTTGACTTTGGTCAACCGGGCCCGGGAAACGCTCGGTGGCTTCCCGGAGTCAAACGGATCGTTTGTCCGCATGGAAAGTCAAAATTATGCACGGGACGGACCGTTCGAAAGGGTATTCAGTGACCTTCGAAGATTCATTTAGCCTCAGTCGAGCTGAAGAGTTGACATAGGTCAAATAGAGCCCGAGAGCGCCCAGTGGCCTCTGGGTCAGGTTTCGGACGCAAATGGCGCGTTCGTCCGCATGGTAAGTCAGAATCGCGCACGGGGCAGACCGTTGGAAAGAGTATTCAGTGCCCTTCAAAGATTCATTGAGTCTCGGTCGAGATGAGGAGTTTGACTTTTGGGTCAAACTGAGCCGGGGGGTGCCCGATGGCTTCCGGGTCAGTACTCGGGACGTGACCTGGGTTTATAGTGATGAAGGGAGGTACTAGGGACCTAAGGAGAGTTAAGGGGTAACAGAATGGGGTGTCACTTGAAGAAGGGAGTCTGGTGTGCGAAGCACTGTCACTTTCTTGGACCCTAGAATCAACCACCTCATGGACTTTACGAATATTAGGCACCATTCCTTAAACCTGCATGGTGGGGGCCCCACTCAGAGAAACAAACTCAACCAAGGTGCTCGCCTGCACAATTACATGAGTGGTAGGTTCAGATCCTGGATCGGACATCGTAAGTTGTTCGACTTCCACCTGAAATACAAGAATTTGCCAAGTCGGGAAACAAACATATAAATTGGCTTGCAAATATGAATTCTAAGACCAATATGACTTGGCCCACCTAACCCTCGGTTATGGGAGACTCTTAGACCAATATGACTTGGCCCTCCTGACCCTCAATTGTGGGAGATTCTAAGATCAATATGACTTGGCCCGCCTCACCCTCGTTTATGGGAAATTCTAAGAATAATATGACTTGGCTCGCCTAACACTCAGTTATGGGAGATTTTATGACCAATATGATTTGGCCCGCTTGACCCTCGCTTATGGGAGATTCTAAGACCAATCTAACATGGCAAAACTAAAATGTTTAAATGCAGAAGATATATAGAAGAAGAAATGCATACCTTTGGATGATGTTCATCAGTGAACTGACGAGTAGCCATTTGTACTACATCTTCTTCTTCAACCAAAATAGGTGCCACGAAAAGACGTTCTTGTGGTTGAGAATGCCCTACGTGTGATAAAGATTTGAATAGTTGCACAAACTCCTATCACAAACTTATTTAATTAGAGTCAATTTATGAATCAAATCAATACATCCTTTAAACTCAAATAGCTATGTGCGTGCAAGTGTCAAACCAACATAAGTAAAATATGCGACACAAAGTTCAACAAAAATAACCTTAGGGAAAAACCTTTTTATTTCTAGAACTTTGACAAGTTTACAAGACCATTAACTTACATACAACTTCCCTCAAGTGTACCGCATGGTGTCTTCGTCAAACCTTCAAAGTGTCAGCTAGAAATCAACAATGGTTCACACGCAGCTATACCACAACAGACATGCAGTCCAAACACGCAGTCTTTAGCAAAGAATCAACACGCAGAAGATCCTCAATGACACGCAGTCATAAACTTTGTAGCGACTCACTCCATAATAGAATGCAATTCTCGGTTGTAGAGATCTCCCCACAAAGAATGAAAAAACAGCAAACTATGCTTTTGGGTTCCAAAAAAAAACTCACACAAAGTACTTGGGATTTTGTGAATTGTAAAACAAAATTTGAACCCTCAAAGTGTTGGAGAATAAAATAACGTATTCTGTCAAATCCCAATTTTTCTCCACACGAAAATCAGAAGACTCACACCCTTATTTATATTAAAAATCAAGGCGATGACATGTCGAGGCAAAACACCTTGTCGTTCAAACAAAAAATGACGTCGTTCGAGCGACACTCCATCTCATTCGAATGAGATGTGACAATCACCGATCCCCTTAAAAAAAGACTTTTAAAGCTTTAAATAACTTGGAATCCTCAAATCTTAAAACTTTTCATGTGATTAGGAGATATTTATCCAAAATATTTATGATTTTGAAAAATTAAAAACCATTTCAAAAATCATTTAAACTCTTTTAAAAATATCCCAGCACTTTTAATGTAAAATGTAATTGGAACTTAAATGCATTTTACCAGATTCATCCTTATTGGGCTTGAATGTTGAAGCCTTCTTGAAATTCAGATTCGTCTTGTGTAGATGTAATCTTCTCAATTCTTCGACGACTTGAAAACAACTTGTAGTGGTATATTACATACTAATTGTGACGGACAATATCCTTACAAATCTCCCCCTATATTTATGTCGGTACAAAATAAAAATATCTGAATTATCAATATCAAATGGTCGATACAAATCTACCCTCCCATAAACTCAAGCGTGTAAAGATAAACTGATAAGTCTTCAAACTTTTCTTCAACAATTAATTCTTCAAAACTCCAAGCTTTTCTCATCGCGGTGTGTAATCCAAAGAATCTTCAATGGTACCTATACACGTGAGACAAAGAAAAAACCTCATGACGTATCGAGTTTGAAATGGTATAAACATAAACATGTAAGCATAATCAAATCTCCCCCATACTTAAACTCTGTCATAATATCATAATTCATTCTCCCCCTTTTTATTTGTCTGAAATAGATAAGGAAAAGAATAAATCATATAAAGAAAATCAGGGTGTCACGGTAAACCAATGCAAACAAACTATTTTTGATTTTTTAGATTTTTTATACAAAATGCAAAAAAAATGATGTTACAAAAATCACACACCATGAATTTACACTAAGACAACCAAATTGTGGAAACGGAATGAATGGGTGTGAAAAAATTCGATAGGAAAATCAACTCAATGATATCATATGTGCAAGATGCATAAGTGTACTCCTAACAAATGAACATAAAAAATAATCGTTAGGTGTAGAATTGTTGAATTTAAATGACATTGTCTTAATCATATCAACAAATCAAAGTATAAATGATTTCCACACCAATAACGTTCAAAACTATGTAATGCTTTTTCATGACTTTCAAGGACGTGCAAACCGTTGAAAATTCCATCGAAACTCCCTCATTAAAAGATATTGATTTTTATTTTTCTTATAAGGTGATGAAACAAAATTGGCCCATTTTTGGCATAATTTTCGTTTTATTGCCTTTTAATTTTTTGGGGCTCTTTTAAACCTCATTGGACCTAGGATAATTTTCAGTTCCTCACTTTTTTAGGTCCATTTAAACTGTGGCTTAATCGCCAAGGATAAATGAGTACCTTTCATAGCCCTTCCCCATTTTTCAAAATAAAATACACAAATCTCATAAACGGTTTACATCATGCACTACTTTTTGTCAAGTTTTATCGCATTTGGTTTGTTGTATAGACAGAACTGAGATGGTAACACTCAAGAAACATGTGATAGAAAAGCAGAAAAGTCAAACAAATTCGTGCATGTGTGCAATAAAGGACAAATAGAGCCAATCATATAGGTAGCAACACCGTATCATCTCAAAGACTCCAAACTTTGTAAAGCACATGAATGACACAATATATTGTCTCAAAACACTATCAAATAGTCACATGGATATGGCATGAATTTGGAATTTGGTCATCCTAAATGTCAATTCATATACTTTGCAAAAAAAAAAAATACAAAAACTCTTTATGGAATTTTCAAAGGTTTCTAAAAAAAAATCTTTTTGTATTTTTTAAACACTAATAAAAAACTACCCAGAAGTACCAAAGAAAATATCAATATGAACCAGAGGACTGCAAACAAAAATTTCTAGAAATCTCACGCATGTTGTTCGAACGAGAATCAATGTCGCTCGAACGAAAGTGCATGTCGTTAGAAAGACAGCTTCACGCGAAATCTGATGTCGCTTGAACAAGAACTGATCTCGCTCGAACGAGAGAAACAATTTTCACAGGATTCCCAGAATAACATGCAGTTTTTACCTATGAAAAAAGTTCATGAAAATAGTTACTGGAATGGGCAAACAGATTCAAAACAGTGCCAAAAATAGTACCAAAAATAAGAAAAGCAAGAAATGCTAACTAAGTATAAAACAAATGGTACATACTAGCAATAGGAAAAATATAACATCATGTAAAACATCCCATGCTAGCAAATATGTCTAGACCTCATCTAATAGGTGCAATGGAGTTTTCCAAAGACGGTGATATCTTTTGAAACAACTCCATTAAATCATGAGAAGTCTTGACCAAAAACTTTACTTGCTCTCGAATATGTGCAAACTCTCTATCGTTATGTGCAACCAAAGTATCATGGGTGGGTCCATTTGTACGAATATGTGTAGGAGCAAAGCGTGACACATAACTCAATTTAAAATAAAACTCCCTAAGGTGACCTCTCTTTTTGCAATGGGAGCAAACATAAATCGGATGAGGAACACCTCTTTCAAAATGTCTCCTACGCTCCCTCCTAACAGGTATGGAACGCCTAGGTGGGTTGGGACAAGAGTCATGTGTATCTAACTCTAAAGTAGGAATTGGCTCGGATGCAACAAAAGAAGTAGATGCACTGTCATGACTTATTCTTAAACTCTCACCACTCCCCAAAACAGGATTGAGAACCATCTTTCCCACCTTCTTAGATGCATTCTTCAAAGTGACTTTATCCTCCAGGGCATGCTTAAGATATATCTCTAATTGTGACACGTGGTCTATAAGCTCACTCTTTTCCTTATTCAAAGCAATCAACTTCTCACTCAAAGAAACATTCACTTTCTCGAGTTGACTTTCTTTTGCCTCAAAATCCTTCAAACTCGCAATCTCACTCTCCAAATCTTTCACCTTGAGACCCAATTTGTTATTCAATTTTTTAGTCTTTAAGGTCTCGGCGTACAACTCTCTCTCACTCTCATCATCACTAGCTCACTCGCTCTCAGACTCACTGGAAGCACTCAAAACCTCCTTGGGGGTATCATGTGCACAAGTGTCCTCATCTTCGTGGGACAAGGTGGGTGTGCTATCGTGATAGGCTTTAAAGGCAATACATTTTCCTTGTTAAGACTTATCCTCGAATCATTCACATCTTCCTCACCATCACTCAGGGTCGCTGGCATAGCAACTTTCTTGCCCTCTCTCCTAAGTCTAGTAGGACACTCAAACGACTTATGCCCTCTCCCCTCACACTCAAAGAATTTTAAATTTTCAAACTTTTCTTCACCCTCTTTCTCTTTCTCACCGCTTTCTTTGGCCTTGTCTCTCTTTTTATTTTTCTCCGAAAATTTTTTATTGGAAGAATTTTGTTTAAAAAATTGGAGAAATTTTTTAAAACTCTTTGCAAGGAGGGCCATGTCGCCCTCAAACTCAGACTCACAAAAACTCACTATCTTTTTCTTATCTTGGGATTTAAGCGCTATCCCTCTATCCTTAGGTTTGAAAGTGTTGGGGAGCATGTCAATTTCGTACATTTGTATCTCTCCTACCAACTCTTCTAATTTCAGAGGATTCAAATTTCCTAAGGTATTCAAAACAGTTACTTTAGGGATAAAACATTTTGGCAGCGATCTTAAAATCTTTTTAACCACTCATGCATCAAGAATCGACTCATCAAGCTTAAAACTAGTGTTGACAATGTCGGACAAGCGTGCATAAAAGTCGTCAAAACACTCAGTCTCTAGCATAGTGATGGTCTTAAATTGAGTGGTCAAATTTTGAATTTTAGACTTTTTGACCGCGTTAGTGCCTTCGTGGGTGAGTTGCAAAACATCCCACGCTTCTTTAGACGTGGTTCATGTCATAATACGTCGGAACTCGTCAAGGGTGACGTGTCCGAAAATTGCACTAAGCCCACGTGAATTGTAAGTGATCCACGTAAACTCTTCCTCAGTCCAGTCTGACACAAATTTTAAATTCGTGACATTATTTACGATGACAGTGAGAGGATTCCAACCCCTTTCACAAATTAACCAAACTCTCTCATCGATTGCTTTTAAATGGGATTTCATTCGGGCTTTCCAGTAAGCATAATTAGACCTGTCAAAAATTGGCAACCGACTATATAAGTTTTCGTTTGGAAACATTGTGATAAATTTTCAAAAATTAGAGTTTTTAAAAAAAACAATTAATATCACACAATTTTTTGCGAAAAAATAGGAATTTGCGATAAATTAGCGTAACCTTCTTTGATACCAATTTGAGAATACCCTACATGTGATAAAGATTCAAATAGTTGCACAAATTCCAATCACAAACATATTTAATTAAATAGAGTCAATTTATGAATCAAATCAATACATCCTTTAAACTCAAATAGCTATGTGCGTGCAAGTTTCAAACCAACATAAGTAAAATATGTGACACAAAGTTTAGGAAAAATTCCCTCAGGGCAAAACCTTTTATTTCTAGAACTTTGACAAGTTCACAAGACCATTGACTTACATACAACTTCCCTCAAGTGTAACGCACGGTTTCTTCATTAAACCTTCAAAGTGTCAGCTAGAAATCAGCAATGATTCACACGCAGTTATACCACAATGGACACGCAGTCTTCAACAAAGAATCAACACGCAAAAGATCCTTAATAACATGCGGTCATAAACTTCGTAGTGAATCACTCCACAATAGCACGCAACTCTCGGTTGTAGCGAACAATAACAAACTATACTTTTGGGTTCCACAAAAATAACTCACACAAAGTACTTAGGATTTTGTGAATTGTAAAACAAAATTCCTCAAAGTGTTGGAGAATAGAAAAACGTATTATGTCAAAACCCAATTTTTCTCCACACGAAAATCAGAAGCCTGACATCCTTATTTATGTTAAAGATCAAGGTGGTGACGTGTCAAGGCAAAACACCTTGTCGTTCGAATGATAGACGACGTCGTTTGAGAGACACTCCACCTCGTTCGAATGAGATGTGACATCATTTGAACAACAGTCACTGATCCCCTTAAAAAAGACTTTTAAAGTTTTAAATAACTTGGAATCCTCAAACCTTACAACTGTTCACGGGATTAGGAGATATTTATCCAAAACATTTATGATTTTGAAAAATTAAAAACCATTTAAAAAATCATTTAAACTTTTATAAAAATATCCCAACACTTTTAATGTAAAATGTAAATGTAAATTAAATGCATTTTACCAAGTTCATCCTTGTTGGGCTTGAATGTTAAAGCCTTCTTGAAATTCAGATTCGTCTTGTGTAGATGTAATCTTCTCAATCCTTTGATGACTTGAAAATAACTTGTAGCGATATTTGATATACTAATTATGACGGACAATGTCCTTAAAGGGGCAATCACATCCCCCCAACTTTAGCAACTTTCTCCCATCTCCCTTATCCCGGGCTCGCAGCAATTTCGACTCGCTCCTGACTGTGGATTGAGGACCCAAAAAGTGTAACAAGAACCTGGTCATAAGAGGGAATGGGGACTAACGGAGCAACAGTTTCAGGTAAAGATGCATGCGAAGCACAAGGGAGAGCAAGTTAGAATAGCAAGACAAAAGTACATAGAGCTTAGAACAATAAGAGGAAAATATTACCATGGATGGCGGGATAACAGGAACGAAGGACTTATATACAGATTCACTAATACTTGCACCAGGACCACCTGCACCAAGACCAGCCTGCTTTCACAAAAAAATAGGGTCAGGAGAATAACCACTACTAGATTCAGTTGAAGTATCAGAAATAACTGCACCTAGGGGGAAGTGTGAGGTTACCTGTGAAGCTGTAGGGGAAGCTATCTCTTTCGGTGCAATTTCCTTCGAAGAAGGTAAAACTTCGATTGAATTTTCCAACAGATGGCCTTCTTCAACATCATCATGTGAACTACCTTGCGCACCAACCTAAAAAAGAAAAAAAAAGAAGAGTTGGAATAAATAGGAGTCATTATTATAAGGCAAAAGTACAAGAAGTTAAAGGCTTAAAAGGAGAATAGCAAACATACCTCTTCTTCTCCTAAGACATCCTCCAAAACCTCATAATCTCAAGGAGGTGAAGAGGGCTTAGAAGGAGAAACCTTTATTCTCAACCCGCATTTACGAATTGGGATAGACTCTTACTCTTCTTCTTCTTCTTCTTCTTCTTCTTCTTCTTCTTATTATTATTATTATTATTATTATTATTATTATTATTATTATTATTATTATTATTATTATTATTATTATTATTATTATTATTATTATTATTATTATTATTATTATTATTATTATTATTATTATTATTATTATTATTATTATTATTATTATTATTATTATTATTATTATTATTATTATTATTATTACATTCTTCTTCCTACTATCCCTCATCATCACCATCATCATCATCAATATCATCACCACCTTCACCAACAGATACATACCTTTCAGGCTTCTCTTCTTCACTTACCTCGCCTGATTCCTCCAACACAAGTTTTACCAGACTAACCAACTTTCACTTCTTGCTACCTTCAACAGCTGGGGGAACATAGGAAAACCCACGAGAGTCCATCTGGGCTGACATAAAAGACATATCCTCCTCAGTAAAATTCTACCAAGTCTTCCTAATTTAGTCAAACATCACGGTGACTTATTGGGTAATCTTGGGATCAGGAGTTTGGATTGGAGATACTTGATGGGTAATTTTAGTTTTCTTTATCGGGGCTTTCATAGTGGCCCTCATATCCACTCCAGTTGAAGCAGCACGAGAAGTGTCACCCTCCCCCCCCCCCCTCATCAGGCATGGAAGAACTAGGGGCAATGGCAACTGCCTTGACAATAATAAAAGGTTGAGCATCTTTCTTCCGATTCATTATTGCTTGATCTATGGGGGAAAATGGTGCATCTCAAAGGGAACATAACTATTGGTAGTACTCAGAGGAAACATTGAGTTGAAGGTAGTACAATTTCTCAAATCTAACTCTGTGGGCTCCTTAAGAAGATTACTTTGGAAACGGACAAGATGGTTCTGCCAGAACACTACAAAGTACATCGTTGACCTACCTCCTCGACCATCCTTACTTGGGATTATGGGGTTGGCGGGTTAATTCGCACAAAGGTTAACAACAGTTGAGGTAAGGAAATTATTGCACGCAAAGGAGAAATTGGTGGGTTTTTCTTAAATGAAATGGATCAACATAGGGTTTCCTTGATCATAGACAAAATGCATGGCTACGTGATGTGGGATGTAGACGTGGTAAAAAGAATACCATTCCGTGTAATAAGGAAAATAATAAGGGATCAACAATAGGGGAACTTCATTGGAGGGGAAATTGCTAGCCAGTGCCTCATCAATGAGGACGATGGGATGCTCCTCCTTTGCAAATAAGTGATTTGAAAAAAATTGGTCCACCCCAACATAGGGGCGAGGTGCGAACCTTTAGTCTCTATCAATCAAAGATATAAAAGGTTCCTTGCAACTCTTGTGGTTCCAACAACAAATTTGTGGGATTCTGATGGGCTGAGAATTGGGGTAGCTACCGACCGCTGCATAGTCTAGATAATGGGAATATAGGAAAGATGTCAACAGTACGTGGTTCGCATAGTTGGAGACATCAAACCTGTCGATGGTCCTGGCCGAGTTTACTGCTACTCAATCCAACCAAGTGTATAACTAACCAAGTGTAATAGCTATGAGATAAGTTTCATGCCATTGGCCTTGCGAATGACTATATTAATCAAGTCCTTTATTAGGCAATCGTGGGGCTTTCCCGGGAGGAAGATCTTTGATAGCATCACCCAGATATAGCCAGAAAGCTCGATCTGAGAATCATACCCTTTTTCAGCCAAGGGTTGATCGAATACCTACTTCCCGCAGGGTTTTCTTTCACTGCCTCATGCGCCTTGATCACTGCCTTATCCTCAATGAAATAAAGTACCTAATTACCTTTGAATAAGTACACTTGTTGTACGTCACCATACAGTATTTCATAACTGCCTCCAACTCAGCCCTTAATGCCCTCTCCTTTCTACAAATAACTTCCTCAAAGAACGTGTCAAAATCTACCGCCTCCAACCCCTACAGCTCATAAACATCTTCAAAGGCCCCAAGAGGTCACAAAGGTGTGTGACCTATGACAACATCGGGACACGAGTAACTGGAGGGAGGTATTGTTCTTTACAAGGGTGACATCACCCAGCCAATCGGTACACGATAAACCAATCAGAGCAAGTTGTACAGAGTATTTGGAATGTATATGGTTGGTCCAAGTACCTAAACCTTCATAAGAACAAGAGGAGGCCTCAAATTCCACCTTTGAGAATGGTAAATCATCACGTTCAATATGGAATTTAGTGATAGTGTAAATAGGGATGTAGGAAAATCCCTGAGCATCGTCGCCTTCCTCCATCAGTAACTTCGGGTTTTCCACCTACTCTAGTTCTCCATGGAAATTTTCAGTAGTTGTCCAAAAGAGATCGAGTTCCCCAAAGTATGGGGCACAACGATAACACGCGCACTGGTTCTAGCATGCCCGAGTCTTGAGGGAAGCATCCCTAGCAGATTGGGTCCTCTTTACAATGGGTGCCATGAAAGAAGTTTATAAGGAGAAAGAAAGAGAGTAAGTTAAAAGAAGGGAAGCTAAAGGGAAATATAAAAGTCTTCTCTCACAGGCTCACTTTAAAAATGAAAACCCAAGGGTGGAAATGTGGGATGAAGGTATACCCATTTTTATAGGGGCAACACAAGTCCCAACAGGCGATAAAAGGCGACGCTTGGAGAAGCGCAATAATGATCGAATCAACTTACGTTACCAACACACATGAATAACGATGAAATTCAAGAGTTGCAATGATGGTATTTCAGGAAGCGACGCGTGAATGATGTCGCATAAGGAACACGCACTTACCTTGACGTCGCCACGTGTTACACACGAAAGCACAAACGACATCCTCATTAAATGAGACATGCTTGGAGTCTTTTCAATCTTGGGGGGGGATAAAGCTCTTTGGGGGAAACTTAAATAAACCCATTCACGTCCCCCAAGGTATCTTTCACATGCAATCATAAAGCCCCACTAAAAGAAAAAGATGTTACTAGAAATATTAGAAGATATTTAAAGTAGAGGAGGCCGTCTGAAAGACAGATCAAGATATATCTCCTTCATTACTAACAACTTGTCATTTCTTATAAATTAAGTTCCCAGGGATATTAAATACCTCTGTTCTAAAAGGCCCGCCTAGGCTCCGCCTAGGCTTGAGGCTTGAGATAAATGCATCGCCTACGCCTTATTACGCCTTATTATTGGTAAAAGCCTTAAGGCACACTTTAAAAAAAAAAAGATTAGTAGACAAATATTGGTTATGAAGCATGAATATGAGAAAGATGGCTACCAAACATATGGATATATTTTCAAAATTCAAGGTATGTACTATTTTATTATATTACTAGCCTTGGAATAATTAAAATAATAAAAAAAGGAAAAACGCCTTTTGACGCCTAGGCTCCTAAGGCTTGAGGCTTGACCTCTACGCCTCGACCACGCCTCGCGCCTTTTAGAACCTTGAATACTTGTTATAGGATAAGATTGAAGACCAATAAAGGGTTTTATACAGATATTTCTTCATGAAATAAACATATATCTCTACGAAGGGGAAAATATAGTGGGAGTCCCCACCAAAGAATGATTAAATTAGTTAATCCATTATTTGACAGACAAAGGAGGAAGGTAAATATCGTCCGAGTGAGTTCTCTCGAAGGACCTACCTCGAAGATTCTCCACAGACGTGACTCGAAGGATCTCTATCAAAGAACCTCTCTCGAAGACTCTCCATAGACATGGGTCGAAGAATCCTACTCGTAGATCAAATTCACTTGAATGACAATAGCTCTTAATAAGAAAAATAATAAATTGTATCATGTACTTTATCTTATGTTATATGTTGAGCAAGGTTGTTTGGTACCTGCGAATGACCATAGAGGAAGGGCATGGGAGGGCTAACATGCCCTATTGAACAACCTCCTCCTGGGAACCTCGTAGGTCAATGGTTTGGAGGATTAGGATCAAGGAAGCGTTGAGAATATAGTTGCCATCCCTCTTTGCACACTTAGGCCAAACTTCATCTAGTATATGCGGTTGCTCAAGCCACCTACAATCGAGCTACCATAACTTCCACTCATTCAAGAGACCCTCCTCAAGGTACCTCAATCTTGCAACCTTCTCTTAAATATAGTTATGTACCAATAGATAGAAAGATAAACACTCGAGCGACCTATCAACCGAGCAACCTCAAACTAAACACCATCTCGTTTGACCGATATGACCACACAACTAGTAGAGTCACTGTTTAACCACTTTCTGACGTCATTATGACTGGAATTTAGGGACTTAAAATTACAGTATCAAGTGGGTTTATCCTTAGGATGGAAGACCTAGTCTACTAAATTCGACCTCTCAGCCGTTCTGAGATAAGCCCCTAAACTGCCACATCGCGTTCCTCATTAAATGCCCACCTTGCCTCCAAATGGTAAAGCAATTTCCCGCCAAATTATGAGATCCCATGCATTTAATGCAATATCTCCCACATTAATGAGGGAGGTACTTGTGCATTTAATCCGTTTAATCACATTGAATACCAGCAAGGTTACTCAAGTAACCTTACTTTTCGTATAAAGAGACCAATTAAATAGTTTACAGAGGACATCTTTTCTGCACCTAGAATTGTTGCCCAACTTTTCTTCATACACGAGATCTCTCATGAGGACATTACTCCCACAACCATTTAATATCCATATCATTGAGCATTAACTGAGCTTGAAGTTACTGCCTTGCCTTTATTGGGCCCAGAGTGCTTGCTCTTTCTCCTTCCGACCAGGCTGCCTGCTAGTCCCCTCTATTTATTATACTTTTTGCGTGTTTATGGTGAATTTACATCACTTAATATAGGTCCTAATATTGAATATCATTTCCTGTTATTCACCTGTGTTCATTGTCATTATTTAATATTGTACGGAGTGTTAATCCCGATCTTGATACGGGGTTATGCCTCACTTGATACTAACTGTATTCCAAGAACCCACATCTTACAGTTTTGTATTCGAATAGCCAACATGGGAGATTTATAAGAGAAAGTTTTCTGATATAACTCATAGTTTAGGCTTTTATCTAGTTTAGGCTATTTTGGTGTATCCCGTTACAAACTGTCACATCCATCATGGAAAATCGACTCCAACATTCAAGACATCCATACATCCCACAAAGGTATTAATCAATTGGTGTTTAAAATAATTCATAAGATTTATTTGGGATGTTTATTTTTGATTTGAAATCGAGGTTGGATTTATTATTTAATTTTTTTTAACTTTTTTCAAATAAGATCAACATCTTGTTTGAATGAATTTGGCTTGTCATTAGAAAGGTCATTTAATCTTATATCGAACGAACATCCAACAAGGGCCTTCTGTTTGAATTCGTTTGAAGCTCGTTAGAAGATGATTAAAATGAGATTGGAGTCTCGTTCGAACGACTCTGTTGTCGTTCAAATGAAATGCCTTTTTGTTCAAATGAGGTTCAATTTTATTCAAATGAGCCCCCGCCTCGAATTTTCTACATGGCCTATAAATATCAGTTTCGTTTCCAAATTTCATGGAACTTTTACCAAAATTATATCTACATATCAGTTCAAAAAAATTTCAATATTTTTGTTTACACAACATCTTTTGATTCACAATCACATCCCCAAATATCTTTTGTGAATCGATTTTGAATCTTAGTTGAGTTATACTCATTATGGAGAGATCATCTCTACGATTAACTTATGAACCCAAATGGATCATAACTGAAGACTGAAGGCTGAAGGATGATCAGTGGATACCGAGGTTGGTCGAACTCTATAGAACTAGCAAAAAAAGCAGTGGAGCTCTAGGGTGGCTTAATGGAAGATATGAGCCAATAGAGAGCCAGGCAAAGATTGGGGTATGCGATCTTTGTTTTTATTTTATGAAAAAGGGAATGTTTTTGGTACATACATTTTTTCCTTTTTTTTAAAAAAAATGGATAAATTTTTTTGGTATTTTTGAAAAAGGGAAAAAGGAAAATCCTCAACATAATTATTATTATTAGGTTCCACTTCTATTATGTTCCGCCTAGGGTGAAAGTGAAATATCAGACAAGATTCGATTCTGGGGAAAAGATTGGGTACGCGATGAGAGACATGGTTTGACTTGTTTCCAGACTCACAGACAGGGTCCTGTTTTAAAAACGAACAAAATAGTACAAAAATTCGGGTGGTAAGACTAGCCGAAATTTTGGAAGAGTTTTGCGTTAAAACCAGTAGGCTAGGTATAAGTTTCCTAGGGCACACACCTATATAAGGTTAATGTATTGGTGGGTTAGTGGAAAGGTTCCCACCTTTGGCACGACTTCCACGATATACCTCTTGCCTATAAGGGCAATAATTCATCGGTATGTGTGGAAAAGCCATTTGACATACGTGAGTGTATATAAATTGCCTCATGACATATCTCGTGGATACTATGCGTGTGAGAGTGAATTCGATATACTCTACGTACATGAATGAGTTCCCTACTATATACATCCCATCATGAGTTCGGTCAATCGGTACGGTGCGAGGGGAATAGTTCGATATACGTCGAAGGTACTACGCCAATGGAAGGTGGGAATTATATTGCTTAGGCTAGCTGCACCCCGCAATACCGACCCCCATCACGACGTGACTCTTGGTATGGGATAAAATTTTAGTCAATATTGTAATGCTCAAGTGATGTAGTGTGCAAAAATGCATAAGTCTTAATTAGTATTTTATGGAGAGTTTTATGTATGATGAGCATAAGAAACACTACTACTATTGGGGAGAGCATCATAATATACAAGTAGCATGGGGAGTAAAACTAGATAATATGTACATAAAACATGGAGCCTATACAAAGCATGATGGCATATACAAAGTGTGAGGCATATGAATATACATAAATGAGTGGGAAATAAGTGCAAAGTGAGGGTGATATGTGACTATGTGTGAGTGAAGAAAATATGTTAATATATTAAAGTGGGAATGTGGAAGTGTGTACTAGTGTGGCTAAGCATGGATATCTACAAGTGATGTGTGAAATATTGGAGCAACATATGGCTATGTACAAGTGAGAAGAATGTGAGAGTGTGTGCTAGTGTGACTAAGCACGGATATCTACAAGTGATGTAGATCATGTACGAGTGAGAGTGTGTGCTAGTGAGAATAAGAATGGATATCCAGAAGGAATGTGAATCTTTTGCAAGTTTGAGTAAGTGAAGTAAATGAAAGAGTTGGCGCTTGCGTTCAATTAAGAAATAATATAATAACTGCCATTTTTAACCCAAATTAACCCTAAGCATGCAACTAGGTGTAATTGAAACAATATGAAGTCATACACAAGTTATTCAACACACAAAGTTAAGGAAAAATCCCCCACAGGGGCAAAACCACTTGTATATCACTATAATTTGTAAGAGAAACGGCTTACAATCGGATTACACTGAAATACAAGATTTTTGACTAAGAATTACCCTCGGATATCGGATTCTGTAGTCGCGGCTGGAATATCCCTTTCCAGTAGGGTTGCGGCTGGAATTATCCCTTTCCAGTAGGGCTGCAATGAAGAGGAAGAAGCGGTCCACTTCACAAGGGTTGAACAACAGTAATGGTGTTCTTGGGTTACCAAACTTTATTCACAAAGATATGGAAGATGTGTGAATCTAAAAACCTAGAATCATAGGACTCAATAGGTGAAGACTTTAGGGTTGATATGCTCTGAAAATCGTGTGAAAGTCTTGAGAAAACCAACTGCTGATCGTGGTTTAAATAAGGGATCGAAACCCTACAAAATCTGCTGCACGATCTGGCAGTGTTTATCCTCGTCGGATCGGTCCGGTCGATTAGGCGGATCGGTCCTGTTAAGTCGGATCGGTTCTTTTTCTGAAACCAGATCGGTCTGGTTGGCATCAGATCGGTCCGGAACTTTTGCCTTCATCGGTTCGCTATGGATCCGGGGTGTACTGGTCTCAGCTCAGCAGGCGGATCGGTCCGGTCCCTTTAGCCGGATCGGTCCGGTGAACCGGATCGGTTCTTTTATCTTATCCGGATCGGTTCGGTACTCAGAGATCAGATTCCTTCTTCTTTTGATCTTCGGATTTTGTTGATGACGATGTGATCTTTTCAACTAACATTCTTGTAACGGCGTATGACATATCATATACAAAAGGATGGACAAATTGTCCTTACAAATCTCCCCCTATGTCTATGCCGGAACAAACATAAAAAAATACGAATTATCAAGTATGAAATTTCCTATACAAATCTACCTTTCCATGAACCCAAAACTGAAAGAGTACAAGTGAATAAGACTGCATCGTTTGTTCTTCAATTCTTCAGGAATCTTCACGCTTTTCTCATCAGGGTGTGTATCATGGGATTATCAAGGATGTACCTACACACATGAGATAAAGCAAATACCAAGTGACGTATCGAGTTTGAAATGAGATAAACATAAGCATATATACCAGATTTATACTCCCCCATAATCAGATAATTCATTCTCCCCCTTTTTATGATGTCCCCAAATAGACAAAGGAGAGAAATAAATCAAGCAATCAAGAACCGGGGTGACACAAGGTATAAAATCACACCATGAATGAACATAAAACAACCAAGTTGGTGATAACGTTAATGAATGGGTGTGATCAGAATTCGATAGGAAAATCAAAGCATACAAACATGACATATGTGCACGATGAATATTGGATATTCCTAACGAATGAACTCAAATGCTTCCTTTGGTGTAAGAGATTGACAGTATAAGATATTGACTCAATCAAATCAACAAATCAAAGCTCAAAGTGATTTCTACATCAATAACGTCCAAAATGATTTTTATGCTTTTTCAGGACTTTCAAGGAAGTGCAAACCCGTTTTTCAATCTCCAACCAAACTCCCTCAGATTTATATTTTTAATAGAGGTATACTAAATTCTCAAACTTTGGAGAATTGATGGTGAAACCTAAATGGCCCATATTTGGCATGCATTGCTTTTTATTGCCTTTCAATTTTTTTCGGGCTCTTTAAACCTCTTAGGACCTCGGATATTAACATTCCTCCATTTTTAGGTCCTTTTAACGGTGGCTTTTGCGCAAAGGATAAGAATCAACTTTCGCAGCCCCTCCCCGTTAAGAAAAAAATACACACAGTCTCACCAAAACGGTTTTTACATGCAATCCAATCTTGTCAAGTTTTATCGCATATTGTACATTGTATAGACAAAATTGAGATAGAAACACTCAAGCCAATATGTGATAGACAAGTGCAATATTCAAATAAAGCCGTGCATGTGTGCATTAAAGGATATAGGAGTCAAACATGTAGGAAGATATCATTAATTACATCTCAAGGACTCCAATCAATGTTAAGCACATGGATGAAATGATGTAGCGTCTCAAATCTCTATCAAACAGTCACATGGATATATGAAATGAAGTTGTGACTTGGCTATCTTAAATGCTCATCCATAAAAAGGCAAATCTCCTTTTTGAATTTTTTTTTTTTAAAATTTATCAAAATAAAATCTTTTTGTGCTTTGCTCAAAATTTTTCAAAAAAGAAAATCTTTTTGTATTTTTCTAAGAATAATAAAAAAATACATAAAAGCTGTACAACAAAGAATAGTACATATAAACAGACTAGCAATAGGAAGCATATGATATGATCATGAAGAAGCATCCTATTCTAGACATAGACCAACCCCTCAGTCAACTGTGCAGATCCCCAAAGACTTCCTAAGACTCTCAAATCTAAGGGCATCTAAAGGTTTGGTGAAAATATCGGCTAACTGACGGTCGGTAGGAACAAAACTCAGGGTTACGACCTTCTCCTCAACTAACTGACGTATAAAGTGCTCGCGTAACCTGATGTGCTTTGTGCGCGAATGCTGGACAGGATTGCGGGATATGTGTATCGCGCTCGTGTTATCACAGGAAATGAACATGGTGTCCTATGAAATCCCATAATCCTCCAGCATTTGCTTCATCCACAAGAGTTGTGTGCAACAACTCCCGGCGGCTATGTACTCAGCCTCCGCAGTGGACAAAGAGATGGAATTTTGCTTCTTGCTCAGCCAGGAGACAAGAGCAGAACCAAAATAAAAACACCCACCAGAAGTGCTCCTACATCCATCTACATCCCCAGCCCAATCGGCATCCGAGTAGGCGGACAGACGATCATCGGTATCAAAGGAACACCAAATCCCGTATGAGAGAGTCCCACTTACGTATTTAATAATACGTTTTAGAGCAAGTAAATGTGACTCTTTTGGGGATGCCTGATAACGCGCACAGACTCCAACACTAAAGGCGATGTCGGGACGACTGGCAGTCAAGTAGAGGAGACTACCTATCATACTCCGATATAAGGTTTGCTCTACGTCCTTGCCTGAAGTGTCCTTACTAAGCTTGGTAGTGGTACTCATAGGTGTACGTGCATGCTTAGCGGAGTCTAAACCAAATTTCTTCACTAGGTCTCTAGCATACTTGGATTGGGAGATGAACATCCCATCCTCTAGCTGACGAACCTGGAGACCAAGGAAGAATGTAAGCTCACCAACCATGCTCATCTCAAACTCACTTTTCATCTCCTCCTCAAAGTGGTGAGCATGCTGGGATCAAGTGGATCCAAAGACTATGTCGTCCACATAGACCTGGGCAACCAAAATAGCACCGTCAACTCTCCTGATGAACAACGTCATATCTACTCCCCCTCTCTTGAAGCCATGAGCTAAGAGATAGGAAGTAAGCCTCTCGTACAAAGCACGGGGTGCTTGCTTCAAACCATACAAGGCTTTCCTTAGATAGTAAACGTGCTCAGGGTGATGAGGGTCTTCAAACCCTTTTGGTTGTTCCACATAAACCGCTTCCTGTAGAATGCCATTCAGAAAGGCACTCTTGACATCCATCTGATATACTTTGAAGTGCAGATGACATGCGATGGCGAGTAGTAAGCGGACGGACTCAAGCCTCGCAACAGGAGAAAATGTCTCCCCAAAGTCTACACCCTCTATCTGTGTGTAGCCTTGAGCGACCAACCTAGCCTTATTTCTGATTATGGTACCATTTTCATCCATTTTGTTCTTGAAAATCCACCGGGTACCAATAACATTAGTATTACTAGGTCGGGGGACAAGTTCCCAGACATTGTTCTTCTTAAACTGAAGCAACTCATCCTGCATAGCAGATATCCAGTGTTCATCTTTGAGTGCTTCTTTGTGGTTCTTGGGCTCGACTTTGGACGTGTAGCAATGATGACTAACAATGTTCTCTAGTTGAGCACGAGTCTTGACCCCTAGAGTGGGATCGCCAATAATGGCTGAAGGATCATGACTCTTGCGAACCCAAGCAGGTGTGTCCCCTAACACAGGAATAGGGTCCACAGAGTGTGGGAGAGGAACAGGAACATCACTGTCAGAACAATCCTCATCCTCACACTGAAGGTTGGGATCAATAACCGTCGGAGGTTCGTCATCTTGCACGGTGACGTTTATTGATTCCATGACCTTAGAGCTTTTCAGGTTAAAAACCCGGTACGCTCTACTGTTCGATGAATATCCTAGAAATATTCCCTCGTCGCTCTGGGAGTCGAACTTTCCTAATTGCTCTCTATCCCGTAGGATGTAGCATTTACTCCCAAAAACACGGAAATATGCCAGGTTGGGCTTCTTGCCAGTCCACAACTCATATGGAGTCTGAAGTGTGTGTGGACGCAGATACACCCTATTCACCGTGTGGCATGCAGTAGACACTGCCTCTGCCCAAAATCTCCTAGTAACTTTACGACCTAGAAGCATAGATCTAGCCATCTCTTGGATCGTTCTATTCTTTCTCTCAACAATCCCATTTTGCTGAGGAGTTCTCACAGCAGAAAAGTCATGTTTGATCCCAAGGCTATCACAGTACAGATCCACCTTTGATTCCTTAAATTCAGTGTCGTTGTCACTACGTATTCTGTTAATAGTGACCCCATGTTGATTTTGCAGGACACGGCACTTGGTCGTTAGGAATTCAACAGCATCTGATTTCTCTCTTAGAAAACCGACAATAGAGTATCTAGAGAAATCGTCCACCATCACGAGAATGTATCTCTTACCACCTAGACTCTCCGTGCGAGTAGGACCCATAAGATCCATGTGAATCAACTCAAGAGCACGTGAGGTGGTAATGGAATTCAACTTCCTATGTGGATTACGGATTTGCTTTCCTAACTGACAGGGTCCACAGATCGTGGAAGTTGGCTTTCCAAGTGATGGTAAGCCACGTACTAGGTCCTTTTTGACTAATCGAGATAAGTCTCTAACGTTCATGTGACCTAGACGTTGGTGCCACAGATCCATAGGAGTGATCGTGGCGCTGTTGCAGACTAGTGAGGATGTGGGCTCAGTCCCATAGCAGTTATCCTCAGTCCTCACCCCTTGCACTAAAAGTTTACCGGCTTGATTATAGACCTTACAAGCTTTCCGGTCAAACTTCACTGCAAAGTCATCGTCGCACAGCTGGCTGATGCTAATAAGGTTTGCTTTCAAACCTTTGACGTACAGTACGTTCTCTAGCTTTGGAAATCCTGGTAACTCTACTGTACCTCGTCCAACTATGCTAGATTTGCTACCATCTCCAAAGGTGACTCTCCCATCATTATAATCCTCAAGATGGGTAAAATATGAGGCATCACCTGTCATGTGTCTGGAGCAACCACTGTCAAAATACCACTGTGAGGTATTATGGGCTTTGAGAGCGACATGGACAACAAGGGCCTTTTTCTCTTTCTTAGGAACCCAAGAATAGGTACCTTTTTGTATTCCCTTGTTGTTGCTGATTTTAGCCGGAATGCGGGGCGCATTCATTGATGGTAAGGTCATCCGTCGGAATTCCTCCATCAAACTCTGAGATGTGGCGGCTAGAAACTCAACACGCTCTCTCAGACTGGCAAACTCATCAGTCTGATGTGGTGGAGCAAACGTACGTCGTGTCCGACCCAACTTATAGCAAACATCCCTAAGGTGTCCATTTCTTTTACAATGGGAGCAAAAGGGCACAGTATTAGGAGGACCTTGGTTTGCTTTTCTTGGTCGAACTCTCCTTCTTGGTTTTTTATGACATCCATAAGGAGTCGTAGTAAACTCAGGAATTGGTCCGGGTGCAATTTGGGACGTGGAGGCACCATCAAAACCTATTCCTTGCCTGTCACCAAAACCTAAAGCGGGACCGAGGAGCATCTTTCCTATCTTCCCAGATCTGTCATCGATTTGTACCTTGACTTTCCTAGCTCTCTCAAGGTCATGAGTAAGCTGAG
Source organism: Sambucus nigra (assembly GCA_949130495.1). Taxonomy (NCBI): domain Eukaryota; kingdom Viridiplantae; phylum Streptophyta; class Magnoliopsida; order Dipsacales; family Adoxaceae; genus Sambucus; species Sambucus nigra. The sequence goes on from OX422209.1 coordinate 209,400,453, forward strand.
CAACAAGGGCTTCAAGTTTCTTTCGAGTCTCCAGGGAGGAATGGAGCTCACTCGTAAGACTAGCCACTTGTTTAGTCAAGTCCGCTTTCTCTTTCTCAAAACTGCTCTCTCTCTCTTTAAGCAAATTTTCTTTACTAACCCAGGCAGACTCTCTATCTCTCATGGCGGTGCAGGTGGAGGACTCTCTCTCTATCGTCTTTCCTAACTCTTCTTCTAACGCGGTGATCCTAAGAACTAACGCCTTGTTACGTTTTTTAGTTTTTAAGGACTCATCATATAACTCGGCGTAGGCGCGTTGAAGGCTACTCTCGTCCTCACTACCTTCCTCCTCTCCCTCACTTTCTTCTCTCTCGCTGTCGAGGTGTCCCTGTGAGGTAGTAATCTCATCGTCGTGAGATGCATTAGGAGTACTCACATGACTAGCCATGAACGCGGTGAAGTTACGCTCATGCGGTGACTCATCTCCCGAGTCCACCGTCTCGACCTCACTGTCGTCACTAAGGGTAGCATTTAGGACAGCTTTACCCTTTTCCCTATTCAGACGAGTGGCACACTCAAACGCTCTGTGTCCCTTACCGTCGCACTCAAAACACCTCTCACTGTCTTTAGGGGGTTCTTTGAAATCTTTCTTTTCAAACTTATTTTTCTGAAAATTCTTTTTATCTTTGAAATTCCCATTTTTCTTAAATTTCAGAATTTTCTTGAAGTTTTTAGCAAAAAGTGCCAAATCATCTAGGTCAAACTCACATTCAGAATCAGAAGTTTCTATCTTTCGAGACGACTCGACTCTCTTTCTTGCCGACCCCTCACTTTTTCTCTCTTGGGCTTTAAGGGAAATTCCCTTATCTTTTGGCTTGGCAGATTTAGGAAACATGTCTATTTCATAAGTTTGTAAATCTCCTACCAGTTCTTCCAATTTTAGAGTATTTAAATTACCCAAGGAATTCAGCACAGTGACTTTAGGTATAAAACGCTTAGGAAGGGAACGAAGAATCTTTTTAACAACCCTAGCATTTGGAATATGTTCACCAAGATTATAGCTAGTATTAACAATGTCAGAAAGCCTAGCATAAAATTCATCAAAACATTCATTTTCATGCATGGTGATTGTTTCAAATTGAGTTGTTAAATTTTGCAATTCTGACTCTTTAACAGCATTCGTTCCTTCATGGGTAAGTTGCAAAATATCCCATGCCTCTTTTGACGTGGTGCACGTCATTATGCGTTTGAACTCATCAGGAGTGACAGACCCAGAAATAGCACTTAGACCCTTAGAGTTAAAAGATGACCATTTAAATTCATCATCAGTCCAAGTGATGTCAGGTTTCAAGTTGGTCACATTATCAACAGTCACGGTTGGAGGAGTCCACCCTCGTTCAACCAAAATCCAGACACGTTCGTCAATGGCTTTTAAAGCCGACCTCATACGGGCTTTCCAATAGGCATAATTCGACCCGTCAAAAATAGGCATTTTATAATATGACTTCTCCATTCGAACACGCACTTTTCAAAAAACAATTTATTTCAAAAATTGATATCTTTTAGAAAAATTTTGCGGAAGTAAGGAATACGCAATAGATTGGCGTAACCGGCTCTGATACCAATTTGAAAGAGTTGGCGCTTGCGTTCAATTAAGAAATAATATAATAACTGCCATTTTTAACCCAAATTAACCCTAAGCATGCAACTAGGTGTAATTGAAACAATATGAAGTCATGCACAAGTTATTCAACACACAAAGTTAAGGAAAAATCCCCCACAGGGGCAAAACCACTTGTATATCACTATAATTTGTAAGAGAAACGGCTTACAATCGGATTACACTGAAATACAAGATTTTTGACTAAGAATTACCCTCGGGTATCGGATTCTGTAGTCGCGGCTGGAATATCCCTTTCCAGTAGGGTTGCGGCTGGAATTATCCCTTTCCAGTAGGGCTGCAATGAAGAGGAAGAAGCGGTCCACTTCACAAGGGTTGAACAACAGTAATGGTGTTCTTAGGTTACCAAACTTGATTCACAAAGATATGGAAGATGTGTGAATCTAAAAACCTAGAATCATAGGACTCAATAGGTGAAGACTTTAGGGTTGATATGCTCTGAAAATCGTGTGAAAGTCTTGAGAAAACCAACTGCTGATCGTGGTTTAAATAAGGGATCGAAACCCTACAAAATCTGCTGCACGATCTGGCAGTGTTTATCCTCGTCAGATCGGTCCGGTCGATTAGGCGGATCGGTCCGGTTAAGTCGGATCGGTTCTTTTTCTGAAACCGGATCGGTCTGGTTGGCATCGGATCGGTCCAGAACTTTTGCCTTCATCGGTTCGCTATGGATTCGGGGTGTACTGGTCTCAGCTCAGCAGGCGGATCGGTCCGGTCCCTTTAGCCGGATCGGTCCGATGAACCGGATCGGTTCTTTTATCTTATCCGGATCGGTCCGGTACTCAGAGATCAGATTCCTTCTTCTTTTGATCTTCGGATTTTGTTGATGACGATGTGATCTTTTCAACTAACATTCTTGTAACGGCGTATGACATATCATATACAAAAGGATGGACAAATTGTCCTTACAGTAAAACATGGTAACGATATATAAGTGTGAAGCATGTGATAGGGATATGGTATATATATGTGATGAGAAAAGAGTGTGGTGGAGAGAAGGATATAAACATCATGATATGAACAAGACATATATATAACTTGTAAGTATGACACTAAGAAGAATATACAAGTGAATGCATAAGTACGCATGTAAAAAAAATATAGAGAAAGGAGAGGAAACAAAACAAAACACATGTGAAATAGAGTCTAGTCCTCTATAAAATAAGTCCACATTGGAGTCACCATCGTGGCAATCTGGGGATTTCTCTAGTGCGAGATGGTGCCAAAAAGGAGAGAGAGAAAATGAGGAAATCTTTTCTCAGCATGTGTGGGGATTCGAGGATAGGAATCCTCTTTTCGCCACTCATGCAATCTTTGAGGGCTACCATGGATATAAATTGGTCATTGTAAAAGGGGAAGAAAATGTAGAAAATGGAGTCACCAACCTATTTTACTAAAAATAAACAAAAGAATGTAGTTATCCTCTAAATAACGACATCAAAAACAAACTAATGCATATTAAACCAAATGAATTGAGGGTTCGAGGACTAAGTTATAGAATGGGAAGGTCTTAGGAACCCATTCCTCCCTTTTGTCTCTCATGGGCTATAAGAATGTTCTCATTTTTCTCTTAGATGTGAATCATGTGTATAATGTATGTAATGTAAAAAATAGGTTAGAAAGAGAAATCATCCTACTCACATCATGGGAAGGACGGGGAGGAGTCATTCTAAGGAGTATACAAAAAAGGAGAATAATAAGAAAACATGATGTTAGTGACCACTGAATCACGATTCACTATATGAAGGTTAATGTGCATGTCGGGTGGAAACAATAATATGTAGGCGTGTACATATGCTCAATACTACTACATATGAGATGTAAACAAGGATACTATAATGAGTAAAATAGGACTCGAATCCCGATAATGACTAGGGATGCCTACGTAGCCATAATAGGCATCAAAGTGTACGTAGTTCGACATATCGCAAGGGTGGGGTGAATCCTATTAAATTATTTTGGAGAGATGTCCTCAAGTGTAAAAGTGTGGAGAAAGTGAGGAAATCATACTTTTAGAGTTTATAAGTAAACCCTCTTTTTTATTTATTTTTTATTTTATGAAAATATATTATGTGAATACTAGTAATAAAAAAGGATATTAGTTGATGTGAGATAATGGAGTAAGACTAAAAGATATAAAAAAAATTAAAGAGGATTAAATAAACCACGGTAATTAAATGAATTAGAAAATAGTGAGAGTAGACCTCCTAGAAGATTATTTGTACTGATGTTTGAAGGAAATCACGTTGATTTTATGGTGGTATAATGATGGTGAAGTAGGGGTGAGGTAAGTGAAATAATGTGGTATGAAAGTGAGGTAAGAAAGGTGAAAGGAATGTCATAATTTTGGATGTTTTGGGGTGATGGCACATTGATTTCGAGGAAGGAATGTTCTGTTACTGAAAAAAGGTTCCTTTGGGAATGAGGTCATGAATTCTTTAAATAGTAAAATTCAGGGTTCAGGAGGCTACTGATCGGCATAGGACCTATCGTGCCTATCAGTATACCCCTGGCTTGCTGGCGAAGTAAAGTACACCCCTGCCTTTAGGCAGGGGGTCTAGGTGCATATAGACAGTCCGAAAGGACTTTTCGGAACAACAAGCATCAAATGCAAATCTTAAGTCCAAATCGTGCAAGGATAGGATCGTAGGAAAGAAAATTCAGAGACCTATGAAAATCTATTGGGCCACTCCCGAGTTCAAGAGTTGACTAAAGTCAAACGGGGCTCGAAAGTGCCATATGGCCTCTAAATGAGGGGTTCTTGGAGTGAAAAACCAAGTACGCACGAATCGTGAGGATGATTCTTACACGATATGGAACATTGGAAAGGTAATTAATATCCCTATGAGAGTTTAGTGAGCTTCGCTCGAGACCAAAGTCAAGCGGGGCTCGAGAGCGCCCAGTGCCCACTAGATCAGGTTTTAGAGTAAAAAAGTGAGTATGCGCGAACCGTTAGACAGATTTATGCACAGTATGGACCGTTGGAACGGGGATTCAAAGAAATATAAAGGTGAAATGAGCTTCACTCGATTTGGATAGTTGACCAAATTCAAACGGGTCTCGGGATCACCTAGTGGCCATTAGATCAGGGTTTAGATTAAAAAGGTGAGTACGCACGAATCGTAAGGCCGATTTGCGCATGGTATGGACCTTTGAAAAGGATATTCAGATCCTTATGAGAGTAAAATGAGATTTTCTTAGGTTGGAGGGTTGACCAAAGTCAAACGGGGCTTAGGAGCGTGTAGTGGCCTCTAGATCAAGGTTTAGAGTAAAAAGGTAAGGGATAAGTGTTATGGACCTAAGGAGGTATCTAGACGGTAGTAGGATGGGGTGTCTACACCACCTTTGCAGTCTTAGATGTAGATATTAGCTAATATCTAAATTGAGTCTTTAATAAGAAATGACTAGGTCAAGACCAAAATCCCACTTTGGAATTTTATCCAACACCTTAGATGCACACAAAGAAAATACTGATACGTGCATTATTTTGTATGAATTATGCCCAAATCTAGACCTTGTTAGACCCATTGTATCATAAATAATGAGTTTTTAGAGTCGTTTTCATAAAAAAAATGCAAGTTTGAATAAAATTCGAGTTAAAAATGCAATTTTAATAACTCTGGGAGGTGAAATCATAATTATCAAACTTAATGGGCCTAAAAATAATTTTTAAATATTTATCTAGGCAAAATAAAGTTTTCTCTAAAATTTGGTTGAATTCTGAATTAAAACGAGCAATTAATGAATTTTGAGGGCTAAAATGCAAAGAGGGGTAATTTTATAAATTTTAAACATTTTTATTTTTTTTGTAAATTGTAAATTTTAAAGAGGGGGCTAAAATAATTTTAAATTTTAATTAATTATTTTTATTTTTTTGTATTTTTAGAGGTACCCCGGAAATTTGTACTACAAAAGAGTCGATGTGCAAAAATTGTCAGGATGAACGCGACACGACACGGTTGACACAACTGGACTAAATATTTTTTTATAAAATCGCTCGAGTGTCCGTTGAGATCGTGCCATAGCTTTTCGGAAAGGTCTTGACAAGACTCACAACTTTGAAGTTCGGACGGAAATGAGATTTTGAAGTTTTTGAGGTCAAAAGTGCGATTAAAGTTGGTGTTGTGAATAGTGACGAATTTGGAGATTATTATCCCCAACTTTTTTCAAGACTCCATGAGATAATTATCATCTCAAATACAACCAATCACGGAGAGTCCCATTTCATTCAAAAACCCTAAGCCAATAAATAAGATCCTTGGGTTCATTATTTTTGACCGAGAGTTGTAGAGAGAATTGTAGAGAGAGCTTTAAGTATAGTTTTTGGTTCCTTATTGAGGGTCAATAACTATTTTGTGAGAGAAATTTTTGTGAAGAATATTTGTGACACATTGATTGTAAGTTTGTTTATTTAATGAAATTAAGTATTCATTCTTGCAATTTTATTATGTCTACAATTATGCTAGCTTAATTTTCTCACTAGGACTAGGTGAAATTTATCATGTGTGATTAATATTGTGTGTGATTTAATTTCGTCTTTATTTCTCGATATGTGCTAAACGTTTTAAAAATTCGGTATTCATTTAAAAAGACACGAGATTGCGTTTTAAACTTTCGGCACTGTTTGAAAAAAAATATTTCTATATTTTAAGTATGAGTACTTTTTGATGGGTTATACTTTTATTAAATTGATTGATAGTCCATGCTTAAAGACTATATTTTGAAATTTAAAAGTGAATTTTTTTAAGGGAATGGGGATTTTAGGCGTCTAAATTTAGAGATGTTAAATTTTATTTTGGACTTTTAACGTGTTAGTTTTTCGAATTAAATACAACGAGATTCGGTTTAATTTGAGTTATAAAATCAAGAATGGCGAATTTAAATTATTGCACAGTATTAATTTAATGTGATAAATGGATCCAACCTCCTAGTTTTCACGCTACCTTGATTATATCTCTCGTACTCCTATTTCTTGTTTGTGTTGCTTAGTTTAATATTACATCTCATCTACAATCCAATTTAGTCTAGTTGGACAGTCACAATTATTTTTAAAGAAAAAAATTGATAAATCTCTGTGGGTTTGACCCGTACTTACACTCGCTATTCTGTAATAGCCCGTGCACTTGCGGTATTTTATAAAATTGACAACAAGTTTTTGGTGTCGTTGTCGGGGATTTGTTCGATTTTTTTTAAAAAAAAGTTGTGACTTTCGGACTTGTTTTTTTCACTTTTCGCATTTCTGTTAGAAAAAAATCATTAAAAAAATAGTTGAAATTTTTGGAAGAAAAAAAATCAGCAGCAATATTTCTATTCTTCTGGGTACAAAAAAATATGATTTAAGTTTTTTTAATAAATAGCACTTTTAGCACTAAGTTTATCCTAAAATACATAAAAAAATTGAAAAAACTTGAAAAATAAAATATTTTTTTTTCTGGAATTTTCCAGTTTCGTTTTTTTCAGTAGGTAGACCCTTAAAAAAAATTCAAAAATTCTTTTTTTTCCCAGTAGTATTTCTGTTTTTTTTATCAAGTAATAAAAAAAAATGGTTTCATAGGTGTGCTTCTTTTTTTTCTTGTTAAATACGCCACTAATGCGTGTGTCGTTTTTTTTTTGTTTGTTCTTCTCTTTTTGTTCATTTTTTTTTGTGTGTGTATGTGTCGCACTTTATGTTTGGTGTATTTTTTTTTTCAGGGGCATATTCAAAAAAAAAGAAAAAAAGAAAAGTGAAGAAAAATTCGGAAAAGTGTTCAACGGTGCCCGAACGCGAAGAAAAAATTGTGTAATCTTGCCACGAGCACAAAGAACTGTCGGGGACGACTGCAACGTAGGCGGCGTTTTCCTCCGATCGACGTCAACTTAAACTTCACCCTGGTATAAACAAGTGACCGTAAAAAGTCCACGTCGGATGTACGTTTTTTTGTGCTCCTACGTGATTTAATTTCGTATTTAATTTAGCACGTTGCATAAATTGACTTAAGGGCAAAACCTGTGTGAAAGATAAGGTGGGAATTTCATCACCTCTCCTTGGCCCGAAAATCACTAATTATCCAAGCATTTGCATATCCCGAGCTATCACATTTAATTTAAAATCAAGTAGACATTGGCCTTGGGATATCACATAGCTCATAGGAAACCTCTTAACGAGGATAGAGTTAAAAGCTACCCCAACACGAACTTATCAAATAAATTCCGTTTCACCTTGTCTAGGATTGGTGGTTTTTAATGTGTCTTCGTACCGACCACCTACCTAGAGGAAAAAACGGGTTTTGAGGCGATAACCGTAGTTGGTCGTCTTTTAAATTCTCCCTTGTCAAAGAATATGAGTTATCTAATTAGGGAGATTAATTCGGAGACCCTTGCTGTTGTCGATTAATCTCGAGAAAACTAGATTTTAAAATTGAAATTCCCCTCACCTAAATTAGATAATTCAATTTGCTATGTGTTAGCTAGGAATTACGTGGTTTGAGTCAAATATTTTTTTTCATCACATAAAAAATTTTTTTTAAAAAATTCGGGTGAGCTTTGTGTATGCGAAGTTGGTTTCGAGATCATACCGGTCGTTTGTCGAGTGTGGAGTCTAGCATTTCCAATACTTCGATTTTCACTGAAATGGGAGACGAGTTAGCCCCACATGCCCTTAAAGATTACCTTTATCCCACTAGGTCGAGTCAACCTTCGTGCATACGTCTACCCGATCACATTGCAAATAATTTCCTATTCCATCATGGAACAATCCAAATGTTGCATGTGTTTCGAGGTACCGACAATGAGGATCCCTACCTTCATATTCGGGAATTCGAGGATATATGTGGGACCATTAAGTATCAACAACTCACCAATGAGATTGTCAAACTTAAATTGTTTCCTTTCTCATTGAAAGACAAAGTTAAGAGTTGGTTTAAATCATTAACACCCGAATCTATCACCACTTAGAACCAAATGAGTGTCGCCTTCCTGTAAAAATTCTTTCCCAACCAAAAGACGGCGTCGATACGTCACGCCATCAACACATTTAGCCAAAAGGAGGGAGAAGCCTTGTGGATGTATTTAGAGAGATTCAAGGACTTGCTACTGCAATGTCCGCACCATGGGATTGAGATGGGACGCCAAGTTCAAATTTTGTATGAGGGGTTTGATTGTAATACTCGAACCATGCTCGAGTCATTATGTAATGGTGATTTTACCAAGAAAAGTTAGGTCGATGCGTGGTTATTCCTAGAAGCCGTAGCGAAAAAGTCCCAGCGATGGGCACCCAATAGAGAATCTAGGCCCACCACGTCCAATGAGGTTTTGCTCACCAAGTCGAACAAAGTTATGATTTAAATGCCAAAGTGGCCACATTAGCTCGACGTTTAGAAGCTTTGGAGACAAGCAAAGAGGCTAATCGAACCACATCTGCGGTCGTTCAACATGTAGGTTTCCCTATGTGTATACTTTGCGATGCATTCGACCACTTAGTAGAAAATTGTCCCACCCTTCCGGCCCACAAAACACTCACCGAGCAAGCCAATGCCCTTTACCAAAATAGGCCAAAGTATGACCCATATTCCAATGCGTACAATCCGAGGTGGCGAGACCACCCTAATTTTTCATGGTCCAAGGGTCAATACCAAGAAAGCGGAGGTCAATCTTCTGGTAATCCACCTCCGGGTTTCCAAAATAATGCCCCCGAATCATCGTATCCGTCTTCCCAAAAGATCCAAGCTTTAGAGGATACGATGAATTTGCTTGCTCAAAGTACCCTCCAATTCCAGCAAACCACTCAAAATGTCCTCCAATCCACCCAACAGAGCTTACATGCAAACGCTTAATTTATAGCCAAACTTGAGGTTCAAGTGAGTCAATTAGTGAACGCCTTGAGTGAGAGAAACAAGGGAACATTCCCGAGTCAACCTGAGCCCAATCCTAAAGGTAACTTACCTAAAGGTCAATATTTTGTGCAAGATAACGTCGGTTCATCACGAACCCAAGAGAATATCAAAGCAATCATCACGCTTAGGTCTGGTAAGGAGGTCGAAAAGAATGTCTCGCCACCCATCGAGAGTGAATCTGAGAAACTTAAGGAGAAGGAAGATTCACATGTGGACCCAACTTCCTCCCCACCCTTATCTTCCGAGCCATCTGTAGAGACCTATATTCCAAAAGCTCCATTTTCCCAACGATTGGTGCCCCAGAAGAAGAAGGCGCAAGTTGATAAGATGTTGGAAGTGTTCAAGCAAGTACAAATCAATATCCCACTACTTGACGTTATACAACAAGTCCCATCCTACGCCAAATTTTTGAAGGACCTTTGTACCTTCAAGAGAAACACCAACGTGCCTAAGAAAGCTTTTCTCGCCGCAAGCTAGCTCAATCATTTCCTATAGAACTCCCGTCAAGTACAAGGATCCTGGGACGTCTACAATCTCTATTAAGATAGGGAAGCCTCACTTCGAGAAATCTCTCTTAGACTTAGGATCTAGCGTGAACCTTCTGCCATATACCTTATATGAGAAACTAGGTTTGGGGGAGTTAACGCCCACTAAGATGGCTTTGTCCTTAACCGATCAATCCATTAAGATACCTAGAAGTGTTGTAGAGGATGCCTTGATTAAAGTGGATGATTTTATCTTTCCGGTAGACTTTGTGGTCTTAGACACGCAACACGTACTAAACTCATCCACACAAATCCCGATTATCCTCGGTCGACCTTTTTTGGCCACCTCCGATTCTGTCATTCGATGTCGTAGTGGGCAACTGAACCCGTTATTTGGAAACATGACCATAGATTATAATGTCTTTAATTTATAGAGGCCATCGTCTGATGATAGAGAGACTGAAGTTAAGTATGTTCAAGAAGTGAACAATGTCACTACCCACGGGATAGTGACACACCCGATCTACATGATTGGCCACCTGATCTGTCTCTAGATATGAGTCTTGAAGAATTTGAAAAAATAATTTGGTCCGGTTGATGAGGAGCTTACTATTGATGTTCAATCTTTATTGGACTCTTTTTGTCATTTAGAGAAGAGAGACCAGAACAATATGATAGATAAATTCCTTCTTTGTGAAAACAAGCCCGATCCTTTTGAGAGTATGCTAACGCGTGAGATTTTATCTATTAGTGACCAGATTGAGAAAATCATTCGAGCATTTCCACCTGGTGACGCATGTTTTGTCATACCCTATTATCCTTTTCCAATACGTCCACCTGTGTCATTTGAATATTTGGATGAGATTGCGGAAATGAGTAAAGTATCGTCCTATTTAGAGCCCGATTTATTTATTCTCGAGTTTGAGGGAAACCTAGGCTTAGCATGTCATTCAGAATTTCATTATGATAGTCTCTTCGAGACTGACCATCTATGTTATCAAGTGATTGCTCACCTCGATAATTTCACTCACCACATTCATTATGTGCCTTCATGTGTATACTTTGTCGATTGGGTTGACTCTCAATTTTTCAGACTTTTGATTTATGATGCGATGCATGTGAGATCGGTGGGAAATTAGTAACACAAGAGGAAATTCACGGGTAATATCGTCATTTTACTTCTGTACATTATTTAGTTTCTCCATTTTTTTAGTTTGATCATACATTGAGGACAATGTAAGATTTGGGTTTGTGGGTAAGGATGGTATTTTTGAAAATAAAAATAAAATTCAAAAAAAAGGAAAAAAAAAAAGATTTTCAATATAATTGTGTTTTGAAACGATTTCTTAATATAGAATTAATTCATGGATCTCTCAAATTATGAAATTTGTACGCCATACAATATGATCGAAAATGGATCTTGAGGCGAAAGTTAAAATGCTTAATGAATAAATGTGAAGATTTTAACCCGATGGGATTTTGTGCCATTCATCGTTTTTGAGAGACTTAAATCAATCCGAGTTAAAATAACTCAATATTTCCTTCAATGATAAATTCGTTGATGATCTCAAATTCTTTGTTTTGTTCGATTACTGAAAACAAAAAGTCAAAATGTGAATCTTAAGCACTAGAAGTCTAAGTGAGTCGTCTTGAGACACAAATCAAATTAACGAAACTTGAGAAATGAGATTAGGCCATCGTTTGAAAGTCCAAAATTAAGCCTAGAATCCAACTTTTTTACATTATTCTATTGTAAGCCCATTTGAGCCAAAAAGAAAATATGCCTTTTGTTGAAAACCTATTATCTTACCCAACTCCAACTGGGAGTTTAAAGCCCATAAAAAAAGCCATACCCGTTTTCTGAGAATACTAGGGTAAAATTACGGTAGGAAAAAGGCCAAAAGAAAAGAGGTTGCAAAAATAATGTGTGAAAAGAAAAGAAAAGAAAAAAAAAGAGTGAAAAAAAAATGTGAGTTTGAAAAGAAAAAGTGAAAGAAAAAGAAAAATGGAGGTTGGAAGAAATGTGCCTAAAAATCAAAATATCGAAAACCTCTATATTCTCAGAAATTTTGAACTCTAAAAATCATTCTTTCAATCCAAATCTGAGTCTACAATACAACCAAAGAAAGTCCTAATCGATCTCAAGAAAAATTATTTAAAGTGTGGAGAGAAGATGAATAGGATCTATGGTGTTACTCAATGTTTTCAAAAAGTAATCTATTTTCTATTCATGAAATCATATTCATCCATTATAAAAAATTCCATTTTTGATAATGTATTTGTGAAAATTGTTCATTTAAATTTTCTCTTTTATTCACATATACCGAGAGAAAATAATCTATTTTCGAGTTTTCGATTGAGAGTGCATTCCGTGAGATTTTGAAATCAAAATGAACTTTCGGATAAGAAAAGTAACGATCAAATCTTTTGAAATGGACGGTTATATTGGCTATGCACACGCACGCGATAAGTGGAGATTGAAAAGTGAAGTTCTACTATATTTATGAAGTTTGCATTCAAACTTGGTTATATTACTTTTGAATCTTTTCTATTGAGTCAAGTTTTTGAATTTTGTAGGTATATTCACTGCAAACTCTCACGAGACAAAACTCGTTCACTAGGGTAACCTAGGGGTTTAACGGCTTGTTGCACATGCTAAGTGTAACCGTGATTCCTACGAAAGTGAGTTAGATTTTAAAGTTTTGATTTTTGCTCGAGGACTAGCAAAGTTTAGGTTTGGGGGTATTTGATACGTGCATTATTTTGTATAAATTATGCCCAAATCTAGACCTTGTTAGACCCATTGTATCATAAATAATGAGTTTTTAGAGTCGTTTTCATAAAAGAAAAGAAAAATGCAAGTTTGAATAAAATTCGAGTTAAAAATGCAATTTTAATAACTCTGAGGGGTGAAATCATAATTATCAAACTTTATGGGCCTAAAAATAATTTTTAAATGTTTATCTACGCAAAATAAAGTTCTCTCTTAAATTTGGTTGAATTTTGAATTAAAACGAGCAATTAATGAATTTCGAGGGCTAAAATGCAAAGAGGGGTAATTTTGTATATTTTAAATATTTGTGACCCTAAATTTGAATTAATTATTTTTATTTTTTTTTGTATTTTAATAGGTACCCCAGAAACTTATACTACAAAGGAGTCGATGTGCAAAAATTATCAGGATGAGACGCGGCACGACATGGTTGACACAGCTGAACTAAATATTTTTTATAAAATCGCTCGAGTGTCCGTTGAGACCGTGACATAACTTTTTGGAAAGGTCTTGACAAGACTTACAACTTTGAAGTTCGGACGAAGATGAGATTTTGAAGTTTTGGAGGTCAAAAGTGTGATTAAAGTTGGTGCTATGAATAGTGAAGCGAATAGTGACGAATTTGGGGATAATTATTCCCAACTTTTTATAAATAGGACCCTTGGGTTCATTATTCTTGACAAGGAGTTGTAAAGAGAGCTTTAAGTATAGTTTTTGGTTCCTTATTGAGCGCCAATAACTATTTTGTGAGGGAAATTTTTGTGAAGAATATTTGTGATTGAGTATTCATTCTTGCAATTTTATTATGTCTACAATTAAGCTAGCTTAATTTTCTCACTAGGACTAGGTGAAATTTATCATGTGTGATTAATATTGTGTGTGATTTAATTTCGTATTTGTTTCCCGATATGTGCTAAACGTTTTAAAAATTCGGTATTCATTTAAAACAACACGAGAGTGCGTTTTAAACTGTCGGCATTGTTTGAAAAAAATCATTTTTATATATAAAGTATGGGTACTTTTTGATTGGTTATACTTTTATTAAATTGATTGATAGTCCATGCTTAAAGAGGCATCTAAATTTAGAGACGTTAAATTTTATTTTGGACTTCTAACGTGTTATTTTTTCGAATTAAATACGACGAGAGTCAATTTAATTTGAGTTATAAAATCGGGAATGACGAATTTAAATTAACGCACAGGGTTAGTATAACGTGATAAATGGATCCAACCTCCTAGTTTTCACGCTACCTTGATTATATTTCTCGTACTCCTATTTCTTGTTTGTGTTGCTTAGTTTAATATTACATCTCATCTCCAACCCAATTTAGTCTAGTTGGACAGTCACAATTATTTTCAAAGAAAAAAAATTGATAAATCTCTGTAGGTTTGATCCGTACTTACACTCGCTATTCTATAATAGCCCGTGTACAACAAATACCCTACAAGTCAAAGCTTTGATACTAATTTTTATGCAGATACTCACTTGACAGACTAATTCAGGCACGCTTAAGATCCAAGATAAAGAATAACCTGAGAGATAATAAGAGAATAAAATTCAAATGCAAAGAATGAGAATGTAAAGAGAAAATAATCCCAAATAAGCACAAGACAAGATACATGTGGTTCACTAATATTGCTACGTCCACGGATGATGGCTTCGTTTATTTGATTTAATCAACAAGGATTATAACTCTCAAGAAGCTCAATAGTCATCTCAATGTGTATACAAGCAATAAATGAGATGATAAATGTTGCTCTTAACATAGGTTTTAAATCGTAAAATGTTTTATTTATACAAAGGAGCAAACATGGGAGAAAAACACATAATAACCCTCACTAAAACCCATTTTCTCACATTTCTGACGCTCGTTCAATAGTCGCGAGTTCCCACGTGAAAACCCCTAGAACGTTGGTCCTATCCGTAACCCACGAGAAAAACCTTCGTTGTAGCGAAGCCCTTCGCTGGTCATGCTGATGGATAGAAACTTCAGGTTGTCGACTTATGAGCCAAATCTCCACACCCCCCTAGGATTTGGCTAAGATAGGATGAGATAGTTTGAGGTCTTTATAATAGACATAAAACTCTTAGGAATAACTCAAACCTGGACCACTTAGGACTCACGAGACTGTAGTAAATGTAAGACACATAAATAGTATGCTTAGAATATATTACCAGGGGAGAAAATGGTCCTTTACCTTGCAAGTATATGATGTATTTTCTCTAAAATATTTTATGACTTAAGGTAGCTTGAATTGTATCCTTGTAACCTGCCCCAGGTCTTCTTTATTTAGGTAGTTGCTTTGGGCTACCGAGAAGTGATAGTTACGATAAGAACGACCATGATCTGAGCTCTAACGGCTATATTAGAGAGGTGGAGTGTTGGGGGAAGGAGTTAAAGGTCATGGGTGGTGGTTGGTGATAACTTAAAATGCCATTTAATGCTCTCGAAAAAACTATGCAAAGTAAGTGAGGGTTGGTGGAATAATGATAATATAGAAACACTAACCCATCAAAATAGCTTAAAGCCCTTAACCTGGCAATTTGTGAGCATTCATGACCCTGGGTTATGGGATTGTGGTCCTCGAGATAGGTCCCCTTCCTTGCTGAGGCAGGGGCTGTTTGAGGTTGATTTTGGCATGGTGGCATCACGGTGAACCATTTTTGAAGTGTCCCTTGGTTCCAAAGTCTATAAATCTTATGTCAGGCCAAAACACCAATTTTTTAGGCTTGGAAAGTGTACCGTTCATTGGTTAAGGCGTGTTATGCAGCCTTCGAGGTCAGTAAGCATTTTTTAGGAGTTATGCTTTGCTCCTAAAGCCTAGGTCAATGTAGATTAGGGTTCTTAAATGCTATTCCGACCTCGCGTGAGGTGCTTTGGATGTACCTGGGATTTGGAGATCATAGTTGGTATCATCAAGATACAAGATACAACCCCAAAAACATATGTAAACAAAAAACTCTTAAAAGTTAAAATTCATCCATGTTACCAAATGCCATATTCCACAAATAACAAGCCCTAAAGCCTTGTTTGATGCCTGGGATAAGGAGGTGTGATATGTTTGATGTGGGATGAGATATGATTTCAAGTGGTATAAGCCATCCCTTCCCATGTTTGGTGTTAGATGAGTTAAGATTATAAGTGAGACAACCTTTCTAAGGAGTCTCTTAGTCATGCATAAAAGGGGGCCTAAATCTTCTCAACACCTCAGGGGGCTTATGTCTAGGATTCGAATCTGCTCAGCAAGTGAGAGGGGGTATTTTCTTAATTTAAAATATAAACGTATTTTAGTCAAAATATTAATTAGAGGGGAAGTCTAGGCTTCGAGTCTCACCGGTAGCAATTAGGTATTGGATTAGGCTAGAGTAGGATTTATGCAGCCCAAAAAAATGTATTAAAAAGTGGATATTAAGTCCAAAAAGGCATAAACTTATTTGGCTGCTTTCTTGCATATCACTCTCCGGATGGAGTCGTTGATACAATCAAATCAAATCAAATCAAATCAAGCTACTTTTTTCTCTTAACATGTAGAAAATAGAAATCGTATAACACTTGATTCATTTCCCAGAACAAGTTGGTGAATTACTTCATTAATCAGAGGATCTAAACACTTGTTTTGATGTCGATTTTGTTTATTAATATTTCCCGCAAGTGAGCTTGTTTTTAAAGGCATCAATGTAATGTAAGGATGTGATGGCATGGAAAAATCACTGAGTATATGTGTCGTTTTTCTCAAAAGATTAGCATCCTTACAAGTGCACCAGGGGACGTAATAAAAATGTGGCATCATCTTGAAACAAATTTGGGTTATACTTGTATAATTCAACTGCTTGTTCATAATCTCTAAGAGATGTACATATTCCAACTGGGGAGTTTTTTCCACAAATGCTAAACAAAAAACTGACTTAGTTTATCTAACATGTGTATAAGCTTTTATGTTACTTTATCCTCTGTTTGGATCCTTATATAGAAATAGAAACGGAACTATTTCCCACCTTTTTCCTCTTAATCATTTTAGAAAATCAGATGCATTCTTTGATTCCTGAATAAAATGTCACAGTAACCAGAAAACCTTCTCTACTAGTAGAATTGGGATGAAAGCTCTACGAATAAATTTACCTAACAAAAAATTCTTCATTATATAGAAATAATAATAAACTTCTTTAAACAGAGTATCTAAAGAAAATGAAACACTAACTAAAAGTTTCTAAGAACAAATTGTAACTGCTAAAAGCTATACTATACTGAAAATCTATAAGCAAAATATCCAGGACCTCTCTACTACGATGCAAACAAACAAACAAAAACTCTCCTCCTCTCCTAAGCACAGGCAGGAGCTTTGAAGCCTTTCAATGTTGCAAAGACAAAGGAATGAGGTGTGACAGTGATAGGGATATTAGCGTCCACAAGCTCTGGATTCATCGTGGGGATATCTGATGATTCTGTGAGCTGCAGTGGAGTTCCATTGAGTAGCAATACATCGCTCTGAATGTTTCCATCTTTGGGGGTCAAATGGTACTCTTCTCTTATGCTTGCATCTTCAGAATCCTCCAGTAGCTTTCTTTGCTCTGGGTGCAAATTTTGATCATTCAAAACCGAAACCTCAAAGGTAGTCGAATTTGACATGTTGATTAAAAGCACACTAATCCCAGGCTGAAAATAATAGAAAAACTTCAGGGGAAGTAAAAAATTATCTATTAAAGAAATGAGAATTCAAATCGAAACATTAATTAGCTTACCGTTTGCTTTGAACAATGAGAATAAGCCCGTAAATAAGGAGAGCCATTGTGAGTGATAGATAGTACATTCTTTCCCATTAGGCGATGCCACAAGAGTGCGCTGTCAAAAAGGCACAAGCAATAATGCATCAGAAAATCAAAAGAAACGAATAACAAGACATTTCAAATGAACTATACACGTATCGTTATAAGTCAGTGTATAAGACAAGATATTTACCCATAATAATCTGGATTGGGGATAAATGTAGTAGTATTAAGGAGAGCGTAATTTCCTCCAATAAAGGCTTGTCTACAGAATGCCTTATGGTTGAAGGTTGAGGTCATGCCCAGTTGATCCAAATACCTGTTTCACTAAAAGTTTATATACACCCTCCACCTTTACACACATACATACATACATACATACATATATATATATATATATATATGGAGAGAGAGAGAGAGAGAGAGAGGGAGTCTGACCAGAAGCCGTTAGCGAAGGTGTTTGACACGTCTTTGCCACCACTATTATAAGCTCCGCCTGATTCCCCAACCCAAGCACCTGCCCATGGCCCAAACAACTCAATGCTTGTTGAAACGTCTTTGTATGTTTGAGCTATTTGGCTAAGGAAATATGGATCTTGAATCTTGTTTATAAGGGTGGGATCAACGCCTGCAAAAATCAAATTTTTCTTAACCAAATAGTTAAATATTTCCTGAAAAGATTAAAGGGGCATATACCAAATAGTCCCTCGAACTTTTGTTATTACACGTTTAGACCAGGCCTTCTTATTTTGCACCAAAAAGTCCTTCACCATGCCAAAAAGGTTTTACCATGCCGCTGGCGCAGATCTTTATAGATAAGAGAATAAGGGACTTTTAGGTACAAAATAAAAGGCTTGGACTAAATGTGTATTAAAAAATGTTTGAGGGACTTTTTGGTATTTGATCCAAGATTAAATGCATCTCCTATAATTAACTAAAAAATGTCTGCATACTTGGTTCTTCTATCTCTCCATACAACATTTATGTTCATTACCTGCACCGAGATTGTAGATATGGTGGGTTAATCCATCAACAACACCTGGTCCTGAAGCTTGAAGGAAGCTATTGAACCATTTCTCATCATAAAATCCACCTGGACCCAATATCTTTGGTTGTGTGGTAGCATTTGGATACAATTCTTTCACAAGTTCTTTGAGTTTTTTAATATCTTTCCCATACTGTTCAGCCTCTACTCTTGCGGACACCCCACTTCCACATAGCTCATTTCCTACAGAACATTGATTCCACAAAAAATTTAAGTAACCCAAAGGACAGATCAACCTAAAACATTTAATAAATTTCACAACCGAATTATAGGTTTAGTTACCTAGTTCATAAGAATCAATTTTGTAACCCTTAAAGACAGAGTACTCCATGAGATAGCGGGCATTTTGTGAGTTCCAGTCACCAACCCAAAGTGAATCATCATCTCTCGACTTTTGCCTCCCGATAAGGGCATTGAGGCCAAATGTTACCAGAGCTCTGCATAGATTGATGTGAGAAAAGTTATAATATTATTTGTTCAATGCACAGTTGAATATATTATGAGAAAGTCAGTGAATTATGGTAGTAATAGTAGTAGTAGTAATAGTACCCGCTGTCATTAAACAATTTGTTGAGGGCATCCCATCTTTTCATATGGAGGCAACCACTGCTAAATCCAAAGAGGCCATCCGTTTTCTTCTTAAACTGGGGACATCTCCCAACTGATGGTCCAACTTTGTACAAAACCTGATCTTGCAGTGAACCTCCAACTCTAATTCTAAGAGGATTGAATGCTGCGATTTAATTTCACAATATGTAAACTTCTTTAGAGAAACGTAAGCACCAAACGATAAATACTAATTGAACTAAATGCAATAGCACTTTGCTGCCTAATGAATACTTCCGTATATGCTGTGTTTGTATATTAAAAAAAATCCTGGTTGGGTCCAATAGTAGGGGAAAAATTTAACAAAAGAGAAGATGTTATTTGTTGTCTTTGAACCACCATTAATGTAAATTGTGCACTGTTTTTAAACTGTCAAATTGTATCTTTGCTCATAATGCTATTATATGACATTAACTGGAAGAGTTCTGTTTCAATTAGAAATTTGGAATATTACTTGAAAAATCAAAATGTCAGCCTTTCCTATCAAACTTATTGATAACTATTTTCATTGTAAACGTCATAATATCTTTGTTTGCTTATTCTCACTAGAAGAAGAAAAAAAAGGCTATTTATCACAGTTTTATGTAAACACCGACATAAACGAGATCTCATCGGCTATTGTTGAACTTAACTTACGTTTCTCCTCTAGTTTCTTATGACTAATGAGTAAATGTTGAAAAACTGCAGTCATAACTCACAAGTTTACTATGTTTTTCCTTTTTAGACAAGTAATTCCCTAATATTCAGAAAAAAACACTAAAATTCAAATTGAAGAGATACCAAATTTACTGCAATTCTTTTTATCTTTCTTTGTTACAAAAAGCAGTGTGAGAAACAGATTCAACTGCTAATTTCCATCAATTAAATATAACTAGAACCAGCCAACATATTCATCTTTGTTTTCTTAGGAAAAAGAAGTATAATTCAATTAATTTTTTAATACATTATACTGAACATACCTTTGATAGCATTGGCTAGAATCTTGTTTTCTAAATCCTGCAATTTCAACAAAACCCCATAAAACAAATTCTATGTGCATATAATCTCTGGATATCTAATATATATATACGTACATACATATATTAGTTTTACAAAGGGAAGAGATATATACATACCAGATTTAAGAGTCCAGCCATTCCCCAAGGGCAGTGATTATAATCACACTTATTGTTAGGCCACCAATCTAGGGTGACACATATAAAATTATCATCAGTTCTGGCTATGGAGGTGACTCCTTCAACTGTGGCCTTCACTTCTTCTGCCAATGATAACTTTAAGCATGATGATAAAACAAGGCAAACTAGCAATACTATTATCCTTGTCGACTCCATTGTATGAAACTATATTAATCTTGAATTTCGTGAACAGACTGACTTTTGTATCTGCATGGAGGAAGAGGACCTTAATTTATAGAGTTGTGAAACCAAGTTGTACTAGAACTCTATACATCGGACGTAACGAATTTGCATTCCAAATGGGTTTAGGAGTCCTATAACCCACCTTGTCTTTTGGGCAAAAAAACCTTCAACGGCAAATTTGTAAATTAAATTAGTAATATGTAAAAATTTTGTAGGGTAAAGAGGTAAATGGCCCCCTTATCAAAAATCCATTAGCTAGCCTTAGCTCTATTATTACTCCTATCCATAAATAATAACTAATAAAAATTAAGAGAAATTAACATTTATAGACAGAGATAGAAAGAATCACAAAATTAGTACCTAAAGAGAGAGTAGTGTGGTGTTCTTGTCCAAGATTAATTTAGTTTGAATTAATTTTTTATATATTAAAATTTCAGTTTGCTTTGTTTTTTTTATGTAAAACTCTGATATTTTTTTGGTGTAAATATATGAACTTGCTTTGTTTTTTTTTAGTGTAAAAATATGGACTTTCTTTGATTTAATTATTTGTATGTTAAAATTTGAGTTTGCTTTATATATTTTTTTTGTAAAAATCTCATCGTGCCTTTATTTTATTTTATTTTTGTATAAAAATCTGAACTTGATTTTTTTTCATGTGTAAAAATTTGAACTTGCTTGCTTTGATTTAATTGTTTTGTATGTTAAAATCTTGTTTTGATTTTTTGGGGTAAAAATCTGATCTTGCTTTTATTTATTTTTTTGAGGTAAAAATCTGAACTATTGTTTTGTTTTTTTGGTAAAAATATGATTTTGCTTTAATTTAATTATTTGTATGTTTAAATCTCACTTTGCTTTGTTATTTTTTTGGTGTAAAAATCTGATCATGCTTTTATTTATTTTCTTCTAGTTATGCTTAGGTACTTCAAAAAAATTTCTCGTCTTGTAAACCTCATGATCATAAATTTCTTCAAAGAGATTAAGGAGGGTTAAGGCGATTTAATCTTTCTTGGTTTGATGAACACCCAACTTGGTTAGAACATAGTGTCCATAAAGAGGTCGCATGTTGTTTTTGTTGTTATCTTTTCACTGTGGCTGGTAAGGAGCATGTGGGTGGTTGTGATGCATTTTTTACAGAGGGGTTTTCCAATTGGAAGAGAAAGAAAAAATTCAATTACATGTTAGGTTACCCACTGCCACTCATAACAATACTTTGAAAAAATCCAATTACATGTTTATTGTTGACCACAAAGTAGCGTAGGTGCATAAAGTTAAGAATTTTGATGTGTATCTTCCTTTTTGAATAAAGGAAAAATGCATGTTGAGGAGCTATGGATTATTCAATAAGAGGAAGAGAGAACATTATTCATTATAAGTGTTGTAAAAGGGTTGTTCAAGTATAAATGGAGGTGTAACCTTGTGGTGACAATTATTGTGCAACACAAATAAATAAGAAGAAAGCATTCACCAAGTGAGAACAAGGAATATAAAATGACAATCACACAACAAAGGATGTACGTGGTTCAGCAAAGATGTGCCTACGTCCACGGTGGTGCAGTCGATATTATTTTTATATACTCCGGAGAGTAATTACAGAGAATACCAAAAACTGTCCTTTTGCCCCGGACCTAGGGTTTAATATATACATGTAAGTGGAGGTGATGGGTTCCCCCACGTCTTCCATCTCCCCTATAACTTCCCTTAATGAGAACGTGGGGGGAGACCGGATCAAAATAAGAGATGAGGGGCCTGGACTTTGGGCCGCCAGGACTGGGCTACTCGTCCAGGCCCATGGTCCTAATTCCGGGTACCCACAATTGCCCCTAAATTTGTTGGGCCATGTTTATGGGCTCAATAGATTTAAATGATTAGCCATAATGGCTGTTTTGCAATTCTTCGGAAACCGTGAAGCTGATTTTGGCGGCACCCGCCTCGTATCTTGTGCACTATGATTAGTAGAATTTGAAGGTTTTTTGGAATAGGTACTTCTCTATTGTCGTTCCAATTTTTTCAGCATTTTCTCATTCCTTGCGAGTTCTAGCACTTCGTACCTTCTTCTCTCAATCTACAGTCTCATTGCTTCCTTGCCGTTTGGGCTCGTGCTTCTTCATCGTTCGAATTGGTCTTCTATCTTGTAAGTTCCCTGTATCTTTTCTCTGTGCTTTCTCTTTGAGTTTGTAGTTTTCTAGGGCTTTTCAATGGCGAAGATTGGAAATAGGTCGGTCTCTGAGTTTAGGAAGTTTTACAACATTCCCGAGTGGGTAGATATTGAGTGCTGTTCCTCCCCTCCTAGAAACGTTAGAGAGATAGATGATGCTCACTGGATCCATGTTCTGTTGCTTTCCCAGTGGGGACTCACTTTTCCTCCCAATGATTTGTTCCTGCATTTCTTTGGCTATTTCAATATTGTTCCTGCTCAATGCTCGCCCAATGTGTGAAAAATAGTAAATGGCGTCCATAGGATAAATCAATTGTATGGAACTAGATTAGGGCTCGTCGAGGTCTGTTTCTGTTACTCCTTTTCTTGAACTAGTTCTGGTGTCCTTTACCTCAAAGCTAGGAGCCCTGACAGGGTATTGGTAGTAAATCTACCTGATTCCCATAAGGACTACTAGTAAGAAGGTTTCCTTGTTATAAATTGGCAGGTTTCTCCCCAATTTGAAGGGTCGAGGTCTGAGAGGTTCTCTGTCCCCTTCTATGGGGAGGAATACATAGGTAGACATTGTACTGTTATTTTGATTTTTATTGATTTGTAATCCTTCTAACTCTTCTTTGCTTTTTCTTGTGCAGCGAAGTCAAAGAACTTGGAACCTGCACTCAACGAGGTCCGTCTTTCAGAATTGGTAAAGGCTTGGAAAATCAGGGAGCCTTTAGGTGACGGCGAGCACCCCAGATCTGCTGCCTTCCTGCTCGAGTACAAGAACGTTGGTTCCATCTTTATAGCAAGGCCTGTGGATAGTATCCCAGAGTTTGAGTCATCTGAAGAGACTACTGCAGGTCCTATCCAATTGGACGAGGAAGAGAGTAGCTCTGAGAGTGACATTGTTGGAGCTGTAAGTGATTTGCGGGGAGGGAGCTCTAGTAGTAGTAGCTCCTCTGATCGTAGGGAGGTTTCTGAAGCTCGAGGATCGTCGAGTACCTCTAGCAGTTCGAGTGAAGGAATGGTTCCACCCCGGAAGAACCTGATTCGAGATGATGACGATGAAGACCACATGCTCCTCGCACAGAGGTCGAAGAAGCAAAAATCTGCCTCAGGGGCTGTGGCTACTGGTTCCCGGTCTTCTGCTCAAGAGCAGGAGAGGAAAAGGAAGGAAGAGGAGCAGGTGAGAAAGAGAGAGAGGAAAAAGGAAGAAGAGATGAAGAAAATAGAGGAGAAACGGAAGGTGGAGGAGAGGAAGAGGAAAGAGAGCGAGAAGGAGGAGGAGAAGAGGATGGCTGAAGCGAGGACGAAGGCCGGGCAGGCCTTAGTCCCGGTGTCTGCTCTGCTCGAGGGGGCCTCCGTGGCAATTTCTCCTCAGCTGGCCCCGGCTTTGCTCGAGAGAGCTGTCCTCCCAGCTGATCGCCAAAGGGTAGTAGGGTCAGAGCACTTGGCCCTTCAGGCTAGTCAGAGGCTTGCTCTCGTAAGGTTTTTCCCTTTTTCTCTTATGCTTTTCTGACTTCCTCCATTTTTCACTTCTAATGCCTTCTTTTTTCTGCAGTTTGTTACTGACTTCGCCGTGATGTATCGTTCACGCGATGAGCTGGTGAAGAAGAATAGTGAGATGGAGCAAGAGAACTTTGCCCTAAAGCTGAAAGGTAAAGAGCTCGAGGCCAACTTCAAAGCCGTTGATGCTGCTCGGATTTCATCCGATTTGGCTCTTGCTACTGCCAACAAGGAGAAGGACGCTGCAGTCCAAGATCTGAAGGAGCTGAGGCAGGTGTATGACTTGGTTTGCTCGAGCAAACTTACAGTCATTGAGGAGAACAGGGCGCTCACTGAAGAGCTCAAGAAGAAGGAGTCTGAGGCTGTTACTGCCAAGGAAGACTCTTATAATTCTGGCTGGGCCGCAGCATATGAGGATGCTGAAGTTCAGATAGGCTATATTAGCCGTCTGAACTTTAAGAAACTTTAAGAAATGATGGAACAAGTCTCTCATTGCTGCTGGAGTAGATGTTGCATCCCCCCTTTTTGACGAGCACGACCCAGGGCCGAGGCCAGTCGTAGATGAGGACCCTACCCCAGCCGTTGAAGGCTCTGATCCTGTTCCTCAGGCGCCCCTTGCTGACGTTTCTCCTGTTGAGGTGAAAGAGACCACCCCTACCGAGGACAGTGCTCCTGTTGATGTTAATAAGGGGAAAAGGCCATCAACCACTGGGCCACCTGAGGTTGCTAGTTAGTTATCTGATAGGATTGCTTTGTATTTTTGTTTTTTCCATTTTGTAAACTTTTCTTTTTTCAGTTTGATGTAACTTCAATCTTCATTAATGAAAAAGGCTTCATTTCTGCTTGTACTGATTTGTCCCTTTATCTCCCTTTTCTTTCTCTTGCTTGTAGTTAGTTGATGTGGATGATTACATTCCTGCTACTTCCCAGTTGGGTAGGACCCTTGGTCCCAATGCGAGTCCCGAAGTTCGCCAGGCCTTCGTTAAGATCTGCAAGTCCCTTAGGTCTAGAAATCAGAAGTATAAGGAGCAATCTGAGCTCGTGGCCAAGCTGAAGGACAGGCTCCAGGAGATGGAGGACATTGGTGCTTCAGTGCAAGAGGAGATCAATGTGCTGAAGACAAAACTATTAGAGGCCTCCGAGATCAACCAAGTAGGGGAGGTTCTTCAGCAGGAGAATGAAGATCTGAGGAGAGAAGTCTTATGACTCAGGTAGCATGCGCCGAGCACTGTTCGAGCAGTATTACAAGACTCCTCATCATCGCGAGCTAGAGATGATCATAATGTTACCCCTCCTATGTCGCGAAGTCTCACTCGCCCTCCCCTTCCGCGAGCTGGTAGGAGCACCAGGAGCAGAAGCAGGGAAGGAGAAGAACTTCGCGATAGCGAAATGGAAGAACTCCGCGGTGATGTTCAGCGAGCATATGTAATCGATGATGGGCTTCAAAGGGATGTCACTCGGTTGCGGCACTTGTTCAAGAAAGGCCCTCGGCAAGCGTGGGCTGACAATTATGATCAAGGCTGGTCGGATGCTCCAACAAGGCTATCTGAGTTCGAGGAGCTTTTGTAATACCCCGTACTTTTGGCTATATTTATTTTTGGGATTTATTAATTAATTAGAAATTAATCCGGGTTAAAAATACTAACGAGATGCGAGTTGGTATTTGATTATGTGCATATATGATTATATATGAATTTGGAATTATGAAATTTGTCGTGAGATTAATATACGGCAATTTAGGAATTTTGTTGAGACGCGTGTGACCGCCGCGTCATGGTATATTATTTTAATTATAAAAGTGATTTTTATTTCTATTATCCGTATGGTCGTTTTGAGTGCGCCAACGCGTTCGGAAGGGTCGAGATAGTCAGAAAACACTAGTCGGGGGTGTAGTTTGGATTCCGGGGTATTTTTAGGCCATACCGGCAACAAAAAGGGTATTTTGGTAATTTTGTATTTTGGGAAATTAAAAGTGACGAAAATTGGTTAATTACATCTGATGTGGATTTGACCCACTAAGCCCCTAACCAACCCATATTAACCTAGAGGGCTACGTAGGTTATTAGAATTAGGTTTTCTAATATCTTCCCAAAGCAAACCGTAGCCACCATTAGAGCAAAGCTTGGAGAGAGAGATAGAAAGGAAATTCTGTAGAAAGAGAGGAAGAGAGCTTCATCATCGTCATAAAAATCAGAGACAAACTCGAGGCAAGTGACTTAATTTCATTTAATTTCTGAGAATGTTCTTTCCATGTTAGACAATTCAAATTTATGTTTGTTCTTGGGGAAATATGAAAACCCATGTAGTTTAGAACTTAGAACTTGAAAATCTTGAGGAGGATTGCATGTAGAATGACAGGTAGATGATTATTCTCATGATATTTGTGATTGGAAGAAATTAAAATGGATTTATATTGGGTTAATTCATGATTCAAAAAGTTAGGGTTCATGTTCTTGTAATTGGGGAAAAAGTGTAGAGATTTGTAAATTTGGTTGATGTTAGGATGGATTAATCCTTTAAAACGTGTTAGGATGTGACTATATATGTTTAGGATTGATTAGAGACCTTAAAACATTGTTGGGACGAAGTTTAGAGGAGATTTGAGGAGTAAAAATGGATGAAAAACGTAACTAAGAAAATCTGGGCTCGAACTGGTCGTTCGTTAGAAACCATTCCCAGGTCGTTCGAACGAGCTTCTAACGAGATGACCAGTCGCTTCTAACGAGGGGCAGTTTCGTTCGATATCTCGTTCGAACGAGATATCGTTAGAAGGTACAGTTCGTTCGAACGAACTGGATCTCGTTCGAACAGTCTCGTTCGAACGAGACTTCTAACGAGCTGACAGTGGAATCTCGTTCGAACAGTCTCGTTCGAACGAGACTTCTAACGAGTTGACAGTTTGGGCCTTTTTGGCCTGTTTTGATTTTTGGAGTCCCGTAAACTTGTTCGAGGGTAGAGTTAACATTCCTTTGATGATGTATTGATGGATTTGGGACTTTTGGGTATTTATGAGAAGGAAATTATATACGAGAGTTAAATTAAATGGACGGTTTGGGTTGAGACGTGAGTGTCTACTACGACGTGAGAATAAATTATGGCGCGTATGATTATAAACCGGTATAGTATAAATTGTGATAATTATAAGTTGGAACGAGAATGCGATATGTACTACGATTAAACTACGGTATTACTAAGACGTGTGTTTACTTAGTATTGGTATATGAATTGTGTGTATGACATACCTACCATACTTGCTATCACGGGAGGTTTGCGTTCGCTTAGGGCCCTCTAATCCTTGTGTTGCCCGGATTTAGACTGGTTACCTTGATGAACATAGGTCATAGAAAGGCTTATTGGGATATTAATAAGTCCGCTGATCGTGGGAGCGTAGGTATGTGCGTTACCCATGTGATGTGACTGTGTTCGCCTCCATTATTTGTGATGTTATCTGTGAACTATTCCTGAGAGATTCGGAATATGTAATCCTTATGTACGTGATGTACCGGGATGGATAGCAGAGTATGTGTGCAC
The DNA here is from genome assembly GCA_949130495.1 of Sambucus nigra. NCBI lineage: Eukaryota > Viridiplantae > Streptophyta > Magnoliopsida > Dipsacales > Adoxaceae > Sambucus > Sambucus nigra. Next base: position 209,428,187 of record OX422209.1, read on the forward strand.
CGCAACTTAGCTCTCAGGGTGCTTGTATTGTATATTTATGTTGTGATTAATATACACTTAATTAATGGGAATCTTCATGATTAATGTTGTGAATATAATTACGGTATTGTTTCGAGAAAAACATAACGGGCTAGCTGATAGTGAAATTATTTCATATTGAGCATATGAGTTTACGTTAAACCCCTACTTAATTACGAGCATTATCAGGTTAATAGAACCGAGTAATAAGGGTAGGACCTATGATAGTCTAGCTAGTTACGATGTCACTTAACTAGTGGTTTGTGTCGTTATAGATGGGTACTTACGTTAGGAGTGCACAGTTAGACGAGAGGTGAGAATATCATGTGAGTGCACGTCCTAACATGTACTTTGCATTTAATGTTTTAAATGTTTTTAAAGCACTTGCAGGTTTTTAAAATATCTCCACATTCGGGCTCTGACCCGTTTGCTTTCAAATCTATTTTTCTTGTAAAACCATTTTAGGTGCCCAGCCACAAGGACACCATGCATAGGATACTCATTCAGGTGACGAGCTGTAGCTGTTTGTGGAAGCTACAGTGATTTGATTGTAGACGCTTCTTTCATTTGGATTCCAGAGTCATCATCTATCAGTTGTAGGGCAGGTTGCCCATTTCTATTAGAGACATCTTTCCATTACAGTTTTCAGACTTTGACATGTATTGTTTTAGTATTCGGTTTACTTATTTCAGTTGTGGGATTGTAGTGAGGAGTTTTTCCTCCAAACTTTATTTACCGTATGTGATGGTTATTCTATTTATTTCAGTATGGTGAATGGTATTAGTTATTCTTCATTACACTTGTTGCATGTTAATCAGACTTAAATTAAAATTTGGCAACTTACTTTTTAAATACTAGGTGGTTAGTAATCATTAAAATGTTTTCGACAGTGATGCTATTAACTGGACCAACTAGGCATTTTGAATTAATTTAATAAAGGAGTAGCTACCCGATATTTAATTAGTCGGGGTGTCACAGGTGGTATCAGAGCATCAGGTTCTAGTGTCCTTTAGGATCTGACGGCTTATTATGTTTTCGCTAAGTTTCTTTGATATAGAGCCCTATATTTTAGGACTGTTGTACTCTTTTTGTGTATGCTTCGTTCTTCAGCTATCTTAAGTTTATAAACAGCGAACTTATAAACTTTGTTCTTATTTCAGATGCCTCCACGACGTTCACGACGAGTTCCCAGGGATGCAACGCCCGAACTCCAGCCCGCTCCAGTTCAGGGCATGTTGAACGCCGCTGAGGTTGCAGCTATAGTAGCCCAAGCGGTAAACGCCGCAATTACCGTTGTTCAGCAGGCACCACCTCAGGCGCCGGTTGCCGCGCCAGTACAGGCGAATGCATTCCCGTCTGCTTGGGAGCGTGTACGTGACGCTTTTCAGAAAGCGCATCCGCCAGAGTTTGCAGGTATCTCAGATGTGGTAGTCTCGAGCCAATGGAGGAAGGATATGCAGAGGCACTTAAGGATGTATGAGTGCACGGACGTCCAGAAGCAGGTGCTAGCTACTTTCAAGCTAGTTGGATCTGCGCTACAGTGGTGGGAGTCTATTACCACCGCGGAGGAGAGGGATACTCTCACTATTCAGGACTTCTGGGTGCGGTTTGACCGCAAGTACTTTCCATCGGCTGTTCACACGGAAATGAGGAGGAAATTGATGAGTCTGAGGTAAGAGGGTAAGACCGTGGCCGAGTATGAGGCCGAGTTCACAAATCTGTTGAAAATCGTTCCAGATGAGATACCAACAGAGAAGAAGAAGATTGAGAAGTTCATGGACGGGTTGACTTGGAGGATCCGTCAGCATCTGTTAGGGAACCTTTCTTTGGTCACGTATTCTGATGTGGTTAACGCTGCTTTGTTACACTGCCAGGACCACCGCTTTCATATGGCTGAGGGCAAGAGGTCGGGAGAGTCTAGCCATCAGGGCAGGACTGGAGGACATGGTGCCGGTGGGGCACAATCTGTTCAGGGGCAGAGACAGGGTGAGCAGGGTTCGCAGTAGGGGGATCATAAGAGGTTCCGGTCAGGGAACTACAGACAGGTACAAGGAGGTTTCCGTCAGGGCCATCAGGATCCAAACGGCCATCAGGGCTAACAGGGGCAGAATGGGCAGCAGTTCCACCAGGGCCAAGAGAGGAACGGTAATGGCCACCAGGGCCGGGGACCGCAGGGGCAGAGAGGAGGGAACTTCCCAGAGAAGTGTTTTGTTTGTGGCAAGACTGGCCATAAACGACAGGATTGTCCTGATAGGGGCAGGACCCCACAGTAGCAGCAGCAGGGTGCTCGCCAGGAGCCACAGAGACTTATATTTCCCGCCGCTCTCCCCGCACTGCCACAGATGGCAGCATTGCCACCCATTCCAGCAGTCCCAGTTCAGCAGGGGCAGCTACAGTATGGACGTGTCTACAACGTCCACCAGGCTGTAGTTCTACAGGCACCGCCCGCGATTGAGGGTACGTTTCCTATCCATGGCATTATGGGTCGGGTATTATTTGATATGGGTGCTACACATTGATTTATAGCTACACACTTCGCAAAAGCTTTAGGATTGTTAGCTACGGCAGAGAGCACAGTGACGTGTGTCGACTCACCATTGGGGAGTGGGTCACTTATATTCTTTATATGCCGGGGAGTGGGAGTAGGGATTGGTAGTCTGGTATTACCTGCAGATATGTTGGTATTAGATATGCATGTTCACGATGTGATTATCGGTATGGATTGGCTCATAGCTTATAGGGCCATGATTGATTGCTTCAGCGGGAGCATTGTTTTTGCCATTCCGGGGCAAGAGATGTTCGTAGTGGCGATGCCTCGCCCAGAGGGAGGCTCGACCGCTCATTTGTATTACCTAGAGGAGGATACCTCTAAGGAGGTTGTGATTCCTTTAGATTCGATCCCAGTCGTCAGGGAGTATTCAGATGTGTTTCAGGAGATACCAGGCTTATCACCCAGTCGAGAGATAGACTTTATTATAGATTTTCTACCGGGTACGAGATCTATAGCACGCGCACCGTTAGTTAGTTAGTTAGTATTATTTTTTAGGTGTCCAAATTAAACACACACACACATAACCTATACCCCCATACACCTAAACTAACTCACTCACACCTTAATTTCCTATACAACAAACACACCTAACTAACCTCCTTCACCCTCATCGTAACTTTCTACACCCTACCACACACAGCCCCACACCCCATCATCTTCTCCACTAACCCACTCACTCTCTCTCCTACCTCTATTACAATGAAACCCATACCACCATTAACACCATCAACTCATCTCCTATATAACCTCTCAAACATATGCCCCGATTCGGACCCTTTCCAACCCGTCCCTACCTATCTGATAACCACCTACGGCGGGCAGACCGGCGTCCCTTCCCGGAACCCCCATCGTGACCCTGACCCGCGTCCCTGTCCGAACCTGTGGACACCCCCAACTCCAATCCGTCTACGAAACCCAAGAACCCGTGTCCAAAACACCAACAACACGACCTCCCATCTCATACGACCCAGGACATTCTCAGCCAAAGCCCGAACCCGTGGCAACGCCCACATCCAAATTCGGGTTTAAACTAGAACCACAAACCCATAACCCGAAACCGTGTTCTAACCTTGAGACCCATTTTCCATTTTTTTTCTCCAAGCCAGTTCAAACGATTTTTCTACCTACCAAATAAACCAAGACCAACTCACTTAACCCCCCATGTGTTTAAAAACCATTTAATTCCTTTTACCCATTTTACCCCCCAACCACCACTTTTAACCCTTTCCAAAAATAACCCCCACCCAAATCTGATTTGTATTCCCCTCATTCACATGACCTCACACCTCTCAAACCTCATGTGCACACACCCCATGCTCCTCTCACCAATTTCCATGCACACTAAAATATAAACTCTCCAATTTACCCCCACCCTCCATGTGCACCATATAAATTGAAGACTTGGGCCATTTTCAAGAGGATCTCAAATTTAGTTTTTAAGCTTTGTGTGATAAATTTCTCTACACTCCTCTTTAGAGAGTATTTGTATTTTTAGCAAATATCTCAATATAGAGTTGTGTAGTGAAATTTATCTCTAGGATGAATTCCACCCCACCCATCTATAATGAATTTTTGCATTTTTAGCAATTAATTCATAATAGATTGATGTAGTTGAATTCATCCATTATGAGGGGGATTTTTTAAATGAATTTATAGAGAGAATTTTAGAGAGAGATAGTTATAGTAAAATATAAATTAGGTAGAACATTTTGTAAATAGTTTTATTTTATTTTTTATTTTTATTTTTGTTAGAGATTAGTGAGTGATAAATTAGTGAGAAATTCAATTGAGTGTGTTTTTATTATTAAAAATCATTTGGAGGCTCTAATTGAATGGATGATGTGCAAATTCAAGGATTGAAGTCCAATTTCACTCAAAGAGATTTGGTTTGATTGTTCTTCTCTTTTATTTCATTTTATTACCATTTGATTATTTGTTCATCATGTTTAATATCATATTACGCTAAATCCCCCTTTCAAGGGGTGGGGTGAACCCTTATTTGATGTTATTTTGATTTAATTAGTTTGATTAATTGAAAATTCCCTTTAAATGTTGATTTTAATCCCTCATCCTTAAATTTACGCCTCGAGAGAGGGTAAATGATTTTCGAGAGAAAATCAAAATTCTAGTTATAATACCCATTTTAGATTCGAACTAAAGATAGGAGTTTCTTAAGTGTGGTATTATTCCTTGAATTTCAACTCTAAATTTATTTTCTAAAATTTACATAAATTTTGATTAATCGATCCTAGCGGGTGATTAATTAAAAGGAGTGTAGATCTATTTTATAGAGTTGTGGGGGGTTAAACTTAATTTTCTAAAAGATTACTATTAAAATTATATTTGCAATGGGAGTTGATTTATAATTTTGATATTAATTTGGGAGAATTCAATTAATTAAATTAATTAATTATAATAGCTAAAATTTGTGGTGTAGTCTCACTCCTTGATTGTTCTCACATTTATTTACCTCACTTTATCTCTTATTTTGTGTTAGACTTTATTTTTTTTCATTTTAGTCACTTTTTAGTTAGTTCTTTACATCTTTCATTTTAGTCTAATTTTAGTTTCACCTCATTTCCCAAAAATTGTTTTAATATTGAAAAAGCTAAAAAAATAGATAAAGCAAAAAGCCCAAAAAGAAAATAAAAAGTGAATTACAATTGAGTTTGTCTCTAGTTTCACCCCTTGATGTGGATTGATACCCTTACTTACCTCTACACTTTAGTTTGATGTTATATTTTGTAGGTATTTTAAGGTTTTGATTAACTTGGCTTGCAACAATGACTACATACAAAATTTAAGTTATCAAATGGCGCCATTGTCGGGAAAAGCATAGTTATCAAATGGGGCCGTTGGCATTCTTGGGAGTGTGAGGCACTTGGAGCGGATTTCAACTTGTAGTTCATTTATTTTTCGCATTTTATTATTTTGTGTACTGTTTTTATATTTTTATAAGGCTTGTATTAGGAACTTATTACCTTGATTGTATTGCGGTGCATAGAGACACCATTTATTGTTTATTTTAAATTTGTAATAAATCAAAGACATGCGTGATAGGAAAACCGGACAAGGTAGGGAGAGGGCATCCAAAGGTGAGGATTTAAAAGCCTATCTACCTTAGGTCGGTAGGACTCCCGGGGCCGACTGAGATAGGCGTGATCTCCCCCCGGTCGACTCAAATTTTTTCGGCACCCCACGGCGTAAAAACCGTGGGGTGTCTGTACGTTTTGTTAATCGCTTTGCTAATATTCCTGAATCCTTGAACCATAGCATACACGTTTCCACTCCTTCGGGTGAGTTATTGACGGGAACATTAGAATATAAGTCTTTCCCTATAGATGTTAATAGTCATAAACTATTCGCCGATTTGATAGTTTTAGACATAAGAGACTTTGAAGTCATTTTGGGGCTGGATTGGTTAACACCATATAATACTAAGGAAGATTGTTTTGACAAGAGAGCTATTTTCCAAATTCCTAACCAAACAGAGTTCAGTTTTGAAGGAACTAGCATCTTATCTCCCATGTGCATGATCTTTGCAATCCAAGCTTGTAGTTTTCTTAAGAAGGGATGTCAAGGATTCTTTGCAAGTGTTATGAATTTGCAATCAAAAGAGCCTACTTTAGAAGATATTCCTATAACTAAACATTTTCCAGATGTTTTTCCATATGATTTACCCAGTCTACCTCCAGTAGAGAAATAGAGTTTACCATTGACCTTATTCCTGGAACTATACCAATCTCAAAACCACCTTATTGCATGGAACCTTTAGAATTAAGGGAACTAAAAGTTCAATTACAAGATATTTTAGACAAGGGTTTTATTAGACCAAGTGTAACCCCTTGGGGTTCTCCAGTGTTATTTGTTAGAAAGAAGGATGGGGCGATGAGGTTATGTATAGATTGTCGTGAACTAAATAAGGTTACCATTAAGAATAAATACCCCTTACCTCGTATAGATGATTTGTTTGACCAACTGCAAGGTGCGCAAGTATTTTATAAGATTGACCTTAGATCAGGCTATCACCAATTGAAGAATAAGGAAGGTGATATTTCGAAATCAACTTTTCGTACTAGATATGGTCACTATGAATTTCTTATGATGCCATTTGGACTAACTAATGCACCAGCCGCTTTTATGGATATGATGAATAGAGTGTTTAGGAAATATTTCGATCAATGTGTGGTTGTTTTCATTGATGACATCCTTATTTATTCCAAGAGTATTGAAGAACAAGAAAAGCATTTAGAGATAGTGTTGCAAATCCTTAGGAAGGAGAAATTATATGCAAAATTAAAGAAGTGTGAGTTTTTGTTGCCTAGTGTCTCTTTTCTAGGACATGTCATTTCCAAGGACGGAGTGTCAGTTGACCCTCAAAAGATCAAAGCTATACTGGATTGGCCTAGACCAACTAATGTGACAGAGATTCGTGGTTTTCTTGGATTAGCAGGTTATTATCGAAGATTCATTGAAGGATTTTATAGTATTGCCAAACCTTTATCTAGGTTAATACAAAAGAAGGTGAAATGTGAATGGTCTGAGGAAGTTGAGAATAGTTTTTGCGAACTTAAGAATCGATTAGTAACTGCCCCAATTTTGACTATTCCTTTCAGGACAGGGGGATTTGTGATTTATAGTGATGCTTCTAAAAATGGTTTGGGATGTGTGCTAATGCAAAATGAAAAAGTAATGGCTTATGCCTCGAGATAGTTAAAAACCCATGAGCAGAATTATCCAACCCATGACCTAAAATTATCAGCCGTAATTTTTGCTCTTAAGATTTGGAGACATTATTTGTATGGTGAAACTTATGAGATTTTACCGATCATAAGAGTTTAAAATATATCTTTACACAAAAAGAATTGAATATGAGACAAAGGACGTGGTTAGAATTAATGAAGGATTATGATTTAAACATTCTTTTTCACCCGGGGAAAGCTAATGTAGTAGCCGACGCTTTAAATAGGAAGTCTACAACTAATTTGGCATGTCTCATTAAAAATTAGGAACCTTTGTTAAGGGATTTGAGAATATGGAAACATATGTACGTATTTATAGCAAAGGAGGAATAATCACAAACTTACAAGTACAAACCATGTTGATGGAAAGAATTAAAATTGCACAAGTAAATGACCCACAACTGAAGAAGATTAGAGAATAAGTCATCGAGGGTAAGAGAATTGAATTTTTGATACAAGATGATATATTGAGGTTTGGAAATAGAGTGTGTCTGCCATGTGATGCCCAATTAAAGAGGCAAATTTTGGAGGAAAGTCATTACTCAAGATTCACATGTCATCCCAAATGTACAAAAATGTATAGGGATCGTCGAGAAGTATTTTTGTGGAATAGCATGAAGAGGGAGATAGAAGAATTTATATCTCAGTATTTGGTTTGTCAACAAGTAAAGGCAGAACATCAAAAACCATCAGGATTACTGCAACCCCTACCTATCCCTAAGTGGAAATGGGAACATATTACTATGGATTTTGTGAGAGGTTTACTAAGGAGTTCAAATGGTAATGATTCTATTTGGGTAATTATTGATAGGTTAACTAAATCTTCTCATTTTCTTGCCATTAAGATTACCCATTCTTTAGAAAAGTTAGTTAAGTTGTATGTGCGAGAAATTATTAGGCTTCATGGAACCCCAGTTTCAATTGTTTCTGATCATGACCCTAGATTCGTGTCTCGCTTCTGGAAAAGTCTATAAGCAGCCATGGGAACAAAATTGAATTTTAGCACCACTCTTCACACTCAAACAAATGGACAATCTGAGAGAACCATTCAAATCTTAGAGGATATGCTTAGGGCATGTGTACTTGAATTGAAAGGGAATTGGGATGATCATTTATCGTTAGTGGAATTTACGTATAATAATAGTTATCAAGCAAGTATTCAAATGGCTCCATATGAGGTACTTTATGGTAGACGATGTCATTCCCCTACATGTTGGGTAGAAGTTGGAGAAAGAAATTATTGGGACCAGAATTGATCCAAATCAAAACAGAGAAGGTAAAATTGATACAAGACCAACTTCGAATTGCTTAAAGTCGTCAAAAGAGTTACGTTGATAATCGACACCGCCAACTAGAATTCCCAAGAGGAGATTATGTGTTCTTGCAAGTATCACCAGCAACTCCAGCCTCTAGCCCCTTCTTTTGAGAAGGTTGAGATTGATAGGGAGAAGGTGTAAATTTGTTCAACATTTGCCCTTTTGCTTTTTTATTTCTTTTCTTTATTTTTATTGTATTTGAACTTCTTTATTATTAGTAAAGGAAAACTTTTGTTTGTTTTTGTCTCTTGTTGATCATTCCTGTTCTTCATTCTTGTCATTGATTAGTGGTAATTTCTTCTTACTAGTTTATAGAGAAGATGGAACAACTCTCTTCCAATGATATCGAGCTATTGAGGAAATGCAATGTTTTTTTCAAAGAAGGTCATACAGACTTATTCGAGGAAGAAATTGTTAAATTTCTTGGTGACGATGCATCAGAGCAGGCTAAAGAGGCCTACAAATATTTAAAGTAATTACTTAATAAAGCAATAGCAAACAATGTTGTGTATTATGAGATGATAGAAGAACTTCAAGAATAATATAAACAGTCCACTGCGCTATTGCACGAGAGCTGTGAGCAGAATTATCGAAGCTTGAGTGTAGGTCGGGGTTTTCACAACTTTATTTCTATTTATAACAAAAAGGAAGCTTTACTTAAGCTTGAAGTTAAAGAAACTAGAACAGTTGCTAAACTTCTGGAAGAGGAGAATAATAATTTGAGGGACAAAGTGAATCTTTTGAAGTCTGCCTATGGAGTTGTTGTTGCTACTACTAATGAGGGATACTCCTTTTTAAAGGCTAAAAATGCAACATTAAGGGTTGAGTTGGAAACCTAAAAAAAGATTAAGCCTGCATCTTCCTCCCGAGCAAGAAATAAGCTTGGCTTAGGAACCACAGAAGAAGTGAGTACTCAACAGGCCCTTGCCAATCAAGCTGCGTAGTTAAAAGCTAAAGACCGGGCTATTGTCGAGATGTCCCAGAAGATGCAGACCTTATCTGAACAATTATCCACTCAATCTTCCCAATTACAAGCTAAGGATGGAGTATTAAAGAAACTATAGTATCAAGTTGATAAATTAACCTTTCAATTCCATAAGCTGCCAAGAGGTTTGGATGCATGGGTGTAATAAAGCTCTTGGGCATCTTGATGATAGACTTCAACAGGCTAAGAATGAGTCCTATAAATGGGGTTGGATGAACGCTTTAACCGTGATGAAAGTGGATCAGAACAACTCTTTATGGGATTGGTATGACCCAAGCTTGTTGGAGCATGACAATCCTCCATTCAAGTTAGATGTTAATTGGATTCCTGTTCATCGTATTCCTCAATGCTTGATTTCAAAATACTTAGGAGATTAGGAGCTACATGATGAACTAGAGATCGTCCAACCTCCTCATCTGCTTGATCATCCTAGTATCAACAATACCAGGATATTTCAGAATTTTAACTTCATCAACTCTCCTTATACTTTGGATGATCCTCCATCTAGCATAGATCCTATTTCTAAGGCCGAAGGAAAACGTCCTGTAGTATAAGGCTTTGTTTTTTACTTTTGTATGTTTAATCAACAATATGTAATTATTTAATTTAATGAAAAGATTATTTTATGAATAGATCAACTTTTAGTCAATCTCTGCATATATGAGTGTCTCCTTGGTCTTTGTCTATGAATGGATCAATTTTTAGTTAATCTCTAGTATTTCATCGATTTTATTGATATCCTTAGGATTTTCCTAAGTATCATACCAATTATCAATGTTTCACCATGATTCTAGCAATGCACCTAAAGTTTTAGGTAATTGCATTAGTTACCTTGGTTACCAGGCATGAGTGGAACATTTGTCCATCTTTTAGCCCAGTTTAGATGAAATTATTCATCCAGGTCTTCATTAACTAAGCATTTGGGACTTATAATTTTACCTTGCATGGTTTTTTATGTATTTAACAACCAACTTTGTTACTGACTTTATTGATACCGACCAACATTTCGTTGGTGGATTATGTTGCCGACCAACATTGTTGGTGCCTTTGTTGATGCCGACCAACATTGTTGGTGCCTTTGTTGATGTTGACCAACATTATTGGTATTTTTGTGTTGACCAACATTGTTGGTTCCTTTGTTAATGCCGACCAATATTGTTGATGGTGCAGTTGCGATGTTTGCAATGTAGTGCATAACACTAGTACTCCAACAAAATAACAATTTTGGAGAAATCATATTCTCATTAATATTGAAATGAACAGAGTACAACGTGACTACATCACTTATAATACTTCCTCGGGTGTTCTGCATTCCAAGGATTCTTGAATTCTTCACCTTCCAAATTCTCAATTCGAGAGGTGTCTGGTCGGATGACTGCAGTAATGCGAAAAGGCCCATGCCAATTGGCTTTAAGCTTATTGTTCTTATGAATCACCTTCTTTAAAACATAATCACCTTCTTTTAAGTTGCTTAGATTTACCCTCTTGTTGTAGAAACGTGTAGTCCGTTATTGATAGGTTGCATTCCTTAAAGCTGCATCTTCACGTACCGTTTTCAGCATGTCTAAGTCCAGCCTTCTCATCAAATCACTGACTGGGGTATTGAAGTTAATAACTCTGTGCGTAGGTATACCTAGCTCGGCAAGAATTATGGCTCCAGTACCAAATGCTGACATGTAAAGAGTTTCCCAAGTAGTTATTCTAATGGTTGTCCGGTAATCCCACAAGACAGAATGCATTTCATTGATCAAATTCCCTTTAGCATTTTCAGCCTTTTCTTCAACCCATTAAATAAAGTTCAATTAGTTACCTCTGTTTGTCCATTACTTTGAGGATGTCCTGGAGAATAGTGGATTTTTTTAATATTGGATTGAGCGCAATAAGCAATAAATTCATCGTTGTCATATTGTGTGCCATGATCAGTGATAAAGGCATAGGGCAAACCATACATGTATATGATATTCTTCCAAATAAACTGATAAACCTTATCATAGAACATATCGATCAATGGTTCAGCTTCCACCCATTTAGTAAAGCAATTGACATCTACAACCAGGTACTTGAACCTTCCTTGGGTGGTCAGCAGAGGCCGAATCAAGTCAATTCCCCACATAGCAAAGGGCCAAGGTGAAGTGATTGGTGTTAGAAGAGATTATGTAGTCTTGCGTATGCTGGAAAACCTCTGGCACTTATTACACTTTTTAGTAAAAACTACACAATCTGCTCGCATGGTTGGCCAGTAGTAACCTTATGTGTTGATTCTTCACAACAAAGTTCTCCCTACTACATGGGCCCCATAGGACCCTTTATGGACCTCCTCAATTAAATCTTTTACTTCAGCCAGATGCACACATCATTGTAGTCCAATAGTCAATCCTCTTGTATATCACACACCATTTTCTATCACATACCTCCTAGCTTTGTATTTCAACTTCTTAGCATTGATTAGGTCGGCTAGCAGAGTTTCGTCTTCAATATAGGTTCTTATTGTATCCATTCGCAATAAAATTAATCATCAGATCTTCATCAGTTCTTCATCAATGCTCCTATTAGCAAGTAGCTCAATAGGAATAGTTCATCCCAGTTCAGTTATAGTTACTGAAGCCAGCCGAGCAAGTGCATTTGCTCGAGCTTTTTCCAAACTTGGAATTCAGATCATTTAAAAAGCTAGCAAAGTGGAAATTACCTCCAAAGTTTTATCTAAGTATTTGGACATCAATTCTCCTTTAGCTGCCTATATATTCAACACCTGATTTACCTGAATCACTGTATACCATAATTTCTCGGCATTCAGTGATTTAGTTAGATTTAAACCAACAATCACAACTTTTTACTCTACCTCATTATTGGAGGCTTGAAATTGGAATCCTAGAGCGTACTCTATATCTAGTTCGTCTGGAGCATTGATAATTATTCCAACTCCACATACAGATGCACAGGATGACCCATCAACATACAGGCTCCATATGGAAATATTGTTGTCAAATGCTTGCTTTGTCAGAATCCCTTGATGGAAGATTTTATCCTTTACCTTCTCATATTTCTTTTTCATCACCTTTACTCCCTAGAGGGTTCTGGTTGATTGGTGGTGACTTCTTCTGTAGTTTCCATTGCTTGGAGTTATTCGGGCATATCTCCAGTAGGTCTGCTAACTTTTGAATGTTGTTCGGAGAGAGTCCCTTGTTGCTCGGGAATCTCTGGGTAAGTGAATTCTATAATAAAATCCGCCATAGCTTATCCTTTTAAAGCACACCTTGGTTCGTATACAAGTCTATATTCTCCAAACTCCACAGCCCAACACATCAATCTCCATTATTTCTCTGGCTTATACAAAGCTTGCCTTAGTGGCATGTCAGTATATACCACTATTGTGTGAGCTTGAAAAATATGTCTTTATTCGTCTATTAGCCTCAATTAAGGCTAATGCTAACTTCTCCAGTCTAAGATATCTGACTTTTGTTCCTCGAAAATCTTTGCTAGTGTAATAAACTGGCTTTTGAACTCCATTCTCCTCCCTGATCAAGGCAGAACTAACAGCTGATTCAGATATAGCCAGATACAAATACAACTTTTCTCCCAATATTTATCGAGAGAGTAGTGGGGGTGCTCCCAGGTATTTCTTCAATTCTAGGAAGGCTTTTTCACATTCATCGTTCCATTCAAAGGTTTTTCTGAGTACCTTAAAGAATGGCAAACATCTGTCCATTGCTCGGGATACAAATTTATTGAGTGCTACTATGCACCATGTTAGCCTTTGAACATCCTTTTTACTAGTAGGGGATTGCATTTCTATCAAGGCCTTAATCTTATCTGGATTAGCTTCATTGCCCCTTTGATTTAATATATACTCGAAGGAAATTCCCTCCTGAACTCCGAAGACGCAGTTGGTCGGGTTTAACTTCATCTGGTGCTTTTCTAATTAATCAAACTTCTGGCTGAGATCGGTAATATGATTAACAACTTTTTTTCTCTTAGTCAGTATATCATCAACATACACCTCCATGGTCTTAACTATTTGTTCCTCAAATACTTTGTTCACCAATCTCTGATAAGTGGCACCTGCATTTTTAGGTCAAATGGCATAACATTATAACAATAAGTTCCCCAGGGAGTTATAAATGAAGTACTTTCTCTATCTTTTGACTTCATTTTGATTTGGTTATAACCAGAATATGCATCCATAAAACTCAGCAGCTCATGCCCCGAAGTAGCATCCACTAGTTGATCAATTCGTGGTAAAGGAAAATGATCCTTTGGTTATGCCTTATTCAAGTCAATAAAATCCACACACATCCTCCACTTATTGTTTTTCTTCTTGACCATAACTACGTTGGCCAACTAGTCTGAGTACTTCACATCTTCAATAAAGGAAGCCTTTTGAAGTTTCTCCACTTCTTCTTGTATAGTCTGTTTCTTCTCCGGGATAAAAACCCTTTTTTGTTACTTTACAAGTTTAACCTCCTTATTCACATTATGCTCATTATATAGGAAGTTTGGGTTTATACCAGGCATATCTTCATGGCTCCATGAAAACACCTGCTTTCTTTGTCTCAAGAAGGCCACCAACTCCTGTTTAAGAACTGAATCCAATGACGCTCCAATTTCAGTGGTTCGTTCTAGTTTATCGTGGTCCAGAATAATGCTTTCTGTTACCTCCATCACCTGGACTTTTACAAGCTCAGATTCATCTCTTGGATCTAAGGTTTCAACCTAATATTCATTATTTGGCTCAGATATATCCACTTGATAAATGGTGGTTTTCTTTTTTACTTTCAACATATCTTCCTCCTCGGTAGATGAATAGTAGCATTCTCGAGCTACTTTCTAATGTCTTTTTACTACTCCCGCTCCAAAGTTGGTCAGGAACTTCAGGCATTGATGAACAATGGGAGGTAAAACTTTAAAGTTTTTCATACCAACTCTTCCCTTGATCATGTTATAGGCAGAATGAACATTTTTATATATTATAAAGAATCTCACTTTCTCTGTTTAATTTGTCGGCCATGTCGCGATTGACACATCTAGCTTGATTGTTCCCAATGGAAATACTTTTTCTCCAGAGAATCCAATGAGTGGCCTATGGTAAGGCTCCAGTTGGCTGAGTTTTAAACCCAAACTATCAAAATAGGGGCAGAACATAATGTCCGCCGAACTGTCGTTATCCACTTGTGTCCTTACTACCAATACCTCTTTCATCCTGACTCTAATCACTAAAGGATCACAATAAGGATACAATACTCCGGATAGATCATTCTTAGAAAAACCAATTACGAGCTTATCCTTGTTAACTTTCCTTCGTCGGTCTTCCTCGATAAGGTTGATTCGTTAGATATAGGAACAAGCCTGAACCTCATTGAGGCAAGCCTTCCTTTCAGCTATATGATCTCCTCATCCTGCATCTCCACCTGTAATCATATGGCAATCAAAGGATCCAAAATTGAGTGTGAATACCTCGCGCTCAGGCTGTCTAGGCTTCTTGGGGAGGTCAGGGTCATCTTCTGGATCATTATAATGGTTCCTCTTCTTATCTTCTCTAGGCTTAATATGTGATTTAGATCTCTGTCGACCTCTACCTCCACTTCTTCCACCAGCCTACTGATCAATAAATCTGTCCAATTTTTCTTTTCAGATGTGTGCCTCTATCTCGTTTTGGAGAGAAATACATCGGTTGGTCGTATGACCATGATCTTTGTAAAATTTGTAATAGTTAGACTTATCCCTCTTATCAGCAGGGGACCGTAACTTTTCAGACCAACTTAAATAATTATTGTTCTTTATCTCTTTCAAAACATGATGTATATCCACCGTTGAGGGAGTGTAATTGGTAAATTTTCTGAGTCGATCTAGGCTTTCTTTTACTTTCGAATTCCTGCGCTCATTGTGATTCTTGTGCTCCTTCTTATCTGACTTCCCTTCTATATTTGCTTCCACTTTTGCATCTGAATTATTTTTAGCATCCATAGCTTCATCGACATTCATAATCTTAGCTGATTTGGCCATTAATTTTGTCATCGTCTTCGGGAGATCTTTTGCTAAAGTATAATATAGTTTATCGAAGAGAAAACCACTCATGAGGGCAGTGATTGCAGTCTTCTCTTCATAATCAATGACTTCTAATTTCTCATTGTTGAAATGAGTGATATAATCCCTGGTACTTTCTCCCACCTTAGGTCTCACACTAAGCAATGAGCTACTCACTTCACTGGTTTTGCTCCAAAGCAAAAATTACCAATAAATAGCTCGGCGAGCTATTGGAAGTAGGAAATCTACCTCCGAGGAAGACTATTATACCAGATTTGATCAGAGCAGATCCCGTGATTATTCCTGAAAATGCCCTATACCTCATCTCATCAGGAACAGTATAGATATTAGTTGCTACATGGTATTGTTCTATATAAAGAATTAGATCAGTCTTCCTATTATACTTGGGAGTCACCACCGGAGATTTAAACTTGGTTGGCATTAGAAAATCTACAATAGTTTGCACAAAGGGAGATCCCTTAATAAAACTTCTCCGGAGAGGATTCTTGGCCTTGGCCATTTCTCCCAACCTGTCTTCCAAATGGTAAATGGAACCCTTCTAAGCATCACTGTCAGCACCAGATCCATGGGTGGCGGATTTTTTGTGCCAACCAACTGATCATGCTGAGCTTTCTTCTTGAGAACCTTCTCTTTGACTGAACCGAGCAGTTTGTCGGGTGTTCAATCTGGATTGGGCTGAACCTTCCCTCAGGTCGCTTGGTCATTGATTATTTCTCAACGTAACCTGAAGGGCATTTCCCTTGGGTCCCAAACGATTGAATGAAGAGGCCTTACTAAGGGATGAGGGATTGTCCATCATAGGAATTAGTAATCCTGGTAGAAGAAGTTTCTCCAGGAAGGTACGAAGGATCTCTTGATGTTCCAGAATAGCTATGCCCAACACTCCTTATTAGTGGTGGTGGCATATTCCTTTGATTGAATTAGGTAGGGACTCCAGCTTGTAGAGTTTGGGCCAACTATCGTATCGTATACTTCATAGCCTCTTAACCCTTGGCCAAGCTAGATAAAATTCCAGTTAAATCATTGTTATTTAGAGGGGCAGGTGGAGTAAGGAGAATTCCCTCATTTCTAGTGCTTGATTCAGGAATTTCAGCCATAGATGATGAATGAGTGAAAACGTTTAGCAATACGTTCCCACAGACGACGCCAATCTGTTGATGCAAAAAACTATACTAGGCCTAATTGATTGATCACAGATAAATAAGAAAAAACAACTAAGACAAAGAGATTTTTAAAGTGGTTCAGCTCAATGAAAAATCCTATGCCCACTATTATGTATTAACTGCCTTGATTTGTTTTTTGATCCCTTGCAATGAGGGTGATACAATGTATTTATAGCCCTAGAGGGGTACTGATAGTTGTCATCTGAAATGATGGAATGTTTTCATTTGTTAGGCATTTACATCAATACATAATGAGAATTAAATATACTATTGCTATCGTTTCACTAGTTATATAGGTTGTATGACTGTTGTCGCTTCGTTGGCTATATAAGTTGGATTTTCGACAGTTGGTCGAGCTGCCCTGTTGCTCGGTCTTTTGCATCATGCTGACTTGGATTTGAGCCACATTGGATGACATGTGTTGGTTTATAATTGGTTCATGTAAGGTGGAAAATTGTTGTATCAACAATATAATTATTTAGTATCATAATAATATCCTAAAGTTAAATATATATATTCGTCCCGAAATGCATTTGTATCCTAAATTTAAATTGACAATCAATATAAAAACAAACTATCCCATTAGCAAAAAGAGAAGAATTGTTATAAAATGTACAAAATAGTGGAGGTCCACTTATGACTCACATTAAATAAGAGTTTTTTGGGATGCCTTACTTTGTAC
This sequence comes from Sambucus nigra, assembly GCA_949130495.1. Classification (NCBI taxonomy): domain Eukaryota; kingdom Viridiplantae; phylum Streptophyta; class Magnoliopsida; order Dipsacales; family Adoxaceae; genus Sambucus; species Sambucus nigra. The sequence continues at coordinate 209,445,686 of OX422209.1, forward strand.
TACTAGTTGGCACTCATTTGCATTGCACATGTGACTCACATTGGATGGATACACATGTAAGGAGGAACATGATGTCCGAGTTAATTGACATTAAGAAAGTATGTATGAATATATTTTTGTCATTCAATAGGCATAATTTTTTATGTATTTATGTATTCATAATACCAACACCAATTGCAATCAATACTGTTACTCAATTAATCAACCTAAAGTTGACACCTCTTCATAATTTTCGAATACCAAATTTTTTTCAAATAATAAGAACATCAACAAATTTTGTAACAAAATTTTTGACAAATACATATTAAGTGAATACACAAAAAAAATGTTCATCTTTATCGAATTCTTAATCTATTAAAATTGATTATTTTTTAAACATATTGAAAACTTATCATTAAAATATTCGAAATTAGAGTTAATTTTGTGGACAATTTATATCATTTTTTCATCAATTTCCAATGCCAAGCTTGAACGTTTTTATGAAACACTAAAACCTACAAGAATGTGATTTGTGTAGCCCATATTGATATATCAACATTATTTGGACATGAAATTTTAAGGGTGAACATGAAAAAATCTATTTTAATTCACATTACAAATCTTAATATACTATCATATATCCTATAAATCAAAATTAAGTCAAAAGTATTTAGTAACTTTGTACATCATGAATTAGCACAATAGCCAACAGTACACTTTCATGTCCTAATAAAAATAAATATAAAGTAAATTGTGGAATCTTAGTCACCAATAATGAATGTGCGATTTATACACAATCCAAGCCATTACACAAGCATTACCTACGATAATAATATTAACCGTTGACATAAATAAAAGGTGATAAGACAAAAAATAATTAGTAAAATTAAGACAATCAAACCCCAAATTTTTAAATCATTATTTCGAACCCAATAATGGAACTCAAGTAAAGTCATTATCTAACCCCAAATCCCTAATTAAGAACATACCTTAGTTCTTGGTCATTTCTTTTAATTCACGTAGTTTATAACAGCGAATAGAGGTCTAATCGTATAACTTATATTCCAACAAATTGAACCAGTAACAATTAAACTAAAAATCATATGTTGATCTAACTATCTCAATCTTTACACAATGATAAAGTCCACAAGAAAAAAATCCACAGAGCTCTTTCATCTCCTAATATCTCTCCAAATCCTAATACAATAAGTAGAGCGCTTAAAAGCCATTAATTTCTACTCACTACAAATTATAATCTAGGTGTAACATATACTAAAGAATTTAAATATTATAGCAACCTCAAATCAAAATCAAATATAATTTCCACTATTTTCTCTTATTCTTGTTCATGATCTCTGCTTTTGTATGGATGGTTTCTTAATGACAATAACAACTTTGAATCCCAATTGACAATAAATGTTTTATAATCACATTATCTACTTAATGGTTTTGAATATCAATTGACATGGATGAATAGGCTACTAACACAAAAAAATATTGAAAATGACGATAAGGGGAAAACAAATCCATACTCAACCCACTAACCAAGAATTTTTTTCTTTTAAATCTAACAAAGGAAATCAAAACTGAGAATGAAAATCTTCCAAAATCATTTACAATAATACCTTCAACCTATGGAGGGTTTATATGATGATCGATTTGTATAGGGGTTGGGAGATGATATAATGGGGTGTCTAAATGTTTATGATGAGAGAAGGGGGTGGAAGATGGAGGGTGGGTAAAGAGAGGGAGGGACTAATTAACAAATGGAATAGGAATAGCCTGGAGATATACAAAGATAAGCCAAAAGATTTTACAAAGAGTAATTGGAGGGGGGTAATAAAAGGGTGGTGGGAGAGAGACGTGAATGTGTAAATGTGGGTACTAAGGCTCAACTAGTAATTGTTTTATCAATTGGGGATAAAAAGGTCAATAGTAGTGATTTGTGTTTTAGCCTATTTTTAAGTTAGTATAATATAAGTAGTGGTGATACCCCTTAAGTATTGACATTATAATGAAATGAAAAGTTTTCACTCTCTCTAAATTATCTCCGTCCCTTTATTTTATAGCATGTTATCATCACAAAAGCTCATATGTTCTAACAAATTTTCACATAAAATTTTCTATCGATGAATTTATATTTTCCTATTGGATCTCACTGGTGGTATAATATTATGACATAAGTGTAAACTCAATAAAATCAATCAAGTGCACGCTTTTCTCTATATTATGATTTTTATCTTTATCGCAACTTACGAGGATGATAAGAGAAGAACGGAAGGAGGTATTGATTTGTAAACACTCTCGATATGTTATGTGGTTCTCAAGTGGCTACACAACATATCAAGTTGCCTCTTCAAGATTGAAGCCTATATTTATTTATCTTATGCTACAAGTAGATATTTTCTAAACATGCATTTATATTTTGTCATTTTCGCATAATAATAGACATTATCTTGGATCAATTATAGAACTATTCGTAATTATCACTACCTCTTTAATGATAATTATTCTTCGTTGTTTTTATGAAACTGATATTTATAAATTAAAATATTGACATGTTTAAACTAAAAATATACGAAAATTGATGCATTATGTATTTTGTTTCCCCACTCACTACATGTATATTTTTATTTCTATTATCTTAGTTATGACACAAATGTTATATGAAATTTTCTAAATTATCGTTGGAACCTAAATTCCTTAACCATTTATGTCATTTAAAGTCCCTAAATTATTATTTAATATTGGGATTCGAAGTCCCCTAATCATTTAAAATTGAAATTTGCAGTTCCTGATATCATTGTTTAACTTATGGAACCAAGAAATTTCAATATTTTAATTAGAACCCAAAGTTCCTAATTAGCATTCAAAGTTGGGACCCGAAGTTCACATATAGTAATTTAGTTTGGGGTCAGAAGTTCCCAAATTTCTATTTAAATTTTGGGACTTGAAGTTTTCAATGACTATTTATATTTTTAAGCCTGAAGTTCCCAAATAGATTTGGGGCTTGAAGTTTCCATATAGAGATTTTAATTTGGAGCCAGAAGTTCCCAAATTATGTATAATTGGGACTAAAAGTTCTCAATTACTATTTATATTTTGGACTAAAAGTTTCAAACAATTTTAGCCCCTATCCAACTTGAAGTTGTGATATGAAATATTTAAGTATTTAATATTATGATATGAAGTCTCCATGTGGATACTACTCTCGATGAAATGTTGAACGAAGCGCTCATAGAGCTTGCTGAAGCACATGATCGAGCGGGGAGGCAGTCGGTTAAACCGCGTCCTCTGACACCCTGTTTATTTTTTAATAATAAGGTGAATCAAATCTGTTTATTGAAATTTTACAGTTCATCTAAATAATTAATTATCATCGTTAGCATTTAACAAGAAACAAAGACTGAAATATAATATAAAAGCCAATCCTTAATAAATAAAGAAATATATCACTCTATAAAAATCTTGTTACAACTCTTAGGGCCCTCACTAAAAACAAAATTATTAAAATACAACATTAAAGTGAATCTAACACCTACATCTTCAAAACTTGGGGATGACCGGACAAAAAGGTTCGAGTGCTCACGTGAGAATTCTATACTAGGAACATTGGATCACGTGTGATAACGCGATGGGTCAACCCATCGCAATAAGATAATACCCACGCACTCGGGCAGTGAAACCATCAATCATAAATACAAATAATAAACTCTACATTTATTAGAGTGACAGATATATCCTACTCATATTGAGTCAAATTTTATCTAATACGTTATGTATCATCAATAACCTCGCATTAGAGTCTTTCACTATTCCTCATATTAGAAGAGTTAAATAAGTACCAAATACATAACTGAAATTTAAGTAACAAAATACAAAGTACTATTGTACAAGCTCCTAATCATATAAGTTAAATTTCCCAAATTTACTGTAGCCGTGCGAATGGAGCCAACTATATATAATTTTTTTTTAGAAACTATGACTTATATAAATCACTAGTAGAAAAGCCCTTCCTAGATGACATTTACAAGGATAAAGACATCTTCTAAATAAATCTATCACCTAGCCCTAATTATAGGCCAAAGATAGAAAGCGAAAGTAACGTCTATTAATAAAGCTATTTATTCGGGAAGTTTGGTAATTATTTATAATTGGAACTTAAAGCTCCCTAATAATGGTAAGTTTGGTAAATGGTGGTGAATTTGTGCTTTTTATTCTTTCTCGTAGATATAATTAGGTTAACAATATTTTCTAATTAAGAGATTGGCTTTTAAAAGGGTTTTAAGTATTTATTGTATTTTTTTTTTTATAAAACTTAAGGTTTTTATAAAAATATGAAATATGCATTGTCTCCTTCGAACGAAAACTTCGCACATGGAAGAGCTCGTTCAAACAAGGTATTCCCATTAGGTTACCACAAGCCTATTTTATTAGAAACATAGCGTCTTGAATCATTTGAACCTGACTTTGCACGAAATTTCATAAGAGACTTCTTGAGAAGACAACTTCGCACGAGGCTTCATACGAGATTAAAATTTCCATATAATGTGTCTCGTTTGAATCTCAAGAGAAGTTTAAGTTCACGCAAGATCCGCATTTTTTCACAATGGCACTTATGGTTTAAACAATAAATTGATAATTTTTTTTATTAATTATATTTTATAGGTTAGTATAAATGCATTTCCTATTTCGATTCAAAACTATGGTCTCAACTTACCAAACCCACAAGAACCTTTTTAAGAGTCTTTAAGTTTTTTTTTGCATATTCATATTAAAGCCTAGATCTACATACAATCAAAACAAAATAGAAAAATCTCCATACCTATCGACATCTATTAATTCATAGCACGAATGATTTTTATGGAAAAAAGTTGTCCCAAAGATTGGGGGATATCAAGACCTACGGATTTTGAAGAGTTGTTGCAAACCTGCATTGGAAAGAAACTAATGCTAGTTTAAGAAAGGATTTAAGTAGAGAGCGGAGATGGTGATTGATGGGAGTTAATGTAATACCCCGTGATTTTGAACCTTAGAATAATTTTAAATAATTTGAAAATTGAAAATATTTTTATTGGACCTATTTTTTTAGTATTTAAAAATGTCAGTTTTAATATAAAAATAACAAGATTTTAATTGGTAATTATTTTAATTATTGTCCAAATTGAGCTACTCTAAGGTATCGAATCGATTTGGCCCTGGGGAGAATTGATTCTCACCGGGGAAGTGGCTGCGAATTGGTCTATTTGTGAGTGTTTGGTGTGGTTTAGGACTCAATTGTTTTGCCTATATTAAAAGACTCGGGGTTTAGATTTTTTCACATTTTTATATCATTTTAAACAGCAATAGCTTTCCAATTTTACCTATTCCTCTTCTACAAAACCTAAACCTACATTAAAATAAATCTTCAACCCAATTTCTGAAGGCTTAAATCAAGTTTTTTCAAGATCAACCAAGAACAGGATTTTGTTATTTTCACAAGACAATCACAACCTCATAATCATATTTTATAGATGACTTATTTTCAAGAATATATATCTCTATTGTTCCTCTTAGGTATGTTATGTTTTAAATGTTGTCTAAACCTTAATTAATCATGTTTTCTTAAAAATAATTAGAAAGATTAATTAGGGAAAGTGAAAATAAATTTGGGCCTATTTTTTTTATTAAATTCGAGAATATAATTTAAGACTTGAATCATCACATGCCTAGATTAATGTATTGGATTATGGTATATTTACGGGACTAATCGTTTGTTGAATTGAAATATGTAATTCGAATAATATGTTGACTCGTAAAATCTTAATACTGATGTGTCTATTATAGAACATAGTTAATTTTTGTAATAGTTTGTTACCACGCATAATTGAATTGGATTATGAGTTATATTAATAAAATATCACTCATATTAGAATTTTAGAATTGATAACTTGTGCAGTTATTTCGTATAAAATGATTATAACGTGATTAGTTTGATGTAGTTGGAATGCAATTGAAATTTTAAGATTAATTCGAGGATCTTTGTGATGAATTAAAAATATGTGTCATGTAGACATCGCGGGGACATTGGGATTCTGGGAATAGTTTTACTTTCACCCTTATTAGTAGGTTTCTTACTAGGTATGGGACTATTAGGTAGACAATATTGTTGTTGGGACTTTCTAGTTATGGGACTAGTGTGTGTGTACTCGTACGATTGGTTATTTTCCTGGTTGAGGCCAGATAGTACTCCGTTACTTTATTCCTTTAGACAAGATGCGAGACTAGGTGATGATTTTTAGTAGGTATTGTTTCTAATAGATGGACTAGGTGATACTTATGATTTGATAATCTATAGGTATGGGACTATGGATAGATTTAGTTTATGACTTTCGATTTGTGGTAGGGGCCAATTGTAATAAAGATAAATTGATTGAGAATAATAATTAATGCATAGATAATAAACAGATATTAAAAATAAATTTGCATCACGAGTATGGGCAAGACCAACGAAATTAGGTCGACTGGATATAGTGACGTGGGTGTGGGTGTTGGAGTCACGAGTATGTACATGGCTAATAAAATTGGGTTGACTGGCTATAATGACATGTCATTCATGAAAAATTACGAGTATACGTTGGGCTAACGGAATTGGACTGACTGACTATGGTGATGGGTGTGTTGTGTTGAGATTTTAAGCACGCCAGGAGCATATGCATGACCCATAAAAAGGTAAATTGGCTATAGTTGCATCTCGCTAATAAGATAATTAAATAATTTAATTGAGTAAAATAAAGTTTAAAATCTAATTCATTGTTGAATTAACATAACTGGACTTGGATAGTCAGGTGACTTTGTGTATGTGTGTTGTTAGTACTGTTTTACTTTACTCCCTTCTTATCATATTGATTCTTTATAATATAAAATAATCTATTGTGATATCTATCTCGTATGATAGTTATGTCTGAATTCAAGGATCTCATTTGGGAGGAGTAACTGGTATTCATGCCGTGGGATCTGACCCATTGCATTGAGTAATATTTCAGGTATAGTTGCTTGAGTAGTGGCCTAGGATTGATTGGAGATTTGTGGAGTTGCAGCTAGAGTTAGTTTTTATTGGTTTTGTAGTTTTTCCTTTCTAGTCGTACTTATCATGAGACAGTTGTTTATGAATTTTGAGGGTCATTCGATTCTATAGTTGTTTATGATTTTAAGCTGGAGATTTACAATTGGATAATTCATTTGAGTATTATTTTATCTTTTGAAGTTTATATGTATTTATTGGAGTCGGAATGGAGATGGATTTTATTATGATGGAAGTTTATATTCATTGGACTATTGTAAAATTATATCTTGTGGAAAAAGTTTTGAATATTTCACATTTCTATCACATGCTAAGAAAGGTATTTTAATTCTGACACCCAGTGTAGGTTGCAAGCAAGGACTAGCCATCTCTAATGTTAGAATATGTGGGGAATCACAGTTGAGTTAATTACTGCAAGTCTTATCCTGCTTATGTAATTCCTGTAAACATTTATACTTCACTAGTGAAGCTTCAGAATTAGATCACAGTGTTTTTTTCTTGCAAGTATTTGCAATTTAAATCCTAGTGTTCGTGGAGTTGATGCTTTTATATTTTTTTCCTTGTTAATTTTCAATCACCTCATGTAATTGAATTTAATTAAAGGAATTGGGTAAAAACTTAATTGATAATTTAATCCTGTTAAATTCAACCAGTTCGAATTTTTTGGCAAATTGAACTTAATTGAATTTGAACTTATTAATTACTTGTGTATCATATTCATATTCAAATTGGTATTAGATAATGTCTTTAAGTCTTAGGATATGAATCGTAGAGGTGGTGTCAATAAAGGGTAGTTCAGTTTCGTGTTCACCTATGTTTAAAGGTAGTAACTATGCTTACTAAAAATCATGTACATATTTTTTTAAATATATTGATAAGAGAATTTGGTTGTCTATGGTGAATGTATGGTATCCTCCCATGATAAAGTAGGATGCTAACACAATTCCAAAACTGATTACTAAGTGGGATGAGGATGAGCATAAAGTATATAATTATAACTCATGGGGGATCAATGCACTCTTTAGGAGTATATCACTAGAAAAGTTTTAGTGAATCAAGAAGTGTGAAACATATAAGGAGGCATGGGATATCCTTAAATATACACCTAAAGGTACATATATAATAAGAGTATAAAACATCCAATAAGTCACCACAAGGTTTGATATGTTGATGATGAAAGATAGCAAGACATTTGATAAGTTTTATGCTAAGTTTTTTTATATTACAAAATCATGATTTAACTCGGGATAGAAAATCTCGGACTCCTAGCTGGTTGAAAAATCTTGAGGTTGTTGCCTTGTAGATTTCTCCCACTAGTCATTGCCTTAAATGTTTGGAAACATTAACGGAATAAAGGTTGAAGAGATTATTGGTGCCCAATAAACCTTTGATTTTAAGAACTAATGTCCGCCCAAGGAGAAAATGGTATTAAATTGAAGGCACCGAAGCTTGTTCCCTCTGGTTCAGATGATGAGTCTAACGTTGACGAGTATGAGGTGGCTCTACTTACGAAATAGTCCAAAAATTTCCTTAAGTATAATCCAATAAATTTTAAAACTAACAAGAAGATATAATAAGAATAAATATAATAGAGTCGAGAAATCTTCCAATAGTCATAATTATAAGGATGAGGAGAGATGTTATGATTTCCAAGAAGTTATACTCAAGTGTTTTTATAGTCCCACTAGACTAAAGAGGAAATGTAGTTAAAAATAATGTTGAATGTTACCCTCAATTATAGTGAAATGGATTCTAAGGACGAGTCTATACTTAAATGCAAATTCACCATGTTCATTGCCATTAAGGAAGGCTCAAGTCCTATGCCTTATCCCATGAAGACAAAGTAAATGATGATGGAAAAAAATCCCAATTCGATGGCTACCAAGAAAAGGTTGAAGATGTTGTAGAAGTCGAAGGAGATTAAGGTTAGGTTGAACTCCAAAATTCTTATTCTAAAGTTTTTTGAATGTCACGTAAAATGGAGAAGTTAAACCTCAAGCTTCCAATCAAGCTCAATGCATGTGAGAATGAGATTAGTGCCATGAAGGAGAATGGGGAACTTTTAAGAAAAATCAAGAGAAAAAAAGGTCATGCTAATTGTGAACCTTGAAGAGGCGTGGGAGAGTGGAAGATCTTCCCCATGAAAAGATCGCTAATTGATGACATTACTTGATTCCTTGCATGATCGAATTGTGATTGAAGAACAAAATATTAAGTTTAAGAAAGAGTTTGTCCATTTCTTTACCTTAACAAAAGTTTACATTAATAAGGTTTCCAACTTCTTAGACAAGTCACTTAGCATTCATCTCCTTTTGTCAATTAGGAGACTTAAAAAATACTAAGACGTGATCCTGAGAATGCGTGATATCAATTTCTAATATTAAACTAATTTAATTGGAGTCAAGCTTCAATCCAAATTTATTAAACCCTAATCATGAAATTATGTGAATAAATCAAATATATAGTTACTAATCAAGGGACAACCCATTTTTAGGGAAAAACCTTTTCGGGTAAAACCTTTTATTTCACTATCTAATGTAAATCAAAACTTATAATTACATAATGAATTTTCTACAGAAAATCCATATAGACTGCATCCTAGCACTAGTAAAGATTCCCGAGAACCTCAAGAACTGTAAATCCTCTTTCAACAGTGAATACCCACAGGTATCTCCAATGATCGCAGTCATCAGTAAATAGCTTCCACAAGAAGATATTTCCTCTCTGCAAGATAAACTTCGACAAGAAGAGTTTGGGTTCCAAAAATGATTCACCAAAGTATATGGGATGATTTTGTGAATCAAAAATAAAGTTTTGTGCCCTAAAAGTGAAGACTAAAATTCTGCAGATTTGCAGTTTTCGTTTGTCAAGTCTTAATAAAAAAGTCTTCCAAAATAGGTATTTATAGCAAAGAAAAATACTTGAGCTGGTGCAGGTCATTCGAATGACTTATTCATGTCATTTGAACGACTTTAGATGTCATTAGAAGTGACCTAAGAAACGACCTGATAAAATGCAAAATAGTACGTGGTCGTTTGAAGCACAAAAGGAATGACATATCTCGCGACTTATCAAACGGCATGTGATGTCGTTCGAAGGGGTCATTTGAATGACATAAGCGACAAATTAATATTTTCAAAGCTTGTCTATAAATCTTCCAAAAATTATTTTGACTTAGAAAAATGCCTCAATTTGATAAAAAAAAATAGTTTCGAAAAATATCCCAATACAATCGTAAAAAAATTTCGAAACTTAAACACAATCCTTACTAAAATCAATCTCGTAGATGTGTGTTGTTGAAGAAACTTGATATTCGAATCCTTCGTCTTGAAAAAATGATCATGAACTTCCTTCGACGGTTATAGCGGTATACGACACACTCAATGTAAAATCAGTACTACAAAAAATGTGTCCCTAGAAATCTCCCCATATCTCTATGCCAGTACACAATAAAAACATTTGAATTATCAATCAAAATGTCCTATACAAATCTAATACCCTCCCATGAACCTAAAAGTGGAAAGATACTAAAAAAAGTAAGTCTTCAAAAATCTTTAACTCTAAATATCTTCAAATCAAATCTCTTTGCTTTACTTATGCTTCCTTTTTATGTGCTTTCCAAATAATCATCAATTTTTTACACACAATAAACGAAAACAAATACCTTCATGATGTATCAAGTTTGAAATGAGATAAACAAAAATCAAATCAAGTTAAATCAAATCTCAAATCTCCCACATAAACTCTCACTCCCCCATAATCCATAATTGGTTCTCCCCCCATTTTATTTGTCCGAAATAGACAAGGAAAAGAATAAAAAAATAATATGGAGTGTCACAACAAGCATAGGAAATATATAAAAATTACGCTCTTGCAAGGATATACTCAAAAGGCTTCACAATCTCTTTTTGATTTTTCAATTTTTTCAAGAAGTTTTTTTACAAAAATAACACACGCCGTGAATTTACACTAAGATAACCAAATCATGGAAACGGAATGAATGGGTGTGAACATATTCAACAGGAAAATCAACTTAAACATACATAACATATGTGCACGATGAATATGGATACTCCTAACGAATGAACTCAAAATTGTCCTCAGGTGTAAAAATTATTGAATTCAAATGACATCGACTCAATCTAATCAGCAAATCAAAGTCTAAAATGATTTCCACACCAATAACGTCTAAAACTATGTAATTCTTTTCAAGATTTTTTCAGGACGTGCAAACCCATTGATATATTTCCAGCCAACTCCCTCATATATAATAATGATCGAAATTTTCTATTCTTTTCTTTTCTTTTGAATGATCATATCAAACTAAACTAGTTTGGCCTTGGCTACTTTTTATAATGCCACACTTTTTATGATCTTTTAAACGGTGGCTTTCACACAAAGGTTATTTGCTCCTTTTGTATCCCTTTTCTGCGTGCACTCATCATTTATTTCATATTAAACAAACGCCTCACGAGCAACAGTTCTTACATGTATTACTTTCATTTTCAAGTTTTATCTCATATAGTTCGTTTTAAAAATAAGATTTAGATGAAAACACTTCGACCAAACTGTGATAGACAAGCACAAAAATCAAATAAATCCGTGCAAGTGTGCATTAAAGGAAATCGTAAGTAAAACATGTTGAAAGTAATCTCAAATATCATCTTAATGACTCCAAACATTATAAAGCACATGGATGAAATGATGTATCGTCTCTAAACATTATCAAATAGTCACATGGATATCGAATGATGTTGTGACTTGGTCATCCTAAATGTCCATCCATAAATGGTGTAAAAAAAATACAAAAATCTTTTTGTCTTTTTCCAAAAATTTTATCAAAATAAAATCTTTTTGGCTTTTTCAATTTTTCCAAAAATTTTCAAAAATAAAAATCTTTTTGGGGTTTTCGAAAAATATATCAAAATGAAAAAAATACAAAAGTGGTACACACTAGTAATAGGAATAAAATATCATCATGAAAATCATCATATACTAGCAAAGAAGTCTAAACCTCAACCATTAGGTGCGAAGGTGTTTTCCAAAGGTGGGGAAATCCTATGAAAAACGTCCATCAAATTATGCGAAGTTTTAACTAAATACTTAACTTGCTCTCTAAAGTGTTCAAAATTTTTCATGTGATGTGCAGGAGCATGAAAAGTATCGTGTATGGGTGTGCGTGTGTGAACACGTGTAGTAACGTAACAAGGTAAAAACATATGAGACACCCTACCCAACTTATAACAAAATTCCCTAAGGTGTCCTCTTTTCTTACAATGGGAACAAATATAAACGGGTCTAGGCACACCTCTATCAAAATGACTACGACACATCACACTACATGGAAATGGACGCCTAGGTGGATTAGGTCGAGAGCCATATGGATCTATCACAAACTCGAGAATCGGCTCGGGTGCAACATGGGAAGTAGACGCACTATCATAATCTGTTCTTAATCTCTCAACGGTATCCAAAGCGGGACTGAGGATCACCTTTCCAACCTTCTTAGATATATCTTCTATAGTAACCTTGGCCTCTTGGGCTCGTTCAAGATCTCTCTCGCCTTGGGGCATATGGGATTCAAGTTCACTCTTTTCTCGGCCTAAGATGATCAACTGCTCACTTAAGGAAACCTTCACATTATCGATTTGACTCGTCGATACCTCACATGCTCTCAAAACGTCTCTCTCTCTTTCCAAATCTAACACCTTAAGACCTAACTCTTTATTCAACTTCTTTGTCTATAGGTCTCAGCGTATAAATCTCTAAACGCTTTTTGGATATCTCTTTCACCCTCACTTTTAATTTCACATTCACTCTCACTCGAAACACTCAAATAACCATCCGGACTCTCATGTATACAAGTGTCCTTATCGTCGTGGGACAAACTAGTTGTGCTCATGTGACTAGACAAAAAGGTAATAAACATACCATGTGATGATTCATCCTTGGAATCATTAACCTGGACATCACTATCGCTAAGAGTGGTTGGCATAGGAATTTGCATGCCCTTTGTCTTTATCATAGTGGGACATCCAAACGCTTTGTGCCCTTTGCCCTCTCACTCAAAACATCTATCCTCTTTATCTTTCTCACCTCTCTCTTTGTCCTTCTCTTTCTTTTTATTTTTCTAAAAAATCCTTTTATTGAAAAAAATTCTTTGGAAAATGTGAGAAACTTTTTAGAATTTTTAGCAAACATGGCCACATCATCAAAATTAAACTCTCCCTCAGACTCGGACTCATAAAATCTCTCTTTCTTCTTCTTCTTAGACACTTCCTCAACTTTTCTAGATTGTTCCCTAAGTGAAATCACTCTATCCTTGGGCTTAATGGTTTTGGTAAACATGTCAATCTCATAGGTTTGAAGGTCTCCTACGAGTTACTCTAACTTAAGTGTATCTAATATCCCCAAATAATTTAAAACGGTGACCTTAGGAATAAAAAAGGATAAAAGTGACATCAAAATATTTTTAACAACTCTCATCTCCTCAATTTTCTCACCGAAATTAAAACTTGTATCGACTATGTTCGACAACCTAGCATAAAACTCATAAAAACACTCGGACTCTGACATGGTGATAGTCTCAAACTGGGTGGCCAAATTTTGTAATTTCGATGCCTTATTCGTGTTGGTCCCCTCATGTGTCAATTGTAGGATATCCCATGCCTCTTTAGACGTGGTGCATGACATAATATGATGCAACTCATCAGGAGTGATGGCTCTAGAAATAGTGCTAAGGATATGGGAGTTATAGGTACTCCATTTATAATCATCCTCAATCCAGTGAGATACGGGTTTGATATTGGTGACATTTTCAATGGTGACAGTGGGAGGAGTTCACCCTCTTTCACAAACAAGACAAACTCATTCATCGATAACAAGATCTCATACAGGCTTTCTAATAGGCATAAGTCGTGCCATCAAAGATGGGCATTCGATTATATAAGTTATCCATTGAAAAAATTGCGAAATTTTTCAAAAAAAATGATATCACAAAAATTTTGTTGAACAAGGATCTCACTGTAATTTGGTGAACCCCGTTGTGATACCAATTTGACAATGTGAGTAGTAAAAAGGTATCAGTCAAAAAAATAAAAATAAATCAGGATCACTCGATAACTTGGAGCAACGTGCTTTTATACCAATTTGAGGATGCATGATATCAATTATTTTTTGAATTAGCAAGCTTCTAATATTAAACTTATTTAATTAGAATCAATCTTCAATCCCATTTAATTAAACCCTAATCATGCATCTATGTGGATAAATCAAACATGCAGTCACAAATCAAGGGACAAACCACTTTTAGGAAAAAAACTTTTGGGTAAAACCTTTTATTTCACTATCTAACATAGATCGTAACTTACAATTACATAATAAAATCTGCAAACAATTTCTTTCAGAGACTCTACATAGACCATAGTCTATCACCAGCAAAGATTCCCTTGAGAACCTCAAGAATCGTAGCTCCTCTTTCAGTAGTGAATACCCACGGGTATGCCCTATGATCGCAGTCATCAGCAAATAGCTCTCGTAATAATTATCAATCTAGCAATAGATATTTCCTCTCTAGAAGAGAAACTTCAACAAGAAGTGTTTGGATTCCAAAAACGATTCACCAAAGTATATGGGATGATTTTATGAATCAAAAACAAAGTTTTGTTCCCTAAAAGTGAAGACTAAAATTATGCATATTTGCATTTTTTGTTTGGCAAAAGTCTTAATGAAAAACTCTTCCAAAACAGGTATTTATAGCAAAGGAAAATACTTGAGGCAGCACAAGTCATTCGAACGACTTCTTGATGTCGTTTGAATGACATTAGATGCCATTAGAAGTGACCTAAGAAATTACCTGATAAAAAGAAAAACAGTACGTGGTCGTTTGAAGCACAAAAGGAACGACCTATCGTGCAACCTATCAAATAATTTGTGATGTCGTTTGAAGGGGTAGTTTGAACGATGTTGCTTTGTCATTTAAATGACAAAACCGAAAAAATAATACTTTAAAAAGCTCACGTACAGATCTTCCAAAAATTATTTTGATTAAGAAAAATGCCTTAATTTGATAAAAATCCAGTTTCAAAAATATCTCAATACAATCGTAAAATAATTTCGAAACTTAAACACAATCCTTACTAAAATCAATCTCGTAGATGTCTGTTGTTGAAGAAATTTGAAGTTCGGATCCGTCGTCTTGAACAAATGATCATGAACTTCCTTTCACAGTTGTAGCGGTATATGATATATTCAATGTAAAATCAGGACAACGAAAAATATGCCCTTACAGATCCCAAAGGAAAAACTATCCCTATAAATAAATTGATGCATTAAGAGAAAGCTAATCCACCAAATAAGATGAACAGACACTTAAAGTGGATTTTAATTTTCATTAATATTATATAAATAGGAAAATCTTTACAAGATTTCAAAAAAATAAAAAAGAGTTTAAAAAATAATATTGTGCTCCCATTGGAGGATCTTCAATAGTCCTACATTAGCCATTAGGTCTCTCATAGTTCCCACCATCCTTGTATTTTCTATATAAAAATACAAGAACAAAAATCACATCAAACTAAATAAAATACAAATCAACAAGACATATCAAAGAACGACACGTAAAAAATTAGCATAGACTTATAAACCTTAAGACCTAGGACCATTTTTTGATACCAACTATAACAAATCGTATATTTTAATATTAAGATTGATTAAGTACCAATATCAAAATATACAAACTGTTATAATTTAAAATATCATTCTTAGCATATGACAGAAATATGAGACATTTTAAAAAATTCTAATAATATAAGATGCGAAGGATTACAACAAGAATGTCCACCAAATATAAAGTTTAACGTCAATGTCCTCCAATAGTCCAACATAATATAAAGTCTTAATTTACAACTCCTAAATACATGTGCGGACTCACAAACGACTCATAATCCAAAAGTTGTCTCATACAAAAAATACAATGGAAAGAAAACTAAACCATACAAAATATATATATACCCAATGTTCAGCATGCTCTCCAAGATCCAATTTGCTTTTATAAGCTCAAACCTAACATGAGATGTTAGTCAACACAGCGGGTCAAGGCCCACTCCAAGTATACTAACTACGCCTCCTAAAGAGGGTAATATAACCCTTCAATAGTACTAAATGAAATTGATATTGTTATCATCTAAAAATGGTATATATATTTGGTATTAGCAGACATACAACAACTATAAACAATAACAAGTTAAGAGATACAATCACAAAATTACTAATTTAGAGCAAACAGTTAAGAGAATGAAACAAAATTTACGTTGTTCGGCCTAAAGTGGTTCCTACGTCCATTGGTGCTAGTATTAATAGTATAGATTTAATGGGAAAAATCCATGGATAAAGACTAAATACAAGATCACAACTCAAGTTCACTCCATATTTGAACAGCATAACGGTATGGAAAAATATCTCGATTCTCTCTCAGTGAGGGTGTGGGTACGATTTATATGTTGTTATAATAGAGAGAATAGAGAGTGACATGTGTTGTTCCTTTTTAGGTTGGCATGTACACACTTTACATGCAAGTTAGGGGGTAATAATCATGAGTTTGTTACACCCATATGGAGGAGAATGTTTGAATATCTTCTACATGTGTGTGTAGTGTTACTGATGTTGACAACATCCTATCACATAATACATGCTTTGAGAAATGGTGTTAACTAATTACATTATCTAACAGTGGCCTAGCAGTGTTAGCACGAACTATTAGGGTTGTCTGGCCGACCTCATAGATATGGCCGATTATATTCATTATTGATCTGACCTCCTTGATGTTGTGGACAAGACCAGGTGTTTTCTTCTAAATGACCCACGAGGAATTCCATATTTATGGTATAACAAAATCCTCCAATACTTAACTCACAAATGGAACAAGTAGTGGATTCTTTGGATTATTGGATCTTCTGAGCAATTGCTAAGCGAATTAAGTGTGTGAAGTGTTAACTGAAGAATGTTGTCAGCTTCCTGAATCCTGGCTATCTTAGGATCTTCTCGGCATGAACCGGGAAGATTGGCTTATGGTATTTTTCTCAAAATATTGAGTTGACACGTGTTGAGTACTGGTGAGTGTGTCAGATGTAATTATGATGCGCATTCCTGGGTAGTGTACGTCAGTCCACAATACGCCAGTTCACTTTCCCAGGCATGAAATCACACTTTGCTTTTATGAGGTTAATGAATTTTACCTAGAAGAGATAAAACCCATATTTTAAATCCTTTCAAACTTTCCAGTCTCGCTTCCTTCAAGCAATAATTTCTAGAGAGAGAGAAAAACTCTTCACTTTCCAAAAACTTCCATTCTTCGATAAGCTCTTGCTTGAAAAACTCTTTTTTGGCGAGCCTTTTCAATTTACTTTCATTTATTAATAGAGAATAAGAAGTGTCTGAGTTGCCTTCAATATCTTAGGGTGTTTTATACGGCATCTTTCTCTTTTGCTGCTTCTTAGGGCTTCCTTCTGTGTTTTTTAGCATTTTTCTTTGCGAGTACATCTTCTTTTACCTGTTTTTTGCGGGGTTTGAGTGTTGTTAGATATGATTAGATAATTGTGCCTTTTTAGATGTACATTGAGTTGGTTAGCCAAAGGTTTTCTATTTTTAGGGCTTTTTAGGTTTTTAGGCCTAATTTTGTTCCTTGATCAGTTATGAATCTTGGGTTCAAAGGTGGTTACAACATTTAATTGAATTAAAGAAATCTTATCTTGGACTCATTGTTAAAAGGTTTAACAAACCTCTCTAAGTTGTTCAACCTGAGGACGAACCTCATCACCCTAGGTATACTCCTATAGTAGCCTCTTTTGATGGTTCTTCATCATAGCCCCCAACTGTGGAGCATAGTTCTCATGAGTTCACGGAACTTGTAGGCATTATTGAAGTGAACCACCCTACGGGTGGTGAAAAACTTGTAAAAATAATGTTTGATATATCCATAGATGACTTAGAAGCCTCACTAAAGAGAGCTATGTCTGAAAAACCAAGGAATTTTATATCTCCTATGGTACCTTTCACAAAGGAGACTGCCTAAGGAAGATCTGATTCTTGGGTTCTAGCCAACACCGATGCTCGAAATCATGGTCGCGACATCACTGAGGATGAATTAGAGGAAGTCATGGATAAATATGATATTTCCATTGGTATTTCATTGAAGTTACCTGATTGCGATGAGAAAGTGTATGACCGACCCGATGCCAATGAGATATATTTTCCAGTTTGGGCCTTGAAGATAGGAGTTCGGTTGCCCCTCTATCCGATTATAAGGTCTATCTTAAGTGGTTATGGAGAGGCTCTGTCCCATCTTCCACAAACTCTTATAGGATCATTCTAGGGTTGATGGTTTATTGGGAAGCCTGTACCAGTTTTGACCTTACTGGGAATATCTTCATATTTGTGTACAGCATAAAAGACAATGCTAAGGCCCAAGGGTGCTAATATTTTTCTCCTAAAAAGTCTAACCTGAAGATGATGCGAGTAATTTAAATGAGAAACTATAGCTATAAGAATCGATTTATATACCTAAAGGGTGATTAGAAATTTCGTTCCACCCAGAAGAAAGGATCTTATAGTGTACCTCACGACTGGTGTGGGCTGGATTGTATTCGTATACATATTTCTATTGTACTTTGTAATTTCTTTCTAACTTATTGTTTGATAACATTTTGCTTCTCCTTGGCCTTTGTGTAGATAGGTTATCTCCCAAATTGTCGACAACTCTAAACAAATTGGTGTTGAACACTTACATACTAAATTCCGTAGAATTTGAGAAGCTTTTCTCCCTGAGAAAATTTATAAATCTTGGGTATTACACCCCCTCCTAAAATTTCTCCCCTTCGAGTGGATCATGTAGCCTTAGTGGTTGAAGGTAATATTTATGCCGACCAGGGAGAACGAGATGAGCAGGAGGTCGAAGATGGTATAAGACTTTTCATCTTTAGTGGCACTTCTTTGGATTACCATTTTGACTTTGCTAAATGATGTGCTCTTTTAAAGCTTCCACTCCCACTTTATCAGCTTTTTGAATTAAGACATTATCTGGCATAGCCCCTCCACAAATTAATCGTGCCGTTATGGAGATTTCTCGAAAGTGGAAACTCGACATTGAGTCCAAAAGAAGACTGTTGATGTTAATGGTAGGGATAAATAGAAATTTAATGCCAAGAATAGGGCTAATGTCGAGGCCCGAAAGAATGTTGAGTATGCTGTTAAGAGGCAAGCCAATGCGATTGTTGCTGCGAATAGCAAAGATAAAGGGAAGGTTATTACTTCAGATGATGTGCCACTAGCGTGCATTAAGAGGACTATGGATAGTCCCACATATCAATCTGATCCTAAGCACTAAAAGACTAACATTCCTAGCGAAAGAGCTCAGATTTGTGGATAGATAATTTGGCGTATGGTCCGAGATAGGGGATAATCCTCCCCATCTAGAGATATGGATCCATTTACTTTTGACCTCGAGAATTTTACCACACTGGAGAAGCTAAGGAACAATCCGAAATATAATTTTTTAGCACACATATAATGCTTCTGATGTGGTCAATTATTAAGGGTATGACCCTGATTTTCAATTTTTCAGAGGTTTTAATGCTAACGACTTGTAGAATTTAGTACAACATCGAATACTTGTCGTGAATTCTCACGCAGATTTATATTTCCTTAAGTTTTAAAATATTTTTCATTATAATGATATCTTTTCCTTTATTTTATGGCGTGATGGGTGCCACCATCTTAAGGGAGTAATTAGTATCGTACCAGAATGCTTATGATGATGAGAGAGAGGCTAAAGCTCATCTCTCTACTCACCACAAGACAATGTCGTAGGAATTGAATATTATGAAAGTTGACTATGACAACATCTGTATTGATCTCAAGGAGAAGTACGACCTACTTATAGCAAATGTTCAGGATTTAATCCAATTTGAAAAAGTTAAAGGATCTGATCAATACTGATGTTGTGAAGCTTAGGAGTTTGGAAGAAGCACTCACTAAGGGGTCCAAGGAGCTTGTTCAAGATATGATGCTCTTAAAAAATCCACTGAATCTCGTGTGAAGGCTAATGAGTCCCTTGCCCATGCTAAGAATTAGGGTGTTAGGAAGTATAAGAACTATGTCGAATATAACATAGATCTAGTGACCATCTTTATGGAAGGTTATGACGAGAGGAAAAAAAGGGTTATCATGCATTAACCGAACATTATAGAGGCCATCCAATCGTGGGAAGGGGATGGTGGTGAAGCCAAATCCTTGGCTATTAAACGTGGGATAATAGAGATAGATGACTTAGAAGATGAAGCAAGAACTACCAAAAACTAGTCTGAGGCTGAGTGGAGATTACAACTGATGTTCCCCGTGTCACTCTTGAAGATACTCCTGTAGATAAAATTGATATTACCCATGTTCCCGAGGCTTGAGTTTTCTACTCTTCTTGTTTTATTTTCCTTTTTGTTGAACTTTGTTTGTAAACACTTCCAACAATTATCTATGATGTATGTTTAACTATCTTTGCTTGCTTATTAATAAGAAGTCAAGTTATTCATAATATTTGGGTATCTGTGTGTATATGTTTTGACCTTCTTTCAATTATTTTTCTTGGCTAAATTTTTAGCCACTAGTTGTAGTTAAGTGTTTGTGCAAAAATATTTTTGATAAGTAAATATGGTCGGTATCGTTGACCTTCCAGTTAGTTCTAGTCTTATGGACTCGTGGTGGGATCTTGTCCACCTGTCATGTCAACTTACTAACTATTTGGTGTTAAGATAGTCCTACTAGTAGTTTAGTCTTATTATTGTGTGGTCAGATATTTTCGACCTGATTTGCCTTACTAGCTACTAATTTTGGACGAACCTGAGTTGCCTTGACTCAAGATATTCCAATGCTTGTTCCAACTTACTGTTCATAAGGATAGATCTTGTCATCCTAACCATATGTTAGTATTGATTACCAAAGTCGACTAAATGTACTAGGATTTATCCCTGCTTTAGCTAGTTATGATCAGATCATGTCGTCCATATGACTACAACGGACTTCCCATATTTGGATAAACTTCTTGATCATGAACTTTCCAAGGATGAGATCTTACATGAAATATTGTTTTGATCGTGTATTTTGATATGCTTGGTTTTGAGATATCTCTAGGAATGGGCTGTAATACCCCGTGATTTTAATGACTTTTAAAATGGGTTATATTTTAAATTAATGGATTAATTGGATTTTATTATAAATTAATTCATTTGGGTTTTACCCAAATTGTGGATATTAAAATGTATGATTCTGAATATTACTTAAATATATTTAGGTAATATATGAATGTGATGTTATTGATATGACGGTGTGATACTAATTCAGTAGTTTGAATTTTTAGTCGGACGCGGTATGGGACGTGTCGGAACTAATTTGTTAAAAAAAGGAAATTTATTTTCTATTGACCTTATAGTCATTAGACTGCGTCGTTGCGTCCGGAAGGGTTGAAATAGTCAGAAAAGTCTATTTGGATGTTGGTTTTGGGTCTCGGGTCATTTTAAAATGAAAGGATAACCAAAAAGGGCATTTTAGTCATTTTTACAAGAGGGATGAATAGTGATTTCGGATTTTGTTATTTGGAGAGTTGAACGTGGGTTATTCATCTCTTCTACACAAAATAGAGAAGTCATCTTCCTAGAGAGACTGAAAGGTTGCTTGGGAAGAGAAAAAGCTTACTTGGGAAGGTGAAGAACAAAGACCAAAGGTCACCACCACCAATCACCACCGGAAGTTGGCCGGAGAAAGGGGAGAACCGCCTGTGATACACCACCCCAAAGGATCAGACCTTTATTAGAGGCAAGTGTTTGATAATGGCATCTAAGTTTGTATATTGTCCATGTTAGAATAGTTATAAAAAGAGATGATTTTTACATGTTTGGAAGATGAAAAGATAGAGTTCTTATTTCTGGAATCTGAAAATATATAGGAATCAAACTCATGTTCTAGGTAGATAGTAATCCACGAAATAATCATAAATCTGTTGAAGAAATTTTGATAATCAATGGTGTGTTCTTGAAGATATCATGTTTATAATTTTCTGGAAAATATTAGGATGAATATATGCATTTAATTCAAACTCTTGGTGATTCTAGGATGTTTAGAGCATTAGAAATCATTCACATATGTTGCTATATCATTTAGTAAGGATTATAAGTCATTTGGGTTGTTAATATGAAGATTTGAAGGATCAAAACTTATGAACCCCGTAGTATCAGAAATGCAGAAAACAGGGCTGGTATATGGGAGATCGATCGATCGACCCCCTGCCTTCGATCGATCGACCTTCCCAAAATCCTTGAAGTTGTTTCTTTTTAAGGTTGATTCTTATCCCAAACCTTTTGTAGATCTTTGGTGATTATTAATTGGATATTATGGGACTTAGAAAAGATCAGTAAGCCCTAGATAAGATTCGAATTAATTTGATTAGGATTTAATTGATTAGAATGACGATAATTATATTGAAAGGTATTTCGGTTGCTAGGTTCATTTGTTGGATTTTAATTGGTATGCTTGAGGATCAAGTATAGGTTCAGTTGTGGTGATTGAATATAACACCTGGGTAACCTTAAGTTTACAAGAGGGTTTAATTCTAAGTGATTGAAGATGTGTTTATAAGAGATTTGAAACAATCAGTTATAACCCTAATTAAATGAGAGTTTAAATTCGTAGTAATTCGGGAGATAAGATGAGATGGACCAGTAGGATATTAGTGATTTCTTACTGAATAAATATATTTAGGAGAAACCTATTTGAACCTTGGGTAATGAGTGAGATTTTGGAATAATTAAATTAAAGAAGTAAAGTCATGATATTTTAATATGTAGGATTTGAGAGATATAATGCTAAGTATGGGAATTATCTTAGGGTAATGTGAGTACCTTATTGATATTATATTATAGGTATGATAATGCCTATTTGATTGATTGATGATTTATGTGTTTGACATACCTAGCTTACTTGCTATCGACAGGGAGGTTAGCGCGTGAGAACAGTCATAACCTGATGAATCCATGGGATCTTTGATTTGTCGCTCAAGAACATAGGTCTATGAAAGACTTATCGGGGAGTTGATAAGTCCGCTAACTATGGGTACGTAGGTATGTGCGTAACCCATGGATACGAGAACTATGTTCGCCTCCAATTGTATGTTGTTGTTTGTGGTTCGAGGAATCCTTACCGAACCTTTAGTCCCCTATTCGGCGACCTGCGATACTAGGACATGATAGCAGAGTAATGCATCGCACCGCAACTATGACTCGGGATGACGTATTATATATGTATATATATAATGAATTGTATGAATGTATATAGTGGTTAAATCATTCTACTGTGTGATAATTGTAGATGGCGGTGAATAAAGAAAAAGAAGTGAATTAAGTTAATGAATGTTTATTCTTATAGATTTGAAAAGATTAATTCATGTTAATGGGAAACATATAAGAATGATTGTATGACGTATGGTATGGGACATACGGGGTTATGATATGGGACGGAATTATATTATGGAAACTAGTAAAGAGGAACCATTAACTAGGAGGTTAATAGGAAACGTTAAGTGTGCACTCTAGATGAGAGGTGAGAATAGCAAGTGAGAGTTGGATACTAACATGTACATAATAAATGCTTTATTGGACTTATTAAATAATTGCTATTTTCAAAATCATTTTCACATCGGGTTCTGACCCGTTTCCTTACACATTTTCTTTTCTATTGTACCTTCTATATCAGGTGTCCAGAAGCAGGGACGCCAACCTTAGCGGATTATGACGAGCTATGGAGTATTTCTTAGACGCCTATCTTCATTTGATTCACAGTATTCTTTTAGTTAGGGCATGTCACCCCAAGGAATTTAGTTATCTCTTTTCTATCGGAGTCAAATACTCTTGTATTCGTGTCATTTTAATACATTTACTATTGTAGGGATTACTGTATTGGATAATTATTTGGGAATGTTTATTCCAATTGCATTTAAATTCTTTTGTGTTATCTGTTCGGTTATTAGTGTAGAATAATATGTGTAGTGTTATTCGCAAAATAAAAATGGATTTTGTTGAAATTAAAATTTGGAAAGTTTTTAATACCAGCTTAATTGGATATTGGGTGATTAGTTAATGTTTTCGACAGTGATGCTAAGAATGAGCCAACTGTATATTCTATTTTAATTTGGTATGGGACTGGCCACCCGGTATTTATTTAGGCGGGGTGTTACATGGGCTTCTTGCGCATCGCTCACACCGACGAGACATATATTGAATGATGTAAAAAGGTTTGAAATAACAACATATGTAGAGGAGGAAATTATGATTCTCATTCATCTATAAAGACTGGTTACAATTAAATAAAATCTGTTTACATGGTATTTTAGTCTTCAAAACTTCAATATACTCTTCATCACTGGTAATACTTTCTCAGGTGCTCTGCATTCCATAAATTCTTAAACTGTTCACCTTTTAAGCTTTCGATCTAATAAGTCCTAAGTTTCCGGACAGCATAAATTATGTATAGGCCATGACAATTTAGTTACAAATTTTTCATTTTTTGGATGACCTTTTCTAGCATGTAGTACCCTTCCTTTAAGGTGCATTATCTTACCTTTTGTTGTAAAATCGAGCAGTTCATTGTTGGTATGATGCTACCTGAAATATTGCATGCTCCCTAAATTATTCTACTAAATCCACATCAAGTATTCTCATTAATGAACTCTTTAGCAATTAAAAGTTGAGTACTCGGTGAATGGGCAATTCAATCCCCATTAGCACCATAAACTAAGTGCCAAATGCCAGCATGAACCGAGTTTCGCCTGTCATAGTCCTTGGAGTGGTTCGGTAAGCCTAGAGTACACTCTGCAGTTCGTTGATCCAATTCCCTTTAGCGTCGTCAAGTCTTTTCTTCATTCCATCCATAAGGTTCTATTTGTGATCTTTATCTACTCATTGCATTGTGGGTGACTAGGAGTTAAGTACAGTTTCTAAATTTTTGAACGCATAAAATAATCCTCAAACTCATTGTTGTCAAACTGCACACCATGGTCTGTGATGAAGGCATACGACATACCATATTGGCAAATTTTATTCTTACATGTCAAATGGAACACCTTCTCATAAGTCATCTCAACTAATGATTCTATTTCAACCCACTCAGTGAAATAATCCACTGCAATGACCAGATACCTACATTTTTCACTTGTCTTAGGCAATGGTCCGACTAGATCAATTCCCCACATGGAAAAGGACCAAGAGGGTGTGATCGGTTCTAATACTGCCCCCGATCTCTTATGGATAATGGCGTACCTCTTTCACTTATCACATTTATTTGCATAGTTGGCACAATTTTATTTTATTGTAGTCCAGTAGTATCCTTGCATGGAAAATCGCTTCACCAATGACCTTCTTATTGATTGGGATCCATATGGACCTTAGTGGACTTTGATGATGCTTGAAACAGCACCACCAGATAAGGTGTTAATAAGCTTAAACAAGTGATAACAATGGCAGCACAAGAGCGGATATATATATAGTAGGAGATGAGGAGAAGGGGATGAACACGGAAATATAGATGGTTCGGCAATTGCCTACGTCCACTGTGCAGGTGAGTGTGAATATCACTATCAAAATAGGGCTCTAATGGCCTTAGTAATACAATCACTCCACTTTCTCTCACCACAGTAAATGCAACAGAGTTTGGCTAGGGTTTATAATCTGGGATCCCTTTCAAGGTAGGAGAAGACAAGTATACATAGTGTTTGGGGGGTGTAATGTACCCCCCAAGCATGCAATGAGCATGTGTTTGATGATCTAACCAATATAATAAAGCCATCTGTCATGGTCACATGTATAGAATGATGATGAAATATTCCCTCACGTGAGGGGATTGATTTGGTTATAACTGATTTTTCCCACACGTTCCCTACCTTGCACACGCTTATAAATGTTCGGCCTTGTTCTTGATTGGTACAACCTCAGCCTCATCAAGTACGAGGTTGATGGAGTCAGATGTGGTTGCTTTGTAGCGATGACCTCTGCCAGGAGGGCAGTCCGAGGTTGGGTATGAGAGAGCTGTAACGTCGACTGGGGCCGACGATGACGCTAGTAGATGATTGACCATGAGATGTTGATTATGGTTGGTGATCGCGACATCGACTGGGGCCGATGATGAGGTTGGTAGTTGATTGAGCCCATGAGGCCCTACTGACCCAGGCTATTAATAAGCCGAGGTTGGTGTGGGGCTGCTGTAACGTCGACTAGGGCCGACCTGATGAGAGGCGATATCACTGATTATCATAGGCTTCTGTTCACCGCGGTTGTGAGTCTGGAAGAGGTTAGTTGCTTTGAGTAAGAGGTTGTACTTTGGGCATATCAATCACCCCCTATCCCTTAGTCTTCTATGTGTTTAGACGCGTGAGGGATATGTGGCTTAGGCCGAGGCCAGGTTTTTCTGTGCACCAATACTTCCTTGCACATGTCACATTCTGAAGTGAGGCGTGTGTCCCAAGTTAATGTGATCATGACTTGACATTTGGGTTCCCTAGGGCAATGATGGGCCCTCGAAACTCATTCCTAATCATTTAGTTGGTTTAAAACCCTTTTTTCTCTCTTTCTTCTTCATTTCTTCCTGCCTTAGGTATATCTGTAACTTTCTCTCTCTCCACGATTTCCATTGTTGCTGTGATTCAGAGCTTCCCTTTACCGTCTAGTATATTATCCCTTTACTTGCAGTTAGTCAAGTATCACTTCCACCCTTCTTTTCTATTTTTAGCCCTTATTTTTCATTTCTGCATTTTTCGTTGAAGTTGTGTTTTTCAGCGAGTGTTTCCACCTATATTGGTGGCTATGAGGCTAGACCAGTAGTGGTTTGAATGGCTTTGGGGAAATCATAGGTAGCTCTGAGGTTGCCTTGGTCGAAAAAATCCCTTATTTGGGTTTTCGGTGAACCTCCGGTTACCTTCTCCGGCGATCTTGTTCTTGATATTCTTGGTTTGAAAACCCTTCACCTTACTAATTTGATCTTTACTTTAGGTTGAGTTAGGTTGTTTTCCTATTTGTGATTTTGAGTCAAATTGTTGTGTTGTCTACCTTATGCTCAGACCTCTGTACCAACTCGTAGAAGAGTTCCCTTCCCTCCGCGAGAAGACCTTTGAAAAAATAAGCCAAATAGAGCTAGACCAAGAGGAAGCTCGTAGGGCTGAGGCCTTTCCTGTTAGACCCATCTTTCCTCCACCTCTGAAGGTTATCTACCCTGAGATAGCCGAGCTTGTAGAGGTTCTTATAGAACCATCACCGATGTCTGAGTCTGAGTCGTCCTCCTCAGAACCCATGTCTGTGGACTCTCTTTTTAAGAGGCTATGGATTACTCTCCCAGGTGGGGTGAGGTCCCTGAGGAGGATGAGGTTTCGAGCCGTGCCTCATCTCACTAGGGTTCTAGCACCTCACGTAGGTCTTCAGATGTTGAACTCATAGGGCCAAGGGTGGTCGTTCCTCCCATAATTGACGCCATTACTCTATCGGCTGCCACCGGGGCTAAGTCTGCTCAGAGGTTTCCTGGTGGTGTCCCTGCACCTGCCCAGGCCGATGTTAATGGGGACGATGATGACGGTCAAGAGAGTGATATAAACACATCTGAGGCATCCGAGATTGAGAGCTCCGTCAGTGAGTATGACCTTCTAGCCTTTAGGCACCTCTATTCGATAGGCTCTTCCATTAACCTTAGGAGACTTCTGAGGGATAAGAGGGCATATGACGGCTGAAATGGAAAGATCTACCTCTATGAGCAGATGTTCAAGTTGGGTTTTTGCCTTCTTATCCACCCTTCTATCAGAGCCATATTATCCCATATAAATCTAGCCCTTTCACAATTATCCCCTAACGCTTGGAAGGTTATGATTGGGGCCATCGTCCTTTGGAGGGTTGTTCACCACTCAGACCTTCCAGTTAGGGTCTTCACAGACTGTTACATCCCTTCCTCTTCCAAAAACCACACTATCTATTACCCCTTCTTATCTAGGAAGTCAAAGAAGAAAATGTTGTTGGTTACCCAGACTTCAAACCATAACTGGAAACCTCGGTATTTTTTTGCCTCTAGGGCATGGGAGTTTGGTTCCAATGAGGCTGCTGGAATGTTGGTTCCAAGGAACCCTCTGAGATGGGGGAAGGTCTCACTTGATGCTAAAGCTGAACCCTGGGCTTAGCCAGGATAATCTTCAAAACGTTGAGGATCTTCGCGATCAGGGGGAGTAGGGACTTCTAGTAAAATATAAACATTTGATGACCCCCTACTACCTCTTTCAGACAGGCCTAGGGGTGGTTCTTGGATAGATCTTCGTAAGTCCCATTTTTCACAAGTTGTACCTCTTACTTTTTATATTTCTGACTTACTAACTCGGATATGTCTTTTGCAGAGCGCCCTGAAAGTGTATCGGACGACCTTTGGGAAATGTCTACTCCCAGTCTTATAAAGTTGATGAATAAAAAGGCTAGTAAAAATTTACAACCTCTTACCACCCAACAGAACGTCGACACATCCAAGGCCGATGTTACCAAGAAGAGGAAGATAACTACGGTCTCGGAGCATCTGAGGTCGAGCAAGACTCAGAGAGGGGATCGCACCATTCCCATCTCTTCAGACGATGCCCTAGATGCTCGTCTTTCTCAATTGAAGATCAGAGACTATCTCATTGGTCATAGTCTGAAGGCCGCTATTGTTATTGGCGTTGTGATGACTGATAAGGATAAGCATTTCTTATGCTCTTTGGATGTCCCTTTGCTGGCCGAGTTTTCTCTTCATAGATCGATCCAGGTATTATTTTGAACTGTAACCTCATCTACTTTACATATTATAGCTCATGTACTTATTCATCTGACCTTCTACTATAGGGTATCTTGTCCATGCACCATTTTGTTGATTGGACCCTGAAGAAGATACCCCTGATAGAGAAGGGTCAAGAGGCTAAGAGGGTCCAAGCCTTTTTGAATGCAGAGGTTAAACGTCTGAAAAAAGAGCTGAAGGAGGTTGACAAGATAAAGGAAGTTGTTCAGTAGATAGATAGGGACATGGCCAAGCTCAGGAAGGACCATGATTTATCTCTGAAGGCTAGGGATGATGCTCTGTAGGCTAAGATGGCTGCTTCAGTTAAGGCTGCTTTAGAGGACGCTTCAGATAAGATCATCGAAGACTATAAAGTCTCTGATGAATTTGTTAACTTTGGCTTTGAATACCTTGAAAGAGGTATCAAAGCAACTAGCAAATGGCCAGCTTCTAAAGAAAAGGGGTCAGGGAGTCTGACTGCCTCAGATTTTGAAGGTCTGGGCTTTGGTGACCCCCGATTTGCTCAAGCCTTCCAAGAGGTTGAGGAGGTCGATGTTTCTCCTGCTGAGACTGCTCCCTTGGAAGTCACTGAGAGCGAAGAGGCTAATCCTCAAGATGACACAGCCGAGGTGACCAACGTCGGCCATGATGACACGACTGTACCTGCAGATGCTTAAGTCTTTTTTCTTGTGAAGCTTTAAGAGTTGTAATTTTGGTTTCCCTTCTGTACCCCTTAGCTTTTGTAAACTTTGATGGCCTTTTGGCATATCCAATTTGTAACTCTTGAATGTTCATTGATAGATCATTAATCTCATCTTCTTCAGATTGTATTATTTTTCTTCTAATGTTATGCTTGAATGCCTTGCCTCTTGAATGTTGCTTAAGGTCTGAGACTACCCTTTTACAATGTTTACCTCATAATTTTCACCAAATTAATGATGTCTAAAGTCTGAGGTCACCATATAATGATGTTCGCCCTCATAATTTTCACCAAATTAATTATGTTTAGGGTCTGAGATCACCATATAATGATGTTCACCCCCATAATCTTCACCAAATTAATGATGTTTAAGGTCTGAGGTCACCATATAATGATGTTCACGCTCATAATTTTCACCAAATTAACGATGTTTAATGTCTGAGATCACCATATAATGATGTTCACCCTCATAATTTTCACCAAATTAATGATGTTTAAGATTTGAGGTCACTATATAATGACATTCACCCTTATAATTTTCACCAAATTAATGATGTTTAAGGTTTGAGGTCACCA
Source organism: Sambucus nigra (assembly GCA_949130495.1). Classification (NCBI taxonomy): domain Eukaryota; kingdom Viridiplantae; phylum Streptophyta; class Magnoliopsida; order Dipsacales; family Adoxaceae; genus Sambucus; species Sambucus nigra. Next base: position 209,475,868 of record OX422209.1, read on the forward strand.
TATAATGATGTTCACCCTCATAATTTTCACCAAAGTAATGATGTTTAAGGTCCGAGGTCACCATATAATGATGTTCACCCTCATAATTTTCATCAAAGTAATGATGTTTAAGGTCTGAGGTCACCATATAATGATGTTCACCCTCATAATTTTCACCAAATTAATGATGTTTAAGGTCTGAGGGCACCATATAATGATGTTCACCCTCCTAATTTTTACCAAATTAAAGATGTTTAAGGTCTGAGGTCACCATATAATGATGTTCACCCTCATAATTTTCACCCAATTAATGATGTTTAAGGTCTGAGGTCACCATATAATGATGTTCACCCTCATAATTTTCACCAAATTAATAATGTTTAAGGTCTGAGGTCACCATATAGTGATGTTCACCCTCCTAACTTTCACTAAATTAATGATGTTTAAGGTCTGAGGTCACCATATAATGATGTTCACGCTCATAATTTTCAGCAAATTAATGATGTTTAAGGTCTGAGGCCACCATATAATGATTTTCACCCTCATAATTTTCAGCAAATTAATGATGTTTAAGGATATAACAAAAGTATCAGCACAATATTTCTCTTCTCATTGAAATCCTCTTCATGAAATGATACATGTATTACAAAAACAACTGTAACATCATATGTAATATTTCTTCAAGTGGTCTGCATTCTAAGGATTGGAGAAAGGTTCCCCTTCGATATTTTCTAGCGGGTAGGTACCGGGCACAACCTCATCAACTACTATGTAAGGGCCATGCCAGTTTAGGTGGAGCTTATTTGCCTTCTGCAACGTCTTCTTTAGGACTAGGTCTCTCACGGCTATAGGCCTTGATTTTACCCTTTGGTTGTAGAACCTCACAGTTCTCTGCTGGTAAGCTTCCTGTCTAATATCCGCATCTTCTCTTCTTTCTTCAAACAAATCCAGATCAAGTCTTCTCTCTTCTACATTCCTCTGAGAATCATAGGCCCGGACTACGTGGGTGGGGAATCCTACTTCTATAGGGATGATAGCTTCTGAACCGTGTGCTAGCATAAAAGGAGTCTCTCCCGTTGGTGTCCTTACTGTCGTCCTATAGGCCCATAACACAGCGCATACCTCCTCTGTCCATCTCCCTTTGGCCTCTTCCAACCTCTTCTTTATCCCGTCAAGGATTGTTCGGTTCGTGACCTCAGTCTGCCCATTTTCCTGGGGTCGACCAGGAGAAGAGAAGAACTGCTTGATCCCCGCTCTTTCACAGTATTTTCTAAGGAAGAATTCTTAAACTGGGTTCCATTATCTGAGATAAGGGTGTTTGGAAGACCATAGTTGCATATGATGTTATTTTAGATGAACTGGAAGGTCTTTTGTTCTGTAATCGTGATCATCGGCTCAGCCTCTACCCACTTGGAGAAGTAATCAATTTCCACCACTAAGAATCGATAGTTTATTTGCATCTCTTGGCAAGGGTCCTACCAAGTCAATACACCATACTGTAAATGTCCAAGGTGAGCTAATTGACGTCATAGGCTGGTGATGTTGGTGTGGGATGGTGGAGAATCTCTGACACTTATCGCATCTCTTCACATAAGCAGTTGCATCTTTGGCCAAGGTCAACCATCAGTACCCCCGAGTAATTATCCTCTTAGCTAGAGGCCTCCCTCCTATGTGACTTGAACAAGAGCCCTCATGTACATCTTGCAAGATGTGAGGAACCTATGAAGGGTGGATACATTTAAGGAGAGGGAGTAGGAACCCCTTCTTATATAAGACATATTCTATAATTAAGAACTTGGCGGCTCTGAACCTCAGCTTTCTCCTTTCCAACTTTGATTCCGGCAGCTCTGCCTGTCTGATGTATCAGATAAGTGGGTTCATCCATGAGGTTCCCATACTCAGATTGAGGCAAGTTCTGGCAACCTCTTCTTCTTCAATGGTTGGCTTGAGCAAGATTTTAACTGGTATTGTTCTTCTTATATTTGTCCTCGTTGCTGAGGCCAACTTAGCGAGTGCATCGGCTCGACTGTTGTCTTGCTGAGGTATCCTCTTCATCTTAACCTCCTTGAAACTTTCTATCATCATTCTCACCCTCTTCAGGTATTTGGCCATCCTTTCATCTTTGGCCTCATATACCCTAAGAATTTGGTTAACAACTAATCTTGAGTCACGGTGGACTAGGAGTCGACCAACACTAAGGGCTTTTGCCAAGGAGAGACCTACTATCAATGCCTTATACTCTGACTCATTATTGAAGCCTTAAAGTTGAATCTTAGCGCATATTCAATGTTGGTGCCATCTGGTACTAACATTATCAGCCCTGCTCCATTTTCATTTTCACAAGATACCCATCAATGAAGAGGTTCCAAACATCTTCATTTGAAGAAAATTTCCCCTCTGGCAGGGTCCCTTTCTTGAAGAGGAACCTGTCTTCCTCATTCTCAACTACACTTTTTCTAGACCCGCTTGACCCAACCTCGTCCGGATTATGGAAGATGTTTCTGTTTGGTTCATCGGCAATCCTCTAACTAATTTCAATATCAACCTCATCCCAGGTAAACTCTGCTACAAAGTCTGCAAGTGCCTACCCTCTGATGGAAATCCTGGGTTGATAAATAATTGTGTACTCCCCCAACTCGATGGCCCAGGTCATCAACCTGCCTGACTTCTAAGGCTTGTGGAGGACCTGTCTTAGTGGGGAATTAGTGAGGACATCCATAGAGTGGGCTTGGAAGTATGGCTTCATCTTCCTAAAAGCATATATCAGAGCATAAGCTAATTTTTCCATTCGAGGGTACTTCTGTTCATACCATTAAAGAGCTTTAATGTTGAAGTGTACTGGCCTCTGTACTCCATCATCTTCTCTTACTATGGCTGCACTAATGGCTGATTCTGACACATCTAGATATACGTATAACCTTTTCCCCCAGAATGGTCGAGACAAAAGTAGAGGGGATCCTAAGTAGGACTTAAGCTCCTTAAAAGACTTGTCACATTCCTCATCCCATTCAAAGGCCTTTCTCAGCACTTTGAAAAAAGGAAGACACTTGTCTGTAGCTCTTGAGATAAACCAGTTAAGCGTAGCAACTCTTTCGGTTAACCTCTGAACGTCTTTGATGGTTTTGGGTGTCTTCATTTCCAGAAGGGACTTGATCTTCTCAGGGTTAGCCTCTATCCCCCTATGATTGATGATGAATCCCAAAAACTTTCCTGCTCCTACCCAAAGACACACTTGGCTGGGTTGAGTTTCATCCTGTATCTGTCCATGGTGTCCAAGGTTTTTTCAATATCAGACACAGGAGTGTCGGCCTTCAGACTCTTCGTCATCATGTCGTCCACATACCGTGCCTATCCTCGGGGCAATGGTTTCCTTGCCTCCCTAGATGAAAATGCATAGGGACAACAATGTCCATCCTCCACTGAGGTGTAGGTTGGTCCTTTCGCGGTGCCTGGGGTGGTCCCCTGGCCTCTGTATGTGGTTGAACAGTCGCCGGAGTAATCATTTCTGGTGAGACCCCAAGTGGCCTGGTTATATTTTGGCTTAGCTGGACAAACTGCTCCTTCATTGCATGCATCATTACATCCAATGACCTCAAGGCTGCCGCCATCTTAGCCATCTCGGACTGGGGTGGTGCTTGGCTGGAACTGGGTCCTCCAACACCAGATGGTGGAGGAGGTGGTGGTAACTCTGGTTCCATATTTTAGGGCTAAAGATCTTGCGATGAAAATATTAGATAGCTTAAATACATTAAAGGACCTCTTTCAATGGTGAAACAGCTTCACACGAAGGGTGAGGCCTGGTTCACCACCAGAGTCTTCGGTGAGGTTAAGCTACGAAAAGGAATAGATGAATCTTCTCGTTCCCTCAGACGGTGCCAAAATAATTATGCTTGAAACAGCACCACCAGATAAGGTGTTAACAAGCTCAAACAAGTGAGAACAATGGCAATACAAGAGCGGATATATATAGTAGGAGATGAGGAGAAGGGGATAAACACATAAATATAAGTGGTTCGGTAATTACCTACGTCTACTGTGCAGGTGAGTGTGAATATCACTATTAAAAGAGGGCTTTAATGGCCTTAGTAATACAGTTACTACACTTTCTATCTCAATTGTAAATGAAACAGAGTTTGGCTAGGGTTTATAATTCTGGGATCCATTTCAAGGTAGGAGAAGACAAGTATATATAGTGTACATGGGGTGTAATGTACCCCCCAAGCATGCAATGAGCATATGTGTGATGATCTAAACAATCTAATGAAGCCATCTGTCATGGTCACATGTAGAAAATGATGATGAAATATTCCCTCACGTGAGGGGATTGATTTGGTTATAACTGATTTTTCCCACGTGTTCCCCACCTTGCACACGCTTATAAATGCTCGACCTTGTTCTTGACTGGTACAACCTCGTCCTCATCAAGTACAAGGTTGATGGAGGCAAATGTGGTTGCTTTGAAGCGATGACCTCTGCCAGGAGGGCAGATCGAGGTTGGGTATGAGAGGGCGCTAACGTCGTCTGGGGACGACGATGACGCTAGTAGATGATTTACCACGAGATGCTGATTACAACTGGTGCTCACGAAATTAGCTGGGGCCGATGATGAGGTTAGTAGTTGACTGAGACCATGAGGCCCTACTGACCCGACTATTGACAAGCCGAGGTTGGTATGGGATTGCTGTAACGTCGATTAGGTCCAACCTGATGAGAGGCGATATCACTGATTGTCATAGGCTTCTGGTCACCTCGGCTGTGAGTCTGGCCGAGGTTAGTTGCTCTGAGTAAGAGGGTGCACTTTGGGCATATCAGACTTCTTTGACCAGATCGTGGACTTCGATAAGATGAACACATCTGAGTAGTGACATAACAAATCCATGTATTTTCAAGCATGTATCTTGCTGCTTTGTAGCGAAGTCTCCTTGCCTCCTTTAGATCTCCCAGTATTGCGCCGATTTCCAAGTACACACGGATGGGATCCATACAAGATGGACCCAAATCAAACTCCATTATCATCACACCTTATTCTTCGATGATGCATTGGAATAATATATCAATTGGTACTGATATTCCCAAAGTTCAACCTCTTACTCAGAGCAAAAAAGCTCGGTCAGTGTCACAGTCGAGGTGACCAGAAGCCTATGATGCCCATCAATAAGGTCATCACTCAGAAGGTCGGCCCCAGTCGACATTGCATCAACCTCATACATCAACCTCGATTGGGCATCAGCCGAGATCAGGACATGGGTTAAACCGTCCATCAACACCAACATCGGCCATAGTCGATGTTACATTTTATCACCCGAAGTTAGTAAAGTCTCAGGGGCTCAATCATCAAGATGCATGTCATCATCGGCCCAGGCCAACTTTACAATTGCCTCATATCTAACCTCGGCCAGCCATCCTGGTTGAGGTCTTCATGGATATTAATCTCGGATAAGGCAAGGGTCATACTTCACCAACCTTGCACTCTTCCAGGCTAAGGTTGGCACCAATCAAAGACAGGCAAGCATTTACATGCATATGTAGGGCTTGGAACACGTGGACAAATCTGTTATAACTGAATCATTCCCTCCACGTAAGGGGATATTGAGGTCATCATTATTTGTTTAAGATCTGCCAGGTATCATCCTTATACTGGTTGGATCTTCACGCACATGCTCATTGCATGCTTGGGGGGTACACTACACCCCCTAAACACTATATAGAGAGGTTATCCTCTACCTTGTAAAGGATCGATATTTTGTAACCCTAGCTGAAAATCTATTAATTTACACAATAGAGAGAGAAAGCTTAAGAGATTGTATCAATGGTCGTTAGTGCCTTCATCTAGTGATATTAACACTCACCTGCACAGTGGACGTAGGCAATTACCGAACCACTTATATTGTTGTGGTCATCTCCTTCACCTCATCTCCTATTATACGTACATATACTTTTGATGCCATTGTTATGCTTGTTTGAGCTTGTTTATGTCTTCTCTGATGGTACTATTTCCAGCATCATCATTTTGGCACCGTCTGTAGGAACGAGAAGATTTATCTCTTCGTTTCCTAGCTTAACCTCACCGAAGACTCTGGTGGTGAACAAGGCCTCACCCTTCGTGTGAAGATGTTTCACAATTGAAAGAGGTCCTTTTAAGTTATTTAAGCTCTCATATTTTCATCACAATCTCTTTAGCCCTAACATATGGCTCCGAAGATACCACCACCTCCTCCACCATCTGGTGTTGGAGGACCCAGTTCCATCCAGGCACCACCCCAGCCTGAGATGGCTGAGGTGATAGCAACCTTAAGGTCGTTGACTGCAACGTAGTAAGCAATGAAGGAGCAGTCGCCTAGCGAAGCTAAAATATGATGAGGCCACCTGGGATCTCATCATAAATGATTACTCCAATGGCAGTTCAACCACATCCAGAGGCCAGGGGACCACCCTAGGCACCACGAAAGGACCAACCTATACCTCAGTGGAGGACGGACGTTACTGAACCTAGACGTTTGCATTTGGAGAGGCAAGGAAACCCTTTCCCTGAGGATAGGTACGATGATATCGAAGCAGATGATGCTCCAATAGACTACTGGGATCCATATGAGGTTTCAAACAACACAGTACATCGTCCATAGCAGAGTCGAGGTTACGGAGCAAGAAAGGCCGAGGTTGGTGAGGCCCAGCCAAGAGTATCATCTTTTGATCACTTGAGTAGAGGGTTAGCCTTTGAAAGGCTCGACCCAGTTAATGATCTGAGGAATAGGTTATCCAGGTCGAAAGTGCAGTTGGCTCTCAGACGGGGGATGGTGAACATCGACCTCGCCATGGCCGACCCCTATATGGTCGAGACTGTGTCCAAGAGGTCAACAACCGACATTGTGATGTAGCCGGGGAACCCTCAATCCACCACTTGGAGGTGGTTGGGGATAACATCGGCCAGGCCGACGTTGCTAAACCATGGAATGACTCCATCCAACGTCACGAAGAGAAGATAGGAAACCTTATCAAAAGTCGATACCCACTGCAAAGAGGGTTCTCAAAGGGCTCCCCATTTGTGGCAAGAATTGTGAACTTCCCAACCCCCGCAAAATTCAAACCACCAATGGTGTCTCCCAAGTATGATGGAAGTACCAATCTTGTACATCACATTGAGATGTATCAGTCTGTGGCAGCCATATATTCAATTCCTAATGAGATGAGGTGCCGATCTTTTTCAAGCACTTTAACGGGAGCTGAGCATATTTGGTTTACTTCTCTTTTAAAGAACTGTGTTGAGAACTTTAAAGGCTTGGCTGAATGGATTATTCACAACTTCTATTTGGGGATAAGACCTCAAAAGAAGACCACTCATCTGCTGTATGTCAAGCAGGGAAAGAATGAGAGCCTAAGAGACTACATTGTTAGATTTAACAAGGAGAAACTGGAAGTGGAGGATTACGAAGAGAATATAGCTATGATAGCTCTTATAGGAGGATTGCAGAAAGGGAAGTTACTATGGAAGCTTGCGAAAGACCCTTCAAAATCCATGGCTGAGCTATTAGCAACAGCTGGTAGGGTTATGAACGATGAAGAGGCAATGGTCACAAAGTATGAGGATGAGAACGGAAGTAGCAGTGGAAAATTCCAAAGGAAGAAAGATAGAAAAAAGAGGTCTGCAGACGACAAGTTTGTACACTACACTCCTCTAACTGTGAGCTGCGAACACATCCTTAATGAAATAAAAAAATGACCAGACCCTGAGATGGCCGGAGTAGCTAAAGGCTCCTCTGCATAAGAGAAATAAGAACCTATGGTGTGAGTTCCACCAAGATTATGGCCATGTGAGAAACAAGTGTTTTGCCTTGAAGGATGAAATTGAGAAGATGTTGAAGTCTGGAAAGCTCAGGAAGTATGTCGATGGTAGAGCTTCTAAGGGGGGAAGAGACGGCCCTAAAAAGAAGAGAAACAACAGGTGTCAGGAAGATGACCCAACCAGAAGAGCTGAGGACTCAGATGATAATGATGAGGATGACCCTAACCTCTCACCAAAAGATGAAAATACCCCTGTGAAGAGGGTTTGTATGATCTCCTTTGGTGTTAACACCATCTGTGGAGGACTAGAAGGGGGTGGCTCAGAGGTAGCTGACTGCAAAGCTCTTGTGGCAGAGGCTAAGTCAGTGACCAAAGTAGAGGTTATGAATCTGGCATCTTCAGAGACTAAACAGAAGAGAAAGAAGGTAGATATGGATAATCTTATAGTTGGATTCTCCCGACTTGATTTCAAAGGTATCCTAGCTCCACATGATGACCCTTTGGTAATCACTACAAGGGTGCACGGATGTGAGGTACAGAGAATCGTCATCGATGGGGGAAGTTCAGTGGACGTAATGTTTTGTCCTTGTTTCAAGATCTTAGGCCTCAACAGAGCTAGGCTTGTCCCATACCATCACCCTTTGATCAGTTTCAGTGGAGAAAAGGTTCATCCATTGGGCATGTATGAGATGGATGTAATAATGGGAGATGAGTGGCCTAAGAGGTTGACCAGAAATATAAATTTCTTCGTGGGGGATGAGAACGTCTTCTCAGCTTACAACCTCATCATAGGAAGAGTAGCCCTCAAAGAATTTGGGGTTGTGGTGTTAACAGTTCACCAAATGCTAAAATTCTCGACCCCCTATGGGGTAGGGGAAGTGTAAGGTGACCAAACATCGGTACGAGAATGCTAATTCAACTCTGTAAAAGAGAGAGAAGCTCATAAGAAGGCAACAACCACTTACAACATCGACACGCTTGACCCTAGAGATGAGACAAAGCTTAAGAAGGGAGAGGTCGCGGAAGAGGTAGAATCGATCGTCCTCAATGAGGACGAGCCGGGAAAAACCATTAAAATTAGCAAAGCCCTAAGGCCTGAGGTCAAGGAAGAGCTGGTGGAGTTTTTAAGGAAGAGACGAAAGATTTTTGCCTGGAGCCACGTAGACATGCCACGTATTGATCCTAAGGTCATATGCCATAAGATCAATGTTATGGAAGACGCAAAGCCCATCAAACAAAGGAGGAGAGTATATTCAAGAGAGAAATATGACGTTATCAGAGAAGAGGTCAGAAAGCTTGAAGAAGCTAAGTTCATCAGGGAGGTCATATACCCCGAGTGGTTGTCCAACGCAGCTATAGTGCCAAAGGCAAATCGAAAATGGAGGATGTGCGTAGACTTCACTGATTTGAACAAGTCTTGCCCAAAAGACAGTTTCCCCCTGCCTCGTATTGATCAAATGGTGGATGCCACAGCTAGACATGAATTTATGAGTTTCATAGATGCCTATTTCGGGTATAATCAGATCTTCATGAACTCGGAAGACTCGGAAAAAATAGCATTCATCACAGACAAGGGGACCTATTATTATGAGGTCATGCCCTTCGAACTGAAGAATGTAGGGGTGACTTACCAACGTCTTGTAAATAAGATGTTTGAAGATCAAATAGGCAAGTCCATGGAAGTGTATGTGGATGACATGCTGACGAAGATACTGAAGGCCGACACTCACGTGGCCGACGTTGAAAAAACTTTCGACACCATGGATAGATACTGGATGAAGCTCAACCCAACCAAGTGTGTCTTTGGGATAGGAGCTGGAAAGTTTCTGGTATTCATCGTCAATTAGAGGGGGATAGAGGCTAACCCCAAGAAGATCGAGTCCCTGCTGGAAATAAAGACACCCAAAACCATCAAAGACGTTCAGAGGTTAACCAGAAGAGTTGTTATGCTGAACAGGTTCATCTACAGAGCTACTGATAAGTGTCTTCCTTTTTTAAAGTACTTATAAAGGCTTTCAAATGGGATGAGGAATACGACAAGGCTTTTAAGGAGCTGAAGTCCTAACTCGGATGTTGTACGTATATCTGGTTATTTCAGAACCAGCCATCAGTGCAGCTATAGTAAGAGAAGATGAAGGAGTGCAGAGGTCAGTATACTTCAACATTAAAGCTCTTCAAGGGTCTAAACCGAATTATCCTCGAATGAAAAAGTTAGCCTATGCCCTAATACACGCTTCTAGGAAGATGAAGTCATACTTTCAAGCCCACTCTCTGGTTGTCCTCACTGATTCCCCACTAAGATAGGTCCTCCATAAGCTTGAAAAGTCGGGAAAGATGATGACCTGGGCCATCGAATTGGGGGAGTATGACATTGTTTATTAACCCAGGGTTTCCCTCAAATGGCAGTCACTTGCAGACTTTGTAGCAGAGTTCACTTGGGAAGAGGTTGATATTGAAGTTAGTCAAAGAGCTACTGAGGAACCAAACAGAAACGTCTTCCGTGATCCGGACGAGGTTAGGGAAAGTAAGCCCAAAAAAAATGTAGTTGAGAATGAAGAAGACAGGTACCTTTTCAAGACAGGGACCCAGTCGGAGGGGAACTTCTCTTCAAATGAAGATGTTTGGAACCTCTTCGTTGACGAGGTCTTCTTGTGAAAGTGGAAGCGGAGAGGGGATAATAGTGTCCGCACCGGATGGTACTGACATTGAATATGCACTGAGGTTCAACTTTAAGGCTTCAAACAATGAGTTAGAGTATGAAGCATTGATGGAGGGGATCTCCTTGGTAAAAGCCATTAGTGTTAGCCGACTCTTAGTCCATAGTGACTTGCGGTTAGTGGTCAACCAAATTTTTGGGGTATATGAGGCCAAAGATGAAAGGATGGCCAAATACCTGAAGAAGGTAAGAATGACGCTAGAAGGCTTCAAGGAGGTGAAGATGAAGAGGATACCTTAGCAAGACAACCGTCGAGCCGATGCATTCCCTAGGTTAGCCTCAGCAACGAGGACAGATATAAGAAGAACGGTACCAGTTGAAATCCTGCCCCAGCCAACCATCGAAGAAGAAGAGGTTGCCAGAACTTGCCTCAATCCGAATAGGGGAGCCTTATGAATGGACCCACTCATCAGATACATCAGACAGGGAGAGCTACCAGAATCAAAAGTGGAAAGGAGAAAGCTGAGGTTCAGGGCTGTCAAGTTCTCAATTATAGGAGATGTCTTGTATAAAAAAGGTTTCTTACTCCCTCTCCTTAGATGTGTACGCCCGTCAGAGGTTCCTCACGTCTTGAAAGATGTACATGAGGGCTCTTGTTCAAGTCACATAGAAGGAAGGCCTCTAGCTAAGAGGATAATAACTCAGGGGTTCTGGTGGCCGACCTTGTCCAAAGATGCAGCTGCTTATGTGAAGAGATGAAATAAGTGTCAGAGATTCTCCACCATCCCTCAGCAACCTCAAAATACTATGACGTTAATTAGCTCACCTTGGCCATTCGCATTTTGGGGTATTGACTTAGTAGGACTTTTTCCAAGAGCTATAAACAACTATCGATTCTTGGTGGTGGCAATTGATTACTTCTCTAAGTAGGTAGAGGCTGAACCGATGATCACGATTACGGAACACAAGACCTTCCAGTTCATTTGGAAGAACATCATATGCATATATGGCCTTCCAAACACCCTCATCTAAGATAATGGAACCCAGTTCAAGAACTCTTCCTTAGAAAAATATTATGAAAGAGTGGGGATCAAGTAGTTCTTCTCCTCTCCTAGACAACCCCATGCAAATGGGAAGACTGAGGTCACGAACCAAACAATCCTTGACGGGATAAAGAAATGGTTGGACGAGGCAAAATGGAGATGTACAGAGGAGGTATACGTTGTGTTGTGGGCCTACAGGACGACCTCAAGAACCCCAACGGGAGAGACTCCTTTCATGCTAGCACATGGTTCAAAAGCTGTCATCCCTATAGAAGTAGGACTCCCCACCCACAGAGTTCAGACCTATGATCCTAAGAGGAGTAGGGAAGAGAAAAGACTCGACTTGGATCTGTTTGAAGAAAGAAGGGAAGATGCTTAGATCAGACAGGAAGACTACCAGTAGAGAACAACAAAGTTCTACAACCAAAGGGTAAATTCAAGACATATAGATGTGGGAGACCTAGTCCTGAAGAAGACGTTGCAGAAGGCAAATAAGCTCCACCCAAACTGGCATGATCCTTACAGAATAGTCAATGATGTTGTTCTTGGTACTAACCGGCTACAAAATCTCGAAGGGGAACCTTTTTCCAACCCTGGGAATGCTGACCACTTAAAGAAATATTACATAAGATGTTGCAGTTATTTCTTTGTAATAAATGTATCATTTTATGAAGAGGGTGTTAATGAAAAGAACAATTCTAGTGTCAATACTTTTGTTGCATTATGTTTAAACATCATTAATTTGGTGAAAAGTATGAGGGTAAACATCATTATTTGGTGACCTCAGACCTTACACTTCATTAATTTGGTGAAAATTATGAGGATGAACATCATTATTTGGTGACCTTAGATCTTGCACATCATTAATTTGGTGAAAATTACGAGGTGAAACATCATTTTATGGTGACCTCGGACCTTAAACATCATTAAGTTAGTGAAAAGTATGAGGCTAAACATCATTCTATGGTGACCTCAGACCTTACACCATTAATTTGGTAAAAATTATGAGGATAAACATCGTTATTTGGTGACCTCAGACCTTACACATCATTAATTTGGTGAAAAGTATGAGGGTTAACATCATTATTTGGTGACCTCAGACCTTACACATCATTAATTTGGTAAAAATTATGAGGATGAATATCATTATTTGGTGACCTCAGACCTTACACATCATTAATTTGGTGAAAATTACGAGGTGAAACATCATATTATGGTGACCTCAGACCTTAAACATCATTAAGTTGGTGAAAAGTATGAGGGTAAACATCATTCTATAGTGACCTCAGACCTTACACCATTAATTTGGTGAAAATTATGAGGATGAACATCATTGTTTGGTGACCTCAGACCTTACACATCATTAAGTTGGTGAAAGGTGTGAGGGTAAACATCATTATATGGTAACCTCGGACCTTACACTATTGATTTGGTGAAAATTATGAGGTTGAACATTATATTTTGGTGACCTCAGACCTTACACATCGTTAAGTTGGTGAAAAGTATGAGGGTAAACATCATTAGATGGTGACCTCAAACCTTACACATCATTAATTTGGTGAAAATTATGAGGGTGAACATCATTATTTGGTGACCTCAGACCTTACACACTATTAATTTGGTGAAAATTATGAATGTGAACATCATTATTTGGTGACCTCAAATCTTATAGATCATTAATTTGGTAAAAAAATATGAGGGGAAACATCATAATTTGATGACTCTCAATATTAGTTTGGTGAAAAAATTACGTATCATCATCATATGATATCCTCAGACTTTAAAAATAACATGTAAAAGAAGACATTCAATGAAAGAAGCAGCATAATCTGAACAAGATGGTGTTAATGATTAGAATACAAATCAAATGTATCAGGACGCCATCAGGGCTCTTAAAATTTAGAGGTACAAGACTTTGAGAAATAAAGTTACAAAAGCTTTACAAGGCCTATATGTCTACATCCGCAGTTGTGTATTATAAGCCGGCGTTAGTCACCTCGGTTGTGTTATCTTGAGGATTAACATCTTCGGTCTCGGTGAACTCTAATGTAGTGGTCTGAGCAGGAGCAGCATCAGCCTCCTCAACCTTTTGTAATGCCTGAGCAAACAGGGGGTCACCAAAGCCTAGACCCTCATAGTCTGAGGCAGTTAAGCTCCCTGAATCCTTTTCCTTCGAGGTAGCCCACTTGCTAGTTGCTTTGATACCTCTTTCAAGATATTCAAAGCCAAAGCTGATGATCTCATCGGAGACCTTCTAATCCTGAATAATCTTCTCTGAAGCTTCCTTTAAAAAGGCCTTAACCGCAACAACAACCTTAGCCTACAGAGCATCATCTTTAGCCTTCAGAGCTAAATCATGGTCTCTTTTAATCTTGGCTATGTCGTTATCTCTCTGCTGAACAGTTTTCTTTAGCTTATCAACCACTTTCAACCTCTACGTTCAAAGAGGGTTGAACTTTCAGAGCTTCCGGACCCTTCTCTATTAATGGCATTTTCTTCAGAGTCCAGTTCAAAAAATGATGCATGGACAACATACCCTGCAGTAGAAGGTCGAAGGTATAATCACATTAATGTAAGATGGACGAGATTACACTTCAGGAGAGAAAATAAAAGAAACTAGTACCTGAATCAATCTATAGAGGGTAAACTCGTCCAACAGTGGGATGTCTAAAGAGCGTAGGAAATGCTTATCATCTTCGGTCATCACTGATCCGATGGCATCAATACGCTTCAAACAATCGCTGATCTTCAGCAGAGCCAGATGAGCAACCAGGGCATCATCGGCCGAGATTGGGATAGCACGATCCACTCTCTGATTCTTGCTCTGCCTCTGAGACTCTGCGTCGATTGTGGTCTTCCTCTTCTTTGTGGCATCGGCCTTAGAGGTTTTGATGTTCTTATGGGTGATAGGAAGTGGCACATTCTGGCCAACCTTCTTTATCAACTTCATGAGACTTGGGGAAGACATTTCCCAAAGGTCGTCGAAAATACCTTCAGGGCGCTCTGCAAAAATAAATATATGAGTCAGTAAATGAGAGGCATGAAAATTAAGAGATACAACTTGTGAAAAATGATACTTACAAAGCTCTGTCAAAGAACTACCACCTAGCCCTATCTGAGAGAGGTAGTAGGGGGTCATCAAATGTTCGTGTTTAACCAGATGACCCTGCTCCACCTGATCTTGAAGGTCCTTAACCTTTTGAATATTCTCCTGGCTAAGTCAAGGGTCATTTTTGGCAGCAAGAGAGATCTTCCCCCATCTTAGAGGGGTCCTTAGAACCGACGTTCCAGAAGCCTCATGGGGCCCAAACTCCCATGCCCCGGATGCAAAGAAATATCGAGGTTTCCAGTTGTGATTGGAGGTCTGGGTAACCAATAACATCTTCTTATCTGACTTCCTAGCTAAGAAGTGATAATAGCTAGGGTTATTTTTAGCAAAGGAGGCGACATAGCAACCTGTGAATACCCTAACAGGAAGGTCTGATTTGTGAATTTCCCTCTAAATGATGATAGACCCAATAATCACCCTCTAGGCATTGGGGGATAATTGTGAAAGGGATAGATTTATATGGGAAAATATAGCTCTGATTGAAGGATGGATAGGGAGACAAAAGCCCAACTTGAACATCTGCTCATAGACGCAGATCTCCCCATCTCGACCATCAATGGTCTTCTCACCCCTCAGAGGTCTCCTAAGATTAATGGAAGGGCCTATTGAGTAAAGGTGCCTAAAATCTAGAAAATCATACTCACTAATGGAGCTCTCAATCTCGGCTGCCTCAGAAGTGTCAATGTCGCTCTCATGCCCATCATCTTCATCCTTAGTGACATCGGCCTGGGTAGATATCGGGGGACCATCAGGAAACCTCTGAGCGAACTCAGCCCCGGTGGTGGCCAACAGGGGAATAGCATCGATAATGGGGGGAATGGCCACACTTGTCCCTATAATTTAGACATCGAAAGAAGACTGAGAGGTGTTAACCCCCTGGTGTGATGAGACACGACTTGAAACCTCAGCTTGATCAGGAACCTAATCTTGCTTGATTGAGTAATCCATAGCCTCTTGGAAAGAGTCTACATACATGGGGTCTGAGGTAGACGACTCACACTCGAACATGGGTGTTGGGTCCACTGGAACCTCTACTGGCTCATTAGTCTCGAATGGCTCAGGGTATATTACCTTCAGAGGTGGAGGAAAGATAGGTCTGAGGGGGAATGCCTCATCCCTACGAGCTTCCTCTTGGGCTAGCTCTATCTGCCTAATTTTTTCAAATGTCTTCTCGCGAAGGGAAGGGAACTCTTCTATGAGTTGATACAGAGCTCTGAGCATAAGGCAGACGACACGACACTTGGGACTTAAAACCACAAATAGACAAACAACTTGACTCAACCTACACTAAGGATCAAATAGGTAAGGTGGAAGGTTTTCAAACCAAGAACACCAAGAACACCTACGAACAAGGTCACCGAAAAGCTCAAAAACTCACCAAAAAATACAAACCTTCATCGGGAAAAGCAGAAATGAAAAAAAAAAAGGTTGAAAATGGAAGAGAAAGGCGGGAACAGTACCTCAATAACTACAAAATGGAGGAGAGGAGGTTTTAGAGGCAAGGGAACCTTCAATGGAAGCCAACAATGGAAACTTTGAGGAAGTTGTAGTTGCAGAAAAGGCTTAAGGAGGGAAGAAAGAGAGACGAAATGTAGAAGAAAGAAGAAAAAGGGTTTTTAAAACTCACCTTATCATTTTGGCACGAGTCCCAAGGCCCATCATTACCTAGGGAACCAAAAAGGCAAATCAAAAGTCATCATGCCTTGGTAGACACGCTACCCACTTCAGAATCTGACATGTGTTAAGAGAATGTTCGCGCATATAAAAAAAACTTAGCCTCGGCCTTGCATACCCCTCAATCCCTTATTCACATAGGTAACTAAGGTCTAAGGGGTGATTGATATGCCCAAAGTGCAACCTATTTCTCAGAGCAACAAACCTCGGCCAATGTCACAACCGAGGTGATCAGAAGCCTATGATGCCCATCAGTAAGGTCATCACTTAGAAGGTCGGCCCCAGCCGACATTGCATCAACCTCATACATCAACCTCAATTGGGCATCAGTCGAGATCAGCAAGGTCATGGGTTAAACCATCCATCAACACCAACATCGACCACAACCGACGTTATATTTTATCACCCGAAGTCAGCAATGTCTTAAGGGCTCAATCATCAAGCAGCATGTCATTATAGGCCTGGGCCAATGTTACAACTACCTCATATCTAACCTCGGACAGCCATCCTGGACGAGGTCTTCATAGATATTAATATCGGACAAGGCAAGGGTCAGACTTCACCAATCTCGCACTCGTCCAGGCTGACGTTGGCACCAATCAAAGACAGCCGAGCATTTACATGCATATGTAGGGCTTGGAACACGTGGACAAATCTGTTGTAACTGAATCATTCCATCCACGTGAGGGAATATTGAGGTCATTATTATTTGTTTAAGATCAGTTAGGTGTCATCCTTATACTGGTTGGATCTTCAGGCACATGCTCCTTGCATGCTTGGGGGGTACACTACACCCCCTAAACACTATATAGAGAGGTCATCCTCTACCTTGTAAAGGATCGATATTTGCAACCCTAGATGAAACTCTGTTAATTTACACAATAGAGAGAGAAAGCTTAAGAGATTGTATCTATGGCCGTTAGTGCCTTCATCTAGTGACATTAACACTCACCTAAAGAGTGGACGTAGGCAATTGCCGAACAACTTATATTGTTATGTTCATCTCCTTCAACTCATCTCCTACTATACATACATATACTTTTGATGCTATTGTTATGATTGTTTGTGCTTGTTTACGTCTTATCTGGAGGTGTTATTTCCAGCATCATCAGGTACTATTCTCCAAAGCTCAACTAGAATAGTTTATGCCAAATGAGCAAGTTCATCTACTTGAGCGCTCTAAACTCTTGAGATTCTAACCATCTATATAGCTGAGAATCTTGTCACCGGTGTTTTCATCTTTGCCAGATACTTCTCCACAGGCTCCTCTTTGGACTTAGAAATGCCCAATACTTGGGTCACCACTAATTGGGAGTCACTATGTGCCGACAACTACTCTTCCCTCCGTGATAGCGCTAAGCCCAAACCTATGACCAAGGCTTCATACTCGGACTCACTATTTGAGGACTCAAAATTGAACCTGAAGGCATAATAAAAATTTTCCCCATATAGTGTATTTAAAATTAGTCCTACTCCGTTGTCATTAGCATATGACGAACCGCCTACACTATTACACGAGAGCTTCATCTTTAAAATTGCCTTCGAATAAACATATTCATCTTTGAAAATATTTTTCATCTACTCCAAATCAAAGGTACTTTATTCTTACTAAGTTGATGACCTTAATCTATCATTGATCTGGTCGGCTTTCTTTGTTACTAAGATCTCTTTCGTAGAAGTCTGCTCAGTTGGCTGAAGTGTTAAGAGCATTCTTCCATAGAAGTCTTTTCGATTGGCTTTATTACTAATCTTTATAATGTAGAAGTTTATTATATTGACTTTATTATTGACTTCTCTTTCGTAGAAGTCTGCTCTATTGTCTTCACTGTTGATCTCTCTTCCATAGAAGTTTACTTGGTAGTTTTCCCTTCGTAAGTAAACTCTTTTATAAAGTCAGTCAATTCCTAGATTTTGATTATCATTCAAGGTTCATAAATTATGTCATACTCTCACACATTTACATCCCAAGCCATTTATCTTCCTGATTTCTTAGGTTTATGAATAGCTTGTCATAGAGGAAGGTCCATATAGATGACAATTGTATAAGGTTGAAAATATGGCTTCATTATGCAAGAGGCTTCAATTAAAGTTAACGCTAACTTCTCCGACCCAGGGTACCAAACTTTAGCTCGATAGTATGCCTTGCTAGTATATTAGACAGGGTTCTGCACTCCCCATTCTTATTGAACCAACACCGAACTGACCTCTAACTTTAATACTACCAAGTAAAAATAGAGCTTTTTACCTAAGACAGGTCATGACAGCAAAGTTGCAGATCCTACGTACTTCTTCATTTCTAGGAAGTCTTATTCACACTCATCATTACACTCAAAGGTATTTTTGAGAAACTTAAAGAATGGAAGATATCTATCACTAGTTCTTGAAATAAAATAACTTAACACCACTACTCGTCCCATCAACATTTGGATCTCTTTTTTTCTCTTGGGAGACTACATATTAATCAATGCTTAAATATTGTCCGAATTAGCCTCTATACCCCTCTGATTGACTATAAACCCCATGAACTTCCCTTCCTTGACTCCGAAACCATTTTGTCAGGGTTTAACTTCATTTAGTACTTTTTCGGTTGGTCAAACATTTGGCCAAAGTCGCTGATGTGATCAACATCTTTTTTTTTCTCTTTGTCAGCATATCATACATGTAAACCTCCATAGTTTTACCGCTATATCCTTCAAAATATTTGTTCACCATCCTTTGATATGTTTCTCTAGTGTTTTCTAGTCCAAAAGGTATAACGTCGTAGAAGTAATCTTATAGCTTCTTCTTTATCTAGTTATAACCTGAGTACGCATCCCTAAAACTGAGCATCGCATGCCCATCAGTTGCAAAACTAGAGAATCAATCATGGGCAAAGGATAGTGGTCCTTGGGCCAGGTTCTGTTAAGATCTGTAAATTCGAGGCACATAGTCCAATTATCATTCTTCTTCTTAACCACAACCACATTTGAAAGCCACTCTAGATACTTGACATCTTCAATGAAATATTCCTTTTGTAATTTATCAACCTCCTCCTAAATCTCCATATTCTTCGCCTGGATGAGCAATCTGTGCTTCTATTTGACAGGATTCACATCCTTCATTATGTTGAGCTCGTGGCGAAGGAATTATAGGCAATCCCTGGCATATCTTCATGGATCCATGCAAAAATACTCTTCCACTACCTCAAAAAATCAGCTAGCTCTTTCTTAAAGGTAGGATCTAGTGATGAACCAATCTGATCCATCCTTTTTGGGTCTAAAGTCTTCCAGAATCATTGATTTATCTTGCTCTATAACTTCACCTTTAACCAGTTTATCTTCATCTCCAGGGTCTAAAGTCTAGATCTAATAAGTAGTGGTCAGCTTTTTCCATTCTTACTTTTCTGCCAGAGTATAATAGCATTCTCGCATTTCAACTTGGTTACCCTTGACCACACCAAATTCATAATGTGTAGGTAATTTTAAACATTGATGGAAGTGGAAGTCACGACTTCAAGTTTTTTAGATCGATCCTTCCAAAGATAATATTTCAGGTCGAGTGAACATTCTCATCAATGACAAAGAGACTCATTGTCTCTATTCGACAGGTTATCCATGTGTCGATCATAACCTCGAACTCAATTGTTCCCATGGGGAACACTTTCTCCCCAAAAAAGTCGATAAGAGGCCTGTGATACGCCTTCAATTTGCTATCTCTCAATCCCAACTTCTTGAAGCAACTATAGAACATAACATTAACTTAACTGCCATTATCGATTAGAATCTGCTCTATTCGGCTCTCATGCACCATTATTATGATGACAAGATTGTTGTCATGCGAATAAATTACACCTGACAAGTCATCTTTATAAAAGCCAACAATAAGAAGTTATTTTTTTACCTTCCTACGACTAGTCTCCACATCTTTGGCCAAATAGATCTGCCAGACAGGAGCACATGCCTTCGTACCTTTGAGGTAGGTTTTCCTCTTTGTTGGTTGATCTTCGCCACCAACATCGCCTCTTTATATAAATTGACACCCAAAAGAGATCAAGGTAACTTTGTGCATAGGCTCCTTGGGCTTCTTAGGCAGATCTGGGCCATCCTCTGAATCATCATCTTATCCCTTTTTCTTCTCATTCACCTTTTTATAAGGGAATTTCAATCATATTATATTTTTACTCTTATTTTCTATCTGATCAACCACCTTTATCAAAATAATTTTTAAGTTTTCCTCGTCAGATGAGATTTTGAATCTTGTTTTTTCGATTTAAGAAACTATCAATGTTGTGGCCATGATCTTAATGGAATTCACTGTATTTACTCTTGTCCCTCCGATTTGGTTTCTAGACCATTTTAGGTCGTTGCTTCCCCGAATCTCATCAATGATCTGGTGAACACTAATGATGACCATAGTATACTCCTCATACTTCTTTGGCATGTTAACCTTCTTGTTTTCCTTAGGCTTTTTCTTCTTCTTCGAGCTCTTTCCAGCGTTGAACTTAGCATGGATCAATTCCTTTGTTGTAATCTCCTCTTCGAAATTCCTAATTTTTCTAGCCTTGGCCAAAAGTTCTGACATTATGCTTAGAGACTTCTTAGCCATCTCCCAATACAACTTCCCCGTCAAGAAATCGCATATGATCATAGTGATTGCTATATTCTCGTCGTAGTCAATTACATCAAGCTTCTCGGTATTAAATCGTGTAATAAACTCCCTAGTCGACTCATCCATTTTCTGACGAACATTTAATAGGTGAGCCATTCTCTTGCCTGGCTTTGTATTGAAGTAGAAATTGCTGACAAGAGATTGGCCAGCTACTGGAATTTTAAGATCCGCCCTTTTGGTAAGCTATTGTAACAAATTTGAGTCGATTCGGTGATAGTACTTGATAATTCTCTGCACCACATTTCATCGAGGATGGAATAAATATCAGTAGCATCCTGATGCATAGATTTGATCTTAGAAGATATGCACCAATTATAAATAATAACATATAAAGAGATATAACAACAAAAATACTAATCTAGTTCCAAAAGAAAAGAGATGCAAGAGAAAGAGAATGAGACCAGATTTGCATGGTTTGGCCCAAAGAGGTATCTACGTCCACAGGTGCTAGTGTTGATAGTATAGATTTAATGGGCAAAAGCCCTAGATGAAGACTGAATACAAGCTTTCAAGTTCACTCTAGATTTGAACAGCATAACTGTATGGAAAACTATCTTGGTCCTCTTAAAGTGAGAGTGTGCCCGCTATTTATATGCTATTACAAGAGAGAGTAGAAGGTGACAGGTGTCGTGCCTTTATAAATTAGGCAAGTACACAATTTACATGCAAGTGGGGGGTTATAATAATGAGTTTGTTACATGCGCATAGAAGAGAATATATGCATATATCCCACATGTGTGTGTGGTATGACTGTTGTTGACATCATCCTATCACATGGTATATTATTGGGCAAATGGTCTTAACTAAAGACATTAGCTAATAGTAAATCGGTAGTGTCAAGACGGACTATTAGGACTGTCTATCCGACCTCATAGCTTTGGTTAACCAGACACAATACTGAGCCAACCTCCTTGCTGTTGTGGATGACTCTACGTGTTATTTTGTAAAAGTCCCGCAATGTGTTCCACATTTATGGTATAACAAATATCACAATAGATTTTATATAACATTAACAATTAAACTCAATACAATTATTTATATTCTCTATATAATACAACAAGTTCAATTACATAAATAACAACAGGACTATCAATATTTAAAATATAAAGAGAATAAAGGGGCTATACAATTACTAAACAGAGTGCAACAACTATCCATATAATCTCGAATCAATGACAAACATCTACTTACAATTACATATTAATAATATCTCTTTATAAAGTAAGATCTCAATAACTACCACTTTATCAATCAATATCAAAATCCCATAATGTTCATCTTATAAATATCGTTACAAGTTTTACATCTGCTTTCCAGTTTCACATTCTGTTAATTTCATCATTTCACTTTCATTAAAACACATCATCTCATATGTCATTTATATTTTGGCCTAACGACCTTATTAATATCATATTTAAGGAAACCTTAACCACTGAATCCTTTCCATTAACCATTGAGCTCTTTCTTATTCCATTTATACCATATTTATCTACTAACTTCATTCTAATTAACTGGCCTCCCTCACGTCCCCTGATATCATGATACATTTAATTAACTCAATAATTTCATTAATTAATTAACCTCTTATTTGATAGCAACATAGCTGACAAGCACCCCTTCTCCTCAGTCATCTCAAGAAATATGTTGTATGCCAAAAATGAACCATCACACCAGCCGTAGCCAATAGCTTCACAGTGTCAGAGAGATCGTTACCAACCTACTATGCAGTGTCAGATTTACACCCCACCTTATGATGCACCAAAAGTATATATTATATTCCATAAAGAACCATCATACAACCGTAACCACCTCCTTCAATTTGTCGGAGAAACCACTACCACCTGCTACAATATGTTGCATTTCCACCACATCGTGTGAGGCATAAACATCCCATTACACATCCTGTCGCCAACTTTTTTTTCATGGACAGAATTCATAGTGCACATAATTCACTAAAATCCACATAATAATACTTCTTGAGTACGTCAACATAAGAGTATTCTCTCTAATCACACACTTTCTATACTTCCAACACAAATTAAAAAAAATACATTTACTTATCCCTAATATCCTAACTCCAAACCTCCTAGAATCCATGCGTGGGACGTCTCATAAATGAAATCCAAACAAAGAACCCCTCGAATACACTTTTGTTCAGATTAAGTAAGTTGTCAAGAGCAAAGAATTTACCGACCAAACATTCAACATTCTTGGGCGTCCTACTCGAATCATTAATCATATATATAGTATAACCATAACGAATTCTCATCATAATTTTTCCTTCATTCACCTCAACATACTTCACGTGTTCTTTCAGATCTCATTTCTCATAATTATTCTCACCATCCACTCAAAAATCACTTACTCATACTCTATCCACTATAATATTTTACAAGACTTACTAAATATAAAATCCTAAATCTTATCTTCTCAAGAATTCATGTATGTGATCTCTCATAAATGAAATCTAAATAAGGAACCTCCTCCCCCCGATACACTTCAGTCTAGATTAGGTAGTTATTAAGATCTAAAAAACACTAAACCTAAGCTTCCATACTTACTACCTAACTCCATTCAATTCAAAACATGGAATTCACATGAATCCCACAGCTCACTCTAAGATTAACAATTTTAGACACCCCATCATGGAACCCCCCTCAGCACCTCATTAGGTCCTTATTACTCATTCGTTCACCACAAACCCTAGATCATACTTCGAGTACTGATCCAGAGGTTGAGCCTCATATGACTCTGTTCAAATATCTTATCTGAACGGAAGGTCAGTGAATCTTCTAATGGCTCTGAATTGCATTTCCAATGGTCCGCCTCGTGAACAAATCGGCCTTACGATTCAGATGAATGGTCCATTTTACCTCAAAATTTATCTGGAGGCCACTGGGCACTCTCTGGCCCCGTTTGACTCAGTTCAACTTTCTCACTTTATTGAAGCTTAATGAATCTTCAAACGGCTCAAAATCACCTTTCCCAGGACCGCTCCGTGCATAAATCGGCCTTACGGTTCGAACGAGAATTTTGTTTTACCCTAAAAATTGATTTAGGTTACACTGGGTGCTCCTAAGCCCCGTTTGAATTTGATCAACTCTCCAGCTTGATCGAAGCTCAATGAATATTTGAAGGGATCTGAATTACCTTTCTAATGGTCCGCCTCATGCACAAATCATCCTTATGGTATGGACGAACGACCCATTTTACTCCAAAGAGTCATAGGGTGCTTTTGTGCCCCGCTTGACCTCAGTCAACTCTCCGAACAAAATGGAGTTTAATTAAATCTCTAAGAGAACTGCATACATTTTCCAACATTCCATCCCATGCACTAATCGGCCTTACAATTAAGATAAATGATCCGTTTTCCTCCAAGGATTTCTTATCTAGTGACCAACGGGCACTTCCGGTCCCACTTTGACCCCGGTCAGCTCCCTGACTTAGGAGTGGCTCAATGGATTCTTAAATTTCTCTAAATACCCTTTCCAATGGTCTATTCCATGAAGAATTATGACTTATGGATTGCATTTTATGATCATTTTTTTGAAAAAAGTATCCCAGACTGTCGAATGGCATCCTTGGGACCCTGCCTATCGGCAATTTGACTGAGGTTTTATATTGATAGGCAGGTCCAGGACCTTGTCGATTGACATCCCCTATCCTAAAAAGCCCATTTCCCACATTCCATTCCATCCTTTTATTAATTCATTTAGTAAATTCTCCCCACCCTTCCACACCTCTTTCATACCACTGCAAGATCAGCATATCTACATCCAAGATCAACATCAAGCATCCGTAAGGAGGTCTAATTCTCTATCCTTATCTCTAATTCTATCATTTTAGTATTACTTGCTTAGTTTCTACTTTAAAATTTTGTTTCATTACATCACATATATTAATCTCAAACCTTTATTATTAGTATCTGCACATACTCTATTTTCATTAAAAAAAATATAAGAAAAATAGGGTTTATTTAGAAATTTCAAAAGAGGGATTCTCACTACACATTCTCATTTTTTAAACACATTTTTCTACAAACACATAAGAGAAATCCCCCGCTTAGATTTATGGATTGAAACCCACCCCATGTTATCTTCAAAATACGTGGACTTTGATGCCCCTTAGGCTACGTAGGCATCTTGGGTAAATCTCGAGACTCAAGTCCTCCCTTACGTACATTGATAATATTGTTTTCACACACACACACACACACACATGCTTGTGTTTCGTCCGATATATACTTTTGTTCTTCCATTAATACTTGTGATTCAAAAAACACTCATATTATATTTTGAATTATTATTTTTGGGAATACTCCTAAGGATGAATTCACTCTGTCCTTTTCCATGACACGAGTTGAATGATTCCATTCTTCATCTTTATTATGAACATAAGCACACACTTCACACAGTCTAACATGAGAATATTAACACATGCCTATAAGAGACCAAAAGAGCGGGAAGGGTGCCTAACAGCTTCCCATTTCTTAACTTAGTCTCCGAACCTTTGAACTACATGATTTCGTAAGCATCAGTATTGTCCTTAGTGTTGTTCTCTCGAGGAAACGACATTTCTTTTGCCTGTTTTGTGCAAAATAGGTTGGCGACTCTATCTCTACACATTACCCCACATTAACAATAGTCGAGCGCCCCAAGAAAGGGTGTAATCCCTCGCGCACGTCGAAAGGAACCCCTAAAAAAGTGGGAAAAGGGGGAAGCTCCCTAGGATGGAAATGTGTCCATCCCGTTTCCTCCTCCTTATGATAGGGTCGGCGCTTACTCGTACGATTGGAGAGAGTGTAAGGATACGATTGGAGAGAGTGTAAGGACATAATTTTATAAATGTCCGGGGTAGAATCTAGGAATTTTCTATTTTCCCTATATCACAGTTTGTATGTCTGATACCGCTACATTCGGCACGTCAACACGATCATCCACGAAGGCCTTGATCTGAATCCATGCATCCATCATCTTCACACGTGCTTCACACCTGCATCATGCTTCATACAACGTGATGCTCAACTGTTTCCCACTACTCCATGACGCATTATTGGTAAAATGATTTATTAGAGTTGTTTATATTTGCATAAATATTTGGAAATTTTTTAGAAAATGTTTTTTTCGAAGTCTGATTTATTTTTATCAAGAGAAGAAATTTTTCTAAGTGTAGAAGCGGAGTGCATCGGTCGATGAGATCGTTCAAATGAGTTCACATTGTCGTTCGAGCGAGATGCCTATTTCGTTCGAGCGATGTCGCCGCCTCGATTTTCGTATTAATATCTGGTCACTGTCTACACATTTTCCAAGTCTTTTGAAAACACTAATTCTGCTAAAAACGACCCAGAAACAGACTTCACCTCTTTAAGGTTTTATGCCTTCTTTATTCACATAAACACTCCCATCTATGTATGTGAATCGTTAAACCTTCAAGAGGATTTTTTTACTCATCTGGAGTAATTTGTGGAGAAGTCATTTTCTTCTTCATTGTTGCCCACCTGGAGTTCTTGCGGGAGATTCCAGCCGAGACATCAAAACCGACGCCTGAGGGTATTTCGTATGTCACTCTTATTTTGATTGTAATCCGTGTAGCCGTTTTTACAAATTATAGTGAAAATAAAAAGGGTTTTCCCCTTTGGGAGATTTTTCCTCATTTATGTGTTTTGTTTGTGATTGATTGTTCTTGCATGTTCATAATGTTTTCAATCACACCTAGATGCAAGTTTTAGGATTTAATTGAAAAATTGAGATTTAATTAAATAATTTCTTAATTTGAACCAACACGCACTCTTCAAAATTGGTATCAGAGCCAATTACACAATTATACCGTGTAATTTTCCGCAAAATTTTCTAAAGATATCAATTTTCTGAAAAAATTGATTTTTGAAAAAGGGCGTGTTCAATGGAGAAATTATATAATAAAATGTCATTTTTTGACGGGACAAACTATGCTTACTGGAAAGCCCAAATGAAATCTGCTTTAAAAGCCATTGATGAACATGTTTGGATTTTGGTTGAAAGAGGGTGGACACCTCCCTCCGTCACTGTTGATAACGTGACTAATTTGAAATTTGTCACTGCATGGATTGAAGAAGAATTTAAATGGTCATTTTTTAATTCTAAGGGTTTAAGTGTTATTTCTGGATCCGTCACACCTGATGAGTTTCGACGGATAATGACGTACACCACGTCAAAAGAGGAATGGGATGTTTTACAACTTACCCATGAAGGAACTAATGTTATGAAAGAGTCTAAACTGCAAAATTTAACAACTCAATTTGAAACAATCACCATGCTTGAGACTGAATGTTTTGATGAATTTTATGCTAGGTTATCAGATACTGTAAATACTAGCTTTAATCTTGGTGAACACATTCCTTCTAGAGTTATTAAAAATATTCTTAGATCACTACCTAAGTGTTTTATCCCTAAAGTCACTGTGCTAAATTCTATGGGTAATTTAAACAAGCTTACATTAGAGGAACTAATAGGAGACTTACAAACGTACGAAATTAATATGTTTCCTAAATCTGTCAAGCCTAAAGATAAGGGAATTGCACTTAATGGCCAGGATAGTAAGAGTGAGGGGTCGGCAAGAAAGAGGGTAGAGTCATCTAGAAAAAGGGAGATAGAAACGTCAGATTCTGAGTGTGACTTTGATTTAGATGATTTGGCCCTGTTTACTAAAAATTTCAAGAAAATTCTCAAATTCAAGAAAAATGGAAATTTCAAAGATAAAAAGAATTTTGAGAAAAATAAGAAAAATAAAAAAGATTTTAAAGACCCTCCTAAGAAAAATAGTGACAGATGCTATGAGTGCGACGGTAAGGGCCATAGACATTTTGAGTGTGCTACTAGGCTGAACAGACTTTCCAAAGAAAAGGGCAAAGTTGTCCTTAATGATACCCTTAGTGACGACACTGAAGTCGAGTCGGTGGACTCTGGAGACGAGTCACCGCATGAATGTAACTTCACCGCATTCATGGCTATTCATGTGAGTAATCCTAGTGCTCCTCACGACGATGAGGATGCTACTTCACAGGGACACCTCGACAGTGAGAACGATGTGAGTGAGGGGGAGGGTGATGCAAGTGAGAGAGAGAGTAATCTTCAACGCGCCTACGCTAAGTTATATAATGAGTAATTTAAAACAAAAAATCTTAACAAAGTGTTAGTTCTTAGGATCACCGCTTTAGAGGGAGATTTAGAAGAAGTGAGAGAGAGTGAGTCCTCCACCTGCACTACCTTGAGAGAGAGAGAGTCTGCCTGTGTTGAGAAAGAAAGTTTTTTTAGATAGAGAGAGAGAGATTGTTTGGAGAGAGAGAGAGACATTTTGAGAAAGAGAAAGGGGACTTGACTAAACAAGTGGCTAGTCTTACGAGTGAGCTCCATTCCTTCCTGGAGACTCAGAAAAAACTTGAATCCCTTATTGCCCAGCTTACTCATGATCTTGAGAGAGCCTGGGAAGTCAAGGTTCAAATCGAGGACAGATCTGGAAAGATGGGAAATATGTTCCTCGGCCTCGCTTTAGGTTTTGGTGATAGGTAGGGAATAGGTTTTGATGGTGCCTCCACGTCCTAAATTGTACCTGGACCAGTTCCTGAGCTTATTACGACTCCATATGGACATCGTTAAAAACCACGAAGAAGAGTTCGACCAAGAAAAGAAAACCCAGGTCCACCTAAGATTGTGTTCTTTTGTACGTACTGCAAAAGAAAAGGCCACCTCAGGGAGTTTTGCTATATTTTGGGTCGAACAGGATGTACTACTGCTCCACCACATCGTACTGATGATTTTACCAATCTGAGAGAGCGTTGATATGACCAAAATGTACCCTCGTCTCTTAGGACGACGGGCATCACATCTTATAAGAGCCTCACATATCCTCAACAGGGTCATCTAGATAAGATCGGCCTCCATAGGTTCGGCCTCAATAGGGTCGGCCACGGCTTAATCATTGGCAGGGTCATCCAGATAAGGGTCGGCCTCAGTAGGGTCGGCCTCAATAAGGTCGGACTCAATAGGGTCGGCCTCAACAGGGTCATCCCTGGCTTAATCATTGGCAGGGTCATCCAGATAAGTCTCGGCCTTAGTAGGGTCAGCCTCAATAGGGTCAGCCATGGCTTAATCATTGGCAGGGTCATCCAGATAAGGGTCAGAACAGAAGACGTTGGCCTCAACCTCATCCTCATAACTGTCATATAGCAGCTCATCCTCGACCTCAACCTCATAGATTAACAACCAGCGGTCTCGTCCCAAAAAGGTCGGCCATGGCCGATGTTACTAGCTACCTCGGCAAGAGAGGTCTTCATGATCCATGGGTGGTTATTCAACAGGCCACCCAAGTATGAAAACCTCGGCTAGGTGCAGGTCGAGGTTACAAGAACAATCCCACCATCATAACCAGCCTCGGCTATGAATCAGCCGACATTGCTGCTACTCCACTATTACCTCGGCCCAAGCCGATATTGCAATCCCGAGGTAATATCAGCTTGGGCCCAAGCCGATATTGGACGTCAGTGAATGCTTCCCGCATCTCGGCTAAAACCAACAACAACAAGGGTAAACAAAAGGTTACCACTTCTTGGGTACCTAATAAAGACAAAAAAGGCCCTTGTTGTTCATGTCACTCTCAAAGCACATAATACCTCATAGTGGTATTTCGATAGTGGGTGCTCCAGACATATGACAGGTGATGTCTCATTTTTTACCTACCTAGAGGATTATAAGGAAGGTAGAGTCACCTTTGGAGACGGGATTAAGTCTAGTATTGTAGGATGAGGTACAGTAGAGTTATCGGGATTTCCTAAGCTAGAGAATGTTTTGTACATCAAAGGTTTGAAAGCAAACCTTCTCAGCATTAGCCAGCTATGCGACGCTGACTTTGCCGTAAAGTTTGACCGGGATGCGTGTAATGTTTATAATCAAGCCGTTAAACTTTTAGTGCAAGGGGTGAGGACAGAGCATAATTGCTATGGGACTTTGCCCATGTCCTCGCTTGTCTGCAACAGCACCACGATCACTCCTATGGATCCGTGGAACCAACATCTAGGTCACGTGAACGTTAAAGATTTGACACGTTTAGCTAAAAAGGACCTAGTACGTGGCTTACCATCTTTTGGAAAGCCAAATTCCACGGTTTGTGGACCATGTCAGTTAGGAAAGAAAATCTGTAGCCCCACAGGAAGTTGCATTCCATTACCACCTCCCGAGTGCTTGATTTGATTCACATGCATCTTCTGGGTCCTACTCTTACTGAGAGTCTGGGTGGTAAGAGGTATATCCTCGTGATGGTAGATGATTTCTCCAGATATTCGATTGTAGGTTTTCTGAGAGAGAAATCCGATGCTGTAGAATTTTTAACGACCAAGTGTCGTGTCCTGTAAAATCAATACAGAGTCACTATTAATAGGATACATAGTGATAACGGCATGGAATTTAAGGAAGCAAAGGTATATCTTTATTGTGATAGCCTTGGAATCAAACATGAGTTTTCTACTGTGAAGACTCAGCAAAATGGGATTGTTGAGACAAAGAACAGGACGATTAAGGAAATAGCTAGATTTATGCTTCTAGGTCGTAAGGTTGCCAGGATATTTTGGTCAGAGGCAGTGTCTACTGCATGCGACATGATGAATAGGGTTTACCTGCGTCCACGCACACTTAAGACGCCTTATGAATTATGGAGTGGAAAGAAACCCATCCTTGCATATTTCCGTATCTTTGGGAGTAAATGCTACATCCTATGGGATAGAGTGCAATTATGAAAGTTTGATTCTTGGAGCGACGGGGAATATTGCTAGAATATTCATCAAATAGTAGAGCGTACCAGGTTTTTAACCTGAAGAGCTCTAAGGTTATGGAGTCAATAAACGTCACCCTGCAAGATGATGAACCTTCGACGTTTATTGATCCTAGCCTTCAGTGTGAGGATGAGGACTTTTTGGCAGCGATTTACTTGTCCCTCACCCACACCCTATGGACCCTACTCCTATGTTAGGAGACACACCTGCTTGGGTTCGCAAGAGTCATGATCCTTCTGACATTGTTGGCGATCCCACTTTAGGGGTAAAGACTTGTGCTTAGCTAGAGAACATTGTTAGTCATTTTTGCTACATATCCACAGTCGAGCCCAAGAATCACAAAGAAGCACTCAAGGATGAACAATGGATATCTACCTTGCAGGATGAGTTTCTTCAGTTTAAAAAGAAAAATGTCTGGGAACTTGTCCCCCGACCTAGTTAGACTAATGTGATAGGTACCAGGTGGATTTTCAAGAATAAAATGGATGAAAATGGTACCATAATTAGAAATAAGTCTAGGTTGGTCTCTTAAGGCTACACACAAATTGAGGTTGTATACTTTGGGGAGACATTTTCTCCTGTTACGAGGCTTGAGTCCGTCCACTTACTACTCGCTATCGTATGTCATCTGCGCTTCAAGTAATATCAGATGGATGTTAAGAGTGCCTTTCTAAATGGAATTCTATAATAAGAAGTTTACGTGAAACAACCAAAAGGGTTTGAAGACCCTAAGCACTCGGAGCACGTCTACTATCTGAGGAAAGCCTTATATGGTTTGAATCAAGCACCTCGTGCTTGGTACGAGAGGTTTACTTCCTATCTCTTAGCTCGTGGCTTTAAGAGAGAGGGAGTTGATATGACGTTGTTCATCAGGAGAAATGACAGTGCTATTTTGGTTGCCCAACTCTATGTGGACGACATAGTCTTTGGATCCACGTGCTCCTAACATGATCACCACTTTGAGGAGGAGATGAAAAGTGAGTTTGAGATGAGCATGGTATGTGAGCTTACTTTCTCCCTTGTTCTCCAAGTTCGTCAGCTAGAGGATGGGATGTTCATCTCCCAATCCAAGTATGCTAGAGACATAGTGAAGCAATTTGGTTTAGGCTCTGCTAAGCATGCACGTACACATATGAGTACTTCTATCAAGCTTAGTAAGGACACTTCAAGTAAGGACGTAAAGCAAACCTTGTATCAGAGTATGATAAGTAGTCTTCTCTACTTGACTGCCAGTCATCCCGACATAGCCTTTAGTGTTGAAGTCTATACGCGATATCAGGCATCCCCAAAAGAGTCACACTTACTCGCTCTAAAACTTATTATCAAATACGTGAGTGGGACTCTCTCATACGATATTTGGTATTCCTTTGATACTGATGACCGTTTATCCGCCTATTCGAATACAGATTGGGCTAGGGATGTAGATGGTTGTATGGGCACTTCTAGTGGGTGTTTCTATTTTTGTTCTGCTCTTGTCTCCTGGTTGAGCAAGAAGCAAAACTCCATCTCTTTGTCCACTATGGAGGCTGAGTACATTACCGTCGGGAGTTGTTGCACGTAACTCTTGTGTATGAAGCAAATGTTGGAGGATTATGGTTTTTTTATAGGACACCATGACCATTTCCTGTGATAACACGAGCGCGATACACATATCCCGTAATCCATTCCAGCATTCGAGCACAAAACACATCAGAATACGCGAGCACTTTATACGACAGTTAGTTGAGGAGAAAGTCGTATCCCTGAGTTTCGTACCCACCGACCGTCAGTTAGTCGATATCTTCACAAAACCTTTAGATTCCCTTAGATTCGAGAGTCTTAGGAAGTCTATAGGGATTTGCACAGTTGACTGAGGGGTTGGTCCGTGTCTAGGATAGGATGCATTGTCATGTTCATATCATATGATTCCTATTGCTAGTTTGTATCATGTGTATTATTATTTTTGCCTTTTTTTTTAAAAAAAATCGAAAAAGATTTTCTTTTTTAATTTTTTTTACAAAAGCACAAAAAGATTTTTGTATTTTGTTTACACCTTTTATGGATGAGCATTTAAGATAGCCAAGTCACAAATTTCATTCCATTTATCCATGTGTATGTTTGATAGCGATTTGAGACGCTACATCATTGCATCCATGTGCTTTACATTGTTTGAAGTGTTTGAGATGTGATTAGTGATATATTTCTACATGTTTGGCTCCTTATCTCCTTTCACATGCACGGATTTGATTATTGTACTTGTCTATCACATATCGGCTTGAGTGTTTCCATCTCAATTATGTCTATACAACGAACCATATGCGATAAAACTTGACAAAATTGGAATGCATGTAAAAAAACCATTTGGTAAGATTGTGTGGTATTTTAAAATGGTGAGGGGCTATGAAAAGTTCTTATCTAGACTTTGCGATTAAGCCACCATTAAATCGGACCTAAAAAATTGAAGAATTTTATTATTCGGGGTCCAAAGAGGTTAAAAGAGCCCGAAAAAATTAATGGCAATAGAAAGAAATATATGCCAAATATGGGCCATTAGGTTTCACCATCGATTCTCCAAAGTTTGAGAATTTAGATCACATCTTTTCAAAATATAAATCTGAGGGAGTTTGGTTGGAGAATTTAAACTGGTTTGCACTCCTTGAAAGTCCTAAAAAAGCATTAAATCGTTTTGGACGTTATTGGTGTGGAAATCTCTTTGAGCTTTGATTTGCTGATTAGATTGAGTCAGTGTATCATATTTCCATCTTTTTACACCTAAGGAAGATGTTGAGTTCATTCGTTAGGAGTATCTGATATTCATCGTGCACATATGTCATGTTTGTATGCATTGGTTTTCCTATTAAGTTTGTTCACGCCCCTACATTTACGTTATCATCGACTTGATTGTTTTTGTGTTCTTTCATGGTGTGATTCTTTGTTGTATATTTTGTGTGAAAATTTTTGAAAAATTCAAAAAATAGAAAGTTAATTACCTTATGACATTTTCCATATTTATCCTTCTCATATTTGTCTATTTGGGGACGTCACAAAAAGGGGGAACATGAATTATGGGGGAGATTTATTTGGTTGATTTATCAATGATTTGCTTAAGCTTAATTGATCTTTGATTTTTGCATATCATTATATTTCAAACTGTTGTGTGTCACGGGTATCTGCTTTATCTCATGTGTGTAGGTAAAAAATTGATATTTATTGGATTGCACACCCTGATGAGAAAAGCTTTGGGAGTTTTCTGAAGAGCTGAAGATTTGAAGATGTTGAAGTTTGATTGAAGACATGTCATTTAGTATTCTCAGTTTGAGGGTTTAATGGGGATATTATCTTATATGTCATTTGTTTTAGGGAGATTGCATAATTCGGATTTTTTATGTATGTACCGACATAGACATAGGGGGATCCTTGTAAGGACATAATTTTATAAATGTCCGGGGTAGAATCTAGGAATTTTTTATTTTCCCTAGATCACAGTTTGTATATCTGATACCGCTACATTTGGCACGTCAACACGATCATCCATGACGGCCTTGATCTGAATCCATGCATCCATCATCTTCACGCGTGCATCATGCTTCATGCGACGTGCTGCTCAACCGCTTCCCACTACTCCACGACGCATTATTGGTAAAATAATTTATTGGAGTTGTTTATATTTTCATATATATTTGGAAATTTTTCAAAAAATGTTTTTTTTGAAGTTTAATTTATTTTTATCAAGAGTAGAAATTTTTCTAAGTGTAGAAGAGGAGTGCCTCGATCGACGAGCTCGTTCAAACGAGTTCACACTGTCGTTCGAACGACACGTGTCCTTCGTTCGAGCGAGATGCCTATCTCATTCGAGCGACGCCACTGCCTTGATTTTCGTATAAATATCTGGTCACTTTCTACACGTTTTCCAAGTCTTTTCAAAACACGATTTCTGCGAAAAACTGCCCAAAAAATAAACTTCACCTTTTAAGGTTTTATGCCTTCTTTATTCACATAAACACTCCCATCTATGTATGTGAATCGTTAAACCTTCAAGAGGATCATTTTACTCATTTGGAGTAATTTGTGGAGAAGTCGTTCTCTTCTTAATTGCTGCCCACCTAGAGTTCTTGCGGAAGATTCCAGCTGAGACATCGAAATCGACGCTTGAGGGTATTTCGTATGTCACACTTATTTTCATTGTAATTCGTGTAACCGCTTTTACAAATTATAGTGAAAATAAAAAGGTTTTGCCCCTTTGGTGGATTTTCCCTCATTTGTGTGTTTCGTTTGTGATTGACTGTTCTTGAATGTTCATAATGTTTTCAATCACACATAGATGCATATTTTAGGATTTAATTAAAAAACTGAGATTTAATTAAATAATTTCTTAATTTGAACCAACGCGCACTTTAGAGAGAGAGAGAGAGAGAGAGAGAGAAACGGTCTCGCACCCTTCCTCGGGATGCTTCGGTCGTCGTCAATTTGGGGGTGATGTAAAGAGATGGAGTTGCCAGCCTAATTTGCACAGAACAGGCAAAAAAAATGTCGCCACCTTGAGAGAACGACATCAAAGACGTACTAATGCTTACGAAACCAATTAGTTCAAAGGTTCGGGGGCTAAGTTACGGAATGGGAAGGTGTTAGGCACCCATACCACCCATTCGATCTCTCATGGGCATGTGTTATTATTCTCATTAAATAACTACGTGAAGTATGTGCATGTGTATATATAAATGGAGAATGGAATTTCTCGACTCGCATCATAGAAAAAGGCGAAGTGAGGTCGTCCATAGGAGTATAATGTATGCATTTTTGAGCCACTGATCGTTTATAGAAAGACGACGGTACAAATTGGAGAAAATACGGGCACAAATAACAAATATAATATACATAAATAATACAAAAATAGGAAAGGAGGACTCGACTCTCGAGTTTTGACCCAAGACACCTACGTAGCCTAAAAACTCATCAAAGTCCACATAGTTCGCATGTAAAATGAGGGTGGGGTTTATCCCATAAATCCAATCGGGGGTTTTATTAGATGCGTGTGTGTAGAAAAATGATGTTTTTGGTTTGAGAAAATGTGGTGAGGAATTCCATATGGAATTTATAAGCAAACCCTATTTTTTTGTTTTTGATTTTTATAGAAAATAGAGTATGTGCTTACTAATAAAAAGTAGGATTTAATATGTGTGGACCAACAAATATGAAATGTTAAAGTAAGAATTAAATAACTAATGCAAAATAAGGAATTAAAGAGAGAGAAGAATGTGTGTACCTTCTTTGAAGACATGGAGGTTGATCTTGATTATTGAAGGGATGCCCTTACAAGTGGATAGAGGTGGTAGGAGGAGAGGGAAATGAATTTGCTAAATTGGGAAACCACGTTGACTTTGAGAGAATGTTGCATAAATCACTGAGAGGGATGTTTCTGAAGTCCCTTTCGAAGTGAGCTCGTACTATCCTTATATAAGGTCGAGGGGGAACCGATAGATATTGCACTTGACTGGCCTATTGGCAAGCATCCCCAGACACATTGTCAATAGGCGGGAAAATGGGTTTGTCATTCCGTAGTCTCATGCATATTGTTTAGAAAATAGTCGTAAAACGCAATTTGTAAGTCCAAATCGCGCACAGGGCATTCCGTTGGAAGGTTATTCAGAGCCCTTTATGAATCCATTAGGACTCTCCGGGGTTTGGGAATATAATGTGGTCAAACAGGGCTCAAAAGCGCTCGAGATCTTTTAGACAAGAGATACTCAGGGGAAAATGGATCGTTCATCTAAACCGTAAGGCCGATTCGTGCACGGGATGGACCATTGAAAAGGGTATTCGTATATCTTCAAAGATTCATTCAATCTCATTTGGTTCGGAGATTCAACCTTAGTCAAATGGGGCTCAAAATCGATCGGTGACCCTTCGAAGTAAAATGGATCATTCGTCCATACCGTAAGGCTGACTCGTGCACGGGGTAAACTATTGGAAAGGGGACTTAGAGCCCATTGAATATTCATTCAAGATCGTTTGAGTTGAAGAGTTTATGGGATTCAAATGGAGCCTTGAAGTGACCGATGGAATCCATATCAGTTTTCAAGGGAAAACGTTAAGTTCGTCTGAACAGTAAGGTCAGGTCGGGCACGAGGTAGACTATTAGAAAGGGGATTCAGAGCCTTGTAAAGATTCAAAATAGGATTGAGATCCCCTGGTGGTCTACAGAGCGGTTTTTTACAGTAAAACAGACCATTCGTCTAATTTGTAAGGATGATTCGCACACGATGAGAACCATTAGAAAGTGGATTCAGAGCACTTCAAACACACATTGAGATTTCAGTCAGATAAGGAAGTTGACTAAAGTCGCTCGATGGCCTCGAGATCAGTACTCGATAGGGCTGGAAATTTTTAACACGATAACCCATTTATGGATATTACCCGAACTTGATACGATTATCTTGTATATATTTAAGAGTAACCAAAACTTATACTCAAATAAAAATCAATGTGACCCGAAATGACACGAATAACCTGAATTGCCACCCCTAGTACTCGGAGTATGGCCTAGGATTTACAGTGAATGGGAAAGTGCTAGGGACCTAAGGAGAATCCTAGGGGGTTCTAGAATGTGGTTTATACAGATCCCCTCGACGGGTGAGCCTGGAACAAGTGGAAAACGTCGAACAGACACCACAAGGATGTTTTCAGGAAAGATGTCAATTTTGAGGACCTAAAGGGATGAGGATGACCGGTTTCAAGGGCCGAAGTAGATTCTGAGGACCTGAGGTTAAGGGCACCAATTTTTTAGTTCGAGGTCAATTCTGAGGACTTATGGTTGAGGAGACTGATTCAATTGGCCGAGGTTAATTTTTAGGACCTAAAATTAAGGACACTGGTTCTGCGGGTCGAGGAAAATTCTATGAACCTAAAGTTGAGGAAAGAAATTCTGCGAGTCAAGTTCAATTCTGAGGACCTAAAGTTTAGGAGACCTATTCTGCGAGTCGAGGTTAATTATGAGGACCTAAAGTTGTGATGACCGATTCTAAGGACTAAGGTCAAGTCTAAAGACCTAAAGTTTGGACAATCAATTCTGAGGTTCGAGGTCAATTATGAGGACTTAAAGTTATAGAGACTAATTTTGAGGGCCAAGGTCAATTCTGAGGACCTAAAGTTATGATGACCGGTGTCAAATCTGAGGACTTAAAGATGTGATGACCTATTCTGAGGGTTGAGGGTTGAGGGTTGAGGCCAATTTTGAGGACCTAAAATTATGGTGACCAATTCTAAGGGCCGGGGTCAATTTTGAGGACCTAAAGTTGTGATGACCAATTCTGAGGTCCGAGGTCAGTTTTGAGGACCCAAAGTTATGACAATCAATTCTGAGGGCTGAGCTCAATTCTGAGGATCTAAAGTTAAGATGACCAATTCTGATGGTCGAGGTCAATTCTAAGGACCTATAGTTAAGACGGTTAATTCGGAGGTTCGAGGTCAATGCTGAGGACCTAAACTTGTGATGATCAAATTTGAGGGCTGAGGTCAAATCTGAGGACCTAAAGTTGTAACGCGTGGGGGTTTTCCCTTTGAGGAGACCTTTGTACTTGTGGTTTTGTTAAGGATTGCATTGTTTTTAGACTCTAATAGGGAAAGACATCTGACTGGGGATTATGTCTTTTTTTAGAGGAAATAGCTTTGGTGAGGAAGCTGGAATTCTTATGGTGGATGGATTTGGAAGAAAGTTTAGTCTGGGAGATCCGCTGTGGATTTAGGGATGCATTTGATTTTGAGGTTTGGGTTTCGCTGGGGAATTATAGTGGACTTTTAGGATGCACCATTTTACGAAATATGTTAGGGTTTTGTTCTAGGTGTAAGAGTGTAATATTAATCCTCCTACTTGGGATTTTGGAAGCTTAAATGGTTTTCTTTAGTGAAGAAATGTCTTAATGCTTGTTTGTCATTTTTAGGAATTTTTCAAAGAATTTTTGGATTTTTCTGGCATTTCTTTTACAAAATTTCAGGGGGCTACCGATCGGCATGCTATAGGGGTTTCCATTTGCCAATGGCATAGACTACTGTACTTTCTTGGGAAGAGGAACCAGCATGTGATGATCGATATGAGCAGGGGTCTGTCGATTGGCATTTTATTTAGACTCCTATAAAAAGTGGGCGAAACCTCCTTATTTTTCACATCTTTCTGCATCTGAATGTTTTACTTCTTCTCTCTAGAATCCATTTCTAAGTCCTTCTTTCTTCAAGACTTCAAATAGAGAGTTCTCCAGAGGAGGAGTACAAAGTGGAGTGGTTGAGTGTTGAGGACTGGGCAGGCTTGGAGTGGCGTGCTAGGGTGCCCCTAACTTTTGGTGATGAGAATGATTTTGACTTGTTTGATTCAGTAGTTGAGGATCGCTTTCTTATGCATGTTCCGTCACACTACCTTTCATCTAGGGTGAGGAACCCTGGTGGCGATGTAAGTATAGTGACCTTTGGGATTCTTTTTTTCTTTTTCTTCTTTTCTTTATTTTCTTGTGATGATGAAAAGGTTTTTTCTTTTTTGGTTTTGGCAGACTAACATCACTCCATTGAGGACGCATTCTAGGGGACAACGGGGTTGAAGGATGTATGGGAGAGTCTTCCTATGGTGGTTCATTGGGTAGTTACTTCTACTGGTTTTGGCCGCCTGGCGCAGACTTTGGATGAGACACTTAATTCTACTGAGAGGTGGTGGGATACTACCCATACCATTCACTTGGGCTTTGGTATATTAATGTGACTCCCATCGATGTTCAGTAGTTGGTGGGGATATATTATGAGGGTGTATAGATAGAGATGGACCGTACTGCAAGGTTAACTTCGGAGGCAATTCATGCGGCGTTAGGGGATGTGGGTAGGAGTGATTTTGGAGATTTCATATGTATTTTCGCTCTTAGGGAGGTTCTATTAAGTATGAGAATTGGTAATACTGACGGGCGGCAGGTGAGGCATATGGCTCGATTATTTATTTTTCTTATGTTGGGTGGTTTCTTGGTGGCGACGTCGTTCATCTTTGGTTTTCACCATTTTTAAGGATCTTTTTGGATGTCCCTCTTTATGATTGAGCGAGCCTAACCTTGGTAACCCTTTATTATTCCATGAATGCATTTAGTTGGTGCTACCGATAGACCTTTATGGGGGCCACGTACCTTTTAGAGGTAATTCTTGCATTTTATTTGTCTGTATTTCCTTGCATTTTCTTTTACTTTCTTCTTTGTTGATTCCTATCCTTTCTGCATACGTGGTTTTATGAGTTGATCGAGCTCAACGCCAGGTTGATAGCCCTGAAAGATAAGGACCTAGGGGACTTATGTCGGATGTACCATTGGCAGAAATCCAATAGGCGGTCAAACCAATCCTTGTACCTGGCAGAGGTATGGTAGGCGCTGAACACGCTGACGAATGATCAGGTTATTCCTTTTTTCTTTTGAATCCTCTTTTGGGCATTTTCTTGTTTTTACAAGAATATTGATATTTTGTTGAAAATTACATGTGACCTTTTACCCCTAGGGGGCGGCTCCTTAGCACACGGGGGTGATAGGTATGCATGCGTAGATGCGGAGGTTGATGGCGCATGAGTTCGGGTATGCTTGGTACTTAGGAGATAAGGTTGTATGAAAGATAGTGGAGTATGAGGTGGCGATCCCATTGGCAGTGCCTTCGATGTATATGAGGCGTATTAGGGAGATGTACCCTAAGGCTAGGGGTGGAGATAATTGGCAAGGCTTATTCTCTCTATAAACACACGATGGAGGCCAATGACTACCTAGATTTCACGACGAGTTAGATGATACATTTTTGCATTTATGATATGTTGAACATGCATCTGCCTCCTATGGCTTTAATCAAGGGCACGAGCAGTACGGTGGGATTCTCCCATAGCACAGGCTGTACATCGGTGGCGGTAATAGTGACAGAGGAGGCTCC
This sequence comes from Sambucus nigra, assembly GCA_949130495.1. Taxonomy (NCBI): domain Eukaryota; kingdom Viridiplantae; phylum Streptophyta; class Magnoliopsida; order Dipsacales; family Adoxaceae; genus Sambucus; species Sambucus nigra. The sequence continues at coordinate 209,516,466 of OX422209.1, forward strand.
ACTTATTCAGGTCGCTCCACCCTCCTATAATTTTTGGTTAACTAGAGGGGGATCATTGAGCTTGTCGAACCGCCCTAATGCAGCAGATCCAGGGTTGATGGGGCTTACGGAGGATGTCCTTTAGCCTAAGTTATATTTTTATCTTTTCTTGTCTTGTCTCCTTTTGATTTTTGATTTTTTTACTGACTAATTTTCCTTTTTGTTTATGTATTTGCTGCATATTCGAGTTTCGACAATTGGGCTAAAGGACATCAGGGACTGGGTGTCCTCTACGATGGCCTATATCAAGGACTTTGTTCTGTCTTGTCTAGTTCCACCTGCTACCTCAGACGAGGGATCGGGCTCGGGGAGTGGAGGTTTAATAGCTCGCCATCAGCGGAAGTGTGTCCACCATAGGGATTAAGGGCTTCGAGAGAGAGGGGAAAGATATTGTGGGCTCGAGCTGAGTCCCGTATTTATGTATTTATTATTTCTTCTTCTACCTGAAAAATGTAATCATACAATGGCAGTATATACATGAAGAATATTTTTATTTCTTATTATAATGACTTACCCTACATGCACTTTTACTTTGCTACTGAGACCGTAAAAATGATGGGATATTTATTTTTAGAAAGGAGATTAAATAACTCGAGGAAAATACTTGTGACGAGAAATAATGGGTAAAAATGGATAAGTTTAAAAGAGATATCCCGGGGGTCTTAAAATAAGGATTTATTTCATGAGTTTTTTATTTTAACAAAAAAAGGAAATATTGAACTTTCTAAAATAAGGGGGTTATCGATCGGCATACCCCTTATCCTTCCTATCTGCATATGGGTTAAGTCAAATCACCCTAAGGCTTTAATTGCACTTTCCTGCAGCTTAGAGTACTTTGTAGGGACGAAATTCATTCAGGCTCCTTAGGTACCTGGTCTTTAGCCAGAACCTTTGTGTATAAAATGGGGGTAAAGGGAGTGTAGTTTTCCATCCATTCTCACTTTCTCCTCCTTCTTATTACTTGCTTTATGCTCCCTTATTTCCCAAATGGACCTTCTGATGCACGCAAAATTCTCTTCCTACCTTGATAGTCTAAAATCCATATGCCTGTATAATGTGGACTACGAAGCTTTCAACTTTTATCGAGTCTCCTTATGGCAGAACCAAACCATTTATGGGAACATGTTGTCGGCACTAGTGCAATTCTGGTACCCTGAAAATCACATTTTCTTCTTTGGTTTAGATGAGGTATTTCTAACATACGAAGAGTTTTTAGCCATATTAAGAATTAATCTCAGCATAGCGGAGGCTATGCCTAAATTTTCTCGATCTCCTCAACAGCTGTTAATGGAGTTGCTCCTCATTTTTTGTTCAGCGACTTAGCTGTTGGTCACTAGGGAGATAATCTCTCCTTTGACTGTCATGTATTCTGCGCATCTGGGAGATTTGTACGATGCAGGCCATACCGTAGATGTTGCCTTGGGCATAATTTTGAGGCTCTTGCTAGTGACGGGGGACCTAATGGTGGATCTTTAATTGGCTGTAATCACAGTGTGATTACCTTATCATCGTAATCCTGTGGAGGTGATACTAGAGAAGACCTTGAATAGTCTTGATGCTTAGTGGGAAGGTCGCTCTGATTTCTTGAGAGGGATCTCGGTGATGCTATTCATGTGGCTAGCTGAGTCGTTCCATCTAGGGGTCCTCCTCAGTATCCCTTAGCAGCTGTGCCGAATTTCTTAACTTGATACTCCATTAGTTTTGGCCCATCCATAGATAACTGGGTTAATTAGTTCATGGAGCATGGACCCCGATGGCTTCGTTGGTCAGTGACATGGTGGGGAGAATTATAGCCTATTTTGGAGCTGAGAGAATACCGGTGCGTTCGGTTAGTTAGCCTATGACAAACTTCATTCTATTTCCCTTGGTGACTTCTGAGCGAAGTCAGATGGAAGCAAATAATTCCTCCTTGGGCATTAGACTCTTTTCCCGTGGAAGACTTGACTAAATCCATGCACATGAGGTTAGGTTCTTTATGGTATAATCGCCAATTTTCAACCCATCCATCTCAATCTTTAGGCCGGGTTTGGCATATGTTCGAAGACTATCTTATACGCTTGTGGAAGCGAGTCGTGGCAAAGATCTTAGCGGAGGAGATCGTCCAGAAGTGGTTTTTCCTTTTTGACACTATAGAAGGAGGGGTAGTGGTCCTTTCTAGGTTGGTCAGGGCATACCTCTTTATGGAGCGCCTTCAAAATACCATCTAGCCGGGGGAAGTTTGGGGGCCTCAGAGAGTGGATAATGATGGGGTTGGGTCTTTCGACATTTGTTGATAAGGTTTTTATAAAGATGGTATTATTTTTGTGAAGATTTTGGTAACGTGGATGTTTTTTGTACGTGTTTTTATTTTTACTTCTTGGATTTGGGAATAATTTTGTGAAGTTTGGTTAGGCTTGTTAATGAGTAGTTTGATTAGCGGAGAGGGATGGTTGTTTTAACTCCCTTCGCTGATACTTTGTGTAATAGTACTGAACTCCCCTATTTTAAATAAAAAGATTTTTGATCATATTGTTGTGCCTCTTTATGAGTTTTACATTTAAATTATCTATACTAATCGCTAAGACATACATAATCCTTTTGTTCATGTAAATGGTAAAATGAACTGCCATTCTCAGTGGTTAAAAGAGAATAACATTTTATAAAAAAGAAGGGGATCGTGCCCATGTGAATCATATGAGTTGCCTACATACCTATGGGGGTTTTGAAAATTTTTTAAGTTTCATTTTGAAAGCAAAAGGTTTTTTTTAGGATTAGGCCCCACGTAGTTCTGGATAGAGGGAAATGAAAAAAAAATTAATTTTATTTTATAAAATAGAAGGGAGATGAGAAGAGTCATAGCGCGTCGAGATTTCAAACTAAAAGTAGAACTTATTGAGATCGTCCAAGTTGACTGGGCGTTCCATCGCTTCTTCTTCAAGGTCAGTGAGCATAGCGGCACCGCCTGACAAGATTTTTTTCACGATATAAGGGCCACTCCGATTTGGCTTAAATTTCCATCTGGGATCCCAGACGAGTTTTATGATTTCTTTGTAGGCCAAGTATCATTCTTGGATACCACGGTCCTTAACTCTTTAGTTGAATGATCACGTTATCCAGTGATGGTATACTTGTATGTGGTATAGAGCCTTCAGCTTCTTTTCATTGAAGAGTGACAGTTCATCAAAGTGGCTCTGATATCAATCTTCCTCGTTGACTCTGCTTTCGACCATAACACGTAGTGAAGGTATTTTTAGTTCAATGGGTAGGACAACTTCTATGTTGTAGACTAGAAAGTAAGGGGAAGCCCTAGTAGATGTCCTGACTGACGTGTGATATCCCCAGAGGGCATAAGGGACCCGATCGACCCAATCTCAGTAACTCTTGATCATTTTGTTGATGATGGCTTTGAAGTTTTTTTTAGTGGCTTCAACCGCATTGTTGGTTTGGGGTCGGTAAGGAGAATATTTATGCCTCAAAATTCCTTATTCATCGACCAGTTATGTGACCTCAGCTTCTGATACTAACTCGTGAAGAACTCTGTATCGGCAGATAATATTCTTTCGAATAAACTTGGCTACCTTCTTATCATTCAGTACTACATATGACTCGGCTTTGACCCATTTAATGAAGTAATCAATGGAAACTAGGATGAACTCATGCCTATTTGAAGCTTTAAGTGTGACTTTCCCTATGATGTCAATGCCCCATATGGAGAACGACCAAGGATATATCATGTTGTACAATTCTAGAGGGGGTAAGTGTTGTAGATTGGCAAATTACTGGCATTTGAGGCATTTTCGGACGTAAGCGGTGCGATCCTAAACTATGATGCTCCATAATACCCTTGACAAAAAAATCTTCTTAGCAAGCATATGGCCATGTATGTGGGGTCCTCCTTCCTCGTTATAGATCCTCTATATAATTTTTTCAATGTCAGCACTTGCGATGAAGTGCAAATGGGTTCCATCGAAGTTTCTCTTGGATAGTGCTTTATCGTAAATGATGTATTGGGCAGCCAGTTTGCAGAGGGTCGCACGGTCTTTCTTATTGGCATCTTTAGGATACATATCGTACTTGAGGAGGCACCAAATGTCATGGTACCAGCATTCAGCCATGTCATAATATTCCTTTGTCAATGTGGTAGCAGTGGGTTAGCATATCTTGTGTTTGGACTAATAAAGGGGCCATTGTTATTCCCTCGGGCATGTCGAACATGGAGGCTATGGTATCAAGGGCATCAGCTAAGCTATTATTTTCTTGGGGAAAGTAGTGGAAAGTGATATCTCATAACTTGGAGGCCATCTCTTCTAGGTGGGCGTGGAAGGTTAAGATCTTCTTCTCTTTGAATTTCCATATTCTAAGGACTTGACCGATGATGAGGGAGGAGTCCCTATAGACATACAGGTGTTTGATACCTTTCTTGAGGGAGAATTTGATGCCTACAATGCATGCCTCGTATTTGATCATATTATTGGTGCAGGGAAAATCAAGGTTAATGGTAATAGGAGTATCCCGTCAACGAATATTTTCTAGTGGAGGTCCTCCTTAGAGGTGCAGAGAATAACTCTGTTCGAGAATTCAGAGACCCAAAGATCAACCTCTTCCGTGGGGTAGTCAGCAAGGTAATCAGAGATACTTCTCCCTTTCATGGATTTCTACATAACATATATGATATCGAACTCAGATAGTAGCATCAACCATCGGGCCATTCATCTAGATAGGGCGGGTTCTCAAGCAAATATTTAATAGGATCCATTCGGGATATAATTTTTTATGGGAAAAGCGAGCATGTAGTGCCGTAACTTTGAGTGACCTGGACTAGGGCAACATATGCTTTTTACAAGGCAGTGTGGTTGACTTCGAATCTGGCCAGTTTTTTACTGGCGTAGTAAATGGATCTTTCTTTGTGGGTTTATTCAATGTATATGGCTAGCAAATCCCTTTCAGCGATATCTGTTACGGTCAAGTACAAGAGTAGAGGGAGACCTGGCTGTGGATGTAGAAGTAGCGGAGGTCGGGTAAGATATTATTTTATTTTGTCGAAGGCTTTCAGACAGGACTCATTCCAGACTTTGGTAGAATCATTCCGAAGGATTTTGAAGATGGGTTCGTAAATGGAAGTCAGTTGTCTGATGAAGCAGTTGATATACTGTAATTTTACCAAGAATCCCTATACTTCCTTCTCCGTTTAGGGAGGTGGTATTTTGATTATGGTTTTCAGTTTGGCAGGTTCTACTTATATTCCTTTCTCGCTAACCATGAATCCCAAAAGATTTCCTTTGGTGACACTAAAAACATATTTCTGCGGGTTTAGACGCATTTGGTATTGATATAATCGTTCAAACAAATTTTGAAGGGCATGAACGTGACCTTCCTGCATCTTAAACTTAATAATCTTATCGTCTACGTAGACTTCGACCTCCTTATATATCAGATCATACAAGATGGTTATGGCAGCCCTTTGGTAGGTAGCCCCTGCGTTCTTGATCTCGAATAGCATAACCTTGTAACAAAAGGTTCCCCAAGGGGTGATGAAGGAAGTTTTTTCTTGATGGTTAGGGTGCATCTTGATCTGATTGTATTTGACAAACCCATCGATAAAGGACTTGAGGGCATGACTGGTCGTGTTGTTTATAATCATGTCTATGTTGGGCAGTGGGTAATCAACCTTCGAAGCTGCTTTATTCAAACCCCAGTGCACTACACCAAAACACGCCATTAGTAACACAATTTTACCGTTACTAAAAATATTAGTAACACAAATTTTCTGTTAGAAAAAAGGCGTGGGACACGAAGCTAGTAACGGTAAAATTCTGTTACTAATAGTAACGGTAAAATTCAGAATTAGTAACGGTAAATTATGTTACTAATAGTAACAGTAAAATTCATAATTAGTGTTATTAGTAACGGTAAAATTAAGAATTAGTAACGATAAAATTCTATTACTAATAGTGACGGTAAAATTCAAAATTAGTAACGGTAAAATTATATTACTAATAGTAACGGTAAAATTCAGAATTAGTAACGAAAAATTTTGTTGGTATTAGTAACGGTAAAATTCTGTTACTAATAGTAACGGTAAAATTCTGTTAGTAATATTAATACGTATTTAAAAAAAAATCAAGATCCAATATCCTGATTATTCTTACCACACTATTTAAATCCTAAGAACATATACAAAAATAGTCTACAAAAACAATGGTATTATATTTAACATTTACATAAGCCTCCACTCTTTATTTACAAAAGAAACTTAAACCAAACAAATGAAACATCGTAATACAATCACCCCGAAAGTTACATTACTTTAATAAAAGCATCCAATATAACATCATAATACAATAATCCCCAAATGAGATATTTTTATATTATAACCAATCAAATAAAATATAAAAAAGAAGTTCGTTGTTGTTGACTATCAACTTTCGTTCTATTATCATCGTCATCAACGCCGCAACCCGCAATGCTGGAAACTTGATGAGGATTCAAAAATGAAATTCTGTCAAACAAAATAAAATTATCATATTAGTTATAATATCAACATTTAGTCATAAAAAATTAATATAGTACAAAAAATTATCGACCAGTAAAATTAATTGCACTAGTATGTGAACTTATAATATCGCACTTTCACATCATCACTTTAAAGTAGGAAATTTCACATATAAATGAGACTTGTGTGCATAATTCACTCCCAAATTCGAATATTTCTGTTGAGAATTATAGAAGTAGACTTTAATTGACTTAAAAATAAAATTCTCTTTTCCTTCCAACTCTACTCCAGTTGTAGAAATGGCCAACTTTAACTGCATAACACAAGAAATGTTCAAATTTATTCGAATTGTCTGATAAACAGAGTAAAGATACAATTCTTATTACAGGAAGAATGTAAGAGAAAAGATGGTCTGTTATAAAACTTGAAAGTACATACCTTTTATCTGAATTACGACCAAGTTGGCGTAATTCACATCAGATTAATGTCTCTCGCACATTAATATGGCGTGTTTAAGGCACGCCACACAAATTGCATAATGTTGAGACAATTGAAATCTCGCATCGTGCAACTCCACAGTACGCTAGATCATTTTCGTTGCATTGTTGAAATATTAAGTTTGGTGTATCTGGTTTGAAATAGATCTTAGGCCCTACATAATGGGCAACACATCCCCCTAACAAAAATTGATGAAAATAATTTGGGCTTAATACCATTCATGCACGCAAATTATATACATACCTATAAATTGTTCTGAATATATGCATAGAGAGAGACCTGAAAGAAAAGGGTGGATTGGAAGAGTCTGACGAGGAAGAAACAAAAACATAAGAAAAATCATTACCTGGTGTGAAGTGTAGAAAAATCAGTACCCAACCGTCCACTCATGTCAATGAGATGCAAAAAGAAATAAATTAAATATTAATTAAAAAGTAGTATTTTCCAGGAATATAAATCCTAGAAATAAATATTAATTAAAAAGAAAACACAAAATAAGTAGTCTATATCATAACATTCCTCATCTATTTTTATATCTGAAGAAATAACATTGGAGTTCGTATTAGTTAAAATATTCAAACTAGTTTTCGTTCCAACTCCATCCTCCCCAACACAGCCTTAGAAACCCACCAAGGCTGCGTTTGGAAGCACAAATTTCACACTTTAAAACTTAGAGAAATTAAAACTCGACTCTAGACAATTTTAAATTTTCAAACTACTTTCACTATAAATCCATTCCACATTCCACTCCCCCAAACACAACCTTGAAACCCCACTTAGGTTGCGTTTGAGATCACGGATTCCGTGATTTGAAAAATACGAGTCTATTTAGTTCAAATTTTCATACTAGTTTTCGCTCAAACTCCAATCCACAACATTAAAATCCATTCTCCTAAACATAGCCTTATAAACATTGGTTGCATTTGGGAGGACGGATTCCACGCTTTGAATGTTGAAAAATTAAAACTTAGTATATATTAATTCAAATTTTCAAACTAACCCCTCCCCAAATACAGTTCCATAAAGAGAATTCCATTCCCCCAAACACGGCCTTATGTCTCCTCATTTGAGATGTGAATTTAAAGTATAAAACAATGTATAGTATTTTACCGGGATCCAAGAGGTCTAAGAATTATTTTTAGACCCCAACCATAACAAAAATGTTATGGTGGTCATCCCAGTGGGCGGGTGATTCTAATCCTGACCAAGATAATTACACCATTATGCATAGATAAGATATAAATAGTCATCTTCCTGATCTTGACTACAATAGGAAAAAAAATTACCTATACAGATATACCCATAGTTGGTGGCAGCAGGATAATACATGCCATGTTCAACAACAAACTCTGGTGGTTCATCGTTATACATTGCTTCAAATTATTCAAGAAGTGGAATTATTAAATCTTGGTTTGACTCGGTTCCTCGAATCTGAAATGCCAAGTGACAATGATGTATGTATGAAGTATGTCAATTGCAAAAGAAATCAGATTCAGAAATCTACCGTGGAATCCCATGAAAATATTCCATTCTTAATCGATATGGTTGGTAGTCCTGCTTCAAGAGGTGGGTTCGGAAGAAGAACTCTCTCTTCAACTAAGAGAAAATCCTCCAGACGTTTTAAGGATATACACTTGCATTTACTACCTGTCAAACATTAAAGGCATTCAAAGCTTACAAACATATAACATTTTGAATATATAATTATTTTTCATGAAAATTTCCCTCTGAAATGAAGTGGATGAAAGGAATTAACATATGAACCGACCTCTCTCTGGGACAGAGTCACTCTTATATTTTAACATTTTCTTTAAAGTTTTTGTTATGGAATGATACAAATTCAAGTGATTTTCAGGCATATTGTTATCATCAAATTATTGTTAACAAGGATTGATAAAACACATGCGTAAGAAGAAAATGAGTGCATTGGATATGGAAATTACCTGTACAAATACCTGTTAGATTTTCTTTAACATCAGATGAAAGCTGAACACAATAGACATGCAAAGACATCCCAAAACAAGTCGGAGCGGAGGCAAAAGTTGTAAATTGTCATGAAATATATGAAAATTAATAATGTGTTTTTGAGGTACACTTCCATTATAGTCCTTTACAATATGCTGAAGACTGAGTGCTAATTATAAAAAGACAAGTATAGATATGATTAACTCAGGCATTTATTTGAGTATTTCAAATATGGACTCTTGCAATTTGTCTTCATAAATCAATAATGGAACTAAACATGTTCGCACAACCTAGATAAATATTGACCTTTGTTTTATTTTTCCCAGTAAATATAACAATTTATCATTTGTTTGTACCCAACTTCTTATTATAAAAAGATAAAAAATAAACATTAGAATAGTTGACTCTCACCGAAGCTCCGGAGAGAATTACCGGAGTCCCTCTTATTCCCCCTAGTTTTTCGTTGGGATCATCTCCAGATGTTCTAACTTTGACCCCCTGAGACTTACCAGTCTTGTCATCCGTTTTGAGCAGCAGACCCCACTCAGCTGCTCTTTATGTGGTTGAACCGACTTCACCGGACAATTTGGGCTCTACCGCAGATATGGTCTATTGGAGGGGAGACTATGGAGGTGGTTGAACTAGGTCAAATAAGGCCATCCACGAGGTGATTTCTTCATTATTGGCTCTACCGAAATTGGAGGCCAGTTTTGGTTCTATTTTCGGAGACTCTACCTGTGTCTACCATGAGGGATGGTTGCGAAAGATTGTGTTGGTTAGCCGTGAAGTGTTGGAGGATGGGTTGAATGCTAAAGATAAATTAAGTGCAATTTAAAAACCCAATCTTATGAAATATACATTGTTTGTTCTCAGGGACCATTTGATTTGATTTTATTTTTATCATGATAAAATATACGGTTGTTATATAAGATTTTGAATCCAATTGAGATTATAAAGTTCCGGGTCTACCCTCATTTTCATTTAAGAAAGGCCATTTAATAAGAACTGAAATTTAGGAAGCCTTGTTGAAAGATGATATTAGTACTGTCAGCAGCTCAAAGATTTAGTACTGGTGATTTAAGGTAATAGGGAAGTTTGTACCAGAGCAGCTTCTACCAGAGAAGTTTGCAAATAGTAAATACTAGCATGGAGTTGAGGAAGCCCAATAGAATTTTGTCTCCAGTAGACAATATGCCTTCCGCATCGTCTATGGTGGTTATGTTGTAGACCCCTGGACGTATCTTCTTCTCTATCCAAGTTACAATGGCCTCTTTGGTACATTGATCAGTGTAAGGTTTATGAACACCATCAACAATGAAATAAACAGTAGGGAAGCCTTGAACCTGGTATTGCTCAGCAAGCTGAGTCTCCTCAGTAGCATCGACTTTGGCAAGAGAAACATTTTGGGACTTTAACTCCGTAGCGGCGGCGGCATATTCGGGGGAAAGAGAGAGATAATGGCCACACCAATCAGTGTAAAATTCTACCATCACGTACTTATTTTCCCCAAGAAAGTCAGTGAAATTTCCCTCCGTCAAAATGATGACGTCCTTCTCGTCGAGGACTTAGGTGAAGCCTTGGTACTGTGTCAAAGCCGGCCAGGACACACCACCCATAATCAGACCCACCTCCAAATCAAAATTCGACGGCCTCTTCTGAACCACAATGTCGTTTCCATTAGCATAAATAAGTTTCAACCTGTAAAACAAAAAAAAAACGTGCATGAATGAGAAAAAATAATAAATCAAATCCTCGGCGTAAGGACTGAGAGAATGAAACAACGTACCACTTTTATTAATTGAAACACAAAGATTGGTTTTATTTATCAGATAATTGAATGTTCACGAATTTATATAACAGCCGTATATTTTATCATAAACTTCTCTCTAAGCTATGAAACTGCGAATTGTTCAGCATTTTGGAGGCAAGCAATATTCTTTAGTGAGACTTTTGGATCAAACTCTCTAACAAAATTATCTAGACGAACATGATTTTCAATTGAATAGGTGATGCAAATATTTTCAGCAAGAGGAATGCCACCAACTTCCTTTTCATTCACTTAAGGTTCAAGAACAAAATTAACCTTTTGCTCTGTCAAAGTTCTGATTACTTGGCTTGCGCCTTAATTTGAACTCTTAACATTAGCGACTGAAAGTAACTTTTAGTCTCAAAGTTCTGATGACTGAACTTCCACCTTAATTTTCTATAATGCTGTCATATAATCATCACAAACCATAGTGCATTGACTTAAAGATCAAAATCAATGCCTAACTATATACGATCACTTTCCTAAGTAAGGGTCCTAGTTTGAAAGTAAAATTTATTAAGGAGGAACATATGTTTTCTTTCCAAATTTATCCTCCTAATGATTATAAATACTTGTCTAATTAGATGAAATGGAGTGTATACATCTTCGCCAATGATATTGTTACCTCAATGGAAGCAAGACGTTACACACACATCTTTCATTACTCTTGTATGGATACTAGTAGGATACATAATTTTAGACTCTCGCCTAGTATGATATATAGACAATGTTCTTAACTCGGGATAAAACAAAGAGGATCTTAAATGTGGGATGGGAGGAGTATAAAATAGTGGGGCTAAAGTCTAGTTATATATAAATATTAGTGCGTCTATGTCACTTGGGATATTATCAACCAACACACCTCATAAGTCTAAAACCCGCATCATAGTTCCTGTATAAAGAGATTTCCATTGTTTTAAAGAAATTTGTTCGCTTTATAGCTCAAAAGAAAATAGTCTACGAAAGTGTGGAACAATGGGATTAGAAGAGATATAATGCAGTGTTAAAATAGTGGGATGATTTATAAGATCCTTTTCTCCACAAGAGGACTTTTATATGAAGAAATCCCATACGAGATTGTGGATGCGGAGTGACTTCACACCACCATAAGATTTGATTTGAGTAGGCTGAACCAAGTTTCTATAAATAAGTTCCTCCAAGAATAGATGAGCAACTTCGTTGAGCGTGGTGTGCTTATTTTTGGGTATGAGTCCCTCTGTAACCCAACCTTTTGTTACCCATGACCACTCCCAAACCACAACAATCACCATTCCCATGCACTCCTCTACCCACGCACCACTTACCCCTATACCTGCTAATCCACCATAACCTATGTACCTACCCAACTACTATTAGTCCCTACCAAACCCAAACCCCAAACGCCTGACCTAATACGAAGCCCATACCTAATACGAATCCCATACCTAACTTTAACCCCTTGCCTTCACCTGTCCCAAAGATCATCCCTCTTCAGTCCCACACCTGCTCATAACTCCCCCGACCTACTACTCCCTACCCCACTGAGGAGCTCTACCACCTGATAAGCTATTGAATTAAGTTGATATAATCAACTAATCAAACAAAGAAATAAGTTATATCACTACGCTGCCAATGAAATTCACTACACCACATAAGTCATTTTAACTTATTGAGTAGAAGTTTCCTCCTCCACATAAGTATTTTCACTATCGATTGGGGTACCAGGGTTGTAGTCCTGCATACTTGGGGGGAGGAAGTTGATATAAGAATCTATATACTTTTCTACTAATCTTACAAAGATCAAACGAGATAAAAATAATATAAGATAATTAAATTTTGAGCAATTTTCTTCACCTCGTCAAATTCTTTCATTTCATGATTCAACTTTCATCAATACAACACAAATTGGAATCACTAGAAGAACGGAAGCATATGACTGGTACAATAAAAACAAAAAGGTGAATCGAAATCGCTAGGTTTTTTTTAACAAGTGATTCTGTTGAACAAGTGATTTTGCTGAACCGGTGATTTTGTCAAGCATGTGAAATCTCGAGGTTTTGTTGAACAGGTGAATCGAAGCCTAAAATATGTAAAAAAGGAGTTAAGAAATCTTACTAAATAGGTTAATAGAAACCTAAGGCCTAAAATATATACAACTAGACATGATTCCGAATAGAAATTTTGTTGATTTCGATTATGTATCGACAAACATAGGTTTTGGGTTTTATATCAACAAACTGCGATTTCAAGTGAACATCATACCACTAAGGCCTTCACCACGCCTCGCGCCTTTTAGAACCTTGACACTAACAGAATAATAGTGTTACTAATAAAAAATAGTGTGTTACTAAATTCAAGCATCTTAACTCATGCATTTAGTCTCAAGATTCAAGATCTAACACAAGAACAACATTCTATTAAGTTAATGTAATAAAAAAAATTGTGTGTGTGTGTATACATATTCAAACATTGTACCAGTGAAACTTTGACATGCACGAGTTCTCCTTTCAGTTTCTACACACAATTTAGAATATAAAGCTAATTAATTTTTGATTTTAAGAGAAACAAATAGGTTTACATTACAATCTAATTTGAAGAAAAATCATCATTTCATATTAGAACATAAAATTAGAGTAAGGAGTGTACCACTGTGATTAAAAAATAACATCTATTGGAGGTGCAGGCTATTTCATATAAATGTAGATTTGATTACCTTGAGAGACGATTCAAACTCTAAGTAAATATATGGCTCCAACCACTGCATTACCCATAAACCCATATCTTTTACTCCTTTTTTGTCAATATACAAAGATCTGGACATAAAACACACACCAAACATATACTATTATTAGAGATTTATCAAACACCTCGAACAAAATAGAAAAGTGAACTCAAAAACTTATACCTGATTTCATTTATTGTTCAAATCGAAGGGAAAACTTAGGAACCATATATTTAGGAACGAAATTATCAAGCAGGGCTAGATCTAACAATATTTAGCTTCGAATTAGAGAGGAGGTTTACCTTAAAATACCCAAATCATGAAACCCTAGGTGAATCTAACAAACCCTAGGTTAGCTCTGAATTAGAGATGAGGCCATCAATGGAATTTGAGGTACGAGAAGAGGCCACGATTCAGACAAACCCTAGGTACGCAAAGCTAAGAGGAGGCTGAGAGCTGTGAGAATTTTTTTTGGTTTGGGGCTTTTCGTTTGGGTGCGTGGAGTCGGGGAGAGTTTTTTTTGGCTTGGGAGGAAAGATTTAGTTTAGTATTTTTATTTTCACTTTTAAAATATTGAAATAGAATTAGTAACACTTATGTTATATTAGTAATAGTATTGTATGGTAAGAAATAGTAATGGTATATTACTGTTACTAATCATATAATTAGTCTGTTACTAAAAGAGTGTTTTGGTGTAGTGGTAGTCGATGCACATGCGGACTTTCCCTCCTAATTTCGATACGGGAACAATCTTTAATGGCCGTATGGGATATTCATTGACCTGGACGAAGCCTACATTCAACTGCTTGATTACCTCTTCCTTGGCTTTGAGTGATCATTCAATGCGGAGCTTTCGTAACTTCTATTTGACCGATTTGTATTCTGGGAGAGTTGGGATATCGTGATGAGCTATTTCAGGATCAATGCTGGGCATGTCGTCGTACGACCAAGGGAAAACATCCATAAATTCCTTTAGTAGCTCCTCGAATTGTGCGTTCTCATGCTCGTTAAAGGTGGACCTTATCCTAACCACACAATGTTAGCTACTAAAATCGAGATTGATAGCAATAATGTCATCCGTATTAATTTGAATGCGATTATGTTTTTTGTTATTAACCTTATTAAGATCAGTTAAGAATTGTTCATTTGCAAAATCATCATCATCAAGAGTTTGATTATAATCAAGACAATTAATGTAAGGCATAGCAAGATACTCAAAACCCTCATTTATTTCACTTTAAAAAAGGCATTGAGAACCTCATCAAAAAAGTTCTCGATTACATTGTTATCAGAAAAAAGGAGGAACAACAATAGATAAAGAGATTGGGTAAACAATCGAGTGGGGTTTCATCTCAGTAGGTGGGATGGGAAAAAAATTCTAATTGATAAGAGGTTCATCAGTAGCCTTGATCAGAGTAGATAGGTCCGATGATGTAGCGCTTGAATGGATCATGCATATTTTCAGCCCCAATGCCTTCAGGTTGAACGAGTCTTCGAAATCACTTTCCCCAGAGACCTCGGTAATGGATATAGCTTTCTCAGCGAGAGGTTGCACTTGATTTTGGCAGTCTTTGGCACGTTATTAGTCGTCTTAATAGAAGATTTCCATCCCCGGATTCATCTTCTTATCCACAAGATCATACCATGGTTCAGGAAAGCCAAAGATGGTAAAGTCTTCACCCCCTTTAACGAATCCTCCATTAAAATAATCCTTTAAAACAGTATTGGCATCTTCTAAACTTATTTTTATCCATGGTTGGCAAAGCATTCTGAGTTCACTTGGTGAAGGTTAATAACCTGGGCCATATGGGCAAGGCCTCTTTCAGGACTATTAGCTCTAGTATCCCTTATTGTCGTCGCCCCAGTATAAGCATAAAGTGCTTATTCTTGAACATTTGTATTACGTTGACATTGCCATGAGGGTTATGCTCTGGACAAACTCGGTCTTTGAAATTATCCCCTACTGGAAGGGGAAGTGGATTGACACTAAAGCCGGAAAGAAGCATGTCATTCGTCTCATGATGTATTTCTAGTACCGAATTGCTCGTGCTGGTATTTTAGTACTATCATCGTCTCCTAAAATGATAATGACTTGCCCCTTGTCAAAGAATTTCAACTTTTGATGAAGGGAGGAGGATACCCCTCGGATGTTATGAACCCACAGTCGACTAAGAAGTAGGTTATAGCATGATGGTATGTCGATAACTTGAAATTCAGTAACGGAATTAATAGCTCCAACCCCTATTGTGATTGTCATGGATCCCATCACCTCTCGATGGGTGTTGTCAAAGGCTCGCACTGCGGTGGAAATAGGGGTAAGGTCACTTATTTTCAACCCTAAGCAAGTGAAGGTTCTTAGTGGGCAAACATTAAGGGTAGATCCATTATCGCTGAGTGAGAGAGGGATTGTCTTTTTTATCACTTCAATGGATATGTTAAGGGCATAGGTGTAGTTAGGACCAACTTCATAATTTCTTCTTCGGCAAAGGAAAGGAGTCTAATGGTGGTCAAGGATCCAACTAGGTTTACGACTTCTTCTGGATTAGTGGAAGGAGGGACTGTAGGCCTAGTGAGAAGCTTTATTAGAGCATTTTGATGTAATTAGGAATATATGAAGAGTCCTCATAAGGTAATATTGTCTTGAGTCTTCTTAAGTTGGTCTAGGAAGTTACTTTCTTTAATGGTCATCTCTGGCATGCAAAGTTCTTCAGCAACTCCCCTTTCTTTATCTATTCCTGATGGCTGAGAATTCGAATTTTGATAGTGCCTTACTGATTTGGTCATATAGTTTATGGAGGTAGAGAAGAATAAGAACCCCATGTATTTATTTATTTCTAGATGAATACCCACTTTACTGATTTCCCCCAATAGGTCCTCTAAAGATATCATCTTGCACATGCTAATCATTGGTTTGACCTTTTTTAACTTGGTTCATTATCGTAGGTGTCAAATTCGTCCCCCGATTCGGTGGTAATGATGTCTTACTACAAGGAGAAATTGATGCATTCCATGAACTCAATGGCTTCCTCATATAAATCTTCCCACTCAACAGGGAAGTGTAGAAGTGAAGGCACCAACCGCCCTTGAAGCTTTAAAGTAGTGAGTAGTTTCGAGATGCTGTAGATCTCATTGGTCTGTCGAAATATGTCTTCCATAATCAGTACTACGTTGTTCAAACTGATTTCATCAATGGGTACCACCCAATTATTTGACTCCGGAGACCATTTTTGGGCTTCCATGAATGGGATACTAACTTCTGATAGTCGATGGTCATTTTATAGGGCAATTTCTGCCCAAAATCTAGAAGTTGGTTCAGTACTGCTGATAACTCCATATTTTTTCCTTTAGACCGAGTACGAATGGAAATACAATATCTTGTAAGGAGTGACAGAGCTTAGTCAATGAAACAGGTAAGGTGTGGGAGAAAATACAAGCAAACTTTGACTGATTTGGGTGAAAATACGAGTATGATGGGTGCTTTACTGGTAACAATCTAGGTAGATGGATAAAATTCTGGGTCTCTAGGAAGATGGAATTTGTATGGGTTAGAAGTGAGTTATGAGTGGTGTTTTGTTTAGGATTGGCTGGTGGGGCTATGATATCCCGATCAATTAAACCTTATATTACATTCCACAAATCAAAAGCACTGATCAGTAGTATGGCCAGCAGACAATTGAAAATCAAAATGGGCATCGGTTTTGAAGTTTTGGGGAAGTGGGTTTGGTAATGGATAGGGGTCCAGAGGTTTGATAATATTTTGTCTTAACAATACTTAAAAGACTTTATAGAGGGGAGCATGGATATCGGTGTATTCATTTCTGGAAGGATTAGGATGGTTTTTTGGTGACCAAGAGGTAACTGGGAGATATTATTGATGGTTGAGACTGTGGCATTGGCAAGCGTCTCGTACTTTCCGGGCGTGAATTTTCCAGATACTTTCTTTGTCTCAACTTCTGTCTTCGTAACACTTTCTTTAATCTCCACACTCGCTTCCTCGAGAGCTCAAAAATGCAGATAATATTGACCTCCCATAATTGTTTTGATATGGGATAGTAAATTCTTCTTCACTATGCTGACTTGTTCTTCCTCGGAGGGTCGGTTAGTTATGGTGGTAGTTTTCTCCCTCCACTTTCCTATGAAGTTGCTGACAGTTTCTCCAGGATTCTGCTTGATAAACTCTAGATCGCGGTGTGTAACCTCTAGTTCTTCATTGTACTTATAATGTGACATGAATTCCCAGGTGACGTCTTCCCAACTACGGATTCTGAATTCTTTGAGGGATAAGAACCAATGGAGAGCGCTGTACTTCAAAGTTTGTTGGAACATCTGGGCCATTATCTTTTTAAAGGCACCAAGGAGAGTCATGGCTCGGTGATAGCTTCGAAGGTGAACAATTGGGGACCCATAGCCCTCGAATCTCTTGATGGCTAGCACTTTGAATTTCTCCAGTATTCTGGACTTAGGGAAGGGTGACATGTGGGTGTAGTCCATGTAGTTCTTGGATATTTTAACTTGGCCAAATCTGTTCGACAACATCTTGAGGTCTTCCTTGACCTTGTTCAGTTCTTCCTCTTTGGGATCAATGGGTACTAGCAAGTTAGCCCCTGGATGGGCAAGGTTTGGCAGAGGGAGCTAAGCTGGTGGTGGCCCATTGGCAGGCGGAGCACGTGGAGCGTGTTGATATTCTTCCGGTACCCAAATAGGCTTGGGACCAGGTGGACCCATGGCAATAGGAAAGATAACCTCAGGTTCTTCGAGTACTTGGACTCAGTTTTGCTACATCTCATGAACCTCAGCTTGAAGTTTGTAAATCTTAGTACTGTGTTGAACTAGGACTGCCATCAAACAGGTTGTACGTTCGGTTCTTGATGTGTTTTCCATGAAGCACTGGTGAAGGTAGATTTCGGAGTCGAATGAAGTAGCAAGGGAACTGGCGAAGCTTCGAGGCAGTTTGACGGAAGACCGAATCCAATAGGGAGCCAGGCCAAGAATCGGGTACACGGTCGTCCTGAGAAGGAAAATGACTCAAATTTGTTTTTGGAAAGAGGGAAAAAGGAATTGTTTTGTTGAAAAAGAGGGAAAATGTTTTTATCATTTTTGGTAAAAAGGAGGGAAAATGTTTCTTTATATTTTTTTATGAAGAGAAGGAAAAATGTTCTTTTGTATTTCGATTTTTCAAGAAAGGAGAGGAAAAAAAGGAGAGAATATTCTTAGCAAGATGATGATGATGATGATGATGATGATGATGATGATTATTATTATTATTATTATTATGTTTTCACTTATATTAGGTTTCTCTAAATTCAAAATAAATGTCGGATAGGACCCAAGCCTGGGAACATTGGGTTTGAAAAATAGGTAAAATAGGGTTTGATTTGTCAAGATCATGGACGGGGTCCTATTTTGGAAAAAGAGAGAAATAGCGCAAAAATTTGGGTGACATACCAACCCGAAATTTTGGCAGAGTTTTGTGTGGTAGTCGGCAAACTAAATATGAGTGCCCTAGACCTGATGCCTATATGAGTTTTATGAATTTTTTGGGTCAATGGAAAGGTTCCCCCATTTGGATGACTTCCACGATATACTACTTTCTTTTGAGGGCAATTGGTACATGTGGACAAGGATATACCTGAGTGTACATGAATTGCTTCACTATATACCTCATGGGGACAGTACGTGTGAGAGAAATTTGATATACTCGATGTACGCGCATGATTTCACTTCTACACACCTCCCGCCATGAGTTCGTTCGAGCGGTACGATGCGATAGGAACCGTTCGATATACATTGAAGGTTCTAGGCCAATGAAAGGTGAAAGTTATATTGCTTAAGCTAACTACAACCTTCTGGACCAACGCCTATCACAAAGTGACACCCAGTACTGGGCAAAATTTTACTCAATAGCCATATGCTATTGGTGATGTAGTGTGCAAAATGCATGATTATTGATTATTATATTATGGAGAAAGTCTTTTATTTGGCATGATGAGTAGAATAAGCACTATACTAATAAAGAAGAATGTACAAGTATCATCAAAAGTAAATCTAGCACGGAGAATATATTAAGCATGGATACATGTGAGTGAGTGATTATATCTACACGTGAGTGTGTAGTAGTAAACCTAAGCATGGATCAACTACAAGTGGTGTGTGATATGTGCAAGTGATCATGTATATATACAAGTGTGATAAGAGGAGGTATGTGCTAGTGAAACCTAAGCATGTATATTTTAAGTGGAGTGTGAAGTATGTGGGTATAAGTGATCCTACGTACACGTGTAAGTAGTATGAGGTGTACATGGAGGGTTTTTACAAGTGTGTGCAATGAAAAGTGAGTGAAGAGTGATATAAGCATGAGGTAGATATATACAAAAAAATAAATAGAGGGAAAAAGGAACATACAGGTAGGTGAATACACACACATACGTAAAATGATAGCATCCATACAAATATAGTATAGGCCTCTTATGACAAGTAATTCCCTAGCAGAGTTGCCACTATGGCCATCTCATTTCCTCCTCCCCGAGGGAGAGGGTCGGTGCTCTCACGCGTGGTTGGAGAGAGAGCGAGAGAGAGAGAAAAGGTCTTGCGCCCTTCCTTGTGGCTCTTCGGTCGTTGTCAATTTGGGGGTGATGTAAAGAGATAGAGTCTCCAGCCTATTTTGCACAAAACATGCAAAATAAATGTTGTCGCCTCGAGAGAACGGTATCAAAGACATACTGATGCTTGCGAAACCAATTAGTTCAAAGGTTTAGGGGATACGTTATGAATGAGAAGGTGTTAGGCACCCATGCCTCCCTTTCGGTCTTTCATGGGCATGTGTTATGATTCTCCTTAAATAACTCTGTACAATGTGTATCTGTGTAAATAAATGGAGAATGGAGTTTCTTGACTCGTGTCATAGAGAAAGGCAGAGTGAGGTCATCCGTAGGAGAGTTCCCAAAATAATATTAAAAATATAATATGTGCATTTTTTGGGCCACCGATCATTTATAGAAAGATGACGGTACAAATTGGACAAAATGCGGGTACGAATCACAAATATAATATATAGAAAAATACCAAAATAGGAAAGGAGGACTCGAGGCTTGGGTTTTGACCTAAGAATCCTACATAGACTAAAAAGGCATCAAAGTCTCATAGTTCGCATGCAACATGGGGGGGGGGGGGGGTATCTCATAAATCCAACCGGGGATTTTATTAGATGCATGTGTGTAGAAAAATGATGTTTTTGGTTTGAGAAAATGTGGTGAGGAACACCGTTTGAATTTATAAGCAACCCCTATTTTTCTTGTTTTTGATTTTTTTTATAGAAAATAAAGTATATGCAATATTAGTAATAAAAAATAAAATATTAATATGTGTGGACTAACAAATATGAAATGCTAAAGAATTAAATGACTAATGCAAAACTAAGGAAATTTAAAGAGAGATAAGATTGTTTGGACCTTTTTTGAAGACTTGGAGGTTGATCTTGATTGTTGAAGGGCTGCCCTTGCAAGTGGATGGAGGTCGTAGGAGGATAGGCAAGTGAATGTATTCTATATCTTCATGGATGTTATTCTTTTCTGCCTGTGCGCATATGCACCTACCTTTATGTTCCCTTTAATCCTGTTTTTACTTTTTGTATATATCTAACTCATGCTTATATCTATCATGATACCTCTCCATGTATGTATCACTTTTCACTTATACACTTCACACACTTGTATATAATCTTCATGTACACTTCACACACTTAAACTTGTATATAGATTCACTTCTACTCACATACTTCACACACCACTTAGAATATCAATGCTTAGGCTTCACTAGCACACACCCACACTTATCGCAGTTGTATATATCTCCATGCTCACTTACAAATACCAAATACCACTTGTAGTTGATCCATGTATAGGCTCACTACCACACACACTCACATGTAAATATTCACATGTCACTCACTTATATATATCCATGATAACCTATCACCATACTTTGTATAGTCTTCATGATCCATGCTAGACCTAATTTTCATGATACTTGTATATTCTTACTCATTAGTGTAGTAATCCCCTTACTCATCATGCGAATAAAAAATAAAAAAAGTATTCACTAACATAATATACTAATTAAGACTCATGCATTTTTACAGACTCCATCACCAAGAGCATGGCAATATTGACCAAAATTTTGTCATGCACTGGGGGTCACTTTGTGATGGACGTTGGTCCTGCGAGGCACAGTTAGTTTAAGCAATATGACTCCCACCTTCTGTTGGCCTTATACCTTCAACGTATATCGAACGATTACCCCCACATCATACCGCTTGATCGAACTCATGACGGGAGGTATATAGTAGGGAACTTGTTCACGTACATCGAGTATATCAAATTCTCTCTTACACATATCATCCCCTCGAGGTATAATATCAGGCAAGTCACGTACACTCAGGTATATCAGATGACTTGTCCATACGTACCGATAAATGATTGCCCATATAGGAAAGAGGTATATTGTGGAAGTCATGACAAGGGGGGAACCCTTTTACTAACCCAACAAGTTCATATACCTCATATAGGCTTCAAACCTAGGGCACTCATATTAAGTTTATCGGTTCTCATGCAAAATTCTGTCAAAATTTTGAGCCAGCATACCGCCCAAATTTTTGCACTATTTTGACTTTTTTCAAAACAGGACCCCGTTTGTGAGCCTAGAAACAAGTCAAATCATGTCTTACATATTTTCAAACCCAATTTTCTCAGGCTCTAGTCCTGTCCGGTTTTTTCCGCATTTAGACCTAATACAAGTGAAAACCTAATAATAACAGTAATACTAATAATAATCATGTTGAGATTCCTCTCCTTTTTCCCTCCTTATTCAAAAACCAAAATACCAAAAATATTTTCCCACTCCTTCTAAAATACCCAAAACTCTCTCCTTTTTTCCTTCAAAAATAAATTTGAACCATTTTCCCTCTCAAGTCGATCGCATACTCAATTTTATCTTGGCTCCCTATTGGCTTTGGTCTTTCGTCAAACGAACCAGAAGCACTGTTACTTCGTCCGAGTTTGGAATCTACCTCCACGAGCTCTACATGAAGAACACTAACCAAGTGCCGAATGTGCAACACAATCTTATGGTCGTGTTAGCCTAACTCACTATCAATATTGATAATCTTCAAACCGAGTTCCATGAAATGTACGGACATCGGGCCCAAATTCCCAAAGAACCTAAGATTATCTTTCCTCGTGCTATGGGTTCACCTGCTCTCGAGCCTGCCTAAGTCCTAAAAGTGTATAATAATGCTTCGCGTGCCCCATCTACCAATGGGCCGCCACCAGCTCAACTCTCAATTTTGGACCTTGTCCATCCAGGGGCTAATCTGCTAATACCCACGGATCCCAAAGAGGAGGAACTAAACAAGGTCAATGAAGACCTCAAACTGCTATCAAAGAAGTTTGACTAGGTCAAGATATCTGGTAACTACATGGACTATGCCTATATATCTCCTTATCCAAAAGTTATATAGGCAGAGAAGTTCAAAATGTTAAATAATGAGAAGTCGGGGGGGAAGTGGACCCCAAACTATTCACCTTCAAAGCTATCACCGAGCCATAACCCTCATTGGTTCCTTCGAAGAGATAATGACCTAGATGTTTTAGCGGACCTTGAAAAAAATACCCTCCGGTGGCTTCAGTCCCTCGAAGAATCCAGGATTCATAGTTGGGAGGATGTCGCTGGGTAATTGATGTCTCAGTACAAGTATAATCAGGAACTAGAGGTTACGTATTGAGATCTAGAGCTTCTTAATCAAAACCCTAGGGAAACATTTAGTAGCTTCATAGGAATGTGGAGAGAGAAAGATGCCATCATGACCAACAGGCCCTCCGAGGATGAACAAGTCAGTATTATGAAGAAGAACTTCTTGCCTCATATTCGAGCATCGATGGGAGGATAATATTACCCTTACTTTCGAGCCCTTCAATTGGCTGGTGTAGAAATTGAGTAAGGTATCACCAAAGTGGAGTCCAAACCAAAGAAAGTGAGTGGACAGTTCACTCACCAAAAGTATGAGAAGCCTGCCAGTGCTACACTCTCAACCATCAATAACATTTCATAACCTGTTACCTCTTGGCATAGGAAAGTCGCCCTAATCCTTCCAAGAAATAGTACACCAAGCTCTATGTTCCCCTATATAAAGTCTATCAGGCCTTGTTAAGGCGAAATCTCATCAATCCTTTGGACCCCCGTTCATTACCAAATCCACTCCCAAAAAACTTGAAACCCGATGCCCATTGTGATTTCCACCAATCCGCAGATCATACCACCGACCAGTGCTTCCAACTTAAAAATGTGGTTTAAGGCCTAATTGACTAGGGTATCATCGACCCACTAGCTAATCCTAAACCTAATACCACTCATAACCCACTTTTAGCACATACAAATGCTATTTTCTAAAAAGTGACCTATAATTTGACCCATCTACTCAGATCATGCCCATCAATGCATTTATCATCCCTACAGTCTCACCCAAACTTCTTAAGGTTTGGCCATCTTTTCTCCTATACCCTACCCGTCTCCTCGATCAATCTTTTTTATTCCTTATAACGGCCTACATCATTGTTCGCACCCGATCTGAGGGCGAAGGCATGTATTTACCATTTGTGGTGAACCAACTCTTAGAGTTTGGGCTGAAATTTCTCACCAAAATAACCGTCGATTATAAAAAAATTCAGCGACTTGTTCATGAAAGCCCAATAATGGGCTCGGGAATAAGATGAATGGGTAGTATATGTTAAAAAAGTCAGTCTATATGATGTGGTACATACCATGTCCAATATGTTTCGACAGATAAGTAAAATTTACTGCATCTCTGAGTTTCTCACCATTTTGAAGCTTCAGAGAGGATTGGTCCCTTCACTCCTGCACTTCCTTACTGAGTGGGAAGATTTATATGATGACGATGTTGAGGTTGTTGAGTGTATTGATTACTCTTGGCAAGAGGACGGTGTCTCCACCTGGTGGGGGGATGATTTTGATAGATCAGATGATGAACCAAGTCAGAAAATTTTATTCTAGTAGCTAGCCTATGTGGAATAGTATCTTCGAAGATTGGTGAGGAGAAATCAATAAGGTGTCCATTCAGTGAGGTAAAAGAAGCCACATGATTCTTACTCTTTCCCGATTCTATGAACCAGATGACCCGATCAGGGCGGTACTATAAAGATCCAAAATCCTCAGTCACCAGGGTTAGATAAAGGAAATGGATTTGCCAAAGAACTTCCAATGCTAGAAATGACCATCGAAGGGAGCAAAGTCCTCGATAAGCTAAAGAAGACCCAAGCCAATATCACCCCATGGGGGATTTCATGTCTCTTAGTCGCACCAAAATGCCTTAATAAAACTCCCCACAAGACCCACTATCCCTCCTTACACTACTCTCAAAGAAGTTGTAAATATGGTAGGGTCCCTGACCTCTCCCATAATCAAACTTTTTTTTTAAAGAAAAGATACCAAAGTTCGACCGTGATCGCAATTATTCTCACAACATCTCCATTAAAGTCTTGAGAAAAACAATCCCACTATCACTTGTCGACAATGGATTTTCTCTTAATGTCTATCCTCTCTGAACCTTCACCTGTTTGGGACTAAAATACAGTGATCTCACTCCCACCTCTGCCATCGTGCATGCGTATGATAATACTCGTGAAGAAGTAATGGGGTTCATAAAAATCACACTAGGGATTGAACCTATCAATCCTATCACCGAGTTTCAAAGCATCGACATACCTTCTTGCTTCAATCTAGTCCTTGGTCGTCTATGTCTTCACAGAATTTGAGGAGTATCCTCTTATCTCCATCAGAAGCTCAAGTTCTTCACCAAATGTCATGTTATCACCATTTTGGGGGACTACGATAGTATAGACAATGCCAGCACCAGTAGTCCAGTATTAGATATCCGATATGGGACTACTGATATGCTCCTCTCTGGTTTTAGAATTGATCCACACCCCGCAATAGGGGACAACTTTAAAGATCAAGTTTGTCCAGAACAGAGCCCTCATGCAATGTTAATGTGATACAGATGATCAAGAATATGCACTTTATGCCTGGAATGGGGCTAGGGTGACGTCAGTAAAGGATCCTTAATCCCATAGTCCTAAAAGAGGACTTTCCCCCGTGTGGCTTGGGTTACCAACCCTCATCAGATGAACTCAAAGCACTCCATCGACCGAGATCAAAAATAAGATTGGAAGATGAAAATATTATTTCAAGAAAATATTTGAGTGGAAGATTTATTAAGAAGGGTGAAGACTTCCCCTTCTGTGGATTCCCTGAACAGTGGTATGACCATGTTGATAAAAAGATGAAACCGAGACTAGAAATCTTCTCTTGGGCCAAATACTACGAAAATTCAGTGCAACCGCTCACCAAGAAAGCCATGTAATTACCAAGGACTCTGAGGAAATTGATTTTAAATACTCATTCATCCTGCAGACACTAGGGCTATGTTTATAAATGATCCGCTCAGATGCCGTGTCGTCAGACCTGTCCGCTCAAATTTAAGCTGTCGACATGCCTCCCCTCAACTGGAATGCCATACCAGTCCAAACTACTTAGATTCAACCTAACCCTATTATTTACCCTATCCAAGTCTCTTCACCTTTTGTTGTTTTTCCTTTTCCTGATGTCAATGTAACTGAGACCACCTTTGACAAGCTTCTCAATGATGTTTTTCTCGAAAATGAAATAAATGAGGATTTAGAGTATCTTGTTGTGCCTTACATTATTTGTCTTGATTCTGATCAAACCTTTAATGATGATAATTTTGTAAATGAACAATTCTTAACTGATCTTAATAAGGAGAATAACAAACAACATAATTGCATTCAAACTAATAATGATGAGACTGTTATTATTAATCTCGATTCTAGTAGCCACCGGTGCGAGATTAGGAGAAGGTCCACCCTTAACGAGCATGAGAATGCAAAATTTGAAGAATTACTGAAAGAATTCATCGATGCCTTCACATGGTCCTACGATTATATGCTTGACATTGACCCAAAAATAGCTCAGTATGGGATCCCGACATTCTTAGAATGCAAGTTCATAAATAAAAAGCTAAAGAAACTCCATACCGAATGGCCTCTTAAGGTCAAAGAGGAAGTCGTTAAATAGTTTAACGTCGGCTTCATTCTCATAGTCGAATATCCTACATGGCTCGCCAACATCGTCCCCATAACAAAGTCGAGAGGAAAAATTCCCATGTGCATCGACAACCGAAATTTATAAAAGATCCCCAAAGGATGATTACCTATTACCCAACATCGATATGATTTTGGAAAATACAGCTAGTCATGCCCTTAAGATGTTTGTTGATGGATTCATCGGATATAACCAGATTAACATGCACCATGATCATCAGGAAAAAAACACCACCAATACCCCATGGGGAACCTTTTACTATATTGTCATACCATTTGGACTCAAGAATGGTGGGGCTACCTACCAACGGGCTTCCATAACCGTCATGCATGTCCTTATTCATAAGGAGGTCAAGTCTATGTATACGACATGATTATTAAGTCTAAGACTCAGGAAGGTCATATTCCCTCCCTTCAAAAATTCTTCGAGCGACTGTAACAATACTAGATGCGGCTAAATTCACAGAAATGTATTTTTGGCATCATGAATGGAAAAATATTGGGTATAATGGTCAGGGAAAAGGTAATCCAAGAAGACACTACATAGTTGAAAGCCATACTTGAGATTCCACCACTACAGACAGAAAAGGAAGTCCTAGAATTCCTGGGTAAACTATAGTACATCAGTCGATTCATCAACCAGCTGACCTCTATTTGTGAACCCATTTTCAAAATCCTTCAAAAAGACTCAACCAAAGTCTGTAATGAGGTATACCAATAAGCCTTTAACCAAATCAAGAAATATCTCACCCAACCTCCAGTGCTTACGCTTCCGTAGCCAGATCTCCCTCTCTTATTATACTTAGCCGCAATCGATACTATACCAAGGGCTTTCCTATCTCAATACATTAAAGAATCACGAAGGAAAGATCTATCTATTATTCCAGTTGAAAACTATCCAGATACAAAATCAACTACACTACTTTAAAGAAAAGTGTGTGTCGCCCTAGTCTGGGTCATGCAGAAGTTACAACACTACATGCTTGACTTTCCCATTAGACTAGTATCCTGAATGGATCCCATCAAATACCTACTATAGAAACCCACTTTGTCTAGACGAATAGCCCGTTGGTTGTGTTATTAGACAAATTTGATATTATGTACGTCACGCAGAAATCTATGATAGGGAGATCCATCTCTGACTAACTTTTCGATTACCCTATAGAAGGAACCGATGTTTGGGTCTCTGAATTCCCAGATTAAGGTATTATATAGACCTCTCAAGAGGACCTTAGATGTAAAATATTTTTTGATGGTGCTACCAATAAGAAAGGATACGGAATTAGGATACTCCTGACCACCCCTGATGACTCTCACACCTCCATTGCAATCAAATTAGATTTACCCTACACTACAACATAACTGAGTATGAGGCATGCACTATAAGCCTCAAGATCTCCCTCAAGAAAGGTATCAAGCATCTAGATTTTTATGGAGACTCTACCCTAATTGTCATCCAAATCCTTAGAAAATGGGAATTTAAAGACGATAATCTCTGAATCTTTTGTGCCCACCTAGAAGAGATAGCCTCCAAGTTAGAAGATGTCACTTTCCATTACCAGACTCGTACAAAGAATAGTCTAGCTGACACCCTTACTACCCTAGCTTTCCTGGTCGATATACTCGAGGGAATAACAATGGCCCCTTTCCTAGT
This sequence comes from Sambucus nigra, assembly GCA_949130495.1. NCBI lineage: Eukaryota > Viridiplantae > Streptophyta > Magnoliopsida > Dipsacales > Adoxaceae > Sambucus > Sambucus nigra. Next base: position 209,544,792 of record OX422209.1, read on the forward strand.
TCAGAATCAGGTTATGCCTACTCACTACTACCACATCGAGCTTGTCACCAAGGAAGATTCCGATATAGTTGGGTTATGGTACTATGACATTTGGCACCTCTTCAAACATAGTAGATATCCCTAATACACGGAGTAAAAACTTCATGCGACCCTTCGCAAACTGGACGCAGAATATATTATCTGTGATAAAGCGCTTTTCAGGAGAAACTTTGATGAAACTCATTTGTATCGCATAGCAAGGGCAAATATTAAAGAAATAATGCATAAAATCTATAATGGGGAATTCGGTCCCCACAAGAAATGCCATATGCTTGCTAAGAAGATCATCTATCAAGGAAGATGCCTCAAATGCCAATAGTTTGTCAATCTCCAACACTTGCTTCCCCGAGAACTATACAACATGACCTTTCCCTGGCCTTTCTCCACTTGGGGAATTGACGTCATAGAGAAGGTGACTCCCAAAGCTTCTAACGGTCACAAATTCATCCTTGTTGTCATTGATTACTTCCCCAAATGAGTCGAAGTCGAGTCATATGTAGTTATGAATGATAAAAAAGTGTCCAAGTTCATTAAAAAGAACACCATCTATCGATACAGGGTTCCTCATGAGTCAGTATCAGATAACAGACTCCACTTTGAAGTTGAATCACAAAACTGGTCGATGAGTATGGGATTCAGAGACACACATATTCTCCCTACCGACCCCAAACCGATGGGGCTATAGAATCCGCCAATAAAAGCCTCAAAACTATCATCAGTAAGATGACCTAGAGTTACAGAAATTAAGGCGATCGGATCCTATACACCCTTTGGGGCTACCCCACTTCAATCAGAACACCTACTAGGGATACCCCTTATTCTCTAGTATACAACATGGAGGCATCCCTACCCATTGAGCTATAAATACCTTCCCTACCTTTCATGCTCGAGAGTAAATTTAGTGAAGAAGACTGGCATCAGAGACGCTTTGACGAATTATCACTCTTGGATGAAAAGACAATTAAGGATCTATACCATATACAGGGATACAATCGTCGGATAGCGTAATCATTCAATTGAAGAGTCAAGGATCGTGTTGTACAGGAAGGATTTTTTTCCCTCAAAGATATCATAGAATCCATTTAGGATCCCATAGGGAAATTCAAATCGAATTAGAGAGGGCCCTAAATTGTGAAGAAAATTCTTTCAGGCGGCACCACTACGCTCACAAACCTCAACGGAGAAGAAATGACACGTTCAGTCAACCTTGGACTATCTCAAGAAATTTTACCGTTAGTCTGAAATCTCGGTGCGCTATAACTCTTATCATTCCCCTTATATTCTAAAAAAATCTTCATTTCCTCTCACCCAGAATTACGTGAGACCTGATCCTTCTCAAAAACATTTATTTTTAAAATGAGACTCATGAAATTTTTCAAAACCGCTAGCGGTACATAAGAAGACCATATGCCATACATGGGCATGGTCCCCTTCTTTTTCATAAAATGCTATTATTTTCTAACCTTTGAGAATGGAGATCCATCTTATTATTTACATAAACAAAAGGATTCACTGTGACTTAGCGATTGGTATAAATAATTCAAATGCAAAAATCATCAATAGGCTCAACAAAATATGATTAAAATTATTTTTATTTTTAGTAAGATAATACATCATTGTTACATAAAGTATCAGTGAAGGGAGTCAAACTGAATTACCCCCCCCCCCCCCCCTTCCACTGACTAAACCATCTTAATCAAACGTACCTAATCCTTTCCTTCTTCACAAAAATTATCTCTAACCCCACAGAAAAATGCTAAAATTACCCAAATCACAAATTATCCCAGCTTCAAAAAATGTTACCCCGACTTCATAAACATTATTATCAACTGCCAAATGGCCCCGCTTCATCATCATTACCTACCCTCGGAGGTCCAAAGTCTCCCAATCCTGGTTAACACTCCGTATGCGCTCCAAGGAGTGATACGCCCCGACAAACTTGGACGAAATCATGATACCCTCATACATCCTGCCGAAGGCGACATGACACTTTTGCTTAGTCTCTTCTTGCATAATATTATTTATTACTCTCTTCCACAACCACTTCAGGTAGTACCCAACCACATGCCAAGCCCCTCTTATAGATTATGACGGATGGGTAGACGATCGACTGTGCTTTCACAAGGAGCCTAGCATCATCCACAATTATTCAGTAAGATCCTCCATTGGAAAGAAGTTCGTTATGAAAGGAAGCACAATCTTTTCCAATACGACTTAGCGCAGAAGCTGTCGGGGGAAATAAAAAGAAGTCTAATGGATTCTAACCAATCGCACATACTGGTACTATCCTAGCCACAAAACAGGCTACAATTTTCCCCACGATGGCACTGATCAATGAAGACTCGGGATCCATGCTCCATAAACTAGTTAACCCAATTCTCTATTGATGGGCCAAAACTGAAGAAAGGCTGGACAAAAAAATTAGGCACACCCACCAAGTGGTAATCAGGAGGGGCTGCGAGATAGAACCTCTCTGCAATCCATATGAACAACATTACCAGGCTCCCCCACCAAAAATTAAAACTTCCCCCTTTCCATGCATCAATACCGCTCAAGGTCTCTTCCATCACTACTGTCGTAGGATTATGGTAGTAAGACATCCATGTCACCATCGCAACCACTTGGGGATCAGCTCTCAAGTCCCCTTTCACCAGTAAAATCTATAAGTGTGGCCCTAAAAAATAGCTCCGGTAAAGCTAACATCAACAAATCCCCTCTGGCACACTGAATACATAATCGCCTGAAGAGAAATAGTCCATCCATTGATCAACGATCAAAATGCCGAAGGATAAATATGGAGAAACTTCGCCATAAATGCTCAGCAAGAATAAGAAAAATCTGGCATGGCCTCTCTGACATTGGGGCTAACCCCCATCTTTGCTGAGAATTACTCGTAGGTAGGATAGACCTTGTCTGGGCCAAAACGAAAGACATGTCCCTCGATGAATCATAATTGTACCACCGCTACTAGCAAGTTCCAGTCTATGGCTTGATTATGCCACAAAAAACTTGACGGGAACATAAAGTATTATAGTCAATAATATAAAGGCGCACTGTGTGGCGGTCATTCATCCTACACGGTATAGCCTCTACCCACTTAGACATATAATCAACTGCCAAAAGGATATAGATATTTCCGTAGGATTTTGTTAACGGGCCTATAAAATTGATGCCCCAACACTCGAAAACCTCGATAATTAAAATGGAATTTAAGGGCATCATATTCCTACGACAATAGTCACAACTCCTAATGTAATAGTTTGAGTCACGAAAAATGGTGGGCCAATAAAATCCACACTACCAAATCTTCACAACAGTCTTCTTATCACTAAAATGACCTCCACAAGATTGGTTATGGTAGAAAGCGATTACGCTTTCAATCTCATGATCGAGGATGTACTTTTGAATGATTTAATCAGGACAATACTTGAAGAGATACGGATCATCCCAAAAGAAATGTTTGGCTTTCTTTAAAAAATTGGAGAAATATTGATTAGGCCAATATGGAGGTATCTCACCCATTACAAGATAATTCACATAATCGACAAACTACGAAAGCTAAGAGACAAGCATCAGTTGCTCGTTGGGAAAGGACTCATTTAGAGATAATAGGTTATTGGATGATTCGACAATTAACCTAGACAAGTGATCCACCACGGTATTCTCACTTCCTTTCTTATCTCAAATTTCAAGGTCAAACACTTGCAATAATGGATCCACCTTATGAGATGGGCCTTAACATCTTTTTTAGACAAAATATATCACAAGGCTGAGTGGTCGGTGAAAATGATAACTTCAGATCCTATGAAGTAAGACCTAAACTTCTCTAGAGCAAAGACAACAATGAGGAAATCTTTCTTAATCATGAATAGTTCAATTGGTCATCGTTTAGATTCATACTAGCAAAGTATATGACGTGAGGAATTTTATCGTTGCGATGTCCTAGAACCACGCTTATAGCATAGTCATAAGAGTCACACATGATCTCGAAAGGTTGACTCTAGTCAAGAGGTTGCATAATGGGTGCAGAATCAATTCCTTCTTTAGCCTTCCAAAGGTTTAAGGTAATCGTCGATGAAATCGAAGGGTGTGTCCTTAGCAAGAATATTGCACAAAGGTTGTTCGATTTTTCTAAAATCCTTAATAAATCTCCAGTAAAAATTGATGTGTCTTAAGAATGATCAAAATTCATGCATGGTTTTTTAGGGTGGGAGATTAGAGATAAGATTAATTTTAGCTTTATCGACCTCGATATCCTTTTTCGAAATGATATGACCAAACATTATTCCTTATTTGACCATAAAGTGGCACTTTTCCTAATTAAGAACGAAATTCTTTTCCTTACACCTCTTCAGAAGGAGGGTGAGGTGGTGAAGGCTTTCATTAAAACTAAACCCAATTAATAAAAAATCATCCATGAAGGCTTAAATAAATAGGTCCACCATATCCTAAAAGATACTCATCATGCACCACTGAACAGTAGTTGGTGCGTTTCATAACCCAAAAGGCATGTGTCGGTAGGTAAAAGTACCAAATGGTCAAGTGAATGTGGTTTTATATTGATTCTCGGGAGGTATAGGAATTTGATTGTATCCAGAATAACTACTGAGAAAATAGTAATAGGTATGCCCAGCTAATTTCTCAAGAATTTGGTCTATAAAAGAAAGAGGAAAACTATATTTACTTGTAATATCGTTCAACTTCCTATAATTGGTGCACACGTGCTAACCAGTCCAAATTGTAGTGGGCACTAAGTCATCATCTCATTTTTTACTGCCATAACACTGGATTCCTTTGGGATAACTTGAATAGGACTGACCCATTGGCTATAAAATATGGGGTAAATGATGTCCGCATCGAGGTGCTACACCAAAATACATAAAAGGTCACTCTTCACCCAGCTAAGGTTATCACAGTAAAAAAACTTGACAATAAAACACGCATTTTTTGTCAAGGTCAATGATCGTGATAAGACTGTGACAACGTATTGTCACGATCTTATCACGGTCATTGACCTTAACAAGTACGTTGTCACGGTTAATGACCGGGACAACGTTTGATTGTTGTCATGGTCATTAACCGTGACACGACCGTGACAACGTCAAAAAAAAAACTAATAGCTTGTCCACCCTGCCCTTTCTCATTTTCCTCTCTTTCTTTATTCCAACCGACGATTCTCTCTCTCTCTACTCCACTGCCTTAGCCCACCCCACCATCCTATGCCACCCCACCCCATCTTAGCCCACCCCACCATCTTGTGCTGCCACAACCTTAGCCCATAAAAAAAGGGCCCATCTCACAAGACCTCCATTGCAACAGAAACTTTGGATTTTAGCCCTAAGTTTTTAGACTTAGGGCTTTGGATTTTCTCCAAAAGTTTTGGATTCTTAAACCTACCCTCTCCTCTTCACCTCTATCTCACAGGCTTTAGTTCATGCATTTTTCATTGTTTTCAGATTTTATTTTTTGTAATTTTTTGTGTAATTTTTTATTAATATGTTTATCTGCAATTTTTTATTAATATGTTTTTTGCAATTTTTGATTAATATGTTCATTTGGAATGGATTTCAGCCCTAACTTTTTTTTATCAATATGTTTGTATGGTAGTGTGTTGGTACGTGTAGATTTTGAGGACATGCAAAAATTTATATGTTTGTGTGTTGGTACATGTAGATTTTGGATTGGATTAATCATTTTTAAACATTAGTGTTTAATTAGATTTTTGATTAATGTCATTGTTGAATTAGATATTTGATGATCAAAGATTTTTATAAAATGAAAATGGTGTATAATTTGATATGTTTGTGTGTGAATACGTACAGATCTATCTTTGTTGAATTAGATTTGGATGATCATTGATATTCGATTGAAAAAAAATCGTGTAATTTGTTTTGTGCTATATATACATGCATTACAATACACCATTGAACTTGAATTTTTTTTAGAAACTTAGGGCTTTGGAAAGAATTAAATTTATACATGCATGTCAATTTATGGACAAGAACTATTTGTTTTGGTATTATACCTGCTTTTTTTTTTTGTATTTACACCTATTATAAATTTGATATATGAACAAATATGGGTATATAAAATTTAGAAGTCATTGGAATATTAATGTGTAATCATTTTCTGATGTTTAATCATTTCCTGAATACTGATGAGGATGCGATGAAGAATTTGAATTGTTGTTTGGGATTCTTGAATTGTTGTTGACTGGTGAATTTGAATATTTGGATGATTATTGAGTTGGTTGGCCCTAGGCACTTCTAACATTCAGGGTTGCGATAATACCAAATAGAAATGAAACATACTTACCATGGAAATATTAATAAAATGTGGTGGGCGATATAAATTTTAAAATATCAATTAAAAGTAGGGTAAAATTATACATAGCAACAACATAAATCATACACTCAATAAGTATAAATAAATACTATAAACTTTATTTGGTAATTGGCGGTAATGTCGAAAACATGCATTGTTTGATGATTCAAATTTACAATAAATTAGGTTTTACCAGCGTAATATAATAATATAGTTGGAAATAATTGTACACTCAAAAAGTGTACAATTGTTTCCCACCGTATTATTGTATCACGCGAAAATCTAATTCATTATAAATTAAATTCATCAAACAATGCATGTTCTGACCTTACCGCTAATTACCAAAAAAAATCTATAGTGTTGGTTTATACATGGTTATAAGCCTTTAAGTTAGAGATAGCACGTATAGATACTAGCCTTTAAGTTCTTATGCGTGGGCATTCAATAGTCATTAGACCTGTTCGGGATTCATTACCCCTATAATGAGATCTCTCGAATTGTCCAGTTTGGATAGTTAGGGACAACATAGTTTTTGTATAATAATGTTCTTAAGGGCTTACACTTAATATTTTTGGGAAAAGTTATGCTGCTATCTCTTAATGTTCTTTGGGAACAGACTAGATGATATAGTGTTAAGTGTTATTTCAATTGACAAATTGAAATAGCACAAACACTTTCAAATCTATGTCATGTACTGGAGAACTATGGGGATATGCTATCAAATTTTCCTCAAATTGGAACAATGTGGATGTGCTGCTGAGTCTATTATAGAAATATGATGTCTTGAATGGGATAGGACCACTCACCCTTTAGAGGAGATGGAGGGCATAGGATTCATAATGCATCTTGTGTTAACAATGAAATTAATTTATATTATTTATATAATATAGCACTGAAATATGAAATGTCAATCTTGACGTAAAACATTTACTCGAAACTAAATTTTCATAATTTTGTTTATACTAATCCATGAATATACGCTTCTTACCGATAATAGGTGATTGTTTGTAGTAGTTGTGATGGAATATCCTCTACACAAAGAACGGATGGGTGAGACATGCTAATGAATTTGTGAAATACGAAAAGAGATGTTATAATGATGAAGAGTTCCTGTGTCCGTTTTCTAAGTGTATGAATGGTAAGGTGTTTGAGTGAAAACAGTTGAACAACATTTATTAATATGGGGTATGCAAGATAGTTATCAATTTTGGGGTTTTCATGGGGAATAACATATTCCTTTTGTCCCCAAGCAACCTTCACAACAATCAACAAGTAAGATAAATGTACAAGGGCAAGAGGACAATGTAGACCATAATATGCTATAGAATTTATTTGATGACGCGTATGGAGTCCATGAAATTGAAGAAAATGAGGTAACTAAAAATTTACAAGGTTCAAATTCTCATGGACATATCGAAGGAAACCTTGATGATGACTATCAAAGTTGAAAACTTATGGCAACCCATCTGTTGTACCTTATATGTGACAAAGATCAAACAACTTTACATGCCATGGCTATTTTGCATAGTTTGAAGATCCAATATGGTTTATCTGGCAATAGCACAACAGGAATTTTTAATTGGGTGAAGGGCTTGATACCCAAGCAAAATACACTTTTAAATAGATATCCTACTATGAAGAACAGTTTGAAAGGTTTAGGAATGAAGTATAAATCAATTCATCTATTTGTGTATGACTGCATACTATACCGAAAAGAGTATGAAAATCTCGATCGGTCTCCTGTATGCGATGAACCTAGATGTGTGCAATCTACTGGCAAAGAAGGCACAAGCTCAAAAGTGCCTCAAAAAGTGTTAAACTATTTTCCCATTGGGACTAGATTGAAGTAGTTTTTCATAGTACCATGAATATCTGAGGCAATGACTTGGCATGTTAGGGCAGAAGTAGGGGATAATCTCATGCACCGTCTTATTGATTCTACAGCTTGGAAGAGGATGAATTATGAGTATCCCAGTTTTGCTCGAGAACAGTATAACATTTTCTTGGTAATATTAACAAAGTGTTTCAATCCATTTGTAAATCTATGCGCCAATAAGAGTGTATGGACAGTGATCCTAGCACCACTCAACCTCCCTCCTTCACAGTGTATGGGACCTGAATTTTTTATATTGTCTTTGTTGATACCTGGACTAAAGGCACCAAGTGAGGACATAGATGTCTACTTGTATCCTTTAATAGAAGAATAAAATGAGTTGTGGGAAGAGGGTGTGAAAGCATTTTACTCTTTTAAAAAAGAAGAGTTTACACTGAAAGCTATGTTGATGTGGGTAATTCATGATTTTTAAGCTTATGGGACATTATTCGATTGTGTAGTACATGGTTATTTGGGGTGTCCTATTTTTGGAGAGGAGACTGAATCTCTGCGTCTCATCGCTAGCATAAAAATATATACCATTGCCATAGGAGGTTTTTACCCCCACCCCCGCTCATATTTTTAGATTTGCAAAAGGTTCCAATTTTTTACTGGGCGAGGTTAAACATAGTCTACCTCCAAGAAAATTTTCAACTTCATAAATTGAAAGTAAATCTTCTAATTGTGGACCTAATATGTCAAGTAAGAATCCTAAATTGAAGAATGTCAAGCATAAGAATACCCCAACTGGGAATGAAACTAAGACAAGAAAGGCATGGTCTAGGAGGTCAATTTTATTTAACTTGCCTTATTAGACGAGTAACCCGATGTGCCATGTATCGGATGTGATGCATGCGGAGAAGAACATCAGTGAACATGTTGTGGGAACATGCCTTGGGGGGAGTCATTCGAAGGATTGAGAAAATGCAGGAAAAGACCTTAAATCGTTAAAACTTAAGCCACAACTATGGTTGAAACAAGATAGTAGGGGAAGGACAATAATTCCCCCTGATGCATTTACTTTAAAGAGTGAGGAAATAAAGGTGCTTTTAGACACAATATATAATTTGAAGGTTCCATCTAATTTCTCATCCAACTTGCAAAGGATCGTGAATTATGCTACCCGTGATTTAAATGAGTGCAAGTCCCACGATTGGCATGTGATTATGAAATTGGTTTCTCTGTTGTTTAAGCATTATTTCTCAAACCAAAAGGATTTGCGGAGGGCCATTATGAAAATTAGCATCTGCTTCACATTTTTATGTGAGAAGATAGTTAATCGAAAGCACATAGTGGCCGTAAAATTAGTCTTTGTCGAAGCAATTTGTGTATTGGACAAGTACTTTCCCCCATCATTTTTGACATAAGTGTTCACTTGTTGGTACACTTATGCGACAAGGCACTTCTTTGTGTCCCTGTTGTAAATCAGTGGATGTACCCATTTGAAATGTTGATGAAAATTTTCAAATCTTATGTCAAGAATATACGATAAATTAAAGGATCAATTACAGAGGAATACATCACCGTGGAGTCATCAATCTACACTCGGAAATATATGCCTAACCCAAGTAGTGTGGATAATAGTTAGGAGTTCATTAATGAGGGTGGTCAGATGATGGGCACGCAAGTGAAATTAATAATTTTACAGCATGAACAAGTAGCTCATTATCTATTTTACACACATGAAGATGTCGAAGAATGGAAAGAGTAAGTTTATATTATTTTAACTTTTATATTATTTTAACTTTTATACATGATCAATTTCTTAATACGTTTGTCAAGATCAATGCAGGAAATATGATGCTTGTGGGAACAATAAAAGACAAAGAATGATGACACAATCAGACAGCGAATTTAGGCTATAGGTTTCACATGAGGTAATTATAATGAGAATGTCTCTTATTAAATGACATATCACACGAAACCTGTAAACTAATCTAATTAATTTATCTATAATCTAAGCTCTTAAATACGGGTGATGCGACATCAAGGCTTCCTCGTCTAGCCACCGAACCCTTGTTCATATCACACGAGTACAAAAAGTATCGATTGAACGGTTATGTATTCGATGCAAGGGTGTACGAGAAATATATAAATGTACAGAACTCGGGCATTTCACACAAGGCTCTTACTCATTTTGAGGAAGCGTGAAAGATAAAAACCTCATTAAAGATAAAATGACTTACTATGGTGTCATTTGGAATATATTTAAATTCGACTATATAAGCTTCATAAAGGTTGTGTTTTACCGTGATTGGATAAGAGTTGAGGATAAAAATGCATGTAAAGTTGATCCGACACGAATTTGATCATGGTTGACTTGTTCAAGTTGAAGAGCAACGAGCACGTGAGCGACGAGCCATTTGTTTTTACTTTTAAAAATATCAAGCAAGTGTTTTAATAGGATTATATCAACAACGAGCCATGGTCAATCCTATATGCTCCAAAGCGTCTAACTAGTAGCGTGGATGATTTGGTTTCTCCTACTGGACGAATTTGAAACAACTTTTAGAATTGTAATAAGTATTTCAATTATTTGAAACAATGTTTAGTTCGGTTTATAATATAGATTTATATTCGTATAATGTCATTAACTTGCATTCTTCTAGTGCTTTATTATTTTCGGACGACGGTTTAATGCTTTTATTCATTTAAATCTGATCAGTTTTTATGGACTTGAAGAAAAATTCGTTAGTTGGTTAATATATATATGTTAATTTGGATTTTAATCAGTTTAAGCATTAATTCAAAGTCTGTGACATGATCGTAATATGAAACAATACTTAGATTTGTATTCTTAAAATGTCATTAACTTTTATTCTTCTAAAGCTTTAATTCATTTGGATTGTAATCAATTTAATGTTTTTATTCATTTGGATTTGATCATTTTCTCATATATATGTTTCTACTAAAAACAATAATTTTTGCAGGAAATATCTACATTAGGGCGTCAGGGAAGCGGGGGTGAGGAAGGCTTATCTAGCATTAGGCCCCCACTGTGGGGCAAATGGGGACCGTTCTCATTTTCTTATTGTTTTGTATTTATATTTATATTTTATTAGATTTTATAATTTAAATACTACTAACTCACTTTATTTTTGTTTTGTATTTTTTGACAGGAACAATTCGGCTTGCCCCCACATTTACGTGACTCCACGTTGGAACAATTAAGATATCGGTATAAAACGTGGAAGAAAAATAGGCGCATACGATACTTTGGCCAGGATCGGGAGTCCATCTTGTGATTTAGAGACACGGTACCCTCTAATGAGACAATCTCATTGGCAAGCTGGCAACAATTTGTCAATAATGAGGTCTCGAAGAGGCAATTGTCCTCTCATCAATCAAGAAGGGAAAATAGGGCCAAGAAGGTCGACGTGCACTACTCTGGGCATACGTTTTACGTGAAGGTGGAGCACAGGATGGTAAGTTTTTAATGTTATTTCATTTTAGTTTTATTTATTCTATTTAGTGATAATTATATACTAATTGACTAATTTTGCATTATTTTATTTCAGGAGATAGGGAGTGGTCCTAGGAGTAAGCCACATAGGCTCGATGCCTATGTGGCAATTCAAACAAAGAACAAGAAGGATGCCGAGGTCAACCTAAACATGGCCGCCACTATTGTAAGTTAAAATGTTAATTACGTTATAAAAATAAAAATTTATAATCACATACTTTTTATTAATTTAGCTAACCGTGTACCTTTTTGTTGTTTCAGGAAAATCTTAAGGAGTTGCACAACTCCCAGAGAGATGCCGACAAGGCATCTCTCGCTACGGACGCACTCAACCAAGTGTTTAGAGAGATCATAAAGGCCATACTTGGGGGGAGATATCTCGGGTGTGGAAGTCGAAGCTCATTGGGATTGCATCGAGCAATGTTGGGTTGGCTCGCAAGGTAGACGAGTTATCGACCAACCATGGTGAGAAGTTAGAAAACTTGGATCGAACAGTGCATAAAATGTTCGAATATATAAAGGGTGCTTTTAAAGTCCACGTTGGTTCCAACTCAGGGAAGGGCAAGGAGAAAGTGGTGGACGAGAGGACCATTGCTCCGTCTTTTCCACCCTCACCCTCATCATCACCGATACCCCCTCCATCTCATCTACATATGACATATTCTCCACCCCCACCCATACCTCCGTCCCAAGTCCAGTTTTAACTATTGGTTGGCCTATTGTGTATATAGTATACAGAAGGGGTGGCGATAGAATAGCTAGGGGGTGAGGGACCTGGATACGCATCCTAGTACTATGGTGCATAAGCGTCTGTTGCAACCGCGCGAGGCATGGGTCCCCATCACGAATATATATGTGGAAAAAGAGAATGAACCCATGTGGTTGAACAAGCAGCGCAACTTCAGTACTATTGAGGGGCATCTCAATTCCTATATTGTATGTCCTAACTTCCTCCTCTAAAGTGATGACGATTAAACAATTATTTGAAATAATTTGATTACTATTTGTTTATTATGATTATGAACAATAACTTTGTGTATTGAATATATTGAATATTTATTGTTTATTGTTTGATATAATGATTTAATGAATGTTTATTGGCTTTAGATCCTATGAATGAATGAATGAATATATATATATATATATATATATATATATATATATATATATATATATATATATATATATATATATTTGTTGTAGAAGGTGCTGTAACAGGTTAAAGAAGACTGTTGGGCAGTGGCAGTGACCAGTGGCGGATCCAGGATTTTAGTTCAACCGGGGCCAAATCGATTCAATTTTTTTTTTACCGACAATAATAAATAATCAACTCATAAAAACCAACAACCGATAAAACATAAATTTTTATATACACAAATTTTTATATAATCGATTTTTAATATACACAGATTTCTATATAAAAATTTCTATACAAATTTCTTAGATATAAAAGCCATAAAAAAACACAAATTTCTTACAAATTATTTCTATTCTATATACATATTTTGTGTATACACAAAAATCACATATAAAAAAAACACATTACATTTCTAATAATATACACAAAAAACACACATTACATGATTTCTAAATCACAAAAACCACAAAAACCATATACACAAAAACCATTAATATAAGAAAATTTTACCTTAGTTGTGTTGGCAGCAGGGCAGGGGCGAGGCTGCTGAGCAGGCAGGGGCGGACGGGGACGGAGCTTGGGGCGTGAGGCTGGACGGAGCTTGGGGCGGACGGGTATGCAGACTTGCAGTGGCGAAGAAGAGGAGAAATCAGTTTTAGGATGGGTTTTTGGTTTCGTTTCGTCTTGGGCGGCAGGTAAAATTTGGTTGAGTTGGGTTTCGTTGGATTGGAGGAAGCAAGCACAGGTATAGGTTAAAAACATTTAGTGTTTTTACCTAAATACCCTTCTTTCTTTCTTTTTTTTTTTTTTGATTTCTCAACCCGGGCGATGGCCCCGGTTAGGCCCAAGCTCCGTCCGCCCCTGGCAGTGACCATAACTGCCCAACAGTTTTTTTTAAATGCTGCCCAGTATTGTCATGACCTTTGATCGTGATAAGTCTGTGGAAAAGAAAAACTTGTCACGAACTTTGACTGTGACATGTCCGTGATAAGTTAATAATTATCACGGAAGTGTCACAGTCAAACTCCATGACAAGTTTTTCTTTGTCATGGACTTGTCACGGTCAAATCCGTGAAAAGGAAAAACATGTCACAGACTTTGACCGCGACACGTCCGTGACAATTATTTTTGTCGCCTCAAAACTTTTCACGATTGTTACCATGACAAGGGAACCTTGTCAAGGTTTTTTACCATGAAAATTCGCCTGTTTTGGTGTAGTGAGAAATTTAAACACCTTGGCTCAGGCAAACTCTTTCATTTTAGGATTAAGTCTATGTTGTGCTTCACGGGAATTTTCAACATTGCCTTTTCAGTGAATCCTATGCATGCATACCGACAGACTTATCCCCTTAATGTTGGCTACGGTCCATACTATGTCTTCCTTATGTTCTTTGAGAACATGCAAAAACTCACCTTCTATTATTTGCCTAAGTTAGATAAGATGCTTAAAGGAAACCTATCAGAAGGTCCAAAGAACCTATACTCAAGCATGTCTGGCAGGGGATTCAATTCAAAGACGAGAGATATCTCAATTGAGGGAGGAATAGCTGACATGGAGAGAGAGTGTCTTGGGATTAGATTTCCAACTTCCTACTTCCATGACAGGGGAGGAATTGAGGAGGGCATTGACTTACTCGATTAACTATTCAACATCAAATTTGGACCCAAAAAGAGTAAGACATAATCCTAAAGGTTTATTATTATAAGTTTGGCCAAAAGTCTCTTGGATGATACTATCAATCATGTCGACATCCATGGGTTCATCATCATCGGGTGGTTGTTTAGCCAAATTGAACATGTTGAGGTCCATATTCATATTCCCAAATGATAGGTTCAATTAATCATTACAACACCTAATGACGGCATCAGACATGGTGAGGAAATGACAATCCAAAATAACAAGAATTTATTCAATAAGATTATGAAACTATGAAATCGATGGGAAAGACAAAGTCATCCACTTTAATTACGATGTCCTCGATGATACCTTTCGGGATTTTAACTAAACATTCAGCTAAAGATAAGGTGATCCAAATCATTTTTAACTCCCCTAAACCTAGTTTTGCATACACGGGTTACTGTGGAAGGTTCACGCTAGCTCCCAAATCCAAATGGGCCTTCTCAATGATGTGTTCCCTAATTTTGATAAAGATCATCGGAGTCCCAAAATCCTTATACTTAATGAGCTTTCTATACAAAATGATTGATCTTGCTTTCTCGTCGAGGAAAGCTTTCTTAAACAAGTTGGGGTTTCTCTTAAAGGTACAATGGTCCTTCGAAAATTTGGAATGTGATGGGACTTGATTTGTACTTGGTTGAACACTTCCAACATCTTATCAACTTGCACCTTTTTCTTTTTTGGTACCAAAATTTGTGGAGATGGATGATTTGGGACATAGGTCTCTATAAGTTTCTCGAAAGACGAGGATGGGAAGGAAGTTGGATCTAAGAGTGGATCTTCCTTCTCCTTATATTTCTTGGATTCACTCTCGGTGGGAAGTGAGACGTTATTCTCAACATCCTTATCGAACCTAAGCGTGATGACTTCTTTCGCATACTCTTGGGTGTGTGATGTTCTCGTATTATCTTGAATAACATTGACCCCTACGAGTGTTACCATTTGTATTGGGCTAGGGTTAACTCGAGAACGTTCTTGTGTTCCTTTCACTCAACGCATTGGCTAATTAGCACACTTGAACCTTGAGTTTGGCTAACGATTAAGAATTCACATCCAGTTTTTTTTAGGTGATTTGTCAAAATTGAACGGAATTTTGGGCAAGCAGGCTCATCATATTTTTTAAAATTGGATATTTTGGGATGAAGGATACGATGGTGCGGGGGAGTTCTTTTGGAAATCGGGGGGTGGGTTACTCAAAGACTGACCTCCACCTCCTTAATATTGACCATTAGACCACGAAAGGTTATGTTGGTCTCTCCATCCAGGATTATACGCATTGGAATACGGGTCATACTTTGGCCTATTTTGGTGTAGGGAATTTTCTTGCTCGATGAGTTCTTTATGGGCTAGAAGGGCGGAGAAATATTCGACTAAGTGGTGTAAACTATCACAAAGTACACACATAGGTGAACCTATGTATTTCAAACCCGTGGATGTGGATTTATTGACCTTTTTACTCATCTCTAAAACTTCTATACGTCGATCTAATGTGTCCACTTTGGCATTTAAATCATAGCTTTGATTAACTTGGTGAGCACAATCTACATCGGATGCGGTGTATTTTGACACCCAGCATATATTGGCATTGGAAGTGGACAGTCCCCTCTACCAACCTATATTGGTCATTAGAATTAAAATACCATTCTTAACATGTGACAGAAATACGAGACATTAAAAACTTTTCCACAAGATATGATTTGAAATTAATATAACGAATAAAATATTTGCACAAAAAAAATACATCACCCTACTAACTCCAATAAATAAAACTCAAATCCAAAAGATAAAATAGTATTCAAATGAATAATCCAACTACAAATCTCCAACTTAAAATCGTAAACAAGTGCGAAATCGAATGACCCATAAAAATCTATAAATGACTGTCTCATATAAGTAGGACTGGAAAGGAAAACTAAACTACAAAAGCAATAAAATTAACTCCAACTGCAATTCCAAAAATCTCCAATCAATCCTAGCTATATATTCCAGCAACTATACCTGAAATGTTAGTCAACACAATGGGTCAAAGCCTACCGCATGAATACCAGTTACTCCTCCCAAATAGGATCTATGAATATAGACATAAGCATCATAAAAGATAAATATCCCAATAGAGTGTTTAAACTAAAACGACATAAGAAGATGCGAGTAAAGTAAAATAGTATTAACTACCCACATAAACTAATCCACCCCAAACTAAGACACCCCACTAGGTACCCAAGTCCAATTATGTTTATTTTAACGGGTAAATTTGAGCTTAACCTTTTATTAGACCTGTCAAAATACACGATAACCCGTTAACACGACACGACCCGACACGAAATTATAAGTTAATGGGTTTACCCTTATTGGGTTTGGGTCATTAACGGGTTGACACAGTAGACCCGTTAACACTAATGGTTTGGGTTTGGAAATTTACCTGTACCCGTTTTAACCCGTTTCTACCCGTTAACACTAACGGGTACTATAGGGTCACCCAACCCGTACCCAAAACAATAACCATTAAAACCCATTATTTTTAAATCTTTAAAGACTAACGGGTGCTATAGGGTCACCCAATCTATACCCAATAAAAATTACAATTAAAACCCATTATTTTTAAAGTATTGAAGACTAACGGATATTATAGGGTCACCCAACCCATTACCCATTTCGACCCAAAATGATTCGTTAATATTAATGGGTGTTAACGGTTTGGGTCGTGTACCCGTTAATATTAACGGGTCGTGTTTGGTTATTGTTATTAGACCCGTTAGGCTTAACGGGTCGTGTATGGGTTAGAGTGTTTTGACCCGTAACCCGTAACCCGTACACGACCCAAACCGACCCGTTGACAGGTCTACCTTTTATCTTACTCACTTAAATTATTTAATTAACTTATTGGTGCAATGACACTATAGTCATTTTACCTTTCAATTGGTCCTGCAAATACTCTTGGCGCGCTTAAAATCTCAACACAACACACCCACACCCATCACTATAGACAGTAAGCCCGATTTCATTAGTCGTGCACATACTCGTGATATTCCACGCACTACACATCACTATAGACATTCAGTCCAATTTCATTAGCCTTGCACATACTCGTGATGCTAACACACACCCACATCACTATAACCAATCGACCCAATTTCGTTGGTCATTCACATACACGTGACACAAATACATTTTTAATACTTGTTTATTATCTTAGGCTTTCATTGTTATATCGTAATCAAGTTCTCTTTGTTTTAATTAGCCCCAACTAGAATTCAGGCAACACGACTAAAATCATTCCTAGTCCCATACCTAGAGATCACTAAACCATTTGTATTACCTAGTCCATCAACTAGTAAGAATACCTATCAAAAAGCATCACCTAGTCTCACACTTAGGCTAAAGGAATAACGTAATGGCATACTACCCAGCCTCACCCAGGAAAATACCTAACCGTACAAGCACATACTCACTAGTTCCATGCCTAAAGTGACAATAACAATAACAAAGTTTATTTACTAGTCCCATACCTAGTAAGCAACCTATTAAAAAGGTGAAAGTATAACTACTCCTAAAATCCCAGTGTTCCTGTTGTGCCGAAATACAAACAATCTCTACCTAAACACATATTTATAATACAATGTTACAATTACTCAATTACTCCTACGAATTCAACTCCATTCTACTTACATCAATCTAATCATGTAATAACCAAGTTCTACAAAATAGTTATAGAAGTTGTCAAATTCCATATTTCCAATACAAGTAATATTATAACCATTCGACACGTAATGCAATTCAAATATCCGTATTAAAAACATTTTACAACAATTAATTTTGTTCTATAACATGCACACCAATATCATAATCTTATGAGTCAAAACATTATTCGAATTAAATATATTTGAATTCTAACATACGACTCATCCCGTAAATCCACCATAATACAATACATTAATCTAAGCATGTGCCGTTTCAAGCCTTAAATCATATTTTTAGATTTAATAAAATGATCCAAATTAATTATCACTTTCCCTAATTAATAATTTTAATTATTTTTAGTAAAATATGATTAATTAATGTTTAAGCATCATTTAAAACATATAATACTTTTAGGGGAACAATAGAAATATCCATGCCTCAAAACAACTCGTCTTGAAAAGTTGATTACGCGGTTATGATCGTCTCGTGGAAATAACAAAATCCCATCCTTGGTTGATCTTAAGAAAACTTGATTTGAGCCTTCAAAACATGGGTTGAAGTTTTGTTTAAAATGCAGGTTTAGGTTTTATAGAAGATGGAGAGAAAAACTTAGGAGGTTACTTCTTTTTAAGATGATAAAAAATAATAGAGTCCTGAACCACATCAATCACACACAAAGAGGTCAATTCGCAGCCATTGCCCCGGTGCGAATAGATTAGCCACTAGTGCCAAATCGATTTGGCACCTGAGAGTCTCCCAATTTGGCCAAAAATTAAAATGATAAGAGAAATTCCTAATTCAAAACCAATTAAAACCTTGTTATTTTTATATCAAAAATAAAATTCTTAAATTTTAAAAAAATTAGGTACAAGAAAAATTATTTTTCAATTCTCAAATTATATAAAATCATTCTACGTTCAAAATCACGGGGAATTGCATTCTTCCCCCCTAATTTCAGAATTTTTCCCTTAAAATTTGGCCGCAACATAAACTTCACAACATAAACATGCACAATAAAAAAAATAGGCTTACATATGCCTATACGTAGTGTGCCATGATCAGGCGTCCATACAGCCAATCCCACACGAAACTACCCTATGGAAAAAAGTACAATCTACATATATATTATATATATAATCATAACTATGAAAATAAAGGAGTATCATGCTTTCCCACAAATCATCACTCGATTCTATCGCAAAAGCTATCGCAACGCTTAAGTCCTCAAATCAAATCGCATCACCACATCGATACTAGAGATATCTAAAATATGTACTAACGATCTGCAAAATAAATTGCGTCTCTCAAATCAAATATAAGGATCCTCACTTCAAGATTACTACATCTAACCTTAATGCCTATAACGAACTTGACACACAACTTCCTATCTCGTGAAAACACAACTAACACGTATGCTAGACCCAATATCTTAGGGAGTACGAATCAATAAAGGGAATCAAAGATCGGTAACGTGGAAGCTAAACAGACTCACAACCTACAAGACCTAATACGATGCTCTGAAACCAATTATGACACCGCTCATATTTTGTATTGGAGGTGGTCAGTCCCTATTGCCAACCTACACCGAGCATAAGAATTAAAATACCATTCTTAGCATGTGACAAAAATATGAGATTAAAAACTTTTTCTACAACATAACACCCACACAAAAAAATCCATCAACTTGCTAACTCTAATAAATAAATCTCAACTCCAAAAGATAAAATACTATTTAAATTAATAGCCTAACTACAAATCTACAACTTAAAATCATAAATATTTGTGGAATCAAATGACCTATGAAAAATCCATAAATTACTGTCTCATAATAACTAAGACTGGAAAGGAAAACTAAACTACTAAAGCAATAAATGTAACTCCAGCTGTAACTCTACAAATATCTAATCAATCCTAGGAAACTACTCCAGCAACTATACCTTAAATGTTAGTCAATGTATCGGGTCAAAGTCCAATACATGAATATCAGCTACGCCTCCCAAATATGATCCGTGAATAGAGACATAAGCATCATATGAGATAAATATCACAAAAGAATATTTTAAATCAAAATGATATAAGAAGATCTGGGTAAGGTAAAACAGTACTTACTACCCACATAAACTAAGTCACCCCACTACTCAAGTCCAATTATGTTTATTTCAAAAGTGAATTAGATTTTGAACCTTTATCTTTCTCAATTAAATTATTTAATTAGCTTATTGGTGCGACGCTACTATAGCCAGTTTACCTTTCAATTGGTCCTGCACATACTCCTGGTGCACTTGAAATCTCAACACAACATACCCACGCCCATCACTATATTCAGTCACCCTAATTTCGTTAGCTCTGCACATACTCATGATGTTCTATGCATGACACATCACTATAGCCAGTTATTCCAACTTCATTAACCCTACACATACTCGTGACACCAACACCCACGTCACAATAGCCAGTCGACCCAATTTGGTTGGTCTTGAAAATACTCATGACAATACATGTTTATTATCTTAAGCCATAATTATTATATCTTAATCAAGTTCTCTTTATTTCTATTACCCCCACCCAGAATTCGGTCAACACAACTAAAATCATCCATATTCCATACCTAGAGATCACCAAACTATAAGTATTACCTAGTTCATCACCTCCTCTAGCATCTAGGCTAAAGGATTAACATAACGGCATACTACCTAGCCTCACCTAGGAAAATACCCAACCGTACAAGCACACACTCACTAGTTCTATAACTAGAAAGTGACAACAACAACAAAGTCTACCTACTAGTCCCATACCTAGTAAGTAACCTACTAAATAGGGTGAAAGTACAACTACTCCCAAAATCCCAACGTTCTCGTGGCATAGAAATATGAACAATCTCTACCGAATCACATATTTATAATACAACTTTACAATTTCTCAATTACTCCTATGAATTCAACCCCATTCTACTTACATCAATATAACCATGTAATAACCAAGTTCTACAAAATAGTTACACAAGTTATCAAATTCCATAATTCCAATACGAGTGACATTATACCCATTCAACGCATAATCAAATTCAAATATGCATACTAATAGCATTTTACCAACAATAATTCCGTTCTACAGCATGCACATTAATATCGTAATCTTACGAGTCAAAATATTATTCGAATTATATACTTTAGTTCTAACATACGATTCGTCCTATAAATCTACCATAATTCAATACACTAATCTAAGCATGAGATGTTTCAAGTCTTATATCATATTTTTAGACTTAATAAAATATCCCCAAATTAATTATCACTTTCCCTAATTAATACTCATAATTATTTTTATTAAAACATTATTAATTAGGATTTAGACAACATATAATACTTAAGGGGAATAACAAAGATATTCATGCCTGAAAATAAGGTATCTTGAAAATCTGATTACGCAATTTTGATCATCTTATGGAAATAACAAAATCCTGTTCTTGATTAATCTTGAGAAAACTTGATTTGAGCCTTCAAAAATTGCGTTGAAGCTTTGTATTAATGAAGGTTTTCATTTTATAGAAGAGGGAGAGGAAAACTTTGGAAGCTACTACTTTTTGTGATGATATAAAAGCGTTGAAAAAATCTAAACTTTGAGTCTTTTAATATAAAAAAATAATAGAGTCCTAAACCACATAAATCACACACAAAGAGGACGATTCCGAGCCACTGCCCCGGTGCGAATCGTTTCGTCCTTAGGGCCGAATCTAGTCGACACTTGAGAGTAAGCCAATTTGGCCAAAATTAAAATTACTCGATAAATTCTCAATTTTTCCACCAATTCAAAACCAATTAAAATCATGTTGTTTTTATATAAAAACAAACATTTTTAAATGATAAATACAAGAAGTAGAATAAAAATTATTTTCTAATTTTCAAATTATATAAAATCATTCTACGGTTCAAAATCAGGGGGATTACATAGACCTAGATTCTCTATTGGGTGCCCATCATTGGGACTTTTTCGCTACGGCTTCTAAGAATGCCCACGTGTTGTCCTCACTTTTCTTGGTGAAATCACCATTACATATTGACTCAGGTATGGCACGAGTATTAAAATCAAACCCTCATACAAAATTTGGACTTGGCGTCCCATATCAATCCCATGATACAGACATTGAAGTATAAAGTCCTTGAATCTTTCCAAATACATCCACAAGTCTTCTCCCTCTTTTTGGCTAAATGAGTTTATAGCATGATATATCGAGATCATCGTTTGGTTGGGGAAGAACTTCTGCAGGAAGGTGGTACTCATTTGGTTTGAAGTGGTGATGGCTTCAGGTTCTAATGAAAGGAACTAACTCTTTACTTTATCTATTAAAGAAAATGAAAAATATTTTAGTTTGACAGTCTTTCGGTGAGTTATTGGTACTTAATCGTTCAACAAATCTCTTTAAATTCCCACACATGGAGGTAGTGGTCCTCTTTTTCAATACCCCAAAAAATGGAAAACAATTGGATTGTTCATGACTTGAACTTGAAATTATTTGCGTTGTGTTGGGGAAGACATATGCACGAAGGTTGACTCGACCGATTCGGATAAAGGTAACCCTTAAGGGGGAGTGTTGCTAACTCGCCATCTCGGCAAATATTAAAACTCTACCTACATAAGTATCGAGAATGCTAGACTCCACGCTCGACAAACGACTGGTGAGATCATGACACTAACTTCGCATACACTAAGCCCACTCATATTTCTTTCTTTTTTATCTTTTTATTTTTTTTATTCTTTTTTTTATATATTTTTTTCCTTCTTTCTAAGAAAAGTGAAAGCAAATAATTTGATTCAAACCACGTAATTCCTAAACTAACTCAAAAGAAATTGAATTATCTATTTTAGGTGAGGGAAATATTAATTTTAAAATATAATTTTATCGAGATTAATCTATGACAATGGGGGTCTCTGACTTAATCTCCCTAATTAGATAATTCCTAGTCTTTGGCGAGGGAGAATTTAAAAGACTACAACTATGGTTGTCACCTCAAATCCCGATTTTAGCTCTAGGTAGGTGGTTAGTACGAAGTCACATTAAAAACTATCAATCATAGATAAGGTAAACCAAACCGATTTGATAAGTTCACAATGGAGTTGCTTTTAATTTTAGCCTCATTAAGAGGTTTTCTACGAGCTATATGATGCCCTAAGGTCAACGTCTAATTGATATTGCTCAGGATATGAAAATGCTTGGATAATTCTTGATTTTCGGACCAAGAAATGGTGATGAAATCCCCACCTTATCTTGCAAATGGATTTTTTCTCTTAAGTCAGATTATGCAGCATGCTAATTTAAATGCAAAATTAAACTACGTAAGAGCACAAAAAAATTACCTTCAGCGTGGACCTTTTATGTTCACGTGTTTACAATGGGCCGAAGTGTAATTTGACATCAATCGAAGGAAAATTTTGCCTACATTTCAGTCGTCCCCAAGAGTTCTTTGTGTTCGTGGAAAGATTGCATCAGTTTCTTTAACTCCTGCACACTGTTGCACACGTTTTCCAAACTTTCCTTCACTTTTGCCCTTTTTGGCTTCTTTACTTTTCTTTTTTTGGATATATATATTTTTTTTAATATGCTACTAAAAAAATGACAAAAGAAAATTACACCAAACGTAAAGTACGATACAAAAAATATATAAAAAAATACGACACAACATTAGTGGTGTATTTAACACTAAAAAGAAGAGAACAAACAAATCACACAATTTTTTTATACTGTGGAAATAAAAAAAAAATATGCTACTAGAATAAATATATTTTTTGAAGTTTTGGACTTTTTTATTTTGTTTTAGCTAATTTCAGAAAATATAAAACGTAGAAATTTTCAGAATTTTTTTTTTTATTATTTTTTAAAATTTTCAAGACTTTTTTTTTATTTTGTGATTTTATGAGAAAACTAATAAGAAAACTATTGCTTAATAAAAAAAACTATAATCTACTTTTTTTCCTTTTTAATAAAAACACAAGACAAAAAAGAGGAAAAAAATATTATTTTGAATCTTTGAATTTTCTTGTGTGTTTTTTTCACCATATATTTCCTTCTTTTCAATTTTCACCATATATTTCCTTCGTTTCAATTTTCACCATATATTTCCGATGATGAGATCTTTTCACCATATATTTCCTTCTTTTCAATTTTGTATTCGTGAATTTATGTCCATTATATTTACTCTTTATATCATGCATACCGAGAGAAAACAACCACAATTCGAGTGATTCGTTTGTGAGGGCATCCGTAAGAATTTGAATCAAAACGAATTTTCGAAAAGTAACATAATGCTCAATCGGTGGAAATTTGAGGTTTAATTTCTGGATCTGCACACACACACTATGGTTTGAGACATTTGAATATGAATTTATGTTCACTGCAAACCCTCACGAGACAAAACTCGTCCTACTAGGGTAACCTAGAGGTTTAAAGGCTTATTTCATATGCTCAATGCAATCGCTTGCCTAAGAAAGTGGAATTTTATTTTAATAAAAGGAATTTCAAAAGTCAACTCATTTCTCTTACATTGCTTGGGACGCGTAAAGTTCTAAGTTAGGGGGATTTGATTAGGCATAAATTCTTCACATTTATCCCCTTAATTTCGGTGTTTTTATGATCCCGTGCATTGTAAATATCTTGGATTTGTCTTATATTTATGCTACTAACCCGTTTTGTCAATTATTTCGTATTTTGTATATCTTTTATATATTTTACAGGTATTTCATGCAAATTAGTGCGAAAGAGAATGCAAAATAGTGAAAGAAAGCAAGAAATGGAGAGTTCAAGGGCATTTTCATAATTTAACAGCCATATTCCGGTGGTGGGGAAAACTATAAAGTTGAAGAGCTCTAAATTACAAGAACATTGGAAAAAACGTCACCCCAATCCAAGCTGCGGTGAAGAACTTATGCCCATTTAAAGTTGGAGACAGAAAGTCAAAATTGAAATTAATTCTAGAAGCTGAAGAGTTTCAACTCTTGAAATTTCATATATAATTACTTTTTATTGGTTGTAAAACGTGGAGAGGCATGGGAAAATTCATATTTGGGTATATAAAAAGCCAATTCCTAGACTAATAAAAAGGAGGAAGGGAGAGAGTCTTTTTTGGCATATAATTTCATATTTTTCTTTCCTTAGGATTTAGAAACCCTAGTTTGTAAGTTGAACAAGAGTTATTCAAGATTCAAGTTTCAAGTTCAGATCTCCTTCGTCCATTCAAGTATTGTTAAGTTCTACTTTCAATTTCTTTGATATTGTAAGTTTAAATTACTCTTGTAGGTTAATTTTGTTTCTCAATTCAAGCTCATTTTCAATGCATAATAGACCTATGACTTCCTGCACATCTAGAATTTTGTTTTCATTTAATAAAATCATGCCTAGCTAAGTTTTTAAGGGTTGGGATGCATGAACCCATCCCAATGTAAATTAGTTATATAGAGAATAGTATTTAAATTAAAATTTTGAAAGAGTCGTGCGAGACAATTTTACAACCATTGTAGATCTTTTAATCTATCTTGCCCTAGGTACTTGGGATGTTTAAGAATACGATGTGTGTATAATTATTTAGCACCGCTTTATATTTACCTTTGATTTCGTATGGTGCGGGCTTGAACCTCATATACGTAATGCTTAGGATCTATAAAGACTGGATTCATTCAAATTTATAATTTACAATTCTAGTATTCTATACGGTAAATTACTAGGGTTAGGGGATTGTATTCCAACCTTCTTTCTCATTCATCTTAATTAGTTTGCTCATGCATGCATAGTTAACTTTTTTATTTTTTTCCTTTTCAACCATCATCATCTTTTTCACTTTTATTTTAGAAGTAATAAATCAATTAAATTCTATCAAACATTCCCTGTGGATTCGATACTCAGACTCACCACTATACTCCTTAAGAGTGTAGTTACAAGTTTAGATTTTTTGTATTGAGGTTGCAAGCCGATAACAACAACTAGCGTATTACACGAACGCTCAGTTTACACCTCGATCATTATCTCCTAGGATTCTTTGAGATTCTCTTTTGATGCATGGGAAACCCACGTGATTAACATTTAGTTTAATCCATCCCTTTTCCATGAATTTCTAACTTTTCTTTTTTATTTCTTTTATAATTTCAATTTTCGTCATTATGCACACCAAAACTTTTAAAACTGATTTGGCACCCTTAAAATTCATATTTTGAAATTTGACCCAATTACAAAGTTGTGAGTCTTTTAAAAACCTTCCCAAAAAGATATAGCACGATCACAATGGACACTCCGGTGAATTTATAAAAATCTTTTAGTACAGCTATATCGATTGTGTCGTGTCGCGACATATCTTCACAAATTTTGCATATCAACTCATTTGTTGACCAAACTCTCGGGGCACCTCCAAAATATAAAAATAATTAAATGAAGAATTTTTTTACCTAAAAAATATATAAATTATAAATTTGCCCCTTAACACATTTTTTTCTTAAAATTCAACCAAATGTAAGAAATAAGTTTATAATGCCTGGATAAATATTATAAAATTATTTTTAGTCCCATAAAGTTTCTAAAATTATGACTTCATCCTACAAATTGCTAAAATTATATTTTTAACTCGAATTCTTTTCAAACTTGCATTTTCTTTCGAATTACAAAAATTATGTAATACCCCGCACTTTTAAAGGTTTTGAATTACACTGTGAATTTAATTTGGTAATTTGAGGAATTATTATGAATAGTAATTCGTGGATTAATGAGTGAAATTAAATAAATTCAATATTATAATGTGAATAGTAAATATTAGTTTTCGAGTGACAGATTAATATTTACGTGGATTATATTTCGAGACTAAGTATATGAGTAGATTATTTTTATTACATGTAGCAGTTGGGTAAAGCGACAAAGAAAAATATTTTAAATTGGAAAACACGCGTATTGAACGTGTTGGGTCAAAAATAGTGAATTTTAGTTAAGTGACTCAAATGGAGATTTCGACTCCACCATTGGGTTCAGAATGGAGGAGATAGTTAAAATAGAGTACCCGGGGGTAGTATTTGGGTTCCGGGCATTTTTGGACTAGTAGGCACTCGTAAATGAGTACATGAGTCATTTAACAATTGGGTATATACCCAATTTTGGATTTAAAGAGGTGGTAGCCCTCATTTCCCCCAAATATCAGCCCTAAGAGAGAGAGAGAGAGAGAGAGAGAGAGAGAGAGAAGAGAGAAAGAAGAGAAGAAAGAAGAAGAAAGAAAAGAGAAGAAAAGAAGATATTTCCGGCCAAAATTCGCGGGATTCGACTCGTGGTCGTCGGATTTAATCCACGAGGCAAGTGTTTAACTTGATTTATGATTTAGTGTGTTTAATTTCTCATATGGTAGTTGGTATAAAACTAAATATTTTTGAGTTGAAATTTCGTGGATCAAACAAGTTTTTGAAAGATTAAAACGGATATAACTCGATTTATACCCAATTTGAGAAACTTGAAATTAATTGAAGTTAATTGTTGGATCTGGGTTCTAGGATGATTAGAACCCTTTGAATGTGTGTATTTATGGTTATTTGAGGTTGAATGATGATGAGAGAGGAGATAAAAAGCTTGGAGGTGTTTTAACGGAGGTTTGGATTTTTGGAGAAGAAGGTGAATAGTGACCAGCGTCACTTCCGAACTATTTCAGATAGGAAGACAGCCGCTTCAGCTCGCGGTCAAAACACAAAAGTTGTAGATATTTTCGACATGGTCACGTTAGCACCGACCGCATATTTTTCTGATTTTTCTTCGAATTGTTATGATTTTTATAAGATGGCAGTTCCGGGGTAAAATCACCAACTCGAAAATGCACTCGGAAATTGGAAAAATAAAAGGCTAAAATTGTTTGGAGATAAATATTTGGGGTTCCTAAAAATAGTGTGGGGACTTCTAAATATTTTTTTAGTAAGGCGTGTATTTTGGATTAGTTGAAAGTAAAATTCAAGATTTACCCAAATAGGGGTGTTCGTGAGAAATAATACTTAAAGAGATATTTAGGTGTGATTTGAATATTAAATAAGGGAATACGTATTGGGGTATTTTAATTGTGTGGCGGCTTATATTATTGTGAATGATAATATTCGAGGCTATTGGCTATCGCTATAAGAGTTTGGAGATTATAGCCATAAAAGATTGAGAAGAGATAAATAATATATATCGATGTTGTTGATATAATCATTGTGCGGTGAGAAAAGCTCAGAAAATAATATATTGAAAATTGGTACAATTGATAAATGCGTAGGATATCCAAGATATAAATATACTACGTATGGGATGTATTGTATGGGCTATGAGTATGCCATTATATTATATATGTGTAAAAATTATGCCCGTGCTACTTGCTATCACGAAGGTTACCGTGTTGGGACAGTCTTATCTCGATGGGACCTTAATGGGGGATATTGGCTTGTACCCTAGAATATAGGACTCCTTGGTACGTGCTATCTGATTGATAGTCAGACGGTCCTAAGATATGTGAGGGTATGTGCTGACCTCTTAGTGACTTGAAACTATGCTTCGCCTCCATTTGTATGTGTTTTGTGTTAATACAGTTCGAGTGTGATTCCGAACTAGTATTTCCCTTAGTTTGTGTGATACGGGGACTTGATAGCAGAGTATGCCAGCACCATAGATCTTATGTGGGGTGCCGTTAGTATATATATTATATGTGTGACTAATATATATATATATATGTATATTTATATGGGAACTTTCTACTGTGCATATAAGTAGATAAGTAAGGAATAAATGCTTCAACTTTATAACGATACAAGGGGTTTCTTAACCAGGGTGCAATAGTGCGATATATTGTTATATAAATTGATGTGTATGCATAAACAGAATAATGTGAGTATACCGAAATCTTGTTTGGTGTCCTATATGGATAACTAATATACTTGTTGCGAAAAGTATATTGTATATATATGAGATGAGATATCATATAACCTAACCCTGTATAAAAAGGAGAAGAATGAATAAAGTGATATACTCCTTCCGGTAGATTTATATCCGGATTTATATGAATATGGATCATAGGTTCTAATGAGAACTATCAATAAATACGGGATGGTATAAATATGTTATGTACTGAAGGCCTAATGGATCCCGATGATCAACATTGTCACGTAGTAGTGTATCAGGGGGGTTCCTTGTTTGGATTTCGCTTCGCGAGACACCCCACGCATGAACGTAACGTAATGTTGGGAATGGGGAGAAGTTTAGTCCTTAGTACCCGAATTGATGAGGTTTATTAGAAGATGGGTAATTACATTAGTTAGGCAGGGTAGCTTAACTAGGTTGTTTAAAATGGTATGCGCTAGTTGTACACTGTTAGAAGAGGGGTGAGGTGTATCTCATGTGAGAGCGATACCAGTTTAAATATGAGAAATAACATATTTTAAAATATGGATTTTAAGCACTTGCTAAAATGTTTTCAAAAATTGGGCTCTAACTCGTTTATCTATTTTCCCTCTTGCTATATATATATATATATATATATATATATATATAGGTGTCCAGACACAGGGACGCCGGGATGATGATTCTTTCGAGTCAGATGTTTGCTTCTGCAGCTGTGGATGCAAGCAGGTTTATATTATACGCTTCCATCATTGAGATCAAGATAGGAGGTATTATAGAATCATTCGGGCTTATGGCCCAACTGTGCTCGTTTATTCTTTTATCGCCTTTTAGTGCGACATTCGATTTGGTTATTTTATTGTACCGAGTGTTCGGTTATTTTATTTTATTTCATTTCAGTTGGTGCATGTAAACTGTTGTAATTGTTTTATTTGAATGGTTTGGTTAAAAAGATTTGTTAATCTAAAATTTTGACGCCGGCCTAATAGGATATTAGTAATTAAATTGGTTTTCGACAGTGATGCTAAGAATGAACCATATGAGACTCCTGTTTTAATGTTATGTAGGATGATCGCCCGGTATTTTATTAGGAGGGGTGTCACAGGTGGTATCAGAGCATCAGGTTCTAGTGTCCCTAGGAATCTGTACGGACGTACTACGCTTTCAGTGTTTCTTTTGATTTGATATAGAGCCTTATGATTAGGATTGTTGATATCCTCTTGTGGGATTTCGTTCTCCTTCCATTATGTAAGATTATAGTAAATCTTTTGTGCGCTCGTTTGGAATTCGTGTGCTGGTCGACGAAGGGCGACCATGGAAGTCCATTGTGAGGGCAGCAGGAGGCGAGGCTTAGTTAGAGCTATAAGTTGATGTTGGAAATGAGGACCGCGATAAAGGTCAAATTTTCCTTGCGGCATTGTCTTGGATTGCTGCAATGACTACTATAGAATAGTAATTATAATTATCTATGCACCGCTATAGTAGAGAATGGTGCTAAACTTGAATTACCCAGTGAAGTTAGATGGGGAAAAAGCTTAAGAGGTCTTTGATGAGGACCGTGCTTTGAAGTTGCGCTAGGTGGAAATAGTGTAATTTCACTTCTAGGAAGTTGAAGGCTCGGAAGATTTGGCTTAGAGTTGGGTATGGAAATACCCATATGTGAAAATTTAAGGAAATTTTTTTTCACTTGTTAGAGCAATGTGAAATGGTGGGAACGAAGGTCATCATATTTTGAGGAGCGTGATATTTTGCTCATAAATGAATCTTACAGATGGTTTTAAACTGCAAATTCCCTTGATTTAGAAAGAATAAAGTGAATACAGTTTCTAGGTTATTCACATAAGAATCGGTCAGAGACCGACGATGAATAAAGAGTGACATGGTTAAGTGAACGTAGTACCGGAGTAAGGTAGGTACTATGGAGAAAGAGGCTTATCCAATGGAATGATAGACTTACTAGTAATTGGACTTATGTAGAGTGAGTTGTAGTTGTTTTAGTGCAAGATGTGAAATCTACAATAATAAAAATTAAAATTGTGAGACTTCGTGATTTTTAAGAGTCTAATGGGATAAAGACTCTTGGGATTTGAATTGGAATGTCAGATGTAATTGGGATACGAGCTAGTTGTGATAAGCTTAATATTTATTTATATTATAAGTAAGTAAATACTTATGGGATTAAATCGAATATGTATATTCGGAAAATATGGTCTAATGTTACGAGAGATATACACGATTAGCCGGATTATACTGTATATATATATACGAGCATATTGAGACGTATATATGATATGTTTAAATATATATGTATGTGATTGGTATATTTGTATGAAACATACCCCTCGACTACTATCATGGAAAGTTATGCATTTTGGGTGAGGCTCCTGGCTTGAGGAGCAGGGAGCGTATAGTCCTCAGGTCATAGTGTCCATTTTATATTGTGTGATTTTTATCAAGAATGAGACGTGGTGGGTATGTTTCGTTCTCATTTCCTCTGAGGAACTATGATTGCTTCCCATTCATTGTGATTTGCTTTTTACCAAGTCGGTGTGATAGTCCGACCGCTGGTACCCAGGATAATGTGTGAGTAATTCCCTGGAAGATGATAGCACTGAGAAACTGCATCCATTGAGTTATAGCTTTAAGGGATGGTTATTATACTAATATAGTGTGTGATATATAAGTATGGATATACTTGATGTGTATAGTATAATGTATATATATTTATATAAGATGTGAAATGTATATATATATATATACACACTAAAGAATGGAATGCAAGATAAATTCTGGATGAGCCCGCCTTTATCATATGCTTAGATGGAACTTTGATGAGGACGTGTTTCACTACCACGATTTTAGTGCATGGGGACCTTATAGATATAATTTAAGGTATGCATGATTTATTGTTGAGCTGTGAGTTTAAGATCATTGTTGTTTGCGCTAAGGACTTAGTATTAGTACAAGCGCTTGGTGGTGTGGCTCCTGGAAAGAATTGAGAGTTCTGACTACATTTTTTTCGACAGGGGAGATGGGATTATCCGAGTGGAATATTTGAACTAGCGGACCTCCACGACCGATAAAGTTAAGTAATAGTGTATAGGAGGGGTTCCTTGTTTGGATTTCGCTTTGCGAGACGTCCCACGCATGAAATCGAACAAATGTCAGAAGTCGAGAGAGGTCTTGGACACTACGGATATAATTACAATAGTACTCATATTACGTGTATTAGAAACACCTTAATCTTAAGATTACCACGAAGTAAGGGCAATAAGGCACTGATATAGAAAGACTATTGTGAGATAACCACAAGAAGATCGATGGGATAATCTTAAGAAGGATTGAATTTCCAGGTATCGGGAGAATTAAATTTCAAATTATTCGGGTTAATGGATACCCAGGTGTTAGTACCAGGCCAATGACATGAGGCCCATTATTTAGAGTGAGTGTGATATATAAAAACGTTTGCAATGGTGGTGCATATATGCACGGATGATAGGGGGTATGGGTACCCTGATTAGTAAATCCCAAAAATGTCCGAGATGGAAGGACGTGAAAATAAATATGTATAATATATGCCTGAAGGGCGACTATAAACAAGGTAAAATGGTATGACGAATTCAATGTTGTGTGAGAATGACAATAATTCAAGCATTTATGTACAACGAGAGCTAGCACACTCGAGATGGTTTGAAAGGCTGTGGAAAGCCATTTGAAAGGTACCTCTTAATGAAAAGGATACCAAATTATTATGAGAAAGTAGAGAGGAGTCTTGCTCAAACGATTATTGATGAGTGGCTTGCACATGATTGTTTTGTTAGAATACCAAGGAAAGACGGAGTATATGTAGTCCCAAATTCCGGAAGAGTATATGAGAGTTAATACTTTAATTATTCGGTATAGGGAATGTAACTTGGAGATTACGAAAGAGATAGTAATATGAATATTTACACAATACGTAGCGATAAGAATAAAATACGTATGAGAAGTGTATGATTAGGCTGGGAATATGCCTATGAATCTTAATAGGATGTGTGTATACCTATTATGTGATATTATTATTAAGAGCACTAATGGGTGTTAACCCGGGGGTGCATGATTAGTATATATATATATGTATATATATATATATATATATATATGTATATATATGTATATATGTATATATATATATATATATATATATGTATATATGTATATATATATATATATGTATATATGTATATATATATATATATGTATATATATATATGTATAGGGATGATATGCCTATATGTATATATATGGATTTGTGAATATTTCTACTGTGTGAGACTAGTAGACATGGAATTAATAATAAATATTTTGCGCCAAGTCATCTTAATAAAAAGGTGCAAGATTTGTGTAAATATATAGCGATGCGGAGACTATATATATATATGAACATACGCCTTGAGATGGCTGGAATATAGTTGGAGACCATTGTGTTAGGCTATATTTAAATTTGGTTAATCTAAGACGTAATGTCTATACCGATCCTAGAGTAGTGGTACATGCTATATTCGAATTTCGAGGACGAAATTTTGTTGTAAGGGGGGAAGTATGTAATACCCCGCACTTTTAAAGGTATTTCAATTACACTGTGAATTTAATTTGGTAATTTGAGGAATTATTATGAATAGTGATTCTGGGATTAATGAATGAAATTAAATAAATTCAATATTATAAAGTGAATAGTAAATATTAGTTTTTGAGTGACAGATTAATATTTACGTTGATTTTATTTCGAGACTAAGTATATGAGTAGATTATTTTTATTACATGTCGCAGTTGGGTAAAGCGACAAAGGAAAATATTTTAAATTGGAAAACACGTGTATTGAACGTGTTGGGTCAAAATAGTGAATTTTAGTGAAGTGACTCGAATGGAGATTTCGACTCCACCATTGGGTTTGGAATGGCCGAGATAGTGAAAATAGAGTACCCGAGGGTAGTATTTGTGTCACCCCCTAACCCCATTAGGATATAATTAACTAAATAGTTTAAAAACCACAATTATAATTTATTTATTATTTAGGTAATACATATTGAAACAACTTCAAGGTTAAAATGAGGAATATTAAAGAAATCCAATCGTTTTAAGGAGACATAATTTCAACAGAACTCACATATCATTTAACTTAATTACAACTAGTGCAGTGTATAAAACAAACTAACAAGACCCTACTTCCATGTACTCAACCTCCTAGACCTAGCAGTGGCAGCTGGAAAACCTGAAAATGTAAACATATAAAACCATGAGTTTAAAAACTCAGTGAATGTACTATATCTCTATATAGTAAAAGTACTATATTAACATCTCAACATATTAATATATACATCTCTGTGCCAATTTAGGCCATATACATATCCGGAGTTAATAAACCCCACATCTCCTGCCCGTAGGCAATAATCATATCCATGGGTTTTAAAAACCTAGCATCTCCTGAATTGCATAGCAACTCAACATATCCTGACTTTTATAAAGCCATACCATCTCAACATCTCTTGGATTTTAAATAATCCATAACATCTCAACATATAATACAAATAAATCATATCCAAAATCAACTCAGTAAGTACACTCACATTGGGTTGTCAACTATGTATTCCCGTTTTCCTCTGGTGGAGCTGAACTTGGTTGATTTGCCCTTACACCTGTTAATCCAGCTAAATCAGTACTAAAGCTCAATCATAAGTATTATCTTAATATAATTATGTAACTTTAAATGAGTACACAATCACAATATGATTCTACTCAAGTCATATTCCATGAAACATATGTAAAGACGAAACGATGGTATATATGTTGATAAGGTCATGAACATTCAACCCTAGAAAATACCTCGTAAAGAATTTATAACTAAAATCAAGTAAACATAAAATTACACTTCTGAATATATATACTCATGAAACATGTACTCAAAATACCCTTGGGAAGGAGCAGATAAAAATATTCTTTCATGGGATATCCAGTATGGCCTGAAATTATTATCCTCCATACTTAACCTTCCCATATTCATTAATTGCACATATACAGGTGTCCAAACTTATCAATATGAAAACATATATGAATATACTTTCCAGCACAAGTGACGGTGTAATTTTTCAAGCTTCCTAGGGCAAGTTATGGCAATTTCTTTACAACAAAAGAAATCTGCCCTACAAACTCCTCTATTGTTCCTTCGACTTCCAAGAATTTTCGTAATTTTTCTACAGTATAACTTTCCATTATTTTCAACACACTTTGAGTAGACATACTTAATAGTAAATAATTAAAGTTTCATAATATTTTGACTTCATTTTCTATCTCAAAAGCTTGACCAAACTCAGGGCATACCGAAATGAAATATACAAACAGCAATTATATACCAACTTGCAACCATCACTAAGACCTAACCATAAGGAGTTAAATTCTGATTTTAGGATATGATATAAATATATGAGTCTATTTTCACATACATTTGGAATTTATTAATTCCAATAAGCACACAAAGAGATATGAAAGTTTGAATACAGAGGGTTTCAATACAAAGCAATATGACCTATAACACCACTTATCTCACATGTGAACCAATACATATTATCACAAAGGAGGGTGGAATTTGGATCAATACTTCACGATTTATATACTTTGAAATAAGTATAATAGAAGATTAAAACAATATTAACACATAATATTACCTTGGAAACACCTTAAGGATTTTCTTGGAATTGTTTTCCTAGATTTTCCTTGTAACCCTTTCTTCCTTAACTTCTACCTCTCTTTCCTCAAGCTAATAACACCTCAAACTGAACCTAGGGACTTATTTTCTGAATAAATAAGGTTAAGGGAGAGTTTTAAGTCGGCCAAGGCTGCCTCCCAATCCATCCAATCAAATTAAAACATTTGGTTTAATAAAAGACAATTTACCACTTAAGGGAATTGACAGGTTTACCCCTTGTTCGTAATTTCGGCCTAACTTCTTACTCGAACATCCGTTTGATGCACCGTTTGTTTTGTTACAACCCTAACTCATATGTATACAACTATTTAGTTTCCACCTCAAGTAAATTATAATGTTACAAGGGTCAAAACTAGTCCTAAACAGGAACATTTCTATCGAAAATAACCAAATCTTGTGTTTGTAAATTATTCGACAATTCATGATTTATGAAAGTAGAATTATACTAACCATAATCATTTAACATTAGATATACTAATAACACATTATTCATATCACATATGATAAGTATTATTTAAATATAATATATAATAATCAAATATGGGTTATCACAATTTGGGTTCCGGGCATTTTTGGACTAGTAGGGACTCGTAAATGAGTACACGAGTCATTTAACAATTGGGTATATACTCAATTTTGGATTTAAAGAGGTGGAAGCCCTCATTTCCCCCAAATATCAGCCCTAAGAGAGAGAGAGAGAAGAGAGAAAGAAGAGAAGAAAGAAAAGAGAAGAAAAGAAGAGATTTCCGGCCAAAATTCGCGGGATTCGACTTGTGGTCGTCGGATTTAATCCACGAGGCAAGTGTTTAACTTGATTTATGATTTAGTATGTTTAATTTCTCATATGGTATCTGGTATAAAACAAAATATTTTTGAGTTGAAATTTCGTGGATCAAACGGGTTTTTGAAAGATTAAAACGGATATAACTCGATTTATACCCAATTTGAGACACTTGAAATTAATTGAAATTCATTGTTGGATCTGGGTTCTAGGATGATTAGAACCCTTTGAATGTGTGTATTTATGGTTATTTGATGTTGAATGATGATGAGAGAGGAGATAAAAAGCTTGGAGGTGTTTTAATGGAGGTTTGGATTTTTGGAGAAGAAGGTGAATAGTGACTAGCATCACTAACGGACTGTTTCGGATAGGAAGACAGCTCATTCAGCTCTCGATCAAAACACAAAAGTTGTAGATCTTTTCGATATGGTCGCGTGAGCTCCAACCGTATATTTTTCTGATTTTTTTTCGAATTGTTATGATTTTTATAAGATGGCAGTTCCGGGGTGAAATCACCAACTCGGAAATGCACTCGGAAATTAGAAAAATAAAAGGCTAAAATTGTTTGGAGATAAATATTTGGGGTTCCTAAAAATAGTGTGGGGACTTCTAAATATATTGTTTTTAGTAAGGCATGTATTTTGGATTAGTTGAAAGTAAAATCCAAGATTTACCCAAATAGGGATGTTCGTGAGGAATAATACTTAAAGAGATATTTAGGTGTGATTTGAATATTAAATAAGGGAATACATATTGGGGTATTTTAATTGTGTGACGGCTTATATTATTGCGAATGAGAATATTCGAGGCTATTGGCTATCGCTATAAGAGTTTGGAGATTAAAGCCATAAAATATTGAGAAGACATAAATAATATATATCGATGTTGTTAATATAATCATTGTGCGGTGAGAAAAGCTCAAAAAATAATATATTGAAAATTGGTAAAATTGATAAATACGTAGGATATCCAAGATATAAATATACTACGTATGGGATGTATTGTATGGGCTATGAGTATGTCCTTATATTATATATGTGTAAAAATCATGCCCGCGCTACTTGCTGTCACGGAGGTTACCGCCCCGGGACAGTCTTATCTCGATGGGACCTTAATGGGGGATATTGTCTTGTACCCTAGAACATAGGACTCCTTGGTACAGGCTATCTGATTGATAGTCAGACGGTCCTAAGAGACGTGAGGGTATGTGCTGACCTCTTAGTGACTTGAAACTATGCTTCGCCTCCATTTGTATGTGTTTTGTGTTAATACTGTTCGAGTGTGATTTCGAACTAGTATTTCCCTTAGTTTGTGTGATACGGGGACTTGAGAGCAGAGTATCCCAGCACCATAGATCTTATGTGGGGTACCGTTAGTATATATATTATATGTGTGACTAATATATATATATATATATATATATATATATATATATATATATATATATATATATATATATGTATATTTATATGGGAACTTTCTACTGTGCGTATAAGTAGATAAGTAAGGAATAAATGCTTCAACTTTATAACGATACAAGGGGTTTCTTAACCAGGGTGCAATAGTGCGATATATTGTTATATAAATTGATGTGTATGCATAAAGAGAATAATGTGCGTATACCGAAATCTTGTTTGGTGTCCTATATGGATAACTAATATACTTGTTGCGAAAAGTATATTGTATATATATGAGATGAGATATCATATAACCTAACCCTATATAAAAAGGAGAAGAATGAATAAAGTGATATACTCCTTCCGGTAGATTTATATCTGGATTTATATGAATATGGATCATAGGTTCTAATGAGAACTGTCAATAAATACGGGATGGTATAAATATGTTATGTATTGAAGGCCTAATGGATCCCGATGATCAACATTGTCACGTAGTAGTGTATCAGGGGGGTTCCTTGTTTGGATTTCTCTTCGCGAGACACCCCACGCACGAACGTAACGTAATGTTAGGAATGGGGAGAAGTTTAGTCCTTAGTACCCGAATTGATGAGGTTTATTAGAAGATTTGTAATTACATTAGTTAGGCGGGGTAGCTTAACTAGGTTGTTTAAAATGGTATGCGCTAGTTGTGCACTGTTAGAAGAGGGGTGAGGTGTATCTCATGTGAGAGCGATACCAGTTTAAATATGAGAAATAATATACTATAAAATATGGATTTTAAGCACTTGCTAAAATGTTTTCAAAAATCGGGCTCTGACCCGTTTATCTATTTTCCCTCTTGCTATATCTATATATATATATATATAGGTGTCCAGACACAGGGACGCCTGGATGATGATTCTTTCGAGTCAGACGTTTGTTGCAGCAGTTGTGGATGCAAGCAGGTTTATATTAGACGCTTCCATCATTGAGATCTAGATAGGAGGTATTGTAGAAACATTCGAGCTTATGGACCAACTGTACTCATTTATTCTTTTATCGCATTTTAGTGCGGCATTCGATTTGGTTGTATTATTGTACCGAGTGTTCGGTTATTTTATTTTATTTCATTTCAGTTGGTGCATGTAAACTGTTGTAATTGTTTTATTTGAATGGTTTGGTTAAAAAGATTTGTTAATCTAAAATTTTGACGTCGGCCTAATAGGATATTAGTAATTAAATTGGTTTTCGACAGTGATGCTAAGAATGAACCATATGAGACTCATGTTTTAATGTTATGTAGGAGTGATCGCCCGGTATTTTATTAGGCGAGGTGTCATAAATTACTCTAAAAGCTCATCAATCAACATCACTATCAGAGTTAGTAAAATATCTATTCACTACAATAATAAATCACGATTTAAAGAGGATAATTTTTCAAACATAAATTCTTCTAAGATATCACCTTAAATCTCTAACAAGTATTGAATAATCTATTGTGTACATACAGCCATCTGTAACATAAACAAAACAAAGGAATAATCACAACTAAGTATTAAATCT
This sequence comes from Sambucus nigra, assembly GCA_949130495.1. Lineage (NCBI taxonomy): Eukaryota > Viridiplantae > Streptophyta > Magnoliopsida > Dipsacales > Adoxaceae > Sambucus > Sambucus nigra. The sequence continues at coordinate 209,584,329 of OX422209.1, forward strand.
CTAAATTTATGTATGCTCTAACTAAAATATATTCTAGCTCTCAAAATCATCACATCACCCGAGACCTCCAATTATCTCCGTGACTTCTAGACCAGTCCACGGCTACTCATCCTAAGAAAAATGAGGAATATGAAGGGATGAGCTCGAATAGCCTAGAAAGAGTTAAATCATATATATATATATATATATATATATATATATATATATATATATATATATACACACACACATACACACACTAATAAAGTATAAATACCAATACAGATTAGTATAATTTACAATAATAATTAATAGGAAATAAAAGAAATATTTTATTCTTAACCCCATAAAATACTCTGATGTTTAAGGCACAACCTTTCCTGGTCCATCATTCCCAGACTTCCCCCAAGGCTTAATCTCCCTTGGTTCAGCCATTAGTTCGCGACCTTGATTTATAGCCTTAAACTTCTCAAACTCCATGGTCTTATTCTAGGTTTCTATTAACCCAGTCGTGCCACGGGTCACAGACCCCTCACCTGACCAATTTCAGCATGAGCGATCTGCGGTCTGTTGCTAACTCCATAACCTTAATCAAGCTCTACCCAGGTGCAAGTCCCATAACTAGTCTAGGATTAATCTCTCTATGACTGGCCATTTTTACCTCAAGCACAAAGTAGGAGGCCATTTTCATACATGATGCCTCAGCCTGGTAAAACAATGCCACGGCCTCAACACTAGAATAAAATAAAATCATGCTCAAGATAAGCACAATATTATAATGCTTATATGTATGTGACCTCAATGAAGGATATAGAACTCCTAATCTTCAAACAACAAGGGTAATTTGGTAAAATAGAGGTTTTAAACCCAAAATAACTCATGACTTAGATTTCCATAGATCAAAGTTGAAAACCTACTAAAACCTCATAAGAATAATAGGAATATCCTCAAAAGGTCATTATACCTCAAGGCACCCAATCCCAACACCAATCCACATAAGAAACCTTAATAATTAAGATATAGGATGAATAGTAAAAGTTCATGGCCATTAATCCCAAGAATCACGATGAACAGTAAAAGCTCATGATCTCTAAATCCAGAAAATTCATATTGAACAGTAAAACTCCATGGCCTTTAAACCCAAAAAAATCAAAAAACACAAGGTCTCACCTCATTTACTGAAAATAAGAAAATCGGGTTTTACAAAAGAAAAAAAGAGGAAGAGGATGTATCCCTTACCTATAGAACGTAGTCCGATAAATAGTAGAAGTCTACCACCCGCAACCACCACTTTCCCGTAGGTAAACAGTATGCCTCGTCGGCCTTTTCTGGCAACACTTCCTTCTTTTTATCAAATCTCACTTTCTCTCTCAAAAGTGTGAATTAGGGGTTTTAACAACTTGGGGAAGTGATCCAATGGTTGCAATTTATAGGAAATTAAAGGGAACATAGGGTTTCCACTTATGTCCTTAATTTTTCATAAATAACCCTTCAAAAAGGCTTCTAGAATCCTTTAAACTTGACTTGCAAGAAATCAACTAATTAGGCCACATCATTAACCCATATGTTTAGCCCTTACCTAGTCTCCGAGGAGTAAACTTTGTGGCCATCATTTACACCTCGTCTCAATTATAACACTAGCTTTCATGGGCATCAAAGATGTATTCGGACAAGGGACTAAGGTCGTTGCCCCTACTATGATCGTGGTTTTCTATGGTCTTAGGGTCCTAACAACCTCCCGAACTTAAGAAATTACGTCCTCATGAAAGTCCCAGGAGGATAGCTCTAAATAACTAAAGTCAGTTTTTAATTTGTCAAATTAAATACATAAAGTTTAAACAAAATTAACCTAAATACAATTTTGCACCAATTTTAAACCCAGTTGTTGTGAAAAACTGATTCACACAATTTTATCTTAACCTAAAACATGCATCTAGGTGATAGAAGATAAAATAAATACATCAAAAACAACACGCCGATGTACGAGGAAAACCCACAATAAGAAAAAAAATCTCGAACGGCTCAGCCACACAAATCTCTCTAATGAGGAATCACAAAAGTCGACAGATGACTTACTACACAGACTCAACACCCTCGTAGGCTTGATGCATCTTCGATCTTCAACCTATCATCTACAGTGCAATCTAGGAGTCCACCGATGCAAGCTGCCAAAATGTACGAGTCCACGTACGCCTCGGTATCCAAAGAACAGGATCAGAAACCATCTACAGAATCCACCGTATGAAATGTACTCAACAAAAATGATAAAAATATTCTTGGTGCCCACAAATAAGATCTCAAACCATATAAAGACTGAAACTTGTATCTTTAAAGTGTTTGGGTGAAACTGGGGTTCAGGAATATTTGGATAGGTAAAGGAAAATAAATTTTGACAAAAGTTCTTTTAGGAAACTAATGTCAGCCCTCCTATTTATTAAAAACCCGCACAATTTTCGAAGAAGTTAGTTCAAACGAAAATATAAGGTTCGTTCAAACAAAAACCTTAACTCGTTCGAACGAACTTAAATCTCGTTCGAACCAACTTCGAACAATATTTGAACATATATACCTGTGATAAACATAAGTACACCGTTTGATGTTCGCTGGAATGTCGTTCTAACGAACTCTACATCTCCTACGAACGAACGCTTAAACTTGTTCGAATGAACAAAAACAAAAATATTTTTCTTTCATAAAATCAGCTTCAAACAATTTTGTAAAAACAAAACACCCAACAATATAAATTCAAAGGATCAAGATCATATGCATCCATGCCTGAGAGATCCTCAAAAACACAAAGACGAAACGTGGCATGAAACACGGAACGATATGTAATCTCGAAAGCTTTTCCGCTATGTCTTCATTCAAATATGTCATAGTCTTGAAAGGTCAACAACCGAAAGCCTAACTTATGACTCAAAATGTTTTATCCGAATTAAGCCAATACGTACAAATTAACTCAATTGGAAATTTATCCTTACATATCTCCCACATTGTCTGTTTCAGGACAATATAAAAACAAAACACTTATGGGTCGTCAAGCTCTCTAAAAGACTCAATCCCCAATTCCAAAAGGAAAAAGTAAAGACGCTCGACAAACACATACGTTGAGTAGCTTTGCACGCTTGTAAACTTTGCTACATGTTGTAAACCTGCACACTTAAACATACCTTCAAATGTAACTTGAATATATAAACAATATAAATCTGCATGTGAATAAAACTCCCCATATGTCTAACAATCCCTCCCTAAGTAACACGTCTCACCCTAAGATAAAGATCTCCTAAAACTAAAGTGAAAAATACCATTTTTCCCCTTTTTCTTCAGGAATAGACAAAGATAGGATGCATAAAATTATTTCTCCCCCATAAACCATTTATCCCCCTAAATGTGAAAATATGTCATACCAATTTTAAATAGAGAGTAAGGAAGAAAATAATGCAACGGTGTAAAGTACAATAAAATATAACATGACAACACAAGTGTAAATAATCTACACAATGATCAATTAATACCAATATGATGCAAATATGACACCTACTAAAATAGACAATGAAACATGAGATATCAATGCAAACAAATAATCAGATATACCAATATGACCATAGAGCATGCCAATTTGATCCAAAGATGATGCATATGGAAAACATGGATAAAATGCAAATGCAAAGACTCAAAACAAAATAATACCATATTTATAAATATGCAAAATATACCAGTGACACACATGCACATATATATAGGTATAAATGACCACAAACTGACACAAAATACATTAGCATAGTATCAATGTGTCTAAACATGTGGGATGGAATGAATGGGCATGAACTAGATATAAATAAATAAAAATGACCCAACCACTCAAACATGTTTAGGGAGTTCTATTTGATCGCAAAACTTTTTCAAACTAAGATTTAACCTCAAGTGGAAGATAGAGTGAACTCAAAGAATAAACAAACATAATGCACACAAGCCTGGAATATTGATGATTCTAAAAATTAATGGCGTCATGACATGATAAGTATAACTAGGATTCATTGTTCAAACCCGTTGATCTTCAAATATAACACCCTCAAAAGCTAAACAAATATCATATATTTTTTCACTCAATTCTTTTGAAGATATTATTATTAAAATTCAAACAAACAAATTAGATGGCCTTCACTCTTTTATGTTTTTGCCTCAATTTTTTTTAGGCTCTTTCCAACAGTGGCTTTCTTGCGAAGGATATTTGCTCCTTTCGTAACCCTTTTTCATGAACCCTCATATATTTAATAAAAATCAAACAATCACTCGCAATGTTTCGTACATGCATAAACCCCCCACAGTCACCATATATGTAGATGACAAGATTGATTGGAGAACATCTCGCAAAGCTCAAATATAATATGTGAAGTTAAAGTTCAAAGGAGCATATGCATGTGTGTGGGGAGGCATATACAAAGTGAATCCATTAAACAAATCAAAGTCGAACAACAAAATGCAAGCATAATTAAGAATAATCTAGCCATTGAAAATCATAATCAAATGTCCTAGTCACATGAAAGAATAGAATGAAGTGGATTCAAACACATAAAAATGCCACACAAAATGTGTAAATCTAAACTACACATAAATCAAAAATCTTTTTGAGTTTTTAAACATTTTTCAAAAAAAATACCAAATAACTCAAAACACAAACAAAATCTTTTTGTATTTTTAAATAATACCTGTAGACACCCCATCTTAGGATACCCCTAAGAACTTCCTTAGGTCCCTAATACTCACTCATTCACCACAAACCCTAGGTCATACTCCGAGTACTGATTTAGAGGCCATCGGGAGCTCTCGGGCCCCGTTTAACTCCAGTCAACTTTCTCGTCTGAGAGAAAGCTCAATGAATCTTTGAAGGGATCTGAATCCCCTTTCCAACAGTAAGCCTCGTGCATGAATCGGCCTTATGGTTCGAAAGAACGGTCCATTTTACTATTAAAAACTGATCTAGAGGCCACTGGGCACTCTCGGACCTCGTTTGACTCCGATCGACTTTCTCACCTGAGTGAAATCTCAATGAATCTTTAAAATTCTCTGAATAACCTTTCTAATGGTTCACCCCATGCGCGAATCAGCCTTATGATTCGGACGAACAATCCGTTTTATCCCAAAAATTTATCTGGAGGCCACCGGGCTCTCCCGAGCTCCATTTGACTCATGTCAACTCTTTAGCTTGAATGAAGCTGAATTAATATTTAAAGGGATCTGAATACCCTTTCCAACGGTCTGCTCTGTGCAAAAATCATCCTTACGGTACGGACAACCCATTTTATTCTGAAGGGTCACGGGGTGCTTTCGGGCCCCGTTCGACCTAGGTCAACTCTTTAAACCAAACAAATCTAAATGAAACATCGAAGGGAACTGAATACCCTTTCCAATGGTCCATCCCGTGCATGAATTGGCCTTACGATTCGGACAAACAATCCATTTTCCTTCGAGAATTTCCTATCGAGTGACCAAAGGACGCTTCTAGGCCCCGTTTGACCTCGGTCAAGCCCCACAACCTAGAGTGGCTCAATGGATTATTAAGGGGATCTGAATACCCTTTTCAACGATCCATCTTGTACGTAATTTTGACTTAAGATTCGCGTTATATGGCCATTTTTCCCAAAAAAAACTCCCTCAGACTACCGAATGGAAACCTCAGGACCCTGCCTATCGACAGTGTGTCTAGGGTTCTATATTAATACGTAGGTCTAGGACCATGCCAATTGGCACCCCCTTGTCCCCATAAATAGATTCCATGACCACACTTTGAAAGTCACCCCTAAACATCCCTCTCAGCAATTCAGAGATAATTTTCTTGAATTCAAAGTTGTTCCCCCCTTCAATGCCCATTTTCCACATTCCTTCCATCCTTTTCATACTCTTTTGAGTAAATTCCCACCCATATCCTCAAGCCACCATCATCTCATTGTGAGATCAACGCATCTACAATCAAGATCCACTTCAAGTCTTCATAAGGAGGTCTAATTCTTCCCCTTTGTCTTTAAATTATCTTATTTTTGCATTAGTTACTTCATTTTCACTTTAGTACTTTACTTCATTTCATCACATACCTTAACTTCAAACTTTTTATTAGTAGTAGTCGAACATACTTTAATTTCATAAGAAAAACCCAAAAATAATAAAAAGAGGATTTACTTATAAATTTTAAACGGGGAATTCTCATCACATTTTCTCACACTAAAACATATTTTTCTACACACACACATATAATCAAAGTCTCGGGTTGGATTTATGGGTTAAACCCCACCTCGTATTGTCTTCGAACTACGTAGAGTTTAATGCTCTTTGAGTTACGTAGGCGTCTTGGGTAAATTCCTAGACTCGAGTCCATCCATATACATTTGTTACTTTGTTCTTATCATATATTCTTAATGTATATATTTTATATGCTCGCTTGCTTATGTCTTGTCTGATATACGCATTCGTTCTTCTATAACGACTTTTGACAAACACTTACATCATACTTTTAATTATTATTTTTGGAACACTCCGAAGGATGACCTCATTCCGCCTTTATCCATGATGCGAGTCGATCGGTTCCATATATTATGCACATAAGCATACACATCACGGAGTTCAGTGGGAGAAGATTAACACATGCTCCTGAGAGACCAAAAGGGTGGAATGGGTGCCTAACACCTTCCCATTCCGTAACTTAGTCCCCAGACCCTTGAAGTACTTTGTTTTGTAAGCATCGGTATAATCCTTAATGTTGTTCTCTCAAGGCGGCAACATTTATTTTGCATGTTTTGTGCAAAATAGGTTGGCGACTCTATCTCTACATATCAGCCACATCGACGACGGTTGAGCGCCCAAATAAAGGACGCAATCCCGCGTGGACATTGGAAAAAGGAGGAAGGAATGAGGGATCCACCTAGGGAGATAATCCCCCCCCCCCCGAAATCCCTCGGGATGGGCACAATACCCAATCAAAGAAAAATCAAAATACAAAAGATAAATGTCATACGACTAGCACGCACATAAAACGTGAATCACAAAACCCAGTGTATGAAAAATAAGCACGCAATCACTCGTAAGATATACATGTGAAGAGTCATGTGCAAGCATGTGAGAATCAACCAGTCTAACATTTAACACCTCCAAAACTGATTTCCTAACCTAAATACATGAATACCAAATGCATTGGGTTTTGGGAACTAAGGGGACATTAAACATCAACTTCCTAGGGTCTTTTTTAAGATCGTAGCAAAAATGCCTAAGGTGACCTTTCAAATCGTAGTGTGTGCACACATAGACAAGACGAGGAATAGTACTTTTGGGTTAATCTTTCGAACACCCTGGGTTGTGATTGACCCTCTAAAATATATGATGGTCTTGGCTTTAGCAGTGGAAGAATTATAATCATGGAAGCCAGTACCATCACTATCAACACTACTTAAGTATCTCAAATCATCTTCTAACTTTAAATCCTAGACTCAAGCAAAGAATTAGACTCTTCAAGTGATAGGGACTCCTTCTTTAAATTTTCAATAATTCTTAGAAGGTTATATTGCTCCCCCTCAATGCAAGCGAACTTATCCCTACGAGTCTTCTCACGTGCTCTCAAATCATTAATCAACTTATCATTATCCCCAATGGCACGTATAGTGACCTTAGAAAGTTTAGAGTCCTCTAATTCTTTCTCTAAAGACTGAACTCTATCCTCAATATATTTTTTGGACATTTCTAATGTTTTAAAATCACGGTTCATGTCCATAAGCTTCTTACAAAGGATATCTCTTTATGTTTGAATATTTTCCAAAAAATCAATTTCAGCTTTAAAACAAAAATTTCTTTTTCAAGAAATTTAATTCTTTTGCAAACTTCAAATTCACATGAGCAGATGTTTCAGCACGGTTATGAAGCTTATTATACGCATATAAAATATCAAATTAATTGTCATCACTAAACGCATCAAACAACTTATTCAATAATGACTCATCGAAAGAAAATAAACAAAACAAATAAGAGAGATAGGGGATAAAAAGACCACCCTAAATAGCACGAAACAAGGATCTACATAATAACTTAGTGTTCCTGTTGTGATACCAAATTGAAAGTCCCAAGAGGATAGGTCTAAATAACAAAAGTCAATTTTTAATTTTTCATATTAAATATAGAAACTTTAAACAGAATTAACCCAAATACAACTCTGCACCAATTTTAAACCAAGTTGTTGTGAAAAAACTGGTTTGCCCAATTTTATCATAACCTAAAATATGCATCTATGTGATAGCAGATAAAATAATAAATTAGCATAATGCGACGATGTACGAGGAAAACTTACAAAGGAAAAAAATCTCAAATAGCCCAGCCACATAAATCACTATAATAAGGAATTAAAAAAAGTCAACAGATGACTTGCTACATAGACTCGACACCCTCACAAGCCTTGACGTGTCTTCGATCTTCAACCTTTCCTCAACAGTCCAATGCATTTTTCCACCCACGTAATTTGACACAACGTGTGAGTCCACACAAATCTTGGTATCCACCGAATAGGTTCAGTAACCGTCTAAGGATACGGAACAGGGATGCACCATTTCTTCATCAAAACACCACAAACACTAAGTCCACCGTATGTAAACAGCAAACACGGAATCCACTGCATGAAACATACATGAACGTTTAAACTTGTTCAAGTGAACCAAAACAAAAATATTTTTCTTTTATAAAATCAGCTCCAAACAATTTTGTAAAAAAAATAATATATATTCTAAGGATCAAGATCGTATGCACCCATACCTGAGAGATCCTCGAAAACATAAAGACGAAACATGGCACGATATGTAATCTCGAAAGCTTTGCCACTACGTCTTCGTTCAAATACGCCATAGGCTTAAAAGGTCAACAACTCAAAGCCTAACCTGTGACTCAAAATGTTTTGTCCGGAATTAAGCCAATGCATACGAATTGACTCAATTGAAAATTTATCCTAAAAATCTCCCCCTATGGATATTCTAGTACAAAACCAAAAATAAAACACCTATGGGTCGTCAATATCTCTAAAAGACTCAATCCCCATCCCCGAAAGAAAAAAGTACAGACGCTTGATAGATACACACGTCGAGTAACTTTGCAATCTTATAAACTTTGTCACATGTTGTAAACCTGCATACTTAAACACACCTTCAAATTCAACTTGAATATATAAATAATATAAATCTGCATATGAATAAAAATCCTCCTATGTCTAATAATCCCTTCCTAGGTAAGACGTCTCTTCATAAGATAATGATCTACTAAAACAAAAGTGAAAGATACCATTTCTCCATTTTTTGCTTAGGAGTAGACAAACATAGGATGTATAAAACTATTTCTCCACCATAAACCAATTTATCTCCCTAAATGTGAGAACATGTTATACCAATTTGAAAAGGAGAGGAAGAAATAAAATCAAGAAAAAGTGTAAAGTGTAACAAAACACAACATGGAAACACAAGTACAAATAATCCACACTATGATCAATTAATACCAATATCCATGAAAATATGATACCTACTAGAATACTTAATAAAGCATGAGATATCAATGCAAACAAACAACAAGAAATACCATTATGATTATAGAGCATGCCAATTTGATCCAAAGATAACGCATATGGTAAACATGGATTAAATGCAAATGCAAAGGCTCAACACAAAACGATACCATATATATAAACATGCAAAATATACCAATGATACACAAACACACTAAGGGTGTTTGCGGTCCGGTCCAATTTCGTTTTGATCTTTTTTTCGAACCGGGCCAACTTAGTAGATCCTCTAAAAAAATGGAAGGAGACCGGATCGATAATGTCGGTTAACTGACCCTAGTCGGTTCGGTTTTTTATAGGGTCAGTCCGGTCTAACCCGTCGGTCCTCACATTAATAAATTACATCATTTATAATAATAAAACTATACCCGAGTCTATTTTTTCCAAACATTAAAAACTAAAAAATATCAAAATTTGTATTTAAAACAAACCTATTATTGGATTATATTATAATTTAAACTAATCAAAAATTAAAATATATATTTTCACTATTTATTTATCTTATATATATACATATACATGTAAATATATATAATTTTATATAGGGTCGGTCCTAACAGTGTTTTTGAAACTATAAACCGTGGACCGGACCAACTAGGTCGGTTCGCCAAAAAAATAAACTGAGACAGGACCGATTAGGAAAAAAGATCAAAAAAAAATTCAGTTTGGCTCGGTTCGGTCCGTCGATCCAATTGATTTGTTGAACACCCCTAACACACACACACACACACACATACATATATATATATATATATATATATATATATATATATATATACAACAAACTGACACAAAAGACATAAGCTTTACACATTAGCATAATATTTCTGTGTTTAAGCATGTGGGATGGAATGAATGGGCATGAACTAGACACAAATGAAAAATGACCCAATCGCTCAAACATGTTCAAGGAGTTCTATTGATCGCAAAACTTTATCAAACTAAGATTTAGCCTCATGTGAGAAATAAAGTGAACTCAAAGAAGAAACAAAAACAATGCACAGAAGCCTAGAACATTGATTATTCTACAAATCAATAGGGTCGTGACATGATAAGCATAACTAGGATTCATTATCCAAACCCATTGATCTTCAAATATAACGCCCTCAAAAGGTAAACAAATATCATATATTTTTTCACTCATTTCTTTTGAAGATACCATTATTAAAAACCAAACAAACAAACTAGTTGGCCTTTAATCTTTTATGTTTTTGCCTCTTATTTTTCTAGGCTCTTGCAAACGATGGCTTCTTCGCAAAGGAGATTTTCTTCTTTCGTAGACATTTCCCGTGCACCCTCATATATTCAATAAAAAAAAACTCACGGATAGGGGTTCTTACATGCACAAATCCCCCATAGTCAACATATATGTAGATGATAAGATTGATGGGAAACATATAACATAACTCAAATATAACATGTGAAGTTAAAGTTCAAAGGAGCTCTTGCACGCATGTGTGGAGGCTTATACAAAGTGAATTCATTCAGCAAATCAAAGTTGAACATCTCCATGCAAGCACGATTAAGAATAATCTAAGCATGAAAATTATAATCAAATGTCCTATTCATATGAAAACATGGAATGAAATGGATTTAAACACACCAATATTCCACACAAAATGTGTAAAGCTAAACTACACATAAACCAAAAGTCTTTTTGAGTTTTTAAACATGTTTAAACAATTACGAATTTAAAAAAATAACTCAAAAGACAAACAAAATCTTTTTTTTATTTTTCAATACTACCCAATAAAAGAAAAAAATGAAAATACAAAAGATAAACGCCATATAACTAGCAAGCACATAAAATATGAATTACAAACCCTAATGTATGAAAAAACATGCAAGCAATCACCCATAAGATATATCATGTGAAGAGTCATGTGCAAGCATGTGAGAATCAACATTCTACCATTTAGCACCTCCAAAACTAATTTCCTAATCCAAATAGATGAATACCTAACTTGTCAAATTTTGAGAACCAATGGGACACTAGACATCAACTTCTTAAGGTCTTTTCTAAGATCATAGAAAAAATGTCTAAGATGATCTTTCCTACTGCGGTGTGTAAACGTGTAGACGCGGCGAGTAATTGGACCTTTGGGTTGACCTTTTCTAACACCCTGGGTTGTGATTGACCCTTTAAAACAGACGATGGTATTGGATTTGGTAGCAGAAGAATTAGAATCATGAAAGCCAGTTCCATTACTACCAACACTACTTGAGTCTATCAAATCATCTTTCAACTTCAAAATCCTAGACTCAAGCAAAGAACTAAACTCTTAAAGACATAGGGACTCCTTCTTCAAATTTTCAGTAACTCCTAGAAGGTTATCTCCCCCCCCCCCCCTCAATGCAAGCGAACTTATCCCTAAGAGTCTTCTCAGGTGCCCTTAAATCATTAATCAATTTATCATTATCCTCAATGGCACGTATACTAACCCTAGAAATTTTAGTGTCCTCTAATTCTTTCTCTAAAAAAACGAACTATATCCTCACTATCATTCTTAGACACTTCTAAAGTTTTTAAATCACGGTTCATGTCCATAAGCTTATCACGAAGGAAATCCCTTGGAGTTGGAATATATTGTAAAAAATAAATTTCATCTTTAAAACAAAAAATTTCTTTTTCAACAAATTTAATTCTTTTTTAAAACTTCAAATTCACAAGAGCTAATGTTTCAGCACGGTTATGAAGCTTATTATGATCATCTCGAATATCAAAGTCATCGTTATCACTAAACGCATCGAACAACTCATTGCAATGATGACTCATCGAGAGAAAACAAATACAAACAAACACGAGAGAGAAAGAGGAATAAACAAACCACTATAAACAGCACAAATTAAGGATCTACACGATAAATTTGTGTTCCTACTTTGATACTAATTTGAAAGTCACATGAGGGTAGGTCTAAACAACAAAAGTCAGTTTTTAATTTTTTAAATTAAATATATCAAGTTTAAACAGAACTAACCCATATACAGCATTGCACCAATTTTAAACCTAGTTGTTGTGAAAAAACTGATTTACCTAATTTTATCTTAACCTAAAACATGCATCTAGATGATAGAAGATAAAATAAATAAATCAAACACAACACGCCGATGTATGAGGAAGACCCACTACGGGAAAAAAAAAACTCGAGTGTCCCAGCTAGACTCGACACCCTCGCAAGCCTTGATGCGTCTTCGATCTTCAACATCTCCTCCACAGTGCAACGCAAGAGTCCACCCATACAAGTTGCCACAACGTGTGAGTCCGCAGACGCCTCTATATCCTCCGAATAGGCTCAGAAACCGTCTATGGATACGGAATAGGGGCGCACCATTTTTTCATCGCAATATCACAAACACGGAGTCCACCGTGTGTAAACAACAAACACGGAATCCACTATATGAAACGTACTCAACAGGGATGAGTAAGACCTTCTTGGTTCGCACAAATGAGATCTCAAACCATATAAAGATTGAAAATTGAATCTTTAAAATGTTTGGGTGAAACTAGGGTTTGGGAGCTTTTGGTACATACAGAAAAATAAATTTCATTAAAATTCCTTTAGAAAACTGATGCCAACATACCTATTTATAGAAAACAAATTTTTTAAGGCTGCATAATTTTTTAGGAAGTTTGTCCAAATGAAAACATAAGGTTCATTCAAACGAAAACCTTAACTCATTCAGACGAACTTAAATCTCGTTCGAACGAACACATGATCTCATTCGAACTAACTTCGAACGAGATTCGAATGCATATACCTATATTAAATAGAAGTACCCCGTTTGATGTTCATTGGAATATCTTTCTAACGAACTTCAAATCTCATTCGAACTAACTCTTAAACTCGTTCAAATGAATCAAACAAAAATATTTTTCTTTCATAAAATCTTCTCTAAACAATTTTGTAAAAACAAAAATCCCAACAATATAAATTCCAAGGATTAAGATCATATGCATCAATACCTAAGAGATCCTCGAAAACACGAAGACGAAACGTGACACGAAACACGACACGATATGTAATCTCGGAAGCTTTTCCGCTACATCTTCATTCAAACATGTCATAGGCTTGAAAGGTCAACAACTCAAAGCCTAACCTATGACTCGAAATGTTTTGTCTGGAATTAAGATAATACATACAAATTGACTTAATTGAAAATTTGTCTTTACATCTCAAAATTTAATGAAGTAAGGAATTAATATTTCAATTCATACCCTAGAATAAATGTGGGTATTTCTCTTTGATAGCTAACTCCAGCTCGCAAATGTCTTCTTCCACAGCTTGGTGTCTCCATAATACTTTCACTAAAGAAATTTTCTTCGTCCTCAGCTCCTTCTCTTTTGTATCCAAAATTTCCACCGGGGCCTCCTCATAACTCGAATCTCCTCAGATCTCATTAGGTTTATGGTTGATGACACAGTCGAGGTGTCTAACATAATTCCACGACATTGAGATGTGAAAGACATTGTGCACACAGGATAAGTTTTGGGGCAGGGCAAGTCTATAAGATGACTCCCCAATCCTCTCAAGCACTTCAAATGGTCCCATATATCGCGAACTAAGTTTACCTTCTTTCTAAATATCATAACTCCCTTTTAGGGTGGGACTTTAAAAAACACATGGTCCCCGAACTTCAAGTCTACATCCCTCATTTTGACATATGCCTAGCTCTTATGTCTACTCTGTGCACCCCGCAGCCTTTCCTGGATTAATTTTACCTTAGTCGTGGCTTGTTCCACCATCTCTAGTCCCAATAGTTTCTTTTCTCTGACTTCATCCTAACATAAAGGGTTGCAGCATTTCATCCCATATAAGGCAATGTAAGGGTCCATCTTTGTACTCGCTTGATAACTGTTGCTGTACACAAATACAACCAAGGGCAGGTGATTATCCCAATTTTCGTGAATATCTAGGACATATGACCTTAACATATCTTCCAAGGTTTGATTTAACATTTCAGTTTTTCCATCCGTTTGGGAATGGAAAACTGTTTTAAAGTCTAGCTGCATCCTCATAGCGCTTTGGAAGATTTTTTAAAATCTTGAAGTAAATCTTGGGTGACGGTTTGATACTATGGTAAGTGGAACTCCATGGAGTCTAACAATCCCTTTGATAAATAGCTTGGGTAATTAATCCACACTAGTCGTGGTCTTCACAGCTAGGAAGTGTGCGGTCTTGGTTAACCGATCTACTATGACCCATATGGACTACATTCCCCTTTGTGGCCACGGCAGGCCTACAATAAAGTCCATGGATATATTTTTCCACTTCCATTCTGGAATAGGAAAAGTATGTAAGTATGTAATAATCATGTTGGCCTTTGGTGCTCGGCCTTAACCTTCTGACATACCAAGCATTTGGAAACAATCTTTGCGATCTCCTTCCTCATGTTAGGCCACCAAAAAAATTCCTTCAAGTCCTGGTACATTTTGGTGCTCCCGAGGTGAATTGAAAGGGGTGAGGAATGGCCTCCTTTTAACACTTCAGTATTTATCTCATCATTTCGTGGAACACAAATCCTTATACCAAAGCATAAGGCTCCGCGGTCATCTATTCTAAAAGTTAAGATCTCTCCTCTTTTTATCTGTTCGCGTATCTTTTGAAGATCGGGGTCCTCGGACTAGGAAGTCCTTATTCTATCAATCAAATTGGGTTCCACGGTGAGGGCGCTTAAATGTTCGCGGCCTCTATGGCTAATGACTTATATTTCCATGGATTCCAAATCCCTTAGATTGTGTTATTACTTAGTGACCCTCATGGTTTTAAGAAAACCCTTTCTACTTAGGGCATCATCCACTACATTAGCCTTTCCCAAGGTGATACTTAATCGAACAATCTTAATCCTTAATCAATTACAACCATCTCCTTTGTCTCGTGTTTAAATATATTTGGGAAAAATGTAAGTTAGACTCTTATGATCTGTAAAAATTTCACAAGTCTCGCTATACAAAATTTCTTCAAATTTTTAAGGCAAAGATCACAGCTGCTAATTCTAGGTGGGGTATTTTTTCTCATGTGACCTCAACTGACTAGAAACGTAAGTAATAACTTTTCCATTATACATTATAATGCAACCCACGTCGCAGCCTGAAGCATCATTATATCTCACATAGCCTCCTCATTCCTTTAGTTAGGTTAAAACGGGCGCGGACAATAACTTTTTCCTCAATTTATGAAAACTCTCTTCACACTTTGTGGACCAAATGAACTTTGTGACCTCATGTGTTAATTGGGTCAAGGGCACAACAATCTTGGAAAATCCTTCCACAAATCTTCTATAATAGCCTGCTAGGACGAGGAAACTCATAACTTCTATTATAGTAATGTTAGCCTCTCCCAATCAAAAATGATCGTGACCTTTCCTAGGACCGCAGCTAAATCATCTTTATTCACTATATGGTCGAGGAAGGTAACTTCATCAAGCCAGAATTCACACTTAGAAAAAATTTCAAATAACTTTTCTTTCCTAAGTATTTCAAACACACCGCGGAAGTGTTCTTTGTGATTTTCCGCGGATTTGAGGTAAATCAAATTGTCATCAATAAATGTGATCACAAATTTGTCTAGAAAGGGCCTAAACACTCTATTCATAAAGGCAGTTAGGTAATTAGTGAATCCAGAAGGCATAACCACGAATTCATAATGACCATATCTAGTCCTAAAAGTTGTCTTATAAATGTCATCATCCTTTATCTTTAGTTGGTGATATCCTGACCTTAGATTAATCTTAGAGAAATATCTAGCATCCTTTAATTTGTCAAAAAGATCATCAATCTTGGGCAAGGGATACTTGTTTTTCATAGTAATCATGTTCAACTCCCTATAATCAATGCACATCCTTATATATTCGTCTTTCTTCTTCACAAAAAGCATCGGGGCACCCCAAATGGAGGTGTTGGATTTGATAAAGTCACAGCCCAACAAATCCTCTAACTGTTCCTTTAATTCTTTTAACTACGTGGGCGCCATCCTATATGGTGCCTTTGAAATGTGTCGGCCTCGGGTACGAGGTCAATGTCAAAATCAATTTCTCTGTCCGGGGGAAATTCTAGAAGTTCGTCGAGAAAAACATCCTCAAATTTCGCGGCAATAGATACATCTCCTAGGGAAGCCGCGGACCTTCAAGGTCCTTCACGTAGGCTAAATAACCGTAACACCCATTCTTGAACATCATTTTAGCTCTCAAGGCTGATATCATCAAAGGATTTCTACTTAGTTTATTTCCTCTAAAACTCACCTATGCCTCTCAAGGTATACAAGGAGGATTTATTTCCTAGCACAATCAATCTTAGTGAAATGGGTGGATAGCCAATTCATGCCTAAGATCACATAAAAATCATCTATCTCTTAGTAAATTAAGTTAACTTCAAAATATTGATATCTTATTCCCACGGCACATCCCTTAATTATGGCCGCGGCCTCAGCCGTTACTCCTATTGGGGTATCAATCACTAACGGAGGGTTCAAGATTTGGGGCCTCATCTTTATTTTTCATGCAAAGGTGGGGGATAAAAGGAGTCTGTGTCTTCAGAATCAAAAAGTGTGTAAGCATTTCTATCATCAATAGTAATAGCACCTGCTATAATGTCCTGGGCCTTCTCAGCATCCTTAGTATTTAAATCAAAGACTCTAGCTAGAGTCCACGGCTTTTTCGCTTCCTTCTTTGACTTTCTGCAGTCTTTATCCTTGTGACCCAGCTTGCTATAGTTATATAATCTCATTGCCAAATGGAAACTCTTGGCGTAGTGTCCCTTCATGCCATAGTTGAAGCAAGTAACAGTCGCACTATCAACCTTTAATTTGATCTCCACGACTCCAGTGTTTGGTCGTGACTTCTGAGCCTGTTGTCGTGGCTTGCCATCCTTCACTGATCCCTCATCTCTTCCTTTCCTCTTTTCTCCCGTGAATTTTATTCATTCTTTGAAATCTTTCTCCATAATCTGAGCCACCTCCACTAATTCAGTGTACGTCCGCAGTATCAACCCAATAACTATATTACAAAGTTCACGTTTTAGGCCCCTTTCAAAGTTATTGGCCTTCCTTTCCTCGATGTTGATGGCATAGGGAGAAAAATGTGAAAGTTCAGCAAACTCAGCTTCATATTTAGCCACGAACATCGTTCTTTGAGTTAGCTCTAAAAATTCCATCTCTAGCTTCTTATTAGCCGCGGTAGGGAAGTATTTCTCAAGGAAGAGTTCCTTCAACCCGCCCAACAAATGGTCGCAGCCGCCCCTCCAAGTTGTGTTCTCTTAACCATAATCCACTAATGATCGGCCTATGCCTCAAACATAAATGAGGCAAAGGACTGCTTTTACTTCTTCGTGTCGTTTAGCACCTCAAAGATTTTCTCAGTCTTCCTGATCCACACATCATCTTTCAAGGGGTCGGGTTCTCCTTTAAAGGGTTGCAGCCCTAATTTCTTAAAGTGCTCAATGGTGCAACCAGATGGCCTCTCTTCGGTCGTTCTTGCCGCCATTGCATAGCTAAGGCTTTCGTGAACCCAACCAGTACTTTTGGTACTCTTTCCTCATTAACCTCTTCATTGGGGATAGTTGGTCCCGCGGCAGCGACATTATTGGTCGTGGCTGCCCTAACTCCTCGATGATATCCTCTTGCCATAGCTTTCGGGCAAGAATCACAAACGTATAAGTCTAATACCCCAATGCGATATTCTTAAGCATAAGTCTACCTATAATATATATCTCTAGCACTCCTATATTTTCCAGAAATAAATGCTCTGATACCATTTGTAATGCCCACAACCTTGCCCTATTGGGTCGAGGGGTTAATTCACTTGATTCTCACAACAAGAATTTAAAATTTTCAAGTAGGGCAAGCTTACCAGGCCATGGCCTTTAAGAGGCCTCGGCCCCACTATCGGAGTTAATAAAATATCCATTCACCACAATAATAAACCATGATTTAAAGAGGATCATTTTTCAAACATAAATTGTTCTAAGATTGCAGTTGAAATCTTTAATACATGCATTGAATAATCTCTTGGTTCCGTACAAGCCGATTTACAATATAACATAAACTAAGCAAGGGGATAATCACAATTAAGTATGAAATCTCTAAATCTATGTATGTTATAACTAAAATATATTCTAGCTCTCAAAACCATCATACATTTACGGCCTTTAACAATCTCCGTAACTTCTAGACCTGTCCACGGCCACTCATCCTGAAGAAAACAAGGAATATAAAATGATGATCTCGAATAGCCCGGTAAGGGTTAAATCAAATGTCCTCATCCCACCTGCCAGTGTTAGAATTCACACACACACACACATACATACATACATACATATATATATATATATATATATATATACACACTAACAAAGCTATGAAAACCAATGCAGATTAAGATAATTTACAACAAGAATTAATAGGAAGGAAAAGAAACATTGTATTCCTAACCCCATAGAATACTCTGATGTCCCAAAGCTCAATATCCCCTGGTCCACCACTTCCCAGCTTTCCACAAGGCTCAATCTCTCTTAGTTCACCCAGCAGTCTGCGGCCTTGATTTATAGCCATAGGCTTCTTAACCTCCACGACCTTACTCTAAGTTTTTATTCACCTAGTTATACCACGAGTCGCAGCCTCCTCTCCTACCCAATTCTAGGATGAGCGATCTACAATCTGCTGTTAACTCCACAACCTTGGTCGAGCTCTACCAAGGTGCAAGTTCCATAACTAGTCTAGGCTCAATCTCTCTAGGACTAGTCATTTTGATCTCAATCACAAAGAAGTAGGCCATCTCCAGACATGATGCCTCAGTTTGGCGAAACAATGTCACGGCCTCAATACTAGAATCCAACAAAAGCACAGTCAAGATAGGCACAATATTATACTGCCTATGTTTGTGACCTCAATGAAGGAGTTAGAACTCTTGATCTCAAACAGCAAGGGTAATTTAGTAAAATAAAGGTTTTAAACCCAAAATAACTCATTCCCTAGATATCCAAAGATTGAAGTAGAAAACCTTAATAAAACCCATAAGAACAATATGAATTTCCTCAAAAGGTCATTATACCTCAAGGCGCCTGATCCCAACACCAATCCACGTAAGAAACCCTAATAATTGAGATATGGGATGAATAGTGAAAGCCCATGTCCATCAAGCCCAGAAAACTCAGAAATCACGATAAACTAAAAAAGTCCATAATTTTTAAATCTCGAAAACCCATAATGAACAGTAAAACCACATGGCCTTTAAACTCAAAAAATACAAGGGCTTATCATATTCAATGAAAATAAGAAAAATTGGGTTTACACAAGGAAAAAGAGGAAGAGGGTGGATCCCTTACCTAAAGGACCTAGTCCGATGAACAGTAGAAGTCTGACGCCTTCAAACCGCCTCTTTCCCGTCGATGAACAGTACGCATCATCAGCATTTTTCCTACAGCACTTCCTTCTCTTCTCAAAATCTCACTTTCTCTCTCTAAAGTACGAATTAGGGTTTCTAGCAGCTTAGGGAAGTAAGTCAAGGATTGTTATATCCTCACTTTTACACAAATACCCCTTCAAAAAGGCTTCTAAAATCTTTAAAACTTGACTTGCAAGATATAACCTAGTTGGACCACGTCATTAACCCACGGATGGGCCCTTGCCAAGTCTCCGAGGTGTAAACTCCACGGCCATCATTCACACATCATCTCAGTTATAACACTAGCTTCCGCAGACAAGGGACTAAGGTCGTGGCCTCTACTCTGGCCCCGGCCTTCTATGATTTTAGGGTCGTTACAGTAAAAGTCTACTAAATGAATAAAAGATGCTATTTGTATATAGGAAAGAGAAATGTCAACAACAATGAGTGTGAACATGATAAATGGAGTTCATTCCCATGATGATATGACTATAGTTTCATCGTCCTTTTCATATGGAATTTTTCTAATTAACCGAAATAAAACTGTAAAACATAATCATTATATATACATACGGGGTGTATTAAAAGAATGTGAATCGAAAATGTGAGTTCCTTGAAAAATGGGGTGGGTTGAAATAAAAACTCCCTTTAAAAGTGACCACTTGAGTTCGGAGTAAGGTCCCGTTTGGATTGGATTGGTTTGGAGGAAATGCTTTTTGTTTGTTAATGAGAAAAAGAAAAAAGAGAAAAAGTTCAATTGGGAAATTGAAAATTATTTCACCCGGAACCAAATGGGGTTAAATGCAGCAAGGATTTCAATGGTGGACCACCCTAACTGAGTTATCCCAATGAACCATCTGCTTGAAACAAATTGGGGCTGTACCCTGGATAATCCAACTGCTTGTTCATAATCTCC
Source organism: Sambucus nigra (assembly GCA_949130495.1). NCBI lineage: Eukaryota > Viridiplantae > Streptophyta > Magnoliopsida > Dipsacales > Adoxaceae > Sambucus > Sambucus nigra. The sequence goes on from OX422209.1 coordinate 209,605,181, forward strand.
AAGACTGTATGTATATATTCCATTTGAGGATGAGTTTTCTCCCCAGCAATGAACTCATGAACAACACCATTAATCTCAACTGAGCTGCAACCTGGTGTTTTATTTATCCCTTGGCTTTTCATCATCTTCCTAATACTTCTCGCGCTATCATGTTTACCTGTGGCAGAATATAAATTTGACAGCAGAACATATGCTCCGCTGTGGCGTTCTAACTGCACAAGTTTCTCTGCTGCAGCCTCAGCCAGTTTGATCTGTGCATGACCATGGCAAGCACTTAGTAATGCTCTCCAAGCTACTGCTTCTTCTGAGAGGCAGCTATAATTGCTCATTCTCATAATGATATTCCTTGCGTCTTCAAAAAGACCAGCTCTGCTGAGAAAGTCAATTATACAACCATAATGTTCACTCTTGGGGATAATGTTGTAAACATTACACATACTATTCAACACCCTTAGACCTTCATATGCCATACCAGAATAGCTACAAGCAGTGAATATGGCAATGAAAGTAATGTCATCAGGCAGAACCCCACCCAATTCCATTTCCGAAAACAACCTGAGAGCACGTTCTCCCTCTCCATGCATTGCCAGTCCCGAAATCATAGCATTCCAACAAATAGTATCTCTCTCAGGCATCTCATAGAATACATTCTCGGCCAGATCGAGTTTCCCACATTTAGCATACATGTCTATCAACGCTGTGCCTAATCGCGCACTCAACCCCAATTTGATTCGTTCCGAATATCTATGAATCCATATCCCAATATTAAGAGCACCCAAATTAGCACAAGCACAAAGTATGCTGACAAATACAGCCTCATCAGGGACAATTCCCCTCAACTGCATTAACCTAAACATTAGTAATCCCTCCTTAAAACAATTATTTTGCACATACCCAGATATCATAGAACCCCATATTCCTCTATCCTTCACTGGTGCTTCATCAAACAGCAATCTTGCAGTGTGAACATCCCCTTTTTTGGCATACCCAGAAATCAAAACTGTCCATGACACAACATCTTGGCTAGGAATTTCATCAAACACATACCTTGCAGCTTCCATATTATCAAACTTAGAATACATGGCAATCAAAGTATTACCCACAAAAGAATCACACAAGAACCCCAGTTTCAAACTATGCCCGTGGACCAACTCTCCAAGACAACAACTTTTCATGTTTGCACAGGCTTTTAACACATAAGGAAGTGTATAGTTATCAGGTTTCATTCCAATTGCCAACATGTGTGTGTATATTTGCATGGTTTTGGTGAGTTCACCTCTGAGCAAGCAAGCTTTAATCAATGTGTTGCAAATGCAATTTGTGGGTTGTTTAATTTGGTGAAAAATGTGCCATCCGTAAGATAGGCTACCATGGAATGGGTGTGAGCACAAGGCTAATAGCCTGCTGAGTGCATAGTTATTATCTCCAAGCCCACATGTGATTGAGTGGGCATGAGCTTGCTTTAATTGCTTCAAATTCTTACATTTCTCCAGCAGTGAGAGACATCTGCTAGTCACCTTTGACATGTGAGGTTTGCCTGTGCACCCAAGTGGGATTTTGAACCTAAACGCCAGTTAGTTGAAAAGTTGATCCCTCTCAACATGGATGCTCATGAAAGGTAGTTTACAAGACTAATAAAGTTAAGATACCATTCGTTTGGACTTAAGGTTTATAGTGGAGGATAGCCTTGAATTTGTTAACTCAGTTCCTACGAAGTAATGTAGTTCTTAGGAAATATAAATCATATTTGCTACGAACAACACAAGTTCGTAGGAATTCTTTCGAACAAATGAAGTTCGTAGGAACCCTTGTAAATTTTGTATCCAGTTTGTATTTTTACAGAACCACTATAAATCTACGAAGAGAATTTATTGAGTTACACCCACCAGTGTAGGCGTCCCCTTTTGTAAATTTACAAATTCTCTTGTTGTTTAGTCCCACCATTATACATGCTCTAATCAACGGTTTAACATTCAAGTAAGGGGTTATGATGACTAGACTGGTGTCAGCAATGTTTTAAAAAAAGTTGATAAGAGTTCAACCACAAATTTTGTAAATACATCATCTTATTAATTCATAAAAATAGGACATAAATTTATAAGCATTCACTTGGGTCCCTATTATTGTCATGTTTTGTCATGACAAATGTTTAAAAGTTGATAAATATAAAAATTTGTCAATTTTTTGACTGTTGGATAGCACAATTTATCATGATATTGTTTACCATTGTACAACTTTCCTTACCTATTTGTAGATAAGGGATTGACAACTTTCCTTACCTAATTGAGTGAGTAATATTTATCAACAAATTTGTCAACTTCTTAAACGGTTTTAACGTTTAAAAAATAACTTTAAAACTGTTATAAATAATTAAAAAAAATTGTTATGAATTTTTAAAAATTATTTTGTAATGTTTTAAAAACTGCTTTTAATATTATAAAAATTATTAAGAAATGTCTACTAATATTTTTAAAAACCTTATTATAAAAATATTGTAAAAAATGCTTTTAACATTTTTAAAAATTATTCCTAATATATTATAAAAATTGCTAATAGGTTTAAAAAAAATTAAAAACTGTTATGAATAATTAAAAAATATTTTATAATGTTTTAAAAACTGTTTTTAATATTATAAAAAAATTACAAATTTATTTTAAAACCTTATTACAAAAATATTGTAAAATCTGTTTTTAAAATTTTTAAAAATTGTTTTGAATATATTATATAAACTGTTTTAAAACACTATTTTAAAAACTGTTTTAAATAATTAAAAAAACTGTTTTGAATATTTAAAAACGTTTTGCAATGTTTTAAAAATGGTTTTTAATATTATAAAAATTGTTGAGAAAATATTTTACAAATTTTTTTTTAAAAACATATTATAAAAAAATAGTAAAAATGTTTTTTAATATTTTTAAAAACTGTTTTGAATATATTATAAAAACTGTTTTAAACTTTTTAAATACCGTTTTAAATATTTTAAAAAACTGTGTTCAATATTTAGAAAACTATTTTGTAATGTTTTAAAAACTGTTTTTAATATTATAAAAAGTTGTTAAGAAAATGTTTTACAAATTTTTTTTAAAAACTTTATTATAAAAATATTGTAAAAACTATTTTGAATATATTATAAAAATTGTTTTAAACTGTTTTAAAAATAATTTAAAGAAAATGCTATAAAAAATTGTTTTTAAAATGTGTTATTAAAAAGTTTTGTTTAAAAAACTTGATTTGCCTGATTTGGTTGCTTGATAACCTAGTATGAGAAAAACAATAATTGTCTTAGGAAAGTTTGTCATGGCAAATATTACCATGACAAAGTTTGCCATGGCAATATTTGTCATCACATATACCAAACGAACCCTTAATGAATATCTCATTTTAGTAAGTTAACTTATTAATTATTTTTGAGTGAATGTATTTACAAAATAGTTCAATGGGTTCAAGATTATCCAAAAAAATGAGGGTTATAAATTAAAAAGTTGGGTTTATATCAAAACAACCAAAATGAAAGGATCATTTTGAAAAAGTTGTAGGTTGATAATATGATATTTGACTTAACACCAGTTTTGAAAATAATGAGATATCACACCATTTTTTACATGGTTTGTTATAGTCGGAGTTTATCTTCACTATAGTAGTTGAGTTAGTGTATGACTCTGTCGTGTCACGATTTTTCTAAAGGGATTGGAAGTTATCCTCTTTTAGTCAGTCATCCTTGGATCAGCTTTCAGTTAGTCATCCTTCTTTGTCACCATAAGTTTCATTTTGGAGAAATATGTCGTATCTGGACGTTGTCAAAAGGCACAATCTTTCCCTGGACAACTTCCAACCTAGTCAACATGGTAAAGTTTGGAGGGGTGAACCATAGCTTCTCGTACGTGAACTGGAACGAGTGGATCGTGTTGCTCGTCTAATGACTTGATCAGTCAGCGCCCTAGTAATGTTGTTCCAAAAAATAATGCCCTCAATCTACTCAATGATCCTAAAACACTCAACCCCTCCATTATTTGTGGAAAAATCTCAATCGCACACCAAATTTGACATTCGCAATTTCCCATTGGAGGAGGATGTAATTGACATGGACCACACAAACAAGACACATGGCCGATCAACTTTAGGGGTAGTTTAAAAAGTTTGTCCACTACCACAAATAATGGAAGGATATTCTCGTGCAGGGGTTGGCTGTGTTTGAATCGTTGAGTAGATTAAGGGAATTATTTTGTGGGACCACTACATCCTCATCCTCATCCTCAACTGCAGGTTGCAGGTTTTATAGAGTTAATCCGACTAGAGGAACGCCCAAGATCGCTGATACGTCATCGAGGGTGATAGTCATCTCCCCGAATGGCATATGGAATGTGTTGGTGTATGGATTCCACCTCTCGACAAACGCAGATAAAAGGGCGTAGTCTATATAACGGTAGTTAAATGCTATAAGCCTTCCCAACTTAGCCCTTTGGACCCTCTTTTGTGCACTTGGAGTGATATCACTGAATTCCCACTTCATGATCTTCGTCCAATGATTGATGCACAATAAAGGCACCCGCTCCACCTACAATATAAGCAAAATATTTATCAAGATTTATCAAAGTAATGAATTATATAAAACACTAATGATTTAACTTTGTAGGGAAACGTAATTACCACTGAACCAGTCCCAATACCGTAGGCCACGTGATGCTTGAAATGTTTTAATAGGCTGAGATCGTCGAGGCCCCCGTAAGCCGCGGTAAAGGTGCCTTCTTCAGACACTTTTTTCTTCTTGGTGTACGCTGTCGCGATCTTGTGCAAAACGTTAAACTGTGGTATCAGGCCGACGGAGTAATACACCCCATGGAGCAACATCCTCCTGGTCGGCATCACCCTCCACAGCCTCATGACCCTCCTCAACCGCATCATGTCCCTCCTCCTCAACCTCAACCTCCTCATCATGAACCACTACCTCCTCGTCATGAACCGCAACCTCCTCAGGCATCTCCACCACTGGGGCATCCACCTCCATCACATCCGAGATAGTGCCCTCTAAGGGAGTAGCAGTCGCAATAGACAAAGCATGGATCTCTTCTCGACGCTTCCTCTATGATGTAGTCAATGGCTTCCAGTTCTTACGAGAGTAGGATAGTAGGTTATCCATGATAGGCCTGCATTAAAATAATTAACACACTGATGAGTACAATGAAATATAGTATTTTACATAGAATTTATAAACATAAGTCATGTATTGTTTACAACTTTAGTCATAAACATAACTAATGTATTGTAGTAAACATAAGTCATAAACATGGAGTGAGTGATTTACACATTTAAATGTAATATTGGTCAAAAACTATGGATCACACACACAATGGGATTTATGACTCATTTACATTCAGGTCGGCATAAATATGCCGATATTTAATAGTTCATTCGGTATGTTCCCAACGATTTTTTAGTGAGGATTCGGTATATATATTACAAAATAATTGAATACATTCGGCATATACATAGCGAATCAAATATGATACTCCGGTATAAACATGATGAATCAAACTCTAGTTCAGTTTGCCCTTAATTCGTGTTAATCATACCGAATGAAACCCTAGTTCAAACAAATCGTTCATTTCGATAATCCAATAGTTCAAGATTCATTCGTTTTAGTTTTTAAAAAAATTAGAAGAATGTATATGCCAACAATTTAATGTTTATTGTTTCAATCATACAAATGGATATGCCAAATGGATAACCTTGTGATGTTGCTTGAAAATTTTCGATCCAACAGGTTAATTGAATGCTGTAATAATAACGTTCGATCCAACAACTTGATTGGTTTTAGAGCATTAACCTTGGGTGTTAAATAAATCGTAAGGCAGTTATAACATAATTAGTGTAAGGTAATTAAAAAGGTTAAACTCATTAAATTATTTTGATGAAAGGTTTTTTTGTTCAATGTACCAACCTTATTAGTTTAATCTTTACTTGAAGATGAAAAGTTTGAAAGTTGAAGATGAAAGGTTTGAATGTGTAAAAAGATGGAGGGAAATGGTGTAAATGAATTTTAACACTTTAAATATGTGATGACCCTTTTGTGGTATTTAGAAGTGTCTATTAAAATTAAGTGGTATTTTGTAGTAAAAAAAAGAGTTGTGGTATTTTGGAATATTATTTGGGGTGCCCTTAAAAATACCCTTTATTTAGATATAAACAAATAAATAAAATAACATAAAAAAATCTAAAAGTAACAATAATCTACTAGCTAACCAAATATAGATTTTTTACAACATTTTTTTTTTGGATTATCTCGTTCTTAATCGTTATAAGATATCATCGTAAATTCAACTTCTAAACTAAAAAGGTGTAGGTTTTTCACGAGTCATATAAGTTAAATTCCTTAAACCAACTATATAAGACCATCTTCGACACAACATCTCAAATTTGTTTTTAATACAAATTTTGTATGATATTTTTGGAAAACTAAAACTATCCAACTGTAACAGGCAAAATGCTTTTAAAAATTGTCGATTACCGAATAGTCCCCAACATAAATACATATTTTATAAAAATAACATTTATTTTTAATTTAACTCATTTAGTCCCTCGAACACCGATTTGCCCAATATTCTCTTATTTTTAAGGGATAATTCAAGGCTTTTCTTATTTATTGGGTCAAAGATGCATCAAATCCCATTGACTTTTTTTTAATACACCAAGTTCTTTTTCATTATAGAGTACGTATATTTAGGCAAATGTATCCTCATATATACCCACTTTAAACCAATTTACTCTCTCTAAAAATAAGCATATTTTCTCATACTCTCTCTCTCTCTAGCACTCCCACCTCCACCCCCACCCCACTGGAGACTCATCAGAAACAGGCCGCCAGAAAATCTCATCGGAGGCCGACGAAATTCTTGTCAGTCTCTCTCTCTCTTCGTCTGTTTCTTTGTTTTTTCTGATCCGCGCCAACAACACCATTGCTCGGGTTGGAGAATAAGAGTTTTCACCGAAAAAAAATAAAATTTTCGCCGAACAATATGAATATTTTACAAAAATAGTAAGCGCCTGTTTGGTTTGCAACTATAATTCTGTTTTCTGTGTTTAAATACAATTCTGATAAAAATCTGCGTTTGGCAACCTATTTTTAGACACTGAATTATAATATTTCTGTGTTATAATCAATTTTTTCAGAAAACAGGTTTAGGGTGTTTTATAACTTCTGTTTTTTATTTTTCAACTCAGAATTATTCATTCTTATTAATTTAATGCATTTATACCTTAATATATAATATACATACATAATACATTAATATGTGTGTAATTCTAATAAATAAAAATATATATGTACATATACACTAAATTACGTATGGTAATATAAAGTTAAATAATATTATTAACAGATACATGATACTTATATATAGTTTTATATATGTATTATTAATGTATGAAATAATATAAAATATACATATAATATAATATATATGTATTAAAATATATTATCAATTAATGTATGTATATAATTTTCTAGTGAATTATACATAAAATATCATTATATAGACATATATAGCTAAACTCTCCAACATACCTCATTAAATATACAAAAAAATACATGATATTAAATGTACATGTATATAATTTATGATGTATATATGCATGCATGTATGTATGTATATACGCATTCATTCATGTATCATATATGTATGAAAGTTATATATATATATATATATATACATGCTTGTCAAATTTTAAAAAAACTGTATTTAAACACAAGTTTACCAAACGCACACCAATAATTATAAACACAAAAAAACTGAATTTTAAAACTATATTTAAAAATAGCGTTTAAATCGAATTTTCTAAAAACAGAACCAAACGGGCCCTAAATTTATCTGTTTTGATTTTTTTGTCAAAAAAATATCGAAAATGAATTTTGTTTGATAGATCTTGACGAATAAATTCCAAATATATAAATTTTGTGAATTTGTAAATTTGAAGTTATGAACTTTTAAAGATTTGATGAATTTTTTTGTAAAAAACGAGGTAATAGCTGTCAAAAATATATAAGTACCATATTGATCATTTTAATATGCTGAGTTGACAAAATAAGACATTTGACATCATTGACTTAGTCAAAGGATCTCTTACCTCATTGACTAAGTGAATGGAACTTGCGACTATTACCCCTATTTTTAAAAGTCCGAGCTAACGGTACCCACTCACTACCTCCCCCTCTTTGGAGCTCCGGCGACCCTCACCTAAGCTACGACAGTAGGAGTGGGGTGGGGGATTTGTGTGCGTCCATATTTTGAGTGCTTTTTATGGTAAGTGATTTTTTGAAACAAAATAAAAAAAACTTGGAATAAACGTGTCCTAGATTGTTCGGTATATGCCCCTTTCAAAAATTCTTTTTTACACAACTTCAAATATTTTCACTAAATTTTTCCCTTTCACCAAATTGACAAAATAAAATAAAAATAAATAAAGCACTTAAACAAGGCGTGAACAAATACTACACTTACTGCAGAACATCCACTGAAGTTCTGCCTGCAAGTTTTTCTTTTTCCTTCCTTTTTTTTCCTTTCTTTCACATACTATATACCCTTATCTGTTGGAGTGGAACTCAAGCAACACTTCCAAGTGTCACGGGGGATTTTATTTGGAACAATCTTCCCATTCATTTGGGTATCATTTTATAATTAACTCCTTCGGAGCCTAAGAACTAAGCACTCATTTGGCAAGCTATTACGTACTACAAGAAGAAAAACTTGAATTTTCCCATCATCCAAAAATATGGGAGTCGGACAATAATTAATAAAGTAGCAAATTAGAAGAGGTTGATATATTGACTAGAACAGGAAGTCCGTGTCAGAAACTTCAAGGACTTGGTGAACACCAATGGGCTTTACACCTGGTCGAAAGGCATTCCCTTCAACGTACCTGCAACAAAACTTGATCAGAGACAAATTCTTGGGAATCGAGGTGACTGGAAGCAAATGAAATTCTCGTTTGATTAAAATATGAGGAATTAAATTTGAGATCCGGGTGGAATCTTTCGAGTTTACTCAAATCATAAAAATTAGAAATTTTGAATTCTAGGAAAGCCCTAATATTCGAACTAAACGAGCCTAATAAGAGAAACTCACATTTCTTTCAAGAAAGGATGCTTGTAAAAGCCATCAGGAATCCTCCCACTAAATTGATTGTGATCCAGGAACCTGAAATTCAGTTGAAGTATATACTGAACAACTGTCTCCACTTGAAAGAGTACTATTTTAATATTCAGTCATGATAGACAACTTCCAAACAACGGTGCAGTCATGAACAAAAGCCCATATGGGTTAGTATAAATAAAAACACACACATAAACAAAACAGAGAAGAAAAAAAAAAGGAAGGGGCGTGGGGGGGGTAGTAGGTATCCCTCGAGAGTCAATTGGTGATACTTTTATAGTAAATGTTGAGGGGAAATGTAGTAAAATATATTAGCCCCAAAGCTGATGGGAGGCTCTTGTTTTGATGATCATATTTGTAGTTTGATTTCAAATCAGTATTTAACCATTTTTCTTACCTGGTTGTCCAATAGTGTACGTTCCATGACTACATTCATCATTCAATTACGTCCCAAATCCCAAATAGAAGATTACAACTCTAAAAAGAAAGGTTTCACCTTCACTCCAGAGACAAGAAAAAAGCATCCCATATCAACTACGTCACAAATGAACAAGTTTAAAAAAACACTTACAAGTAAGTCAGTCTAGGAATATGAGCAAGTCCAGGTGGTACTGTTCCAGACATTTTGTTGTAGGATAGATATCTGGTAACCAACACAGTAATCAACTTAAGATAGCAACAACCAACACAAATCCCGCAAGAAAATAATACCCAAAAATTAAAACTACACATCGAATACTTACAAAATTTCCAAATTTGTCAAGTTTGCAAGCTGCGCTGGAATCCCCCCCGTAAGATAGTTATTATTGAGATAGCTGCATTTTCGAGATAGAAGGGGAAAGAAGACTTCCATTTAGCATTCGTCTATACTTCGAGTGGCAAAGTTCATTCATAGTGTTTTGTAACCCAACTTCATGCTTTAGAATTAAGTCAAATATTTTCAGTTCAAATTTTGAACAAAAAATTGTCCAATGCATTGAATTAGGGTTCCCAAACACACTGAATGTAATTCAGGATTTCAGCAGTTAAAATTGACTTACAGGTTGCGCAGAACTGGAAAACATCCCTCAATACGTATGAGTTCTCTTATAGTTCCAACCAAATGATTATTACCAACATCCCTAAAAGACAGGGTCAAAATAAGATCATATGTAGTAAGATACAAGTACATGCTCCACAATTAATGCTGTAAAGAGGGCACAGGATGTTATACAAGTGCCGAAGGTTTTGTAGAGTGCCCAATTCTGGTGGAATTCTCCCAATGAAACGATTTTCATGTAGATGAAGATAGCGCAGCTCAGGAAGACTGGCAAGCTCCTTGGGGATTTCCCCTTTGAAATTGTTGAAACTTAGGTAGCTGCAGAAGTTTCAGCATTAACTCCATGTCATGGATAAATATGAAAAAAATTCCCAACAGAATTACATATCAACTGTGTTGAGATTACTCACAGATGCGTTAATCTCTTTAGTTCACCTATTTCAGGGGGAATGACATCTTGCATCTTGTTCCACCTCAAGTTACTGAGAAGGAGCAATAAATAAGCAAACAGGACAAAATTTTGAAGAAACTGAGCTAAATATTTCAAATTGACGTGTATAGAGAAATGAAGAAACAAAATTTTCTCCACGAATAAGCATGCAGCACTAACCTAAGATAAATGCCAAAATTTCATAAGATGCATCTTCTTTAATGGAGCAGATACGTGGGATTGACAAACGCACTACTGTTTTGACCTTAAAAGGACTATACTATTCTGGTTGAAAGAAAGATCTAAGCATGACAATGCAGTTTAATATAATTCTAAAAACATTAATACAAAAGGCAGAAACAAAAACATTGATACAAAAAGCAGAAACAAAAACATTGATATGCATGGATCAAATATATTCAGATGAAATACCGTGTTTCTTTGACAACAAATTCATCTATATAGTGAAAAAAACAATGAACAAAAGTCAATGATAAATGACATATGATAAATGGCGGATGATGTCCTTGTCACGTGAACTATAAAGTTTTGTATGAACTTTGGAGCAATTAATGAAGCTAGGGTTTGATAATACCCAAAAAATGTAGCAATATCAGAGCTGGGGACAAACTTAAACAGCATTTTGTAAATTATAACAACTTTTTTTTACTCGGGAGCTAGTAAAGTGAGTATGCTGCACGAAGTGTAGCAAATAAGAAGTACGAAACATCTGAGATCTGGAATGCATTTCTATAACTTAACAAGATGGATAGTTAACATTTAAAAATTAAAGTAGCTATCAGTGTTAGTTCATCTTACTCTGTTCGATGGTTAAGCTTGAATAGTCCATCTTAGAGATGCAGGTTCAAGGTAAATAAATACATTCGTCAGGTATGTCACTAATTCATAACGCCTGACACTAATTCATAACGCCTGACACTTCACATTGGACTAACCAACAATTGTAATGGCTTTTTCTGTTACTCGATGAATTCTTGGTTATTTTTACTCTCATCAGTGATTACATTTAACTAATCTTTAACAACTTATTAGAATCTAACTAAAGAGCAAGTTTCCTGGGTAAATCTATAGTGAATTTTAAAAAGCACTGTTTACAGACTTATCATGGGTGTTGTAGACACCCCATTCCATATCATTTCTGCACTTATCAAACTTCATCTTAATCTTCTTGAAACCCACCGGGATCACACCCAGGATCCCCGGGATCCAACTAACATCACAATTAGGCTTTCCAACATCCCATTTCAATCTGGCTCCAGCAGAATTCAGCAACTTACCACCTTTGTCCAAACCCTGCCCAAACTTACGTGAGAAATTCTATGACCCCCGGAGCCTGTAAACATCACATTTGCAGTTGGACTTTGACCAGAATTCACTGCTTTGTTACCGGGAAGTATCATGCACTCCATCCGAAGTAAAAAAAAGGGGACTTTTTCTCAATGTTTTTATATAAATAAGGAGGCCATACCTCCATTCTCACAATCCTGAAATAAATTCTTTATCCCTTTTATAGCATTCTTTTAAACAATTTCTCGTACGAAACTGTGAATTTAAAAATTATTTATTTAACTATTTTTGATAATGACAAACAATATGTTAATTACAAAAATATATTAATCCCACGCATTAAGTATGTCACACTTAAAAATAATAGTGTTACACTAATATTCTTTATTGGAACATTTATGGGTTTTTTACCCATAAGTCCCGTTTACGAAGTGTGTAGTCAAATAGGTCCAGTGGGGATTTTTTGTTCCAAAAGGTCCCATAGAAAAATATTTTTGCCCCAATAGGTTCGATTATAATCTATGAAGCACGGACACATAATACGTGTTTCAACACGCGATACGCGACACATGATTGGTCCAAAAACTAGGATACGACACGCTATGATACGTAATATATAATATATATTTAAATATATATATTAATGAAATAAAACAGATTTATTCCATAAAATATATTATTAGAGCATTCTTAACATGAAATTAAGAAAATGGACCATACAAAACAAAATTTAAACACATTTTGACATTAAGAATCATAAATAAAGCAGAATCACCATCACATGTCGGTGCGTGTCGCATGTCCGACTTGAGTCAAAGTTGACTCGTGGCTTCCGGGAGAGTGTCCGTGTTTCATAGTGTCCGACACGACACGTTGCCTTCTGAGAAGTATCCGTGCTTCCTAGATTATAATACATGTGGTGAATATTTACTACATGTATAAATAGGACTTAGAGAAAATTTTGTTTTAATAGGAATAAGGAAATATGTATGTAAACAGGACTTATTTGTCAAGCTCCTTGTAGAGGGGCCTTGAAGATAATCTCTGAATTAGACATAAGCCTCCCCAGCTAATAGATGAGACTTAAGGGAAGGAAGGATGCAGCATGAAGACATCAAGACAGCACAGCGTGCCAATCGGGCACTCCATTCGTTATTTTCCTAGCTTCTTTTTCCTTTTTTATGCTGTCTTGTGCGTGAAGAAATGTGAACAAAAATTCCAAATATTTATGTCTTCTTTCATGAAATTTTACAACTCTTTTTGCAAAAATTTCAAAAAACAGTCGATCACAAGGACAAAATAACACCATATTTCTTTATCAAAATTTAATGTACATGATTGGTTTTTACACTAATGGGTTGGTGATGATTTTTTAGTTTGTTTTCAAATTCATACTTCTTGGCGATGGTTGAGTTTTTATATACTTTAAGACTTCCACTTGTTGGATATTCTATAGTTTATTTTTATGTTAATATATTTGTTAAATTTTGAATCTACATTTTTTTTATAATTTATTCTGATTAAAAATTATGTTAATATGTTTTATATTTAAATACACGAGCGATTAACCCTTGGCTCCTCTGCGTGCCATATTCTCGATAGATTACAAAGTTATTTTTGCATCTTGGATAATGCATTAAATCAAATATGTATATCTACGGTAAATTGTTATTATGATATAATAATATTATTCTTATTATTACATATATATATATATATATATATAACAAGTTTTTTATAACAATGCACCTTGCGTCGATCAGGCACGCGCCTCGCCTTGCGCCTAGGCTCCAGAGACACCTTGGTGTCTCGCCTTGCACCTTGGTGCGGCTTGTGCCATACACAACTATGGGTGGTGCAGCGCTTGAGATCTGTGACGGTTTCTTTGGATTCATTGTAGGGATGAAGAATTTAGGGTTTACACTGAAACAATTTTACCTCGCTCTAAATACCAATTGACATTCATGTTACATGCCAATGGCACCAAATATAACAACTCGGCACAAACTCACTATTGTATTGAATATTCCCTAAAGGTGCTATAGCTCTAAAAGGTTTTAGCATTAGTAAGGTCATGAGTGATGTCCCATGAGTAGTGTCCCTCATAATAGCACTAACGGTACATTCTAAACTCCTCAATACTAACTAAAATATTTAACCACTAAAAAGAAAATAAAGAGAATACAAATAACAAATATTCCAATTCGGCCCTTGTATTCTCGATTCATATTAAAAAAATGTATTTATGACATTTTGGATCCCAAACTCATAATATGAAAAACTTTGGCCTCTTAACATCATAATGCGCACAACAAATGGATCCCAATGTACGAACTCTAAGACACCTTTCGGACGCACCTAGGGTGTCTAATATTTTTTACGTGCTTAAGAACATTTGGGACATGTTCAAACAAATTTTGGGGACTAAAATATTACTACCTAAACAAAAAATAACCTCAAAGTGTAATTTTGTTGGTTAAAATGTTTGGTTTTTGTTTTAAGGAATCAAAGTATAATATCTTAAAACAATTGGAACAGTCTTAATTTTTAATTTTTAGAATATATATAAAAATATGCATTTTTTTAAAATGTGTTGCCGTGTCTAGTCACGCGTCAATGTTACTGCTTCATAGTCTATATCCACTGGCACTTCACCATGAAAGAAAAGAAGATACAAACAGCAGGAAAAAAAATGTTTGGGAAGGGTTTGATAACTAAACAACTTCATATTTTATTCAATATAATGTAGGGTGCAGTGGTGGTAGAATACACATTTGCACATTACTATATATATAATACAGAACTTCACATAAATATGTAATCGGCTAATAGTTTCATATAATATGCTAACCACCGTAAAGGAATAGTATACATGTACTCGAGAACTCTTCGCAAATTGTTTTTTTTTCTAATGAGTTTTCAAGAAATTGTATCAAATGGGCCTAAGGGGGTGGAAACCGTCCTGTATTCACAACAAAGAAAGAAAACAATAAAGGATGCAAGCCCAAAAAAAAAACTCCCTAGAGATGTACGGAGCAAGGGGAAATCATGATTAGAAGTTTTCTCAATAAACATTAAAAACAGCATACACAACATGGCCAAAACCAATTCGACTGCATCAAAACATCTCATGTTCCTCTCTCTCCACACCGTCCACGTGAGACAAAGTGGGACTGTCTCCCAATATTTGCGCACTCACTTCTCTATCAAACATCTCTTCCACAATGCCAACATTGCTGCAACAGAACAGGGCATAACCCAGTTCACACTAAACAATGCAAGCATAACCACCACAAACCTTCAGAGTCGGTGTTCGGAAAATCCTCTCCTAGGCAGGATTTTATAGAGAACCAATGTTGGCCTATGCCACTCCAGCACAACATATCTTGCCCTCTCGGAAGGAAGCCAACCTCCCCCAATAACTCGACGTTATGCATCGACCTCGTCCACTTGCAATCTCGGAACAACCTCCTATTTAGGGGACTCCACACCTCTCTACCCCCACTACCCATGGAACATTCTTTACAAAATCTAATATGCTAATGCTTGCATGCCCTTCTCCTGGTTTTTATTGTGGATCCCAAATTATAAGGTTACGATGCCCTAACCGGCACCCAATACTTAAAGCAAGAAGTTTGATAGAATAACATCCACTAAAAACAAGACGAACAGAGGAAGCATGAATGATGCTGTTTTAAAAATATGCTTTTATTCGGATTTAAGCATATTGCTTTCCAGCAAACCCAACACATTCATAAATAAGCTAGCTTCCAGTCCGTAAGAGATTTAACAATGTTAATAAATTCAACTTTTCAATTTACACCTCAATAATTAAAGCGAGTTGAGCACCTTGATCCCAGCCCCTTACTTCTTTGAAATCAATATTTTTTTAATATAATATTTTATGGAAAAGTAGTACTTTGTCCCATTTCCTAGTTTTTCGTTGCCTCGGATCCCATGTTATTTCACCTTAGCAAAAGCCCTAGTGTCCACACTTATCTTGTCTCGAATCCTTTAACTACCCGAAATGATTGTCTTATTTCTTTAGTGTATAATTAACGTATTTTCTACTTCACAAAACTGCCTCATGGTTTAATGACTGTGATAATGGGCATTAAGATATTACAATTAGTTTTTGATTGAATGAACTTGATTTTCGGTGACCAATTGGCAGTTACACAACATAACATTTCAAAGATATCTTTTTCAGCCCTTGGAGGGTTGCACAGTTTATTAATGGAAAGTATTTTGATCACTTATCCATGGCGAAGGGTTGCAAAGTATTAATGGCTGCAAGGATTCTTCCCTGCCCTTCTTGACTGCTGGTACAACTGTTCTAGACTGTGTTATTTTTCTCCACTTTGCGAGCATTCTTGGCTCCGCCATGTCTACCATGGGTCCATGTCACAGTTACAAGCAGTTTTACCCGCTCTTCGGATCGGACTTCAAAGTAAAAGTATTGGCATGCTCTCCTAAAACATGTCCTCGTACAGTGACCAACTGTCTCAAAGATGTTTCAAGCATCCAATATTTTTTCAGTCACGTATATCCTTAAATAAAATATCGCTATTGTATTAAGTCAGGGCTAGTGAAGCCCCATCATATTCTAAATAACTATCATAGGACCGTTAGGATAAAACTCTCTCATCAATAGATATCATTGAAAAGTTAACAAGTTAGTTTATCACCAACATATCTTGTGGAATATGCTTCTGCCCTCAATCCGCAATATGATACCTGACTTCTGCATTTCAGATATGAAACTAACAACAGAAGTAGCCGGTAGTAATTATCTCTTAATCCATCTATCCTAGCCTAACTGGCTTGAACCGATGTTACTAGGTTTGTGATTCGCATTGGTACGTGGTATGGGTATCGGTACGGGTACGTGGTACACTACCCTGACCGATACGTGGTACGGTGGGGGTATATTTAGCTGGGATGCTATTCCTGGTCGTAATTCGTTTGAATTTTATATTCGGTTCGTTGTTTGTACTTTATGTATAATTTGAACTTTAAAGTTCAGTAGTGTGATACAAGAATAATAAACATTGTGAAATAAATTATCCAATAAATAAATTTCATGTAATAGCACATGTACTAGTACCCCATGGGAGCAGCATCTCCCTATATGGGGGTAAGGCCAGCCGACATCCGCCTCTCCCAGACCCTACAGTTAAGCGGGAGCCTTGTGCACGGGGTACGACCTTTTTTTTAGCACATGTACTAGTACCCAACATGACTTGTAAATTAAAAGTTTATGCTAGTTGAAAAATAAAGTACTAATATAAATACTCATTTATTTTAATAAATATTTTTTGTGATACACAGTGCATAATCTTTTTATACATTCTGTACTCTTTTTTTATACATTGTACACCGAAAGACACCATATTCACTTTATTTACTATTTTTTAGTAACTTGTACATTGAAAAATCATCACGCTAAACCCCAAGACAAACCACCAAGAACTTTTTTATTGAAAGAAATAAATAGATGTCATCTATATTAAGAATTCCCATTCATTGTAGTTACTACATTTTTTTAAACATTATTTTTGTACATTGTACAGTCTAAACAGTGTTCTAAAAGGCGCACTTAGGCTCCGCCTAGGCTTGAGGCTTGGGCGAAACGCCCCGCTTTAAGCCTTTTACGCCTTATTCTTGGTAAAAAGCTTAAGGCCATAGTTGTCAAAATCGTACGATTCGCGATTCGAATCGTACGATTCGATTCGATTCACACATAAAACGATTCGAATCGAGTTGAGAATCACAATTGTCTAAATAATCGGATCAAATCGGCGATTCACGATTCGAATCTTCCGATTCGGGTCTAATTCAGGGCCGATTCAATTTTTTTTTTTTTTTGCGATTTTTTTTTATCTTATAACCATACGTGTATCTTAATAAAACAAATAAAAAAAAGAAGCAAACAACAAAGGATACAGTTAAGATATTGAGTTTTAGAGAAAAACATGTTCTCTTGGCTCGGTTATTATCAGCTGACTTTTCTTGTCTATTCTCTTCGTTGAGTGTCTTCTATCTTTTGCTTTTTTTTTTGTTATAAAACTTTTGTATTTGTTATAAAATCTTTGAAGGTATATTTTTTTGTTGCTTTAAATTAATATGAAGACTATTTTAAATTAATATTGTTTTATAGTTAATCTTAGTATTTGTTTTATTGTTTTAAATTAATATGGTTTACTGTTTTAAATTAATTTTGTTGTAATTTTGTAGGTTGTTTTAAATTAATATTGTTAATCTTAGTAAGTAGGCTGTTTAAAAATTTTGGAAGTATTTGTTTGACAGTTTTACTGTCTTAAATTAACCTTAGTATTTATTTTATTGTTTTAAATTAATATGTAGGATGTTTTAAATTAATATGTAGGCTGTTTTATGATATATTTTTGTTTTTTACATTTTTAAGCTTAAAATGAATGAGAACATGTGCTACGGTTAATTTTTGTGATATTTTTTGATATATTATAATGTGCTACGATTAGTTTTTTGTCATATTACGCTTAATTATCAATTCTATAGTGTTAAATCCCATTTACGTATGTTTTACTACGTTTTTATCATTTGGTTCCGATTCGACTGATTCGATTCACGATTCGCGATTCGGGGGGTAAACGATTCACGATACGATTCGCGATTTCACAACTATGCTTAAGGCGCATATTTTTTTAAAACATAAACGCTTTAGTGAACGACATCGCTTTTTAAATACCTTTTTTAAAAGACCGGACCGATATCTCATTCAAAACAATCAAAAGACAAATGGCATCCCAAACCTCTCTGCCTCTCGTCGAAAAGAAATGCGCATTTTTTCTTTTCTTTTTTGTTTTTTTCTTAGTATTAAAAAAAAAATATTACTTTAGATTGAATATATTCAGACATATTTTAAGGTATGTACCATTTTAGTATTTTTAATAGCATTGGTATAGTTAAAAATATTAAAATATATTAAAAAAGGCCTAAACGCCTTTTTACTCCTAAGGCCCGCCTAGACTTCTAAGGCTTAAGGGTTGGCCTCCACGCCTCGATCACGCCCCGCGTTTTTTAGAACCTTAGACAGCACGTTAACCATCAGTCTTCTTTTTGTACATTGAACTATAAGCACATTTCATTTTATTTACGGTTTTTATGTTTTATACATGCTACTATGTAAAACCATCCCGTCGCGTGTATCTAAAATACCCATTTAACTTTCACACCCACTAGTTTGTTCACTTCCCATGACAACATTAACCATTAGTTTTTCCACTTCCCAAAGCAACCTTTAATCAAAGCAGCAGTCTCGTCATTCAACTTTTCACTCATTATTTTTACAACTCAACATTCAACTTTACCTTCAAACTTTTCTCTCATCATCTCTTCAAACTTACCAGCGACAACCTACAAACCATCGACGACCGGTGACGGCCAAGTGCACAAAAAGAGTCGGTGACGACAAAATCAGCACTTGAGGTGACGAACTAAGGAAATGAGTGTTGGTGGTAACCAAACTGACAAAACAGTGTTGGCTGCGACAAAACAAGGAAGAGAGAAACATAAGATTCTTTTTTTCTTCTGTTCTTTACACATCTGTCTCTCCAATGATTTTATAAATCGATTTCTTTCTTTCAACCAAAGCTGAGCGGGTCGCTTAATTTATTGTTTTGGCCCGCGAACGCATCCCATTGGGAGTCGAGCATTCCGTTTCACGGGACGGCAGCGGAGGCAGGGAATTAGGTAACTCTGGCAGAACTACACCCTCCTAGTTTTCTTTACCCAAATACTGATATATGATTTCGTTTTTTTGGAAAACAAACAATGCATGTTAATAATATCAAAACTAGGGTGTAAACGGATATTCGAAAATTCGAATCCGTTCGATATCCGAGTCCGAATTTTGCGGATATTTATCCGAAAAAATGGATATGGATACGAATATGGATAGTGTGTTAAAATATCCGAGAAAATGGATACGGATACGGATAGTATGTGTATTCGACACGGATAATCCGTATCCGAAGCGAAGTATCCATATTTGCGGATATCCGACATGAATATCCGTATCCGTATTATATTAAATAATAATTTATTATTAATATTAATTATATACAAATTATAAATATAACTATGTAATAATATAATATAAAAGTTTTTTTATTTAGCAAATAGCGAAACTAGTAGCAGCTCTCGTCCGATATCCTAGTCTAGGGTTCCTTTTTTTCATTTCCAGCCGTCGACTTCTCTCTCTCACCTTAGTAGTAGCTCTCATCTTCTCTCTCTCGTGTAGGTGGTGTCGCAGCTCTCAGCTCTCGTCTTCTCCGTCTTAACTTAGCGACGGTATGAAATCGACCCATATCTGCTCTTGTCTTCTCTCTTTCTCTACTCGGGTTGGTATGAAATCCGTAGGTATGTGTAAACACAAACCCATTATCTGCTATATACTTACGGATTTACACAAGCATACCTACAGATTTTTGTTCTCTCTTTCTCTGCTCTCTCTCACCTTACGGATTTACATACAGATATACTGTTTACACCAGAACTTTTGTAGAGAGAGTTGTACAGCTTCTGTATAAAATTATTGTTGTATGAAATTATATTGTTGTATGAAATTATTGTTGTATGAAATTATACCTACAGATTTTTATATTTTACAGAGCATACATACCTATAGATTTTGATATTGTTGTATGAAATTATTATTTCTGTGTTGGTAATTTTTTGTTATGTTGTATGAAATTATTGATTCTTTCTGATTTTGGTGTTTCTGTGTTGTTTGGAGATCTAAATGTAATTCTTTTGTTATGTTGTATGAAATTATTGTGAGTTTGCTATTTTTTTTTATTCAGGGCTATTTTTTTATCTCAATACAGTTTTATTTGTTGTTGTCCTACTTATATATTGGTGAAGTTGTATTTGGGTGAATTAGTATGTTCAAACAATTAATGTCTTAATTTATCTTTATGCATTACTACTAACTTGCGAGTTGTGATTATCTTAATGCTTAATTCGACAAGGATACAAAGGAAAGGAGATGAGAATGACACACTTCAAGAATTTAAGGGGTAAAAAAAACATCCCTTCTTTATTATAATATATTATTTGTTTTTTCCGTTAATATTTTAATTGAGTTATATTTTTCACGTAAGATGATGCTTCACTTTCATTTTTGTTCAAACATTAGAGAAACTGAAGAGGATACAAATTTCAATGGCTCACAATTGAATAAGAAAATGCACATTAAAGGTTAGTACTTTTGCTCGAACCTTCTTTTATAATTTAATATAATGCTTTACACATTCTCTATATCTTACATGGAATGAAAAATTATAAATTTAATTCATTGATTAAATTAGTGTTTAATAAGCTATGTGTATCTTAATGTATGGTAAACAATAAAAACGGATAAGGATATTATCCGAATCCGATAAATCCGGGAGGATACGGATAAGGATAGTTGAAATTATTATCCGGGCGGATACGGATACGGATAGTGTGGAGACATGACGGATACGGATGTGGATACTATGGTATCCGCTCCGTATCCGTCCGTTTTACACCCCTAATCAAAACCAAAGGGTTCTAAAGTACATTGTGTCATATTCGTGACTTCATCACTGCAATTTATCCTTTCCCTATTCACAGTTGGTTGTAAAATGCTAACTCATGAAACAAAGAATATTTGTAAAGTAACAGGAATCAACATGAACAAGGTATATACATGAGCAACAGATAAGATCAATAAAAATCTATAAGAAGCAAAGGATCATACAGTATTTTAAGACGCCTCAAACGCCCAATTTGAGGTGGGATTGGTCCAGTCAACTTGTTGTTATGGAGATCCCTGAAAAAAAGAACATAATAAGATGGAATACAGAGAAATTCTGATGTGGAAAAAACACTTAGCAGAAAATAATAAACACTTATTATTTTACACTGTGGCTTTGCAATTCCATATATGCCCATGTGGAGTCAAGATCTTACCAATGCCAACTAAATATTTTCATGATTGACACTACTAAGGAAGAAAATATTAGATGTGAGTCAATTTTACTATCATGTGTGAAGTAACTTTGTTTATGTAAGATATGTGACTAGATAAATAGCCCTCAAGAATAGGGCAGTGAGTCTTACAGTCTAGTAAGATCCAAGAGATTGGTTACAGCAGTAGGAAAAGGGCCGACGATTGAGACTGCATAAACTTCCCTGCAATTAAAAAAGGGATTGTCAGATTAATTCAACTGATTCATCACAATTGAGGGAACACACTTACAGTTCAGTGACTACTCTATAATCACCCTGAGTGGAGCAAGTCACACCCGACCACGGTGGTAAATCACCATCTCCACAAGGATCGTCTCCAACCCATGCATACACCACTCTCCATCCAAGAGACGCCTTTATCTCATTCAAAGCTTTCACTGCAATCAAAAATAACGAAAATTGTGATCATCCAAAACTGTCTGTTATTTTGTTGAGTTTCATCAGATCTTTAAAATGTTGAGTTTCATCGGTTAAATAGGAATATTGGAAGAATTGAATTGAATGGAAGGGAGTAAGAATAGTTACCGTCTCTTTTGAGGGTTTTGCAGTGAACGAGGGCAATGAGAAGCAAGGGTATTAATAGAATCAGCGAAGATGGACGAAGATGCGCCATTTCGTAACACTGATACAATCTTGGTACTATGTTTGTTTAAAATGAAGATGTGACTTGAAGATTCATTTCTCCATACGAAATTATAGAGAGAGATCCGAATAGTGTGTGACAGAGAGAGATCTCAGTTTGAGAGAGAGATTCCAGCACTAGAAGACGCGGAAGCCGGAAGATAACCTGCTCTCGTCGGTGAGACAAAATAAAAATTCATTTGGACTTTTAGTCCTTAGTGTTTGTCCAATTTAACTAATGGAATCCTTTACCATTAATAATGTTTTACCCAAAAAAATCTAGGTTATGTGCTAGGTTCTAAATATTTATTAAAAATGTTTTTTTAATACGACTAAATGGACCAAACAAAAATTTATAGGACCTATTTAACTATGAATTTAGTAAACTTGATATATTGGTAAAAATATCAAAAATTTGTGACATAACTTTTTTAAATACTTTCACTATGTTAAATAATTTTAAGTCATTGTTATTATATGTAGTAATATATTAGTGTACAAAATATAAAGATTTCATAAACTACGGTTGGCAAGTGCTCAAACTACGATTGGTATCGGGTTCAAGACATGGGAGAAGCGTCTCCATATATAAAGCATATGGGAGTAAGACTAGTCGACATCCACCTCTCTCAGACCCTGCAGTTAAGAGGGAGTCTTGTGCACTGGGTACGACTTTTTTTTTAAACTAAATAACAAGCACAAGGATGATAAAAATATATTAAACGCATAATATGAACATCATAATGTGTCTACATTTATGAGGGATGTGTTGGGGTTTTATTCTTAAGACCATGTTTCATGTTTATTTATTAATAAAGGTGTGCAACGTTCATTTTTGAAGTGATAATTATGTTTGTGAGAACACATTGTATTATTTTTAAATATATTGTATTAATGTAGATCAATTGAACTTAGTAGAAAATCTGGTGAGTTAGGTTCGACCTTAGCGGGTGTTAAAATCGTTTAAGACCTCAGGTCCAACAAGTGCTCTCCACGGGACGTCAGACAAGTTGGTGGTGGGGACAAATGTCAAGTGAAAGACAAGGATATAGAGTGGTTCAGGCATCGACTGAGGATCCTACATCCACTATGAAAGGTGTTGCTCTGTATGTTAGATTTTAAATAGGAATATTACAATCTTGGGACCTCTTGGGCTTTGGTCAATAGGGTCAGAGGTGTTTGTTGTCTTTGTCACAGATCAAAAGGCCATTGGGAAGTAACTTATAGACTTTTATAGGGAAACCTATCTTAGTTTAGGACCCAAGAGATAATACAATGTGTATGAGAGGTTGGAAGTGGTCCAAGCCTTCTCCTATATACCGATAATAATGGGTTAGCAGAAGTTACAATGACGAACACTTAAGAGTTTAAACTCCTTAATTTCTTTGGTATTGGCTGGGTGATTTCTCACTATATCAATTCAATAATCTTTGTTTTAGATATATTTGATGCCTTTTAATCATTCACAAGCCTTCCATATATATGCGTTCTCGTAGAGAGAGAATGAATGGACTGAAATAACATGGCAATGGTTGCCCCGGGGTCTGATGGCTATAGTAACATGGTGGAGTGTTGGTGAAAGTCTTCCAAGTGGTATAAAGTAGTAGATGGGAGCATTTGTGGATGGGAGACTTCAATGACAGTGGGAATGAGTTGTGGTTGTAGGTAAAACAATTTATGTACCTTATACCTACCCATTAGAGAAGCAACAAAAGCACTGTCAGACGTTTGAGGGATACTCAAATGGCTGAGGCTATCTTAAAATAGTTTTATGATGTACCATAAGGGTTACATTATGGAAGAAGGACTACGGGCCTATCAAAGGTCAGTTCTTAGTATGGAAAGGGTCGTTGAATTGATCTAAGACTTAAAGCCATTTGTCCAGAGGTCTCTGAGTTAGGCCTTTGAGTATTTTGTAAATGTGGGGATGCTGCTAAGATCTTTGATCATGTTGTGGGCCCTTATTCAAGGTAACCATGGTCTTTGAGGGCCAGCTATGATCTAGTAGAGGTCTTTCGTAGACCTTGGGACATCTTCCCTTATACAGGGGAGGATAAGAGGTTGTGAACTCTTAGAATTCATGAGTAATTAATTGTGTATCATTCGTAGTCCTTTATTTCTCCTTGCATGAATTACAAGGGGAAATACTTATCCATTTAAATTAATAAGGATAATAATGTAACTAACTAGTGGGATTTCCATCATTATGAGATTGCATAGGGAAGGAGCTTACACTGAGTGTTGGAGGCGGAGAACAGTGGTGTGTTAGGACTTAGATGGCTATAAATGAGCCTCTTGGGCTATTTTGATACCTTCACAATTCTATTCGATAATTTATCTCTTTCTAACTTGTGTTTTCTCTTTGCAATCAGTTATTTACTTTCTCTTTTCTACCAAAATGTCTTCTGGAAATATCTCCCCTTTAAGATGTTAAATCACACTCCCAATTATACAGTGGATTCACATATTTCTTTATCTTACATAACTGTACAAGGAGAAGGAACTTCAGCCCAGCCCCCTTCGCGGGGAATTCTTGTTCGTGCCCAAGTTAACAAGTAACTTCTAAAGTGGCGCTTGGGTGGACTCAAAAATCACAGAGAATGACTTAGAGGGCATCCGTAAAAAATACCAAATTGCGGGTAGCATGTCTGGAGGGTAGCCAAACCTCGAGAGAGAGCTTATTCCTTAGTATTACAATTTGCGTGGTTCAATTAGTGCTTCCTATTTATGGGACCAGGTGTGACACCCCGCTTAATTAAATACTGGGCGATCAGTTCTTTATTAAATTTTAATCATAATATCTAGTTGGAATCAGTCTTAGCATCACTAGCGAAAACTTTTATTAATTACTAACCACCTAGTATTTAAAAACAAATGCCAAATTTTATTTATTTTATTAAGACAAGTAAGCAATTAAAAGATTGACTAAACATTCACCATCCAATAACAACTCATAGGAATTAAAACGAAATAATGAAATAAGTTGAGTTTGGAGTAAACACTTCCAGTAAAAAAATCCCAAATACAATAATCTGAATGAAGTAAATCCAACAACTGAAAAGTAAATGATTGTCTGTAACTACTATTTGTAAACAAGAATGGGTAACATGCCCTGACTATAATGAATGTCACTGAATGAGTCAAGGATAAATGTGTAGGCATCTAATACAGAGATCATGTAACTTCCACAGCAGCTACAGCACATCAATTGAATGGAACTCCTACGCTTGGCATCCCTGTGGCTAGGCACCTAAAAGGTTTTTACAAAAATAAAATAGATATGACAGAAAACAGGTCAGAGCCCGAGTTGAAAATATTTTTAAAACAACAAGTATTTAAATTGCATAAATACAAGATATTGTATGCATGTTAGTCACGTGCTCTCACTTAAAATCCTCACCTCTCAACTATTGTGCACGCCTAACGTATACTCCTAGCCCATCCTAGTTATACTGTCCCACCTAACTAGTTTGATTTAAGTCTTTCACTATGATGACTAAGTTATTCCGTGCACTCGTATTATCCGAATAATACATTATTGCATTTCCAATAATTATTAATCGATTCCAGTATTTCTTTACTCATATAAGTTCCCACAATTCTAATATATTTTATATATTATCCCCTTCTCTTCTACTAGGCAACATGGTAGAATAATAACAGTACGTACATAATTTGCACTATCATAGTACATATAAACTTACAAAGCATCCCGAGACTTAACTATGGTGCCTGCATACTCTGCTATCAAGTCCCAATATATCACATACCCACTCACCCTTACGACCGTCTGTACTATCACTCACAGATAGGAGTAACAACCATCTTAATTAAATACCAGGTGATCATTCTTATACCCAATTAAAACAGATTATATAGTTGGTTCATTCTTAGCATCACTGTCGAAAAATATTTTTTTTTTGCCTTAATATTTAATCACCTAATATCCAAGTAAGCATATTGTTAAAACTTTTCCAATTTAATTTCATACAAATTCCATTTTAAATAATATAAAACATTTAATACAAACCATTCACACAAAGAATAATAACTGAATAGACATCACAATGGAATTTAAATGCAACTGGAATAAACTTTTCAGTAAAATATCTTAATACAATAATCCCAACAATACCAAATATACCAAACTGGCATAAGAATATAATCCGACTCGGATAGAAAGGAAATAACTAGAATCCTCTTGGGAGGCATTCCCTAAATGAAATATCAACTACTACAGAGTATGAATAAAAAATATGAAAGCGTCTAAATAAGGTCCACAACTCCATAGCATCCACAGCATCGTCAATAGACCCAATCCTCTATGACCGGCATCTCTGTGACTGGACACCTGATATATATATATATATATATATATATATATATATATATATATATATATATATATATATATATATAGAGAGAGAGAGAGAGAGAGAGAGAGGATAGAAGACAGGGAGGAGAATGCGCAAGTAAACGAGTCAGAGCCCGAAGTGAAAATAATTTTAATATCAGCAAGTGAATAAATGCTAGATTCAACAGTTATTATATACATATTAGCTAATCGGACTCTCTCTTGAAACTCTCACCTCTCATCTAGAGTGCACGCCTATCGTACCTCTAAACCATACTAGTTACAGTCTCATGCTAACTAGTTCATACCAGTGTATCCACTAACCATATCCCAATTTGTTCCCACATATTACTCTCGCAATACATGTAATAATATCATATGTATTCATTTGGATTTAACATGGATAATCCCCTTATTAGTTTAATTCAATTAAGTGTTCTCATACTTAATTAATTCCAGATATCATTATCTTTCAATTCTACTTTAGTTACACAGTAGATATCATCATATGTATATATATACATTCACTCTATTATATATATACAATACTGCACCCCGAGACACAACTGCGGTATTGCATTACTCTGTTATCATGTCCCAATACATCCCGTCATTGTATAGGGGACTATAGGTTCGATAAATATCCCTCGAACCACAAATATTAAATCACAAATAATGGAGGCGAACATAGTCCTAAGCCTTTGGCCTACGCACATACTTACGCACCCAAATGACCGTTCTATAACATTATTCTCACTAATCCTAATCGACATAAGTCATATATTCTCGAGCGACAACTCAAAGATCCCCCCATATAGGCTCATCACGATGTGACAGCCCTCAAACGCGGACCTCCCCCGATAACAAGTAAGCTAGGTATGTCATACACATAATCATCAATCAATCAAATAGGCATTATCATTTACCTATTTAGTGTTAGGTACTCACACGACCTATATCGTATTAGGAATTCATTATATCCCAAGTACCGGTCGTATTTCTCGAATACCACCCGTACTTATTAATCACGATTATCATCGTATATTTTATTATGTAGTTATCACTCATATAATATTTTATCTGACTCAAGTACCCGTAGATATATCATAAATATTACCCGTACTTGATATAACGATTATTCTCCACTAAAACGTAATATAATTATGTAGATATCTCTCATAAAATGTAATCCTCAAATCCAAATAATTTTCCAACATTAACCCAAGTCCCTCACTCTTTGTTAATGTACTAAAATTAATAAAATCTCACCATGGGCCAAATTACCATTTTCCAAACCTTTTTCCGATAAATGTACATTCTGCCTAGAAATATAAAATTACAATTTGAGTCTGATTTTGAAAAAAACTTAAAATTAGAAAGTTGTGCAGAACGTGATTTCATAGAAAAACACGCTAGCACACTGCCAATTTCCTCTTAAAACAATCCTAAAATTATCATATAATGTTGGTCATTTTTCAACAATTTTTCATGCATTTTATCCATTTTCTTTCGCCTAAACTCACATAAAATATATTCTAACGAATCCCAAATATCTCGACATCATTTCTACATGATTATGGGTAATTATAATACAAGGAAAAATATTTAAATCACCAAGTTTATATGAGAATTAACATCAAACCTAATTAACCCTCAAAATTTCATTAATCTAAATTCTTCATTTTTATACACCTTAAAGACCCAGAATTTAGAATTATGATTCCTTCTCTAAATCATCAAATTTCACATTCAATCATGAGTAAGATTCATCTACATGCAATACCTATCATTATTTTCCATTTTCTCCATAAACATATTTTTTTCTACTTGTTCATCCTAACAAGTTCATCATGTTCATAACCTCAATAGGTGAATAATCAGCTACATGAATTTGCATATCTATTAAACAAGATTTATTAATCATTTTAATCCCAAATTCATAAGTTCATAATCCCAAAGAAAATCATATTATAACATGGATATTATAAACACTTAAATAAAGCAAGAATCACTTGTCTCTTAGTGTAGGCCTGAACCTTTAGAGAAGATAATGTTAGAACCTCCTCTTTCCTTTTTTCGGTAACTTTCTGGCGATGGTGCAAGGTGTAGAGATGGTGGATGTCCCCTTGGGTTGCCCAAAATGACGCTTCTTCTTCTTCTTCTTCTTCTTCTTCTTCTTCTTCTTCTTCTTCTTCTTCTTCTTCTTCTTCTTCAAGGTAACTCTTCCTCTCCATAAGGTGACTTTTCTTTTATCTCAAAGTCTCTTCACTCTCTCTTAAAGAACTCACAAATGAAAATAGATGAAATGAACCTTACGTAGAGTGTAAACCCACTTATATAACAAGTCTCCAAGGCTAGCTAAAAGACAAAAAATGTGGATACTATTCATCTCCAAAGCCAAATGACTAAAATGCTCATTCGTGGTGTCCTTTCATCTTCCAATTGACCCGAGACCCAAATCAAACACCCGAGTATAATTTTCTTCCATTTTCGACCCTTCCGGACTCAACGGCGCACTCGAAACGATCATCCGAATTATATTGAATTAATTTATATTTTATTACCCAACTTTAGTTCCGACACGACTCATAAGCGCGTCTCGACTTATGTTCTATAATTATCGTATTTGTATCTCATGACAATATTCATAATTATCATATTCACATATTACTTATATATCACTAAGTAATATTCAATAATATATTACTCTTATGAGCAGTTATATTCAATCTGGATGAATTCCAATTAATTTATTAATTGATTAATTCCAATTAATCCATAATAATTTGGCCCATTAACTTTTAATTATTCTCAATTTAAAAGTCGTAAAATTTTGGGGTATTACAATAGGCTGTACCAAGGTTCTATGGTTCTAAGGTACAAGTTTGTATTCCCCCGATGGGCTCATCAGAATAAGATTATCCTAGTGTGGAAACCTCTATGATAGCAAGTAGCGCGGTAATCACACAACCTAAGTATATATACAAAATCTATGTAGGTATAAGCATGTCCTATTTTACATGTCTCATTCATTTTATATTTATATCTCGAATATCCTATGCAATATTTTATTTAACGCGGTAATTTACGTCACATAACTATAAGTACCTTATGCTAAACAGGTTATTAAGTTTCCTTCTCTTCCTTGGATTATTTCCGCCACTAAAATATACCCCCACTACTCGTATTAACCTTAAATTATCGTTTATCCAATTTAAACCCAAATTTACATAATATCTAATCGTAACTCATTCGATTAACACTCGTAATTTTCCCATTCATTCCCATGCATAAATAATATTTTTCGGGTCTTAAATATATCCTACTACCCTTTTCAAATCTCATTATGATTAATTAATCCAAGCCAAAGGTTTTTAAAAGTTGGGATTCAATCAAATATTAAAAAGGAAACAAGACACATTTCCCAGGGGAGTGGATCGATCGATGAAATGGGTCACTCGATCGATCAGTCGATTGATCGACATTCTTGAGTCGATCGGTCAATCGAACAGTTATTTGCTCAGATTTTCTTTAACAGCTACGGGTTTCAAGATTTTTAATCACCAAATTCGTCTTTACACTTCTCCAAATTGATATACATGAAATCCAGAACCTATACTAACATGTATTAACCATTCCTAACGTACCCAAATCATTTAAACGACATCAACATGCATAAATTCACCTAATTTCGATCTTTATTCTGAAGAACCCTAGTTTTGAATTCATCTACAATTCAACATGAAATTTCCATATTTTTTCAATCAATTTGATTTTAATAATGTGGGTTTTATTCTACATGCATAAATGATCCTATTCCATTTAAATATTCACCCAAGAATTTTGATTTACACTATCTAAATTCCTCCAAAACATGAGATTTTCATAAAAGGTTATCCTAATCTAACATGGATCGTATATCTACCGTAAATTTACGCAAGATAATACTTGCCTTATGTAGCTGGTGTGGTACGTTGATGATGAAAGGTATGGGGGTTATCCTCTCTCTCCGATCTATACGTTGGCGGCTATGGTGGTGCAAACGATGCTCTAATGGTGGTTCAAGCCTTAGAAAACTCTTCACTCTCCTGCTCCTATGGTTTCCCAAGTTTTTGTGTTTGATATCTCTACAAAGTCTAACCCTAGCAGCTGATATAGACTTAGAAATTTCGTGGGTTTAATTACCCCCAAAAATAAAAAGGATTAAAATACCCTCCCAAGGTGCCGATTTGGCATAAATATGCCCCGGGACCCAAACTGAACTCCTAGGTAGGCTTTTCTGACTATCTTGACCCTTTCAGATACTTTGGCGTAATCAAAATGACAGTATAGTTGACTTATAAATGAATTACTTTTTATTCCATTAATTTAGTCCCGACACGACTGATACGCGCGTCCAACTCAATTTCCATAGTTGTCGTATTTTTCACTCACGACTACTTTAATATTTTCATAATTATATATTACTTTAATCTCTAAGTAATATTCATCATAATTATCACCAATAAATACTAACTTTCCTCACGCTAGTAATTATTTAATTAATTCCGAATTGATTATAAATAAATTCCCCATTTAGGTTAATTAATCCCACAATTAAAAATCATTAAAATCTTGGGCGAGGTATCCTGAATCACCTATGGCCCAAGTATTTTTTTGTCTCCCACCTGTAGCTAGTATGCTGGAGAATGATAAGGTCTACCATATAACGCCTCGAATGGAGCCATGCCAATAGTAAACTGGTAGGAGTTATTATAAGCAAACTCCACCAGTAGAAGATATTGCTCCCAGCTCTCGCCAAAATCAAGGATGCACATTCGCAACATATCCTCTAACATCTGATTTGTTCCCTTAGTCTGCCCATCAGTCTGTGGGTGATAGGCCGAACTCAAATGTAACTCCGTACCCATGGCCTCCTGAAAGTTCTCCCAAAATTTGGACACAAAAATCTTGTCCCGGTCGAACATAATATCAAGGGGCACCCCGTGGAGTCTCACTACCTCCGTAATGAAGATCCGAGTGTTTTGCCCCGTTGTATAATTGGTCCGAACAGGTATAAATGATCTCCTTTGGTCAACCAATCCACAATCACCCATATGGAGTCGTGACCCCCCTGCGATGTAGGCAACCCTGTGATGAAATCTATGGAAATGCTCTCCCATTTCCACATAGGGATCTCTAATGGATGTAGGAGCACTGACAGTCTCTGGTGGTCCAATTTTATCAGCTGGCATGTGGCACATTTTGAAACAAATTCGGTGATGTCCTTGTTTATTCCACTCCACCAGTACTGTCGCTTAATATCTTGGTACATCTTATCCCCTCCGGGATGTACCGCAAATCGTGAACCATGCGATTCCATCATCACCACATGTAGTAAATCCTCCCCTTCTGGAACTACTAGTTTGTCATTGAAGCATAAGCCCCCATCTGAACTCACGAAATACGACTTTGCCCCCTCGGCTAGACGCTGTACAATCTGATCCTAACAGAATGAGTCTGCTGCCTGAGCTTGTATCACCCTAGTATTGATCTCGGGTGTAACCGTCATCACTAACATGAATGAGCAGGAAATCGCATCCTAATGTTCCAGCTCCTTCCATTTTAACTTCCACACTTCGACTACCTCACCTATTGGCCTACGGCTCAATGCCTCTACTACCACGTTTGCCTTCCCTGGGTGACAGTGGATATCAAACTGATAGTCCTTCACAAATTAAATCCACCTCCGCTGGCGCATATTCAACTTCCGTTGCGTGAACCAGTACTGCAGTGACTTGTGATCTGTGAATAGGCAAAATTTCTCCCCTAAGAGATAATATCTCCATATTCAAAGTGCAAACACGACTGTTGCTAACTCCAAGTTGTGGGTGGGGTAATTCCTCTCGTGAGGCCTAAGCTTTCGGTAAGCATAAGCTATAGCTTTGTCCTCCTGCTGAAGTACACCCCCAAGTCCTAGTAAGGACGCATCAGTATACACCAGGTATTCTACTCCCAACCTGGGAAGTACTAGAGCTAGTGCTAAAATTAGCTTGTCCTTCAGCTCATCAAAAGCCAACTGACAGGCATTATCCCAGATAAATATCACCCCTTTGGGAGTCAAATTTGTCAACGGACCCGCTATCTTTGAGAATTCCCGAATAAATTGCCTGTAGTATCCGACTAGCCCCAAGAATCTACGTATCTCTGTTGACGTCATGGGTTGCCCCCACTCCCTCAACGCTAATACCTTCCCCGTATCTACGGATATCTCGTCCTAAAAAACAATGTGCTCCAGCAACTGAACCTCTATCAGCCAGAACCCACACTTATCATATTTCGCATACAGCTCGTGCTCACGTAGTGTATGCAAAAGCTTCCTCAAATACTCGGCATGCTCCTCATCGATCTGAGAATAAATCAGTATGTCATCTATGAAGATAATGACAAACTTATCTAAGAACTCTCTGATCACCCTATTCATAAAGTCCATAAACACAATCGGCACGTTGGTTAGTCCAAATGGCATAACCCTGAACTCGTAGGATCCATATCGTGTCAAGAAGGCAGTCTTAGACGCGTCCTCCTCTGTGATACGTAACTGATGGTATCCCGATTGTAACACCCTGTATTTTTATGATATTAAATAATTATGAGATTAATTATTATTGTTGGTGAGATTAATTATTATTGTTGGATTAATTAAATTAAAAGGTGATTAATTAATTAATTCGAATTAAAATAAATATTAATTAGCATGTCAAGGGTTAATACTTATTGTTGAGAATTATGGTATATTGTTGTGTGAATACATAATATGGAATTTTGAATTTTTTTAAATTGTTAAAGGGTGAAATATGACAGTTTGGTATTTTAAGTCAGGACGCGCGTGTGAGTCGTGTCGGGACTAATTGAATGGAATAAAAAGATAAATTACTTTTGTATAACTCGTATAGTAATTTTGAGTGTTCCATTGAGTGCGAAAGGGTCGAGATAGTCAGAAAACTCTACTCGGGGGTATTATTTGAACTCTAGGATGTTTTTAGGCCTAACCGGCACCCCGGGGGTATTATCAGTTCTAAACCTACGAGAGAGAGAAAAGAGAGGCACAATGGCATTAATTAAAATCTGTAGATTAAAGTAAGATGAATCCCTCGTGTAGATAGTTTAGAAATCCCAAATTGATGATTATTGATGATGGATGAAATTGAGATTGATGTTCTTGTATGGAAATTTGATAAACTAGGGTTTTGAATTGATAAATTGGGGATTTTAGATTTTATAACTGATTTATGATGAATTAATGTTTCAAAGTTAAGGGAAATCATTTATATATGCTAGAACATTAATTATGATTACTGTTTTGGAGTTTGGGTTGAGAAATTTAGAGGTTTTGGGACTGAAATTTTGAATAAGACGAAGTATGAACAGTAAAACGTAACAGGTCTCGCCAAACCAGGGAAAAACCCCATCTCATTCGAATGAGATGGAGTCTCATTCGAAGAGAAGCAGAGTCATTCAAACGACCTGCTAAATCGTTCGAACGACGGGTCCCAGAAAAACCTAGAAATTCCTATTTTTTCCCAAATCATGTTACACAGTTAGTTGAGTGAGGAAAACTGTCATGTACTGATATTAGCTTAGTATAGAATTATTTGGGATGCATTCCTAGGATAATACCTTAAGGATTGAATAGGTGAATCAACCTTGAAAATTTCAAAACTTTAAATAATCGATTTAATTGCATAAGTAGTAAAGAGAAGTATACCACGTGTAGAAAGATAAATATGGGTTGGGTGAATACCTGAATTTTTATAAGGCTTAGGGAATGCCTATTATTTTATTATTATTCTAATTGTGTGTATAAGCATACCTACGCTGCTTGCTATCGGGAGGAGGTATCGCGCAGTGGACAGTCTTATCCCGGGTGACCCAATGGGGGGATATTTGACTTGTACCCAGAGCATATGAACTTGGATACGTGCTATCTGTTACGTATAATAGTTTTGATGGTTGAATGGGAGTGTAGGTATGTGCGTGACCCATTTAGTTGGTAAGTATGCTCACCTCCAATATTTGTGTTATGAGATTTATGGTTCGTGAGAGACGTCGAACCAGCCGTCCTTTATGCAGCGAGCGATGCACCGGGATGCGATAGTAGAGTATGCATTGTGCCAAGTGGTCCTAACCAAGGGGCGCATGATTTTTATATATATGTATATGGATGATGTGACTACATATATATATATATATATATATATATATATATATATACATATATATTTGTGCATAATTCTAATGTGTTAAATTAGCAAGTATGTAGATGTCGATAAATAAAGTAACTTAAGGCGATAATAGATTTGCTACCAGAACAGGGAACACAAAAATATGGTTAATTAGAGTAAAGTATTTAATAACGTATTGTATGGGCGATACATGTGTCTCCTACGAGATATAATTAGAAGTATATATATATGACCTAGTTGGGGTTATTATAGATGACTAGGTCAGGGTAGACGTACGCTAGGTGTGCACATTAGCGGATGGGTGAGGATCTCATGTGATTAGGGGTGGGCGCGGTCTGGTCTGGTCCGGGTTTTGGCCAATTTTAGGACCGGACCGAATTATTCGGTCCTATATATTGTTAGACCAAATTTGGACCGAATAATTAGTTTAACCTATTTTATCAGTCTAGGTTAATTTCGGTTCGGTTCGGTTAAAAAATCGGTCCAAATTTTATATATTAGATGATTTTTCTAAAAATAAAATTTCTTATACTGCTTATTGTAGGGTTGAAATCATTTTAAGGGTTGTTTACAACATCTCTAAGAGTGTTTGTTTGGAATAATAAAGTGTTGTTTTGAACTTTTAAATAATTTTTAAGTGTTGTTTTTAGGAACAAGCAAGCACTGTTTTTTGGACAATTTTTAAGTGCTTTTTTTTAAATATCATGTGCATTTTTAAGTGTTGTTTTTTTCAAACAAAAAGGGCAATTTTTAAGTGTTGTTTTTTTTCCGAACAAACAGGCCAGTTTTTTCTGAACAAATAGGGTTATTTTTCCGAGCAAACAAGGTTATTTTTTCAACTGTTGTTTTTTGAACAAACATGGCTGTTTTTCGGAACAAACAGTTAAGTGTCAACCAAGCGGGACTATTTTTTCCCGACCAAACAGGCCATAAAACATCCAAAAAACAACCCAAATTGTGCAATAATTAAAATATTACATGTCCACAAGCAAACATAAATTCAATATTATATACAAGTCCCATAGAAGTAAAATTAAAAAAATAGCAAAAAGTACTAAAAGAAAGTTGTATTCCTCGACTCCAAATGGTGCCTCAATCCACCACAATAGTTGAACTGGATGTCTTGAATTCTTCTCCCAAAATTTCTAGCAAAAACAATACAAAAATCAATTGGTCAATAATGGTAATGAAAAAAAGTAAGAAACATTTAAGTAATAAAAATGTAATAAATTAATAATTACCCGCATCAAGGTTTTCTAATTCTTGAATTTCATCCATGGCATCTCGAACATTGATGGGTTTATATGAAGACTTTGGCCAATTTTGTGAACAAACGAGTGCTTCCACTGTCTTAGGTGCCAATGAGCTACGAAAAGGATCAAGCAAGCGACCTCCCGTACTAAATGCACATTCTGAGGCAACGGTAGATACGAGAATAGCCAATACATCCCGTACTACAAGAGAAAGGACTTGGTACTTAGTTTGATTGTTTTTCCACCAACTAAGAACATCAAACTTGGTATTTTCCTCTCCACATGCTTCCAACAAATACTTCTCAACCTCCGATTTAGGCCCAAAATTATCTTTCGCCTCTAAATGCCTTTTAAATTGGGATGTTAAAAATGCACGACCATCCTCATCGTCATCAACCCCCACCCCATTTTTCGATTGATTAACATTGTTTGGAAACGGATGTGATGAATTATGACCATCGTTCCAATTAAATAAACTCAATTCCCATGACACTTCCATATAACTCACTAAAGAAAAACTCAACATACTTTAACTTGTATCGTGGATCAAGGACAATTGCAACAAATAACAAGAAGTTAATTTTCTCCACATTCCAATAATTTTCAAATTTTTCTTGCATATTCTCAGCCATTGACGATAGGAAGTAATCACCATGATTTTTCAAATGCGACAATTTGCTTTGTATAATGACGAGTTCGTGGAAAAAAGCATTGGAAGTAACATACAACGAACCCGAAAACTTCAATGTTGCATTATAAAACATTTTAAGAAATCTCATAAAAGTATTTGATTTCTCCCAATCCTCACTATTAGGAGGTCCCAACCTCTTTCCCCCTAATTCTCTCCCACCTCCATCAATGTCATCCTCTACACCAAAGTAAGGCAAGTAATCACCATCATCTCTATCCATTCGTTTGAATGCTTTATCAAATTTGTTTGCCGCCTCCAACATCATATATGTCGAGTTCCATCTCGTCGGAACATTAAGACATAACAAACTATTAGATTCTATCTTTTGATTATTTTTTTAATTTTACCAATCTAAATGGTGATGATTTCACATACTTCACGGCCCGGCACACTTTTGCAATTGATTCATCCGTCTCCTTTAAACCATCCCCAATAATGAGATTAAGAATATGTGCACAAAATCTCATGTGCAAATACTCATGATCCAAAATGGTACCATTCGAATCTTTTGTGCTTCTCCTCAAATAATTAATGGTGCCATTGTTGGAACTAGCATTATCTATGGTGAGGGTGAAAATGCTATGAATCCCCCATTCAATTGCCCGAGCACTTCACCCTTTGTGACTTTGGACTTGACAAAAGTTAAATTTTTTTTGTAGAGTTTACATTCCTTATCAACGTAGTGCGTTATGAAACACATATAATTCACATTTTGTATCGATGTCCATGCATCCGTGGTTAAGAAAATCTTTTGACCCTTCAATTATTTTTTTAACCTTTTCTTCATATCCACATATATGTTTAGGCAATCACGTGCAATCATTTTACGACTAGAGATTGTTAGCTTTGGTTGTGTGAGGGCCATAAACCTCCTAAAGCCCTCATTTTCAACTAACTTAAATGGTAGCTCATCAATTATTAGCATCTCAGCAAGTCCATGCCTACATGCATCCGCATTAAATGGTATAGGTACAAGGTTAGGAGTTGGATAGCTTCCATTCGTTTCTTTTTTTGGCACAAAAGCAAGTGTTTGTTGTCCCTTTTCATCTAACTTAGCCTTATTATAAGGATACTTATTACAAAAAGGGGTATGATTTTCCATATTCTTAGTGCCAGTTTTTTAGAATCGCACGCATACGAAATGCCACAATAGTTACAAATAGCCCTAGGTTTTTTAAGATCATTATTTTTGTGGAAATGATACCATACCGATGATGCATTTTTTTGTTTGTTCGGTGATGAAGGATTGGTAGGAGAAGGGGGCTTCCTCGGAGACCTAGCATGTATTGTAGCATTTGCTTGACCTCCACTTGTTCCATCAATCTAAGCAACACAACGACATTTAAAAAAAATCAGAAATAGGTAGTTAAATTGAAATTAGGAGTAGATTTTTTTTTTTGCTAAGATTAATTTTGAACAGAAAAAAAATTAGTCGAACAAAAAAAAATAGAAGTAACACACAAGCGGTTACTAACTTGCTAAGAAAATAGTTACTGACCTACATGATTTATACAAGTAGTTACTAACCTACATGATTTATACATAAAAAATAGAAGTAAGATACGAGCAGTTACTAACCTACATTATTTAAATAGAACTAACACATAAGCAGTTACTAACCTACATGATTTATACATAAAAAATTAGTCTAACAGTTGCTAAGACCGAATAGAAAAAAAAATAGAACGAACAAATTAGTAGAAGAAGTTAGTTCCTACATGATTTAAAAAAAATGAACAAATTAGCAGTTAGTTCCTGATTTATACCCAAGCAGTTGCTAAGACCGAATAAGGAACAAATAGAAAAAAATCAAATTGAAGAAGTAACACACAATTAGATGATGATTTCTACACACAAGCGTAG
The DNA here is from genome assembly GCA_949130495.1 of Sambucus nigra. NCBI lineage: Eukaryota > Viridiplantae > Streptophyta > Magnoliopsida > Dipsacales > Adoxaceae > Sambucus > Sambucus nigra. The sequence goes on from OX422209.1 coordinate 209,644,152, forward strand.
AACGAACATAACAAATTGGAAAAGTAACACATAATCAGATGATGGTTTCTACACACAAGCATAAAACGAACAAAACAAATAGGAAATTTAAAGAACGAATTGAGAACGAACAAAAAATCAAAGAACAAACCTGATTTGTCTCCGCCGGTAGTTGAGCATCGCGAGGTGGTTCCATGCGCCGCCGTTGAGAGCATCATTGACTGAGAGAGAGGAGAGGAGAGGAGAGCAATGTTCCCCCGTTAGAGAGAGAGAGTTGGGTGAAATGTTTTCTGAATAGGGTTATTTGTTTTGGAGACTAAAAAGTAAAATGGGTAGGCTTTTAGTAAATAAATGGGTCGGATCTCAAGTTCTAATATATATGTATATATATATATATATAAAATAAGTAGTATTGTAAATAAATGGGTCGGTCCGGTCCAGATCGAATTTAAAAATGCGTAGACCGAGACTGAACCGAAAAATCGTGTTAGTGTTTTTTTTGGACACGTTTAGGACCGAATTAAAAAGACCGAAAATATAGGGTCAGCCTGGTCCGGTTCAATCGGTCCAATCGATTCGGTCTATGTTTTGTGCACCCCTACATGTGATAATTCAGAACTAATATGCACATAATAATTGCATTTGTGCAGTTTTAAATACTTGCAAAAACAAATATTTTTACAAATCGGGCTTTGACCCGTTTCTTGCTATTTTTCTTCTCTTTTGCTATATATATAAATATATTATACCAGATGTCCAGCCACAGGGTCACCACCAGACTTAGACGCGTGGATCATTCGACGAGCTGCAGTTGTTGTGGAAGTTGTAGGTTATTGATATTAGACACTTCTATCTTTTCCTTCAGTTCCTAGTTCAGGCATTTCACTTAGGGCATGTGTCGCTTGTTTCCAGCTTAATTATTTCAGAGATTGTATTTTCTTAATAGCATTTCTTTTCCTGTTGGATTGAGTATTATGATTTTATTGGTTTTAGACTTTGAACTGAAATATTTTATCCAGTCTCATTTATTTCAGTGTTTGATTCATGTTCACTATTTATTTTATTCTGGTGGAATGCAAATAGCTTTGTTTTAAAAATGAAAATTTATTAACGGTTTAAATTGAGTATAATTAACCGAACAAAATGTTTTGACACTTAGCTTAATTATTTTAAGGTGTTTAAAATAAAGAAAATTATTTTTTGACAGTGATGCTAAGAATGAACCAACTGGACACTTTGATTTAATTTAATAAAGGACTGATCACCCTGTATTTAATTAGGCGGGGTGCCACAAGTGGTATCAGAGCATCAGGTTCTAGTGTCCTTAGGATCTGTATGGCTTATTATGCTTTCTGCTTAACTTCCTTTGATTTAGAGTCCTAATATTAGGAATGTTGTATTCATCCTTACGTGTTGGAAATTCGTACTTCTGCGATTTAATTGTATGAATGTTAAACTCATACGGTCCATTCTAATTTTCAGATGGCACGACAAGAAGAATAAGCTAACACTGTTGGGGGAGTCAATGAACAAGGTCAGCTGATACATCAGGTACCCCCGAAGATATTATCAATCGCCAAAATAGCAGGTATTGTGGCACAGGCAATTACCACTACAGTCTTACAGTACCAAGATCACAGTATGCAACTTATAGGAGGCAAAAGAATAAGAGAAGATAGTCAATATGGCATGACTAAGGTTAGAAATTTTGGGAAGGCCCCAATACCACAGCAAAAAGTTCCTCAGGGTCGTAAAGACCATAAAGGTAATAGAAATACCATGAAGAGCCAAAAGCGTCAGGGCCAACATAGCCAGGAACATAATGTTGTCATAAGAAGGTGTTTTAAATGCAAAAAAGACGGCCATAAACGATAAACTTGTCCGGATCAGGCTGAAGAGAAATCTCGACCCGACCAACAAGGACAGGAAGGCTGAAGAAAGCAAGGACTTTCAGGACTCTGCTATAAGGGTGTACAACTGGGTCACAAGTGGAGATATTGTCCTCAAACTGATATTTTTTTTCATTAAGATGCTCAATCGGGCCAGCTGGGCCAAGGAAGAATGGAACTGAGCAACAGGGCTGAAATCAACAGAGTCGTAATGTAGCGCCGTTTGTTGGTGAATGCTTCAATTGTGGCAGGATGGGTCATAGGAGACATGATTTTCTAGATGAGGGCAAGATACACCAGAAGCAGGGGCATATACAGTATGAATGTGTGTACAACGTCCAGCAGGTATTCGTTCAACAACCATCACCTGCCATTGAAGGTATGTTCTCTATTTCTGGGGTTATGGTATATATTTTATTTGATACGGGGGCTTCACATTCGTTCATAGCCGCTAGAATTACACGGGCCACGGGATATTTTTAGTCATGGCCAACAAGATGATTACATTTGTAGACTCATCGCGGGGTAATGGGTCATTGACTTTCTTTTATGACGGGGAATAGGGATAGAGAGTGGGAGACTTATTTTACTTACTGATGATGCTAAGATTTAGCACCACCAGGTAAGTGTTAGTGAGCTCAAGCAGTAGCAGCCATGGCAGCCATAGAGATGTATATATATAAGCATGTAAGTGTATAGAAGGGGATGAGTATAAGAGGAATTGAGACAATGATGTATAGTGGTTCAGCCAATTTGGCCTACATCCACTGTGAGTGTGTGATCCACTAAGTATGGGCACTAATGGCCTTGGATACAATGCACATAACCCTCTCTCTCTCTCTCTACTGTGTGTACAAGCAGAGTTTTAGCTAGGGCTACAGTTAAATCTCCTCCTCCCGTAGGGTTGGGGGTGGCAAGTATATATAGGTCTTGGGGGGTGTAGTGTACCCCCCAAGTAAGCATGGTGCATGTGAATAATGATCTATCCAATCCCCTGTTGACACCTGTAGATGCCAAATGATGACATAATATTCCCTCACGTGAGGGGGTGATTCGGTTGTAACGGTCTTCCACGTGTCATATGAGCCTCACGCGCACTGTTCCATGCGTCTCCCAAACCACGCGCTGTCATGATGTCACCCTCGGCCTATGAGCCGAGGCCGAGGGCAAAGTTTCTTCAGGCAGTGAGTCTGGCTTGATTCTGTCCTCGTACTGTCGTACCCTCGTAGGGTCGGCCAGAGCCTGGTGAGGGGTCGGCCCCTCGTAGGGTCGGCCGGAGCCTGGTGAGGGGTCGGCCCCTCGTAGGGTCGTCTGGAGCCTGGTGAGGGCCAGTTGGGGCCTGGTGAAGGGTCGGCCCCTCTTAGGGTCGTCCGTTGTGGAGGCGACCCTCCTAGAACATAAACGGGTATATCAATCACCCCCCAGCCCTTAGCCATAGGTGCTGTTGAGATGGCTGAGGGATAGTGTTTTAAATGAGATGCAGGTATGATCAGTTAGGTGAGTGACACCTGGTTAGGTACTCATTATTGTTCCAGTTTCCAAGGCATGACGGCTGCACACTGCGCTTGGGTCCTTGCACCCTAATGATGCCTTCCTCGTGGGCTGTGTCCTGCCTTGGTCAATGGGCCTACTCATTGCTAAGGTATTTAAGGCATTTTCAAACCCTCTTTCTTCCTTCTTCTTCTTCGCGCCTAAGCATTCTCTCTCTCTAGAATTTTCAGCCTACATTGCCATTTGCAGCCTTCGATTCTTCCAGGCCTAGCAGCGTTCTTGTTCTCTCCTCATCAGGTAACCTCTTTCATCCAGTGCTCTCTTTTTCTTTCACTTTCGTTTGTTTTTTAGGCTCGTAGGCAGCCATTTTCCTTAAGTTGTGCCATAACCTTTTCCGGTGTCTTTTCCGGTGTCTTCTCCGGTAACTGGCTCTTGGATGTTCTTGAGTGTTCTTGAGTGAAAACCTTTGAGTTCTTTGTTTAATCCAAAAGTCAAACCTGGTCCACTCCCCACTTGTTTGTAGCTAAATTAGCCAAGTCTAGTATAATTTCTTTAAGTGTTGGGTCTTCCCCTTAATGCTTAGGAGGCTTTACAACCTGGTGTCTGAATTCCCGTCCCTGAGAGAGAAACTATTTATCGAGATCAGACGAATAGAGGAAGAGGAAGAGAGGAGACGAGGGGCCGACCCTAATTGGGTACGACCCATCTTTCCCATTCCTCTTGCCACCATTAAACCATCTGAACCCTCTGAGTCTTGTGGGTCGTCGTCTCGTCCAGCCGAGACACCCAACCCAAGTGAGATGGACGAGAGAACCTCCTCTCCAACTGGTGCTGGAACTTCTGGTAGAAGGGACTCACCTGACCTTAGCCCTCCCCGAGAGGCCGAGGGTACGATCCCCTCTGAGGCTGTCCCTGTGACAACCCTATCCCCCAACGCCTTCTAAGTGGCATTTCCTCAGGGTCCTCCTGCAGGTGATGAGGAGGATGAGGACGATGATACAGATGATGAGGTTGATACCTCCCATGCCTCGTCTTTTATCTCCTCTGTCAGGGATAGGGATCTTCTGATATGGAGGCATATTTACGGAGTGCCACCTGGGGTGACTATGAGGGTTCCCTCTGAGGATGAGAGGGTCTTTGAGGGTGAAGAGGGAGAAGTTGCAGTCTACGAGCAAATGTTCAAAGTAGGTGTCAGACTTCCCTTTCACCCTGCCATTATAGATATTCTGTCGGCTCTGGGCGTCTCCCCCTCGCAACTTCCACCCAATTCTTGGAGGACGATTCTGGGGTACATCTCTTTGTGGAAAAACGCTTTCACTGACGAGCCCTCGTCCGACGTGTTCTTGGCCTGCTACAATATCACCTCTTCATCTAAACAGCCCGGATACTATCATCTGGGAGCGAGAAGGTCTGAGAAGAAGCTGCTCCACGTGGCTCAAACTTCCAACCATGATTGGAAAAAAAGGTTCTTCTTCATATCTGGGGCATGGGAGAGCTCCACCGAGGCGTCCCCTTCTGCCGATGCTCCGAGGGTTCCTAACAGATGGTCTAACCCCTCCATGAAAGCTAGGTCAGACCCCGGACTTAGCTTGGAGGAGAGGGATATTGTTGAGTATCTGAGGGGACGAGGGAGAGAGGGTGAGATCCCAAAGTTCGAAGATTTGATGACCCCTCGCTTCCTTAAAGAAGCTGGTCTGAGGGTCGGCCCTCTGACAGAACTATGTGAGTTATACTGAACATTTTCCCTTCTTTACTTATTTTTGAAGTGTTCTCTCTTTATCTCTGAACTTTTCTGATTCATCGTATCCTTTTCAGGTCGTCCTGCCGGCGTGTCAGATTATCTCTGGGATATGACTGCTCCAAGCCTTCTTGCTGGTCTGTCAAAGAAGAAGGGGAAGGAGCCTCAGCAAGCTCCTAAGAAGACAAGGGCCTCAGGGCCGACAGTTGTTGAGCCGACAGCTGTTAGCCACAAAAGGAAGGAGCCTGAGGCTCCTGTCGAGCCTCGTCCTGACCCTAAGACGAGGGCCAGGGCCGAGGCCTCTGAAGGAGCAACCTCTTCATCAAGCATGGGGGCCTTCTGGTCTCAAAATCTGTCCCATCTGAGGGCCGACCCCTCATCTCTTATCGCCAACCTGAGGGCAGCAAAGGCCTCTATGTTCTCTGCACCGTCGGCCTCCGACTTCGAGTTCTTGGCGCAGATGCCTCCAGCCAAAGTGTATGACTACGGTCTGCACTCCCTTGCTCAGGTATTGGTCCTGACCTTTAATTTCATTCTTTCACAAAGTGTTTCCTCGGCTCCCCTTGATGCATCTTCATTTTTCTTGCAGTCTGTCTGTGCCTTCACCTCTGCCACCAAGTGGATGGCCGAGAATCAACAGAAATTCCATGAAGCTGAGAGGGCCATCCAACAAGAGGCTGATCTACGGATAGAGCTGGGCACTGCGAGGGCTGAGCTGGAGAGCACAAGGGCTGAGCATGCTAGAGTCCTTGATGAGCTGACGAGGCAGCATGATGCCGATATGCAGGCCAAGGACTTGTTGATCAAAGACAAGGACTTATTGATCAAGGACAAGGATGAGGCTCTGATCAACCTGGAGGCCCGTCATAAGACTGATCTGGAGGCAGCCATCAAGAAAGCTGAGGCTGACGCTGTGGAGGCATACAAGACTTCAGACGAATTTCAGGGCTTCGGCCTTGAATATCTTGAGAGGGGGATCAGGACGGCCTGCCGATGGGTCGTCCTCAAATTTGGCGATGTCGTCTCCTCTGTTCGCCCATCACTGGAGGGTGTTCAACTGGACGACCCCCTGATTGCCGAGGCCCTCAACCAAGTGGAGGCCCAAGTCCAGCTCGAAGGGGTCGGTTCATCTGAAGATCATCCGGTGCTGGTTCCTGGGGAGACCATTCCCATTGATGTTGAGGCTCTGCCCTCTGATGTCGTCCTCTAGGGTGGCTGCCTGTAGCCCATACCCTTATTTTTGTAATTTTGTTCAAAGGCTTTGTAAAAACACTTGATACTTATATTTGCTTAATACCAGTCTCTTCCATAATTGCTGTCTCCCTTATTTCATTTTATTATGGCTTGCTCACTGTTGATGCTACAAACCCTTCCCTCGTCTTTTTTGAGGACCACTGTGGGGTCATCCCCTAATGTGGCCTCATTATAGCCGAGGGTTCAAGTAACCAAATAAATGGATTTTAAAGTCTTCCCTCGTCTTTTTTGAGGACAGTGGTGGGGTCGTCCCCTCCACTGGTCCCCATTATAGGCGAGGGATCAACTTTCCAAATTAATGAATTTTAACGTAGTCTTCTCTCGTCTTTTTTGAGGAGAGTGGAGGGGTCGTCCCCTCCACTGGTCCCCATTATAGCCGAGGGATCAACTAACCAAATTAATGGATTTTAATGTAGTCTTCCCTCGTCTTTTTTGAGGAGAGTGGAGGGGTCGTCCCCTCCACTGGTCCCCATTATAGCCGAGGGATCAACTAACCAAATTAATGGATTTTAATATAGTCTTCCCTCGTCTTTTTTGAGGAGAGTGGAGGGGTCGTCCCCTCCACTGGTCCCCATTATAGCCGAGGGATCAACTAACCAAATTAATGGATTTTAATATAGTCTTCCCTCGTCTTTTTTGAGGAGAGTGGAGGGGTCGTCCCCTCCACTGGTCCCCATTATAGCCGAGGGATCAACTAACCAAATTAATGGATTTTAATGTAGTCTTCCCTTGTCTTTTTTGAGGAGAGTGGAGGGGTCGTCCCCTCCACTGGCCCTCATTATAGCCGAGGGTTCAACTAACCAAATTAATGGATTTTAATTTAGTCTTCCCTCGTCTTTTTTGAGGAGAGTGGAGGGGTCGTCCCCTCCACTGGTCCCCATTATAGCCGAGGGATCAACTTCCCATGCATGCTAGGACTGACAATAGGATGAAGGAAACACTGATATTTCTCATTAATTTTCCAAGTGTTCTGTTGGAGCAACCCTAATTACAATTATGGCCTTTCAAGACCTTACAACACTACTGATAGTATTTCTTCAAATGATCTGCATTCCAGGGGTTTGAAAAAGGTTCCCCCTCTAAGTTTTCTAGCCTGTAGGTCCCTGGGACAACTTCATCGATGACCCTATATGGGCCATGCCAATTAGGATGGAGCTTGTTGGGTTTCTGCCAAGTCTTTTTAAGAACCAAGTCTCCCACTGCGATAAGCCTCTGTTTCACCCTTTGGTTGTAAAACCTTGCGGTCCTCTGCTGGTAGGAAGCTTGCCTTATCTCAGCATCCTCCCTTCTTTCCTCAATCAGGTCTAGGTCAAGTCTTCTCTCTTCCGTATTCCCCTGGGGGTCATACATTTGGACCCTATGAGTAGGAAACTCCACTTCGGTGGGGATGACTGCTTCTGATCCATAAGCTAACATGAATGGGGTCTCCCCGGTAGAGGTCCTTACTGTCGTCCTGTATGCCCACAATACTGCATATAACTCCTCGAACCATCTTCCTTTTGCCTCCTCAAGCCTCTTCTTAATCCCATCTAGGATTGTCCTGTTCGTAACTTCGGTTTGCCCATTGGCCTGAGGTCGGCCTGGGGTGGAGAAAAATTGTTTGATGCTTACCCTCTCACAGTATTTCTGCAGAGAGGCATTCTTGAATTGAGTCCCGTTATCCGAGATGAGGGTGTTAGGTAGACCATATCTGCATATCACATTCTTCCAGATGAACTGGAAGGTCTTCTGCTCTGTAATCGTGACCATCGGTTCGGCCTCTACCCACTTTGAAAAGTAGTCAATTGCTACGATGAGGAACCGATAGTTATTGACTGCCCTCGGTAAGGGTCCTACCAGGTCAATCCCCCATACTGCGAACGGCCATGGGGATGTAACAGAGGTAAGAGGCTGATGAGGTTGGTGAGGGATGGTAGCAAATCTTTGGCATTTGTCACACTTTTTAACGTATGCGGCAGCATCTTTTCCTAAGGTCGGCCACCAGTACCCCTGGGTTATTACCCTCTTCGCTAGGGATCTACCCCCAATGTGGCTTGAGCACGACCCTTCATGCACATCTTGCAAAATGGAAGGGACTTCTGTAGGATGCACACACCTAAGTAAGGGGAGCAGAAACCCCTTTTTGTACAGCGTGTCTCCGATGACAGTGAACTTTGCAGCCCTGTATCTCAGCTTCTTCCTCTCTTGACTTGCTTCTGGCATCTCTCCTCCTTTAATGTATCTGATCAGAGGATCCATCCATGAAGGTTCTTGAGAAACATTCATGCAAATGCCAAGTGTTCCCCCAACGTCTTCGATAGTTGGTCGAAGCAAGATTTCTACCGGGACTGTCCTCCTTATGTCTGTCCTAGTAGCTGAGGCCAACCTTGCAAGGGCGTCAGCACGGCCGTTGTCGAGCCTAGGTATCCTCTTGAATTTCGCCTCTTTAAAGTCCTTCAGCGATAACCTCACCATTTCAAGGTACCTAGCCATCCTCTCGTCCTTGGCCTCATAGGCTCCTAGTATCTGATTCACCACCAGCCTTGAATCACTGTGAACCAAAATTTGGCCGATACTAAGGGATTTGGTCAAAGAGAGGCCAGCTATCAAGGCCTCATACTCAGCCTCATTGTTGGAGGCTTTGAAATTGAACCTCAGGGCATACTCGACGTCTGTGCCATCGGGTGTTGATAGTATCAGTCCAGCACCACTTCCGCTATCACAGGAGGACCCGTCAACGAAGAGGCTCCACGGAGTCTTTCCTTCAGAAAAATTTCCCTCAGAGAGGGACCCCTGTCTAAAGATGTATCTTCCCTCTTCGTTTTCAGTCACTTTCCTTCTAGCGGTGCTCGTCTCAGCCATTTCTGCGGGTGTGTCTGCGGGTGTGTCTTCTGTATCTGCCTTCCCGAGGGTCTCACCCTCGGCCTCATCTTCTTCCCATGTGAACTCAGCCACGAAGTCTGCCAAGGCTTGCCCCTTAATGGCTGTCTTAGGCTGATACACAATGTCAAATTCCCCCAGCTCTATAGCCCAGGTCATTAGCCTTCCTGATTTTTCAGGCTTGTGTAGGACCTGCCTAAGAGGAGAGTCAGTAAGGATGACCATAGTATGGGACTGGAAGTACGGTTTCATCTTCCTTGAGGCATGGATCAAGGCATAGGCCAACTTCTCCATCCTCGGGTATCTCTGCTCTGCCCCCTAGAGTGCCTTGCTGTTGAAATATACGGGCTTTTGTATCCCGTCTTCGTCTCTTACGATTGCTGCACTGATAGCGGACTCTGAGACAGCAAGGTACACGTACAGTCGTTCACCCTGCACGGGTCGTGACAGCAGCAAGGGAGACCCTAAGTATGATTTCAGCTGCTTGAAAGCCTCATCACACTCTTCGCTCCATTCAAAGGCTTTTCTGAGGATTTTGAAGAATGGAAGACACCTGTCTGTGGCCCTTGACACAAATCTGTTCAAGGCAGCCACTCTCCCTGTGAGCCTCTGAACGTCTTTAATGGACTTGGGGGTCTTCATCTCAATAAGGGCCTTTATCTTTTCAGGATTGGCCTCAATGCCTCTTTGGTTGACAATGAACCCCAAGAATTTCCCCGCTCCGACCCCGAAGACACACTTGGCCGGGTTGAGCTTCATTTTGTATTTGTCCATTGTATTAAAGGTCCTCTCCAGGTCTGCCACATGATCCTCTGCCTTCAGACTCTTAGTCAGCATGTCATCTACGTAAACCTCCATAGACTTCCCAATTTGATCTTCGAACATTTTGTTTACGAGGCGCTGGTACGTTGCCCCCGCATTTTTTAGGCCAAAGGGCATGACCCTGTAACAGTATGTCCCCTTGTCAGTGATGAAGGCGGTCCTCTCCGAGTCCTCAGGGTTCATAAAAATCTGGTTATACCCTGAGTAGGCATCCATGAAACTCATGAGCTCATGGCCTGCGGTAGCGTTTACCATCTGGTCGATGCGGGGGAGAGGGAAGCTGTCTTTGGGACAATGCTTGTTGAGGTCTGTGAAGTCCACGCACATTCTCCACTTGCCGTTGGCCTTTGGGACGATGACTGCATTGGACAGCCACTCAGGGTAGATGACCTCTCTGATAAATTCAGCGTCTTCTAATTTTTTAACCTCATCCCTGATGACCTCATACTTTTCTCTAGAGTAAATCCTCCTCTTCTGCTTTACCGGCTTCACTCCCTCTACCACATTGAGTTTGTGGCACATGATTTCAGGGTCGATCCCTGGCATATCTACATGACTCCACGCGAAGACGCTTCGCCTTCTCCTCAACAGTTTGATGAGGTCTTCCTTGATACTGGGCTTCAGAGATTTGCCAACTTGGACGGTTTTTCCCGGGTCATCCTCATCGAGGATGATGGGTTCTACCTCCTCAGCGGCCTCTCCTTTTTTGAGCTTCGTCTCGTCCCTGGGGTCTAGGGTATCAATGTTGTAAGTGGCTGTAGCCCTCTTGTGTGCCTCCCTTTCTTCAGCGGAGTTGTAGTAGCACTCTCTCGCTGTCGTCTGGTCTCCCTGAACTTCCCCCACCCCATAAGGGGTAGGGAACTTAACCATCTGGTGGACCGTGGACGGCACAGCTTCAAACCCCTTGAGGGCCATATGTCCCAGTATGATGTTGTATGCCGAAAACACATGCTCATCCAGCACAAAGAAACTGACCCTCTTGGTGAGCCATCTCGGCCACTCGTCCCCCATCCTGACATCAGCCTCATATATTCCTAGGGGGTGAACCTTCTCCCCACTGAACCCAATCAATGGATGATGGTATGGGACAAGTCTGGCACGACTGAGGCCCAAGGCCTTGAAGCATGGCCAAAACATCACATCTGCGGATGAGCCCCCATCCACCAGGATCCTCGGCACTTCGCACCCGTGCACCCTGGTGGTGATGACGAGAGGGTCATCGTGCGGGGCCAATAGGCCCTTGAAGTCCATTCTTGAAAATCCCACAATCAAAGTGTCCATATCAACCTTCTTCCTTTTTTCTGACTTGACCTCTAGGAAGGTTGAGTGCACCATCTTCGTCACTGCCTTAGCCTCAGCGACATGGGCCTTCCTGTCGGCGACCTCAGACCCTCCTCCTGCAAGTCCCCCGGAGATCATTCCCACCCCGAGCGAGATCATATTGAGCCTCTTGACAGGGCCTTGGTCGTCTCTCGGCGGGAGGTCAGGGTCGTCCTCATCATCAGAGGGGTCGTCCCCTCTTTTTTGAGGACCTTCTCTGCAGGCATCGACTCGCTTCTTTCTGGGGTCGTCCCCTCGGCCCCTCTTGACGTCGGCTTTATCGACGTACTTTCTGAGCTTCCCTTCCTTCAGCATCTTCTCAATCTCATCTTTCAGAGCAAAGCATTTGTCTGTTACGTGGCCGTGGTCTTGGTGAAATTCACACCACAGGTTCTTATTCCTCTTGCCAGGGGCTGCCCTCAGCTTCTTAGGCCACTTCAGCGTCCGGTCACTCTTTATCTCATTGAGGATCTGTTCACAGCTGACCGTCAGAGGGGTGTACCCCGCGAACTTATCATCCATGGTTCTCTTCTTCCCCTCTTTGTTCTTTTTCGGGTATTTACTCCCACTTGCACCTCCTCTTTCGTCCTCATATTTTGCAGCCATCGCCTCTTCGGCGTTCATCACCTTTCCTGCTGTTGACAACAGCTCGGCCATCATCCTCGGGGGGTCTTCGGCAAGCTTCCATAATAGCTTCCCCTTCTGGAGCCCTCCAATCAGGGCTGTCATAGCTATGCTCTCCTCATAGTCTTCCACCTCCAGCTTCTCTTTATTGAATCTGGCTATGTAGTCTCTCAGAGTCTCGTTCTTTCCCTGCTTAACATAGAGCAGGTGTGTGGTCTTCTTCTGTGGCCTCACCCCAAAGCAGAAATTATGGATGAACAGGTCTGCCAACTGCTTAAAATTTCCAATAGAATTTTTTGGAAGAGACGTGTACCACACATGCGCAGCCCCTGTCAGGGTACCAGAGAAGGCACGACATCTCATCTCATCTGAGATAGAGTATATGTCTGCCGCGGATTGATACATCTCCACATGGTGGACAGGGTTGGTGCTCCCATCGTATCTTGGGGTGACCATAGGAGGCCTGAACTTTGATGGCGTGGGGAAGTTGACTATCTTTGCCACAAAGGGTGAGCCTATGGTGTATCCCCTCTGAAGAGGGTCCCGGCTCTTCAGTATGTCGCCAATCTTATCCTCTAACCGCTGGATTGAGTCATTCCAGGGCCTCACAGGGTCGGACTGGCCGATGTTATCCCCCGCTGCCTCTCGGAGGTGGATGGAGGGCTCCGCTACGGCAGGCCTGTGTCGGCTGTTTACTTCCCTTTGGCCGTCATCCCGTCTTTGGGGTCGGCCTTCCGCTTCTTTCCTAGATCTCGCTGCGCTTCTTGACTTGGACAACTTGTCTCGCAGGTCATTCACTGGTCCCAGCCTCTCGAAGGCCGACCCCCTGCTCAGGCGGTCAAAAGCAGAGCCTCTTGGGCGATCATCAGGGTTTGGTCTCTCGCACTTTCCTCTACTGTCCTGGAGGGGTCGTACTGTATTGTTGGAGACCTCATACGGCTCCCAGCATTCTACTGGAGCCTCTTCTTCCTCCAGATCATCATACCTGTCCTCAGGGCAAGGGTTTCCTTGCCTCCCCAGGCGTAAACGCCGGGGGTCAGCAACATCCCTACGCCGCTGAGGGGGTGGCAGGTCTTTATGTGGTGCCTGGGGTGGTCCCCTGGCCTCATGATGTCCTGGAGCTGCTGCCGGAGTAATCATCTCAGGTGAGACCCCTGGTGGTCTCAGTATATTCTGACTTAGAGCTGTGAACTGCTCCTGCATCATCCGCTGGCTGGCTGCCAGAGACTTTAGGGCTGCTGCCACATCAGCCATCTCAGACTGAGGCGGCGGCTGACTGGAACTGGGTCTTCCCCCCTCATCCGGCGGGGGAAGAGGTGGTGGTGGCATCTCAGGTGCCATGCGCTTGAGCTATGAAAAGCAGAACTGAAGAAAATACTGGTTAGCTTGGGAACCTTAGTGGGTCTCTTTCAATGGTGAAACACCTCCTCTCAGGGGGAGTGTTGGTTCACCACCAGAGTGCCCAGTGAGGTCAAGCTGTACAAAGGAAGAGATGTCTTCTCGTTCCCACAGACGGCGCCAAACTGATGATGCTAAGATTTAGCACCACCAGATAAGTGATAGTGAGCTCAAACAGTAGACGCTATGGCAGCCATAGAGATGCAAGTATATAAGTATGTAGAAGGGGTTGAGTATAAGAGGAAATTAGACAATGATGTATAGTGGTTCAGCCAAATTGGCCTACATCCACTGTGAGTGTGTGATCCACTAAGTATGGGCACTAATGGCCTTGGATACAATGCACATAACCCTCTCTCTCTCTCTACTGTGTGTGCAAGCAGAGTTTTAGCTAGGGATACAGTTCATGGATCGATCCTCTGTAGGGTTGTAGGTGACAAGTATATATGAACCATGTGGTCGTGGGTTCGGTTCCCACAGACGGCGCCAAACTGATGATGCTAAGATTTAGCACCACCAGGTAAGTGTTAGTGAGCTCAAGCAGTAGCAGCCATGGCAGCCATAGAGATGTATATATATAAGCATGTAAGTGTATAGAAGGGGATGAGTATAAGAGGAATTGAGACAATGATGTATAGTGGTTCAGCCAATTTGGCCTACATCCACTGTGAGTGTGTGATCCACTAAGTATGGGCACTAATGGCCTTGGATACAATGCACATAACCCTCTCTCTCTCTCTCTACTGTGTGTACAAGCAGAGTTTTAGCTAGGGCTACAGTTAAATCTCCTCCTCCCGTAGGGTTGGGGGTGGCAAGTATATATAGGTCTTGGGGGGTGTAGTGTACCCCCCAAGTAAGCATGGTGCATGTGAATAATGATCTATCCAATCCCCTGTTGACACCTGTAGATGCCAAATGATGACATAATATTCCCTCACGTGAGGGGGTGATTCGGTTGTAACGGTCTTCCACGTGTCATATGAGCCTCACGCGCACTGTTCCACACGTCTCCCAAACCACGCGCTGTCATGATGTCACCCTCGGCCTATGAGCCGAGGCCGAGGGCAAAGTTTCTTCCGGTAGTGAGTCTGGCTTGATTCTGTCCTCGTACTGTCGTACCCTCGTAGGGTCGGCCAGAGCCTGGTGAGGGGTCGGCCCCTCGTAGGGTCGGCCGGAGCCTGGTGAGGGGTCGGCCCCTCGTAGGGTCGTCTGGAGCCTGGTGAGGGCCAGTTGGGGCCTGGTGAAGGGTCGGCCCCTCTTAGGGTCGTCCGTTGTGGAGGCGACCCTCCTAGAACATAAACGGGTATATCACTTACCGACATGCTTATATTAAATATGTTAGAGTGTGAGGTGATTATTGGTATGGATTGGCTTGTTGCATATAGGGACATGATAGATAGTTTTAGTAGGTGTATTATTCTGGTGTACCGGGTCGGGAGACGTTTCAGGTGGAGATACCTCATCAGGGGGAAGTATCGCCCACCCATTTATATTATATAGGGGAGGAAACCTTTAAGGAGGAAGTGATTACCATTGATTCGATTCCCATAATTCGCAAATTTTTCTATGTGTTCCAAAAGAAATGAGCCAGGAGGGTTAGAGAATCAGATCGAAGAGAAAACTGAACTTAACGGTGTTAGAGAAACACCACATGGGAGTATACCCAATAGGAAACTCATTTAGATAATTTTGATTAATTAACTTCCTACAAAATGATGATGAAGTCAATCAGGGATGTAGAGGACAATAATAGTTCTGAAAGGCCCGCGTTGCCAAAGGGACAACGAGAGAACAATTGGGAGCTAAGACTGCCAGTACGAGGGAAGGACTTTCCAAAATGGTCAACGAGACCAATGACGGGAAATGACTTGGGAAGTTTCCTTATGTGTAGAGAGTAGGACCACTAGTGTTGAAAGTGTCCACGTTAAGAAGTATAACCGATAAGATTTGAAAATAGTAAACCATGCCAATTAGGCATAACAACGGGAGGAGTGAGATTTATAGACTAAGAGATTGGGACTAGAGGATTAAACACAATAAGTTACAACCAGAGAGTGGTGGGTTTAGGCAGGACTAGTGGAGTCCTCAGTAATAATAGCATATAAAAATCCTTAGGGTCATTGGGGCCCAGTATGAAATAAGGTGGCTAGTAAGGCCATAATTGAGGTCTCGAGATATAGGCCAAGGTTTCAATGATGGGTGTGTAAGCCGCAGTATAGAATAAATTTTTCCACAGCTAGGAGGGGGAAACTATGGGGTGAAATACTAGATGTATTAAGATTGTAGATACTCATGGGTCGTGTTCACAACTACGTGTTGGGATCCTACGACCAGGCGAGCCTGATGAAGTTTTGTTTCATCCTTGTGGGGAAAAGGATTAGGTCAAGTGACATGGGTGTATCACAATACATATATGAATTATTAACACTAAAGTTCACGTGCGAGTCGATTTTAGTGGGTACATTAATTTTGGACAATATGGTTATAAGTGTATTGATCATGGGTAACAGTATTTTAGATATCATCCGTGAGCAAGCTGGGTGGGCACTAAAGTATGTTATTGTAAAAAAATTTACTACTGCATTGAGTTAGTAAAGTAGAACTTATTATGGTAATGTGTAGTGATAATTACCGAATGTTTGAACTATAGTAGATTGAGTGCGGGTACTCCGGGGGATGAATATTATTTTGGCAAGGTTTATATATGAAAACTTCATGATATCGTAAACTTTAGTGAGTTTGTTGTCTCATTAGATATGATCTGGTGCGCAGGTATTTAATTACTGATATAACTCAGGATACATCGTGTTCTTTATAAGGCAGTGAAATATATCTCATCATATATATAGCGCCGAAAACTTGGGGTAGTGAGAACGCCATGTTTCATGTTATTATTAAGGACATACGTAGATTAATATGTCAATATACGAAGATTGTGGGAAGGTACATATATGGACAAAGGACCTTATGAACCTCGACCACTGATAATATTAGGTAGTAGTGTATCGGGGGGGGGGGGGGGTCCTTATCTGGATTTCTCTTTGTGAGACACCCCACGTATGAAACTAACAAACGTTGGGAGTTGGAGAGGAGTTTGGATGATAGTACATGGGATTTGTACCTTAGTAATTGTACATATGTGAGTATAATTGAGGGTTGATAATTCCACTATAATGTGAGAATATATTTTATTTGTGCAAAAATGTACAAGGCATAGGGTGTATGGGAGCCCTAGGTAATTGAATCTTGATTTTATTTTTGTTCGGAATGTATGGGATAAGGTAAATGAAGATAGAAGTGGAGATATCAGGACTTGGTTGTACGCTCACAAAAATGGTATTGTATTAGACAGTAGATTTTGATTGTCAGGTGAATTCGATAACATTTAGCCTGTGTAAGAGTTGTTAGAGGTTTACGTTTCATGAGAAACTAATTATTAGAGCGTAGGAAGGGCCTGTGACACGCGGTGAGGCAAAGTCTCATGGATCATGGTTAGAGGTACATTTGAGAGAATATAAGATGTATCATATTATAAATTATAGTGGTGATGGGATTTAATGAAGAGACATATTGATAAATTCGGTTTGCAATGGGTCACCTGTCTGTTGGAAAAGGGTGGACCATCCGAAACTAGTAGGGGTTTCTTCAACCGTTAAGGATTCCTAAGCAGTAAGGGGAAAGTATTCCCCATGATTTTATCGCGAAAAGGGTTACGATCCTATATAGGTGATATAGATCGGTTGACCGAAGTAGATCACGTTGTATCAGTTAACACTGGTCATACTACGGGACAATATGTGCATACCTTTATAATCAAGATAGTAAGGTTATATAGTGTATCGCTTGATATCGTGTCCGAATGGGACAAAGTTATGAATGAGTATGACCTACCATCCTCAAACAAATGGGTAGAATAAGCGGACTAGTCAGGTGTTGGAGAATAAATTATACGTGTATCCTTGAATCTTAGGGAAGGACGAGAGCAGTCCCTTTCACTAGTGGAGTTTGTTTACAATAACTCATATAAGCCCACTTTTGGGCACTGTGCAAGTTGAGGTAGGGAATAATAAGTCTTGTTATTCTCTTGCTTGTTAGTTAAAGGTGGGGGACCAGGTGTTATTGCAAAGATCAGAGATGAGTCAATACATATAGTATATTATGTGTGCAAAAATATATACTGCACAAATAACCTACTTGTGTGCGATCATTGCGAGAATGAGACCGAATATATCTGAAGAATGATTAATCTACTAAGGTGCAAATAGTAGAAGGCTAGATAGTGAATATCTAAACTTAAACAGTAAGACTTGGGAAAGCACCTACGTGACAGGGTAACCTGGAGTTTTAAACGAACATATGTGGGGTGTTCATTATTAAGGGTGTTCAATAGCGTACTATATGGATGGTACGAAGTAGTTTTCTTGGGAGCGCAATGATGCGATGCGCAACATATATAGTATTATTTCTACCTGGTGTACTTTTTCTTAATTTCGGGACGAAATTCTGTTGTAAGGGGGAAGTATGTAACACCCCGTATTTTTATGATATTAAATAGTTATGATATTAATTATTATTGTTGGATTAATTAAATTAAAAGGTGATTAATTAATTAGTTAATTAATTAATTCGGATTAAAATAAATATTAACTAGCATGCCAAGGGTTAATACTTATTGTTGATAATAATGGAATATTACTGTATGAATACATAATATGGAATTATGAAATTTTATAAATTTTCAAAGGGTGAAATATGACAGTTTGGTATTTTAAGTCAGGACGCGCGTGTGAGTCCTGTCGGGACTAATTGAATGGAATAAAAAGATAAATTATTTTTTATAACTCGTATAGTAATTTCGAGTGAGCCATTGTGCTCGAAAGGGTCGAGATAGTCAAAAAACTCTATCCGGGGGTATTATTTGGACTCCGGGATATTTTTAGGTCTAACCGGCACCCCGTAGGGGTATTTTTATCCTTTGAAATTTTGGGGTAATAATATGGACGAAAATTTAGAAATAAAATATGGATGCACTAAGATTAGATAAGATTTATCAGTTTTAAACCTACGAGAGAGAAAAGAGAGAGGCACAGAGGAAGGTAGAGGAGACTATTAGTGTTTTGGTGCCTAACTCAAGAACACACACCAAAAACTATACCAAAGTGTAGAATGTGAGACGAGGAACACACCCATACCCATATCACCAGCAGATCAGACCGTCGAAAATGAGGCAAGTATTTAATTCTTGCAATTTATAGCAACAAGCATGTTCATATTAGTGTAGGTGTATTATATTCACTCTCTGATTCATAAGTTTTGATGAAATTGGAGGATTAATGGCATTAATTAAATCTGGAGATTAAAGTAAGATGAATCCCTCATGTAGATAGTTTATAAATCCCAAATTGATGATTATTGATGATGGACTAAATTGAGATTGATGTTCTTGTATGGAAATTTGATGAACTAGGGTTTTGAATTGATAAATTGGGGATTTTGGATTTTATAATTGATTTAAGATGAGTTAATGTTTCAAAGTTCAAGGAAATCATTTATACATGCTGGAACATTAATTAGGATTACTGTTTTGGAGTTGGGGTTGAGAAATGTAGAGGTTTTGGGACTTAAATTTTAAGGAAAACGAAGTAGGAAGAGTAAAACGCAACAGGATGGCCAAACGAGGGAAAAACCCCATCTCGTTCGAATGAGATGGAGTCTCGTTCGAACGAGAAGCAGAGTCATTCAAACAACTTGCTAAATCTTTCAAACGACAGGTCCCAGAAAAATCCAAAAATTCCCATTTTCCCCCAAATCATGTTACACAGTTAGTTGAGTGAGGAAAACTGCCATTTACTGATATTAGCTTGGTGAAGAATTATTTGGGAAGCATTCCTAGGATAATACCTTAAGGATTGAATAGATGAATCAACTTTGGAAATTTTGAAACTGTAAATAATCGAGTTAATTGCATAAGTAGTAAAGAGAAGTATACTACGTGTAGAAAGATAAATATGGGTTGGGTGAATACCTGAATTTTTATAAGGCTTAGGGAATGCCTATTATTTTATGATTATTCTAATTGTGTGTATAAGCATACCTGTGCTGCTTGCTATCGGGAGGAGGTATCGCGCAGTGGACAGTCTTATTCGGGGTGACCCAATGGCGGGGAGCTATTTGACTTGTACCCAGAGAATATGAACTTGGATACGTGTTATCTGTTACGTAGGATAGTTTCGACGGTTGAATGAGAGCGTAGGTATGTGCGTGACACATTTAGTTGGTGAGTATGCACGCCTCCAATATTTGTGTTACGAGATTTATGGTTCGTGAGAGACACCGAACCAGTTGTCCTTTATGTAGTGAGCGATGCACCGGGACGCGATTGCAGCGTATGCATTGCGCCAAGTTGTCCTAAACATGGGGCGCAGGATTTGTATATATATATATATATATATATATATATATATATATATATATGTGTGTGTGTGTGTGAAATTAGCAAGTATGTAGATGTCGATAAACAAAGTAACTTATGGGGATAAAAGATTTGCTACCAGAACAGGGAACACAAAAATACGGTTAATTGGAGTAAAGTATTTAATAACGTATTGTATGGGTGATATGGGTGCCTCCTACGAGATATAATTAGTAATATATGTCTATGACATAGTTGGGGTTATTATAGATGACTACGTCAGGGTAGACGTACGCTAGGTGTGTATATTAGTGGAGGGGTGAGGATCTCATGTGAGAGTTCGGAACTAATATGCAAATAATAATTGCATTTATGCAGTTTTAAATACTTGCTAAAATAAAAAAAAATTACAAATCGGTCTCTGACCCGTTTCTTGCTATTTTTGTTCTCTTTTGCTATAAATATATATATATATATATATATATATATATATTATACCAGGTGTCTAGCCACAGGGTCACCACCAGACTTAGACGCGTGGATCATTCGACGAGTTGCAGCTGTTGTGGAAGTTTTGGTTATTGATATTAGACGCTTCTATCTTTTCATTCAGTTCCTAGTTCAGGCATTTCAGTTAGGGCATGTGTCGCCCGTTTCCAGCTTAATTATTTTAGAGATTGTATTTTCTTAATAGCATTTCTTTTCCTGTTGGATTGAGTATTATGATTTTATTGGTTTTAGACTTTGAACTGGAATGTTTTATCCGGTCTCATTTATTTCAGTGCTTGATTCATGTTCAGTATTTATTTTATTCTGGTGGAATGCAGATAGCTTTTGTTTTAAAAATGAAAATTTATTAACGATTTAAATTGAGTATAATTAATCGGTTAGAATGTTTTGACACTTCGCTTAATTATTTTAGGGTGTTTAAAATACAGAAAATTATTTTTAGACAGTGATGCTAAGAAGGAACCAACCAGACACTTTGATTTAATTTAATAAAGGACTGATCACCTGGTATTTAATTAGACGAGGTGTCATAGTTTATCTTCGAGAAGTAGGCAACACCCCTCAACTGGTTGAATAGGTCATCAATTCAGGGCAACGGATACTTATTCCGTATCGTGACCTTATTCAACTCTCTGTAGTCAACACAAAACCGTAGCGATCCATCTCTCTTCATTACGAATAGTATGGGGGCGCTCCGAGGCGAGGTACTCCTATGGATGAATCCCTGTCGCAACAACTACTCGATCTGATCCCGTAACTCCCTCATCTCCACCGAAGTCATACGATAAGGGGCACGGGCTATCGAACGAGTGCCTGGCGTCAATTCTATCACAAAATCTATCTCTATACTAGGCGGTAGCCTTGGTATGTCCTGAAATACATCAGCGAACTCACGAATAATCGGAATCGAATCGAGTGAAATCACGACCTTTTTAGAGGTCTCCTCCTCTATATAATATAAATGAGTGGACGAACCTCCCTCAGGACGAGGCATTGCCACAAAAAATATCTCCTGACCCGATACAACGAACACAATACTACGACTATAGCAATCAATCATGGCTCTTTACGTAACTAGCCAATCCATCCCAATAATAGCATCATACTCGGACATATCTAATGCAAGCATATCGGCAGGTAAAATAAGTCTCCCAATCTCTATACCCACGCCTGGACATATATAGAATATCAGTAACCCATAGCCCAGTGGCGAATCGACACTAGTAATCGTATTATCTATCGTGTCTAATAATCTCATAGCACGTGCAAATCTAATGGCAATGAAAGAGTGTGAAGCCCCTATGTCAAATAATATCCACCCTAAAGTCCCCTGAATAGAAAACATACTCTCTACTGCGGGTGGAGATTGAGGAACGACGGCCTGGTGGACGTTATAAACACGCCCATACTGTAGTTGTCCCTAGTGAACTAGAATTGATAGAATAGATGGCAAGGGTGGCATCTGTGGTGGTGCTAGAAGGGCGGCAAGAAAGATCGATCGTTGGGGCTCTTATCGAGCACCCTACTACTGTAGGGCCCTTCCCCCTTCAGGATAATCCCGACGTCGATGGCCATTTTTTCCAGTGCCAAAACATCTACCACCAAAGTTTCCTCCCCTCTGATTCTGCTGTCCTCGGCCCTATTAGCCGCTACCACCCCTTTCTTGGCCCTACTTCTGGTGGCCCTGTTGACCAGACTGACCCTGCCCTGCCTAAAACTTCACTGTCCCTGCCTGTAGTCACCTGATCCAAACCTCTTAGCAGGGTCCCCCTGATGGGAACTCTGTTCACCCTATCACTGTTGAACCTAAGCCAGTTGTGCCATATTGGCACCATTTCCTCCTGTCCTGCCCTACTAGCTAGCCTCCCCTGCTCATTTCCTTCCCTTCAGATGGAAGCGGTGATCTTGGCAATGTAGTAGGGCGGCGTTAAGTACATCAGTATATGTACCCAGCGAAATATAACCCAAAAGGTGATGACTAATCCTCCAAGTCAAACCGTCCATAAACATTTGAATTTTCTTCCCCTCAATCGGTACCTCATCCGGTACCAGATTAGTCAATCTCGTAAACTTTTCCTCATACTCCGCAACGGTCTTCCCTTCATCGGTTAGATCCAGTAATTTTTGTCTCATCTCATTCTGAACGGTGAAAGGGAAATATTTACTGTCGAACGCCACCTAGAAGTCCTGAATAGTCATGCTGTCTCTCTCCTTAGCAGTGGTAATAGACTCCCACCACTGCAGTGCCACTCCCACTGGCTTAAAGTAGCTAGTATCTGCATCTGAACCTCGATGCACTTGTACATCCTCAAGTTCCACTGGATATCTTTCTCACATTGGCTCGCTACCACAACGTCGGAACTCCCTATGAACTCCGTAGGATGTGCCTTTTGGAAGGCATCTCTGACTAGCTCCCAAACAAAAAGGAATGCGAGAGCTGGTGCTGGGGCCACTTCCTGTGCCTGGGGGTGGGACTACTGTACCATAGCTAAAGTTGGATTTATCGCTTGTGCTACGATAACATCAACCCCCGCAGCATTTATCGTGCCTTGGGCCGGAGCTGGCTGGGGATCGGGTTGGGCATCCCTAGGAGCTCGCTATGCATGTCTGAGAGGCATCTAAAATAAGAGAGAAGCTTCATAAGTTCACAGTAAATATCTCAAAATAGCTAAAGACGTAAAATGCACAATTATTGAATACAACAATCCTAAATATAGGGCTCTATATCAAAGAAAGCTACGCTAGAAGCATAATAAGTTGCACAGATCCTAAAAACTCTAGAACCAGATGCTCTGATACCACATGTGACACCCCACTTAATTAAATACCGGGTGATCAGTCCTTTATTAAATTTTAATCAGAATATCCAGTTGGAATCAGTCTTAGCATCACTAACGAAAACTTTTATTAATTACTAACCACCTAGTATTTAAAAACAGATGCCAAATTTTATTTATTTTATTAAGATAAGTAAGCAATTAAAAGATTAACTAAACATTCACCATCCAATAACAACTTATAGGAATTAAAACGAAATAATGAAATAAGTTGAGTCTGGAGTAAACACTTCCAGTCAAAAATTCGAAATACAATAATCTGAATGAAGTAAATCCAACAACTGAAAAGTAAATGACTGTCTGTAAACTACTATTTCTAAACAAGAATGGGCAACATGCCCTGACTATAATGAATGTCACTGAATGAGTCAAGGATAAATGTGTAGGCATTTAATACCAAGATCCTATAACTTCCACAGCAGCTACAACACATCAATTGAATGGAACTCCTATGATTGTCATACCTGTGGCTAGGCACCTAAAAGGTTTTTACAAAAACAAAATAGATATGACAGAATACAGGTCAGAGCCCGAGTTGAAAATATTTATAAAATAGTAAGTATTTAAATTGCATAAATACCAGATATTGTATACATGTTAGTCACGTGTTCTCATTTGAAATCCTCACCTCTCAACTATTGTGCACGCCTAACGTATACTCCTAACCCATCCTAGTTATACTGTCCCACCTAACTAGTTTGATTTAAGTCTCTCACTATGATGACTAAGTTATTGCGTCCACTCATATTACCTGAATAATACATTATTGCATTTTCAATAATTATTAATCGATTTCAGTATTTCTTTACTCATATAAGTTCCCACAATTCTAACATATTTTATTTATTATCCCCTTCTCATTTACTAGGCAACATGGTAGAATAATCACCAGTACGTACATAGTCTGCACTATCATAATACATATAAACTTACAGAGCACCCTAGACTTAGCTACGGTGACTGCATACTCTGCTATCAAGTCCGAGTATATCACATACTATATGAAGGACTATAGGTTTATATTCACTCGAGAACCATATAAAGCACAAATCACAATAATGGAGGCGAATCATAGTTCCAAGTCATAAGGGAGATGCACATACCCACTCACCCTTATGACCGTCTGCACTATCACTCACAAAAGGGCTGTACCAAGGTTCTATGGCACTAAGGTACAAGTCTGCATTCCCCCGATGGGCTCATCAGAATAAGACTATCCTAGCGCGAAAACCTCTGTGATAGCAAGTAGCGCGGTATGATGCATTACAAATAATAATTCATACTATAGGTAATCACACAACCTAAGTATATATACAAAATCTATGTAGGTATACGCACGTACCATTTTACATGTCTCATTCGTAGTATATTTATATCTCGAATATCCTACGCAATATTTTATTTAATGCGGTAACTTACGTCGTATAACTATAAATACTTTATCCCAAACAGGTTATTAAGTTTCCTTCTCTTCCTTGGATTATTAGAGTCACTAAAATATACCGCCACTACTGGTATTAATCTTAAATTATCGTTTATCCAATTTAAACCCAAATTTACATAATTTCCAACCGTAACTCATTCGATTAACACTCGTAATTTCCCCATTCATTCCTATGCATAAATAATATTTTTCGAGTCTTAAGTATATCCTACTGCCCTTTCCTAAGTCTCATTATGATTAATTAATCCACAACAAAGGTTTTTAAAAGTTAGGATTCAATCAAATATTAAAAAGGAAACAAGGCACATTTCCTAGGGGAGTGGATCGATCGATGAAATTGGTCGATCGATCTATCGATCGAACAGTTATTTGCCCAGATTTTCTTTAACAACTACGGGTTTCAAGATTTTTTAACCACTAAATTCGTCTTTACACTTCTCCAAATTGATATACATGAAATCCAGAACCTAGACTAACATGTATGAACAATTCCTAACGTACCCAAATCATTTAAACAACATAACCATGCACAAATCCACCCAATTTTCATCTTTAGTATCAAGAACCCTAGTTTTGACTTCATCTTCAATTCAACATGAAGTTTCCAGATTTCTTCAATCAATTTGATTTTAATAATGTGGGTTTGATTCTACATGCATAAATGATCCTATTCCATTTAAATATTCACCCAAGAATTTTGATTTACACTATCTAAATTCCTCCTAAACATGAGATTTTCATAAAAGGGTTATCCTAATCTAACATGGATCATATATCTACCGTAAATTTACGCAAGATAGTACTTGTCTTATGTAGCAGGCCTAGTTCGTTGGTGATGAAAGGTATGGTGTTGATCCTCTCTCCGTGATCTATATGTTGGTGACTATGATGGTGCCAACGATGCTCTAATGGTGGTTTAAGCCTTAGAAAACTCTTCACTCTCTTGCTCCTATGGTTTCCCAAGTTTTTATGTTTGATATATTTACAAATTCTAACCTTAGCAGTTGATATAGACTTAGAAATTTCGTGGGTTTAATTACCCCAAAAATAAAAATGAGTAAAATACCCTCCCGGGGTGCTGATTTGGCCTAAAAATGCCCGGGACCTAAACTGAACCCCCGAGTAGGCTTGTCTGACTATCTCGACCCTTTTAGACACTTTGGCGCACTCGAAATGACCATACAGTTAACTTATAAATGAATTACTTTTTATTCCATTAATTTAGTCCCAACATAACTGACACGCGCGCCCCGACTTAATTTTCATAACTGTCGTATTTTTCACTCACGACAACTTTAATATTTTCATAATTATATTTTACTTTACCCGCTAAGTAATATTGAACATAATTATCACCAATAAATACTAACTCTCATCACTCTAGTAATTATTTAATTAAATTCGGATTAATTATAAATAAATTCCTCATTTAGGTTAATTAATCCCACAATTAAAAATCATTAAAATTACGTGGTATTACACGAGGCTTCCTCTTTCTCGCCCTATGGTGAAAATCTTGAAGTTGAGCGGAGTAGCCCCAACTAAATTATTGTTAATGCTTGGAGTCCGATGATTTCCACCATCTTTTCCTATTTGGAGGTCAGTGGGGGAAATTTGGCGTTATCCCAAATAAAAATATTCACACTTTATAGGGTCTAAGAGCATAGCAAGGCCAATGATTGGGTTCTGAAGTACTTTTCCTCTAAATCCACCAAAGTTTTTGTAAAGGAGAGCACAATGCCCAAAAATAGTGGAGGGAGAGGTTCTTTTTCTTTGGCAGAGCTTGGGCGACCCTGGACTATGTGGAGAAGATCGATTGCTCTACTTTTTGGTGCACTCCTACATCCTTGGATAAGTATTTTCTTCAATTCCAACCCTTATTTACTTTGGTGGAAGTTACGTTACTTTGGTGGAGACTAATAGGTTGGCAGAGGCTCTTAAGTTGGCTATAACTCCCTTTGAGATTTTGGTCTCCCCCCATCGGCTGTACAAAAATGGTCTTAGAACTCATCCCAGAGAAATCTCTTCTTAAGGGGCACCTGGGGCTCTAAAGATTATAGTTGTGAAGGTGACATGGGTTGAAGCTTTCGCCTTGGTCCACAACAAGCGTAAGGCTACAATTATTGAAGCCTCAGATGGTTCAAATCTTATTTCTGAGGATCCCGAGGCTAGTGAAAGTGAAGATGAAAGGAACAAAATGGAGTTGAGCTTCCTCCCAGCATATATGAGGTCTTGTCCCCATGGAGAGTGTGGTCGTCCTTGATTATGATTATTCACTAAGTAAACTTGTCGACCTTTTCTTTGTCTTTTCTCCTTACTTTTGTTTAGACTTCATTCACTAACACTTAGTCGTAGTGGACTTAGTAGATGAACATAAATAAAGGAAGATGGCTAGGCTTTAGCTAAAGCTAACCTCTGATCCTCCTTCTGTGATGAAGGGGAAGAGGTTTAAGGTCATGAAGCGTATAAAATTCAACATTATTATGGAGATTCTTGTGCCTTTTGTGAAGTTGGTAACTGAGTTTGAGCCAAGGTCTAAGATAAATTAGAACCCGTCATTAGAGAAAGTTGTGAAAAACCTATCCTTGCTATAAGCATTATCGGGGGCAACTGATTCCTCTTGGGAAACCCAGATTGAAACTTATATTCTAGGGAACTTATAGCCACTGGTCTCAAAAGTTTCAATGACGGAGTCTGGTGTTCCCTCCACGAAGGGAAAAAAGTTATTGGGACCCCTCTCAAGTCTTATGAGGGGTCCCCTTTGAATAAAAATAACAAGGTCGGTGGGCCTTCTAAGGCTAGAGAAGGAAATTAAGATGGTACGGTATAAACAAAGTGGTAAAAACAAAATCTAATTTTTAGTTTTTTTAAATTAAATATTTAACCTAAATATAATTACCCGAAATTACACTTTGCACTAATTTTAAACCGATTGTTATGTTAAAATAGATAAGCTAATTTTATTTTTTTCCTAAAGCATGCATCTAGGTAATAGCAGGATAAAATAGATCAATCCACACAATACGCCGATGTACGAGAAAAGCCTATAATGGAAAAAATCTTGGACGATCCAGCCACACAAATTCATTATGTATGGAATTATAAGAATACGATAGTAGACTTCCAACACAAACTCGACGCCTTCACAAGCCTTAATACTCTTTGTTCCTCAAACTATGCACAGTGACATGCGAGAGTCTACCTACGCAACTGCTATAGCGTGTGAGTCCACACGCCCCTCAGTATCCACCGATAAGGATCAGTAACCATTTACGAATTTGGAACACAAACACATCGCTTCTTCACCACAACACGACACCATGGAGTCCACCGTGTGGAAATAGCAAACCGGGTACGAAATTCATCGCACAAAATAATTCTCAACAAGATAAAGAGAATAAACTTCTTGGTGCCCACAAATAAGATCTCAGAGAATATATGATTATGAAACTTGAATCTCAAAAGGTTTGGGTGAAACTAGCAATTGGGAGATTTTAGATATGTATTGGAAAACCATTTTCACCAAAAGTCTTTTTAAAACTGATGTCAATACCTCTTTTTATAAAAAAAAACACATTTTTTGAGGCGATATATTTTTAAAGGACTTGTTTGAAGGAAAACAGAAGTTCATTTTAACGAAAAACACAATCTTGTTCGAACGAAGTCTATAAATTCATTCGAACGACTTAAAAACAAAAAAACACTTTTCTTTGAAAATCTTTTAAAACAACCCTCAAACTTTTTATAAATAAAAACTAACACCCGATGTTAAATTTTGAGAATTAAAATATATAGACATTCATACTTGAGAGATCCTCAGAACATGAAGACGAAACATGACATGAAACACGACACGATAAATGAAATATCTGAAACTTCATCGCTACGTCTTCAAACAAACACGCCACGAGCTTGAAAGGCCAACACATTCAAGTCCTAACCTATGACTCAAAGGTTTTGTTCAAAAACAGAATAAGCCAAAATATATACAAATTGACTTTATAAAAAAATTATCCTTGCAGATCTTCCCCTTTGGCAATTCCGGGACAAAATACAAAATAAAAATATATGGGCCATCAATCTCATCTAATAGTCTCAATCCCCAAACCCAAAAAGGAAAGGTACAGACTTGACAGACACATACTCTGAGTAGCTTTGCACGTTTGTAAACTTCACCGCATGTTGCAAACCTGCGCACTTAAACACACTTTCAAATGCAATAAACGCCCCCTATGTCTAATGATCCCCAACTAGGTAAGACGTTTCCCCCTAAGATAAAGGTTTCCTCCTAAAACTAAAGTGAAAGATTCCATTTCTCCCTGTTTTTGTTCGGGAATAGACAAAGAAAGAATGCATAATAAACTATTTCACCCCCATAAACCATATCACCTCCCAAATGTGAGAACACTTGATATCAATAGGAAATATAGAGGAAAGAGTAGTATCATGCAACGGTACGAAGTGAAACAAACACAACATGGCAACAAAAGCACAAATAACTATAACAATGATCAATCAATACCAATATTTACGCAAGAAAGGATACCAACTTGAATACACAATGAAGCATGAGATTTTAATGTAAAAAATAACAATAGATACTAATGTGATCATATAGCATGCCAATTTGATTCACAGATAAAACATATGGAAATATGGATTGAGTGCAAACATAAGGACTCAAAACAAACGATACCATATATATAAATATGCAAAATATATCACTGACACACATGCACATATATAAACGACCATAAAATGACATAAAACACATAAGCGTTACACATTAGCATACTATCCATGTGTCTAAACATGTGAAATGGAGTGAAGGGGTGTGAACTAAAAAAATGAATTATGACCCAAACACTCAAAAATGTCCAAGGAGTTTTATTTGATCGCAAAACTTTATCATACTAAGATTTAGCCTCAGGTGACAGATAAAGTGAACTCAAAGAACAAACAAGCACAATGCATATAAGCCTAGAATTTTCATAATTCTACAAACCAATAGCGTCATGACATGTTAAGCATTACTAGTATTGATTATGCAAACCCGTTGATCTTCAACTATAGCACCCTCAAAAGCTAAACAAATATTATATTTTTGTTTCACTCAATTTTTGAAGATGCCATATTTTTAAAGTCAAACAAATAAACATGCTGGCATTTAATATTTTCTTTTTGCCTCTTATTTTTTAAGGCTCTTTCCAACAGTGGCTTTGTCGCAAAGGATATTTGCTCATTTCGTAGCCCTTTCTCATGCGCCCTCATAAATTTAGTAAGAATCAACATACAAACGGGCAACGGTTCTTACATGCACAAATCCCTTATAGTGAAAAGATATGTAGATGAAAAGATTGATAGGAGAACATATCACTTAGATCAAACATAACATGTGAAGTTAAAATCCAAAAGAGCTCCTGCATGTGTGTGTGGAGACATATACAAAGTGAATCCATTAAGCAAATCGAAGTCGAGTAAATCTATGCAAGTATGATTAAGAACAATATAAGCATTGGAAATCATAATCAATTGACCTATCCATATGGAAACATGGAATGATGTGGATTCAAAAACATCAGTATGCCACACAAAATGTGTAAAACTAAACTACACAAAAACCAAAAATCTTTTTGAGTTTTTAAAAATTTTAAAAATGATATCAATTTAACACAAATAACTCAAAAGATAAAAAAAATATTTTTGTATTTTTATCAATAACACCCAAAAAGTAATGACAATATACAAAAGACTCAAACCACATACAACTAGCAAACATATATAATATGAAGTACAAAAGCTAGTGTATGTAAATATGCGAACACAATTAACCATTAGATTTAGCATGATAGTATCATGTGCAAGCATTTGAGAATAACAAAGTCTAACATGTAAAGAGTCCAAATCTGATTTCCTAACCCAGATAGGTATGATGTGATGCTCTAGGTTTTCAATAGCCTTGGTGCCTCTAAACTTATATTTTCTAGGATCATTTCTAAGGACAAAGAAAAAGTTCCTAAGGTGAAATTTCCTACCTCAATATGTACACGTATAGACACGAGGAATGTTACCCTTGGATTGACATTTTTTAACATTCCTAGCAATAGTGGACTCTCTCAAAAGCATGGTTTTAGGTATAGTAGCAAAAGAATTTGTAATATCGAAGTTAATCCCACACGTGTCATCTTTGATTCAAACGGTGCCTAACATCTTATCCAATTTTTTGACCTATATTCCAAATCAAATTTGACATTACTCGAGTCTTTAAATCTCTCCCATAACTCCATAATCTTAAACTTCAGAAAACGACAAGACTCATAAAAAATTAGGGAATTCATCTTTAAAATATCCATTAATCCTCGAAGGCTATCTCGCCCCCTTAATAAATGAGATTTTTTTCCTTAGATCTTCTCACATGCCGTAAGACACTCAACCAATACACTTTTGTCATTACTTACGGCACGTTATTTCAAACTAGCTTTTAACTTCAAGTTTGCCTTTTTTAATTTTATCGTTTTTGCACACAACTCATGGAAGGAAACTTAGAGTTCACTCTCCCCCTCCTCATCCTCTTTTTCTTCGCCATCTTCTTCTTCTCCACTCACTCCACCATCACTCACTTGGGAATCACAAATAATGGCCTCGAAAGTGTCATCCGCAAAGTTATCTTCATAGGAAGTTTTTTTTATAAAGTCTCGCATGACTAGCTATGAATGAGGTATATTTGTGCTAAATGTGGGAATTAGGTTCCTATTCTGGTTCCTTATTACTAAAGGTGGCATTGTATTAAATCTATTTCTTGACCTCCTTCCTTAACTTAGTGGGACACTCAGCAGCCCTGTGGTCATAACCCTCACACCCAAAACATCTATTCGACTTACCCCTTTTAAAATTATCATTACGATTTTTAGGAAATTTATCGGCATTGTTATACTTATTTTCTCTAACTTCTTTATATCTTTCGATGTTTTTCAAACATGATAAATTTTCTTAACTTTTTTGAAAAGATGGCCATATTATCGAAATTGATGTCAGACTCATCATCTGAAACCCATGTTTACTCCTTTTGGGATTTCAAAGCAATGCCCTTATTTTTCTTCATATTTTCAGAGGAAAACATGTCAAGCTCGTAAGTTTGAAGTTTACCTACAAGCTCTTCGAGTTTTGTAGATTTTAAAGTACCCAAGAAATTCAAAACTATCGCTTTTGAATTAAAATTTTCAGGCAAGGACCTTAAGATTTCTTGACTACATGAGTTTTGGGTATTCTCTCTCCCAAGTTAGACAATGAGTTCACAATATCAGACAATCTAGCATACAACTCATCATAGGATTGACTCTCCTCCATTCTAATGTTTCAAACTGTGTGGTGAGGTTTTGGAGTTTGGATGCCTTAACAACACTTGTACTTTCATGGGTAAGTTGGAGTATGTCCGAGGACTCTTTAGACGTTTTACATGTCATAATAAGACAAAACTCTCCAGTGTGAGAACATAAAATAGAGCATTGAAACCTCTCAAATTGTAATTTCTAACCCATGTTCTTTCGTACTCCACGAATCTATGAGTTTGGGAATCCTATAGTAATCATTTAAGATTATGGGTAGGGACCAACCCTTAACTACTGTTTGCTATACCCTCTCATCTATCGACTTAAGTGTTGATTTCATAGGCATGTTCTAATACGCGTAGTTAGACCCATCAAACAAAGGTGGTCTAGAAAACGATTGATCCTCTGAATAAAAACTGCTACAATTCATGCCTAAACACGAATCTAACATAAAAACATAGTGTTCCTGCTCTGATACAAATTTGAAAATGCTATGGTATATACGGAGTGGTAAAAACAAAAGCCGATTTTTTATTTTTTTCAAAGTAAATATTAAACTTAAATAGAATTACCCTAAATTACACTTTACACCAACTTGGATCTCAAAGAGTTTGGGTGAAACTAGGGTTTGGGAGCTTTTGGATATATACAGGAAAATAATTTTCGCCAAAGGTCTCTTTAAAAACTTATTCCAAGAACCTTTTATGTTTTTTAAGGACTCGTTCGAATGAAAATAGGGGTTCATTTGAACGAAACTGCATATCTCCTTCGAACCAAAACCAAAATTAACATTTCATCTCATTTAAATCAACTTCTAATGAGATTTAATCAAAATTTGTTCTGCTAATAGAGAAACCTCATTCGATGTTCATTTGAAGTTCGTTTGAATGATCAGTACAATCTCATTTGAATGACGACTATAAAGTCGTTCGAACGAATTAAAAATAAAAAATATTTTTCTTTGAAAATATTTTATAAACATCCCTCAAACAATTTATAAACAAAACTAACACCCATTATTAAGTTTCAAGGATCAAAATATATACACATTCATAATTGAGAAATCCTTGGAATATGAAGATGAAAGTGGCATAAAACATGCCACAATAAATGCAATCTCTGAAACTTCAATGCTATGCCTTCAAACAAATACGACATAGGCTTTAGAGGTCAACCTATTTTAACCCTTATTCTCCCCACCTACCTTGGTCCCGTCTTGATCACTCAGTTCATTCCTTTTTCCAAATTTATTTTGGTAGTTCATATTTTCTTGCCATAACTTTAATGAGACGTGCACCACCTGGGAATAAGTGGTGTACACCGGATTCCCTAAAACCAATTTCTTAATTGACATGATAGACCTTTAATGAAAAATTCCTTCTTATTCTGCCCACTGTTCACCTCCTCAGGAGAAAAAAATAATAAATTTGTAAACTCATGCTCATATTCAGTAACTGTCTTTGAAACATGCTATAAATCCATAAAATCCTTTTTCTTTATAATTTTAATCGAATGAGAAAGTATTTATCATTATATTTCATTAAGGTCTCCATAGTTCAGATGATACCTATTCTCAGGTGTGGTGACACCTTCCCACCATTTTAATGCATCCCCATTCAACTTAAACGTAGTTTACATATGTTTTTGGACATCCATACAGTCCACCATCCTCAAATACCTCTCTATACCATGACTCCATTGGTGAGAAATCATTGGGTCAGACCCCCTGTAAAAGTGGGTTGATCACCCTTGTTGAAGTTAGCCCTCACTATATCCCACGCTGAAGTGGGTACAACCTACTGCTCCATTCCTTGGGTTCCCCACCTACGTCTATATACCTCAATATTTGCCATTGTGGCCTCACGAATAATAACTGCTAACTCCTCGGCTCCTAAAAGACTTCGTCCCTACTTAGCCTGAATGGATGATCCAGAAACTAAACCCTCTCTCCAATATTCATATCCTCCTAGTGTTCGCCATCTGAAAAAGATATAAACAAACAAAATTAGACTTAAAATCCTAAAAAGTACAAATCAATCAAATGAATCAATGATTATCAATACAGAAGCTATAATGACCTCAAAACTCTCGAGACCTAATACCATGCTTTGATACCAACTATAAAATCCCCCATATTTTTCCATTGAGGGTGATCAGGCCACAATGCCAAATTAGTTCGGGCATCAAAATTAAATACCATTCTTAGCATGTGGCAGAAGTATGAGACATTAAAAATTATTTCGCTAATATATAAATCAAGATAATCCAATGAATATAAATCAATCACCACAATAAGATCCATCACCATGCTAACTCCAATAATAAACATCAACTCCAAATAATAATAAACTCAAAAGAAATAAAGTGAACTATAGTAATATCTCAAACTAAAAACCATAAAACAACTGTGGAGTCGAATGACCCACAAAATCCATAACGACTGTCTCATGATAAAAACAAATGGAAAAGAAACTAAACTAGTGCAATAAAATAAACTCTAGATACAAGTCTAATAAACTTCAAAATTATACAGCTACCCAACAATCTATCTTAAAAATATGTTAATAATGATGGGGAAGGGCCCACCGCAAGAATACCTGCCACTCAGTCATAAGCATTATCACAATAGAGGATTTTAATTAACTAAGCAATGATAATAACAATGTGAGTAACATAAAACTATCACAACAACCCACATAAAGTAAACAATATAACTACCCAAGTCTAATTATGTATATTTCAACATTAATTATATCTTATTTCATTATCTTACTCAATTTTATTTATATTTCTCAATATTAATCGTATTATTGACGCAATACCATTATAGCCAGCTTGACTTTTGATTGGTCCTGTACATACTCATAGCGCGCCTACCGTCTCAACTCATCAAATCCACAAACACCATTATAGTTCGTCGACCCAATTTTCGCTTGCCCACACATACCGTGATTTCCACACACCTTTTGATTATGTTTAGATGTTTCTATATATAGTAATATCATCTAAATGAAAATGAATTTAGGTAATCATGATTGCAGTCCACATATTTTTTTAAGTTGCACAAATTAGGCATTGACCCCAAAAGATTTATTTGCAATTGGACCCTAATGTTTGTCAATTTAGTATTTTAATCATTACTTTTGATCCACGGCTCCGATTGACATACGATTTTCACTATTGCAAATAAATTTCAAAATGCCACGATTTTGTATTAGGACCTCCCCCAAATTATGATGTTTGGTGAGGTGAAAAAACCAAAAATTTAATATAGAGTGCGAATTGTTTATGTTTTATGAAATTAGGCATGAGTGATATTTTGGGGTGTCTACAAAAACTATCTTCCTTTTATTTTGTATTTTGATCATGTCTCGATGGATTTTATTATGTTGTAGTACCATTTATAATATCTAGTGGATATTATGGTTTCTTGGTCCTTTAGATGTTTCAGGGATTCCACAGTTGCAAATGTTGGTTTATAATTCTTTATATGTCACGTGGATGGTTTCAGTTCAATCATCTACCAACAATTTAAAGATTTTTTACTTAACCCCCACTTTTTAATACTTTATTCGAGTTTGACACCACTTTACTAATGTCTTTGACATAACCCCTAAATTTTTAACAACGTTAGTGATTTGTTACAAAATTCTAAAATGATAATTAAAATTAACCCCCAAAATATATTTTTGACTGAAATACCCTTCTTTTAAATAATACCTCATGTCATTTTATCTTCTTCCCAAATTCAAAACTCTAATTTTTCATCAAACTCTAAAACTCCATCCTCTTCCACAATCACACCTTCCCATATCCTTAATAATTACTTTACGGTGGCTAGATACAAAATAATTATCGCACAAGTAGTAAAAGAATTTAGGTAAGACATGAAAAGCATTAAGTATCATAGCAAACTTACAAAATCTTTACCTGTTGGACACTGAGAAGAACAATTCATCTTCCGCCTGTAAAAATCAAAACATAGATAGGTTAGAGTCATAGAGAACTTGCACCACTACATGTTAAGCAATCATGTCATTAATCACCTAATTGCTCAATTCCTCCACTATCCTCACTAATGAGGCTCAAGAATCATGAAGCAGCCCTCCATGGATATAACCAAAACTGCTAATAAAATGACTAGACCAAAACAAAAAACAATTACGACCAATAAAGTCCAACCACAATCTTGAAAATAACATTCACTCAATACCCTTCTTGGTTATATAATCACAATTAACTTCACTAAATAATCACGAATGCACTCAAATGTAATTATATCTAAAATCACTTAATTATAAAGAGATCGTATTTGCAAAGTTAACTTTGGTACATTATATGATTCCCCACATTAAGTTTTTGAAAACCATTGATCAAATAAATTTTTTGCTAATCAACTTTAACTAACATCTAATCAATTCCTTCATGAATCCAACATCAACAATTTGATGCACGTCCTTCACATCAAAATGACATAAGGTGTTTTTATGTTACTATTTATGCCATAATTATTTTGTGTCCATTATATGAGTCATTTTGCGCAAATGGATTTGGGAAGGCGTGATTATGGAGGATGACGAAGTTTTAGGGTTTTGATTTTGGGAAGAAGATGAATTGATATGAGATGTTATTTAAAAAATGGTATTTCTGTCAAAAAAATATTTAGAAGGCGGGGGGGGGGGGGGGGTAAGTATAATGATCAAATTGGAGTTAGTTAAGAGATCTTTAACGATGTTAAAAATTTAGGGTTATGTCAAGTAAAGTGGGGATTAAGTCAAATAATACATTAAAAAGTGGGGGTTAAGTAAAAAAGCTTAATTTAAAACTAATTATAGGGCTTACTACATATCGTGTTGGTTAAAAACATGTTGATCAGATTATTGAAATAATAATTATTATAATGTTTTTAACTATAATGAATTAAAAATATTTAGGAGCACTATATTTGATTTTAACAGGTTTGGATTGCAAGTCATCTTGGAAAAGTCGCAAGTACTCCTATAGATTTCACTTGTAGTTTGTTGTATAGGTCGTTTCTCGCATATATTCAACAAAAACTTGGATTTTAAGGAAATAAAGGTCACGACCATCGATGTTCTCTTTTACACATGTATAATGTTTTGCTATAGTGAACTTGTCGCATTCATCATAGCAAACATGCAATAAAATATGAGAAATATGGGATTAATGAAGGGATATTTGGATATTTCATCCACTAGTGAACCCTTATGTAAATATCTCCTTTTAGAGTCTATTAAACTATGGATTTATTAATGATTTTATATAATATTTAAAAGAGACAGTGAGTCTTGAGAATTATAATCATGTTATTGATTTAATCAAAGAAAGGAAATCATAATAATTCATGGACATAACCAAATTGATGGACCACACACGTCTTGTCTTGTGCCTATTATTTGGAATATTTTCTCTTTATCTTCTCAATTACTTTCCATTTGGATAGTATTTTCTCTTGTTCATCTCATAGGTTGCCTTTGTCATGGATCTTGAGTGTGTATGAGTCAATGTCTCGAGGGAGTTTTTGTGCTACAAGTTGGTATCAAAGATTTATCTTAAATATATTTTATTGTATGCAACCAAAGTGTTTGATAAAATTATTAAGTGGTATTTTAGTCATAGATCAATTGTCTCTTGAATAAAACTTGCATGGGGACGGAGAATTTATATATTAAAGGATGCAAAGGTTTTAATGATCAAGCACAGTCTAGATAATTTTGATGAGAAAACCATAAATTTTGGCGCGTACTAATGTTAAATTATAGATGTTTTGATTTAACAAGATTTGAATAAGGAATTTGAGGGAATTATAAGAAAACCCGCAAATATGTGTAACACCCCGTATTTTTGGTGCACTAAATATTTAATTAATTTGGGAATTCTAAATTACTAGTGTGTCGTAATTTAAAATGAATTAATTATGGAAAAATATATTTAAATATTAATCGGGAAGTAAATGGTTAATATTTAGGGGGAATTATCTACTAAGCGAATAGTAATTAATTATTTAAGTCATTTCGAGTACTAATGACAGGGTATGCACTTATCTCGACCGGGAGTCGGTATAGACTAAAGGGGTGGAGGGATAAGTATTTTTATAAATTAATTCGGATGCCAATTATGAGTATACGGTTGAGTCTGGATGGGCCGAGATAGTCGAAAAAGTGTACCCGGGGGTAGTAAACGGGTCGCGGGGCGTTTTTAGACATAGCCGGGCCCACGCGGGGGCATTTGGGTCACTTGGGCTTGGCCCATTAGGCAAAAACCGGGATTTAGGGTAATTATTAAATTAGAGGAAATAAGAAAATGACTGAATAGAGTTTAGAAAAATGCTAAGTGTATTAAGGAAACCTAATAGCAGTTAAAGGCAGTTTTGGGATCACTAGAGAGCCAACAAGGATCATCTTCAACCTTGGAATTCATCTCCAAATCAGACACTACGAAACTTAAGGCAAGTGGATAACTTGCAATAGTATTGAATTTGTTTTTCAATTCATATTCATGTGATGTGACTGATTAAAATTCGTTTTGTGTGTTCATGGCATAGACATGGGATTTGTAAGACAGTAATCTGATTTACGAATTTTGATGAGGATTCATGTAAAACCTGATATTTATGAGTTGATACATATCTGTTAGGATGATATCTGGATACTTAGAAACGAATTTGATGAAGGAATTTGGGATGTAAATGGGTTAAGAGTTAAAGATGAATTTTTATTCCAATTTCAGAAATTGTAGTTAATGGTCGAATTAAAGATGTTTATGGACACTTTGGAGATCCCTAATAAGGTTTCTAACATGTATTAATGCTAAGAAGGCTTGAGGTTACTGGTAGAAGAAATTTGGGTTTGAGAAATTTCGTCCATGGCTAATTTTGTCTTCGCGAAGAAGGCGAAGACCTGCTCGATCGATCGATCGAAGGTCTGGGGTCGATCGATCGAAGGTCGGCAGAATCTGGCAGTTCGCCCAGTTTTGTATATACGAGGAAATTTTATAAAAAAATCTTTATGTAATTAATTATTGAGAAATTAATACATGAGTTTAAATCTAATTAATCGTGAGAAAAGTTAATTAAGATTTGAGGGAGTTTTTGGGTGACACGCCATGATATAAAATTCGGGAGTCGGGAATTTAGACTCGGGTGAAGTTATTTCGGACTACGAGAGTAAGTCCAATTTATTGGTGGGGGCGACACCAAAGGCGACCTAATTAATTGATGTGCGAATTAATTAATAATTAGAGTTGGATCATAAACTCTTAATAAATTTAATAGGCTTGTGTGACGGATTTAGTACATGGTGTAGCTGAGACATTTTGTATTTATATGCATATACGGGGTGTGATAGTATATATATAGTGTGTGCATTAATATTAGTGACTGAATATTATTAAATACTCTAGTGCTATAGGGGAGGTTGCGCGTAGTGGATGCATCCCCTAGCTTGAGGAGTAGGGCGAGTATAATCCCAGGTCACAGCGTCCGTTATATGGGTGAGGGGCATCTCACTTTCAGGGAAGGAA
This sequence comes from Sambucus nigra, assembly GCA_949130495.1. Classification (NCBI taxonomy): domain Eukaryota; kingdom Viridiplantae; phylum Streptophyta; class Magnoliopsida; order Dipsacales; family Adoxaceae; genus Sambucus; species Sambucus nigra. Next base: position 209,683,599 of record OX422209.1, read on the forward strand.
TATGACCGCCTCCAAATTCGTATGTTAAACTAAGTTAGTGAGGGAATCTAACTTGGATAACTAGGTTATGTGAATACACCTAGTGGGATAGCACTTGGGAAAAACTTATATTTTGTGAGTATTGTTACTCGGTCGGAAATTTGTATTAAATGTTATTTCAGTATGTTCGTGAATGCGGTAATATGATTAAATATATAATTAGGTAAATAATTATATATGAGAGGATTAATACATAGTGTAAAATGTATTACGTGCATAACAGGTGTGAATGTTATATGAAAATAAAAGGGTAATGATTTAATTAAGTTGTCGTTTATAATGACTTAAAAATCATGAATCAAAGTATACTCGGTTAGGGTAGGTAAATTTCAGGGGTTAAAATAAGTATTGGGTTACGAGCGTAGAACCCAGTAAATTAAATAAAAGCATTAATAGTGCACCTTAGAGGAGGGGTAAGGAAATCCTCAAGAGAGTGCGACACTAACTAAAATATGAAGAGCATGCATGTTTATTTATTACTGCAAATTAATCATTTGTTAAATATTTTCAAATGTTTTTGGGTACTAACCCTTGCTATAAAAAAATTTAAAAAACCTTTTAGGTGTCCAACCACAAGGGCGCCAGGCTTGACTCTATTCCAGGTATCCGTTGCTGCAACACCTGTGGATGTTGCGGATCTTTGATAGACACCTCCTTCTTTCATTCGTGTAGAGACTCTCTAGTAGTTATACGAGCTTGTCGCTCACAGTTCATTTATCAGTATTAGACTTGTTGAGATTTTCTTATTATCTTTATTTGTATTGGATAATTGGACCGATGGTTTATTCGGTTAGGTATCTTAATTGTGGATGGTTATTTTAGTTAACTGTGAATGTGTTCTATTTTTGTTCCGCATGAGTTTTTTTTTTATTTAATTAATAGAAAGATAAAAATTAGCAGCAGCCTACTTTTCTCACTTATGTGGTTAGTAATTAAAAAGACGACAGTGATGCTAAGAATAGACCAACTGAGAAACTTTTTCTAACTTGATTTAGGACTGATCACCCGGGATTAATTAGGCGGGGTGTCATAGATGGTATCAGAGCATCAGGTTCTAGTGTCCTTTGGATCTGTGCGGCTTTCTACGTTTCAGCGTAGCACTCGTTTGTGGTAGAGCCCTATTATTAGGACTGTTGATTCACTTTCCGCTTGTGAGTTTTCGTATTTCTGCTGTGAATATTTTTATGTAAACTGTGCACTTATGCGATTTAATCTATTTCAGATGCCACCGAGGAGACTGAGAGCGGAGAGGGCTGAGCTAGGGATGAAATCAGGGAGGCTCACCAGGAGCCATATGTACCAGCACTACCACTCCCGCCCGAGTTGAATCAAGTTAGAGAGTGAATCTGACTTGGGTAGCTAGGTTATGTGAATACACCTAGTGGGATAGCACTTTAGAGAAATTATATTTCGTGAGTATTTTTACTCGGTGGAACATTAGTAATAAATGTTGTTTCAAGTATGTTGGTGAATACTGCAATATAATTAATTATATAATTAGATAGGTAATTATATATGGGATAATTAATACATAGTGTGAAATGTAATATGTGCATAATAGGTGAAAGTGTTATATGAAATTAAAAAGGGTAATGATTAAATTAAGTTGATGCTTATAATAACTTAAAAATCATGACTTAAAGCATACTCGGTTAGAGTAGATAAATTGCAAAGGGTTACATAAGTTATCAGGTCAGGAGAGTAGGACCTAGGTAAATTAAATGGAAGCGTTAGTAGTGCACATTAGAGGAGGGGTAAGGAAGTCCTCAAGAGAGTGCGGCACTAACTAAAATATGAAGAGCATGCATATTTATTTATTACTGCAAGTTAATCATTTGTTAAATGTTTTCAAATGTTTTTGGGTACTAACCCTTGCTATAAAATGTTTAAAAAAACCTTTTAGGTGTCCAGCCACAAGGACGCCAGGCTTGACTCTATTCCAGGTATCCGTTGCTACAGCATATGTGGATGTTGCGGAGTTTTTTATAGACGCCTCTTTCTTTCATTCGTGTAGAGACTCTCTAGTAGTTATTTGAGCTTGTCGCTCACAGTTCATTTATCAGTATTAGACTTGTTGAGATTTTCTTCTTATCTTTAATTGTATTGGATAATTGGACCGATGGTTTATTCGGTTAGGTATTTTATTTGTGGATGATTATTTCAGTTAACTGTGATTGTGTATTATTGTATGTTCCGCATGAGTTTCATTTAATTAATTGAAAGATAAAAATTGGCACCAGTTTATTTTTCTCACTTAGGTGGTTAAAAATTAAAAAGACGACAGTGATGCTAAGAATGGACCAACTGAGAAACCTGTTCTAACTTGATTTAGGACTGATTACCCGGGATTAATTAGGGGGGGGTGTCACAATATGTTACATAATAGATGTTTTGATTCAACAAGATTTGCAAAAGGCATTTAAATCTTACATGAAGTGTGATATACCATGTTATGGAATTGGCAAAATCATCATGGGATCAATTGAAAACAAGTACATGACAAAGATCATAGAGAATTGTCTTTATTTCAAGAATCTGGTAGGGAATTCAATCCTACAATAATGGTAAATACCAATTTGGCCCACAAATCTTAGTGTAAGAGAAATAAAGAACAGAAAAATATATATGGTTTGATAGGTCCTGGTTACGTCCATGGGGAAAGGTGGAGCATATTATATTGAACCAAGAACATGACGACTTTGAGTGCTAGATGGTGTTAGTTGAGCGTTCAAGTCGTGGGTGAAAGATTGTGATATACATTTATTTTACATTAGGGTTATTCTATTTATAGATGCAAGAGTTCGAGATTCATTAATTGCTACCTTAATCTTCCTTGATGTAGTTGGACTTTAACTTTAGCCCTATCTAATAGGTTGTTTAATTATAGCAAGATTGTATTGGATCAGATTAACACTATCTTTGGAAGTTTGTCCCCATATAGTCTATGATCACCAGGTGACTACGCATTTTCAGTTCTTTCGGTGCCACGTATCATGCCATATGGACTACTCGACTTTTAATCCCTTCAATTGGTCCTAGAATTAGGGTGATCGGTCTTTAGACCCGATTATCGTAATTCTTCCTCAGTATATCGTCTACACGGAAGTGGAGTTTCCCACTAATTATTTATTAACTATCACATATCCCACTTATTTTTAGTTGGAATGCAATTATCAACCTACACGAACGTAATTCCTATGTTTGAGGTTGTGTGCATTGTAGTTTGGGTTCCCCCAGGCAATCATTGTGCCTGAAGTGTGTGGCATGGGGGCGTGACAATGATTTTATTCTTTCCAAAATAGAAATAACTTCACTTGACTTTTGATGGTAAGGGGTTTTAAAAAACCCTTTGGCTCCTTACTTAAATCCCAAAGTACAAAGTGTTTTCCACTCCTATCTTTCCCTTCCATTTGACTTGCAAAAAATCCATTTTCATAAAAACTTGATCTCTTTAAATTTGTTATTCTTCTTAATTTCTCTTAGGATCCATATCTAGGAATTTGAGAAAGTACGAATTGACCTTAGAGAATGACTTTGAGGCATTTCATACAAATTGTAATATACCAATCTCTTTCAAGATAAAGACCTCACCTGATGAGGAGGATATTTATGACCTCCCCTATGGTAAGCTCACTTTCATAACATTAGTTATAATAAGGGGTTGATTTTCCACTCCATAAATTGCTGGTTGATGTACTATATTTTTAGAATCCAACATATCCAAGCAAATGAAAGTCTCTTCCGGATTTTAGTGGATGCAATTTCCACAATCAATTTTATGGCACTAATCTGGGCATGAATGAATCATGTATTATTACGACCTTAGGACGTGTCCCGGGTCTAGTAAATACCATTTTCAGACTAGGGACAAGCCTCACAATTTGGTTACTTTAATGCCCAGTCCTTAATAGGACACTGAGAGGGACATATTAGTGTTCTCTGGGAAAATTTATGCAGAGAGCTGCACAAGTCGTCCTATGCTTATGGAGGTCAGATCTCCCACTAGTCTCTTTAGTACTTCTTTTGATTTCTTATCAATATTAACTTCATAAGTTATTGATCGACCTTCATTATTTTGATGCAAATACTCATTGTAAGAGGAAGCTTGATAGCGCGCGAGAAGTGTGCGCGTGTAAAGTGCACAATCTTTGTTTTAGTTTCACTGCATTAATACAAAAAAACCTAAGTTACGACTACACTTGCGATACAAGTATAGTGGTATGTCGGGTATCGAATCCACAGAGAATGTTCGATAGATTGTAACGGATCTATCAATTCAGGAATAAAAGTGTAGAAGGGTGATGTGTGAATGTAAATAAAAGAAAAGAGAAGTTAAGTCTAAATAAAGTAAAGCGTGGATCGGGATAACATCCAACCATACGGATCAAAAAACTTATTAATTAGAATTCTGGCTTGAGAGAAATTTAATCGAGCATTATCAATTAATCATAAACTTCACACAATAAGGAATTTAAGCCAAAGTTGCGAGAATAAACATTTAACCGAAAATTGGTCATACGCGAATTAAACTCAGATTATCGCTTTAAACACTGACGTTGCATGACAAAGAAAGTTAAACGCATAATAATCCGAATTTAATACACGCGGGTTCAATTAAATGCAATTTTGTACGAAACCTAATTTTAGGAGCTCGGGGCCCGAAAATGGCGGAACGAAATCCCGACCCTATTTATTTAAGGATAATACATGAATTAAACTAAATCATAACTAATTAAACTAGGAAAGCAAGAAGTAAAATAATTAAACTAACTACAAAGCAAGGAAACTAATTCACAAAGCAAGGAAAATGAAGAACAAAACTATATTAATGGTAAATGAGATGGAAAGTTCAACTTACACACACTAAATGGATGTCATCCCAAGAAGAGAAGAAGATGAGCTCTCCAAAATAAACCCTAACCTAAAATGTCTTCTAAAACTAAGTATATCTGATAGTACAACAAAATTGGGTTATATAGTAAGTTGGGAGAAAAGAAAAGAAGAAAGAAAAGAAAAGCAAAATATCTCATGAAAACAGGGGATTGATCGATCGACCCCTTTGGTCGATCGATCGATGGTGAACAAGTATCCCACTGTCGATGATGATCGATCGATCGGTCATTTTGATTGATAGATCGATCAAGCAGGGCAGAATCAAGGCAGCTACTGCATTCTTTTCTTCCTTCTCTTCTCCCCTCTTTTGGTTTCAATGTTATACTCTTCCGCCAAAAGTGCCGTAACTTCTTCGTTAGGGATCCAAATCGCGCATCGTTCGTGGACACACAAAGCTTGCGAGGAGGGATATAACTTCCGTGATGTTAGACCAGGTGCCCAAGTTGTGAAAAGACTAAATTGCCCTTGAACGTGCGATTGTGTACGAAACTTGAGCGCAATGCATCCGAACTCCGTACTTAGTACCTAAATACCTACAAAAGTCCAATTATACCTCATATAGCATGTTAACAATATAAACCGAGGTTGTCTGGTTAACGAGCTTAAATATAGAGATTAAGGCACCCGAGGGGGCTAAAATGCGTAGGTTCGAGAGATGACATACACAATATTTGCGTATTATCACGCCCCCTAACTTACACATTGCTAGTCCCTAGCAATGAAATAAATGCAACAAGAACAACAAGTAAACCAAAATAGGAGATAGTATAAAAACATGGTATAAACGCATAAGGCCAATTTCGTGGGTGATTCGATTGCATTTAGCTTATGCAATAAGACGTTAAACCCCTAGGTTACCCTAGTGGACGAGTGTCGTCTCATGAGGATTTTCAAGGATGAAACCCACAAACATCATACAGTTTCCTCAAAATATGCCCAATCACATGCGACAAACTCAACAATACGAACAAGATTATAACATGTTATTAGCATAGCAAACGAATTCATGTGAGAAGTCCGTAGTTATTAACATTATCGAATTCACCTCAATGAATTGAAACTTTAACATGTGGGAGGGGAGTGAGCACACGCAAAATATGATTTGGCAAAAACTTAAATAACTCGGATACTAAATATCAAAGCATGCATATAAGTCAATCCTCACGGGCATTACACTCATTAAAATGAATTCACTTGAAACAGGGAGGTAACACACGGGACATGCGGGCATAAGGAGTAAATGTAAATGGAAACTAGTCCGCGCACATGTCACAAATGAAGAACGCTATGTAGAAAATAAAAACTGTAATCTTAGTGAAAGGATACCGCACATATAAAAGAGGCGAAATGTATTTTCACAGATTATCAATACTATTTAAACCTTTGAATTACATCTACTTAAGATCACATAGGACTTTAATAGGGTTGTAATGTAGGCTAGGCTAGGTTACAAAATGAAAGGGATGTATATACGGATTCAAAGGTATTTGGGGATGAAACTCGGGATAATGGAAAAATGCGAGAAATTTCAAAATTGGACAAATGATTTCCAAACGAGCATTAGATATAACAATCGAGAATAACAAGGATTATTGAATCACTATTGACAATATAAACAAATTTCTCTTTCGTTTTCTTTTCTTCTTTTTCTCACTTTTTTCTTTTGTTTTCTTTTGTTTTCAATTTCTCTTTTTCTTCTCTTTTTCACTACACTTTCTTCTTTTCTCACTCTTTTCATGCTCAAATTGCAACCATAAAACAACAATATCATTCAATCCCAAGTTAACAATCCAAACAAGGGTATGTAAGGTGCATGTATGGTATATAACTCCAATTTGGAGTTGGTTATGGGATTTTGGGTAATGAAACGAAAGTCTAGTATTTAGGCTCAAGTGGGTTGACTAGGGAACATATAAAAGGTGAGGTCAAGGTCATATGGGTGATATATAAAGATGGCCTATGATCATTTCAAAAAGTTTATGAAATTCTCGAGTCAAAACAATATATGAAAATCATGCTCAAGTAATACATTTCATGAAGAACTCCATTAATGAACGGTCAATGAAAGAATAAAGAGATTACCAACGACTGTAACGTTTTCAAAGAGAAAAGAATAGTGTATACACCCACAAACGACGAAAGGTACAAAGCTTACTCGGTGTAAGTATATACAATGCAACAAAAGATTACCGAGTTATAAAATCTTAAACCAAATCAATATAACCATAAAAGTGCATGTGCTCATGGGATTAAAGTTTAATTCATGAAGTTATTCATAATATTAATGATTGAGACTAAAGTCTAATAACTTCTAAAATCGAGAACATGCATCATTGGGTTGTCTATCGAATCGGGAAATTATCAAAATTTATCATCGAAAACAAAGGCAAAATGCCCAACAAAGGAGAAAAAAGAAAAAAAATATATTTTGAAATTTTCAATTTTTCTAAGAAAAGCATACTTATTAACTAACATGTGAGCAAAAACATGGACTAAATAAAGAAATGGATAGAATATCCCACACCCCCTAACTTAAAACTTGACATTGTCCTCAATGTTAATTAAGAACCAAGTTAAAGAAGGAAAATAGCGATATTACCCAAAATGGAGCGATCTCCGAAAAGTGCTAGTCCGGTGATTCTATAAAATAAGTTAGTAACAAGCATAGTGAAAACAAAATTTAACTAATTACATTAGACTAAAATAAAAAGAAAGAAAGAAAAAAAAAAACTAACTATGTACAACCTACCATTTAGACTCCTAACTAACTATACACTAGAAGTCTAAATTTTTAAGGGTCCACCCAACCAACGTTTTGACTTTGGAAGATCAATGGTGGACCTTACCTCTCATGCATGCCTCCCAGAAAATAGGAATTTCGTTCAAACAACAGAAGGCATGTGGGTCGTGGAAAAGAGGAACCATCCCCGATTAAAAATTTGGGAGGGAGGATGGGGGATTTGGATAGGAGGGGCGACAAATACACAAGGGGATAAAAAAACTGAATATCCTCCCAAATATTTAGCAAGAGGAATGGGAGGTGGCGCACATGAGGGCAAAGATGCCTTCATGGAAAGCAAATCGAGCAAGTACTCCTCATCGGTGAAAGGGTTAAACGTTTTAAAGTTCGGTACCGATTCATCGGGTACTTGTGACGGTATGATAACGGAGAATGAAAATGGGGAGGAAAGAAATTCAAACTCAAGAGATGAGTTATTATCACTCAAAGTTGGAATTTCAAAGGAGATAGGATCATTTTCAATGAAACTTTCTTCTTTGGGATCCAAAGAAGAAATAATCTCATTGCAAATAGATACTACATCCATTTCATTCTCAATTACAAGATGGGCAAAGTGACGAATGGTTTGTTCCAAAGTAGGCACAAAGTCCTCAATTGGTTCAAAACATTCCTCGACTTCAAAAGTCTCAAAAGAGAAATCGTGGTCGGATTCGAATAATAAATCCAAGTCTTTCTCCAAACAACGATGTTCTTCCCGATAACGTTCTTCATACCTCTCGTTCTCAAGCATAAGTAAACCCTCGTCGAAAGTCATAGGCCGAGGTGCGGATGCTTGAAAATAAGGAGTTTGAAAATCATTATCGACACTAAAGTTAAACTCATTATTATAGGAATTTTGAAAATTATTGCAATTCGTTTCAAAATTCCTATTATAAGGAGGTAAAGGCCCAAAATCATTATCATCATCCTCAAAATATACGCACTCTACAGCTTGACTTTTGTTATACTCGCCCAAAGTCATTTTAGATGTTTCAATTTTTTGGGATTCTAAGTATTGACCAAAAGTCAAAGGAGTACGGGGATTTTGAGAATTATCATAATGATTACCGAAAGGATTGGAATAAGATATTCTTACCCCAACAAAGGCTCGAGATGACAAATTCCACAAAGCAATGTGTGACGGGAAAATTCAAGCGTTTCTAGGAGCTCAAGTATAGAAGTCCTGCAAAAAAGGCTAAAACAAAGAATACAAATACAAAAGAAAGAATACTACGAACTAATAAGATAATTACAATCTAAATAAAAACACTCCCCGGCAACGACACCATTTTGATAGCGCGCGAGAAGTGTGCGCGTGTAAAGTGCACAATCGTTGTTTTAGTTTCACCACATTAATACAAACAAACCTAAGTTACGACTACACTTGCGATACAAATATAGTGGTAAGTCGGGAATCGAATCTACAGAGAATGTTTGATAGATTGTAACGGAATTATTAATTCAGGAATAAAAGTGTAAAAGGGTGATGTGTGAATGTAAATAAAAGAAAAGAGAAGTTAAGTCTAAATAAAGTAAAGCGAGGATCAGGATAGCATCCAACCATACGGATCAAAACACTTATTAATTAGAATTCCGGCTCGAGAGAAATTTAATCGAGTATTATCAATCAATCATAAACTTCACACAATAAGGATTTCAAGCCAAAGTTACGAGAATAAACATTTAACAGAAAATTGGTCATACGTGGATTAAACTCGGATTATCACTTTAAACACTGACGTTGCATGACAAAGAAAGTTAAACGTATAATAATTCGACTATAATACGCGCGGGTTCAATTAAATGCAATTTTTCAAGAAACCTAATTTTCGGAGCTCGGGGCCTGAAAATGGCGGAACGAAATCCCGACCCTATTTATCTAAGGGTAATACATGAATCAAACTAAATTAAAACTAATTAAACTAGGAAAGCAAGAAGTAAATCAATTAAACTAACTACAAATCATGGAAACTAACTTACAAAGCAAGGGAAATGAAGAACAAAACTATATTAATGGTAAATGAGATGGAAAGTTCAAATTACACACACTAAATGGATGGCATCCCAAGAAGAGGAGAAGATGAGCTCTACAAAACAAACCCTAACCTAAAATGTCTTCTAAAACTAAGTATATATGATATTATAACAAAATTGGGTTATATAGTAAGTTGGGAGAAAAGAAAAGAAGAAAGAAAAGAAAAGCAAAATATGTCCTGAAAACAGGGGATCGATCGATTGATCCCTTTGGTCGATCGATCGATGGTGAACAAATATCCCACTATCGATGAGGATCGATCGATTGATCCTTTTGATCGATCGATCGATCAAGCAGGGCAAAATCAAGGCAGCTACGACATTCTTTTCTTCCTTATCTTGTCCCCTCTTTTGGTTTCAATGTTATACTCTTCCACTAAAAGTGCCGTAACTTCTTCGTTAGGGATCCAAATCGCGCACCGTTTGTGGCCACACGAAGCTTGCGAGGAGGGATACAACTGGCCAGGTGCCCAAGCTGTGAAAAGTCTAAATTACCCTTAAACGTGTGATTACATACAAAAATTAAGCGAAATGCGTTCGAACTCCATACTTAGTACCTAAATACCTACAAAATCTCAATTATACCTCATATAGCATGTTAACAATATAAACCGAGATTGTCTAGTTAACGGGATTAAATATAGAGATTAAGGCACCCGAGGAGGCTAAAATGCATAGGTTCGAGAGATAAAATACGCAATATTTGCATATTATCAAAGCTTATAGATTGCAAGGTCCACTTAGTTGATCTGAAGAAAGTTTGGGACCGATGAACCCCTTGTTGAGTAATATACCACTAGAGATCAACTCACATAATTATTAGCCATGAATCACTACACCAAAATGGCCAAATTGTCACCTTTCAGCCGGCCACCCTTGTCAAGGTCATTGACCGTGACACGACCGTGACAAGTCTGTGACAAATTTACTTGTCACGGACTTGTCACGGTCAATGACCGTGACAATTTCTTTAAATAATTATCACGGTCAATGACCTTGACACGATCGTGACAATGTTCACAGCAAAATCCCTTTCCCCCTTCTCTTTTCCCTCCCGCGCCGTTCCCTCCCTCTCCCTCTCTCTCGACGCTGCTCTCTCTCTCTCTCTACTTTCAGGTTTAATTCTCTCTCTCTCTCTCTCTCTCTCTTCCATTTATATATATGTTTGTGTGTATATATATATGTATATGTGTGTACATATGTGCGTGTGTGTGCATGTGTGGGGGGTGGGGCAGGGTGGGGTAGGGGGTAGGGCAGGGTGGGGGCAGGGTGAGGGTAGGAGGTAGGGGGTAGGGGGTTAAAAATATAAATAAATAAGTAATTTTCTATAAATTTCCAAAAATAATATCCAAAAATGTAAATGTAAATAATATCCAAAAATAATATCCAAAAATGTAAATTTGTAGTAATTGTCATCCGAAGTTGCTAAAAGCATCCGAAGTTAAAAAACCATGAAAAATAAAATATTTTTTAAGATTTGTGGTGAATAACTAAAGTTAAAAAAAGTATTACTTTAGTCATTAAATTACTTTTTGAATTCGGACGATGCGCGTAAATTTGTAGTAATTGTCTTATAATAAAGATCAATTAGTATATGTTGTTGAAAATTTTGATCAAATTGGTGAGCCCTTCATATTTTAAAAATGTTGTTTTTATTCCTATAGAACAGCTTAGATAGTGTGTGTGTGTGTGTGTATGTGGTCAATACATGAATTTATTTTTGTATTTGAATTAACCCATGAATTTATTTTTGTATTTGAATTAACCCATGAATTTATTTTTGTATTTGAATTAACCCATTATATGAAACATACTTGCAATTAAATATAGTGCGCATAGATACTAGTATTCTAGTTCTTATGCGTACGCATTCAATAGCCCTTAGACCCGTTCGAGAGTCATTACCCTTGTAATGAGATCTCTCGAATTGTCCCGTTTGGACAGTTTGAGACTGTATAATTTATGTATAATATTCTTATTGGCTTAAAGTTGTTACTTTTGGAGGAAGTTCTACATTCGTATCTTAATGTTCCCTGGGTACATACTAGATTGACAAGTGTGACTGTTATTTCAATTGACCAATTGAAATAACACTCACACCTGCCAATCTACGTCGTGTACTTGGAGAACTAAGGGGATATGCTGTCGAATTTTTTTCAAATCGTAACAATGTGCATGAGCTGTTAAGTATATTACAGAAAAATGCATTCTTGAATGGGATAGGACCACTTACCCTTTAATAGGATAATTAAATAAAACATACTATAAATCTAAGTTTTGTTTACCTTTAATAGGTGTTTAGTTGTGGTAGCTGTGATGGGATATCCAAAATACAAAGAGTGGATGGGTGAGACTAATAGAATGGGGGATGTGTTTCGCAGAGGTGCTAACGAATTTGTGAAATATGCAAAGAGATGTCGTAATGATGAAGAGTTTCTGTGTCTGTGTGCTAGGTGTAAGAATGGTAAGGTGTTTGAGTGGAAAACAGTTGAACTACATTTGTTAAGATTGGGTATGCAAGATAGTTATCGATTTTGGAGTTTTCACGGTGAATTGAAAGTTCCTTTTGTCGCCGACCAACCTCCACAACAACCTTCAACAAGTAGAATAGATGTAGAAGGGGACAACGTAGATCATAATATGTTAGAGGATTTAGTTGATGATGCGTACGGAGTTTATGAAGCTGAGGAGAAAGAGGTTACTGATGATGTAGAAGATTCAAGTGCTCGTGAAGATAACACGATAAAACTTGACGATGACTACCAAAGTTTAAAATTTAAGGCGACCCAACCGTTATACTTTGGCTGTGAGAAAGATCAAACAACTTTACATGCCATGGTTGGTTTGCACAGTTTGAAGACGCAGTACGGTTTGTCTGGCAATAGCGTGACGAGAATTCTGAAATGGGTGAAGGGATTATTACCCAAGGTGAATACACTTCCAAATAGCTATCCTGTTATGAAGAACAGTTTGAAAGGTTTGGGAATGAAGTATAAATCGATTCATGCTTGTGTGTATGACTGCATACTATACCGAAAGGAGTATGAAAATCTCGATCGTTGTCCGGTATGCAATGAACCTAGATATGTCCAATCTACTAGTAAGGTATGCGATTCATGCTTGTGTGTATGACTGCATACTATACAGAACTCGGGAATTTCATACAAGGCTCTTACTTTCTTTCGAGCGAGCGCAAAAGATAAAAACCTCGTTGAAGCTGAAATGACTTACTATGGTGTAATCCAAAATATATTTGAATTGGATTATATAAGCTTCAAAGAGGTTGTATTTTACTGTGAATGGGTAAGAGTTGAGGATAAAAATGCTTGTAAAGTTGATCCTGTCACCAATTTGATCATGGTTGACTTGTCCAAGTTGAAGAGCAACGACCACGTGAGCGATGAGCCGTTTGTTTGTGCATTTCAAAAGGTTAAGCAAGTGTTTTACTCGGAGTATATCAACAACGAGCCGTGGTCAATTGTCCAACACGCGCCAAGGCGTCTAAATAGTAGTGTGGATGACTTGGCTGCTCCTACCGAATATCAATCCATTTTTGATGATAACCCGAATTTGAAACAATTTTTCAATTTGTAATAAATATTTCAATTTGTACCGAAACATCCATTTTTAATGCTTTTACTTGATCTGCACTTTATCATTTTCACTCTTGTGTAGTGTGCGTGTGTGGAGAGGATATTAATACATAAATATTCCAACTACATCTAAGTTTTGTTTATACTAATCCATGAATATACGCTTCTTACCTTTAATAGGTGATTAGTACATAGTTATTTGGGGTGTCCTATTTGTGGAGAGGAGACTGAATCTCTTCGTCTATCCGAACACTAAGAAATGCCATAATCCTATGGAGCGATGCTCTGCAAATTCCTCCCAACCGTTATGTAGCCAAACATCACTAGTTGAAGTTTTCAATTCCACTTTCCATACCCCACCACTTGGAACTTCTAGCAAAACATGGGAGACCATTGAAAGGTGGAATTGACAACTTCAACTGCTGATTTTTGGCTACACAACGGTTGGAAGGAATTTGCAACGCATAACTCCATAGGATTATGGTATTTCTTAGTGTTTAGATATGAAGAAAATTATATTTGACACGATTTCCCGGGGTACATTAGTTGGAAGGAGGTGCCATATGAGCTCAAGTTAGCTGTTTGAGTGACACTAGAGGTAATGTATTTATATTTATATGTCAATTTTGATTTCGATTTCAATTACGATTTATATTTATCTATATTTGATGGTGGATACTAATTTTACTTTATTTCAATTCAGGGGACAGGGAGTGGACCTAAGGGTAGGCCACATATGCTCTATACTTATGTGGCTATTCGGACGAGAAGGGAAGGATAAGGAGGTGTTCCCGAGCGTCGCGGTACAAAATCTCTTTTCCATGCAAATAGTTTTTAGATTTGAGATAAAATGATGGTGATGTTGTTTCTTTTTAAATAGTTTCTTATTTGAATATATATTTGCATTATCTTTAGTTTGTTCGGATATATGATGTTTGGAACAGGTACAACGTTGCTATAACAGGTACAAATATACTGCTGGGCAGTGGCAGTGGCCATACTGCCCAGCAGATTTTTTTTTAATTCTGCCCAGAATTGTCATGGTCATTGACCGTGACAATTTTTTTAGAAAGGGTCACGGCTTTGTCACTGTTATAAACTGTGACAAACGTGTCACGGTCATTGACCGCGACACGACCGTGATAAAAAAAGTTGTCTCGCCTCGAAATGTCACGGTCATTGACCTTGACAAGTTGGATTTGTCAAGGTCAATGACCTTGACAAATGGGCAGATTTGGTGTAGTGAATATACTATTGCATCGACCAAGAACTTCACAATTTCCCCCTCTACCACAGAGGTCGATTACATGGTGGTTGGTGATTCTTTCATCCCAATAGCCACCCTTATCCTCAATGCTTAGGTAGTGGGAGTATAAGTTAGTGAAATATCCTCACCGACCTACGTGATCTCCACACATTCATAGAAGCCTCAATCGATGCAACATTAAAAAGATTTGTTTTATGATAACATTGCCATTCTCTTTTCATATGAGGACGGATGTGCATTAAGTCATTTTTGGGAGGAAGAAGAAGAGGAAGATTTCATCTCCCCCTACAACACAAAACAATGAGAGGTTTTCCTAGGCGAGTGGTCAGTCTCGATGCCACTAGAGTGAATTTAAAAAATAATGGTGGTCAATCTAACCATACTACCACTAACACCTCCAAGAAGATAATCATCTCCACTCGAAAGAAGAAGAAGAACACAGAGAAAGAGAAAAAGAGATAGAGATACAAAAGATAGAGAAAATGATATAGAACCCAAGTTCCAAAAAGCATTTCACTGACTGGACTCCCCTAAGAACAACGATCAGGGAAAAAAATAACTTGTAGTTATTATGCCCAAACAGGTGGCGTCCCCAACTCCTTAATCATTATCCATGAAGCATACCTTGATAGTTTGATTTTTTGAAGTTAAAAATGACATCTCCATCGACAACTTGGCATGTCAAAACCTTAAGTTCGATTACTCTAGTGCTTAGGTCACCATATTTCCTAAAGACATATAGGCCTTCAGAGACTTCAAAGTGGAACACCTTCATAGGTAAGGGCTTGGATCCTCTATATGGTTCTAGTAATATTGATTTAAATTTTCTCTCCTAAGTTTATTTGGTCTCCTATTTACCAACCGACTAGTTACTCTTATTTTCATAAGGCATGAAGATGATGCATGAGGTTTCTACATGAGCTAGACGACCGGTGACCATGAATGATGTTCTTCATGACCATGCTAATGTTATGAGGAACTAACTTACTGGTGAGGACAACTAAATTGGTGAGATGACTGAAAATCTCAAGGATGTGTCCACCAACAAGAAAAAGTTGACCAAAAAAGGTGAAGTCGTTTCATTGGAATACAACAAGGTATATTCTTAGCCAAGTGAGCTAAAGAAGGCATTTTCCTTGAAGACCTTAGATTAGATAATTCTCTAAAGGCAAAAATATTTATCTCTTGATCAACTTGGAGCAGGAAAATGATAAGTCCTTCGATGAACGCTTTGAATCCGATGTCTAAGAGACAACTCTACTATCATAAGTCATTTGCATTTAATAAAAGTTAGATCTCTAGACTTAAGAGGGTAAATATTCACGAGGACGACCCCACTTACTTAGAGTACCCCTCTTGAAAAGCCTGTCATCGACGATGGGGGAATATCCTTGATATCGGTCCAAAAGGTAAATTAACTGATGATTGAGTCAGTTCTTCTTGAAAATCCAGTTGAACAAGGTCATAAGGTCGACGAAAGCTAAGGGGAGGTCACCCTTAACACCCTAGTCGATAGGGTTTTTTTCTCTTATTTTCTCTTCACGTAGGTCGTTCGACCATTATATGCGGGCCTTGAGATATTTCACATATTATTGAATGGTTCCTTTATTTTTATTGCCTTAATGTATCCATTTATGCATGAATATTTAAGGTTATTATTTATGTTTGGTGGATGGTAGGTATGTGACCGACTCCACTGACTAGTAGTAAAATAAGTTAAATTTCATATTTAATATATCAATTAGTCCCTAGAGGGTAGGTTTGTGACCAGCTCCACCGAATTGTATTAAAATTAGATAACAAGTTAACATTCATATTTAACTTACCATTTAATTGGTGAATGGTAGTTCAGTGACCAACTCCATGGACTTGCAATGACATTGAATACCATGTTAACATTCATTTTTAACTTATCATTCAATCAATGGAGGGTAGGTCTATGACCGAATCCATGGACTTTCAATGAAATTTAATAACAGGTTAACACTCATATTTAACTTATTATCTAATCCATGGATGTTAGGATTATGATGGACTCCACGGACTTGTAATTAAATTGAATAACACCTTAACATTTTTATTTAACTTATCATTATACCACCCATACTTGGGTCGGTTTGTACCAATTATAGGTGAAATTGACCTATTTCAAGCCGCACATCCATTCTTAGGTGGGTTTATGTATATTTTAGGATAACCAACCCATACTTAGGATATACCACCATTTTAGGTGGGGTTTTACCTGTTCTAGGTGAAACTAACTTATTCTAAGTTATTCCACCTATTGTTAGGTGAGTTTTATGCCAACTTTAGATTGATCAACCCGTAGTTGGGTTATACCATTATTTTTAGGTGCGTTTTTTACCATTCCAGGAAAAATTGAATTATTCTAAGTGGTATCATCCATTCTTAGGCGGGTTTATGCATATTCTAGATCGACTAACCTATAATTGGGTTATACCATAGTTTTCAAGTGGGTTTTGCCTGTTTAAGGCCAAATAGAGTTAATTTAAGTCGTACCGCCAGTTCTCAGGTGGTATTATTCCTATTCAAGGCCGACCAACCCATAGTTAGGTTGTATAATAATTTTCAAGTGGGTACATATAAAGTTAATCGAGAATGTACAATTTTGTGAAATTAATGATATCATTAACATGAATAATCTTTATTGGGCTAAACTTTAGAAAATTAATTAAATGTACCTCATGATAGAATTTTGTGAGGTTTATTGCAATCTATGACATATGTATTATTATTTAATCTAATTATTTTATATGATATAATCCACCTCCTCATTTTTAGACCACTTTATACATCCCTGCTAGTTCGGAACTAGTCTCCCATTGGATGTTTTCTAGCGACCGATAGTAGCTTTTTGAGTACTCGGCCGCCGACTTTGAATTCTCTAACTTTAACTCTCTTGTCATGGTGTTTAGAAAGTTCTTTTTGGTAAGATTCTAGGTGGATAAGAGCCCGTTCCCTTCACCCTTCATCCAAATCCATTTCATCTATTAAATGATCACTATTATGACCATTATTATAGACTTCGTCCCTAAGTATAGGTAGATTGATTTCTATAGATGACTGATTCTATTCCATAAGCCATGGCATATGGAGTTTCTCCTATTAGTATTATCGGGGTCATCATATAAGCCCAAATGATGGAGGGGAGTTCATCAACCCATTTCCACCTCATATTTTCTAGTCATTGTTTGATCTCGACAAATAGAGTCTTGTTGATGATCTTTACTTGCCCATTACTTTAGGGGAAGACCACTGAGGCGCAGTATTTGCAAATCCCATATTCTGACAGAATTATCTAAATGTGTCATTATCGAACTGAGTCTTATTATTTGACTTTAATTCCCTAGGGATACTAAACTTGGTTATTATGTTTCTCCATATTAAATGTCTAGTTTTGAATTCCTAGGTATGCGTCAATGGTTCGATCTCCACCCATTTAGTGAAGTAATTATTTGTAATGATCGAGAAATTTTGATTGCCTGGAGCTACAAGAAGAGGTTGTACGATGTCCATTCACCATTATGAAAAGGGCCATGGACTTGTGAGAGGGTTGAGGTCACCAATTGGTTTTCTGGCAATGGGAGAAAATTCCTGGCACTTAGGGTACTTTTAGATGAACTGCATGGTTTTATTTTGCATAAAAGGCCACCATTACCCTTGTGACATTTTACCATAGAGCAAGGAGCTTCCACCTATGTATGCGCTGCAACTTTCGTTATGCATCTCACCGAGGATTCCTTATATTTGATCTGATTAACACACTTATGTAGGGTGCGATGTTGACCATAAATTTTATCTATAGTGTTTTTATTTTAAACTGCAACCCGCACTAGCTACGATTGCTCTCCACCATAGTTTCATTGTAAATTAGTCAAAACTCACAAGTCTCTATATCCATCGATTTCATTGCAAATCAAACCTTAAGTGGTACTGATTTATATCCTCAACCACACGCATCCTTACGCTATAGTCTTTGTCTTGACTTGGTGTCATTGATATTGGGGATCAATATATGAGGAAATAATTCTGCTAAAAAACTTCAAATGATTATGTAATAGAAAGTATAAAATAAAAACTGGGGTTACATATTAAACCCAGGGGTTTGAATACAATTCCTTTACAGATCTTATTGGGGCTCCTATTGAGGACAAAAGTTTTACCTCTGAATTGAGGAAAAACCTAGCTGCTTAGATTTTTAGTTTGTCACTCTCCTTGTTGTCCCGAAAGAGGTCTCCTCTTTTTAGGTAGGAACTGATGGGATCCATCCAATTTGGAGCCGAATTGATTTGCATAACATCAACCAATGACTTTGGTTCATCAATTTTTAGTCAACTTGTATACTCAATGTGATGACCGTGATCGAGATTGTAATTTCTTCTCTTGTAAATTGTTTGCATATTGGCCATGGATTTAATATAATGGATGGCTATCTATTTGGAATTATTCTTGTGGCTTTTGTGAAATTAAATATAATTTATCGACTTAAAATTTATATAAGCAAATCTGAAGGTTGTTCAAATGAAAGGTTTGGTCGTTCAAACGAAATAGCTACAGTCATTTGAATGAATATTCAAACGACCAGCGAATGATAAATAGCTATTTACGTTTTAAGACACGTTAGATTCTTATTAGATCTACCGTTTGAATGAGATTTGATATTGTTCGAATGAGGTCTAGTCTCGTTCAAATGAGTCTGCAAAAATTCATAAGTCTATAAAATTTTGTGCATTGTCACCTTGTGGATCCTTATATATTTGAGTAGTCAAGCTCCCAGTAGAGCAGATTAAAAGTGGGTCAATGTTTCGATAGACCAAAGGGTAAAGGGTTAAGGGATTTTGGGTTTAAATAAGAGTGAGGAGGTGGAGAGAATTTATTTTCTCTTCATTCCAGCAGATTTTTACTCCCACTCTACACGCTTAAGTCTTTTCCCTCCATTTCCAGCCCTCTTCCACCATCCCCAAGCTTTGAACCCTCATTGTTAGCAATATTTAATCCATTTCCAAGTTTATAACACCCATTTAAATACTTATTAAAGGAAGAAGTTGGTTTAGAGAGTTATTGTTGGAGCTTTCAAGAGGAGTTGGAGTATTTTTGGAGCTTTTTTTAGAGCTTTGGAGTTGTTAGGAGCTTCTTGGTATATTTCTTAGAATTTTAGGATTTTTAGAGTCATCCTTCTTAGTTCTCCTTTTAAAATTTAAGGAAGGGTTTTCCTCTCTGAAGTGGCCCTTTTTAATAAGTTCTTTAGATAAAACCAACTAAATCAATTATTTCCAATTTTATCTTCTTAAACCCTAAACATGCATCTAATCACTTTAACCCATTGAATAAATAAAGCATGCGGTAAAAGAAACAAATTTAGGAAAAAATACCCGAAGGGCAAAACTTTTTATTTACACTATAATTTGTAAAGAAACAGTTTACACTCGGATTACAGCGAAATAAGATGACATACGACTACCTGCACGTGTCGGTCGATGTCGTCAGCAATGGAACAATCTCTTCAGCTCCACAAGAACTGCAGTCCTAACTTCAGCAAGAAATACAACAACCCTTCCAATTTGACCTCAGTCCGGTGTAGGTTTATCCTCTCTACAAAGAGTCGAACAAAAGTCTTCTTCTGAATGTGTTCAAGATCACAAACCTTTGGAATTATGATAATAGGATCTTGAATAAACAAATGATGAAACCAAACAGAATGGGAATTCTTAGAACTGTTCATCTATTTTGAAAACGTCTATACAGTGTTATATTTATACCTGAGCAAACCAGATTCCAAAATAAATGAAACACAGAAATCGAGGCATCTCTTTCGAGTGACAAACGCTCTTGTTTGAAGGACTAGCGCTGTCGTTCGAACGAGTTTACATGTCGTTTGGAAGATAGTAAACTTTTTTGAATTTTTCATGATTATCCTTTTATAAAAAAAATTATCTCAGAAATAATTAAAATGCATTTTCAAAACTTTAATTTTTTAATTCCCAAACATTAAAAAAATATTTAAATCATCCATTATTTAAACAACATTCTAAATCACATATTCCTTTTATTATTCATACCCGTGTGATCTTAGAACAAACAAAATGTGAAATTCCAACTTGACTTGATTTCCTCTTAATGGCTTTAATATGTAACTTCTTCAATCTTGAATTAATTACTAGTCTAGACTCAATTTTTTTTGTCCGAAATTAAGCCAAATATAAACAAATTCAATCTATAAGAAATTTGTGCTTACAAATCTCCCCCTTTGGCTATTCCGGGACAAAACTCAAATAAAAATGTTGTGATTATATTAAATGTCCTATTCTAGATATCTGAATTATAAATACATGACATAAATAAAATATAAAGCAACAACATTGAGTCTAGAACTGTCTCCGAATGTGATGTAGCAATGAATATCTGAATGTAGAAATGAATCTCTGAATCTAAAAAATAGATACCTACATACATGAGACACAAACAAATATACCCGAGTGAAGTATGGAGGAACATAAAATATATAAGATATATCAATAAATTGTGAACACAGTTTTTAGTTAAACTCCCCCTACATCACATATCTCTCCCCTTTTTTTTTATCTAGAATAGGCAAAGCAAGGGACAAATAAAGTAAGCATATGAAAATAGGCATAAATAATAAACTGTGACAATGGAAATGAGAAAGATGGCAGTAGATAATATTAGAACTGCAGTATGAAATATATACATCTAGTCACAAAAACAACTAGCATCAGAAGACCATGAGTACATCATATCGAGATAAATATCAAAATACATCAAGCGACACATATATAATGTCTCAAAATATAAATAACAACTGATATCCTAGTCCTCATCATTAGCATAATCGTTATCAGAATCAGTGTATGTGGCAGCTATGTTGCTCAAGCTTGATGAACCTGCTCCATTGCCTATCTCCTGTCGTCTCATCTCATAGAAAAAAGGAGACATCCGCAAATCACTTCGAGCCCGAGCCTTAACCTCGGCATCAAAATGAGCCATTATGGCATCGTACATATGTGACTGTGATGCCATCTGTTCCTGTAAATCATCAAACTCCTCTACATTAGGTCAACTAGATGTAGAAGGACGAGACCTATAATGTATAGAACTCGGCTCAGTAGAAGTAGATGGCTCTCCAAAAAATGATGGGGCAGTAGGAGGTGGTCTCTCTCTCGCCTCAGATGAAAAATTACTCTCAGATCGAGTCAATGTATTGCTGTCAATGAAGGACAGAGTAGAAAGGCAGACATCATCCTCTAAAATGAGAACTCCCGCCAAGAAGCGGGATACGAGGAGACCTTAGGGAAGAGCGGGGCATAAAGGAAAGCTACCAAGAATGGTAACCGAGGACATAACTCGAAACAAAAGAGATGGTAGATCAATGTTCCACACCTGACATACAACATACATTAAATAGACTATATCAAAGCGAATCTGAGTGTGATTCACTCGAGGATAGATAGAGGTGGATACAAAACGATTAAGGATGCGGAAGGCTGTGTGTAGCTGACGGTGAAACAATGTAGTCCCACCAGGCGAAACCTCCTAGCAGCAAAAATAAATAATATGATCTCCAGTAGGACCACCCTCGGGACTCCTAGGAAAAATAGCATTTGGGACATGGGGTAACTGAAGAGTCTCCAAAATAAGTTCGGCAGTGACAAGAATAGGGACACCCCTAACAGATGTCTGTAAATCACCAGGAGTAAGAAGATCCCTATAATTAAACTCCCTAACTATGTCAGGGTAAACCATGCCACGGGCATCAAATACTCTATCCCATCCCCTGCCAAACATCCAGGTAGGAATAGAAAGCTCAGAGAACTGATCAACACAAAACACTTTCTCCCGAACTACAACCCGAATATGTAACCCCAAATGATAGTAATGATCATAGTCCAAACTGGTATACCAACGTACATGAGAGTATGGTGGTCTATAGCTCCTAAACCTATGAGCCCGCGATGTGGGGGAAGGCTCATCTTGCCTACGAGAAGAAGAGCTCTCACGTCTAGGTGGCATGACTAGACAATAAATACCACAGGCGACGATGGGTAGGGTAGACAGACACAACTGATGCCTAGAACCTATCTGCGTACAAATCCATCCGAACCACCGGGGTAAACAAAAAAATAACAGTCCAACACACAACAATATCCCAATCAGAATAATCATAAGCAGACAATGAGGTCAAAAGGACTAGCATTTGGTATTTTAAAAAATTAGATTTTTTCTGAAATAAATTATGAACACCCCATTTATAAAAAAATGTCTCGCAAAAAAAAATTAAAAGGTATAAATGGGTGCACAAAAAAATTTATTCCAAAAAAACAATTTTTCATACCAACTTTTTATTTTGATTTCAAACTTAAAAAAAGACACGAACCCATGCATCAATCGAAGTAGGAAACTGAAAACATCTAGCAAAAGAATGAGTTCGACCATTTTTGCCTTTGAAACCATAATAAAAACACACATGAAATACCCAAAAAGCTTAAACCAAGAAACAGAGAAAGTTCAAAAACTGACTTCCAACAGAGAGTCCAAACCACAAACGAGCATAGAAATGGAATATGAGGTGAAAATCCGGTGCTAACTATGTGATTTGGGTAAAAAATAGAGATAAAAAATGGGGGGTTTTCGTTAAAACTGGGTCGGACGAAGGTAGAAGATGAAGTTCGTAAGACATTGCCCATCACATTTAGTATGTCGTATACTGCTACAAGTTTGACGAAGCATTGGAAAATGCACATCTATAATCGACGATCCGAATTTCAAGTCACCTTCAACAATCATGCCCAACAAGGATGAACTTGATAAATTGGTTAAGTTCCATTTACCTTTTAAATAAAAATGTTGGGATTTTTTTTATAAAAACCTAAATATTTTTCTTTAATGAAAAATGATTTTTGAATTATTTTAAATGGATTTTTCTCTTTTCAAAAAATATATATATCATAAAAGTTTTTTGATAACTGTTCTTAGATTCGTAAGAGTGTTGTTATCTAAGTCCCTAAATATTTTAAAACTATGTAAATTGAATCTAGAGATTTGTGCTTGGTCGTTCAAACGATATCCTATCTCGTTCGAACGAGACCAGACGTCATTCGGATGATAGGTCAGTTCATTCGAATGAGAAGTCTTTTACCTGACACGTCACCGCCTTAAAAGTTTTTATAAATAAGGTGTTAAGATTCAGTATTTTGGGCAGAGAAAATTTTATTTTGATCAGAATACGTTTTTGAGAGTGTACCTTTTCTCCAACACAATTTTGAGGGTTCAAATTTGTTTTCACAATTCACAAATCCTAGAGAGCTTATTTTGGGTGAGTTGTTACGTGGAACCCAAACCATACTTTGCCTAAAGTTCAACCATTGTGAGAAGAACTCTACAACTGGGGAGCCGAGAGCTATTGTGGAGGGAGATCCTTCAAGTAATCAAGATTGCGTGTTTGGGCTGCATGTCCAAATTGGCACAACTATGAGTGAGCCACTGATGAGTTCTAGATGAAGCTTTGAAGGTTTGATATAGACATCGTGCATTACGCTTGAGGGAAGTTGTATGTGAGTCAATGGTCATGTATTCTTGTCAAAGTTCTAGAATATAAAAGGTTTTGCCCTGAGGGGATTTTTTCCTTAATTACTGTGTCACTTGCTTGCCTATTTTCAGTTACACTTGCACGCACATTGGTTGATTTTAATTTGAATTTGGTTTTGTTAAATGTGAGTTACCTAATTAAATAAGTGAATTTGCGAATTAAAACAATTGGTATCACACTGCGATTACAAACTGGTATCAGAGCAGGTTTCACTATATTACCATGAATTCCTATTTTTCGCAAAAGTTTTTGTGATATCAATTATTTTAAACTTTGATGGGTCACTTATATAATCGGGTACCTACTTTTGATGGAAATAATTTTGCCTATTGGAAAGATCGCATGAAATCTTCTTTAAAAGCTATAGATGAGCGATTTGGTTGTTGGTTGAAAATGGTTGGTTTCCTCCCACCGTTATTGTTGAGAACATCACCTCTTTAAAACCTGTGTCAAACTGGATTGAGGACGATTTTAAATTTTCCAATTTTAATTCACGTAGTTTGAGTGCTATCTCTGGAGTCGTCATTCCCAAAAGGTTTCGTCCAATTATGACGTGCACCACGTCTAAAGAGGCATGGTATATTTTAACATTGAACATGAGGGTACCATCGCTGTTAAAGAATCTAAGTTGCAAAATCTTGCAACTCAATTTGAGACACTCACTATGTCAGAGACTGATACTTTTGACGAGTTTTATGCACGTTTGTCGGACATAGTCAACACTAAATTTAATTTGGGTGAAGCAATTAATAACACGCGGGTTATGAAAAAGATTTTAAGATCTCTTACAAAACATTTTATTCCAAAAGTCACTGTTTTAAACTAGATGGGGAATTTGAGCAGACTTAAGTTAGAAGAGTTGGTAGGTGATCTTTAGACTTGTGAGTTTTATATGTTTCCCCAAACTGTTAAGCCTAAGGGGTTCGAACTTAGGACATAGTCGAGATCCAGTGAGGATAAAAGAAGAGAGAGCAAAAAAAAAGAGTGTGTGTGAATTTGAATCTGATGACGACTCATACATGGCCCTGCTATCCAAAAATTTCAAAAAATTTCTCCAGTTTTCAAAACAAAGAAATCCTACTAAAAAGTTTTTGAAGAAATACAAAAAGAAAGATAAGGCCAAAGAAAGCGGTGAGAATGAAAAAGAGAGTGAGGACAACCTTAAGAAGATAAGATGTTTTGAGTGCAATGGGAAAGGGCACAAGTCATTTGAGTGTCCCCCTAGACTTAGGAGAGAAGGCAATAAAGTTTCCATGCCTGCTACCCTAAGCGATAGTGAGGGAGAAGAGAAAGAGGAGGACGATGAGTTCGAAAAATATTTAGGACAAGGGATGACTGTTGCCTTTACTAGTCGTGTGAATACCTCCACTTTATCCCACGATGATAGCATCCACGAGAGCGTCGAGGATGAATCGAGTGAAGATGAGAGTGAGGATGAGAACGGAGATGAAAGTGTGATCCAAAAAGCTTTTAGAAAGTTGTTTATCGAGATCATGAAAACAAAAAGGTCGAATAGGAATCTAGGTCTTAGGATTTATGAGTTGAAGGAAGAGAATGATGAGATAAGAAGGAAAAAATGTAACATGACTAACACGGTTTCTAGTTTGACGACACGTATATCCCATCTCGAGGATGATATCGAACGGGCACGGGAGGTCAAAGTCTCTTTAGAGAATGCATCTGAGAAGGTTGATAAGATGGTTACCTATCCCATTTTGAATGATGGAGAGTATGTTGAAAAAGGTTGTAACGGTGCATCCACTACTTTTAATGCACTCGAGCCTATCTCCACTTTGGTGAGTGATTCTCATGGGTGTCCGTCTAGGAAAGCTCATCCCAAAATTTTTGATAAATTAATTCCTAGACCGGTTTATGTTTGCTCCCACTGCAAGAAGAGAGGACACCTTAGGGAATTTTGTTCTAAATTGGGTTTTGTTCCACATCATGCCTCTTTACATGTTCACGCACTTGCACCCAGTCATGATACTTTGCTTGCATATAATGATAGAAAGTTTACACATATTCATGAGCAAGTAAAGTTTTTGGTCAAGACTACACATGATCTAATGGAGTTGGTTCAAAAGATGTCACCATCTTTGGAAAACTCCATCGCACTTCCCGATTAAGGACTAGACATGTTTGCTAGCATAGGGTGATTTACATGATGACATCTTTGCCTATTTCTAGTGTGTACCATTTGTTTTATTTTAGTTAGCATCTTCATTTGTTTTTCTTATACTATTTTAGCACTGTTTTGGTTATGTTTGCCCATTATAGGAACTGTTTTTCACAAAAAAATTTCGCTTGACAAAACTACATGTCATTATGGATATTCTGGAAAAAGTTATGTTTTTCTCATTTTAACGAGATTACATCTCGCTCAAACGAGATCGCCTGTCGTTCGAATGACATGGCTTCTTGTTCGAACGACCCTTGGAGTTTTATTTGCAGTCTCTGTTTATATTGATTATATGTTATTGGTACTACAGGGTTGTTTCTGAACAGTGTTTGAAAAATACAAAAATATTTTCTTTTTTATTCAAAAAGAGTTTTGTATTTTGTTTGCACCTTATATGAATGCACACTTAGGATGACCAAGTCACAACTTCATGCCATATCCATGTGACTATTTGATAGTGTTTTAAGACAATAGATTGTGTCATTCATGTTCTTTACAAAGTTTGGAGTCTTTGAGATGATATAATGTTGCTACCTACATGTTTGACTCACTTTTTCCTTTATTGCACACATGCACGAATTTGTTTGATGTTTGTTCTTGACAAATCACATGTTGGTTACTGTAAGAGAGTAGTCTAATTTTGGGGAAATACTCGATTTTTGTACGTGTTTGACTTGAGCAACTTCGGTTGCGCCTACGTATCCGTTATACTCGGAATCAAAGTCAACATAGTTCGAGGGTTCGTACTATTCGCCGGAAAACTCATTTTGGTTGTTTTTCGGAGAGGTGGGTGGTGTTAAAACTCATCTCAAAACTCGCTAAAAAACTCATAAGATAATAAAATGACTCTTCCACTCCCAAGAAGCTCTCTCTCTAATGTATGGGGGTGGGGTTTATTTATAGCAAAACCAACCCAAGTGGGTCGCCACATGTCAAATAACCCGTGGTGACACATGTCTTATTTTAAGTGGCATGTGTCCCATAACATATGTCAAAACTCTCAATACTAGAATATTGTCTAGTTAATATGCAAATAATATACAAATACGCGTGATATGTCCGACGCGCATAATAATACTCCAGTCGCATAATCACATGGACTTTTGTCAATTTTAATCATCTCTAATCTTAATTAATAATTTAATGAGAGGCTTATCATTAAGCCCCTCCTATATTTTCCCCCTCGTACATATAGTTGATATATTGATACATGTCTGAAATATATCGACTGTATGTACGAAACAACTTTAGTCAGTTTTCATAAGTTCGATCGACCTGTGGATCGTGGGTAATAATCTCATATCTCATTTCATCTTGATGATGTACTTTTACCTCATATATCACATTTTATGATATCATGCAATCTCCTATTTCATATCTCAGTTATATGATATACATCAATTTCATATTTCATATCTTAAATCTCATTTTAAGTCTTTGATCTCATAGGTTATTCCGAAGGACCTCGTTATCATTCTTTTCATACGAATGATATACAATGAGTGTTGCCCCCATTCCTACTTAAATGAACATGCATCCACATTTTTATTGTGATTGTTCGTAACTTTGCCTTGGTAAAAAGTTTTATCATGGACACATAATAACTACCTCAGCATTCTCTTTTATCATTCTCAACCAAGCTTGGTGGAAGTATTATTATGGTTTATATAATAACTACTTCTTCGTTCTCAAGTTTAGTGGAAGTATTATTATGGTTTACATAATAACTACTTCATCGTCCTCGATTAATCTTTTAGTGCATGCACATGTTTTTTTCGACTTGTTTTAATCACGATGAGGTTTCTTGTGCATGTACGTATTATTGACTCGATCAAATTACCACTCTTTAATGTTTTTCACAAACTCACTCCTACGAGGTGACATAACAATGAAAACAAACTTGTTAAGATTTTTGTAAAACTCCACCAATAACGGTGACACTTATAACGCTGTCTTAACAATGAAAACACTTGTTTAAGATTTTTCGTAAACTCCACCTATAACGGTGACACCCATAATGGTGACTTAACAATGAAAACACTTGTTAAGATTTTTGTAAAACTCCACCAATAACGGTGACGCCCATAACGGTGACTTAACAATGAAAACACTTGTTAAGATTTTTTGTGAACTCCACCTATAACGCTGCCTTAACAATGAAAACACTTGTTAAGATTTTTCATAAACTCCACCTATAACGGTGACACCCATAACGGTGACTTAACAATGAAAACACTTGTTAAGATTTTTTGTAAACTCCACCTATAACGGTGACTTAACAATGAAAACACTTGTTAAGATTTTTCATAAACTCCACCTATAACGGTGACTTAACAATGAAAACACTTGTTAAATTTTTTCGTAAACTCCACCTATAACGGTGACTTAATAATGAAAACACCTGTTAAGATTTTTTGTAAAACTCCACCAATAAAGGTGACACCCATAACGGTGACTTAACAATGAAAAAACTTGTTAAGATTTTTGTAAAACTCCACCAAAACGGTGACACCCATAACATTGACTTAATAATGAAAACACTTGTTAAGATTTTTTGTAAACTCCACCTATAACGGTGACTTAACAATGAAAACACTTGTTAAGATTTTTCGTAAACTCCACCTATAACGGTGACACCCATAACGGTGACTTAACAATGAAAACACTTGTTAAGATTTTTATAAAACTCCACCAATAACGGTGACACCCATAACGGTGACTTAACAATGAAAACACTTGTTAAGATTTTTCGTAAACTCATTCTTCTCTATCACTTTTTCATGGTAGGATCCCGTACCTGACAAACTGAGCGTGGTTCTTCGTTTGTTTGCCTCAATGACCAACTTCTTCAGACGAGTTAAGTCATAACGATCGTGGTTCAACTACCAACCAATTTTGATACACTTTTATAGAAGACTTATCTCAATACTCGCAAGTTCTCATAATATGATATCATATATGAAGGATGACTATGACTTTGTCAATTTCTGAGTGACAACTAATTAACCCATTCGAACTCTTTGCGAAAGAAACTGAAGAAGCTTTTGTAATGACCTGCTTGGATGTTACTATACTCTGAAGGTTCATCAATCTAACCTTGTCGCGTAGGATATCGAAGAAGCTTTACACTACAAGCTATGTTACATCATAATATCCATTTACCCCCTTTATTTTATTTTATCTCAAGATAAAATAAAATAAAATAAATTACATATATCATTTACAACTCCCACCCCAAAAAAAATGAAAGCAACCTAATTATTACATTTCATGGGGTGTAACTCAACTATCATATCTTTGAACAATGACTTGATATTTGCATCGCTCCATATCTTCTCATTCAGAAGCCTCTGCAAAATAATATCTTTCCGATCCAATTATATAATATTACAAATGGTTAGTAAAACTCAGTAAATATCCAAGTACAATTCTCATTATGCCCCCTTTATTTTATTTTATTTTATATAATAAAACTTAAATAAAGTTCGGGAAATTTTTGTAATGAATCATAACCACCCATACTCGTAGGTGGATTGTGCACAATTTTAATGTCGTTTAAGCACTCATCCTTTCAAACTCACGAGTGTGTAACATGCCAAGTTGAATTCTGAATTAAAACATACTCAAGATGTTTCGTAATATATTAGTCATGTTCAACATGGTCTTCGACTATAAAATAAAATTTACCAAATATTTTATAAAAACTTGGTGTTTAGATGAAGGTTCATTACGCTCCTTCTAACTCACTTTTAGCTTTATATTATAACATAACATATAGATATATCATGCCAAAGATCATATTAGAAAAAACACAATAGTTGTATCTTAGGTGCCGTGGTTCAACGCGTATACAAGCGCCAGAAGGATAAACCATGTTTATATTTATCTAAAATCATTGAATAAAGAAAACGTCCTATAAACATAATATTCGCATGGCATAATTTATGTTTCTCAATAAACATGCACAAGTATGATTCGAGGAAGCCCAAGAAACAATATATACAATTCCCCCAATAAGCGTGATAAACACATCCATTTTTAGTTGTGAAGTCCGCGCATTTTATTTTGATATTATTCTAGCATTTATTTTATTCAAATCACATGCCACAACCGTATTTATAATTGATAATGAATAACACCCTTATGAATTGACATTAAAAATAACATGCTTTGTCAATTTGAGTATTTTCGAAGGATCTAATTCAATAGTTTATTCATAATCCAATCGACACTTGGTATAATACTGTGGTGTTAAAATTACGAGTAAATATACCTCTAAATATATATAATGTATCAGATTAAATATAAAATAATCTCATTTAATCAATGATATCATAATTATATTATTATTTTTTAACCATTTTACGATTCCATAAATAGCTTAGTAACACTCAATTTTTTTAAAATATACTCATTAATATATATATATATATATATATATATATATATATATATTTTACACAACACAATCGTCTCAACAGGTGTTATTATCTCCGAGGAAACTCGTAATCCCAAATGGTATGTGGCTGCCAACTGCCTTTCGGTTTGACACGTGAGTGACCTGCCCGTGCAAGCTGGGAAACGACTATTCATGAAATGAAAAGCATAAATAAAGCCGAAAAATATGAGGATTCTCAATTTTTTGACGTTGGCTCCTCGTTTTGTACCCAAAAGATCTGTCACTTTTTTTTCAAAGATTTATGGAATCTCAAAACCCCCATGGTTTGTTCATACTACCAACTGCTTCCGTGGTGACTCTTTTTCTCCTTTTTTTTTCAATCTCACGTTGCTCGCCCCATTTAAGTTTCAATCTTACATTGCGTAAAATAAGGTCGAACGGATTTCGACCCTCAGGTGTATTGGCGACGGAATTCCATCCGGACCAAGGTCTATCGGAGTGATGTCTCAGTTTGTTCCCTGTTTAAATCTAAGCTGGGTAACTCACATGGTGGATCGGGGTAGCAGCTCCTACCTTTTCGAGTTTCATCGGGTCAAGGTTTCTCGGAGCAAGCTCCATTCGTACTCATATCTCAGATGTTGATTTTTCTACTATGGTTAATCGGATCTATACCTCAATCATGGTGCATCATTTTTGGTACTCTAATGAATTGGCCTGGAGTTTATTGCGAAGAGGCATAAAACGCTAGGGAACACTTATCAAAACGCTAAGGGGCACATATCAAAATGCCAAACTAGAGGTGAGTTTTTTTTCTTTTGTCGGTTTGTTACCTCGGAGCACATATCAAAAGTGCAAGACGCAAAATGCGAGGGAGCTCAGATGTGGTCTGACGATTTTTTTTTTGGGAAATTCAGTTGAATCTTCTGAATTACATGTTGGATCTACTTATACACTGAAGCCGAGGTTCATCGGAGAAAAGGTTCTTCAGATGTGGTCCAGATCTGCTAAATCTGCTGAATTTCTTGTAGAGCTGAGGTTCTTCGGAGCTTTGCTCTCCGTGTTTTCAAAACATACATGTGTGGGTATTTTGGTTTCTCAGGCAAGTAAATTAATCAAGTCATGTATTTGACTCAAAAATGTATAAAGCACTAGAAATCAACTCATCTCAAATTTTAATATTTCTGAAGGCGCACTCGATCTATATTTTGTATTTGTTTTGTGACTCCAGAAAAAAAATGGTGAATCACAGCTGACACGACAGAGTGTGTTTCGTCGGTTTTCATGCCGGAGATTTATCGACGATGTTTGTTGGCTCACTGATAGTTTATGATATAATTGGACTATTTTCAATACAATTGGGTTTAAAAAATAGACTGTACAGCTAGGCACATGGGTCATCTCATTTTAGTTGTACAAAGGAAACTGACTCTGTAATAGTACAACATGGTTGTACAGTAGGTTGAGAGATATCACCCGCAACAGTTAAATAAAAAATTATTCATTAAATGGTTACTGTTAGCTAGTACACATGGGCACATAAAATATGCAGTTTTTTGTACTACAATCGTCATCATCAATATAAAAAAAAATCATTGTCCCAGTATTTGTTGATATTGACTAAAGGGTTCTCAAAGTTCTCTGAGTCAAATAAAAGTGACCATTACTACATGTCAAAAGCCTCAAATTGACTGTGATCAAATTACTATTTTCAAGATTCACATATGTCATGCTTATTAATAAAATATCATGAACGTAGGTACTGCAACGTAAATAAAACGTCAGTTTTTTTTTCTCTGCCAAAAATAATGGCTTTACTGAACTCCTAATAATAATAATTTACTTGTATGCGTCTCCTACATGGAAGAAAAAAAATGCACAGCTCTTCTATTAGCGTGGGCTAGTTCATATACAAATACTAAAAGGACAAAATATAAATCTCACGTGGTTTGTTTCAGATTTCTCCATCCCTAAAATGAGTGGGAAAATGAGCTTCGTATAATAAATATTTCATAATCAGTAATCTAGCATGAATCTAGGAATAATCTTTGAATATTTTTTTTTAGATTAGCATATCG
The DNA here is from genome assembly GCA_949130495.1 of Sambucus nigra. Taxonomy (NCBI): domain Eukaryota; kingdom Viridiplantae; phylum Streptophyta; class Magnoliopsida; order Dipsacales; family Adoxaceae; genus Sambucus; species Sambucus nigra. The sequence continues at coordinate 209,716,482 of OX422209.1, forward strand.
AATAATTTTCATGTAATGTGAAATAAATTATAAGTAACAATATCAAATGCTTAGCTGGAATGAAGCTGAATATTTTTTATAATTTGCTTTGTCAACTTCTTTTCCTCATTTTCGTCCACTTTTTCGAGCACGAACAAGGCGTTACACGATATAAATCGCGAATGCCTCCCCAGCAGAGTCGCCAAATGTAAGAGAGTAGTCTAATTTTGGGTAAATAATCAATTTTTGTACGTGTTTGACTTGAGCAACTTCGGTTGCGCCTACGTATCCGTTATACTCGGAATCAAAGTCAACGTAGTTCGTGGGTTCGTACTATTCGCCGGAAAACTCATTGTGGTTGTTTTTCGGAGAGGTGGGACGTGTTAAAACTCATCACAAAACTCTCTAAAAAACTCATAAGATAATAAAATGACTCTTCCACTCCCAAGAAGCTCTCTCTCTAATGTATGGGGGTGGGGTTTATTTATAGCAAAACCAACCCAAGTGGGTTGCCACATGTCAAATAACCCGTGGTGACACATGTCTTATTTTAAGTGGCATGTGTCCCATAACATATGTCAAAACTCTCAATACTAGAATATTGTCTAGTTAAATGTAAATAATACACAAATACGCGTGATATGTCCGACGCGCATAATAATACTCCAGTCGCATAATCACATGGACTTTTGTCAATTTTAATCATCTCTAATCTCATTTAATAATTTAATGAGAGACTTATCATTAAGCCCCTCCTACAGTTACGTGTTTTCATCTCAATTCTGTCTATTAAAACGAATCAAATGCGATAAAATAAGATAATAAAAGGTGTTCATGTTTTAAACCGTTTGTCGTGATTTTGTGTGAATTTTATAAACGGTGAAGAGCTACGAAAGGTACACATCTATCCTTTACGATTACGCCGTCGTTTAAATTGGACCTAAAAATTGAGGAATTTTAATTATCCGGGTCCAAAGAGGTTTAAAAGAGCCCGAAAGAAATTGCATGGCAATAAAAAGAAATATATGCCAATTATGGCCCATTAAGTTTATTCACCACTTCTCCAATGTTTGAGAATTTAGATCACCTTAAAAAGAAAATATATAAGAGGGAGTTGGGTTAGAGAATTAAAACGGCTTTGCACGTCCTTAAAAATCTTGAAAAAGCATGAAATCATTTTTGATGTTATTGGTGTGAAAATCATGTTGACTTTGATTTATTGATTTTGATTTAAGACGATGTCATCTAAATTCAACATTTTTACACCAAAGGACTATTTTTGATGTTCATTCGTTAGGATTAAACTTATGCATCTTGCACATATGATATGATTGAGTTGATTTTCCTATTGAATTTGTTCACACCCATCCATTCCATTTTCATGATTTGGTCGTCTTAGTAAAAATTCTTGGTGTGTGATATTTTTTGTTTTTTTATAAAAAAATGAAAAATAGTATGTTTGGTTTCTTTCCCATGACACCACTTTGTGCTTTATTGTGTTTATTCTTTCACTGTCTATTTCGGACAGATAAAAAGGGGGATACCGAATTATAAGAAATATTTTATGTGGGGGAAATTTGATTATTGCCATAATTTAATATATGTTTCTTAATCATTTCATACTCGATACCTCAAGTGGTTTTTGCTTTGTCTCATGTGTGTAGGTACAATTAAAGGTTCTTTAGATTGCACCCCCTGATGAGGAAAGCTTTGAGATTTGAAAAGTTGTTTGTTGAAGCCAAGTTTGATTGAAGACTTGTTCAGTTTATCTTTCCACATTTGAGTTATGGGAGGGTAGATTTGTATAGGTTATTTTTCAGTTTGATAATTCATATAGTTTTTATTGTGTACCGTCATAGACATAGGGGGAGATTTGTAAAGACATTGTTCATCACATTTAGTATGTCGTATACTGCTACAAGTTTGTCAAAGCATTGGAAAGCGTACATCTACAATCGGCGATCCGAATTTCAAGTCATCTTCAACAATCATGCCCAACAAGAACGAACTTGGTAAATTGGTTAAGTTCCATTTACCTTTTAAATAAAAATGTTGGGATTTTTTTATAAAAGCCTAAAATATTTTTCTTTAATGAAAAATGATTTTTGAATTATTTTAAATGGATTTTTATCTTTTCAAAAAAGATTTTTATCATAAAAACTTTTTGATAACTTTTCTCATATTCGTAAGAGTGTTGTTTTCTAAGTCCCTAAATATTTTAAAACTCTGTAAATCGAATCTAGAGATTTGTGCCTGGTCATTCAAACGAGATCCTATCTCGTTCGAACGAGACTAGACGTCGTTCGAAAGAGAAGTCTTTTTACCTGACAAGTCACCGCCTTAAAAGTTTTTATAAATAATGTGTCAGGATTCAGTATTTCGGGTGGAGAAAATTTTGTTTTGATCAGAATACGTTTTTGAGAGTTTACCTTTTCTCCAACACAATTTTGAGTGTTCAAATTTATTTTCACAAATCCTAGAGAGTTTATTTTGTGTGATTTGTTGTGTGGAACCCAAACCATACTTTGCCTAAAGTTCAACCCTTGTGAGAAGAACTCTACAACTGGAGAGCCGAGAGCTATTGTGGAGGTAGATCCTATAAGAAATCAAGACTGCGTGTCCAAATTGGTACGGTTGCGAGTGAGCCACTGCTGAGTTCTAGCAGAAGCTTTGAAGATTTGACATAGACTTCATGCATTACGCTTGAGGGAAATTGTTTGTAAGTCAATGGTCGTGTATCCTTGTCAAAGTTCTAGAATATTAAAGGTTTTGCCCTGAGGGGATTTTTTTCCTGAATTACTGTGTCACTTGCTTGCCTATTTTCATTTACATTTGCATGCACATGGGTTGATTTTAATTTGAATTTGGTTTTGTTAAATCTGAGTTACCTAATTAAATAAGTGAATTTGAGAATTAAATCAATTAGTATCACACCACGTTTACACTTTCCTTTATTTTCAAGTTCAAACCTAATCTATATGTTAAGATGCATGCTAGAATGTAGATAGTCTTGCAAAAATTATTTTCTACTATGTTTATGAAAAATGAAAGTTTTAAAGAAAACTAAACTTGAAAGGATTTTGAAGAATAAGTATCATTTTAAGTCTTGAAATTTGATATGCGTATAAAATATGATTTTATGTTAATATCATGTTTAGACTCATTTTTATGGGATTTCTAGGTTAAAATCTATCCTCACATGTGTAGACCCTTGCAATATCTTAATAAAGGATATTCAAAATGATATATGAAGATTAAAAATAGTTTCAAAGTGAAATAAGAAAGTTGATAATTTCAGCCCCTAAATATGTTGTAAAGTATTAATAAATTAGGGAAAAATGATGTTCAAGACAATATATGATTATAAGGCTAAAATGGACATTTTCATAAAAATGGACTTTAAAATATCAAACGTATTTCTTGTTAAGAAATATGAAGAACGGGGGACTTTCTTAAAGTAAGATGATGAAGCACGTCTTTTTGAACATAAAATGACAATTTATGATGTTATAATGAAATAAATGTCTTTTTCACAAAGTATTGGCAAAATGATAATTTTGGTAAAATAAAGGGTCCTAGTTGTTGGACTTCTTTATATAACCCGTTTTTTGTGAAAAAACAGATGAAATAAATAAAGAGGCATGAAAACGGTGTGAAACATAAATGTGAACTGTAAGAATGACAATAATGGTGGAATAATGTGGACATTTGATAAAATGTTAAAATACATTAATATGGAATCGGATGCAATCGAAAAAGAATTAAGAATGGCCTGGAGCATATGATGGCATCCCTGGCAGTGTGGAGTTCGTTAAAGTATGCGATTATTTGGTAAATTTCGGGAAAAAGATAATGTTAATAACGAAATGATGTCAATGTAAATGAACAAGGTTGTGCTTAGAAAATGTGAAAATGACAACCTAATGGAAATAGTAAAAATGGAGACTAGGGAATAAAAATAATTAAATGGTCTTTAATTACGTGAAAAGTTGGCGTAAGTTGGTTAAGTTTGAGTATTGACATATAGCTCGGGTTGCATTGCATGGTATTTTCATTTATGCTCATAAAATGATAACCCTTTCGGAATTGATAAAATAATCGTTAGTATTTTAGTATAAAAATGGACTGCTTAGTATTTTTTACCCTGCTGAGTGCTTTGATCACCCCTACTTTTTCATGTTAAAACCCCCCACCCTTAGGTACCTACGATAGGGACACTGGAAAAGATGCCGGTAAGCCCCCAGAGGGTACGAATCATCATTAGAGCTCTACCATGGTACTTCAAAAATATGTGTTTTGGACATTTAAATGTATGACACTTTGATTTTTTTTTATTCGGGCCTTGGGCCAATTATTGTAATAATATAGGATTTGTATTTCTTGTTTATTAGTATTTTTGAATTTAATGGAAATTTCCTAAATAAATCTTGCTAATTGATTAAATTGCTCAAAATGACAACCTTTTTAAAAAACAATTAAAACTATCAATTAACTTATATTCCTTGTAAGATGTTTCAAAATAAAGGTTTTTACTATAATAAAATTGGACTTTCCCCCTCCCCCTTTTATCACCTTGGCTAGGGTTCGAGTTGACCCAACGGTAGCCCAAATCCGGGTCGAAGCATTACAAATGGTATCAGGGAATTAGGATCCTTATGTGTGAAAAAGTGTTTTATGCTTTCTTAGTATGTTTCCCTATGCGTTCCGTTATAGTTTTCACTTTCGTTTTTTTGTCACCGTTGTTGTATTGAACTCTTCTCTTTTATGTAGATGACTACACGTTGTGGTGGTGCTAGAGGATCTAGGAACATCGAGCTCAGATGCATGGAACAGGCCATGCATCAGCTTGTCAAATCCCTCTCTTAGCAATAGAGAGTCAACTGCAGTGGGATAGTTGAAAGCACCACCTCATCCTCTATCTTTAAGGAGTTCAGGAGGCTGAATCCATAGACGTTCAACGGGGAAGCTAGACCTGATGCTGCAGAGGAGTGGTTAAATGAGGTCACCCAGGTCATTGACATTCTTTACGTTCCCGTTGGTAAAAAAGTCAAGATAGCGACCTTTCAGGTTATCGAGCAAGCTCAGTGCAATCAGCATGATGGAGGACGTGGATTAGGAAGGTTTTAGTATTATATTTCTGAAGCGGTACTTTCCTCAGGCATTCAAAGAGGCAAAGAAGGATGTTTCCTTTATTTGATCTAGGGGAAGATGTCTATTAATAAGTATTAGGTTAAGTTTGAGAGTCTCTCCAAGTATGTAGGCGTGGTGCGGAAGGATGAAGCTGATAAGACAAGGTTGATTATCAAGGGCCTTAACCTTAGTATCCGACGATTCATGGAAGGTTTGGATCTGCTAAACTTTAGGGTGGTCACAGTTAATAAATTCATCAAGCTTGAGCTTGAGGCTGAATATGATAGGGATATTTGAGAGAAGAAGCGGGTGATGGGTGGGTCTCAAGGTAGTAATTACAAGAAGTTTAAGAGCGGTGCCAGGGATTTTTTTATGAAGCTCAAAGCCTCTATGGGTGTTGGTTCATCCTCTTCTCAGTGTACTAGCGACCAAAGTACTATAGCCCCTACCAAGCGGACGTGTTATACATGTGGGCTTCTAGGAAATCTCAAGAGAAAGTTCCCCCAACGGTCATCTGGGAATTAGCAGGGCAGCCAATAAACGATTAGCTTTATACCTGGTCGTAATTCCAGTTACACGGGCCCTACCTAACCACAATTGTTTCCATACTATTATCATTATCCAATGAGGAACAATGTGGACATTTTTTGTCCTAGTTAGGGTCGGATCAACCATGGATAAGGCCAGGTGCCCAATGGTCAGAGTAGTAGGTTTTTTCCCTAACGCTCTTATGCCATGTCTCAATTTACAACTCCTCCCGGTAATCCATCGGTTATAGAAGGTAGTATTATATTGTTTAACATTTAGGTAAAAAAATTGTTTGATTCAGGCGCATCTCATTATTTTATATCTAGTTCTTTAGTTTTGAGCTTAGATTTAGAGGAGGATCAGTTTTATCCTCCTATATTTTTAAGACTTCCGATCATCGACAATATAGTTCTCGATAGGATCTGCCGTAGTTGGGTGGTTGTGACTGAAGATTATGTTCTGGAGTATGACTTGATTCTCATGGACATGAATGTGTTCGAGGTGATACTCAGTATGGATTGGTTATCGTGTTTTAACGTTACCATCAAATTTTATCGGCATAGTATTTCTGTGTTTCTCCCAGATAGATCTCGCCATCATTTCAGTAGCGAGTAGGATGTGGGTTATCCCTATAAGTTTTCTACCGTGAGAGAGCATAAGAGGTATTTCAGTTGTTTGAGTATTATGGTGGCTCAGGAGGAGCCTAATCACATGTTGTTGGATTATCCAGTAGTATGGGTGTTTCTTGATGTGTTTCCTGACGATCTTCCTAGTTTACCTCCATATCGGGAGGTGTAATTTGCTATAAAGGTGCATCGATGTGTCTCGCTTATCTCTCTATCACCTTATAGGATGGGTCTGGTGGAATTACATGAGTTGAGGGTTCGGTTAGAAAAATTAACTAGTAGGGGTTTCATTCATCCCAGTGTATCCCCTTGGGGAGCTTCAATCCTCTTTGCTAAAAATAAGGACAACTCTCTATAGCTTTGTATTGATTATAGGAAGCTGAACAGGGTGACCGTGAAGAATAAGTACCCTATGCCCCATATCGACGATTTGTTCGACCAATTGCATGGGTTGAGAAGGTTTTTAAAGATTGACCTTCGATTCGGATACCATCAGGTGCGTGTCAGGGAGGAAGACATTCCAAAGACAACATTTTGGACGTAGTATGGGAATTATGAGTTCTAGTGATGCCTTCATTTTGATAAATAACCCAACAGTATTCATTGATTTGATGAATCGTATCTATCGTCCGTATTTATACCTTTTCATGGTGGTCTTTATGAATGATATTTTGGTTTACTTAGCTTCGAATGTGGACTATGAGGAGAACCTTCACACGACATTATAAGTGCTCGGAGAAAATCAGTTATTCGCCAAATTCAGTAAGTGTGAGTTTTGGATGAACAAGGTCAAGTTTCTTGTCCATATAGTTCTTGATGAGGTAATTTCCATTGATCCATCCAAATTCGAGGCCATTTTTAGTTAGGATACGCTGAAGACAGTTACAGAGGTGCACAATTTTTTGGGTTTAACCTGTTACTACAAGAGACTTGTTCAAGATTTCCCAAGGGTTGCGTTGCCTCTCACTCTGTTAATGCGAAAATATGTTCACTTCGAGTGGTCAGAGGCTTGCGGGTCATCTTTTAAAGAATTAAAGGTTAGGTTGACTTCAACTCCCGTTCTTATCCTCACATTAATGCTTCTAGTTCAGGGCTTAGCTCAGTACTAATGCAGAATGGTCAGGTGATCACTTATGCATCATGTCAGTTAAAGGTGCATAAGAGGAATTACCCCATCCACCACTTGGAGTTAGACATGATAGTGTTTGATCTAAAGATCTAGAGATACTACCTTTATAGTTAATAGTTTGAGATATATACAAATTATAAAAGCCCGCGGTACATTTTCACTCAGTGTAATCTAAATCTTCGTCAAAGGAGATGGATTGAGTTGATGGAAGACTACGACTTCTCATTGGAGTATCATCCCAGCAAGGCTAATATGGTGGCAGATGCTCTTAGTCAGAAGTCTAGACTCACTTTAGCAGTGATGAAGTGTTACCGAACAAATATGTCCAGCGAATTGCAGAAGTTTAATTTGTATGTTCAGCGAGGCTACGACAGGGTATATCTTTGGGGAGTGGTAGCTAAGCCGCTCATTCAGTAGCAAGTATTGGAAGCTCAATCTTGTGACCCTAAGTTTTCACTCTACCATGAACGGATCTAAAGCGTTGAAGTGTTTGACATTATCACTGTGGATAAGTATGGGGGCGTGCAACATAAAGGAATGTTGATTGTTCCGATCATCGATGAACTTCAGGATGAGGTGATGGTAGAGGCCCATAACTCATGTTTCAGTATACACCCCGATGCCACTAAGATGTATAAGAACCTATGCTGACATTTATGGTTGTCTGGTATGAAGAAAGATGTGGCATTGTATGTGTCGAAGCGCTATACATGCCAACAGGTGAAGGCAGAGCACATGAAGTTGGTAGGGTTATTGTAACACTACCAGTAGCCGAATAGAAGTGGGAAAACATTATGATGGACTTTGTCACAACCTTACAATGGTTTGAATGTGGTCATGATGTAGTTTGGGTTATAATGGATAGCCTTACGAAGTTTACGCACTATTAAGGTCACGGATAACATTTCTAAGTTGGAAAGGTTGTATATCTGTGAGAGAGTCTATCTTCATGGCGTTCTTCTTTCGATAGTCTCGAACAGGGATCCTCAGTTTGTATCTTGATTCTGGAGAAAGATTCAACATGGATTAGGCATTGAGTTGAGCATGAGTAAAACTTACCATCCCGAGACAAATGGCCAGTCCAAATGAACTATCCAGATTCTAGAAGATATGTTGAGAGCTCGCTCGCTTGATTTCCAGGGTAGTTGGGCGGGGAATCTTCATCTAGCAGAGTTTTTCTATAATGACAGTTATCAAACCAACATTGGTATAACTCCATATAAACCCCTTTATGGGAGGTCGTGTCACTTTATAATCTGTTGGGAAAAAGTGGGTGAGAAGCATCTCACAAACTTAAACATTATCAAGGAGATGATCAATAAAGTTCAAGTGATTCGACAAAGACTCGTGATGGCTTAAAGTAATAGAATAATTACATCGATAATTGACGAATACCTTTAGAGTTTGAGGTGGGTGAACATATGATGTTTAAGGTTAAGGCAAGGACCGTCAATTAACGGTTTATCCAGAATAAGAATCTTACCCATTGGTATATTAGTCCCTTTGAGGGCCTAAAACGGATCGTGTATGTATCATATCTCTTGGAGTTACCTATATAGTTATCCCACGTTCATTATGTGTTCCACGTATTTATGCTAAAAAAGTGCATATCGGATCCTCGGTACATCATCAATTAGAACCACATCGAGTTGGAGGAAGATGTCATGTTTCCTACGCGATCTGTGCCCATCTTAGACCGTGAGGACAGAGTCTTGTTCAATAAGGTCATCCCATTAGTAAAGGTTCTTTTGGATTTCCAAGGTGTAGAAGGTGCGACTTGGGAACGTGAGTAGAAGATGCGTGAGAAACACCCAAACTTTTTCCCCAAAAGTGTTATGTTGATTTCGGGGATAAAATCTCTTAAGGAGGGGATAATATGACGACCGTGCTCGAGATCGTATTTTCTTTTCCTATAAATTATTTACCTATTGTCCATGGATTTAATATAATGGATGTTTGTCTATTTTTAATTATTCTTGTGGCCTTTGTGCAATTAAATGGAATTGATTGCCTTAACATTTGTATAAGAAAATCTTGGGGTCGTTTTACTGAAAGGCTTGGTCATTTGAACAAGATTTCCAGGGTCGTTCGAATGAATATTTAAATGACCTTCGAATAAGAAATACATGTTTATGTTACAAGATTCGTTAGATCCCCCGTTCAAACGAGATTCGATGTCATTCGAACGAGGTCTAGTCTTATTCGAACGAGTCTATAAAAATTCAAAAATTTGCAGAATTTTGTGCGCTGTCACCTTGTGAAACCTTAAATATTTGAAATGTCAAGCTCTTAATGGTGCAGATCAAACATGGGTCAATGTTTGTATGGACAAAAGGGTAAAGGTTTAAGGGCATTTGGGTTTAGATAAGAGTGAGGGGGTGGAGAGAACTCATTTTCTATTCATCCCACCTAACTTTTACACCCTCTCTCTACACTCTCAATTCTTCTCCCTCCATTTCCAGCCCTCTTCCACCACCCCAAGCTTTGAATCCTTCATTCTTAGCAATAATTAACCTATTTCCAAGCTTGTAACACCAATTTGAAGCCTTGTTCAAGGAAGAATTTGGGTTAGAGAATTTTTGTTGGAGTTTTCAAGAGGAGGTGGACCATTTTTGGACCTTTCTTAGAGCTTTGAAGTTACTAGGAGCTTCTTGGTGTATTTCTTAGAATTTTAGGAGCTTTAGAGTCATCATCTTTCTTAGTTATCCTCTTCAAATTCAAGGTAGGGTTTTCCTATCCGTTTTTTTTCAAGTTTAAATCTAAGTTACATGTTAGGATGCATGCTAGAATATAGATAGTCTTGCAAAATTATTTTCTAGTATGTTTATGAAAAATGAAAATTCTAAAGAAAACTAAACTTGAAAGGATTTTGAAGAATAAGTTTAATTTTAAGTCTTGAAATGTGTTTAATATGCATATAAAATATGATTTCATGTTAATATCATGTTTAAACTCATTTTTAAGGGATTTCTAGGGTAAAGTCCACCCTCGCATGTATTGAACCATGTAGTACATTAATAAAGGATATTTAAACATGATAAATGAAGATTAAAATGAGTTTCAAAGTGAAATAAGAAAGTTGATAATTTCAGCCCCTAAATATATTGTAAAGTGTTGATAAAATGAGGAAAAATGATAAGACAACATATGATTATAAGGCTAAAATGGACATTTTGGTAAAAAATGACCTTCAAAATATCAAATGTATTTCTTGTTAAGAAATACGAAGAAAAAATGGACTTTCTTGAAGTAAAAAGATGAAGTATGTCTTTTTGAATATAGAATGAAAATTTGTGATGTTATAATGAAATAAATTTGTTTTTTCATAAAGTATTGGAAAAATGAGTGGCAAAATGGTAATTTTGATAAAATAGAGGGTCTTAGTGGTTGGACTTCCTCATTTGACCTTATTGGCCATTTTTGTGAATAACGGATGAAAAAAATAAAAACGCATGAAAATGGTGTGAAACGTAAATGTGAACCGTAAGAATAACAAGAATGGTGGAATAATGTGAACATTTGATCAAATATTAAAACACATTATTATACCCTTGTAGTCACAACCTATCTAGAGCCCAAAATATGACCAATGAAGGGCCCACAATGTGGTCAGCCTCACCTAGAGCAGGAGGTCGACTCAGGTATTAATCTGCTTGGCTGACTGTATGGACAACTATCGCTCTCGGTGGGAATTTTTGATCACATCATATGTATATGTTATTATATACTCCCAAGAAGTTTCCCCACCAGTCATGTGGTATATGGGAACGTGATTGTTATCAGTCCATTTCCAAGCACCGCTTTGCTAGCATCGACACGAGATCTAAGGGAACGAGTTTTTTATTTTTGATAAGCAAGTGTAACTGCATGACCTATAAAGACATTCCATTTGTCCATTAAAAAATTATCTAGAAATCACTTATAAAAAGAGGACCCTCTCTCTCTTCTCCCCAACCATTGAGCTATTATAAAACCCCCAATTGTAATCCAAGTTGTAATCCTGAACAGTGTAATATAAGTTTGGCAACACCACAGACATAAGTTTTCTTTATGGGCTGAACCACGTAAAATGTGTTTTGTTCTCATTATCTCTCATCTTCGTTCTCCATTATTGCTTTTCTTTATTGTTGATTAATTTATTATTTGTTATATCCATTTTTGGACATTAACAAATTGGCACCGCCTGTGGGAAAATGAATAGCCATTATGATTACTACCTAAGTTCATTCGATAAATACCATCCTTAAAGCATTTGTGAATGGAAGACAACCCAGAAATTAGCCGTATGACTGAAATTCAAACACCACCCACTCCTACTGGGGCAGGCGATCTGCACAGGCTGTTGATGAGCCTGGCCAAGGGGTAGGAAGAAATGCAAGAGATTATCAGGCAATTGACACACACCCTTCTCGTTAGGTTGGTGTACGTGAACCCAAACATCGTTACTCGGAGCTAGGAGTGTCACGAAATAGAGGAGGACTGAGAATATCACAATTCCCTCCTACATCTTACAGAGATAAAAGGTAGGAGTATCACAGGCAAGCCTTGGAAAATGCCAATAGGTTGAGCTTGGGGTCCTATGGGAGCGCCAGCTCTTATTAACCTAAGGCCACGTCCTTCATCCAATCCCCGATCCGATTCGATGATTAATCTTATTCAAAGGAGCATCCTAGTGCTACAGAAAGATTGAGTAGGGCTCAGCATTTGATCAATTGGTTTTGTCCCGGAATAGTCAAAGGGGGAGATTTGTAAGGATAAAATTTCCAATTGAGTCCATTGTATAGTTTTGACTTATTCACGGAACAAAACACGCTTGAGTCATAGGTCAGTTTTTAATTGTCACGATCGCACACAGACTATGATGTGTTGAATTTTAATTGAAGACACCGTGGCTAAGCTTAAAGGAATTAATTATGCCAAAGTTTAATTGGTGCAAGTTTATTCGTCTTCAATATCAATAAATGTACGAGATCAGTCAGGTATGAAATGCGTAATATATAATGGAACTCAGAATTAATTTTTATAAGGATAAGGATGTAATTTTATTAAATAAATATTTTAAAAATGTTTTATAAGTATTTGAAAAGGTTTACACTTCATTTTAATTTGATGAGGACGGATTAGAGTTGAATTTAAGTGGAACTCTATCTTAAGAGTTGGTTTCGCGCGTCGCTCAAATGACCTGACAATTCGTTCGAGCGAGATCATATCGTTTGAGCGACATGGACATCTCATTTGAGTGACATGTCATTTTGTTTATTTAAGGCGTGTTTTCTATTAGATTTTTCAAGTGTGCATTATGTGAAAATCAGTATTCGTCCAGAATGTTTCTGAACACAAGTTTTCTAAAGTTTTTCAAAGTTAATGCATCCTTAGAGTTTCAAAGATCTGTGTTATCATTAATATATGCTATAATGATCTTTGTGGAACCAAGAAGAGTTGTTCTACACTTTAACATTGCTAGTTTTGCGATGAAGATTCGATGGAGTCCGGTTTTAACATCGAAGACGTTACAAGACATATCAGTGGACACTAAGATATACAAGGACGCGTGTGTTGTAGACAGGCATCGTGGAAAAAGGTTAATTTATGTGTGGAAACTATGATAGGAGTGGTTGAAGATCAGAGGAGTGTCAAGTCTCGTGGATGGATCGAGTCGTTGAGTAAGACTACCGATTGTACCTTTGTAAGACCATATTCATAGTGATTGTCTAGCTTGGGCCGTTCAAGATTTTATTCGTTTGTGGTTTTCCTCGTACATCCGGCGTTATGAGTATTCTTTACTTTATTTTACTTGATTTAATCACTAGATGGATGTTTAGGATTAATCAAGATAAAATTTGGTTAACTTAGAAATTATTCATAACTTGGTGCATAGTAAAAATTAGAAAAAGTTTTTTTTCACAAAAAGAGAATTATTTTGTCATCCTTAAAACACTTTCCGCATAAGAAATTAAAAGGGACCATCGATGGCCGACCAGATCGTGATGAGCGCAAGACCAGAAGGCGATCTGCATTGCCATGCCACACGATAAGAAGAGGGAAAAAGATGACGATTCAAAAGATGATCTAGATCTCTCAAAGAAGCCCAAAGCTCCTATGCGCGACGTAGACATGATATCCTTTGGGTGTCATTTCATCACCGGAGGAGATGCTAGTGGGGAGAGGACCCACATAAAGGAAGGCCTAGTTGAACGAGGCCGAAGCTTGCGAACACGTGAGACAGATTAACTTAACAACCAATGTGGATACACGACCACATAAGGTGAATAAGGACAAACTAAGCATTGGGTTCTCCAAGGATGACTTGTCTGGGGTGTGCTGTATCCATACGATGATCCGTTGGTCATCACCATGATGATCAATGAAGGCAGGGCTGCTTGGACACTAGTGGGTAGTGGAAGTTTTACGTTTGTTATGTTCTACATATATGTCCGATGGTTGAAGCTCCAAGATAACAAATCGCCATACCATCTCCCTTTAATCGGCTTCTAAGGGGAAAAGGTTTATTCGCTAGGGACAGTGGAGCTGGAAGTTATAGTTAGCACTTAGGTGACCTGCCGGACTGAAAATGTTCACTTTTTTATTTTGGATAAAAATGTGTTGTTCGCCTATAATATGAGGGCAAAGTTGGTCTTAAAAAGTTTGAAGTTATTCTGTCAATAGTGCATCAGTGCCTAAAGTTCCCAACTCATTACGGAGTATGGGTCATCAAAGGCAACCAGGTGGGGGCGCGCGAATGCTTTTTTTCCTTAACCGACTAAGAAGAGTTGAAGAAGTTGACGAATACCTACCATATTTAGACTATTAATCAATGAGACGATACGAGGTTGGCCAGGGGACATACAGTTGAAGAGATTAAGATAGTCCCACTTGACGTCGAGCATCCAGAACGGATAGTCCAGATCAGGTCGTCTCTAAACCCTCGTTTTAAATATGAGCTCATAAGCTTCTTATGATAGCGTAAAAGTGTATTTGTATGGAGCCATGAGGATATGCCTAATATAGATCCTGATTTCATTTGCCACAAGTTGAGCATAATGGAGGGAGCTAAACTAGTGAAACAGAAGATAAGGGTCTTTGATGCCGAGAAGAACCCGATTATACAGGAGGAGATCCTCAAGCTCCAGAAGGCTAATTTTATTGATGGTGTCAAGTACCCAGAATGGCTTGTGAACGTTGTGATAGTGCGGAAAAAGAACAAAAAATAGAGAATATGTGTAGATTTCACGAACCTGAACAAAGCGTGCCTCAAGGATCATTATTCGAAGCCCGAATTGACTAGTCGGTGGATGCGACTTCTAGCTAGGAGCTTCTCAGTTTCATGGAAGCTTAATCTGGTTGAAGCCCTCCGATAAAGATAAGACGCCCTTCATCATAAGCAGAGGTACTTACTATTATAATGTAATGCCATTTGGTCTTAAAAATGCAGTAGCCACTTACCAACGGTTGATGAACAAAGTTTTTAAAGACCAAATTGGGGTCAATATGGAAATGTACGTTGATGACGTGCTTACCAAGAGCAGGACAACTGCTGACCACATTAAGGACTTGGGGTAGACCTTCGACCAACTAGAAAAGCATCAGATGGAGATCAACCCCACAAAGTGTGTTTTTGCAGTAAGAGAAGGCATGTTCCTGGGTTTCATTATCAATCAGCGTGGTATCAAAGCTTAACCCAGACACGATCCAGACACTAATCAACATGCGATCCCCCACCAAGAAAAAGGACCTCTAAAATTTACAGGGCATGTGGTAGAGCTTAACAGGTTATTTTCAGAGCAATGGATAAATGCCTACCCTTCTTCAAAGTACTGATAAATTGTTCGAATGGAACAAAAAATATGAAAATGCCTTCCTGGAGCTGAAACGCTACCTGGGCTCACCCCTACTCTTATTAAGACCTATGGTTAGAGAAAAATTTATTTGTACTTAGTCGTATCTAAGTCAACAGTTAGTTCGACACTAGTGGGGCAGGAATATGGAGCTCAGAAACTAGTTACTTTACTAGCAAGGCGTATTGGGTAGCCAAAATTTAGTACCTTCGAATGAAGAAGTTGGCCTTAACACTTAGGGAAGCTTCAAGGAGGATGAAGCCATACTTTCAAGCTCACACCATTTTGGTGTACACTGAGCTTCCTTTGAGATAAGTGTTGCACAAATCAGAGAAATTTAGTCGGCTCATGCCCTGAGCAGTGGATTTGGGAGAGGATGACATACAGTACGAGCCTAGGACATTCATCAAGGGGCAGGTGTTACCAAATTTCATTTCTGAATTTACTTATGAAGAGATGATAGTAAAGAAGACTCCCCTAGGAGAGAGCTCGTTAAAAAAGCAAACTTCCTTGGAAGAGAGCTTAGTCCTAATTAAAGTAGAGAAAACTCCCATTAGAGAGAGCTCCTCCTCACAAGAAGACACACGTCAATACGAAGAATCATAAAATAAGTTATTCAGGTTAGGCAAGCTTGAGGAAACCGAATTCAACCAAGACAATGTCATTTAGAAACTGTTTGTCGATGATTCATCTTACTCGGTAGATAGTCGCGTGAGCATCATCATCGCCACACTAAATGAGATAGATGTCGAGTATGCTTTACATTTCCAGTTCAAAGCATTCAATAATGAAGAGGAGTACGAAGAATTGATTACTGGGTTTGTCCTAGCGTTATCCCTGAGGGCTGATCACATTATGGCACACACTGACTCCCAGTTGGTCGTCAACCAGATACTGGAAATTTACGAGGCAAAAGAGGAATTTATGGATAAATACTTAGCCATCCTAAAATAATGGATATAAAGGTTTGTAGAAGTCAAAATTATGATAATTCCCAGGTCTAAGAACATCCGAGTAGATGCCCTTGCCAGATTAGCCTCGTCCACCAGGACTGCCATGAAAAAAATGATACCAGTTGAGATACTAACCCAAAGGATTACAAAAGGGGCAGGCCTGAGGCTAATGGAAGTGAACTTGGGACCATCATGGATGGACCCCATATGAGCATACTGTAACACCCCGCCCGCCCGGGGAGAGCGAATGGAGCGCTAATGCGATAAAATAAATCCAAATCCACAAGTGACAAGGTATAGAGCATCTAAATAAACCCACAATAATATAGATCCACTAATTTCAATCTCTTCAATTACAACAAGTCTCTCGAATAAAAATACAACAACTAACTCGAAAATAAAATACAAATCTCCAAAGCTCTATACATCAAAATAATACAAGTCTTTCCCAAATAATCCTCGCTAAAATCAATCTCCATAGCGCCCCAAAATCCGCGCTAACCTGCCACTAAAAGAAAATATGGGGAAGTACACAATACGACAAGAAAGATGCTCAACAAATATATTAACGATGAATAAAGCGTAACAACACGAGTACGAATATTCAAATCAAAATGCAAATCTCAATAGCATTTCATCATTATAATTTCTCAACAACACTTTAACCGGGTCACCAGGCCTCACCACATCCGTATATGCTTTATCAAGCCATAGCCCGGGAAACAGGAATTTTGGCGGGTGCCCAACATCCGTGCCATATTAAAATATCATGACAACATGCTCAATAACAATATAATGATACCACATGAATCAAAATAATTTCAACAATTATTTTCCAGATTTCAATGAATTTATCAATTCAAATATGAGTTCAATTAAATAAGAATTCAAAGTGAATGACACTCGCGATATTTAAGACGCATATTGTGTAAAACCCCATACCTCAAACCATGATGAGAAACCAATGATCACATCCTCAAGATCAACACAAAATATCTACAAAAGCTCCTCCAAGAACCTCCAACAAAATAGCCCCAAGAACACCTCTAATCTAAGGTTGGAACTCACAAATCTCAAGGGGCAATGTGTATATAAAAAGAAGAGGAATATAAAATATATTTGCTACCAAAATTTGTGCCAAAAGTATGTTAAAAGGGTTGCCCACGACTTCCTTTTATAATGCAAATAAATGAAGAGTTGGAATCCAAAAGACTCCTTTAAATAAGGAAAAGAAATGAAGAGTTGGAAGCCAAAACAACTCTTGAAAATTACTTAATGTTCGCCGACTTAGAATTCCAAGAGTTAAAAACATTTAAAAATCATTTTAAAATCCGTTTTAACTCTGTTTTCGAAACCGTTTGAAATTCTCGCCTTTAAAAATAATATTCAACATATTTGAGCAATAAAAATAATTTTATCAAAAACTTTATTTTCCTCCATTTTCCAGAAATTAATTAAAATAGCCCAAAATTACGCGGGTTATTACACATACATTGAGATTGATGAGCTCCCCTCTAATCCGAAGGAATCTAGGAAGCTATGCTACAAAGCAGCCCACTATGTGATGGAGGTCAGGGTGTTGTACATGAGGGGATATATCATCCCTCTACTAGGATGTGTTCATCCCTAAAAAGTTAATAAGTTCATTAAAGAGGTACACAAAGGCTATTATGGGGCACACTCCGCCGAAAGGTTGCTGGTGAAGGGTATTGCAACTAGGGTTACTATTAGGCTACAATGAAAGATGATTGTGCATAATATGTAAGGAAGTGCGAACAAGTTCCATAAGTACACCAAAATCCATCTCACACTAGGAGAACTATTGGCACCGGTCATATAACCTTGGCCATTTGCAATTTAGGGGATTGATTTGATCGGCCCATTACCGAGAATAAAAGGAAGATTCAAATATTTAGCAGTTATAGTGGATTGCTTAACAAAGTGGGTGGAGGCAGAGCCCCTGGTTGAGATGCCCTATAAATGAGTGTTCTAGTTCATCTAGAAGATGATTATAGATCACTATGGCATGCCATATGCTTTCATCACGGACCACAAGATACCGTTTGATAATGAGGACTTTAAAGATTACTGCACCAAGTCCAGTATCGGAAAGATACACTTTGCTCCAAAGCACCCACACTATAATGGGAAAACTAAAATTACCAATAAAATGCTCCTAGATGGGATCAAGAAGAGACTCGATGATCGGAGGGAAATTGGATCAATGAACTACACAGCATGCTCTGGGCATACAAGACCACTCCGTGAACATCAATGGGAGAAACGACTTACATGCTCGCTTTTGGTACTGAGGCAGTAGTTCCTACGGAGATAGGACTCCTCAGCTACAGGGTCCTCAATTTCAATTCCCCTAAAAATAATGAAATGAGAAGATTGGATCTCTACCTGGTGGAGGAAGTCAAGGAGAATGCAGCGTTACGAGTGGCTGCCTATTAGTAGAGGACTGCTTACTACTACAACCAACGTGTCAACCCAAACATCTTGAAAGAAGAAGACTATGTCCTCAAGAAGGTGATTTAGAAGAATAACAAATCGGAACCTAATTGGCATGGGCTCCCTATCGAGTGGCTAGTGTGGTTAGACTTGGAACTTATCACATTGAAATGCTGGAAGGTGAACAGTTTAAAAATCTATAGAATTCTGAACACCTTAGGAAATATTATCAGTAATGTCCAATTTACTTAGTCATGTACAAAGCTTTTTAATATCAATAAAATATCTATTTCCCCTTCCATGTTCTGTTTATTTGTTTTCTTTTTGGAATAAGATATGTTGCATATACCTAATTACATAAACTCTATATGGCTTCGTAGAGCAAACATGCCATGAACAGAATAAGCTCTGTATGACTTCGTTAAACAAACAAGTCATGAAAGAATAAATACTGTATAACTTTGTTGATCAAACAAGTCACGAACAGGAACTGTATGGCCCGATTAAAATTAATTGACCACGAATAAAATACTTGCCCCATGTACAAACTTGTCATACCAAGTTTGAGAACCTAGCCCCTGTACAATGTAATCGGTCGCGAACAAAGGTGATTACCTTCTATACGACCAAAATAGGTCGCAAACGAAAATCATCAATAGCTATTTGATCTATAAGTGCAAAGTTCGATCATTATTAATAAAAACTTTACAATAAAAATGAAGGCAGGCGGAACAGTCAACTTTATTTAAAAAAGGAAAAATTGTGATACAAAATCAAAACATTTCATTATTATTTAGTTAACATCCCTTCAATGCCCCAACAAAACAACAACGGGGCTAACCAGAATTAAAAAGATCAAAATAAAAAGGCAACATTGAAGAGCTTCACAAAATTTCGTAAGGCAGGAGCAGAAGGACCAATAGATCCTTGAGTAGAATGAGTAGGCAGGGTACCATCCAATGGGACTTAATCTCCATCCTGCCCATACAAACTGGTGGCTTCCTCATCATCACCTTGCCACTTACCACCCTCCTCAACTATGCCGAGATAATGAGCCATCACCCTCCTTTTTAGCTCTTCATAAACGTCCATAAAGGACCCAACACAATTCACATTTTACTTTGCAGAGGACTCAAACTTTTCAACACCTACTACCTCAGAAGAAATAAGAGCATCGCGAGAAGTTTCCATCTCATGCTTGGACTTTTTCAAAGCTTCCTGAGAAGTTACAAGTGCATTACGAAGAATCTGAATGGTGGCATCGTCAGTATTAGCCTTGCCCTTAAGGTTGATTATCTGCTCTTCAGCAGTGCTTAGCTCGGTGGTCTTTATCACCCACTGATTATCCTTCACTTTTAGCTTGTTGGATGCTTAGCAGTCAACCCTTTAAAATCACATTGGTTTGCCACAGTCTTCTCCCTGAGAGCGGTAGTTTCAAGGCCCGCCTGCCGAAAAGATAAAGGTTAATAAAGAGATAATAAGCATAAATACGAATAAGATAAGGGCATAACTTACCACCACCAGCCTGTATTGGGCCAACCTCTAGAGAGAGTTTGGATTGTATCCCCTCACAAACTCAAAGTCCTTTGATAAGCACCAAAAACTCTACATTTTATACCCTGAATAGATGTATTTTAGTTGCTAATTCTCGGCAATTTGGGTCTTATGTGCTTAATTGTTCAATATGCAGGCTTAATGTGCATTGCAGAGTTCAAACGCTTAAATCAAGACAATTGCGCGTTTTATGGAGCTAATTCCCTCTCCCGTACCCTAACCCAAGCCTAACCCTAGCCTAAGCCTACTCCGAACCCGTGTGTGTCTAATTTGTCCCTTTGTAATATTTTTTAGATTTTTAGTTTGAGTCATTTTTATTTTTAGGATTTATTTAGTATTTTCTAGGTTTTATTTTCTTATTTTTTCTATTTTATTTTTATTAGTATAATTTTATTTTATTTTTATTTTAATTAATTCTTAGTTTTATTAGGATTAGTTTTTAGGAGCTTATTTTTAGTTTATTAGATTTTATATTTTTTTAGGACTTTAATTTTCATTTATAATTTTATAATTTTATTTTTTTATTTTTGTTTTATTTTATTTTAGTTTTTAATAGCTTAGGATTTTATTTTTAGTTTTAATATTTTTATTTTTTTAGTTTGTTTTATTTTTTTAGTTAGATTTTATTTTTTAGTTTTAATTTTATTAATTTTAATTGAGTCTTGTTATATTTTTAGGGGTCTAAATTAAACACACACACACATTAAACACACCCTAATACTCACTCACACACTTAATACCCTACACCTATTATATACACAAAACAACCCCCTCACCCTCACCCCCTTACTATTCACCTTCTTCTTCTTCTTCACCACACTCACTCTCTCTCTCTTCCCTGCATAACTAAAAACAAAGCCAACTCCATAACCCACTTTTCTCTCTATCCTAAAACCCCCATAACCCACCTAAGTTCCTTCCCATTACCCCATCAACCCGAGACCTTAACCCGGTGATCTCCACCCGACTAGCTCCGACCGGTGACAAAACCGGGCGGCGACCCACCTGCTGCCCATGCCAAATCCAGCGATAACCCTGACCCTGCCACCGGAATCCCACAAACCCGATCCGCCCCCTTCTCTCTCCTCGCCTGAACCCCGGCGCCGCCTAGCCTTTCACCCCCACAGCCGGCGAACTCCCCTACCATCCTTGACCCACCTTAAATGCAATTTCACCAACCCGAAACATCACCTCCTCCAGCCAAACCTAAAGCCTTAACCCATTTCCCAAATTGTCACTCACGACCTACTCCGGCCCTACATCCAAACCCTTTACCCCTCTCACATCTTCAACCAAAACTCATTTCTCCAAATCCAAAGCCTAAATCGATTTTCACCTTCTCAAATCAAATTCTAAATACCAAAACCCCAAGCCTCGTTTCCATGACCTCCATACCCAACGATACCCATTTCATTTCCAAATGCTTACACGATTTATTCTCCACCTGCTACAAACCAAAATAAAACCAAACCAATTAAGCCACATGCCATTTAATTAAACATTTTACCCCTTTTACCCAATTACCCCCAACTAACCCTTATTCCCTTTTTTCCCCAAACCACCCCCATGTGCACACAAATCAGATTTTTATTCTCTCACCTCACTACCCACATGACACACCCAAACCACATGCACACTTAAATCAATTACCCAAATTAACTCCCATGCTTCATGCCTTGTATAAAAAGAAGAAGAAGACCCCATTTTAAAAAAAAGAGCTTAGAGATAGGAATTTGTAGAGAGAGAATTGTAGAGAAAAACACCATTTGTATATAGTTTTATTTTATTCTTTTTATTTTTGTTAGATATTTGTGAGATTAAATATTGTAAGAGAGTTAATTGAGTGAATAATTAATTTCAAAGCATTTGGATGCTTAATTGGAGGGATTGTATGCTTCAATTTGGAAGAGTAGAGTTCAACTTTCTCAAAGAGATTTGATTTGCTTGTTCTATTCTATTCTCTTTTATTTTAGTAGCCTTGATTATTAATTTGTCATGTTTAATATCATGTTAGGCTAAATCCCCTTTCAAGGGGTGGGGTAAAACCCTTATTTGATGTTATTTTATTTTTATTAGTTTAATTACTTTAAAATTCCCTTTGAATGTTAATTTTGATCCCTCACCCTTAGATTTACGCCTCGAGAGAGGGTAAATGATTTTCGAGAGAAAATCGAAATTCTAGTGACAATATTCATTTTAGATTCGAACTAGAGATAGGTGTTTCTTAAGTGGGGTATTATCACTTGAATTTCAACTCTAAATTTATTTTATAAGATTGACATAAATTCTAATTGATCGATCCTAGCGGGTGATTAATTAAAAGGAGTGTGAATCTATGTTTCTAGAGTTGTGGGGTGTTAAACTTAACTTTCTAAAAGATTACTATTCTAATTACACTTGCAACGAGAGTTGGTTTGTAATTTTAATATTAATTTGGGAGTATTCAAATAATTAAATTAATTAATTAGAATAACTAAAATTTGTGGTGTAATCCCATTCCTTGATTGTTCTCACAATTATTTACCTCACTTTATCTTTTATTTTAGTTTAGACTTTATTATTCATTTTAGTAACTTTCTAGTTTGTTATTATCATATCACATTTAGTTTAGTTTAGTTTAGACCTCATCTCACCCTATTGTTTTAATATTGAAAAATATAAGAAAAAATTAGAAAAGTGAAAAAGCACAAAAAGAAAATAAAAAGTGAATTACAATTGAATTTTTCTCTAGCTTACTCCCTAAGAAGTGGATTGATACCCTTACTTACCGCTATACTTGAGTTTATTATAATTGTAGGTAATTGAGGTTTTGATTAGAAGGACTTTTCAAGCAACGACAACGATACACCCAAAAGTCTTTTTATCAAATGGCGCCGTTGCCGGGGAGATGCAAAAGATCATTCTATCAAATGGCGTCGTTGCCGTTCTTGGGATTGTGAAGCTCAGAGTGGATTTCATATTGTAATTCATTCATTTTTTGCACTTTATTATTTTTAGTACCATTTTTTTATATTTTTAGAAGGCTTGTATTATGACTTTATTATTTGGCTTGTATTGCGGTGCATAGGACACCTTTATTTTATTTTTCATTTTAAAAATTGTAATAATCAAAGACAAGCGTGATAGGGAAATCGGACAAGGTATAGAGAGGGCGTCCAAAGGCGAGGATTTAGAATCCTCTCTACCTTGGGTCGGTAGGACTCCCGGGGACGACAGAGGTAGGCGTAATCTCTCCCTGGTCGACTCAAATTTTTCGGCACCCCACGGCCCAAAAACCGTGGGAGGTACATTTCAACACCCTCGCGCCTCTCCTGTTATCGAGTCAATTCTTTTGTGTGCTATTGTGTGCTCTTGTGTGATTTTATTCTCGCATTTATTTTTTGAATGGTGTGATGAATTAAATTACTAAGACCTATACCTGGTCACTCACGAGAAGGGATTTCATCACCCGACTCACTTGCTTATCATTGTGTGCTACCCTAGGCATCACTAAATTTAAAATCAATCAACTAGGTAGCCCACTAGGAGAACATTTTGCAGTAGCGATCACAAATATTTCCGTGATTTTTTATCGCCCGCGGATTTAATTAAAATTTGACTACCCCTTTCACTAAATCTAAAGATAAAAATTGGCTATGTGCTAGTTAGGATTCTCCTTAACTTGTGTGTGCCCAATTCATTTTTCGATAGCCGGTTTTAGTTGGTTCATCCAAAATCAAAGAGTCCATATTTTTTTCCCCACCTTTTCTTCCAAAAAAATTCAAAATATTTTCTTTCATTTAAAAAAAATAAAAAAAAATAAAAAAATATTTTTCTTCCTTTATTTTTACAAAAAATCCAAAAATATTTTCTTTCTTTCCTTTTTGAAAAATTTAAAAATATTTTCTTTCCTTTTGAAAAAATTCCAAAAAATATATTTCTCTTCACATGGCCGAGGAACGTTCTTTACGGGACTACTTTGGTCATTTTCCATTGACACGTAACACGTGTGAGAGTGATCCCGAGCCATCTCTTTATGATATTCTTAGTCGTTTCACCTCTCTCATGAGTACCGTTGGTACTCTTGACCCATCCATACAACAACGACGAATATACGGAAAAGTTCTTTCTAATAATAAAATATAAATGAATCTATATATGTCCTCTCCAATTTTGTATTTCACCCTTAGATATGGATTGACTCCCTTACCTACCCTATACACTAGTTTTGTTATAATTTTGTAGGTTCAAAGGAAATTTTGATGGATAGAGAAGTTGCACAACGACAAAAATTTACATTAGAGGCAATTTTTCTTATTTATCAAATGGCACCGTTGCCGATCTTTGGAGTTTGAAGCACTTGCGAGAATTACCTATTTGTGATTCATTTGTATTGCACTTTTTATTTTATTTTTTTGTACCATTTTTTTCCATTTGTTTAGAAGGCTTGTATTAGGACTTTATTACTTGGCTTGTATTGCGGTGCTTAGAGACACCTTTATTTTATTTTTCATTTTAAAATTTGTAATAATTGAAGACAAGCGTGATAAGGAAACCTGACAAGGTAGAGAGAGGGCGTTCAAAGGCGAGGATTTAGAAGCCTCTCTACCTTGGGTCAGTAGGACTCCCGGGAACGACTGAGATTGGCGTATTCTCCCCCCGGTCGACTCAACAATTTCGGCGCCCCACGGCCTAAAAACCGTGGGAGGTATATTTCTTACACCCTCGCGCCTCTCCTGTTAGCGAGTCAATTCTTTTGTGTGTGGTTTGTGTGCTCTTGTGTGATTTTATTCTCGCATTTATTTTTTTTGAATGGTGTGATGAATTAAATTACTAAGACCTACACCCGGTCACTTACGAGAAGGGATTTCATCACCCGACTCACTCGCTTACCATTGTGTGCTACCCTAGCCATCACTAACTTTAAAATCAATCAACTAGGTAGCCCACTAGGAGAATTTTTTTGCAAAGGCGATCACTAAGATAATTTCCGTGATTTTTTATCGCCCGCGGACTTAATTAAAATTTGACTACCCTTTCACTAAATTCAAAGATAAAAATTGGCTATGTGCTAGTTATGAATTTTTCTTGACTTCTGTGTGTGTCCAATTCCATTTTTCGGTAGTCGGTTTTATTGAGTTCGTTCAAAATTCAAAGAGTCCACACTTTTCCCCACCTTTTTCTTCCAAAAAAAAAAAAATCCAAAAAATCCAAAAATATTTTCTTTCTTTATTTTTACAACAAAATCCAAAAATATTTTCTTTCTCTATTTTCATAAAAAATCCAAAAATATTTTCTTTCTTTCATTTTTAGAAAAATCCAAAAATATTTTCTTTCTTTCCTTTTTAGAAAAAAATCCAACAATATTTTCTTCCATTATTTTTAGAAAATCCAAAAATATTTTCTTCTATTATTTTTATAAAAAAAAATATCCAAAAATATCTTCTTTCTTTCCTTTTTAGAAAAAAATACCAAAAATATTTCCTTTCTTTTTCAAATTATTCAAAAACAAACCAAAAAAAAAAGAAAAAAAAAAAAGAAGAGAAAATCTTGAAAATAAAAAATAAGACCGTGATCGGTGTTTCTTCACCCTCACCTTTGTCACTTTATCCAACAAGGCTGACACTTCAGTCTTGTTTGGGGGTGATTCTCATCACCAAAATTTTCTGCCACCTCGCGCTTTCCTATTTCTTATCTTTAGGGTGAGAATGGTTCGGTCTGGCTGAAGACATTAAACTTAGCGCTACGGGGAGGCAGCTCGCGTTTCTTGCACTAGTCTCATCCTGTTTGGGGGTGGTGTTTCATATCACCCTATGCTTTACCATGTTATGGACTAGTATAATTTTGTTTTCTTCTCATTCAGGTTTCATCTTAGCTTCACATGCTCACTTCATTAGCGGTTCATTCTGGTACTATCTTTCCTACCTTTTGCTCTCAATTTTAAAAATTATTTTTTTTAACATCGAGAACGATGTTCCTTTTTGTTTGGGGGTGGGGAATTTTATCAAAATTGTACCTCTTTTGAATTTTTTTGATTTTTGAACCTGATTTTTAAAATTTTGTGCAGTTTCTTTCATCTCAATCATTGATGTGAATTTTTCATCATCCATCTTTCTAAGTCTAGGAATCAAGCTAGAGAATATATTTTTTCTAAATAGCTTATGTAATACATAACAAGGCATGTTGCACTATGAATTTCTAGACTCAACAAAATTTGCGCACTTATCACGTCACTGCGGTTTAGAGTTGAAGAGTACTATAATTCTAAAGAGAACCTTAAGGATCACTAGTCGAGACTTTAGCTTGTGAGATTCATGTCTTTCACCCTTTCAGAGTGTTTTACGCAATCTCCGAGTCACAAGTTGATTCAACTTCCTTTGGGTCTGCACTTTAATTGTTGTATGATCTCATTATTCTTCATTTTTGGCTTGATCACTGAGAACGACATCACCTTCGAGTTGTAAGAAACGTGTGTCTTGATATTTGTCCAGATCACCAAATGTTCATCCATACACCTACCACTTTTCCATTTCACATCTATTTTTCACCCATACACTTCACTCATTACATTCCCATGCTTTTCCATATTTCATATATATTCCCCTCACCATCCATATATTTCCCCACACCATCACCTATCACCTCCATTTATATAACCATCGTATTGAGAAATAGAGTGTGATTTCAAATGTAAATGTCTTCATTGTTGATTTAAAAAGAGAGAAAAAAAAAAAAAAAATAAAAGAAAAAGAAAAAGAATTTTTTTTTTAGAAAAATAGCAAATTATAGAAAAAAAAAGAGAGAAAAGAAAAAAAAGGAGAATTTGTTGTTAGTAATAAAGACATTTGTGCCTAAAGTGTATACACTCTTCTATCGCATCCATTTTTCATCCATTTCACATCGCATATCCACCATCCATCCATCCATCATATCATCATCCCATCCTATCATACCACACCTTATACCATCCTTCCCATTTCATTTTCCCCTCACCCATTATCATACGTGTTCCCCTAGGTGTTAGGGCAAATGAAAGTCAACGTGGTGAATAACTCGACATTCTCACTATAGTGATTAGCATTTCTTTCATGAGATCAATTTTTCTTTCTTATTGTTCGTTCTTTCATATGTGTGTGTGAGACGTTTGAACTTGCTTACATTTACTCACCTCCTCACACACTAGAGCGATAAACTGACCCATATCTCGAGAGTTCATTTGAGAGAGAGATATCCGTGAGATTTGAAGTTGAAGCGTTGATTCCGAAAAGGCAATCTTGGAATTACTCTTATGATGCTCGACCCGTTTTGACTGATTCACACTACACACGTTGTGCCTTGAGTATTTACTTAGCTTAATATTTTTACACATTCTAGCTTGTATTTCTGAAAATATTTTCTCATGTGATGGATTGTGCGATTATTCTATGTCTAATAAGAGATTGACTGCCTTTGAATAAATCATTTTCGCAAATAAAGAATTTTGTGGGTATATTCCCTGCAAACCCTCACTAGACACAACTCATCCTGTAGGGAAACCTATAGGTTTAAAGGCTTGTTGCACATGCTAAGTGCAATCGCAAGTGCTCGCGAAAGTGGTACACTTTTGGTTACTTATCTGTCTCTTCCTCTCTATCTTATTGCTCGAGGACTAGCAACGCTCTGTTTGGGGATGGTGTGATAAGCACCAAAAACTGTACATTTTATACCCCGAATAGATGTATTTTAGTTGCTAATTCTCGGCAATTTGGGTCTTGTGCGATTAATTGTTCAATATGTAGGCTTAATGTGCATTGCAGAGTTCAAATGCTTAAATCAAGACAATTGCGCGTTTTATGGAACTAATTCCCTCTCCCGTACCCTAACCCGAGCCTAAGCCTAGCCTAAACCTACTCCGAACCCGTGTGTGTCTAATTTGTCCCTTTGTAATATTTTTTAGATTTTTAGTTTGAGTCATTTTTATTTTTAGAATTTATTTAGTATTTTCTAGGATTTATTTTCTATTTTTTCTATTTTATTTTTATTAATATAATTTTATTTTATTTTTATTAATTTTTAGTTCTATTAGGATTAGTTTTTAGGAGCTTATTTTTAGTTTATTAGATTTTATATTTTTTTAGGACTTTAATTTTCATTTAGAATTTTATGTTTTTATTTATTTTATTTTAGTTTTTAATAGCTTAGGATTTTATTTTTAATTTTAATATTTTTATTTTTTTAGTTTGTTTTATTTTTTTAGTTAGATTTTATCTTTTAGTTTTAATTTTATTAATTTTAATTGAGTTTTGTTATATTTTTAGGGGTCTAAATTAAACACACACACACACACACATTAAACACACCCTAACACTCACTCACACACTTAATACCCTACACCTATTATATACACAAAACAACCCCCTCACCCTCACCCCCTTACTATTCACCTTCTTCTTCCTCACCACACTCACTCTCTCTCTCTTCCCTCCATAACTAAAAACAAAACCAACTCCATAACCCACTTTCCTCTCTATCCTAAAACCCCCATAACCCACCTAAGTTCCTTCCTATTACCCCATCAACCCGAGACCATAACCCGGTGATCTCCAGCCGACCAACTCCGACCGGTGACAAAACCGGGCGGCGACCCACCTACTGCCCATGCCAAATCCGGCGATAACCTTGACCCTGCCACCGGAATCCCACAAACCCGATCCACCCCCTTCTTTCTCCTCACCTGAACCCCGGCGCCGCCTAGCCTTTCACCCCCACCACCGGCGAACTCCCCTACCCGCCTTGACCGTCGACCCAATCAGAGCCGCCCTACTCCGGTATACCTCCGGCGGCAACTGCCATTACCGACCTACTCCGGCCCTACATCCAAACCCTTTACCACTCTCACATCTTCAACCAAAACCCATTTCTCCAAATCCAAAGCCTAAATCGATTTCCACCTTCTCAAATCAAATTCTAAAAACCAAAACCCCAAGCCTCCTTTCCATGACCTCCATACCCAACCATACCCATTTCATTTCCAAATGCTTACACAATTTATTCTCCACCTTCTACAAACCAAAATAAAACTAAACCAACTAAGCCACATGCCATTTAATTAAACCTTTTACCCCTTTTACCTAATTACCCCCAACTAACCCTTATTCCCTTTTTTCCCAAACCACCCCCATGTGCACACAAATCATATTTTTATTCTCTTACCTCACTACCCACATGACACACCCAAACACATGCACACTTAAATCAATTACCCAAATTAACCCCCATGCTCCATGCCTTGTATTTAAAGAGAGTTGAAGACCATAAACAAAAGGATCTCAAATTTAGTTTTAAGCTTGGTGTGATAAAATTCTCTCCACCCGTCTATGTTGAGTATTTGCATTTTTAGCAAATACCTCAATATAGTGGTGTGTAGTGAAAATTATCTCTAGTATGAATTTCACCCCACCCCTCTATTATGAATTATTGCATTTTTAGCAATTAATTCATTATAGATTGATGTAGTGAAATTTATTCCTCATGGGAGGTAAATTCTAACCCATTCCTTTATGTTGAGATTTTGCATTTTTAGCAATTATCTCAATATAAATTAATGATCTAGAATTTATTTCTTTGGGTGAATTCTAATGTACAATTGTATAATTTTAGGATTTGCATTTTTAACAAATCTCTTTTATTATTTAATTGTCCATTATGAATTCATCCACTATCCTTTTTATTTTTATTTTATAATTTTTAGTTTAGATTCAATAAAGACATGAGTGAGGGATTGTAATTGAGAGATTGATGATGTAATTGAATATTTCATGTCAATTCAAGGCCTAAATTGGTTTGATCTATTCCTCTCTTTTACTTTTATTTTAATCATCTCATGCTTTTAATTGTTTATCTTATATTTTTGGATGATGGTTATTGAGGGCTAATCTCCCATTAATGGGATGAAATTTTGAATCCCTCATGAGTCCAATTTTGTTAGTTTACTTATTAGGACAATTTTGTTTATCTCACTTTTCTTAAATTAGCTTTTACTTCTTAATTAGTAGTTATAAAAATTAGTATAGTTTGTTAGTTAAAAAATTCCCTTGAAAAATCCATAAAAAAAATATAAAAAGCAAAAATAAATAAATAATAATAAAATACAAATGAATCTATATATGTCCTCTCCAATTTTTTGTTTCACCCTTAGATATGGATTGACTCCCTTACTTACCCTCTACACTAGTTTTGTTATAATTTTGTAGGTTCAAGGAAAATTCTGATAGAAAGAAGTTGCAACAACGACAAATAAATAGAGAAAGCAATTTTTCTTTTTATCATCCTTGCCATGACCATGGTAATCGAGTAGATCAATAGCATTGTTGGCATGATAGAAGATGGAATCTTAGTCAGCTTTCAACTCTTCAGAGGAAATTTTCTGATTCGGGTCAAACTGGAATTCAGTAACCCTTTTATAATGAGAGGTGTGTCCAGGTCCCCTCACCAACCTACGAAAGGTCTGCCTATCCTCACTTCAAACATGGGAGCTTTGTTCACCTTCTCGACATCAATAGGGTTGGGAGGTCTTTTCTATCCAATAGTAGGCTCCTTAGAATGCATAGGGGCCTTCTCTTTTGACTGGGCTCTAGTAGCGGCAACAGTAGCTTTGATTTTTTTCTGGCAGGCAGGCTGCTCGTCTGCCTTGGCAGCCACAATAATAGCTTGATTAGCTCTAACTTGGCCCTAAGCAGCCTTCATCTTTTTCTATTTGGCCAAATCCATGGCCTTACGATAGATATGACAAGGAGGCCTCCTGAACATTTCTTCTGACTGATGCTCCTCAACACCTGAGAATAGATGAATAGATGGGTCAACTAACATGATGCAAGAAAAGGAAAAAAAAAGAGGTGAATGTGTACTGTACTTGCTTCAAAATTTACTCCTTCACTAATAGACTGTTCACCAACATCAGTGTGTATTTCCCTCCATACATAACCTTCCAATTGAACTTCAAATTCCATAGGTGCGAGTCCACCTGGGAGAGTATGATACTTAGTAGAGATAAATTTTTCAACAGAGAATAACTCCTCAAACTTAGGAGGTTTCTTCTCACAATATGTCTCAATAAGATCGACTAAAGATTTGGGAAGTCTGGGGGCTCGTTATATTGAAAAAGAAAATAAACAACACACAGTCGACCATAATGTCAATAAATTATACAATAAAAAATGAACAGTAAAAAAGAATGTAAGAAAAAGTTTTACCTATTCGATTAGGTCCGGACCATGTTCTTAGGGCACAACATGATTTATCTTGCTCATGGGACCTAAACTCCCAGTCCCCTTTCATAAAAATGTACTGACCTTTCCAACTATGGTTATTGTTCTGAACCGCCATAACCATTATGTACTGGGTCTTTTAAGGAGAAAAAGTAGTAATAACTGGGGGCTTTAATATTGCCCTTCAAGCCATGGATATATCTGAAGATGTTGCCCATTATATCAAAGCTAGTCCAGGACTCCCAAAACATCATATCCCCCAGAATAATCCTATAGGAATTGGGGGGAGTTAAGTTAGTGTCACCCCATAACCCCTCAAGATCGATTGGATAACTGGGTGAAAGGGAAACCTCAACCCCACATTGAGGGTCCATATGGGAAGGCAAACTTCCTCGGCGTCCCTCACTGAGTAATACCTTTCCTCGAGACTGGGAAGCCTTATCTAAATAGCTATGGGAATGGAAAATTTATCCCTTAATAAATTTATCTCATTATCTGTGATGGTACATTCATACCACTTAGCATTAGTGTCTGCGAGATCATAAGAATTAGATGACCCAGAAGAGCAATCCTCCACAGCATCACTAGCGGACCCACCTACAAGGAAGTAGATGGGTAAGGACCAACACTATCTGAATGCGTATCCTCAGCCATGTCCATACCAATTTTGATAGAAGAAATAATAAGGTCCATAGCAGACATTGAAATGGTATTTGCAAAATAGCTCGCAGAATGGATAGGGGCAACATGACGGGTATCAGAGCTACCTAAAATAGGGGATTACACGTAAGGCTCACCTGGATCAGGTGCAGGGCCACTACTCTATTGAGATTTGGGCGTATAATGGGGATGGTCTGGTTCCTCCTCAAGCCTAACTACCTGTAAGGGGCAAAAAACTCCTTTCAGTGATCCCATCTCGTTTCGACTTAAGTTCACGAATGAAATTGTAAATTCGTTGAACGTTGGGGGGGGGGGGGAGGGGGAAATCATAAATACATAAACCGAATTGCAGTAGGAAAGATATGAAGAGGGGAACTTAGTTTTATTTATAACAAAGCCCTAAACTTACCTCAAAAGGGCGAAAAAGCACCAAAAGCTCCTAAACCGTCCTGCAACAACCTAGGCCAACCAACTATATAGCCGTCGAAACCCAGAATCACCACCAAGTGTCAATAACAACAAACCACCACCAACTATTAGAATGAAAATGAAAAAGATAAACTTGCAAACCCTAACAATGTCAAATAAGATCATACCTGATAGAAATCAAATAGAAGGCGGGGAACTAGGGCATGTATTGAAAAGCAAACCGAAAGAAGCTAAAAGAAGTGCTTTTACTGTTACAACCTTTTTCGCTCAAGAACGCTTCATAATGATTTAAAGGAGGCCTATAAATTTTTCTCTCTATAAAGTTCTTCTACAAACGTTTGAATTGAAACAACAAATGTGATTTGTAGCGATATTTATTGTTTTAAAGAAGTGGCTAAAAATACGTTGTAGAAAGAACGTCAAAAACTTACAGAAACTGGAACGGCAGTACAGAGTATCTGTGCACATGCTCTGACATAATCATTATAAAGAAGATTCTTCAGCTTCTTGACACGTGTCCTCATAAATTCTCGCATGTACAAAGGCAATCTGGTAATCCCGAGCCAACCACATGACAGTTAACCCTTCACTATAGTATGAGCAGAATAAAACACTCCATCCACTCACCCTGAATGAGAACTCAGGGCTTGTGCATGAAGTCTTGGGGGCTTAATATTTTTCCCTTGTAGTCATTACCTATACAGAGCCTGAAATATGACTAATGAAGCACCCACAATGTGGTCGGCCTCACCTAGAGTAGGAGGTCGACTCAGGTACTAATCTGCTCGACCAACTGTATGAATAACTATCACTATCAACTGGAATGTTTTCTTACATCACATGCACATGTTATTATATACACCCAATAAGTTTCCCCGTCAGTCAAGTGGTATATGGGAACATGGTTGTTATGAGTCCGTTATCCAAGCGCCCCTTCGCTAGCATTTGCATGAGATCCAAGGGAACGAATTTATTATTTTTGATAAGCATGTGTAAGCAAGTGTAACTGCCTGACTGATACATCACAAATATTGCATCTTTCCGCCTTTTATCTTTATGAATTATAGCACTTTTACTATCTTTAATGCCTATATTTATGCTCGTTAACTAGACAACCTGGAATTTGGACATATATATGTTTTGCAAGGGTTAATTCTGCTTTTGTAGGTATTCAAACGATAAAAGTGAGGTTTGGTTGCATTTTGGAGAAGTTTCATCACCGGATGCTACTTTAAGGGAATTTTTGTCAATTCACACTTCATCTCCATCTCAGGGAATTTCCACAGATGCGTAGTGCGTTGATTTATCATCGCGTGGCCACAAACGATGCGTCATTTTGAGTTTGGACAAAGAAGTTATAACCGATTTCGTTTTGAAGCTTTCCTCCCATGTGAAGAGCAAAGAACACCAGACAACAGAGTACCGGTCGACCGGGGACCATCCCTGGACCCCTAGTCGATCGCATTTTCCCATTTTTCCTTAGTTTGAAGACAGTGGGTTTTAACTATGTGACCGATCGACCGACCCCCTGGCCGCGATCGACCGATAGTAGCAGTTACCCGATAATTTCTCTTTTCTATTTTTGTTTCCTTTTTTCCTTATTAATTTTTTAACTTACTATATAAACCAAACTTGGTTAATTTTTGAGAGGATCTTGTAAGAATAGTTTTAGTTAGGTTTTGCTTTGTTTTCTGCTTGCGAGCCAGGGTTTGGAGAGATTTTGAGTGAGCCATTTTCTCCCTCCTAGGGTTTATCTGTATAGTGGGTTTACCCATCGCGGTTGTGTAAGAACACTAACCTTTTTCTTCTCTATTAATCCAAGCTTCCATTTATTTATTTACTTGCTTTATTTCTTGCTTCGTGCCCTAGATTTATTTCATTATTTATTATTTATTTCAAGTCTAGTTTAATTTGTAGTGTTAATTTAATTAGTTGTCTTAATTACTTAGTTTAATTTAGTTAATGCTTTTAATCATGCTTAGCGGCTAGTTTAATCTTGGTTGTGTTGTATTGAACTCACCTTGGGTTGGTTTGGTTGCTTTGCTATGGTGATGGAGTTTTACGTGTTTATTTCGATTGGGTTATCCTAGTTATTACGCCTCGGAGATTTGACGGGGTATGTCATGTATGCTCCGTATTTATGACCTTGCGTGCATAATTTCCGGGATACTTGTTGATGCAAAAACCTTATTAGACTTTTATGCGAATTTAGGGGTGTGACAACTCTTGATTTAATTAGCTGTCGAAACGAGATGTAATCTTAATAACTCGTGAGCCCATGTAACCGTTTTATACTAATTAACTCGGGGTGAGGGATATTCGACGCAACCTATAGTTTTTATTCGCTTTGTTAATTTAGTTTAAATACACTCATGCCTAGTTTATCTTTTCCTTCTTTTTAGTTAAGAAAATACCGTTTACACTTTTATTTAAGGAATATTAAACCATTTAAATTATAGCAACTCGTCTCTGTGGATTTTCGATACCCGGACTGGCCGCTATACTCCCTTAAAAGAGTGTAGTCATAGTTTAGATTTTTGTATAGAGTTGGTGATCCAAAAATAATACGACTAGCGCGTAGGTGACTCTCGCGCCGCGGCGAAACCCAGCCTATCACTGACTTATAAAGGCAATCCACCTGTCCATTAAAAGATTCTCTAAAAACCACCTAAAAAAAGGGACCCTCTTTCTCATCTCCCCAATCATTGAGCCATCATAGAACCCCTAATTGTAATCCTAAATAGTGAAATAAAAGCAGGGCAACACTGTGGACGTAGGTTTCCTTTACTGGCCAAACCACGTAAAATCCATTTTGTTCTCATTGTCTCTCTTCCACATTCTCCATTATTACTTATATTTGTTATTGATTAATCTATTATTTGTTATCTCCATTTTTGGACATTAACACACATTGATAAGGACTCAGATGCAACTAAAAAAATTAAGAAGTGCCCGAAGCCCTAGGGTGAAAGACCCAAAATTACTGGTCAGAGAATATGATGGCGTCACCGACGGCGTGGAGCCCATTAAAGTACACAGTTATTTGGTAAATTCTGAGAAAAATATAATGTTAATAATGAAATGATGGCAATGTAAATAAGTAAGGTTGTGCTTGGAAAATGTAAAAATGACAACCTAATGGAAATGGTAAAAATGGAGACTAGTGGATAAAAATGATTAAATAGTATTTAATTATGTGGATAGTTGGCGTAAATTCGTTAAGTGTGAGTATGAGCCCATATCTCGGGTTGCATTACATGGTAGTTGCATTTATGATCATAAAATGACAACGCTTTCAGAATTGCTAAAATAAACGTTATATGTATAATATTTTCATATAAAAATGTATTGGTTAGTATTTTTCCACCTGGCTAAGAGCTTTGCTCAACCTTAATTTTTATATTAAGCCCCCCACCCCAGGTACCTCTGGTAGGGACGTTGGTAAGGATGCCGATAAGGTTCCAGAGGGTACGAATCATCATTAGAACTCTACCATGGCACTTCAAAAATATGTGTTTTAGACATTTAAATTTATGGAACTTTGAACAACTTTTTATTGGGGCATTGGTCCAATCATTGTAATAATATAGGTGTTGTATGGTTTATTTCTTATTTATTAGAATTGTTGGATTTATTTGAAATTTCTTAAATAAATCTTGCTAATTAATTAAATTATTTAAAGTGACAACATTTTTCTTAAATTAAAACTGTTAATTAACTTTTATTCCTTGTAAGATGGTGCAAAATAAAGTTTTTTCCAAAATAATAATATTGGACTTCCCCCTCCCGCCTTAACACCTTGACTTGGGTGTGGGTTGACCCAATGGTAGCCCAAATCCTGGTCGGGGTGTTACGCCCAAACTCAATCATCCTCTTAGACCAGTAACAATTATAAGTCTAATTTAGTTAAAACTTAAACATGGATGTTGTAATTATCCAATAACTAATTGATTGAAATCGGCTTAAAGGTCTTGAAGATTTTCCATTCTTTATCCCGATAAGTGATCATTCTGTGATCTATGGCCTCGTATTCTCTTCTTAATTTATTGGCGATAAAATGGGAGTCCTAGTAGATGTTAATGCTCCCATGGAAATTTCTTTCTTAAGGCCGATAGTTATGGCCTTGTACTTTACTTCATTATATAAACCTTTGAGCCCAAGTTTAACAGCCTAGTCAACTAGGGTCCTTAGGTGGTGATAAAGATAATTACAATTCCAGTTCCTCTATCATTAGATTCTATGTCAATAAATAAACTACACTTAGGTGTTTAATAAAAAATTCCAAGTTGAACATTTCCAGGAGAGGACTCGACTGAATAACTTATTTCTTTGAACTTCTTGAGATATCAAAGATGAAGTAGGCTAATACTTGCCCTTTGTGGTAGGTCAAGGACCATAAATGATATCGAATTAGGTAAATTTCAATGACCACTTCATCATCATGTTAGAGATATCAACATTCTTCAAGAATTATTTGATAAGGAAAGAAGTTAGGATGATTATGGTATGGGAATATAAGTAATGACTTAGATTACTCAGTAATAATACTAGTATCAAAGCTAAAGTCTCAACAATTATGTATATCCTCTCATAATTAAGGAAAGTGTGGCCAACGTAATAAACCGATTGCTTGTCTCTTTCTTTTGACCGAACCAATGCTCTGTTGGCTGCATGTACAAGTGGATCTTCTCATCACTAATCGACATTGACAATAATGGGGACATCCTATATATTGGTTGATCTTATCGAATCATTTATCTCATTCTTATGTTTATAGCTTTTATCTGATTAGAGTTAGCCTTAATTTCTCTTTAAGTCATGAGATATCCTAAGAATTTTCCTGAGTTGACCCAAAAGGCACACTTGGGGGTGTTCAACTTCATCATAATTCTCCTCAGAATCTTGAAGGCGTTGGATAAATCATTGATGTGGTTAGATTCGTGTTTATATTTGTCGAGCATGTAGTCAATGTAAACCTCCATTGTGGAACGAATCTGCTTCCTAGATATTTTTTTCACGAGACACTGGTAAGTTGCCCAATGTTTTTAAAACCTAACAACATGACTCTATAGCAATTGATTCCCGGAGTTATGATGAATGAGGTTTTCTCTTAATAAATTCCAAACAAGGTTATCTGGTGATATCCTGAATAGGCATCTATAAAAAATATGAACTAATTCCCTACAGTTGAATGGACGAGTTAGTCAATTTTAGGTAGGGTAAGTTTGTTTCGAGCAAGACTTATTGAGATCTGTAAAATAAATGCACACTCTCCACTTCTTCTTCTTGACCATAACAATGTTAAAAATACGATTTGGAAATTACACTTTATTGAAGGAGTTGGCATAAGTAGATTCTCAACTTCATCCTCAACGACATTAACTTTTGTTGGATGTGAATTCTTGGCCTTCTGCTTGATAAGATGACATGCCAGATCCATATGAAATCGGTGAAAAATAACGTCCGAGTTAGTGCCTGGAAAATCGTAAGACTACCAAATAAGGATATCAACATTCATTATAAGGAAGCTAATTAGTTGTTCATCCTCATTCTTCGGTAGTTCGGAGACGATTAGGAAGGTTTTATCCAATCATAATAAGCATAAATGAATGGCTCTAAGTTCCTATATAACTTGATTGAAAGGGGTTATGCGGGTCTCCTCCACCTCCGATCGAGTTCTTTTTTGTTACTATTTTGGTTAGTCGCAATTAAAATAATCATCATTCAACATTTCTTGTATTGTTCTTGATTTTATTTTACGGTGGCAATAAAATATCTACATGTTGTAGATTGATCACCTCTAACTTTGACGATTCCCTGAATGGTTACAAATTTCAATTTTTCGTGCAAGGAAGAAGGCACATCCATTATAGTATGGAGCCATATCCCACCCATAATGGTATTGTAGCGTGAATTCAATTCAATAACATGAAATTCAATCTTATAATTGACAAGTATGACTAAACTTGTTAGCAGGTCGCGTCGAGTCGTGTTCATGTTGATTTTTATTATGTTCGGATCTTATCGAATTCGTGTCTAAACTAGTGATTTTTTTATCGTGTGAAAAAATTATATTTAAACCCGAATCGTTACCTTAATGTGTTGTGTCGTGTTCACCCGTTATTACCCATTAAGATAATGAATTGTTTTGACTCATATAAAAGTTGACATATTAGCTCGTTTTAAAATACAATAGAACCATTAATTCATTCACACTACTAACTCTCTCATTTAGTGAAATTTGTTATGAATAAAGTAACATTGAGATACATAAACTCTTTTATAAGTCCCAATAATATATCTTATTGACTTAAATTAATGAGTCTCAATTGGTCTTATCGAGTATTAAAGGATGAAGGAGGTCAACCCTAACCCGACACGTTAACTATCATATATTAGGTTAGCACTAATATGACCAGAAACCATTAAAGGTCCACCCATTAACTTATAACTTCATTTTAGTTCATGTCGTGCACCATTTTGCCAGATATAGGTATGACATTATCCAACAACTTTATTTTTCCCAATGATGTTTCCACATCGCCATTTAAAATGTTTAGGAAACTAACTTTTGAATCTATATATTGGAAGTTATATCCAAGTTTATTGAGCAAGTTGGCGTAGATGTTCTCTGAAGATCTTCCACGATCAATTAATATCCTTTTCATGTCAAAATTGGCCACCTTAAAAGTGAGAACCAACGCATCATTATGGAGGAGATTAATTCGACCAATTCCTCATTTGAGAACATGATCACCCTATCAACGTTGACCTATTTATGCTCCTATTTGTTGAGGAATAACTTAGATATCTCCACCTAGAATGCCTTTTTCATGCTTGTTGCGATTTTAAATCTCTCCCAGTGCTTCTTGCATGTGCATTGGGATGGATTAGTGTATCCATGAATGGTTATAATCATTCCTAACGGAGGGAGGTCTTCATCATCTTTCTTTAGAGAGCTATTCAATAGAACTAAAGATTTTTTTATCGATATCGATGTACTCCTTGAGATGGAAAACATGAATAAGGTCCTCTAA
Source organism: Sambucus nigra (assembly GCA_949130495.1). Classification (NCBI taxonomy): domain Eukaryota; kingdom Viridiplantae; phylum Streptophyta; class Magnoliopsida; order Dipsacales; family Adoxaceae; genus Sambucus; species Sambucus nigra. Next base: position 209,756,021 of record OX422209.1, read on the forward strand.
GTGACACTTTAACATCTTGCAATTCTTTATTTTATGGCCATGATCTTAATGATAAGTTCATCGCATATTGGTGTCGCTCGCCATCTTTGGGGGATGGGTGGGTGGGGAAGCTTCTTGAAGTAAATATTATCAGTTATCTAAGGAATGATCTTGTAGATCAACACCTTGAAGAAGGTATCTACCTCCCAATAGGCATTTTCATTAGATGGTTCATCTTTTTGGATTCTTTATTTTTCTTACTTTTTTGCCAGAGGTTGATTATGCTCCACCATTGTAATACTTTTTAATATAGTTCTTCTTGGTTAGATTGGAAGATTCTTCAATCTGATTATTAACATTGAGGATCTCATCCTCCACGTTGGTATATTTTTCAGTGTATGCTATTTGGTCATCCATTTAATATGTCGGCTTTTTATTGAGAGATCGTCAGATATGGAAAGATTGAACTTAAAAGAAGAAATCACCAATCATTTTTTATAGTTGTCAGTTTGGTATAATATCACCCAATAATCTGAGCATACTCCCGAAGGACTCTCCTTTCCTGCTTCAGAGGGTGATTTGGGAGTCAACTTACTTCATTATCTTGATGTACGTGATAAAATGGGTAGTGATATGCTCGATATATCTCCTTAAGGAAGGGATTGACCTAGGGGCTAGTTTTTCAAACCACCTAATTCCAATATCACCCAAGGTGGATTGAAAACATGACATATAAAGGTATCATGATGTATTAATTGGGACATGATTGCTTATAATGTATGACATGATTATTTACACCATATTTAGTTGGACAATGCATTAGTGACACATGGCCAATAAATGAGGTAAATACTGTGATAAAAATTCCCTAGAAAGCAATGGCAATCATGTTCGTGCAGTGACACATGAATGTTTAGGGAGACTAAATGTGGAAATAGGCACATGTGGGTAGTTATCATGAGAGAGTGGTCACACGTGTTGGTATACACGTTTCTTAGGATTCAAAATTAAACTTCCCAACATTTATTCAACTATAACATTTACAATTTGGAGGGCTGAAAATAAACAATTAGAGGAGGAATATCCATAAAAAACCTTTTCACTTCACTTATATTTTATCAGTTTATTTCTTCTTCAAATTAGTTTGTGAGTTTAGATTTAGTTCTTGTTTAAATTGTCTTGTAAATTTCCATTCAATTTATAATTTAGTTTCAAGTTCCTAGCATTTTGATTTAGTTATTTTACTATTGAATTGTTTTATTTTCCTTTATTTTTCAATTTCACTTTCATTTTCTTCTTTAATCGCATTTATTTTTCTTTTAGTACACATTCATGTTCTAAATTTGTAGTTGAATTTAATCTTAAAGCAAAAAACATTTTAGCATTTCACAAAAAGTCTTCTTAATGGAAGCATTCAATTATAGCACAATCATCTGATTATTTGTTGGCTATACATAATTAATTTTAGTTAGAAATACCCATAATCCTTGCCTTGCATGCTTGCAAATTCATATAAATTAAGACACTAAAACAACGATGGACTGGATCAGTCTTGACATCGTACATTGTGATATTAGGCACAAAGAACTTCTTTGGGAGTTCAGACGCTATTATGTTAACAGTAAAAGGGAAGGCATACATGTGAACTAATGCCCTATAGAAATATCCTTCAACGTTCATCTTATATTTGAATTCAAGCGCCCCTCCAACTCCTTTTTAATTAACTTGCGCATATCGTTATGACCGATATTCTGCCTAGGAGGCTAGGATTTGGTTGAACCGTTGATGTGGTTCGATTTAACTGGACGAAGTGATCGACCTCCTCAGCTAAATGCTCTATGAATGTAGGAATTCCCCGATTAGGGCCTATTAGGCCGTGCCACATGGGGACTTTTGGACCTAGATGCTCTAGTATTGTGATTAATAGGATGAATCACGGTAGATCGTATTATACTCCTTCTTAAGCATTCAAGATTGTAATAACTAGACCCACGACCTTCAGACTACTCAGTCAATTATTTATTTAATATAACGATTACCCGTTATGCTCATTCAAACATTCCTTATAGAGATAAACAATACATGGCATGGAAAATCTGGTGGGCGGATCCATATATGGAGTATTATGGCAACTACTTGGACCAAGTCTATAAGGAGTACATCCACACAATTTGGTGTTATTAGGAGGGGGAGGATACCTTTAAAGAGTATGTTTTGTTCTTATGATTCTTACTTTATATCGTATATGATTCGCAATATGGTGGAATTTAGAAGTTTCCCATAGACGACGCTAACTCATAGGGGATTCAATCCTTATAATAATAATAAATACGAATTTGGCCCACAAATATAAGCACGAGAGATATAAAGAACACAAAGATGTACATGGTTTGACAGGTCAGCCTGCCTGTGTCCATGAGGAAAGGTGGGAGAGGATTGTATTAAAAATAAGAACGTGACGACTTGGAGTGCTAGAGAATGCTAGTCAAGATTCCAATCCATAGGTACAATATTGTGTTATTTATCTTTTGTACATTAAGGTTATTCTATTTATAGATATAAGAGCCCTAGATTTGTTAATTGTTACCTTGAGCTTCCCTTATGTAGTCGACCTCTATCTTCAGCCTTATCTCTTAGGTTGTTGAGTTATATCAGGACTTTATTCAATCACATTATCATTATTTTTGGAAGTGTTTCCTTGTCTAGTCTATAATTATCTGGAGACTAGGACTTCGTGGTTCTTTAGGTGTCACATGTCATGCCACGTGGGCTACCCGTCTCTTAATCCCCTATTCTTATTTGAATATATTAAAGTTGTTTTGATATTTTAACATTATGATGAGTTTAATAAAATTATTTCCGATTTATTAATCTTATATGTTGATATTGATGAGAAAGATAAACATTTATTACATCACATTTAAATTTTGGGTTCATATGAGCATTTTTATCACCACACTATTATATGGGAAGAATAAAATGAAGTTTAATGATGTATCTTTGGCATTTTGGGCAGTGAGCAGTGGAAAAAGAGAAGGGTGAATCCGAGTTTTTAGCATTGGTTGAACAAGGTATAACATAGGATAGGAAAAATGGTTGAAGAGGAAACTCTAGACACAAGAATATGATCAAGGGTTTGGTAAACTTTCATTATTACTAGTGCAAGAAGAATGTGCTTTTTAATAAGGATTGTCTTCAGCTAAAAGCAATAGATGAGAAGAAAGCAGTGGTAGTGTTAGCTAATTATGTTACTTCATATTAAGATTAATTTATGAGAACATTGATAGTTACTTCACCAGAAAGCTCATGAAAAGAGTGGATCTTAAATTAAGAGTTCTCATACCATATGTGCTTGAATATAGTTTGTTTTATAACTTTATATTGGTAGATGAAGTTAAAATATTTATGACATATGGACATGTTTCTTGGACAAAAGGTACTTGCACAATCAAGTTAAAAATGCACTATGGACTAGTCCATATTACCGTGAATATAAAATATGTTTTGGATGTGAAGAAGAATTTGATATACCTAAGTGTTTTAGATTACAACGAGTGCAAGTTTATACTCTAGATACGGGTGTTAAAGGTTATCATGGGTGATTTACTGGTGATGAGAATAAATCAGGAGGGAATCCTCCATTCCTTCTGTTGGGGATTGTTCTACATAGAATAAAACATTTCATCTAGGGATCTTTGATTAATCAAACATTAAAAATAAGTAAAACAAAAAACTAGTTTTGAAGAACAAACATATGATTTAAATTAGAATACCTTTGTAAATTCGGTTGCAATCTGATGGGGAGAAAAGTATTGATGATTAAGTGATGCCTTCTTTTAGATCTCCAATAGATTGCTTAACCTTATCTAAAGATTACTTATGTATGATCCTCCCCAGGTGGGTGGGTGGAAACCTTTTGAGATAGATACTCTTTCTTATGATTGAGATATGGTGGTCTCTCAGTAGCCCTCTTCACAAAAATGTGAATAATATTTTCTCTCACCCATCTCAAACCATAATGATAAATAATTATAATTAAAAAAACCTCCCACACCATTATATACAAGTACAAAAGGTGAGATTGGGAAAAACTGGGTTACTTGAGAGTCTGGGCCTAACTACTTAGGTATATGGACTGCACTAGGGACCCAAGATAAATAATTAATTTAACTTTCAAAAAAATACTTGGAAATCTCAAATTAAAATTATCATAACTTGTTTCCTTTCTTTATTTAATCATAATTAATTCCACTACATAATTATGATTGCAATTTAATTTAATTATCTTAGAAATCACTCGGATATAATGAATTATTATTTGCAAATTCGATAATGGTACATAATACAATTCCCCGTGCTAAGGTTTCGATATCCACTCAGTCAAATCAATGTGTCATTAATTAACTTAAACCAACATCTAATCAATTCCTTGATTCTCAAACTTAACTTTTTTTTCTACTCCACCAGATTATAAATAATCCACTGATGAGGTTTATTAAGTCTATCAAGGGGTATTGCAATCCAAGGTATCTACGGATGCGGATTCCTCCAAATTAAGATCTCAGATTAACTTTTATGATTCTCACCCAATATACGGGAATCATTTGATTCAATCTCAGATTTAATCACATCCATATCAATAAAAGAAATAATCACAAAAACATTCCAATCATCGTAATTCTTAGAATTCAAAATCTATGCACCCTTTGCAAGTGGTATGCTATTGAATGAGTCTAATCAAGAGAACCCTTAGACTTAAATTTCACGGGTGGTCATGTTTAATACATTCCTAGGATGTACAAATCATAATCCTCTGTTGAACTATCATAAAAGTTATCGAACCATCATATATGTTCCTATATTTTGAGATAAACTACTAGGATTGTATCCGAAATGTTCTGATAGGATGTTAAATCACTATTTAGGTTGTGAACTTTTTAATATTGCTAGAATAAAAATTCCAATCTCCTTGTGATCAACCCGAAGTTGACTCAGTAAAATTCTTATTAAGCTCTATTAACCGACATATATAAGAAACAATATATTTAAACAAATATAAATCACTCTTACAAACTTGATTCTCATTTCAAAATGAATAAAAAAATCCTTTATTAATCAATAATAAAAATATTTTACACATGGTCCCCAACAATCTTCCACTTAGTGTTAAATCCATGTGGCCATGCATTTTACTCCCATTCCGTCTACATGACTGCAATAAGTCCTAGATGGTAGGATATTTGTAAAAGGATCCACCACATTTTCCTCAGTAGCAATCTTGGTCACAATAATTGTTGACACAAAAATTCTCCATCTACGAGGACCAGTCTTAAAAGGACACCTGCCATCCTACGTGGCAATATTTATACTTGTTCGGCACCCGAGGAGAGTTAATCAGCACCCGAGGAGAGTTGGTCGGCATACCAACCAATACATGGCATACAAATCAACTCAAGGAAGACCAACCACCGGAAAAGGCCAACAGTTATATTCATTGTATATAGATATAAATGTCTAAATGTATAAAGACATTGTATCTCTTTAACTCCCATCACTATAAATACATGTATTCCCTTAGCCAAAGGGAGGGACAACTAAGAGACATGATACACAAGATACACACCTCTTTCTCTCTCTACACCATAATGTGCTATTGTAAACCCCTGGGAATAAAATAACAGTGGATGCAGGCTTTATTCATAGACGAACCACTTTAAAAACCTTTGTCTCTTATGTGTTTGGTGTGATCACCATTTCATCTTCAATCATCATCTTCATACCTTCATTTTTATCTGTTGTTGATGCCGATAAGATATCATGGATGATATTTCTAGTCATCAACAGATTGGCGCCGTCTGTGGGAAACGTGTTACAAGCATTGTTCTCCATCAAAAGCTAAGTTTTTATTTTCTCTACGTATAATCAATTATATAACATCTTTTGATTTAGTCATGATATTTATGTTTATAGACATAAATTAGTTGTCCAATTTTTATTTATGAAATCTGCAAAATATTGCATATCATGATTTTAAACTAATAACTGTTAGATTAATTCTTATTGAGAAATCTGTAAAATGGTGGATTTCATAAATCATAACTTTTGGCTTGATTCTCAAGTTTAAATTTTATATCATGGAATAAACATTTAGAATGATTACATCTACCAGTATATACGACGATGGTAAGATTTGATAATTTTCATTGTTGATTGATGATGAAACGAATTTTGATGACTATTCAAATTTCCATCATATTTTTAATCAGAGAATGGGAAAAGTTAAAATCAAGAACAATTTGATCTCTTTTGGAAATTTGAATTCTGACCCATATCTACTTCAAAAGTTCTCATCAATTTGATTCATTTAAAAAAATATATGTTCTCATCAATTTGACGTCTATGACTGTTCTTGAAAATGTTCTAGGCAAACACGTTTATATAATGAGTTACATCAGGGGAGGAAATTTCACATATGTTGATTCCCATATTTCACATCTTCTACAAGGGAGTAAAAATTCAAAACCATTCACTTTCCTCTCGGATATTGATCATATTTTTTATAGATCTGATGATTTCTATTGGTTATCTCTTAGATCTGATAATTTTGATTTATAGGTTCTCTCTTATACCTGATTGCCGATAATAATGTGGAAAATATGGAGATAATTTTCTCTCTCCTAATTAACATAAGAAATCGCCTGAAATTGAGACTCCAGGATACAATAAATGATTTGCCGTATAGTTTCGGAGAAAAGGACAATCTTCATAAATAACCAGAAGGAGTGTAATAATCAACAAGCAGGATCTTAAAAATTCAAACTCAAAAACCACAAAGTTACAGAAGAATCCGATTTTAGCTCCGAATCATTACGAATTCGATAGTCAGAAATGGAATTTTATAATACGAAGAAAATGAGTTTGGTTTTTCATCAACCAAGAAAAAGATAATCTATATATTTCTTTTGAAGAATGGGTCACAGGGAAGTTGATTTAGAAATCAGGGCACTGTTCGCCAAACCCAATTGATTAACTTCATGTTGCAGGTTCTAGATATGGTTAAATGTGGTCGGTGTCATGGCTACAATACCATCTATTGGTTGGCGACCACTAAACAAAGCCGAAAACATCTTGGCGAAAATCCCAGAGTATATTAATGGTCGGCAGAATCAATTTCTTGGTCGGAGGCATTTCATTCTGGTTAGCTACATATATTATCTAGCTTAAGGAGTTCCCGAGCTCCTATTTATTGATCGGAGATACCTATTGTATGGGTTGAGATGTTCCAGATCTCTCATTATTAGTCGGTGGAACCATCAAATAGATAAAATTCCTAAGGATTTTAGTTTCAGACCTTTTGGTCAGCTCACCTAATGTTGGATGGAAATAGTTCCAGACCATTTATTGTTGGTCGGCATCAGCTCCGGGCCATCTAATATTGATCGCAAACATCTATAGTTGGTCAGAGACCATATGCTTCTTGGTCGGCGAAATCTACTCTTAGCGTCTATCATAGGTCGGCGAACCTATTGATACTTATTGTTCGACGGTCCAGATGGATATCACTTGAATCTCATCACTGTTTGGTCAGAACGTATCACAGTTCGGAAACAACATTGTTGGAGTTGGAAATTTCTAATGAGTTGGGTTTTTATGAAAATGTTCAAGTTGGATTTTATTTAAAGTGATTGGAGTTGGAATTAATTTAATTGTTAAAAAGAATTTTCAGGGGGGAGGATCCGACCTAAGGAGGATCAGAAAGACGATGGTTCGATATCCAAAAATTGATGTAGATGACAATAAAGTTCTCTAATTGAGTTTATTTTTCTCAGACAACTTTTTCTCGTCTTCATAAAGAAGATATCCAAAATGAAAGGAAATCCAATGGTCCGATTTCCAATACGTGATGTAAACGACTTAACAATGTTCGATCAAGCTATTTTTTGGATAACGGATTTGGCTCGCCTTCAACATGAACATATCGAAATTTCAATGAATTCCGACGATCTGATCCACTATTAACTTGTGTGTGTTTGTGTTCGAATATGGCTCTTTCTTTAAACCCTTTATATAATGTATGAGATTTAGACTTCTTCAACGCTGTTATACCATCTAAAAAAGTAGTACCCTTCCAAGTTTTCCTTTATCTCTTCTACAAAACCTTAACCTCCATTAAAACAAAGTTTCAACCCAAGTTTTGAAGGATCAAATAAAGTTTTCTGAAGATCAACTAAGAATGATGTTTTGTTATTTTCATGAGAGGATCACAATCATTTAATTAAATTTTCGTGGTGATTTATATTAGTCATGAATATCTTTATTGTTCCCCTTAAGTGTTATATGTTTTAAATGTTGTCTAAACCTTAATTAATCATGTTTTCTTAAAAAATAATTAGAAAGATTAATTAAAAAAAATGAAAATAAATTCAGGGATGTTCTTATTAAATCTAAAAATATTATTTAAGACTTGAAACATCGCATGCTTAGATTAGTGTATTGGGTTATGGAAGATTTGTGGGACAAATCATATGTTAGAATTAAAATATGAAATTGAAATATTATTTTGACTCATAAAATTATGATATTGATGTGAATGTTGTAGAACGAAATTAATTGTTGTAAAACGTTGTTAATACGCATATTTGATTTGAATTGTTAAAATATCACTCGTATTGAAATTGTGTAACTATTTTGTAAAACTTGATTATTACATAATTATATTGATGTAAGTAAAATGTAATTGGATTCGTAGAATTAATTGAGAAATCACAACGATGAATTATAAATTTGTATTATGTAAAGCTTGTTCGTGTTAATATTTCTACACTGCGAGAATGATCGGATTTTTGGGATTAGTTATACTTTAACCCTTGTTTTATAGGTTTCTTACTAGGTAGGGAACTAGTAGGAAACCTTTGTTGTTATTGTCACTTTCTAGATATGGGACTAGTGAGTGTGTGCTTGTAAGGTCGGGAATTTTCTTGGGTGGGGTTAGGTATTACTCCATCACGTTATTTCTTTATCCTAGGTGTGAGACTAGGTGATGCTTTTCGATAGGTATTCTTCTTAAGTAATAGACCATGTAATACTTATGGTTTGGTGATCTCTAGGTATGGTACTATGGGTGGTTATAGTCGTGTTACCCAGATTATGGGTGGGGCTTATTGAGAATAAAGAGAACTTGATTAAGATATAATAATTAACACCTAAGATAATAAACGGGTATTAAAAATGGATTTGCATCAGAAGTATGTGAAGGGATAATGATAATTGGACTGGACGGATAAAATGACGCGGTGTATGTTGGCGTCACGAGTATGTGCAGGGCTAACTAAATTGGGATAATTGACTATAATGATGTGTCATGCGTAGAACATCAGGAGTATGTGCGGGACTAATGAAATTGGGATGACTGGCTATAGTGATGTGTGTGGGTATGTTGTGTTTGGATTTTAAGTGCGCCAGGAGTATGTGCAAGACTAATAGAAAGGTTGACAAACTATAGTGACATCGCACTAATAAGAATAATTAAATAATTAAATTGAGCAAGATAAAGGTTTAGATCTATTTCACTGTTTAAATAACATAACTGGATTTGAATAATAGGGTGGCTTAGTTTGTGTGTGTAGTTAGTGTTGTTTTAATTTACTCGTATCTTCTTATATCATTTTCATTTAAAATATTATATTTCAATATTTATCTCGTATGATGCTTATGTTTAGATTCACGGATCCTATTTGGGAGGAGTAGTTGCTTGATTGTGCAACGGGCTCTGACCCATTGTGCTTACTAACATTTCAGGCTTAGTTGCTAGTGTAGTTGCATAGTATTTATTGGAGATTCGTGGGGTTGTATCTAGAGTTTATTATTATTGCTTTATGAGTTTGTATTCCTTTCCGTCATTTTATATATGATACAGTCGTTAATGGATATTGTGGGTCATTTGGTTCCATAGTTGTTTACGATTTTAAGTTGGATATTTTTAGTTGGATTATTCAATTGAGTATTATTTATCTTTTGGAGTTGAGATTTATTTTTTGAGCTAACATGGTTATGGATTTTATTGTGCGCATGTTATATTCATTGGATTAATTTCAATTCATATCTTGTGGATAAAGTTTTTACCGTCTCATATTTCTATCACATGATAAGAATGGTATTTTAATTCTGAAGCCCGATGTAGGTTGGCAGCGGGGACTGGACACCTCCAATATCAAAATACGCAGGGTGTCACACATAATATTTAGTCCCATTTTAGTACTTGGGAATTTGTTTCACATCAGTCCAATGCTCCTCACTTGGATTAGACTAGAATATGCTGACCATGCCAACGGCATAACAAATATCCATTATAATACAAACTATAACATACACGAGTCTTCCAACAACTGAAGCATAAGGTATATTCGTCATCGTCTCTATCTTATCAGGTGTATTAAGACACAACTACTTAGATAAATGAATTCCATTCCTGAAAGGGAGAAACACTTTCTTGGAATTCTGCATGCTAAATCTCGTGAGCACTGTATCGATACAAGTAGCCTGGGATAATCCAAGGGGTTCGAAAACTTACATTATTTTAATTCGTATATGCTTATATTGAACCATCTTGATTATTTGCGCTATTACCTTCCACTACCTTACTAGTATATCTTTTTGAAGAACCAAATATATATATGAATATGAGGTAATGGTTTTGAAAATTCCAAATTTTAAATTTCTTTTAAATTTAAATTATCTCTTCTTAAATAAAACTACAATTCAAGTTCAATTTTATACAGACCAAACTAAACATGAATTTTTCCAAATTAAATTTATCTCAAACTTAGTTGCAAATGGAATCAATGTAAACTAAATTTCCCAAATTAATTAAGCACCAATTACATCATTTTGATGATTAAACTAAATGTTACCTTGTTAAACCTAAGCATGCATCTAGGTGAATTTGCAAGATAAAAATACACAATCACAATGCCATGATGTACGAGAAAAATCCGTAACGGGAAAAACCTCGGATGGGACAGCTACAAGTCCACTAAGTACGGACACGAGAAAAGACTTACTCAATGACTCGACACCCTCGCAAGCCTTGACGCTCTTTGTTCCTTCCACCTCTGCCTAATGACAACACATGAGTTCACCTACGTCTTCGAGTCCATTGATGGGGAAATGATACCGTCAAACATATGGAGTCCACCGTATGTAGACCAACGACACATAATCCTCTGCAAGAAACAATCTTCAATGATGTTGAAAATGATAAACCCGATGCCAAACTCTGATCGCAAAACATATACGAATGTTGAAGCGTGGATAAAAATAATTGGGTGTAAACTTGAGTTTGTGTTTTAAAAAAATAATCATTAAACATTAACAAAACTCAAGGGAATTTTTGGAAGAGTGTTTCCTCCCAAAAGGATGGAAAAATTCATCTGAAAAACTGCACTCCCGCACGACATAAATGGTTAGGAAAAGTCGTGGGAGGTTATGGATAAAACTACATTAAAAAGTGATTTTTTTTAAAAAACTACTCCGGTCATTTGAACGACATCCAATCTTGTTTGAATGACATTTCAAACGAGAATGCATCACAACCCAAAAGTAACCTCGTTAGAAGTCTTATTCGAACGACACCAAAACCTCGTTCGAACGACCTAGGAAAGTTGTTTCAGCAACTTGGGAAAAATAATATTTCTTGAAAAAATATATATTCAGTTTAAAATATTTTAGCAAAAATTCAAACAACCAATGATAAATTTCCAAGGCCTATAATATAGGCATTCATACTTGAGAGATCCTTGGAATGCCGATGATGAATTTTGGCACGAAACACGACATAGGATGTGATCGCTTAGACTTGGCCACTACATCTTCAACAGAAAGCTTGTAGGCTTAAAAGGTCATGAACTCAATTTCTATTTTATGACTCAAATAGTTTTGTCCGGAATTAATATAACATATACAAATGGACACAATTGAAAATTTGTCCTTACAAATCTTCCCCTTTGGCTATTTTGGGACAAAACTAAATATACAATCCTATGGGCCATCAATATCATCTAAAAGACTCAATCCCAACCCAAAAGAAAAAATTACAAACGATTGACCGACACATATTCTTTGAATCTTTCCATTAAAAACCTTGCCGCATGGATGAAAACCTGCACACTTAAACACACCATAAAACGCATAGGGAATATAACAAAATAAATTTCATATTTAAATCCTTCCCCTTCATCAAACAATTGGATGAAAACCTACACACTTAAAATAAATCATAAAATGCATAGGGAATATAACAAAATAAATTGCATAATTAAATCCTCCCCCTTTGTCTAACAATGTCTACCTAAGAAAGACATCTACCCCTAAGTTAGATCTCCCCAAATGAAAAGAGTTAAATACCATTTTACCCATTTTTATTCAGGAATAGACGAAGATTATTTGCATAAAATAATTATTTTCTCCCCAATTTAAACAAATTCTCACCCTAAATAAAACAAAGGATAAGAATGAATGAAAAAAACTATATCATGCAATGGTGTATAGTGATATAAGAATGACAAAGCAACATGGCGACATAAGAACAACTAATCCACAAAAAGCCCAATAGATACCAACAATGATGCGTTAGCAAAATCATACCAACTAGAATGTACTAAGATAAGCATGAGATATAAATGAAAAAATGCTACCAGATATATACCTATATGAACCAATCGCATACACGGACTAGATGAAAAAGCAAAGAATCAAAACAAATGATGCCATATATGTAAGCATTAAAACATATTAATGAAGCATAAGTACACACACATATATAGGTATAAAGACCACATAAGACAGTAAACATAATAAGCTTTCCACATACCTATGGCATAAATGTGTCTAAACCTAATGTGGTAAACGGAATGAATGGGTATGAACTAGAGACAAAAGAATTGTGACCCAATCACTTAAATATGTTCAAGGAGTTCTGTTTGATTGCAAAAATTTATCAACTAAGATTTATCCTCATGTGACAAGATAAAGTGAACTTAAAGAACAACACCAGCACAATGTACACAAGCCTAGAATTTTGATAATTCTACAAAATAATAGAGTCATGAAAAAATAAGCTGTACTAGAATTCATTGTGCAAACTCGTTGATCTTCAACTAAAAAACCTCAAAAGATAAACATATTACATATTTTCTTTTCTTTTATCAATTCTTTTGAAGCTATTTATTTTTAATGATCAAACTAAACTATGTTTTCCTTTGCAATTTTTTCTATTTTTATTAGCCTTTAATTTTTTCTTTAGGATCTTGCCAATTGTGACTATTCATGCAAAGATAACCTATCTTTCGCAACCCGATTCCGTTGTTTAAAATATGCCAACTTTACCTGATAGATGAATTTCTATTTTTCTCAATCCGGACAACGATCTTACATGCACAAATCCTCCATAGATGAATTTCTATTTTTCTCAATCCGGACAACGATCTTACATGCACAAATCCTCCATAGTCACAAAACACGTAGATGAAAAAATTAATGGGTGAACATCTCACTTAGCTTAAATATAAATGTGAAGTTAAAGTTCAAAAGGGCTCGTGCATATATATGTGGAGGCATATACAATGAGAATCTACTAAGTAAGTCAAAATCAAACTACTCCATGCAAGCATGATAAAGAACAATCTAAGAATTGAATTCAATAACAAAAAGTTCTAGCCACATGGAAGTGAAAAATGATATGGGATTCAAACACAAGGATATGTCACATAAAATGTATAAAACCAAAATACAATTTTTTTTTGAGTTTTCAAAATTTTAAAGAAATTTTAAAACCAAGATAACTCAAAGGACAAATAAAATATTTTTGTATTTTTCAATAAGTCTCAATAAAAGAAAAATCAAAATACAAAAGACTCAAAACACATACAACTAGCAAAAACATACATTATGAAGTAAAAATGCTAATGTATGTAAAATATGCAAGAAATCATCCATAAGATATAGCAAGAGAAGAGTTATGTACAAGCATGTGAAAATCAACCAGTCTAACATTCATGCATGCTTTCTAGTACGTGTAGTTAGAACATTAAAAAATAGGTTACCTAAAAAATGATAAATTATCCATATTCAAGCCTAAAGGATTTAACACAATAAATTAGTGGTCCTTCTCTGAGGCCAATCTGAAGGGATTAGTATCAGCAAAAAAAATCTTTTGAAACTCAGGATCACACAATTTTTAGTGTAACCTGCTCTGATACCAATTTGAAGAACCAAATATATGAATATGGGGTGATGGTTTCGAAAATTCAAAATTTTAAATTTCTTTCAAATTTTGACTATCTCTTCTTAAATAAAATTAAAATTCAAGTTCAAACTTATATAAACCAAACTAAACATGAATTTTGCCAAATTAAATTTATCTCAAACTTAATTCTAAATTGAATTAACGCAAACTAAATTTCCCAAACTAATTAAGAACCAATTACACCATTTTTGTGATTAAACCATTTTTTATATTGTTAAACCTAAGCATGCATCTAGGTAAATTTTCAAGATAAAAATACACAACCACAATGCCGCGATGTACGAGAAAAATCTACAACAAGAAAATCCTCGGATGGCCTAGCCGTAAGTCCACTAAGTACGAATTTAATACAAGGAGACGGTAGAAGACTTACTCAATGACTCTATGTCCTATCAATCCTTGACACACTTCGTTCCTTCCACCTCTGCCAAGTGACAATGCAGAAGTCCACCTACGTCTTAGAGTCCACCGTGGGACAATGATACCATCAAACATACGAAGTCTACCGTATGTATAATAATAAAACAAAATCCTCTATAAGAAACAATTTTTAATGACGTTGAAAATGATAAATCGGGTGCCAAACTGTGATCTCAAAACGTATACGAATGTTAAAGCTTGGATAAAAATAATTGGGTCTAAACTTGAGTTTGTGTTTTGGAAAAATAATCATTAAACATTAATAAAATTCAAGGTACTTTTTAAAAGAGTGTTTTCTCTCAAAAGGATGGAAAAAGTCATCTGAAAAACTTCACTCCTGCACTACATAAATTGTTGGGAAAAGTAGTGGGGGTTTATAGAGAAAACTATATAAAAACTGACATTTTTTCAAAAACTACACCGGTCGTTCGAATGACATTTCAAAAGAGAATGTAGCATAGCCCAAAAGTAAACTCATTATAAGTCTCATTCAAATGACACCAAAACCTCGTTCAAATGACCTGGGAAAGTCATTTGAATGAGCTGGAAAAATAAAAAAAAATCTTAAAAAAAATATAAAGTCAGTTTAATATATTTTAGCAAAAAATCTAACACCCAATGATAAATTTCCAAGGCCCAACATAATATAGGAATTCATACATAAGAGATCCTTGGAATGTTGATGATGAAACTTGGCACAAAATAGGACATATGATGTGATTATTTCGACTTGGTTGCTACATCTTCAATAAAAAGGTTATAGGCCTGAAAGGTCACAAACTCAATTTCTATCCTATGACTCAAATAGTTTTGTCTGGAATTAAGCCAACACATACAAATTGACTTAATTGGAAATTCTCCTTACACTTTTATTTGCTAGTATTAACATTGACAGGCGGGTTTAAAACTTTGATATAAACATTGTTGAGCTACTTGAGTTCATCACTTTCATATTCCTTGTTTCCTCAGGATAGAGGTCGCATATAGTTTAGAGGCCTTGGATGATATTAGTGCCTGAGTAGAGTTTCTGATATCACAAATTATTTGTTAGTAGTGAAGTTAGTTGGTAGGGCGACACAGAGGAAATCAGATGCCTCAAAGTCTATTATGATCTAGAGATTTTGTTTAAATGTTTTATCTAGACTTCACTCTTAGTTGTAATTATTCAACTTTATAGTTTTATGTTAAATTTTTATGAGGAGAAACTTTAGTAAGGCATGTACTAGAGACTGTTATATATATTTTGATGGAGTTAGTATTTGTTCAATGATCCCTATGTATTGTGCATTATTAAAGAGTGATGATTTATTAATCTGCACTCTCTGATGATGAGACCGAGGTCTTCCTAAAGGCTTCAACATATAAGTTACCATAATACTTAAGTTTAAAATTTTACCATGTGATAATAAGTGATAATAACGGTTGCGGCCTAATAGGACAGGCCGCGGGGAATTACAAATGGTATCAGAGCGTTCAACCTAGGAGACTTTAGGAGTATTAGAGGCATCTTTAGTCTAGGTAGATTTATTTGAGGAACTAGACCTAGGATAATGGACTTATACATGTGTGATTCTTATCAGGGAGCTATGGAAAGAGATAATGGTATAAGAGCTAAAAGAGTTGTAGAGAATAATGAGGATGCTAAACCTGCCTTCCCTAACCTTATGCCTGAGGTTGTAGTTGGGTTCGTAAAAGACTTAGCTAGGGAAATGGTTGTAAGGACGGTCGAGGCTAGTCCTTTTAGTTGTACTATTGAGCATTTTAAGAAATTAGGACTTTATCCCTTGAAGGGAGATCTTGATCCATTAAAGGCCGATGATTGGATAAGGAACATAGAAAATATTTTTAAGATTTTAAACTTCACTAAGGAGAAGGAACTATCCTTTTCCTCATTTATGTTTAAGATCGAGACACGTCACTGGTGGGCTATGGTCAGAGGATCGAACTAGGAGGAGAGGCCACAACCATCTGTTGGTCCAAATTCAAAAGGATCTTTCTGGATAAGTATTTCTCGACGTTGAGAAGATAAAAGTAGAAGTCTTGGAGTTAACTCAAGAAAGTATTTCCATGGAAAATTATGGTTTGTAGAGCTATCTCAATTCTCCCTATACTATTCATACAGAGGAAAAGAAACCCAAGAAGTTTGAAAGAGGCTTAAAGCATGGATTCCATAGTAGGGTAGTGGGGTTGTGGCTATGGAGTTATACATAATTGGTTGAGGTATATTACATCATAGACAAGACTTTGATTATGGGCCAAAGGGTAAGGGATATGAAAGTAAGAACAGAGAAGAGGAAATAAAGAAAGAAGATAATCATGGGAAATCGGAAGGCAAACAACATGAGAGGGTTGGCACCACGATAATTACCTATTTTAACTACAAAATGAAGGGGCGCTTTGCTAGAGTTTTCCATTTGGGGATGAGCTGCTACAACCGTGATAAGATAGGATACAAAGTTAATGAGTGTAGAGTGCCAAAAAAGGACACTAAGGAGGCATAGGCCGCAAAGGTGATCTAGAGAGCGAGGAAGGATTTTTTGCTTAAAGGATTTTAAGAAAATACCATTTAAATCTTGTAATCATTATATATTTTACTTTTAGATGTTACCCTTTATCTTGATCAATATTGTTATTAGAGGATTATAATTAAATACGCTTAGAGGCCTGTACTAGAGATCTTTTGGGTATTAATGATTTAAGGAGTTTATTTAGTTATTTTTCCTCATGGTGTATTATTTAATTGCGATGATGAATTAATTTGCAAACTTAGGTTTTTAGGTCGACATCTCTTTAAGGGACATGACATAGTAAGATTTTCCCTAAAACATTTAAGTTTAATTTACAGTGAGAACTAGTGAAGCAAAAGTCACGGACCAACGAGGCAAGTCCAGATGGTGGTAAACCTAGTAAGTAACCATTATTGATATCTGCCTTGAGAGCCAAGATGTTAAGGATGGGTATCGCGAATATCTAACCTTTGTTAATGACTTAAATTTTGAGGACGTAATAACCTAAGTTAAGGATGTTGTAACAACCCTACAACTATATAAGTTTGCGACCATATATGGAGCCACAACTAAAAGTATATTTTTGATTTTTAGGTCAGGGTCAAGGACAAAAGTCGCGTACAGTAGTAAAGATCACAATCGGAGACTTTAGGCCACGTCCATAAAATGTGTTCTAGGCCTTGGACTTGAAGTTCGCAGAAGGTATACGAAGGTCACGACCTAAGGAGAAAGATCACGGAGTTTGGTGATGTGGACCTTCGAGTGTCTAACATGTGAGGTGACGACATGGGCTAATTAGGTCGTAACTTGAGGAGCAAGTTTAAAGGGTTCTAAAAACCTTTTTGCAGGGGTATTTATGGAAAGGTGATTTCATAAGTGGAAACCTACGGTTCCCTAGTAATTCCTATAGATATAAAATCTTGGCACACTTATTTATATGGATATAACCCTAATTTACCACTTTAGAGAGATAAAGTGAGACTTTGAGAAAATTATAGGTGCTATTGGTTTTTGAGGTCATGGATTATACTATTCACCTGAGAGGGAAGATGCGATGGAGAATTATTATTCCTCGGAGAATAACTTATAGGCAATTGAGGGCTATTGTTCATCGAACTAAGGTCCACTAAGTTAAGGGATCTGTCCTCATCCTCTTCTTCCTTATTAAAACCCTAGTTTTCTATGTCTTTATTGAATGAGATAAGCCCTTGCTTGTAATCTGGGTGTGTCCTCGGAGTTATACTATTCATAGTATAATCTGGGTATAGCCATGGAGTTCCACTCTTTATATGAGTTTTTGGGTTTTTAGTCCATGGATAATGACTATTTATTGAGGTTTTAGAGGTCGTGGAGTTCCACTGTTCATTAGGAAAATTCTAGGATCTTAAAGATTTTTCATTAGGGTTCTTGAGGTGAGATTTTGGAGTTAAAGAGTGAGGGTTTCGAATATGTTCTTTATGATCTTAAGAGACTTATTTTAGGGTTTTGCCTTTGATCCTTAGAGATTTGAGTTGGGAGTAAATTTGGGTTCCAAAACCTTATTTTTAATACAATAACCTACCTATTGTATATTAAGAGTTTAACTCTTTCTTTGAGGTCATGTCCTGTTAGTGGAGTTAGAAGGTAGTATTATATTGTTCCTGGGAGTTATTGAGACGGGGATTCAGTGCTAAAGCCGCGAAAGTCATTAGCGAGGCTGAGTTATCATGCCTATTTGAGGACTTCCAGCTCAGTGCTTAAGGTAAAAATGGTTATTTTAGGGATATTAAGCCTAGGCTAACTATGGGACTTAATATCATGGTAGAGCTTGGCCAAGGTGTAGAGTTATAACAGACTTCGGATCGCTGATCCTAAAATTTGGCCTAGAGGGGAGGCCGCGACTTGTGGTATGAATAGGTCAAAGATGCCTAGAATAAGGCCGCGGAGAATGATATGTCCAAGGTCATAAAAATTGGCCATGAACTATGAGGGTGAAGCATGAGAGATTGAGTCATGGGGGAAGCCAAGGTGAACCAAGGGATATTGAGCCATGGGATAAGCCTTAAAGTGGTAAATTAAGTAATATTGAGCCTTAGGTCATCAGGGTAATCAGATAGGTTGGGAAAATTACATTCTTTTCCTCCCTATATGGTTATATTACACTATCTTTCTTATTTGCATTTTTATTTACCATTGCCTTGTTAACATGTCTTTTATTTGCTAGTATTAACATTGACAGGTCCTTGTTGAGCTACTTACGCTCATCCTTTCCATTTGACTTTTTTCCTGAGGATAGAGGCCGTGTTGAGTTTAGAGGTCGCGAATTATATTAGTTGTTGAGTAGAGTTTTAGAGATCACAAAGTATTTATAGGTTGTAAAGTTTATTAGTATGCCGCCATGGATGATATCAGAAGCAACATAATCTATTATGATCTAGAGAGATTTTTTTCTTATTTTATCTCGACCACCCATGGCAGTACTTGCCCGTCTACCATATCCACTTAGGAGAAAGACAAGCGTTCCTTTGGTAAAGGTAACCCACCAGAGTTCATTGGATCCACATACCCTACCGTATCTTTATAGTTGAGGAGAGATATTAAGAGTCACCTGTGCTTGGTAGAGTACTCGTATGTGGAGAGATATATCTTGGCGAGTTTTAGACTTGTGGGAGATGCTTTAAAGTGTTGGGATTTGGTCACCACACAAGAGGATATGTCATAATTGATCATTCAACATTTTTGGGCAAAGTTTGAGGGAAAGTATTTCCCACACTCTCAGTAGGAGAGTTTGAGATCTCAGTTCATGAGGCTATGATAGGAGGAGCATACTGTCATTGAGTATGAGCAAAATTTTACCTGTTTTACTTTTTTTACCGCCGATGAGGTCAGAATGAGGTGAAGAGGATGGTTCGATTTATCTGGGTTCTTATATGGAGGTTTAGGCTTATATTTCTTGGAAACTCGATCTTCACTACTTATACTCAAGTAATGGATGCTGCACTAGTGCATTGATAGAATCACCATTATTTTCAAAGAGAGAGGAAGTTAAAAAAAGAAAAGGTTGGGGCCCACCAAGGGACAATTACTAAAGATTCTAGTGAGCCATCCCGAGCATAGGGAGATTCACAATAGCATCATAGAGGTCCACTATAGGGGTAAAACCTCCCTAAGAGATTTAGAGGAGGAGATGATCAGTGCCATCAAGGCAATCAGGGTCAGAGCCATCTAAGCCAGAAATATCATGGCTAACAACACTAGGGCCAATAGGGCCATGGGCAAAGAAGATATGACTGATAGGGCCAGGTTTAGGGTCAGTTGGGCAATAACTTTAGAGGGACATGTTTTAATTATGTTGAGTGGGGCCACTTATTTAGGAGATGTCCTAGGGGAAACCAAGTTGGTCAGGGCCAGTTTTAGCAGGGGAACAATAGTTTTTGTCTGCCCCACTTCAGTATCAGGCTTTGTCGTCGCTACCGTAGTATCTAACATTACCACCACCACCCAAACACCCAGTCCTGGGGTGTCCTCAATAATATTATGGAAATGTGTCTAACGTCTATCAACAAGACTAGCAGGTCCCACCATAGGCCTTAGGTGGTACGTTTTATGTTTATGGTAGATATGCACGAGTTTTATTTGATAAGAGAGCATCACATTCTTTTGTTAATTATGCTTTTGGTGACACTTCTAGGTTATTAGATATTGCTACCAACGTTTTTATGCACGTGGATACCCCTGAGTATGGGGATATCTTACATTATGTTTGTACGGACGTGGTAGTGGATATTGGTCGTTTGTGTATTCGACAAAATTATTAATCTTAGATATGAGGACTTACGATTTCATTTAAGGGATGGATTAGTTATTGCAGTACCATGCAACAACTTTTAAGTCAGGGGTTTGTACAGAGGAGTAAATATCCATGAGGAGCTCTTGTATTTTTCTTGAAGAATAAGGATGGTTTGTTAAGATTATGTGTGCATCATCGAGAGTTGAACAAGGTTATGATACAAAATAATTATCCTTTGACACATATCGATGATGTGTTAGATCAGTTAAGGGGAGCACCATATTTTCAAAGATATACTTGCATTTGGAGTATCACCAATTAAGTATTTGGGGAGACGATGGTTCGTAGATGGATTTTTTGATGCGTTATGGATCGTATGAATTCTGGGCCCTGCATTTAGGTTGACCAACATGTTAACGGTGTTTATGGACTTGATGAATAGGGAGTTTTGCCCATTTTTGGATCTGTTCATCATTTTATTTTTCCGCTGACATATAATGTTTTATCTGTTTGAGGAGGAGCACGCACATTATATGATGACTATTTTACAGACGCTTTGGTAGCAAAATTTGTGTGCTAAGTTCTTTAAGTGCAGATTCTAGTTAAGAGAGGAGAAGGGTTTGGGACATATTGTGTCAGAGGCTAGAATTTCGACGAATCCTATCAAAATATCATTCGTGATAGAGAGGGGACAAACCATGACGCATGCGGAGGCTAAGAGTTTCTTGGGTTTGGTTAGGTACTACAGGAGGCTTATTCAGGGGTCTAAAAGATTTTCGAACCACTATCTCACCTCACCCGAAAAGGGGTACTGTTTTTTAAGGGCATAAATTGTTAGAAAGAATACAAGGATCTCTACGAGAGACTCATGACTGCACCCACAGTTGGTTTACTACGAGACTGAGTGGAGTATATGGTTTACACCAATGCATAATTTTAGGGGATTGGAGGAGTTCTGATGAAGGAGGAGAGGCCCATATCTTATGCCTCATGAGGGCAAATGCCCACCCATAATTTGGAATTGGTAGTGATCGTATTTTCCCTTTGTATCTGGAGACATTATATGTTGGGTGAGAAGTTTAAATTATTTTTTGATCATATGAGTCTTAATAATTTTTTCACTCAAGGGTAGTTGAACATGTGACAAAGGATATGGTGGTAATTTTTTGTGGATTACCACTTCTCAATTTAATATCATTCGAGCAAGGCAAAAGAAGGTCTCGAGTTTAAGCAGTAATGAGCGAGCGATCCTCCCTATGTTCGTGTTCTACCACTACTAGCCACATCAAATCGAATTATGGTCATCCAACCTCGGCCACACAGTTGTCAAAAAGACTCCCCCAACATCCACCTCTAGGTTATATCCCTGGGAGATTTCCTTTCATAAAGGCAAAGAGCCGATCATCAATGTCGACTCGACTTATTATGATTTGGAGGTTGCGTATTCTATTACGCAAGCAACCCTGTTACCATTCAACATGTGTATCACCCCGTGTTTTTATAACATCAAAATTGGTAAATTTAAAATCAATAAATTGGGTTAATAAACTTCTTTAATATGATTTTGCATGATTATGTGATTCGATTATGCTTAATGTGTGTATTAGTAAATAATTAATTTGCATGTTACACGAATTATTCTTACCTCATGATTAGCATAACAAAAATGTGTAATTTGTTATAGAAATTGTTTGATTAAATTCCAGAGCGATTGTTTACGCTTTATAAACATATTACGTTGGGCATGGAGGATAGGTATACCCTTAGGGGAGATTTTGGACCAATCCGAGTGTCATTATGGTCTTGTTTGGGGGCCCAAAATTGGATATTAAGGGGAGATACGGGATTAAGGATTTAAGTAGGTCAATAAACTAACCTAATCCCATATTCCATCTAGTTTTGAGTTAACCTAGAAGCCCTACACCCTATGGGGAGGTTACCAAGTTAAAGAAGAAGAAAGGAACCAAGATTCAACAAACAAGGCTCATATCATCTCTAAAAGGCAAGAATTTTCTTGCTAAACCTTTCGTAATATGTTTCTTGATTCATATGCATGTCTCTCATACCGATTTCGGGTTACAAATTTGATTGGAGATTGAAACACAAATGGATTTGAATCTGATAATGTTTAGAATTAATGGATGAATAATCGTGTTTTGAGAATTAAAAACCTTGGTGATAAACCCAAAATTAATATCGTTTTATTAGGGAACCTACCACTAAAATCCATGTGATAGGGATTAAGTTTATAACTGATTTCAAATCATGCATTGATATCATTATTCTGGGAATTTTAGATAAGAATTATGAACTTGATTGGGATTAGACAACTTCTAATGTTTTAGATCTAATTAATCGAGTTTGTGAGGGGTTATCATGCGTAGAAAGGGGATAGAATGATGTTAACATGTTTTCTTGACTATAATAGGGTTATGGTTCTTGAAATTGAAATGTATAAAATCTTAGAAACAAAAATGGAATTTTGGGGAATAAACTCGTATAAAAACATTTAGCAGATCTAGGTTAGTGCTAAAAAATGAATCGATTCGGCCTCCAGCGCGAATCGATTCGGCCTCCAGCGCGAATCGATTCGGCTCCAAGGGGCAAATAGATTTGGCTCTCGGGCATGGGTCAGGGTTAGATTATGGAAATATTTGGGGAATTTTATGAGTTCTAGCGAGTATGTGGGAGGTTATCCAAGTGAAGGGATATTTAATTAAAAATAGATTTGTGTCGTTATCCATTATTTGTAGAATTTAATAATTAACTAGAGTTTTAATTCTTAAGATATGGATTGTTATTTTGAGACTGATGAATTCTAGTCGCGGTAGTTATGGGGATAATTTACTATATATATATATATATATATATATATATATATATATATATATATGTTATTATTAATTGTGTAAACATACCGGTGAAGGCCTATCGGTTGAGGTTGCGTATGTTGTCGAACCGGTAGCACGCGCCGGCACAAGTGTGCTAGGCATAATGTAGGTCATTATTTTTGGTCCAATGTTCAGGGGAACCACTTTTTGATGAGAGAAGTAGGATACATAGATCTATTTTCATAGCTGGGGGTATGAGCCATGAAATGGTATACTGCGTAGTGACCGACCCACTTATGTGTGTGTTGTTTATGTCCGTTTGATGAGGGTCCTTCAGAATTACCGATAGAGCATAAGCTAGACAATGAAGGTATATGCTATTATGTGATGTATAAATATATATATATATATATATATATATATATATATATATATATATATATATATATATATATATATATATATTAAGGATAAATCAATGTAATGTAAACAAGTGTTAATGAACACAATGCTACGTAAAATGCATTATGTGATGAATTGGTATTTTCTGTTGGGTAGTATTGTGGGGGTTCATCCTCAGATTGATATTATGTATGTAGATATTTATTTACCATTTGATATATGTGCTATATGCCTTTAATAATGATACATTAGTGTAAAAATCGAATTTTATATTTGGGCCTGGGTTGGAAATGCGTATCGATACTTACTGCATGCGAGTGTCGTTGGGCGGTATGTAATGTGAATGGACTGCATTATTATCTATTGGTTTTGTAAGTTAATTCACTACACCATATTACACGAATGGTCATGACCAAAGTCCCTGACCAGGACAGTGGGTCGAGGCCAAGCGTCGTGACCATTTCAGGTGTGGCAATTTTCGTGGGTCACGGCCAAAATCCCTGACCAAATGAAGGGTCACGGACCTAGGGGTCATGATAGATGGTTGAGGACTATAGCCGTGACCCATACACACAGATGGTCACAGTGCAAGGTCGTGATCCATCCTTCTGAATATGATATCCATCCATTCGGTATTAGTTTTTAAGTACCTATGAATTTTTTCACATGGACAACTAGGAGGAAGGGTATCTGTGATTGATGTGTAGATATCTGTGACATGAACTCGGAATCCCATATTTTTCAACTTGTTGGCAAGATTCTGTTTAACGTGCATATAGTGTGAGACATCACAATCTATGCAATGCTCTATATACGCAGTTGTATCCACAACAAGTGATTTTTTTTTGCCTCCTCCAACAACGTAACCAAGGTCAGGGCTACATCGGGATTATGTGTGTGAAATATATTTTATATATCATCATCCCAGTTTTCGGTTAGGAAAACTAGAATATGATTGAACAAGTAATCTTGCTGGAGATTAACTCGACGATTTACAAGCTAGTTAAATTGTTTGATTTTTTAATTTTCATACCTATAAATAGGAGTACCCTCTATATGGCGCTCACTAATAAAAGAGTTATGCGTGTGGTCCAATTGCAAGCTCTCCCACATTAGTTGCCAGTGATTATCACCGTGACTCATTTTTCCTGAGAAAAATATATGAAGGCGTGATTATGAGTCCTACAATTAAGGCATAAGGGTATATGAGGGTTCTAATTAATTAATAACTATTAATTCCAACATCTGAGGTATTAGGGTATATTATATTGATTAAGGTTTTGAGAATGGAAAGGATTTTGAATAAATGTGTGAGGAACCTAAAATACTCAATTAATTTCAAACTCTAAATAAATGCCAAGCCCTAAATGACAATACCCTTAAATAATGCAATTTATTTTAATCCCTAAGTAACCACATTCAGTCAATACTAATAATACTAAATTAATTTCAAACTCTAAATAAATTTCAATCCCTGAATGACAATACCCTTAAATAATGCAATTTATTTTAATCCCTAAGTAACCACATTCAGTCAGTACCAATAATACTCAATTAATTTCAAACTCTAAATAACATTTCCCAATCAATGTTAACAATACCCAATAAATTTCAATCCCTAAATATAATATACCCAATAAAAATATGAAATTATAAAACATCCATTTTCTTAAAAAAAATTACACACACATACACACACATATACATACACATGTACACACACATACCCTCACAAACACACATATACAGAGATATACACACATATACACATACATACACACATAAACACACATATACACCAAAATACATAGACATTCACATATATATATACACATATATACATTAGGATTTAACATAGAAATACAAAAAAAGGGTTTACCTTTAATAGTGAGAGAGAGATTAGGGTTTGAGAGAGAGAATGAAAATTGTCGAAATGGAGACAGAGAGAGAGAGATTGACGCGGAAAGAAATGAAATTGAGGCAAAAGGTTTAATTATAAGGACCTTGGTCACGACCTAGAGCCGTGACCCAATACCATGACCATTAATTTTTTTTCCACATCAGCGAGTAGGAAACCATGTGGTCATGAACCTCAGTCGTGACCCACACGCGTGAGAAAATTGATATGGTCACGACCCAAAACCGTGACCCAATGGGTGTGAATTTTGGCCTTTGTCATGGCCCTTGTCTGTGACCCTACCATAACCAAACTTGAAGGGAAATTTGGCACGAATTTGGCCCTATGATGGTCACGACCTGGTCACGGCCTATGTCCGTGACCCATAATGGTCAGGGATTTGGTCCGTAACCACTTACAAAAGCATCCATGGCCACACTGGGTCATGAATATGGTCCCGCCAATTTTAATACGGTCATGGCTTAGGGCTGTGACCCCCTTGGGGTGACCATTCACAGGATTTGGTGTAGTGATTCTTGAAACTTTGGAGCGCTGAACCAAATTATAAAATGTCCCCCTAGGTTATCCTAGACAAGAACAATAGGGCTAACAGAGGATCAGACTTGCAGTGCACTTGCTTAGTATTGGATTCGAATATTTGATTATATCATAGGTTACTACTCTTTATTTCATTCCATTTTAGTATTCTTGAGATTGTATGGGCATAAGCCCGAGATTTATTTATTCTAATCATTTATTTTCTAGTTTTGTTGGGAAGGATGTTTTATGACTTAAGTGAGTGGGAACTTAGTCACTATCAGTTTATTACTTCATATGGATTTATTGTGCGTGTATGTTTAAATAAAAAAATTATTTTTATGGTTTGATGCCAAAAATGGTATGAATTGTTGAACAAGCCCCATCCTCGACGTATTGTGTCTGGCCAACCTTTACATGAAAAATGGGAATTATTACAGTTACTATCATAGCATTTAGGTTTTAGCATCCTTAGGACATGTGTTGTGCTTAATACATTCTGCATTGAGTTTCTTTGATATGTGGAGCCCTATGTTTAGGAATCTTTGTACTCTTTATGATATGTTACTACTAAAAATCTTGTTTACTTTCAGATGATAAACACTCGAGGCGGTGAAGTGTTACCAATGAGGCTGTAGAGGATAGGGATCAACAGGAGCCGCAACCATAACCATAGCCACCACCAGCGCCACCCATGGTTACTCCAGTAAACATAGCTCTAATAGTAAGTCAGGTACATGGCTCAATTTGGGAGAGAGAGTTAGGAAGGCCTTCACCAAAGGCCACCCACCAGAGTTTGTTGGGAGTACAAATATCTTAGTGGAAAGTCATTGGAAGAAAGATATTCAGAGACATTTAAGGATTATTGAGTGCACAAAGGTGCACAAGCAGATGCTAGCTTTGTTCCAATTTGTAGGAGCATCCTTACAACGGTGGGAGTCGGTCACCACCCTAGAGGAGCGGGACATAATGACCATTAATGAGTTCTAGGTAAAGTATTTCCCATTCGTCATGAAATCAGAGACGGGGAAGAAATTTATGGACCTCTAGTAGGAGGTTCGTACTATAGCAGAGTATGAGGAGGAGTTTATTGATTTGTCATTATTTACTGAAGATGAGGTAAACATTGAGGAGAAGAAAATAGAGAAATTTGCGTCAGGGACAGCTTGGCACATCAGGAAATCCTTATTAGGCAACCCATATTTTACCCCCTACACTCAGATGGTGAATGCCGCTTTATTGCATTTTTAGGATCACTAGTGTAAGGGAGAGAAAAGGTTCAATTTAGAGTCGTCGATCCAGTAGGGCAAGATATGTGGGAATAGTAATCAGGGGTCCGATAGCTTAAGGAGTCCCAGGCAGGAGATCAGTATGAGACGCATAGGAGTTTCGATGATCGGAACAAACAAGGTCATCAGGGCCAAAGACAGCCGCAGAGGGGCCATCAGGGCTGGTGGTAGCATGGTCCAGGATATTAGGGGCAACATGGGCATCATTATGATAGGTTTTAGTTATATGGAAACTTCTACGTCTATGGAGAGAAGGGACACACAACGAAGAGTATCCCTTGGGAAAATTAAGCGGCACAGGCTCAGGGAGGTCAGCGTGGGTATCAGGCATCTCAGGAGTAACGTCAGCACTTTCTAGCCTCGCCAGTGGTTACAGTGCCGACACTACCAGCTCCACCTACCCACCTCATGGTCAACACCCACAGTTATAGTATGGGTTTGTTTATCACATCGCACTTAGAGAGGGATCAACACTAACACAAGTTGTGGAGAGTATGTTCCCTATTTTTGGGCATTTAGGGAGTATTTTATTTTATAGTGGTGCATCAAACTCATTTCTTAGTACTATTTTCGCTCAGGAATCGGGGATAGTAGACTTTGCATTTGATAATGTACTTTAAGTTGATTCACCTATAAGTAGAGGGCACCTATACATTCTTTTTATAGAGGTATATGGATTGACATTAGGATACTTAAGTTTGTGGCAGACCTACTTTTGTTAAATATATCAGAGTATGACATTATCGTCGGGATGACACTTACATGGCTTGTACTTGGTTGTGATGCCGCACCTGGAAGGAGGGTCGAACATGCATTTATATTACATTAAGGAGGAAACCTCTGATGAGGTAGTTGTTTCTCTAAACTCCATTTCGATTGTTATAGAGTTTTCAGATGTGTTTAGACATACTCCAAGGTTACCACCTAGTAGGGAGATTGAGTTGATGATTGACTTAATTTTGGGTACGATATCCATTTCCCATGTATCGTACCGTACAACCACTTTGGAGATCAGAGAGCTTAGGGTTCAGATTCAGTTGTTATTGGGTCAGGAATTTATTCAGAGCATTACTTCCCCTTGGGGTGCTCCCATTATGTTTGTGAAGAAGAATGATGGATTATTGAGGCTATGTATTGATTATAGGGAGTTGAATAAGGTCACAATATGGAACAATTATCCTTTGTCCCGTATTGATGACTCGTTCGACCAGTTGAGGTGTGCATTATTTTTTTCAAAGATTGATTTGTGGCCGGGGTACTATCACTTAATGATTTAGGAGCAGGATGTTTTAAAGATAACATTCTTGACGAGATATGGGTCATATGAGTTAATGGTTATGCCTTTTGGCCTAACCAATGCACCAAAAATATTTATGGACCTGATGAATAGAGTGTTTAGGGACTTCCTAGATCACTTTGTTAATGTGTTCATAGATGACATATTGATTTATTCTCGAATCGCAGATGAGAACGCACATCACTTATAGATAGTCTTACAGACATTATAGGACCATTAACTCTATGCCAAGTTTGAGAAATATGGATTTTAGTTAAGGGAGGTTCAGTTCTTATCCCATGTAGAATCTAAGAGTGGGATATCCGTGGATTTAAGAAAGGGATTTACCATTTTTTTGGGATGATACGTGTCAGTGAGATTTTAACGAGCTAAAGGTCTGGTTGAATTCTACTCTGGTACTCGCTTTGCTTCATGGAGGAATAGACAATAAAGTCTTTACCGATCCATCCTTGAGAGGACTTAAAGGGGTATTAATGCAGGAGAATATGCTGATAGTTTTTTCTTCCAGAAAGCTTAAGCATTATGAGGGGAATTACCCCTCTCACGATTTGGAGTTAGGAACCGTAGTGTTTACTTTACGCTTTTGTAGGCATTATCTGTTGGGGATAAATTTTAGTTATTCAGAGATCATGAAAGTTTACGGTATTTATTCACACATAGGGAGTTGAACATGAGGTCATATTGGTGGCTTGAGTTTGTAAAAGACTACAAGTTTGATATCCAGTATCATTCTAGCAAGGCAAATGTAGTGGAAATTACCTTGAGCCATAAGCCGACAATCGAGTTAGAAGCAGTGTGGAAGGAAAAGTGGGATTCGCTGTGTACGAATGACGAGTTGTCACGTGCTTTTATGATAGTTCTTACGATCACATCTGAAATCATCATTCGGGTCACGAAGGTACAAACATGAGATTTTTTTTTCCAAGATAAGGTCAGGAGGTTATTGGCAGAAGGGGAAGAGCATTATTCGATTTGTTTGGATGGGGAATTAATATTCCACATAGGTTGGTAGTTCCAGAAGATGAGGAGTTATGACGAGTAGTTATGACATGGGTCATGTTTTTTTATACATCCCGATGGGGATAAGATGTACCAGAACATGAGGCGCTAATATTGGTGTGCATGTATAAAAAGGACATAACCATTTTTGTGTGCAAGTGTAATACATGCCAATTGGCGAAGATGTATCATCAGCGACCAACATGTGTTCTACAACCTCTCTAGATTTTAATGTGGATATAGGAGACAATTTCTATGGATTTTATTACGGGGTTACCTATGTCACAGAGGGGACAAAATACCATACAGGTGATCATTGACCGTTTGACAAATATGACTCACCTTTTACTAGTTTGGATAGACAATACTTTGGAGAAGTATGCCAAGATTTTTACTATAGAGATTGTGAAGTTGCATGGTGTATCACTCAATATTATGTCGAATAAGGATAAGATATTTGTGTCCCACTTTTGGAGGAGTGTCCAGCAGGCATTGGGGGCAGAGTTGAGGTTGAGTAACTCATACCACCCACAACCTGATGGTCAGACAAAGAGAGGAAATCTGATGTTAGAGGACATGTTACGAATGTGTATTTTATACTTTAAAGGTAGATGGGATCAATAATTACCATTGGTGGAGTTTGCTTACAATAATAGTTATCACTTTACTATCGGGATGTAACCTTTCGAGAAATTATATGGGAGGCCTTGTTGTTCACCCTCTTATTAGTTAGAAGTAGGGGAGAATAAGCTTCTCGGATCGAAGTTCATTCCGGACACTTCGAAGAAGGTGGGGATCATCTGAGCTAGTATTTGAATTTCCCAGGATCGCCAGAAGAGTTATGTTGATGCGGATAAGAGACATTTGGATTTTCCGGTTGGTAATCAGGTGCTACTTAAGGTTCATGAAAGGGAGTGATGTGATTTAGGAAGAAAGAGAAGTTATCTACAGGTATATGGAACCGTTCCCTATTATTAAGAAGATTAGGCCATTAGCGTATTGTTTAGATTTTTCAGATCATTTGCAGAGGATTCAAGATGTTTTCCATGTTTCGGAATTATAGAGATTTATTAGAGATGAGGTATCTAATCAGCAAATAGATTTTGATGACATAGAGCTCCATCCTAATATGAGTTACAAGGAGAAACATATAACCATTCTAGACTGTAGGAAAATTAGACTTCTTTCCAAGGTTGTTCCTTTATTACGCGTGCAGTGGGGACACCACGATAAGGATGAGTCGATGTGGGAGAGGGACGATGACATGCGAGATAAGTATTTGAAACTCTTTGATCCAGATACGTTTTGAATTCCAAGGACATAATTCCATTATTAGTAGGGGAGAATGTAACACCCTGTGTTTTTATAACATTTAAATTGGTAAATTTAAAATAAATAAATTGCGCAAATAAACTTCTTGAATATGATTATGCATGATTATGTGACTCGGTTATGCTGAATATGTGTATTAATAATTAATTAATTTGCAAGTTATGTGAATTATTATTACCTCGTGATTAACATAACAAAAATGTATAATTTGCGGTAAACATTGTTTGAGTACATTCCATAGTAATTTAGGAACTCTTTTAGGCATTTTAAACATCTTTAGTTGGGCCCGGGGGATAGGTATACCCTTAGGGGAGACTTTGGACCAATCCGAGTATTATTTTGGGCTTATTTGGGGCCCAAAATTGGGTATTACGAGGAGATATGGTATTAAGGGTTTTAGTAGGTTAATAACCCAACCTAATCACATATTCCATCCACTTTTGAGTTAACCTATTAGCCCTACACCCTCTAGAGAAATTTACCTAAGTTGGAGAAGAAAAGAGGAAACAAAACTCGAGAGATGAGGCTCATATCATCTCTAAAAGGCAAGAATTTTCTTGCTAAACCTTTAATAATATGTTTCTTAAATCATATGCGTATCTCTCATACCAATTTCGGTTAAAAATTTGATTTGAGATTGAAACACAAATGGATTTGAATCTAGAACTATTTAGAATTAGTGGATGAATAATCGTGTTTTGAGAATTAAATACCTTGGTGACAAACCTGGAATTAATATCGTTTTATTGGGTAACCTACCACTAGAATCCATGTGATGGGGAGTAAGTTTATCACTGATTTTAAATCACGTATTGATCTCATTATTCTGGAAATTTCAAATAAGAATTATGAACTTGATTGTGATTATATAAATTCTAATGTTATAGATCTAATTACTCGAATTTATAGGGGTTATCATGCATAGATTGGGTATCATATGATGTTAACAGGTTTTATTGACTATAATAGGGTTATGGTTCTTGAAATTGAAGTGTATAAAATCTTATAGATGAATATGAAATTTTGGGGAAGAAACCCATGCAGAAAAATGTAGCAGATCTTAGATGCTGTCAAAAAACTAATTGATTCGACCTCCAGGGCAAATCGATTCGACACGGAGAATCAATCTGGATCGATGGTGTGAATCGATTCGGCTCTTGGGCACGAGTCAGGGTTACACTGTGGAAGCGTTTGGGGAATTTTTACGAGTTCAAGTGAGTACGTGGGAGGTCATCCAAGTGATGGCATATTTAATTAAAAATAGATTTGTGTCTTTATCCAATATTTGGGTAATTTAATAATTAACTGCAATGTTAATTCTTAAGACATAGATTGTTATTTTGAGATTGATAAAATCTAGTTGCGGTAGTTATGAGGATAATTACCTAAACATATTGTGTGTTATATAGATGTAATCATTAATTGTGTAAATACACCCGTGTTCGTGGAAGGCTTATCGGTTGAGGTTGCATACGTCATTGGACGACTCACACTCACTGGTACAAGTGGGCTAGGCATCCTGTAGGTCGTTATTTTAGGTCCTATATTCAGGGGCACCGCTTCGTGATGAGAGAAGTGGGATAGTCGGATCCATTTTCATAGTTGGGGGTATGGACCTTGATATGGTGTACTGCGTAATGACCGCCCCACTTATGTATGTTTTGTTTATGTCCATTTGGAGAGGGAATCCTCCAGACTTACCGATAGAGCATGAGCTAGACACCGAAGGGACATGATTTTGTGTGCCGTATATATATATATATATATATATATATTAATTAAGGACAAATCAATGTAATCTAATAATATAGACAATTGTTAATGAACACAAAGCTACGTAAAATACATAATGTGATGAATTGGTATTTTCTGTGGGTTAGTATTATAGGGGTTAGTCTTGGAACTAATATCATGTGTGTAGATATTTATTTCTTATTTGATATATATTCTAGATGCCTTTGATATTGATGTGTTACTGTAGAAATTGGATTTCATATTTGGGCTTGGGTTGGAAATGAGTATAACATTACACTTAGTTGAGTTGAGGGGTGAGATACTTACTGCATGCAAATGCCGTTGGGCGATATGTATTATAAATTAACTGAATTATTATATACTGGGTTTGTAAGTTAATTCATGTAATTTTAGGATGCTAACCCAAATTATAAAATGTTTCCCCTTAAGTTATCCCAGACAGGAAGAGTAGGGCTAACAGAGGATCAAACTTGCAGTTGCACTTGCATAGTAGAGAATTCATCTCTTTGATTCTAGAATAGGTTGATACTCTTTATTTCACTCGATTTTATTATTCTAGAGATTGTATGAGACTAAGTGAGATTTATTTATTCCAGTAATTTATTTTCCAATTATGTTACGATGGATGTTTTATGACTGATTGGGGACTTATTCACTGTCAGTTTATTACTGCATGTAGTTTTATTGTGAATGTCTATTTTAAATAAAAATGCACTTTTACGGTTTGATGCTAAGAATGGTTAAACAATCCCCATCTTTGGTGTATTGTGTATGACCAAACTTTACGTAGAAAATGGATGTTGTTACGACATGAATGATCTGAAAACTATCCTTTTGGAGCGCGTTGAAAAATAAGGGTTCCACCACAGCGTGTTGGTAATCTTTAGCCTTATTTCAATGTTTTAATTTTACATTTTTTTCTTTTGCTAACAATTTCTTTTCTCTCTACAAGCCATTTAGGTTTTTGCACGAGGTCTCTAACTGAGACGAACACCTAAAGAGGGGAAATGATATTCTTAAGAAAAACTTATTGAAGAATGCAT
The DNA here is from genome assembly GCA_949130495.1 of Sambucus nigra. Taxonomy (NCBI): domain Eukaryota; kingdom Viridiplantae; phylum Streptophyta; class Magnoliopsida; order Dipsacales; family Adoxaceae; genus Sambucus; species Sambucus nigra. The sequence goes on from OX422209.1 coordinate 209,790,380, forward strand.
TAACTAAGAAAAATAAGTAGGTGATTGACCTATAGGTGAAAGAAAAAGAGGATATTAAGGCCAAAGATCAAGTCATCGAAGAGTTCGAGCATACTCAGTTGAAGTTGTGTCGAGTCGACAGTAAACTGGCCAAAATCAAGAAATCCTATTCCAAAAGAATCTATAGAATCTTATTGTGCAGCGAAAAAAATTCATTCTAGAGAAGAAGGACAAAGATGACCCCAATAAGGCTTACGATGATGGCTTTGAGGAAATCTTTGAGGAAGTTAATTCACAATTGGACTATCATGAGTTTATTGCATACTACTGGGGCAGGCTGGCCAGACTTCAGATGGGAAACGTTCCTGAGGGTGACTTGGCTTAGTCCAAACAACTTCCTTTAGAGGACCCAATAAAAAGGTGGAATGATTTCATCAAAGTACCTCCTATCGAAGCCCCGACCATCGAGACAAACTAGGCTATTAAGGAGGCCGATCAGACTATCGGGGATATTGACCAGGCCGCCACCAACTTCGCTGCTTTAGTTGAAGGAGTGTTAGATGTTGTTGTGGAGAACGCACCTCCAATAATTTAGGCGGAGGTCACCCATAACCTTCAGTTTTGTTAACTTTTGTAAACAGTTTGGTCATCGTTTGTAGGCTTTGAACCACTTATTTAATGTTTAAATGAAAGTACTTCTTTTCTTCTCGTTGTTATTTATTCTTCATTTCCTTTTTTAGTTGTGACATGTTTAGTATTAATTACCCCAACCATGCGTTATGTAACAAATATGTTTGAAGAGAGTGATTAATAAATTTGACTTCATCTCCAACTAGGTCTAGATTAATTATAAGCTTCCTTAAACCATAGTTAGTTTTGATGTAGTCCAACGACTTACCATATTGACCAAACGATCATCAGTTAAAGCTAATCGTCTAATTATAAGACAATGAACTATCTTAGGGAGATCAACTTATTTGTAGAACTTAATTATTAAGTGAGTTTATTCCTATTCTAGACTGAGAAATCCAACTTGGGTTGTACCACCATTTTCGATGGGTTTTATGCCAAATGTAGGCACCACACTTATCTTTAAGTTGGATCACTTAATTCTCAAGTGGGTTGATGTTTGTTCTAGGATGACCAACCCATTTGGGTTATACCACCATTTTTAGGTGGGTTTTATGCCAAACATAGGCCCCTAACTTATTTATAAGTTGTACCATTTAATTCTTAAATGGGTTTATACCCTTCTAGGTTGACTAATCCACTTGGGTATACCACCTTTTTCAGGTGGGTTTTATGCCAAACGTAGGACCTAACTTATTTAAAAGTTATACACTTAATTCTTAAGTGGTTTTATGCATGTTCGAGGTCGACCAACCCACTTGGACTATACCATCATTTTCAGGTGGCTTTTATGCCAAGTGTAGGCCCCTAACTTTAGTTTTAACACTTACTTCTTAAGTGGTTTTATGCTTATTCTAGGCTGACCAACCAACTTGGGATGTACCACCATTTTCAGGAGGGTTTATATGCCAACAGTAGGCTTCAAACTTATTTATAAGATGTACCGCTTAATTTTTAAGTGGGTTTATGTATTTTCTAGGGTGACCAATCCATTTGTATTGCACCACCATTTTCAGGTGAATTTTTGCCAAACGTAGGCCCCCAAATTATTTTTAAGTTATACCACCCAATTCTTAAGTGGGGTTATGCCTGTTCTAGGCTAATCAACCCACTTGGGTTGTACCATAGTTTTCAGATGGGTTTTGTACTCAAATAATTATAACAAGTCCATAGTAATGTAAGAAAAACTTTTATTAATCACCAAGAACTTGAAATATTTACATAAAGGAGAAACTAACTAATGATTAAATTTCTTAAGGTTCATGAAATTCCATGACCTTAGTACTACAGTGCCATCTAATTCTTCTAAATGGTAGGATCTGCTGCTCCTTTTCGACTTTATCATGTAAGGGCCCTTCCAGTTCGGTGCCAACTTTATATATGAAGGTCTATTTACCACATGAAGGAAACTTTTGAGGACCAGGTGATGAGAAGAGATCTTTGTATCCTAAACCCAGTGATAATGTTTCTCTAGATGAACCGCATGGCATCTTCTTATATGATGTGGATGAGTGGATTCACTTCCACCTACTGAGTGAAGTAATGGATGACAATTACTAGGTATTTTTTTTATTATTATGAGTTACAGGTAAAGGTCTCATGATTTCCATGCCCCATTGAGAAAAAGGTCTAACGACTTGTGAGGAGGTTCAGATTACCGACCATATGATTTTGATTATCGAGTAGAACTCCCAACATTTAATGTACTCATGGAAGAACTAAAGAACATCCTTTTAAATTAACGACCACTAATATCCTTGAAAGATAGCCTTATATGTGAGCTATCTCTTGATTGTGTGAGCTCCGCATCTTCCTTCATGCATCTCACTAAGGATTCCTTCCACTTAGTTTGGATGGACATAATTGATAAGAGGACTAATGAATGATCGATGATAAATGTTTCCTTCAGAGTTAAGGCAGAACCTTGTCCATTAAATCTTCAAATCTGAGCCTTTTTACCATATATCACTAAATACCTATTCTTTAAAAAGGACATGATTGCATCCATCCATGACGTCATTATGTGGGTCTGAATGTGGGCTTTACGTCGTCCTTTTTCTGGCGATGATATAGAGAATTTTGTGATGAAGTCATCTAGGACTTGTCCATTGATGGACATTTGTGGCTCATTCATGGATCATACTTGATGTCAAATAATGATAGCTCCAAATAACATTTTGTTATCCTGTTGGAGAGATCCACCTTATTAATAACTTCCTTTAATGGATAAGTCATTGGGATCACTATCGTATGAGTATCAAAGTAGTGTCACAACTTTTTGGTGGATGTTACTAAGCCTAGGACCATCTTCTCGATAGGCATGCATCTTCTTTCCATCTCAAGGATAGTATGGATGACATAGCACATCGAGAACTGTTTGCCAACTTATAATCGTACCAATGCCGCTCTAGTTGCATGCTGTGAGACAATTAATTATTAATAGAGATCTTCTCCGGTGGTAGTATTCGACAGTAAGGGAGGGGATCCAAAGTATCGACTAATTCCTTCCAACGTTTGATCACATTCATCCGTCCAGACTATGGTGCTTGCCTTCTTAAGAGCTTAAAAGAAAGGTAAAAATTTATCAGACGATTGTGATGCTAATCAATTAAGTGAGACCAAGATTCTAGTATGGACTTAAACATCTTTAATGGTGGTCGACCTTTTGATATCCTATAAAGCTTTGATTTGATATGGGTTTGACTCTATCACCCTTTTGTGTCACCAATTAGCCTAGAAATTTTTCAGAAATCAATCCAAAAACACACTTGGAGGAATTCGGCTTCCTCTTATACTATATGAGGATCTTAAAAGTCTTTATTAGGTCCTTGATGTAATCGGATACCTGTTTACTTCAAATAAGAATGTCATTGATGTAAACCTCCATGGTTGCATCATTCTTCTTCTTGAACATTTTGGTCACGAGGCATTGATAAGTTGACACAACATTTTTTAGACCTAATGGCATTAGTTTTTTACAGTAAAGTCCCAATGTCATGATGAAACATGTTTTATCTTGACCTGAGACTAATAATGGTATGTGATGGTATCCGAAGTAAATGTCCATGAAACTCATACGATGATGTAAGACCATTGAGTCTATAAGATGATCAATCCGGGCCAGTGGAAAACTATCTTTTGAGCAATGCTTGTTTAGGTCGGTGAAATCTATGAAAACCCTCCACTTTATGCTATTTTTTATAACCACAACGGCATTAGAAATCTAGTTTGGAAATTAGACTTCTCTAATAGATCCGGACTAAAGGAAGTTCTTAACTTTTCTTTCCATAACTCTTAATTTCTTCAATGTTGACCTTTTCAGTTTATGTTTGATCGGTCGACTACTTAGATCCACTTATATCTAAGGGCAGACAACGTGTGGATTTATACCTATAAGATTATAAGGTTTTCGTGTGAAGACATCGACATTAGTCCTGAGGAAGTGAATGAGTTGCTCTAATTTTTTCTTCAAAAATTTGGATCTGATCAACAAGGCTTTATCTGGTAGGGATGATTCTAGATGAACATTGATTAGTTCCTTCGTCACTTTCTTGGTGGGGGATAATTTTGTTTCCTCAACTCTCGACTGAATGCCCTTTGGTTACTACTTGGGTTGTTCATCCTCTGAATCGTCATCATTTTAACTCTTCTTGTACTAATTCTTCTCCATCTTAATGGCTTCCATTAAGTAATTATAGGCTACTACTTGGTTCCCCTAATCTCGATGACTCCCCAATTAGGAGAAATTTGAGCTTTTAGTGGAGTGCTGAGGGGTTAACCTTCGCAATGTGAAGCTATCCTCTCCCTAGAAGGGAATTATAAGGAGATTATGACTAGATGACGTGGAATTATATCTCGTAATTAATTGATCCTGCTTTAACATGCAATTTTATCTTCCCCGTGAGGTATCCATATTTTCGTTGAAACTAATTAGTGGTCTTACTTTGTTATTTAGATCCTGAATAAGGTAGTTGATCTTGAGCAACGAGTTAAAATACATTATCTCTGAATAGATAACCTAATTGACCAATATCCTCTTCACATCAAAATTCTCTATTTCCAGGCTCAAAACCAAAGCATTTTTTTAAGTCATGTTTGCATTAACTAGGTTTTCCTCCGTAAATATTATTACTCGATCAAAATATACGCCTCTATGCTCACTCGTGATTAGGTGGAGCTGATACCTTTACTTAAAAATCCTCTTGGATGCATATTATAATTGTCACCCTTTTCCCAAGTTTCTTACATATGCATTGTGAAGGATCGGTATAACCATGAATGACTATGACCATTCCTGAAAGTGGGATATCATTGTCTTTCTTATGTATTGCATTCATTCTAGCTGCGTACTTGGTCTTGGTTATGTCAATATAATCGTTAAGATATCCGGTCTGAACAAGATCTTTGAGATGGAATTTGGTAATTTTATGTGAGATGTTCGTGCTCCTAGTGATAGATGCATCTGAGATTGACGTCTTTGTTGTTCAGATGGTTTTTTGTCTTGGCCGGCTTCTTGAAGTACGACTTATCCTCAATTTATGGAATCGACTTGTATATGGGTTACTTAAAGAAGGTGTCCACTTCCTGGAAGTCTCTCTCACTGGTCTATGACCTGGAATGTCCATTGAAGGTTTTCTTCTTCCCCCATTTCCTCATCGAAATTGAATAATTTCCTTCCTTAAAGGGTTTCTTCGAATTATGTTTATTTAACTATTTAGAATCCTAGTTAGACGAAACTTCTTCAATGAGGAGATCATCTCCTACCTTGGCTTACATCTCAATACTTGCCATGAGATCGTCCATGGTTGACTCCAACATTTTAGTCATGGAGTAGTAAAGGTCGTTGGATATGGAAAGCCCAAACTTAAAGGAAGATATGGCTAGTTGTTCGTTATAATCATCAATCTCATTGAACAACTCCCAGTAATGTTATGTGTATTGTCTTAGGGATTACCCTTTCTTTCTTCTATGGGCGATTAATGAATCCATCTCCTTAATTGATTTTTAGAAGTGATGAAGAGGGTTCTAAATTGCTCGGCCAGTTCTCTGAATGAGGAAATCGATCTAAGGGTCAATTTATCAAACCACTTGAGACTGATATCCCCTAGAGTAAAGGGGGAAACTTGGCACATAAGGGTATTATGGTGACTCCATAGATTGACTAGTAGTTCTTGATATAATGAGTTGGATCTTCTTTTCTATCATACATGGTGATATTTTGGATGGAAAATTTCTTCGGTGGTTTTGAAGTTTCTATATCTAGAATTAAAGGACAGGAAGAACTATGCCCCAATGTTCTCCTAGAAAGATACTTCTGAGTTCGTGCCAAATCGGGGTTTAGGGTTTTTTCTAGTTCCTTTTTAATGAGGACCTTGAAGTCGTTATTTTTAATTTTCTTCGATGGCAACTTAGGTTTGGCCAACATATTATTGTGAGTCAATTTCGTTGGCCAAATATGTGCATCATGGAGACTAACAGAGTGATGATATCATGTATGAATCTCGCATCGTCGGTTAAATTGCACAACGTGAGGGCTTTGGGACCTAAAGGCTTTGTCGGCTAGTTTGGTTCGCTAGGTATAGGGGAACGAATCTTCCTTTTCCTAAGTCTCTGCATACTATGAAAACTAGATCCACACCGCTCTGGTTGCCAGGTTAACTATCTCCTCATATAGGAGATCTCCTCATCACGATCGTCTAATATTTATTCTCAAAGACTGACAAGTTATGACGTTTCTCTCCATAGAGGACGCTCTATGCAGGGGGTATAACATCGCCGATTGGTCCCATATATTCTGGGCATCCATCCCCATAACCTCGTTTCATGGAGAGGTAGAGGGGACCTTGAAGAAGTTTGCTCCCTCTGAAAAATGCCCTATGCAATGTGTATATAGATAGGGATGGTCTGAACAAACAAAAAGTATATTTTTATATTTATTTAATTTTAAAAAACAAAACTTTAAATATATTAACCCAACAAAAACATGTTCACCAAATTAAACTGTTTGTTGTGAAAAAATCGATTTGCCCAATTTTAGTTTTTTAACTGAAAACATGCATCTAGGTGATAAGCAGATAAAATATATAAATTATCCACAACATGCCGATGTAAAAGATAAATCACAAAGGGAAAAACCTCGGACGGTCGAGTCAAACAGATCACTATGATAAGCTTTTCAAAGACTAGACAGCAGACTTACTCAATGACTTGTCTCCCTCACAAGCCTTGATGATCTTCTATCTTCAACCTCTCATCCACAGTGTAATGTAGGAGTCCACCCACGCAAGACACCATAATGAACGAGTGTAGGTATGCCTCAGTAGCCATTGATGAGGCTCAGCAACCGTCTACATAATCGAAACACGAAACATCGATTCTTCACCACAACACAACAAACCAAGTACGGAGTCCACCTCATGAAATAAGTTCTCTCATGATGAAAAGAAATAAATTTTGATGCCCAAATGAAAGATCTCAAAGCATATGAATATGTAAACTTGGATCTCTAAACTCACAGGGTGAAACTACGGTTTTGAAACTTTGGTAAACAGTTAAGGAATTGATTTTTGCCAAAAGTTCTTCACAAATTTGGGTCCAACATGCCCTAAATACTGAAAACATGAATTTGGAAGTGGAGAACTCATTCAAACGAGATTTCATAGTTCGTTCAAATGAGAAGGTTCTAATGAGAACATAGTTCGTTCAAACGAGAACCCTTTTTTGTTCTAATGAACTTCCAACAAGCTTGCAATGAGTTATCCACTGTTTGACAGAGAGTGATCGTTAGATGCACATTTAAACAAGATTCCAAAGTCGTTCTAACGAGTTCATAACTTCGTTCAAATGAGATAACCATTTATTTTAGCGAGGTGATGACTTCGTTCTAACTAGCTAAAACCATAAAATATTTTTCTTCAAAAAACACTTCCAAATAATTTTGCTAAAAAATAAAACATCCTTAAAAAATATCCAAGGTCCATATCCAAAATGCATCCATACCTTACAAGTTCCTCGAAAAAACATGAAGATAATTTTGGCACGAAAAACACGACATGATGTGTAAAAAACTTTGAAGCTTGGTCATTACATCTTCATCAAACATGTCATAGGCTTACGAGATCGACAATACAAGACCTAACCTATGACTCAAATGTTTTATCCGAAATTAAGCCAATTATAAAAAAATTGACTCGATTGGAAATTTTTCCTAACAAATCTTCTCCTTTATCTATTACGGGATAAAAACCAATGAAACAAATTCCTATAGGGTGTCAAGCTCTCTAGAAAGACTTAATCCCCACCCCAAAAGGAAAAAGAGTAAAAACGCTCGACAGACACATACGCTGAGTAACTTTGCTCGCTTGAAAATTTTCCCGCATGTTGTAAACCTGCACACATAAACAAACCTTCAAATGCAAAGGAAATATAATAAGTATAAAATTCGAACAATGTCTAACAATATCAACCTAGGTAAGACATCTCCCCCTAAGATATAGATATCCTAATCATGAAAGGAAAAATACCATTTCTCCCCCTTTTTGTTCAAGAATAGACAAAGCAAGAAAGTATCAAGCAATTACTCCCTCCAAAACGAAATCTTCCCTTAAATGTTTGAACATGAGATACCAATTTGAAATAGGGAAGAAGGAATAAAATCACGCAATGATGTAAAGTGTAGCAAATACACAACATGGAAACACAAGCATAAATAATTTACACCATGATAAAACAATATCAATATTGATGTAAAAAATACCAATATGAATAAGCTATGAAGTATGACACTAATTTGAAATTACCAAAATAAGATAAGGAATTTCAATGCACCCAACGAGAGATACTAATATGATCATATATCATGCCAAAAAAAATCCTGAGATAAAATATATGGCAAATATGGACTAAATGCAAATCGCAAAGGCTCAAAACAAAACGATACCAAATATATACATATCCAAAATATACCAAAGAAATACCGACACATATATATAGGTATAAAAAACCAAAAATTCGACACAAACACATAAGCTTTACACACTAGCATAATATCCATGTGTCTAAACATGTGGGATAGAATGAATGGGTTTGAACTAGATACAAATGAATTATGATCCAAACACTAAAATATGTCCAAGGAGTCCTATTTTACTGTAAAACATTATCAAATTAAGGTTTAGCCTCAAGTGATAAGATAAAATGAACTCTATGAACAAATAAGCACAATGCACACAAGAGTAGAATATTGATGATTCTACAAATCAATAGCATCATGAAAAAATAAGAAAAACTAAGATTCATTATGCATAGTCTTCAACTATAACACCCTAAAAAGACAGACAATTATCATATTAATTTTTACTCAATTCTTCTAAAGCTAATATTTTTAAAAATCAAACAAACTAAACATGTTGGCTTCTATAATTTTTCTATTTTTATTTCCTTTAATATTTTCATTAGGCTTTTGCCAATGGTGGATTTTCAACAAAGGAGATTTAGTTATTTCATAACCCTTTCCCATGCACCCTCATATATTCAATAAAATCAAATAATCTCATGGGCAACAATTCTTAAATGTACATATCCCCCATAGTAATAAAATATGTAGATGCCATGATTCATTAGAGAACATCTCACAAATCTCAAATATAACACGTGAAGTTAAAATTCAAAAGATCTCGTGCATATGTGTGCAAAGGCATATAGAATGTGAATCCATTAAGCGAATATAAATTGAAACAACTATATGAAAGTATGATTAAGAACAATCTAAGTATTAAAAATCATAACCAAATGTTCTAGTCACATGGATAGCACGAAATGAATTAGATTCAAACACACCAATATGCCACACCAAATGTGTCAAACTAAAATACACAAAAACAATAATCTTTTTGAGTTTTTCTAAATTTTTTCAAATAAAAAAACTAATTTGAAAACAAACTAACTCAAAAGACAAACAAAATCTTTTTGTATTTTATAATATGACCCAATAAAAAAAATCAAAATATGAAAGATGCAAATAACGTCCAACTAGCAAACATATATCATGAACAACAGCTAGTGTATGTAAACATGCGAACATAATCAACTATTAGATATAACCTGGGAAGTATCATGTGCTAGAAAACGATAATCAACAACTCTAATATGTAAAGCCTCCAAATACGATTTCCTAACCCATGTAGGTATAAACTGATGCTCTCAGGTTTTGGGAACCTTACTCTATTCTTAGACTTTCTAGGATCGTTATTAAAAATCATGGCAAAACTTCCTAAGGTGAGCTTTCCTACCCCAATGCGTGCAAATGTAAACATGGTGAGGGGTGTTACCTAAGGTTTGACCTTTTGTATTATTCCTAGTCGACTCTCTCAAATGTACGGTCTTGGATTGGATATAGAAAGCCTTATGATCATTGAAACCAATACCACAGTTGTCATCTTTGATTTGGATGGTGCCTAACATTTTATCCAACTTTTTCGACCTAGAATCCAAATCAAATTTGACACGACTCGAATCTATCAACCTGTCCTCTAGCTTAACAATCCTCGACTTGAGTAAATGCCTAGACTCCTTAAATTCTATAATCTTTTATTTCATAACATCCATTATACCACGAAGGATATCTCTCTCACCCTCAATGTACTCTAGCTTTTCTCAAAGAGTATGCTCAAGTGCCCTAAGATCCTCAATTAAAACACTATCACTAATTCATATGGAAAGTACCTTAAAATTATCTTACAACTTCAACTTAGCCTTCTTCACTCTCAAAGTTTCCATATACAACTTATGGAAGGCAACTTGGAGTTCACTCTTCTCCTCCTCTTCTTCATCCTCATTCTCATCTCCACTCTCTCGACCATCACTCACTTGGGGATCACAAATAATGGCCTTAGAAGTGTCATGTAAATAAATATATTCATGGGAAGATTTCTCATCAAGGCTCACATTACTAGCCATGAATGCGGTGTAGTTATGCTCAATAGGGGAATTGGATCCCTCTTTCGGATCACTATCACTAAGCGTGGCATTATACACCTTCAATTTTTTACCCTCCTCCCTTAGTTTAGTGGGGCACTCAACTACTCTATGGCCATAACCCTCACAATCCTAACATATTTTTGACTCATCCCACTTAAACTTATCACTCCGATTCTTAGGGAAGTAATCAACCTTGTTGTGCATATTTTTCCCAAACCTTTTTTCATCATTCGATTGCTTTTGGAATTTGAGAAATTTCTTGAATTTCTTTACAATCATGGACATATCCTCGGACTCGATGTTCGACTCATCATCTGAAACATGTGTTTTATCCTTCTAGGCTTTCAAAGCTATGCCCTTATTTTTCTTCTTCTCATTCTTGGAGGAAAATATGTCAAGATCATAACTTTGTAAGTCACCCATAAGCTTTTTAAATTTCGTAGAATCTAAATTAACTAAGGAATTCAAAATCTTCACTTTTAAATTAAATCTTTCAAGCAACGACCTTATGATTTTTTTGAATACTTGGTTGTTGGGTATCTTCACTCCCAAGTTAAATGACGAGTTAACTATGTCAGACTATCTAGAATAAAACTCATCAAAGACATCACTCTTTAACATCCTAATCATTTCAAACTGAGTGGTGAGGCTTTGGAGTTTGAAAGCTTTCACAACACTAGTAACTTCATGGGTGAGTTGGAGTATGCCCCAAGCCTCTTTTAACGCCTCACATGTCATTATAAGATGAAACTCCTCCAGGGTGACATAACAAAACAAAGAATTTTTACCTCTAAAGTTACAGTTTACTAACCTATGCTTGGACTCACTCCATAATTCCATGGGTTAGGGTATCCTATTCTCTCCAACTAAAGTAATAGGTGGAGTCCAACCTTTTAAAATTGCTTGCCATACCCGCTCATCTATCACCTTAAGTGTTGATTTCATATGCATTTTTTAGTATGCGTAGTTCAAGCCATCAAAACAACAAGGAATCAAAACACAACAACTGAGTGTTCTTGCTCTGATACCAATTCGAAAAAGGCCTTACATGGTGTGTGCTTAGGTAGGGATGGTTCGAACAAATAAGAAGTCTATTTTTATAGTTTTTTAATTTTAAAGAACAAAACTTTAAATAGATTAACCTAATAAAAACTTGTACACCAAATTAAACCATTTGTTGTGAAAAAATCGATTTACCCATTTTTATCTTTTACACCTAAAGCATGCATCTAGGTGATAAGTAGATAAAATAAATAAATCATTCACATGATGCTGATGTATGAGGAAAACCACAAAGGGAAAAACCTCGGATGTCCCAGCCAAATAGATCACTATGATAAGGTTTTACAAAGACTAGATAATAGACTTACTTAATGACCCGCCTCCCTCATAAGCCTTGATGCTCTTCTATCTTCAACACCTCCTCCACAATGCACGAGTCCACGCATGCCTTAGTATCCATCGACGAGGCTCAACAACAGTCTACACAATCGGAACACAAAAGACCGCTTCTTCACTGCAGCACAGAACACCAAGTACGGAGTCCACCGTATAAAAGAAGTTCTCTCAAGATGAAGAGAAACTAACTTTGGTGCTCAAATGAAAGATATCAAATCATATGAATATGTAAATTTGTATCCTTAAACTTAAAGGGTGAAAATAGGGTTTTGGAACTTAGATAAATAGGTAAGGAATTGATTTTCACCAAACGTTCTTAAAAAATCTAAGCCCAACACGCCTTAAATAGTAAAAGAGGAAACTCGTTCAAATGAGATTTTATCGTTCGTTCGATAAGAAGACATTTTCGTTCTAACGAGAACAAAGTTCGTTCAAATGAGAACCCTTTTTCGTTCTAATGAACTTCCAGCGAGCTTCCAACGAGTTGTCCATTATTTGACAGATAATGCTCATTTGATGTTATTTAAATGCACGTTCTAATGAGATTCTAAAGATGTTCTAACGAGTTTATAACTTCATTCAAACAAGATAACCATTTCGTTCTAACAAGGTGATGACTTTGTTTTAACGAGCTGAAAGAAAAAATATTTTTCTTTAAAAAATATTTTAAAAACAGTTCCAAATAATTTTTCTCAAAAATAAAACACCCTTAAAAAAATATCCAAGGACCATATTCAAAATGTATCCATACCTTAAGAGGTCCTTGAGAAATGTGAAGATAAATTTATCACGAAAAGCACGGCATGATGTATATACAACTTTAAAGCTTGGCTGCTACGTCATCATCAAACATGTCCTAGGCATACGAGTTTGACAATACAAAGCCTACCTATGACTAAAATGCTTTTTTTTAAATTAATCCAATTACAAACAAATTGACTCGATTGGAAAATTTTCCTTACACCCTCTTAATAATTTGTATCTTAACTTGAATACTACTTATGGTGTGTGAACTATGAGATTGGTGAGCACTTATATTGCTAACAGGCTAACTTTGACGGTGGTGAGAATTCTAACTTTTCGACATACGATGCCAAATTATAGGGGATATCGAACCCACTATAAATGTAATATTATAATTTAGCCCCAAGAATATGAGTGCAATAAAATAAGCGACCGAGTATAGACGTGGTTCGACAGATTGTCCTACCTACGTCCAGGGGAAGGGACGGAGAGTTGTTATTACTTGGAAGAACATAGGACGATTAGACTGATAAGGTTGCTATATGAGAGTCCAAGTTATCGTGAGAAAGATATATATCAATACCCCAAAATAGAGCGAGGTTGCCCATATTTATAAGTATAAGGCTCTTACAACTCTTGTAATGACCCCACTTTTATATGTTAGTATACATATTATTTTTACAATTTCGTGTCACTTATTATCTGATAAATGTTGTATTATTACAAATGTGAAATTCAGGGTTCATAATACGACGAAACACATTTTTAAATTTGAAGAATCAACTATAAAATGGGTCAAATTGAAGTTTTAATGCACATCCTAAGCTAAATGATAAGATTTGGGATATAAAATATAATTCTATGAAACTTTAGGGATTCGGTTCTAATTAAGAAAGTTTTAGGGACCAAAAAAATAAAAAGACCTTTTTGTAAATAAAATATTTTCAAGTACCTTTAAGAAATATTAAAAATATGAAGTGTGGAATTACCAAAATACCCTTCATGTGTAAAATGACCCTTATACCCTTAATTGACACCTCGGGCTTACACGTGTCGTTGATATAGAAAAAGATAAAAAAACACGTGTAGCTGCTCGGTAAAATAAGACTGCAAGACCCCTCCGAAACCCAACACCTCAAACACGGACTCGTCGTTGTAAAGGCTTGGTCAGCTAGACACGTGTCAACACCGTGAAATCTTTGGAAAACTATAAACACAGCCTTTGGAATCATTTAAAACTCACATCGATTCCTCGATAATTCTAGTAAGAAATAGTGACATCTCAAGAAGGAGTTCTGTAAGTTTAAGAAGAAGTTTCATCTTAACGTAGTGATCCAAGACTCAATATTTGTAACTTCGAACTTCTAGGTGAGTACTCTATGACATTCCTTACGTATTTTGATTATATGATATTATTGAAACACATATATTTTGTGAAACTGCTTTTATTCTCAAAATACATCTGATACCAATGATTCTATCGTTTGTTATATGTGTATATATCTCGACATATACATCTAATTTGAATTATGAAATTTTGATTCGGCCTATGGAAATTCTCTTACTATGTTGGCATTGACTACCGGGTAGAAATATTTGGATGGTACCTTCCCAGTTGGTTTATCGCTGGTGTGCCCTAAACAAGGCATTGTTCCAGAGATCATGATTTTCTGTCTGTATTGTTATCGGGTGGAAACATTTGGTAACACTATCTGTCTGTCTGAGTATTAGAGCGTACATGGCCATTAAAATAAGATTGAATAATTGACATATTGCTCAATTATTTTATATGTTCTGTTCTGCACTGTTTATTCTGAAAATATACGTTGTCAGTTATTTTATGTATATTACAATAATTTCCTGTCCATGTATGTATATGCCTTATGTTCTAACTTGAATAGGCATCATTTTTCTGAAAATGTCTGGAGATTGAACCTCACTCGACTTTTAGTTGATGTTGTATAAATAACCATTTTTAGGAAATAACCAGAATCGCGGAAGGAACATAAAAGAACTATGTTGAAGATTAAGCATTTAGAGCTCTTTTTGTTAGTTAAATAAAATATTCCTATTATCATTTGGAGTATGTTTGGCTCTCTTGTAATAAGTTTTAAATTTTGTCTTGATTTGTAACTCGTTATTACTTGTAGTATAAATGAACTTTACTGTAGAAAGCTCTGATGATGGTATTCCTTCATTTTCAGTATTTTATGATTCATAACCATGTGATTGTTTTTCTGTTGCATACATTATAAGAAAAGTTTTAAGAGAATAAAATTTATTGCCTTGGTGGCATGTCAAGACACTCATTCCCTACTATTATTTTTGATCGAGATCGTGACAGAGGTGGTATCAGAGCATAGGTTATGAACCTGTAGACTACTGGACCTAATTTTTGAACGTATAGATTTTAAGTTTCCATACATAGGATATAATATTAAATATCTGACTTATGTGATAACCCTCCACATGTCTTACATTCTATATAATTGTTTATATATAATTATTTTTTAATTTTCAATCTTGAGATAGTATTATACATCTTATGTTTGGTCATGACTATAGAAAATGATCAAGACAAGGCCAAATTGTAAAAGTATGCACTCGCTTTTAAATAAAAAGATCTGATACCAATTTGAAAAGGCCGTGTGCGATACTGATTAAATAGTTGCATATATTCCAATCGCAAACTTATTTAATTAGTGTCAATTTATGAATCAAATCAATTCAGCCCTTAAACTCAAATAACTATGTACGTGCAAGTGTTAAACCATCATAAATAAAGTATGTGACATAAAGTTCAGGAAAAATCCCCTATGGGCAAAATCTTTTTATTTCACTATAATTGTAAATTGCAACTTATAAGGTTACTATGAAATACAGTTTGACACTCGAATACCCACAGGCGTCGGTCGATATCGTCAGTAATAAATCCACACTTAGCTAACTTACATGAACCGCAGTCCAATCTTCAACCCAGGAACACCACAACACTCCCTAAAGACACGCAGTCATAAAACTCTGTCGAGACTCACTCCACAATAACACGCAGCCCTCGGTTGTATATATCTCCCCACAAAGTATGAACAATAGCAAACTATATTTTTGGGTTCCACAAAACAACTCACATAAAAGAAACTGGGATTGTGAATTGTAAAATAACAGTTATGAACCCTCAAATGGTTGGAGAATAAACCAAAACACTCAAACCGTATTCTGTTTAAAACCAGTATTTTTCCACACGAAAATCGGAAGCCTGACACCCTTATTTATAATAAAAAAATAAGGCGGCGATGTGTCAGCTTAAAACACATCTCGTTCGAATGACATACGTTGTCGTTTGAGCAAGATACGATCTCATTCGAAACATGTACGGTGTCGTTCGAACGACAACCTACATGTATCCCAAAAAACTTCAGTCTTTTAAATACCTTGGAAACCTCAAAACTTAAGACTGTTTACGAGATCAGAAACATTTATCCAAAACTTTTATGATTTTGAAAATTTAAAAACCATTTAAAATAATTTCAAAAATCATTTAAACTTGTATAAAAATATCCCAACACTTTTAATGTAAAGTATAAATGGAACTTAAACACATTTTACCAAATTCATCCTTGTTGAGCTTGAATCTTGAAGTCTACTTGAAATTCATATTCGTCTTTATAGATGTAAGCTTCTCAATCCTTAGACGACTTGTAGCAACTTGTATCGGTATATGACATACTAAATTCTGGCGGATAATGTTCTTACAAATCTCCCCCTATGTCTATGCCAATACAAAATAAAAATATCCGAGGTATCAATAATCAAATGACCTATACAAATATACCATCCCATAAACTCAAACTTGGAATGATAAATTGACAAGTCTTCAAACTTTTTAAACAATGCTTCAACAATCAACTTTTCAAAACTTCAAGCTTTTCTCATCAGGGTGTGCAATACAAAATCTTCAATTGTACCTACGCACATGAGACAAAGCAAAAATCTCATGACGCATCGAGTTTGAAATGATATAAAGCATAAACATGAAAGCATAATCAAATCTCCCCTATACATAAACTCCCCCATAATATCATAATTCATTATGGCCCTTTTTATTTGTCCGAAATAGACAAGGAAAAGAATAAATCAGATCAAGCAAATCGGGGTGTCACGGTAAACCAAGCAAACAAACTATTTTTTAAAATTTTCAATTTTTTTATATAAAAATGAAAAAATGATGTTATAAAAAATCACACACCATGAAGCTGCACTAAGACAACCAAATTGTGGAAATGGAATGAATGGGTGTGAACAAATTCGTTAGGAAAATCGACTCAATCATATCATATGTGCAAGATGCATAAGTGTACTCCTAACGAATGAACATAAAAATAGTCCTTTGGTGTAAAATTATTGAATTTAGATGACATCGTCTTAATCATATCAACAAATCAAAGTATAAATGATTTTCACACCAATAACGCCCAAAACTATGTAATGCTTTTTCATGACTTTCAAGGATGTGAAAACCCTTGAAAATTCCATCCAAACTCCCTCATTAAGAGATAAAATCTATTGGCCCATTTTTGGCATAATTTTCTTTTTGTTGCCTTTCAATTTTTTGGGCTCTTTTAAACCTCATCATACCCCGGATAATTTTCAATTCCTCACTTTTTAGGTCCATTTAAACGGTGGCTTAATCGCAAGGGATAAATGAGTATCTTTCGTAGCCCATCCCCGTTTTTCAAAATAAAACACACAAACTCAACAACGATTTATATCTTGCACTACTTTTTGTCAAGTTTTATTGCATTTGGTTCGTTGTATAGACAAAATTGAGATGGAAACACTCAACCAACATGTGATAGACAAGCACAAAAGTCAAACAAATCCGTGCATGTGTGTAAGAAAGAACAAATAGAGTCAATCATATAGGTAGCGACACTATATCATCTAAAAGACTCCAAACTTTGTAAAGCACATAAATGACAATATATATTATCTGAAAACACTATCAAATAGTCACATGGATAAATGGAATGAAATTGTGACTTGGTCATCCTAAGTGTGCATTCACATAAGATGTAAAAAAAATTAAACTCTTTTTGGATTTTTCAAATTTTTCTCAAAAAAGAAAATCTTTTTGTCTTTTTCGAACACTGTTCAGAAACAACCCAGCAGTACTAAAAATTATATCAATATGAACCATATGACTGCATACATAAATTTCCAAAAACCCCAACAGGTCGTTCGAATGAGATTCCTTGTCGTTTGAATGACAGAGGATCTCGTGAGAAGGCTTCGCGCGAGATGGATTATCGTTAGAATGAGAAATCAAATTTTCCCAGTTTATTCATGATAGCATGCAGTTTTGTCAAGTGAGAAAATTTCATAAAACAGTTCCTGGAAAGGCAAACAGATCAAAAACAGTGCTAAAATAGTACCAAAAAATAAGAAAATCAAACAAAAAATACTAACTAAAAACAAAACAAATGGTACATACTAGCAATAGACAAAAGTGTCTAGACCTCAACCAGTAGGTGCGGTGGAGTTGTCCAAAGACGGTGATATCTTTTGGAATAACTCCGTCAAATCATGAGAAGTCTTAACCAAAAACTTTACTTGCTCTCGAATATGTGTAAACTCTCTATCATTAAGAGCAAGCAAATTACCATGGGTGGGTGCATGTGTGCGAACATGTGTAGGATAAAAGTGTAACACATAACCTAATTTAAAGCAAAACTCCCTAAGGTGTCCTCTCTTTTTGTAATGGGAGAAAACATAAACAAACCTAGGTACACCTCTCTCAAAAACTCTAAGACGTGCTCTCCTAACAGGTATGGGACTCCTAGGTGGGTCGGGTTGAGAGTCATGTGAATCTAACTTTAATGTAGGAACCGACTCGGGTGCAACAAAAGAAGTAGACACACGATCATGACTTATTCTAAAACTCTCACCATTCCCCAAAACAGGATTGAGAACCATCTTTCCCACCTTCTTAGATGCGTTCTCCAAAGTGACTTTAGCCTCCAGGACATGCTTAAGATTTGTCTCTAATTGTGATACGCGTCTATAAGCTCACTCTTTTCCCTATTCAAAGTAATCAACTGCTCACTCAAAAAAACCTTCACTTTCTCGAGTTGACTTTCTTTTTCCTCAAACTCATTAAGACTCTCAATCTCTCTCTCTCCAAATATTTCACCTTCAGACTCAATTTGTTATTCAATTTTTCAGTCTTTAAGGTCTCGGTGTACAATTCTCAAAACGAAATATGGAGCTCACTCTCATCATCACTAGCGCACTCACTCTCAGACTTGCTAGAAACACTCAAGATCTCGGGGGTATCACGTGCACAAGTGTCCTCCTCATTGTGGGACAAAGTGGGTGTGCTCTCGTGAGTGGCTAAAAAGGAAACTCACATACAATGTCATAAAACTTTACTGGACTCATCGTCCTCATCTCCCTCTTCTCCCTCACTATCACTAAGGGTGGACGGTATGGAAACTTTCTTCCCCTCCCTCCTAAGCCTAGTGGGACACTCAAATAACTTATGCCCTTTCCCCTTACACTCAAACATTTAAAATTTTCAAAATTTTCTTTGATCACTTTATCTTTCTCACTGCTTTTTTAGGCCTTGTCTTTCTTTTTGTTTTTCTCCAAAATATTTTATTGGAAGAATTTTGTTTGAAAACTGAAGAATTTTTTTAAAATTCTTTACAAGCAGGGCCATGTCAAACTCAAACTTGTCCTTAGACTCGGACTCACAAAAACTCACTTTATTTTTCTTAAATTGGGCTTTAAATGCTCTCCCTCTATCCTTAGGTTTGACAGTGTTGGGAAACACGTCAATTTCATACGTTTGTAGATCTTCTACCAACTCTTCCAATTTCAGACGATTCAAATTTCCTAAGGTATCCAAAGTAGTCACTTTAGGTATAAAATGTTTAAGCAATGATCTTAAAATATTTTTAACCACTCGAGCATCAGGTATAGGCTCACCTAGGTTAAAACTAGTGTTGACAATATCAGACAAACGTGTATAAAACTCGCCAAATTACTTAGTCTCTAGCATAGTGATTGTCTCAAATTGAGTAGTAAAATTTTGAATTTTAGACTCTTTGACCGTGTTAGCGCCCTCGTGGGTGAGTTGCAAAATATCCCACGCTTATTTATACGTGGTACACGTCATAATACGTTGAAACTCGTCAGGGGTGACATGTCCAAAAATTGCACTAAGCCCACGTTAATTATAAATGTTCCACCCAAACTCATCCTCAGTCTAATCTGACACAAGTTTTCAATTCGTGACATTATTTCCAGTGACAGTGGGAGGATTCCAACCTTTTTCACAAATAACCCAAACTCTTTCATCGATTGGTTTTAACTGGTATTTCATTCGAGCTTTCCAATAAGCATAATTAGACCCGTCAAAAATTGGCGACCGACTATATAAGTTTTCATTTGTAAACATTGCGACAAACTTTTAAAAATCAGACTATTAAAAAAACTCAATATCACACAATTTTTGCGGAAAATAGGAATACATGATAAATTAGCGTAACCTGCTCTGATACCAATTTGTAAAAGTATGCACTCGCTTTTGAATAAAAAGATCTGATACCAATTTAAAAAGGCCGTGTGCGATACTGATTTAAATATTTGTGCAAATTCCAATCGCAAACTTATTTAATTAGTGTCAATTTATGAATCAAATCAATTCAGCCCTTAAACTCAAATAACTATGTGTGTGCAAGTGTCAAACCATCATAAATAAAGCACAACTTACACGGCTATAATGAAATACAGTTTGACACTCGAATACTCGTAGGCGTCGGTTGATGTCGTCAGCAATAAGTCCACACCCAGTGAACCTACATGAACTGTAGTCTAATCTTCAACCCAGGAACACCACAGCCCTCCTTAATGACACGCAATCATAAAACTTTGTCGAGACTCACTCCATAATAGCACGTAACCCTCAGTTGTAGAGATCTTCCCACAAAGTAGGAACAATAGCAAACTATATTTTGGGTGCCACAAAACAACTCACACAAAAGAAATTGGGATTGTGAATTGTAACACAAAAGTTATGAACCCTCAAATGGTTGGAGAATAAACCAAAACACTCAAAATTGTTTCTGTTTAAAACCAGTGCTTCTCCACACGAAAATCAGAAGCATGACACCCTTATTTATAATAAAAAAATAAGGCGGTGATGTGTCAGCTTAAAACACATCTCGTTCGAACGACATACGCTGTCGTTTGAGAGAGAGATGATCTCATTCGAACCATGTACGGTGTCATTCGAACGACAACCTATATGTATCCCAAAAAACTTCAGCCTTTTAAATACCTTGGAAACCTCAAAACTTAAGACTGTTTGCGAGATGAGAAACATTTGTCCAAAACTTTTATGATTTTTAAAAATTAAAAACCATTTAAAATTCAAAAATCATTTAAACTTTTATAAAAATATCCCATCACTTTTAATGTAAAGTATAAATGGAACTTAAACACATTTTACCAAATTCATCTTTGTTGGGCTTGAATGTTGAAGTCCACTTAAAATTTGGACTCGTCTTTGTAGATGTAAGCTTCTTAATCCTTCGACGACTTGTAGCAACTTGTATCGGTATACGACATACTAAATTGTGATGGAAAATTTCCTTACAGAACTGCGAGAACTAGTGGTTCAAGTATGGAAGAACTGGAAGGTGCATACAAGGCGATTGAGAGTCTAGCACGGATTGTGGAGCGTCAGTTGAATAATGGATCACCAAAGAATATTGAACTAACTATGTGTACTATTGAACAGTTCAAGAATTTGAATCTTCCTTGTTTAAAGGTATTCCTAATCCCACCTAAGTAGAAAGTTGGGTGATGCAGATGGAAAATATGTTGGATGTTCTTAAGTGTACTGATGAACAAAGGGTTTAATTTGCAATGTTTATGTTAGAAGGTGAAGCGGAACATTGGTGGAGAATGACTAAGAGAATACACGAGGATAGGAATACTTATATGGGTTGGAATGACTTCTTAGTGATATTTTATCAAAAATATTTCCTTGAAACGGTGAAAGATGAAATGGCAGCTGAGTTCATGAGTCTTGTGCAAGGGAATATGATAATCAGTCAATACGAGGCAAAGTTTATTGAGTTATCCTGCTTTGCACCTTATGTTGTGGTAAATGATGTTTTAAAAGACAAAAAGTTTGAACATGGGTTAAGGTTGAATATTCATAGTCGAATTTCCATCCTAAAGTTGACATCATATAGTGAAGTCGTGACTAGGGCTACGATAGCCGAAAGGGATGACGAGGAGTACAATGGAATTAGAGACGACAAGAGGAAGTTTGGGGAACAAATAGGGAATAACCCAAATAATAGAAATAATTTTAGGAGTACATCCAATGTTGGAGGAGCCAGTGATAACAAGCAGTTTAATAATAAGATATTTCAGTGATGTGGGAAGATGAATAGAGGATGACCTTGTTGTAAGGATACGGGAGCTTGTTTTAGATCTGGACAGAAAGGACATCAGATAAAAGACAGCCCAACCCCAACAAGGATTTCGATACATCCTTTAGGTGAAAAGAAGGACCAAGGCAGATAGGGTAGAGTTTTTTATGTTTCTGATACCCAAGCTTGTAATGCAGTAGTGTTAGGTACACTTTCTATATGTGCCCAACATTCTCAAGTTTTAATAGATCTGGGTTCCACCCATTCATTTGTGTTTATTAGGTATGAATTCTTTCGAATTTATCCCCTTATTTAGTAGCTTTTAGCACCTCGAATAATGTAATTCATATTAATTTATCTCATTTATATGCTATTGATGATCCCCACATAGTGCCTCGAGTTTTGTGTATTTTTTATCCTTTTTACAGGTATTTAATGCAAGTGAAAAGATGAGGAATCAAAGGCCAGAAATCAAAAAAGGAAGGAAAGTCAGAGGGAAAAATATTCATTTCACATCTAGAGTTTAGATGAGAGACTAACATAAAAAATGAAGAACTCGCGTCTGCAAGCGCGCAGGAAGAAACGATATCCTAAATCGAGCCTTGGATCATAAGTTACAGCGATTCAAATATGAGAGAAAATCAAAAGAAAAGAAGGAAAATGAATTCAAATTCGGACCGGATTGGTAAAGACAAGTAGCGAACCGATCCGAAAGAAAGCCAGTCTCTGAATGAATTTTACCACTAGACTGGACCGATTATAAACAAAAGTGAACCGATCTGAAAAGAATAAAGACTCTAAATAAAATTGGCTATCGGACTGATTTGGGTCCAAAAAAAGTTGAATCGGTCCGATGTCTTGAAAGTTCCTGAATAAAAATAAGCACCAGACCAATCTGATTTCAAACGAAAATGAAGCGGTCCAATCCTTGAAGATCCCTGAATAAAAATTGATACCGGACCAATTCGGTTGTGATTTCCCCAAATTTTTCGTTTATCATTTAGAGTTTTACTTGGTTCAAACTCTTTTAATTTTCAAAGTGTATTTATCTTAGATTATTTTCAGACATTAGGAGGTTCAAATTTTATTAGTTTTAGAGGGCTCTTGTAGAGAAGAACCCTAGTTTTGAAGTTTTACAATTAATTCAAGATTCAAAGTTTATTTCCAGATTTCTCCATTGCATGTAACATTTAATTTCTGCTTTCAATTTCTTTATTAGTTAGTTAGCTTACTTCGTAGTTCTTAGTTTTCAATTCTTAAATATAAAAATTTCTTCTCAATTTTCCAAAATAGTCATGAATTCATGCACTCTAAAACTTGTGTTTTCATTTAATTTAATCATGACCGGCTAAGTTTTTAAGGGTTTGGGTGCATGAACCCAACCCGATGTAATTTACCCATGTAGGAAATAGGGTTTGAATTGAATTTTAAGTGAATCGTGCTGTGTAGTACACACAACCACCGTAGACCTTTTAACCTCATTTGCCCTAGGTAGCCGGGGTGTTTAAGGATGCGATGCACATGTTAGCTATTCAACACCGCTTTATTTTTACCTTTGATTACGTATGGTGCAGACTCGTATCCTCATATATGTAATGCTTAGGATTACTAAAAACTAAGTTCAATTAAATTTCTAATTCAAAATCTATCATTCTATACGATAAATGTACTAGCATTTATGGGATTGTAACCCGACCTATCTTTCCTTACTCATAGTTAATTCATTCAGTAGATTTGATCGTTTGTACTTAGTTAAATTTGCATTCACATTTAGTTAGTAGAGTTCCTATTCATTAATAATCACCTTTTCCATTCCTTTCGAGAATCAATTTTAGGGTTAGTCAACTATTTCGCGTCGTTACGATTGTTCGGCCTAGTTCCCTATGGAGACGATCCATACTTAATGGGTTTATTGCTAATGCAACAGGCTTGCACTTGAGCCTATATCAGCACGCACACTAGATACACATTTTTAGTCGCATCATGTGTCTGTACGTTTTGTTAATCGCTCTCCTAATATGCTTGAACCCTTGAATCATAACATATATGTTTCTACTCCTTCAGGTGAGTTATTGACGGGAGCATTAGTATATAAGTCTTGCCCTATAGATGTTAGTATTCAGAAACTATTCAGCGATTTGATAGTTTTAGACATAAGAGATTTTGAAGTTATTTTGGGGATGGATTGATTAGAATCGTATCATGCTAAGGTAGATTATTTTGAGAAGAGAGTTACTTTTCAAATTCCTAACCAGCCAGAATTCAATTTTGAAGGAATTGGTATCCTATCTCCCATGTATATTATCTCTGCAATGTAAGCTTATAGTTTTCTTGAGAAGGGATGTCAAGGATTCCTTGCACGTGTTATTTATTTGCAAACAAAAGAGCTTAGTTTAGAAGATACTCCTATCGCTAAATATTTTCCAGATAATTTACCCAGTCTTCCTCCTAATAGAGAAATAGATTTTACGATTAACCTTATTCTTGGAACTATACCAATCTCAAAACCACCTTATCGTATGGAACCTTTAGAATTAAGGGAATTAAAAGTTCAATTACAAGATCTATTAGACAAGGGTTTAATTAGACCAAGTGTATCCCCTTGGGGTGTTCCAGTGTTATTTGTTAAAAAATAAGGATGGGACGATGAGGTTATGTATAGATTATCATGAACTAAATAAGGTGACCATTAAGAATAAATACCCCTTACCTCGTATAGCTGATTTGTTTGACCAACTTCAAGGTGCGCAAGTATTTTCAAAGATTGACCTTACGTCAGGTTATCACCAATTGAAGATTAACGAGGATGATATTTAGAAATCAACCTTTTGTACTAGAAATGGTTACTATGGATTTCTTGTGATGCCATTTGGACTAACTAATGCACCAGTCACTTTTATGGATATGACGAATAGGGTGTTTAGTAAATATTTGGATTAGTGTGTGGTTGTTTTCATTGATGACATCATTATTTATTCCAAAAGTATTGAAGAACACGAAAAGCATTTAGAGACAGTAAATTTACAAGTACAACCCATGTTGGATCAGTGTACGTAGTTACAATAAATGAGGAATAATCGCAAACTTACAAGTACAACCCATGTTGATGTAAATGATCAAAATTGCACAAGTAAATTAATCATAGCTAAAGAAGATTAAAGAAAAATTTATTGAAGGGAAGAGGATTGAATTTGTGATACGAGATGATATATTTAGGTTCGAAAATAGAGTGTGTGTGCCATGTGATGCCCAACTAAAGAGAAATTTTTTAGAGGAAAGTCATTACTCATGATTCACATTTCATCCTGGATGTACAAAGATGTATAGGGATATTCAAGACGTATTTTGGTGGAATAACATGAAAAGGGAGATAGTCGAATTTGTATCTCAGTATTTGGTTTGTCAACAAATAAAAGATGAACATCAAAAACCACCAGGATTATTATAACCCCTACTTATCCCTGAGTGGAAATGGGAACATATTACCATGGATTTTGTGATAGGTTTACTAAGGAGTTCAAATGGTAATGATTCCATTTGGGTAATTATTTATAATCTAACTAAATCTTCCCATTTTCTTGCCATTAAGATTACCAATTCTTTAGAAAAATTAGCTAAGTTTTATATACGATAAATTATTAAGCTTCAACCCCAATTTCAATTGTTTCTGATCGTGACCCTAGATTCGTGTCTCGCTTTTGGAAAAGCCTACAAGCATCCATCATAACACAAATGAATTTTAGTACCGCTTTTCATCCTCAAATAGATGGACAATCCGAGAGAACTATTCAAACTTTAGAGGATATGCTTAGGGCATGTGTACTTGATCTGAAGGGAATTAGGATGATCATCTATCGGTAGTGGAATTTACATATAATAATAGTTATCAAACGAGTATTCAGATGGCTCCGTATGAGGCACTTTATTGTATAAGGTGTCGTTCCCCTGTATGTTGGGTGGAAGTTGAAGAAAGAAAATTATTGGGTCTAGAATTGATCCAGATCACAACAGATAAAGTTAAATTGATACAGGACCGATTTTAATCACTTAAAGCCGTCAAAAGAGTTATGTTGACAATTACTATCGAGAGTTGGAAATCCAAAGAGGAGATTATGTGTTCTTACGAGTATCACCAGTAAAGGGAGTAATTCGATTTGGGAAGAAAGGAAAGTTGAGTCCAAGATACATAGGGCCTTTTAAAATCCTTGAAAGAATAAGATTTGTTGCATATAGAATAGCCTTACACCCTGAACTCTCTGTGTTTCACGTGTCAATGATGAAGAAATACATCCCAGATCTGACGCATATCTTAAGTCATGAGCCTCTTTTAAGTTAATGAAGATTTGACATACATTGAGAATCCAATAGAAATTTTCAATCATAAAGATCAAATATTACAAACTAAGGTAATTCCATTGGTCAAAGTATTGAGGCATAATCATTCCGTTGAAGAAGCAACATGGGAGCGAGACGATGAAATAAAGGAGCGATATCCATACCTGTTTGAAAATTATTATAAGTCAAGTGGACTAAACTTTTCACAAGGAGGATAGGATGTAATGACCCCACTTTTGTATGTTCGTATATGTATTGTTTTACAATTTTGTGTCACTTATTATCGAATAAATGTTGTATCATTACAAATGTGAAATTTTGGGTTCTTAATATAATGAAGCTCACTTTTAAATTTAAAGAATCAACTGTAAAATGGGTCAAATTGAAGTTTTAATGCACATCCTAAGCTAAATGATAAGATTGGAGGTACAAAATATAATTTTATGAAACTTTAGGGAGTTGGTTGAAATTGAAAAAGTTGTAGGGACCAAAATAAAAACTAAAAGGACCTTTTTATAAATAAAATATTTTCAAGGACCTTTAAGAAATATTAAAAATATGAAGTGTGAAATTACCATAATACCCTTCATCTCTAAAATGACCCTTATACCCTTAATTGACACCTCGTGCTTACGCGTGTCGTTGATATATCTAAAGATAAAAACACATGTTGCTGCTCGGTAAAATAAGACTGCAAGACTCCTCTGAAACTTGACACCTCAAACGCTAACTCGTCGTTGTAAAGGCTTGGTCAGCTAGACATGTCAACACCGTGAAATCTTTGAAAAACTATAAATACGGACTTTTGGATCATTTAAAACTCACACCGATTCCTCGATAATTCTAGTAAGAAAGAGTGATATCTCAAGAAGGAGTTCTGTAAGTTTAAGAAGAAGTTTCATCTTAACGGAGTGATCCAAGACTCAATATTTGTAACTTCGAACTTCTAGGTGAGTACTCTATGACATTCTTGACGTTTTTTGATTATATGATATTATGAAAACAATATATATTTTGTGAAAATTCTTTTATTCTCAAAATACATCTGATACCGATGATTCCGTCATTTATTATATGTCTATATCTCTCGATATATACATCTGATTTGAATTCTAAAATTTTGATTCGGCCTATCAAAACTCTCTTACTATATTGGCCTTGACTACTGGGTGAAAATATTTGAGTAGTACCTTCCCAACTAGTTTATCACTGGTGTGCCCTAAACAAGGAGTTATTCCAGAGATCATGATTTTCTATCTGTGTTTTTACTAGGTGGAAACATTGGGTAACACTATTTGTCTGTCGGGTATTAGAGCATACATGCCCATTAAAATAAGATTGAATAATTGGCGTATTGCTCAATTATTTTGTTTGTTTTGTTCTGCACTGTTTATTTTGAAAATATATGCTATGAGTTATTGTATGTATATTACTGCAAATTCTTGCCCATATATGTATATGCCTTATGTTCTAACTTCAAAAGGTATCATTTTTTGAAAAACCCTGGAATGTCTGGAGATTGAACCTCACTCGGCTTTTAGCTGATGTTGTATAAATAACCATTTTTAGGAAATAAGTAGGCTCTCGGAGGGAACGTAAAAGGACTATGTTGAAGATTCAACTTTTAGAGATCTTTTTGTTTATTAAATAAAATGTTCGTTTTATCATTTGGAGCATGTTTGGCTCTCTTGTAATAAGTTTTAAATTTTGTCTTAAGTTGTAACTCGTTATTACTTGTAATATAAATGAAGTTTCTTGTAGAAAGCTTTGATGACGTAATTTCTTCATTTTCAGTATTTTACGATTCATAACCATGTGATTATATTTCCATTGCATACATTATAAGAAAATTTTTAAAACAAAAAAATTTGTTGCCTTGGTGGCATGTCAAGACACTCATTCCCTCTATTATTTTGGATCGGGGTTGTGACAACTCTAGGTCTCTTTACTTTGATCTTTTATCTCGATTGGTAGAGTTGTATTAGGATTAATTTTCTTTGATATGCTATGGTCTTCCTAGATTGTGTGTTAGATCTTTCTTAACGTTCGATCGACTATGCCCCTTGGTACCTGGATTCCATGTGTCTACCCACATAGTGTGATTAGCCATATATCCCTTCAGGAAAGTCTATGAACGCATAATTATTTTGTGTGAATGATCCCATGTCCTTTTATGGATAAATTGTTCAGCTACCATCCTTCGGCACCATTTCCCGAGAGATTCAAAGTGTTAAGGCAACAAAACAAGCCATTCCTATATTAGATTAAACCTTAAGGTAACACTTTGTTGAAATAAAAAAAGTGATGAAAAATTAGCATAGAGTCTCAATGATTTGACATCCTATCTTTAGAATTAGTTTGTAAGATATCAAGTAAAACCAAAATCCTATGAAGAATCCGTTGCATTATGAATCAACATCGAAAAAAATGAGGCTCCTCCAAATTTTTAATTATGATTTTGGAACATATTTAATGATGCTCCTCCCAATTTTCAATTACGATTTTGGAATGCCGAATCAAAACTTGGGAGGTTGGGATATCATCAAAGAATTTTAGAATTCGTGGGTCTAAATTTTTTATGTTTGAACCACAATTTAGGTCATAAAAAATGTTTAGAAGTATCAAGAGGTGCGGTCAGTAAGTACTTACAATTCGTACTTTGAACCAAAGCAGGGGGAAGGGCTCAATGGTCCTTGTGGATATTTGTATAAAGGGATGAATGAATATTTCTCCTAGTTCGGACAAAAGGGATCAAGTTTCATTCTCTTAGAGCATGAATTCACTGATTTTTTTGACATTCGAAATCATGTGGAAAAGGTGAGTTTCATAGAGTAAACTGAAAATTCTAGTCAAGCCTCACAATGTTCATTATTTGAATCGACCATTACGGATGGTGGATCACAATGATGGTCAATAAGAATTGGTTAAGCCGTTAATTTTATAAAACTTATAAACCAATCAGCTTGAAAAATATGGAGTTATGGTTATATGGAATAAGTCTAGATATCAATAATCGAAACATGTGTGGCGTGGAATAGTCTTGATTCCTTTCTCGGGGTTGTGCAATCAACTAAAACACACTTTATTAAAATAGTCATAAGTCTCTATACAAAGGTTCAAATACTGAACCATTTGTTACATTTGAAGCTTTACTCCCAGGGTTTTCTTTTGATATAAGGCCCACTGTTGCTTTTTGAATTACATAGAAACACTTTGTTTGGAAAGTCAAGACAAATTTATGGATTGTTATAGTGTTTTTCCATAGTGTTTTTTGAATTAAGCCTTATTTAGATAACGGGTCATTCTTCTCGTTCTTAGGTTCAATATCAACTAATGTATATCTACCTATGGATGAAGATTTTCAAAGTTAAAAGTGGATGAAATTATTTACCACTGTTGGTGACTGTTGATGTCTAAAAATAGAGTGGACCCAAATTTATAATCACAAATAAAATAAAGATAATCAAGCAAGGCAAAAACGCAATAAACAAGGTTTTTAAAGTGATTTAGCTATAAGAAAAGCCTACATCCACTATTTTTAGTATTTCTGGTAGTTACAATAGCTTAGAGTTGAGTATGTTGTACCTGATTGAATCAACCCCATGAGCTAAGCGGGATCATGTATTTATATTTGAGGGGAACCTAAGATATGGAATGCCTTTATATATTTAGGCATTTACATCCGTGTACAATAAATAAGATTGCTGATATTCTTAGGTACATGTACAAAGGCAGTTAGCTATTTCGACCCGAGTGACTCTTGCTATTTTTTATGGTTCGTGTTCTTGAGGTTGGTCGGTCTGTTAGCCGACTAAGTGTTTCTGCAGCCGATCAAGAAGGTAGGTATTGTGAGGATAGCCACACAGGAGGACATATGTCCATTCATTATTGGTCCACGTAGATGAATAATTTTTACATACAACAGTGACATTGATAGTTGAAAAAAGTTGAGATTATTCACCATTGTTGGTGACCTTTGAAGTTAAAAAAGGCCTAAGTTATTCACCATATTTGGTGAACTTATAAGTTGAAATAAAAAAATGAAGTGTGTTAATGTAATTATTGATTTTAGCATTAAAAACTAATTTGACATTTTACAAATTCGATAAAGTTTATTCAAGGATGCAATTATCAAGTTTCCATCACCCAATCTTTGCTCAAAATTCAGGTGGTGCATGGGGTATGTTTACACCATATTTTACCCTATTTATTTTCTAATCATTTTCGAATGCATGGATGGAAATTGGGAGAAGTTGGAGGAGGTTATTGAAATAAATGAAAGTTGAGGGTGATTCCAGGTAGATATTACTTGAGTTCGAATTAAAGGTTATTTGGAGAAAAATAGAGACAGTTATAACATATGATTATTTCAAATTCAAATTGAAAGTTAACTGGAGACAAATAAGAGTTAGTAACAGCAGAGAACTTTAAATTCAACCTTGAGGAAGAAAGAAAAAGAAAAAAAAATCCACATCTTTACATTCTATCATTTCCTTTAATTTCCAGTAAGTTATATTTATTTTTCTTTAATTAAATCTAAGTTCATTTACATTTTCAACATTTACTTTCTTTCTAGTTTTAAGTCTCTTTAGTTTTGTTTTGTTGGCTGCAAAAAGTCTTTTTTATAATTAAGCATGTCTCATGTCATTTTATGGACGAAATTTCCATCAAACAATTTGATCATTGAAAGTAACTTCTTCTTCTTCTTCTTCTTCTTCTTCTTCTTCTTCTTCTTCTTCTTAGTTTTATTTAGTGACAGTGTTGTAACATTATATCCTTATGGTTTAATGATATAGATGAATAGATATTAGAAAATAAGTATGTAGATATATTTTTCTATGATTTTATTGACAAAATTATTTTTAGCTTGTTCATATCGTCAATTTATAAAGAGTTTAGGAACTTATCGCTATATTTTTTTAAATGGTAAAAAATATATTTTTCAATCAAACCTGGTAGAGATGCTTAGTCATGAGACTATCGAAAATAGAAAAATCATCAAAAGTTTCAAATGTGAAGTGAATGTAATGTAAACTTGATAAAAATGTGCATTTTCAATCACAAAAACTTTTAATGATTATCTCACTCACTTTTGATTTTTTTTTTTGAAACGAACTCTTAACAATGTTGATCATCTTTACCTAATTTGATCGAGAATTTAATTTTTTACTATTTTAATAAATTTTTTGACACAAAAGCCTCATTGAAGTTGTCAATAATTTTTGTATATCTAATTTATCTCTAACATTATTCTTAGGAAGCTTGTTACTCATATCATGGGATTCATATTGGCTCTCAATAAATTCATCTGTCTTGGCTTATATTGTTACCTCCATCCAGGTAGAAAAGAACAAACTATTAAATTTGTGCACAGAATCAGAAGAAAGGACACATAAAAGAAAGCACGGCAGAATCTTGCAGGAAAATTGAATTCATATTCATTAAAATAACCAAGAGCTATACATGAATATACTACTTGTAGATAAAATATTCACTTCAAAATGACCATTTTACCCTGACAACCACACATTAGAGCCAACCTATTGAACTGGCATCATCCTGAACAGCTCCACATAATTAATGAAACTCATGGGCTTCTCTTGATAGTACTTCACCACCCACCCCAAAATTGAATAAAGACAATATTACACCCACTAGCACTACGGTAGACTTTCCGTGTTAGTATTTGCTGCTTCCAATACTGACTAATCCACCAAGCGTGGAAATAGCAATCTCCCTTGTAAACAAACCAAGACGTAAAGAAGCCATATTAGTGGGTTTGTACGTAGTAGTACCCATTTGAGAAAGGTGTTCAAGAATGGCAACATATAGGTTCAAGAAAGATATATAGTCTGAAAAGAAAGAGAAAAGTGGTCGCTAGAATTGTTTTTTTTCTTCAGTTATGAAGAGGGTTGGGTCCGGAGGGAACTAGGCGCTTTGCTACACCATATCTTGGATCAATCTCATCAAGAGGGTCCGGTGGTGGTCGTAAAGGTGCACAGTGGCTGTGGTGGCATATATGAGGTAGGGTTCCAGTGGAGATTGTATTGAAAGAATGGTGGTGGTGGTTACTTGATGAGGTTTGATGGGATAATTGGGTTGAAGATGTGACAATAAGGAGGTGGACAAGTATCAAAGCCATAAGGGAGTAACCATGTACGATGGTTGAAGAGGGAGAGCTCTTCATGGTGTTTATGTTGTCTCTTTGTGAGTGAGTGAGGGAGGGAGGGAGGGAGGGAGAAAATAATTTGGTGGTGGTGGAATTTATATATATATAACTACTAGGGTAATCAATGAAAGTAACTATTGAGCAAGAGACATATGATCAAATGCTGATTACCAAGAAACGGTGGTCACCACAAACCCCACTCGTCATCATCATCGCCATCTTCTCATCAAAGGAGTCACGCGTATGGACGCGTAGAGTCTGGATTGGATATATATACTTGTGTTCCTATGTCTATTATGTGATATAAACGACTTGTAATTAAGATTGTGGGACAATGAAGTGATGAAAGATGTGGGACTCATAACCAATTGTCAAAGCTAAAGGAATCTCTAGAGGTTATAAAGGCCGAACCCATTAAAAATAAGGCATTTTTTATTTTATTTTTCAGCAGTACTAATTTATAAGTCGAATATTAAAAAAAAAATCGTTAAGATTTTGCGCATTATTTTAGTCCTTTCTCCAACCTAAATGCATATAATTTATTTTATGCATAAAATACCAAAATGGCTTATGCTATAATTAATTTGGGGATTTATTTAATAAAAATCCGGAAATTAATTATGTTATAATTATTAACGTGACGTGAGTTAGTAATAATATGAAATTGTTGAATATTACTTAGGAGCATAGTAATATATGGTAAATGTCACGAGTGAATGAAAATGACAATTTTGGTAATTTTAGTCGGGACGCGCCCGTGTCACGTCGGGACTAATTATTGAGATATAAAAGTAAATATTTTATGAGTTATCCGTATGGTCGTTTTGAGTGCGCCAACACGTCCGGAAGGGTCGAGATAGTCAGAAAAGTGTACCCGGGGGTTTAGTTTGGGTCTCGGGATGTTTTTAGGCTTAATTAGTGACCCGGG
Source organism: Sambucus nigra (assembly GCA_949130495.1). Taxonomy (NCBI): domain Eukaryota; kingdom Viridiplantae; phylum Streptophyta; class Magnoliopsida; order Dipsacales; family Adoxaceae; genus Sambucus; species Sambucus nigra. Next base: position 209,823,987 of record OX422209.1, read on the forward strand.
AGGGCGTTTTGGTCATTTTACAAACTAGGGTAATTAAACCCACGAATTTTAGCCATCCTTAGCAGCCATTTAAGTCAGCCTTTTAGGGTTAGATCATTCAGAACCCTAAGACGGTTAGTGGAGAAGAGAGGAGAGACCTTGCTAGGTGATTCAAGGCCAAAAACACCACATTTTGCACCACCGTCACCACCAACGCGTAGATCGCGAGGAGGAGAACGCAACCACACCAATATCAGCAGGAAACCAGACCTCTGAAATTCCAGGCAAGTGTTTAACTTGCGTATTTTCGTTGGTGCAATAATCATGTTAGTGTAGGAATGATTAGGAGTATAATTTATGGAAGAAAACCCCACTTTGTGATAGGAATTTGCATGTAGACAAGATTAAAATTATATCCTGGAAGTCTTATGTAATGTAAATGATAAACCCACGAATTTTTGATGTTATTGTAGAAGAAAATTCTGGAGAAAACTGATTAGAACAAAAGATTAATAAAACTTAGGGTTCTTGATGATTAGATGAGATTTTAGGTTGTTTAATCATGTTTAATGATGGTTATATGCATGCTTAACGTTAGAAACATCTGGAAATATATTACCATGATTGTAGTATAAGTTTTGGGACGATTAGTGTTGGAAAGTATGGATTTGAATGAAGAATATTAGTTAAACCCGTAACTGCACTTCTGCAGAAATCGAAATACCTGTTTGATCGATCGATCGACCCTATAGCATTGATCGATCGAAGGTTCGATCGATCGAACCCCAGTAGTCGATCGATCGACCCTTCCTGACAGCCTATTATTTCCCTTGTTTAATTAGTTGAATTAATTTATCATGAAAGAATTCTTGGGTATTTCACATAAAATGTTTTGGGATATAAGAGAGACCAGTAGGACATATGATTAAGTGTTGAGAACTTTATTATGAAATGATAATTGGGTTTAAGGAATAGTTAATTAAGGAACGACGAACTACGTATTTCAAATGAGAGATTTCAACGAATACCTACGTTAGTGAATAGACGTCTACCTACTGAATATATTACTTGGATGGATAGAACCCACGAGTGTCCCATAACTAGTGAGAAAACCCCTTCGAATTTAGGTTAGAGGCGAAACCTTATACGTTATACTAATAAGGTGAAATTTAGGACAAAGGTTGTAATTATGGGTAATGAGAGTGACCTATATTAATATGATGAAATTGGTATATTTATATGAATGTGTGTACATATATTATATACATGTGAAAAATGTACCCGCGCTACTTGCTATCCCTGAGGTTACCGCGCTGGGACGATCGTATCCTGTGTTGCTTTATGGGGATATTGAATCGTACCCTAGAAGATAGAGATCCTAGGTACGGGCTATTAAATTGATAGTCGGACGGTCCTAAGAGACGTGTGGGTATGTACTGACCTCTTGGACTTGGAATCTATGCTTCGCCTCAACGTTGTTTTGTATATGTTAATACAGTTCGAGAGTGATTCCGAACTTGTATTTCCCTTTATGTGAGCGATACGGGGATTGGATAGCAGAGTATGCCCGCACCATAGTTTAGTTGGGGTGCCATTATATATATATATATATTTTATTTGAGTAGTTAATATATATATGAGGTTATAAACTTTGAACTGCCTACTGTGATTCGATAAGTAGAACATGGTTGTTGACTCAAATTATTAAATACTTGTTTTTGTGAAAATATGAAAAGGCACGGGGAAATCTTATAATTTAATTAAGCTAAAACGAGAGGAATACTAAAAATTGAAAGTAACCTTTTTATAACATTGTCATCGTTCAGTTTTGAAAACATATGTGTAAGTTAAGATAAACGAACCATTGGGAAGGTTAGTACGATAGGAGTGCACATTAAAAGAGAGGTGAGTATTTCTCAAGAGAGAGACGAACTAATATGATGTTGCATTGGCCTGTATCAATTTAAATACTTGCTTAACGTATTTTAAAATCAAACACACTTTCGGGCCCTGACCCGTTTCCTTTTCTCTCTCTCTTCTGTGTATATATATGTATATTTTCAGGTGCCCAGCCACAGGGGCGTCTTGCTTAGGATTCTTTGAGAAGAACGAGCTGCAGCTTAGGTGGGAGTTGCAGGTCACTTGAGTAGACGGCTTCCGACATTGACTCCACTCTTATTACTCTCATTTATGGGGCACGTGTCGCCCTTTTCATCATTTCATTTATTGTTGGGGATTTTTATATTTCAGTTATTCCGGTATTGTTTATGGGATTTGTTTCAGGATGGTTTATGATTTTAGTTTTATATTATTGACATTCGTTTGGTGAATGTATGGTTTTATTTAAATTTCGTGGTGTGATTCTCTATTGTAGAAACATATCACCTCTTAGATTTGATTTAGTTTTCATAGTTACGTACTCTACTGTGATATATATCTCATCCAAAAGTGGAGATTTTGAAATTTTTTGACCTAGATTGATAATTTTCGATTATATCTCCTTCATTCTGTGTAGTTGCCAACCTCCATACAAGTTTGGTTTTTGTATTTTATAATCATTTTTTTGTTGAAATCATTGTGTTTTTGTGTGTTTAAGTTTGCGTCGTTATATTGATTGTTCATCCTTTACACGAATTAGGTTTACACAATATACAGATCTATGACACTCCAAAAAAAATTAAGCTAGATTGATCAGGTCTAAAGTAAATAAAACAGGATTCATTACAGTTTGATACCATTCTAAGCATGACGGTAAATAAAATTAATAACTGAAATATATTATAGGTGAACCACATACTCTGATACCAAACAACTAGTACCATCGCGTAACTATAACTATATAGACATACATCAAACTACTGAAATGGTCTATTATATACATCTGACTCAACTGGGTACAAAGAGTAATAAAGAGAATGAGCATGTAGGTTCGACATCTACATCCTATAAGAACAATAACTGAAAAGAAGGTCACGACTTAAATAGGGGTGCGGCTGAACCTGTGGCCTATATCCTGAAAAATGTTAATATCACATGTTAATAACAATTCCAAGTAGTATAATATAATTGATTATGGGTTACAATATAATTATGCATCTGCTTTTGTATTTTAATAGATTTTAGGTTATTCCAAACCCAAAAATTCTAGCTATCACATAAGTCCAATCCCCACCTCAAGTGAACCCATGATTACGCATTATTCATTTTCCATTGAATATTCATAAATAATTGTTTTACACTTCTCAAGTATATATATCTAAACATAACACATCTCATTGTGTATATCAAACATATGTACTATTCATAATAATTACTATAACTTGTCTACTCGAGTACCAAAGCGATCACCGCCGCACGACCCAGGGTAAACATGTCTCGCTCTCTCGGGTTATCTCTGTCTACTGGATTACCGAAGCGGTCAACGTCGCACAACCCGGGGTAAACCTGTCCCGCTCTCTCAGGATATCGAAGCGGTGGCGTTGCCTGGCCGAGGGTATTATAATACTGCAGTGTTCATTGTCGTACGACCCAGGATATAACCTGCCTCTATCTACTAGTGTACCGAAGCGGCGTCGTTGCACGGTCTATGAGAATGTCCCCTCTAGGATATATCTCACATAATCAATATATTTCATGTAATATAAAATACAATTATTCACATTTCAAGAAGGTTATGAATCCTATTATATTTACAAGTAATTTCCATATAAGACGAAAGGTCTTAAATCAGTATCTAAAATATCTAAGTCTCCCGATTCAATTCAAAATTTCTCTTTTACCAAATTCGAAAACAAAATTTTAATTATGCCCTAGCTATGCGCACGACTCTAAAACCTACTCGTATGCATTGCCCGAGTGCACGAACCAAAATTATGGCCGTTCAAATAGGAAAATCATGAAATTCTCCAGAATTCCCTCTTTCTTCAACTTTTAGCCCCTGTTATGCCCCTCTATCCAAAACTACCATTAATGGCCTAACTCAAGGTTTTAATACTTCCCATATACCCTAAATTGGCCTACAAACTTCTCCAAACTAATGATATAAAATCCTTATAAGTCTACTAGATTTATGTAAGGATTTAGAAGTATTTTTCAGTATTAGAACCCTAGGTTTGGATTTCATCTTAAAGTCCCAAATTTTCCAATTCATTCATGGAATATAAGAGCTTTTAATCAATTCTACTAGTATAGCATAACTTAAGCATCAATTTATTCAATATCTCCCAAATTTATGACAAATTTCATTAAATTCTATTTATGGGTGAAAAGCTAATTTTTTACTAATTAAACTAAATCCCAATTTTTGTAATTGTTTAATTATCAAAATCAAGTATTTCTATGTTTAGATTTAGAGTCCAATATATAACTATATACTAACACCAAAATAATTATATTAATATATTAAATAAAGTTGCCTCAGAGTTCAACTAGGTTGAATTCCAATTCAGAAGTCCCAATTCTCCTATTTTCCAATGCCCAATTGCCCCCTTCTTCTTCTTCTTCTTCTTCTTCTTCTTCTTCTTCAAATAGACTCCTTCTTCTCTCTTCAGGATTTCCTTTCTGAAGTATTAAAATGATTCTTAATAATCCTAATCTCCCATTTTATATTCTTAACTACGAAACTTAGGTTAACGCCCATATGTATCTTGTCACATCAAGCCTAAAATCATCTCTAAATAGTCTAAAGTCTGGCCAAACCATATACTAGACTATGGGCTTAAAACACATTATTTTATGTCATAATCGAACATTTTAAATTTCCCAAACAGCAACCCAAAGTATCAAACCAACTTCTTAATATTCTAGTTTATACGAGTCACAAAATCATTATTAAATTATTTATTTATTAAATAATTATTATTCATTCACGTGGATTAAGTCATATTTTAATTTCGAATAAACTACACATAACACAACACATATGAAATTATAATTAGTGACATCACATGTCACCGTAGGCACATATAATCATAAATAATAAAATTTCACTATTTACTTAATGAATTAAAATTATGAGGAATTATAAGATCCGTGTTAGAGATTTTCAAGTTTTTTTATAAGGTTTTTAAATTTAAAAGAAATCACTATGTTTTTATTAGTCTTTGTAATACCGTTTTTCTATTTTGATTGTTAAGGATTTTAATTGAATGCATATATGTGTGTGTGTGTGTGTGTGTGTGTAATATTTCAATTTAATGTTTATTGATAACTTATTTTTATAGATTTTTATGTATTTTTTTATAATTTTAGTTTGTTTAAATTTGAAGACGAATTGGTTTCATTTATATTTGTTGAATTATGTATATATATCAAATAGATGTAAATGAGGTTGTCAGATCATATGATATTATTATATATGTTGAAGTAACATTATACTTTAGGTTATATTTAGTACAAGTCTGTCATTATTTTCACTAATGGAAATTTGATGTTTATATTTACATTAAGTTAATGTAATTGAAAATGTATTGATGAGCACTTGCATTATGTGATAATCGGAGTAATAATTTTATATAAGTTGAGCGTGAATTAAGTTGCGTATAATGAAATAAAATTTTCAATATAATGTTATTTGGGAATTTAAACATTTAGTTTAAGTTTGTTTTTAAGAGAATCGTATTATGTAGTTTGATGTAAACATTAATGTTTAATGATTGTAGGATTATACATGTTATATATAATTGATTGATTATGTAATTTTTTGATTATTTTTTATATTTTTATTTATTTTAATATTAGGTGAAATCAATTCTGATGTGACCTTATTTTTCACATGGGTAGACAACACTGTTGTAATAAAGTTAAGTGAAAATACAACTTTGGAAGGTTGCTTGGCAATATATGTCGTAGGTGATTATTAATAGAAGATGAGTATGTATATTTATCATTTGAGTTAAGAGGACATCTGAGATGTATGTTGGATTTTTATGAATACTGGTCTACTTTATTAGCATATTATACAAATCATGGCATTCAATCGGTTAATGTTATGGTATCACCTAAGTTGTTTCTGTTTAGTGATGGTGAAGTTGTTCAAAACAATATTGATAATGATGGAATGAAAGAAATGATTGATTTTGATTTTGGAGATGAATTATTACAGCCTTTATCAAAGCAATCTAATAGACTATTACTTTGAGTGGGTTGGGAGAAAGTTATTAGACGTGTAGGACAAGATTTAAAGGTGATGTTGTTGAATTTCGTAATGTGTTGAGGAAATACGCTATTGAGGTTGGATTTGGTTTCAAATTCATTAAGAATGATAAAATTTTAGTGAAGGCATAATGCAAAAATAGAGAATTAACAGGATGTATATGGTACGTGCATGGTAGGGTAAAGAATAGGAATGAGTGTATAATTGGTAAATGAGCATAGTTGTGGGGCCGTTTACAAAACAAGTGATCACTCTCAAACGTGTTCAAATTTAATAGCATTAGAAATATAGAACGCGTTTAAGTTAAGTCGTTGATGAGACCTACTGAGGCTGTTGAGTTGTATGAATATGATTATTATATAAGCGTTGATTAGAACCGTGCATGGTCGGTGGTTGAAAAGTCAAGGAAATAAATTTTTGGTGACCAAACAAAATCGTTTGACGAATTATAATGGTATGTTGGTGCTACAAAACACTTTAACCTAGGAATTCGTTTGGATCTTGAGCAAGATTCATCATAGGGGAGTTTTAAGAGGCTTTTATATCTTTCAAAACATGCATTAGTGGATTTAGTCATTGTCATCCTATTACATTTCTTGATGGGACATTTTTAAAAAGTAGTGTGAGTGCAAAGAATCACAATCAACAATTTTAAAATCAAAGGAATTTAAAGAGCAATCTTAAGTCACAACACGCATAATTTACATGGTTAGGCAACTTCCTACATGCACAGAGGGTCTCTCAATTTTATTAATTATTTAAGAGTTCCAGAATTACATGCCTCATAGCCCCGGGGTGAGGGTTTTATTTATATTGATAAAAGTGGTTAAAGTGTGGGCGAACTCTTCTAGCTGCTTATTGGCTCGTTGGTTGATCCCTATTTATGTCCTTCGAAAATGTAGCTAATAAGAATGAGCCTTCATAATTATCCACGTGATATGTCTCCATAATTATCCACGTAATGCTAAATTTGACTTGGGCATCATGCTGGGCTTGTTTAGGCTTTCGAATATTGGGGGTTATGGTTTTGCACCCACAATTGCCCATAATATTCTTTGTCAAAAATGGGACGGATAATTGAAAAAATACGACGGCCTCTCTATTTGTGTCCTTTAGGTGAAAATAATTTCTTTTCAAAAAACCTTTTGATTTGTTACTAAGCACCAATTTTGTGAACCAAACTAATTAAGCCAATTTTATCTTCTTAACCCTAAACATGCATCTAGTGTGATTAAGAAAGATAAAGTAAAGAATGCTCTCAAAACACGTCGATGTACGAGGAAACCACAACAGAAAAAAAACCTCGAACAGTGCAACAAGATAAAGGAAGGTTATGGTCTTGCTCGGATAGTGTGATTAAGAAAGATAAAGGAAGATTATAGCCTTACTCAATGACTTGATCCCCTCAAACCTTAACGCCTCTTCTTATCCTCAATCGCTCCTCCACAGTGCAGTACAGGATTCCACCTATGTCAGGTCCATAACACACGAGTCCACATGTGCCTCGGTATCTACTAATTCAGCAAGCAACCATCAATCAGTAAGCACAAAGTCCACTTCATGAAACAGGTTCTTCGGATGATGAAGAATGAAACAATGGTCCAAACACAAGATCTCAATAGCATATGGCTATGTAAACTCGAATCTTGTAAACACAAAGATGTTTTTATCTTTGGAAACCTTTGGTAAACAAATGCAGAAAACGTATGGGTTATATGTGATTTTATATGTTTTGCACACTATTTTTCTGAGGAAAATTAACCTTAAATAAAAAACTTTAAGGTGACAAGTCGTTAGAACGAAATAATCCAGTCGTTCGAATTATACGGGCATCTCGTTAGAACAAGAATTCCATGTCATTTAAATGACAGCCAAATGTCGTATTGAATGATTGTTAAAGTCATTTGAACCATAATCAAAGCTCTCTCCCAAGGTTGGTTAAAGGTTTACTTAAGCTGGATAGTCTGCATACTCCGCAAATAAGGCATAGAATTTTTAAGATGTAAATGGGGATAAGATAAATCCCCATATTTCTTTCAAGTTTTCTCTATGTAATGGGGTTATTATAAAATCCCATATTTATTGCCTTCTTTCTAGAGTATTGGACCCAACCTCTAGATTTTATGTTTCCTTGGGTTTGTAAGCTTCGGAGAGGCTTTTTCTCCTTATTATATTAATAAAACGTGTGGGGGTTCCGTCCCTCTTTGCTGAAAAAAAAAGTCATTTGAACCATCAAAGCTCAAGGGAAAGTTCCATACGACTCTAAACAAGATATGTCTTAGAAAAACTCATTTTAAAAATATTTTAAACTCATATTTAAATAAAATAACATCCTTAGAGAATATTTACCAAGTATCCATAAACCAATATGCATCCATACCGGAGAAAATCTCAAAAATCAAAGTGAAGACGTGAAGTGTGCACCAAAACTACGACATGATCTATCTTTGAAGATTGGCCGCTACATCTTCAATATAACGTCATGGACATAATGTGAATTGTGACAAGCAAAATCTATCCTATGACTCAAAGTGTTTTTTATTCAAAATAATGCCAATACAAACAATTGACACTATTTGGAAATTTGTCCTTACAAATATACCTCTTTGGCTATTCTGGGACAAAACCAAAAAAATTAAATGCCTAAGTCGGGCCGTCAACATGGACTATCAAATGTAGGACGACCGACGAGCATGAACATTCTGAATGTGATGTAGTTGCAAAATCTCGAATCGCTGAAGAATCACTACACACACGAAACAAACAAATACCATGTGAATTATGGAGGAACAAATGAACAAACGATATATAATGAATATGATATCAATATAAAAATACTAGCAAAAATATCCCCCTACATCACATATCTACCTATCTCCCTTTTTGTCTCGAATAGATAACAAGTGACAAAAATAAACATATAACGTAAATCTAGCCTGAATAAAACATGAGAATCATATCTTGATAAACATGGTGGACTAACTAATAAAGGAACAATATATGTCAAATCATAGCTAGTAAACAGCCACATGAAAGAAAACATCAATATCAGGAAAGATGTGACTAAACAAAATCAATGCAGTGTCGGAATCAAAGCATGAATACTCAATATCGTCTGCATATAAACTGTCCAAAATAATCCAGAAGTACCAAATCAGTGTAATATATAACCAACACGTACTGAAACAGATCGAAACTCTCAAAACCAATACAGGTCGTTAGAATGATATATAAGGTCATTCAAACAATAAAGTTGATGTCGTTCGATCCATGTGAAAGCTCTCTACTAATTACCTCAAACAGTAGCACGTCATTTGAAACACCTTTCTAATAACCCATCTAATGACCATACCTGTATGTCAACTATAGCTCGTTTGAATGGTTGTTTGATCCATTCATCTAACGACAGGGACATGTTGTTCAAACGACAGTCCAAAGTCGTTCTAACGACTTCAAAAACTCTCAATTCCAGCTCAAATTTTATATAACATCCACCCAGTGAAAAAATTATTTGATAAAAGCAACTGGAAGTATGAAAATAGTAGCAAAACAGACTCAAAACCAAACATGTGAGTTACACGTTAACATAGTATAAATGTGCTCAAACATGGAATGGAAAGAATGGGTGTAACTAAAACAAATGAATCACAATCCAAACACAAAGATACGTTCAAGAAGCTCTAATTGATCACTAAATGTCATCAAACTACGTTCTAGCCATATGTGACAATTAAACTTGAACTTAATGAACAAACAAACATCACACATATAAGGCCAAAATATTAACGATTCTACAAACAATAACATCATGACACAGCTTTTTCAACATAGGACTTGTTTGTTCAAACTCATTGATCTTCAACTAAAACTCTCTCATATATAAATGATAATGCTTTTCAATTTATTTTTCCTTTGAAGATCTATTTTATATTTTTAACAGAACCATTTTTGGCAGAATTTTATTTTTATTGCCTTGTTTTTTTTGTGTTCTTTTAAACGGTCGCTTTCACCACGAGTTCACATGCCTCTCACAGCCCTTTCCCGTGCACGCTCATCATTTTTTCAATATGAAATATAAATCCTCACAGGCAATGATTCTTACATGCACAACTCCTCCTAAGTCTTATATGCGCGTAGATGAAAATAATTAAGAGGAAAATGTCTCACCAAACTCAAATATGCATGAGAAGTTAAACATCTAATTAAGCTCGTTCATATGTGCAATGACATATATACATAGTCAAATAAAAATTTAAGTCAGCTTCGAAACAACCCTATTAAACAAATGGTTAAGATCAATCTTTGTATCCAAAATCATGACCAAATGTACTAACCATGTGAAAAGATGAAATGATGGGGTCCAAGCACACTAATATGCCATATCAAGTGCAAACTCATGACACAAAAGTAAATCGAAAATCTTTTTGTGTTTTTCAAAATATATTTGACCCCAAAAGAAAATCACTTTATGTTTTTCAAAAATATATGAAACCAAAAATCTTTTTGTATTTTTCCAATAAGACTTAAATAAAAGGAAAAAAAATATAATACAAAGAGATAAACATGTCATAACACTAGCAAATACATATCATGAAGCAAACTAGTGTATGACAAATATTCTAACACAATCATCCATAAGAAATATCATGTGCAAGCAAACGAGAGTCGTGAAGTTTAATTCCTAAAGCCTATAAGTTTGATTTTTTAACCGAAGTAGGTGTGAAACGTCGCATGGGGGTTTTAGGAACTAAAACAACTTTATTCTTAAATTTGCTAGGAGCATTTTTAAGGTCATAAAAATAACGCCTAAGGTGGCCCTTCCTACCACAATGAGTGCAAGTGTAAACACGACGAGGAATGTTACCTAAATGTGGACCTCTCCTAACGTTCCTAGTTAGCTCTCTCACACGATTGGTATTGGCTTTAGGAATGGGAGCAATATTATCATAGAAGCCTATACTATACATATTATCCTTGATATGGACGGTGACTAAAATCCTATCTAACTTTTCCGGCCTAGCCTCCAAATTAAACTTCACCTTACTCGAATCTCTAAATGTTTCCTCAAGCTCACTACTCTCAAAATCTAAAATCTCATTCTTCATAGCCTCCATCAAACCACAAAGACTATCTATCTCATCCTCAACATACTTTAGTTTCTCTCGAAGAGTCCTCTCCCGTTCGCTAAGATCCTCAATCAATTCATCATTATTTTCTATGGCACGTTCTTTCAACTTAGCTTGTAACTTCAAGTTTTCCTTCTCCACCTTCACCTTCACCTTTTCTTCATATAACTTACGGAAGGCAACTTGCAACTCATTTTCTTCTACATCCTCATCCTTACTCCCTTCACCCTCACTCACTTGGAATTCACAAACTATGGCCTCGAAAGTGTTATTTATATGAGTATCTTCACGAGAAGATTTATCATCATCGCTCACATGGAAAACTATGAACGCATTATAGTTGCACTCAATGGGTAAATCCCATCCCTCTTCCGATTCATTATCACTAAGAGTGGCGTTATATGCAATCAGTTTCTTGCCCTCCTTCTTAAGTCTAGTGGGGTACTCCGCTACCCTATAGCGATAGCCCTCACAACCAAAACACCTATCCAACTCATCCCTTTTATCATTCTCACTTCGATTCTTAGGGACGTGATCGACCTTGTTGTTCTTTAATTTCTCAAGTCTTTTGGCAATTTTCAATTGTTTTTGGAACTTAAGAAGCTTTTTGAACTTTTTTGTCAATAAGGCTACATCTTTGAAATCGGTGTCAAATTCATCATCCTTTGAAACTTTTGTTTCCTTCTTTTGGCCTTTCAAAGCGATGCCCTTTTCTTTCTTTGGCATTTTCTTGGAGGTAAACATATTAAGCTCATAAGTTTGTAGGTCACCTATAAGATCTTATATTTGTGTTGAGTCAAGTAAACCAAAGGAGTTCAAAATGGTCACCTTTGGATAAAATCTACTAGGCAATGACCTTAAGATTTTCTTTATGACTCTGTTGTTGTGTATTTTCTTTCCCAAGTTAAACAATGAGTTGGCTATATGGGACAATCTAGCGTAAAACTCATCAAACGTGTCACTCTCTAACATCTTAATCGTCTCAAATTGGGTAGTGAGGTTTTGTAGTTTAGCCGCCCTAACTGTGTTAGTTCCTTCGTGAGTAAGTGTAAGGACATCCCAAGCCTCTTTAGAGGTTTCACACATCATATTACGATTATACTCTTTCGGGATGATAGACGAAGAAATAACATTTAAACCTTTGGATTTGTATTGTGGAAGTCTATATTTGGCTTTGGTCCATGACTCAATGATTTTAAGTGTGTGGCCTCACCCACTCTCGTGACTGGTGGTGTCCACCCTTTTTCTACCGCTAACTAAACACGCTCATCTATAGGCTTAAGTACACACTTCATACGCATCTTCCAATAATCATAATTCGACCCATAAAAAATAGGTGTTCTAAAACCTTCATAAATACCAAAATTTATACCTAAAGACATGTAGGATCACTCACACAGTAAAATAGTGTTTCTAGCTTTGATCCCAATTTGAAAAAAGCGAAGGTTGCTCTATGTGTGTCCTTTAGGTGAAAATAAATTTTATTTTCAAAAACCCTTTTCCAATTGTATTAAGCACCAATTTTTTTAACCAAACTAATTAAACCAATTTTATCTTCTTAACCCTAAACATGCATTTAGTGTGATTAAGCATGATAAAGTAAAAAATGCTCACAAAACACGCCGATATACGAAGAAACCACAACAGGAAAAAATCTTGAACAACCCAGGCCAGATAATTACTATGACACGATTTTACAAAGGAAGATTATAGTCTTACTCAACGACTCTATCCCCACAATCCTTGATGCCTCTTCTTCTATTCAACCACTCCTCCACAATGTAACGTAGGAGTCCACCTATGCCAGGTCCACAACACATGAATCCACGCATGCCTCGGTATCCATCGATACAACCAACAACCATCAATCAGTAAGCACGAAGTAAACCGCATGAAATAGGTTCTTCGAATGATGAAGAATAAAACAATGGTGCAAACGTAAGATCTCTATAACATATGGTTATGTAAACTCATATCTTATAAACACAAATGATGTTTTTATCTTTAGAACCCTTATGGCAAACAAATGTAGAAAATGTTTGGGTTCTATGCAATTTTGTATATTTTGCACTCTATTTTTCTAAGGAAAATTCTCCTTAAATAAACAACTTTGAGGCAACAAGTCATTAGAACGAAATCATCTACTCGTTAGAACCATACGGGCATCTCGTTAGAACGAGAATTCCATGTTGTTTGAACGATAACAAGATGTCATTTGAATAACTCTTAAAGTCATTTGAACCATCAAAACTCAAGAGAAAATTCCATAAGACTCTAAATAAGATATATCTCAGAAAAACTCCTTTTAAACTTAGATTCAAATAAAATAACATCCTTAGAAGATATTTACCGAGCATCCGTAAACCAGTATGCTCAAGCGACGAAGTTTATTAGGGTCAAAATGGGGCCCAAGAGTGCCCGATAGCTTCCAAATCGATTTTCGATAGTAAAACGGACCGTTCGTTCAAATCATAAGGCCGATTCGCATATGGGGAAGATTGTTAGAAAGGGTTTTCATAACCCTTTAAAGATTCATTGAGATCTTGCTCTTATTAGAAAGTCAATCGGAGTCAAACTGGGCCTAGGGCGCCTGGTGGCCTCTAGATCGGTACTTAGAGTATGACCTAGGGTTTATAGTAAAGAGCGAAGTGCTAGGGACTTAAGGGGAGTCTTAGGGGTTCCTAAAATATGGTGTCTACAGGGTCCATAAAACTCACAATACGCACTGGCCCTATCAATCCTGTCAATAAGTTACAAGTTATTAACATACTAATATATTTCAATCTACTCCTTGGCCATTCGTGGCTCCGTAACTTTCGAGAGGTATTTTCTTCTCTTTATCAAAAACTGAAGTTCTTCGTCAAAGGTCATGTTATCACCATTTTAGGCAATGATGACAGTACAGACAATGCCAACACTAGCAATCCAGTATTGTAAAAATAACATGGGACGAGTTATATGCTCCCCTCTAGCTTTAGAGTTGATACACTTCCCCTTCGAGTAGGAAAAAATTTCATAGAACAAATATTTTCAAAACATAACCCTCATGGCAACGTTAATGTGATTTAAATGTTCAAGAAAATTCACTTGATGCCTTGAATGAGGTTAGGGCGACACGAGCGTGGGATCCTTAATCCCATAGTCCTAAAGAATTCCTTTCTCCCATGTGGCCTGAGTTACCAGCCTTCACTAGATAACTCAAAGCACTCCAATGGTCAAGACAAAAAAAGGATTAGAGAATGAAAAGATTGTTTCCAGTGACTCTTTAAAAGGAAGGTTTATCAAGGAGGGCGAAGACTTCCCTTTCTATGGCTTAACTTAACCATGGTATGACCATGTTGATAAGAAGATGAAACCGGGGCTAGAAATCTTCTTTCCAGACAATAACTCTTATTCCGAAGACTATAAACATCAAGTGCAATCTCTCACCGAGAAAGTCGTGACAGTTACCAAAGTCTCTGAGGAAAGTGATTTCGAAGACTCATTCGACTTATACACATTAGGGCAGACTCTTTACATGATCCACACAAATGCAACGCCATCAACACATCCACTCAAATCAAAACTACTGACATGCCTCTCCTTAACTGAAATATTGTGCCAGTCCAACTGCTCAGATTCAACCTAACCCTCCTATTTGCCCTATCCAAGTCTTTTCACCTGATGTTCTTATTCTTTTTTCTAATATCAATATAACTAAGACCTCTTTTGATGAGGTTCTTAAAGTTGTTTTTCCCGAAAATAAAATAAACGAAGATTTTGATTATCTTGTTGTGCCTTATATTAATTGACCTGATTATAATCAAACCTTTGATGATGATGATTTTGCAAAAGAACAATTCTTAACTGATATTAATAATGAGAATAACAAATAACATAACCACATTCAAATTAATGATGATAAGACTGTTATTATTAATCTCGATTTTAGTGGCCATCAGCGCGAGATTAGGATATGGTCCACCCTTAAAGACCAAGAGTGTTCAGAGTTTGAATAACTACTAAATGTATTCGTGGATGTCTTCGCATGGTCTCATGATGACATGCCTATTATTAACTCAAAAATTGCTCAGTTTGAGATCCTGACATTCCCAGAATGCAAGTATATCAAACAGAATCTAAGGAAAATCCATACCGAATGGTCACGCTAAGTCAAAGAATAAGTGGTCAAACATTTGAATGTGGGTTTTATTCGTGTAGTTAAATATTCTATATGGCTCGCCAATATCGTCCTTGTGCTAAAATTAGGAGGAAAGGTCCACATGTGCATCGACAATCGAGATTTGAATAAATCATACCAAAAGACTATTACCCCTTGCCCAAAATCGACACGATCATGGACAACACAACTAACCACGCCCTCAAGTCATTTGTCGATGGATTCGCCGGATATAACCAAATCAATATGCACCCTAACCATCAGGAGAAAACCTCCTTCATCACCCCCTATGGAACTTTTTTCTATATCGTCATGCCATTCGGATTGAAAAATACCGGGGCTACCTACCAAAGGGATGCTACAACCATCTACACGACCTTATTCATAAAGAGGTCGACCTACATAGACGACATGATCATCAAGTCTATGAGTCAGGAAGGTTTTATTCCCGCCCTTCGAAAGTTCTTCGAGTGACTGCGACAATACCAGATGCGGCTAAATCCACAAAAATATGTTTTTAGCATCACGAAAGGAAAACTCTTGTGATTCATAGT
Source organism: Sambucus nigra (assembly GCA_949130495.1). Lineage (NCBI taxonomy): Eukaryota > Viridiplantae > Streptophyta > Magnoliopsida > Dipsacales > Adoxaceae > Sambucus > Sambucus nigra. The sequence goes on from OX422209.1 coordinate 209,839,959, forward strand.
TAGTGAGAAAGGTAATCGTAGCAGACCCTGCCAAGCTGAAAGCCATACTTGTGCTGCCACCACCACGGGCGAAAAAGGAAGTCCGAGAATTCATGGGCAAACTACAATACATCAGTCGGTTCATCTGCCAACTGACTTCTATCTACGAACCCTTTTTCAAACTTCTCCGAAAAAACTCAATTAAAGTCTAGAACGAGGCTTTCCAGGAAGCCTTTGACCAAATCCAACGGCACCTCACCCAACCTCCGGTGCTTATGCCTCTATAGCCAGGTCTCCCCCTCCTCATGTACTTGATCATAATAGATACTCCAATATGGGATTTCCTAACCTAATTAATTGAAGAAACCCAGAAGGAAAGAGCCATTTATTATGCCAATCGAAAATTGGTCAGGTACGAAGTCCACTACACTGCTTTGGAGAAAGTAAGTGTCTCCTTAGTTTGGGTCATGCAAAAGTTATGACACTGCATGCTTCCCGTCCCCATCAGACTAGTATCCTGTATAGATCCCATCAAATACCTACTGGAAAACCCCACTATGTATAGACGAATTGGCCATTGGTTGATGTTGTTATCTGAGTTCGATATGCTGTACATCACGTAGAAAGCTATGAAAGGGAGAGTCGTCTCTGATTACCTTACTGATTATTCCATGAAAGGAAATGATGTTTGGGTATCTGAATTATCGAATGAAGATATTCTCTGCAACTCTAAAGGAGACCTTAGATCGCAGATGTTCTTTGATGGTGTTGTTACCAAGAAATAATACGACATTAGGATACTCATGATTGCCCCTGATGACTCTCACACACCCATCGCCATCAAACTAGAATTCCCTTGCACCAACAACATGACTGAGTATGAATCATGCACTATAGGCCTCAAGATTGCCTACAAAAAAGGATTCCAACACCTAGACATCTATAGAGACTCTGCCATCATCATTGGCCAAATCCTTAGAAAATAAAAATCAAAGATAAGAAGCTCATACCCTTTCATGCCCACCTAGAAGATCTGGCCTCCCAATTCAAAGATGTCACCTTCCACTACCCGCCTCGTGCAAAGAATAGCTTAGTTGATAGCCTTGCTACCCTGGCCTCCATGATCGACATGCTTAAGGGAATAACAATGGCCCCTTTCCTGATTCAGAAGCTAGTTATGCCCACTTATTGCTACCACATTGAGCTCGTCGCGGGGATGATTCTGATATGGCTGGGTTTTGATACTCTAACATTTGACACCTCCTTAAACATGGTAAGTATTCCCAAGACGCCGATAAGAAAGACCGTTCGACCTTTCGCAAACTGGCTACCCAGTATATCATCTGTGATAAAGCATTGTTCAGGAGAAACATTTATAGATACCATTTGCATTGCATTGCATTGCATATCATTGCAAGGGTTGATATTGAAGAAATGATGCAAAGGATCTACAGTGAGGAATGCGGACCCCACATAAATGGTCACGTGCTTACCAAATAGATCATCCGTGAAGGGTACTATTGGACCACCATGGTTTAAGATTGCACTGCTTATGTCCGAAGATGCCTCAAATGCAAACAGTTTGTTAATATCTAACACTTACCTCCTCGAAGACTATATAATGTGACCCCTCTCGGATAAGAAATGACGAGTTCAATCAATGTGGACCGTATCAAGAAATTTTACTCTTAATTCAAAATCTCGGTGCACTACGACTCTTCTCATCCCCTTTTTATTTGAAAAAAATTCTCCGTTTCCTCCTATCTAGAACTACGTGGGACCTAATCCTCTCAAAAACATTTTCTTTTCAAAATGAAAGTCATGAAAATTTTCAAAACCCCAGAGATACATAGGCAGCCCATACGCCATACATGTGTCTGGTCCCCTTCTTTTTCATAAAATGTTATTCTTTTCTAACCTCCGAGAAGGGTAATCCATTTTATCATTTACATCAACATAAGGATTATGTATGCCTTAGAGATTGGTATCTATAATTTAAATGAAAAACTCATCCAGAGGCACAACAATATATGATCAAAATTAATTTTTATTTCTGAATAAGGAATATAACGTTGTTACATTAAGTATCAGCAAAGGGAGTTAAACAAAATACCCTTTTTCCAGTGAATAAACCATCCTTAAATAGACCTAAACCAAGCTACACAAAAATTATTCCAATCCCCTCAAAACATAAAACACCCAAATTACCCTAGATTAAAAAAAATCCCCCAAGCTTCACAAACACTGCCTGATGGCCCCGCTTTATCATCATTTCTAGACCCCGAAGGTACCCAAATGGATTAATGGCTGATGGCGCTACCATAAGGAGCCCATCATCATCCTTAGCGATTATGTCTAATCCTCCACCAGGAAGAAGTTTGTTGTGTGAAGAGGCATAATTTGATCACACACGATTTGGCACAGAAGTCGCGAAGGGAAATAGAAGGAAGTTTGTCGAATTCCTACTAATTTCACATACCGGTACTCTCCAAACAGTAAAACAGGCTGCAAGTCTACCCACCATGGCACTGACCAATGAAGACATCGGGATCCGTGCTCTATAGAATTGTTGATCCAGTTCTCTACCGATTTGGTGAAACTAAAGAAAGGTTAGACAAAGAAATTAGGTACGCCTACCAAGGGATACTCAAGAGGTGCCACCAAATTAAACCTCTATGCAATCCATATGAACAGCATCACCGGGCACCCTCTGATAAAGTTAGAACGTCCCTCCTTCCAAGCATAAAGACCATTTAGGGTCTCAGCCAACACCACCGCCATAGGATTATGGAGGTAAGATATCCATGCCGTTATCGCACCCACATGGGGATCCGCTATCAAGTCCACTGTCACCAGAAAAATGCTCGCAGTAGGGCCCAAGGCGACAACTCTGGTAAATATAGCATCCTCAAAACCCCTCAGGCGCACGAAATATATAAATTCCTGAAGAGAAATAACCCCTCCATTAATCGATGATCGGGTAGCCAAAGGAGAGATACAGAGCAACTCCATCAAAAAGTACCCGGATAGAACAGGAAAAATCGAGCATAGCCGCCGCCAAACTGGGGCTAACCCCCAACATGGCCGAGAATTATTCATAGGTGGGACAAACCTTGTTGTGGAAAAAATAGAAAACATGGTCCTCAAGGTACTAAAATTATACCACTGCCGCTAGCAAGTTCCAGTCTATGGCTCGATTATGCCACAGAGAAACCCGATGCAGGTTGAAAGCATCATAGTGCACATTGTATAGGCACATGGCCTCCAGATCATCAAGGTAAGAAGAGAATTATTCATACATTATTGAGAATAAGAAATATGAAGCAAGAATAGATATGTGGGTATTGGTGGAAAAATCACATCCCACGCCCCTCCTTTTATACTCAAACCTTTCGTAAAAAAATAAGAACTCTCGAAACTCGATTAATTCTCAGCCCTACAAGAGTACAATTATGTGCAAGAAAGTGGAATCAAAGCTTAGGGGTTATTTGACTTGATCCTCATGCTGATTGTCAGGTCATGGGGAACACTGATCGACAAACCCTCTTTTTAGAAAAAAATCCCCTTTTCTCTTTTTACCCAAAAATCAATTTCCAAAAACGCATTTCTTAAAATAAATCCCTTCAAAGGGAAGTCCTCTTTCAACCAAGCCTCCAAGGCTTTCCTCGAGTCAAAAATTCTAAAAACATAATTTTCCTAATTTTTTTCAAAACAATACCTCAGATAAAAATTAAAGTGAAAATATAATTAGCCACTAAATCAAGATAATCAAACAAAAAGATGCATCTCTTTTTACCTTTTTGAGTTTCTTTTTAGGTACAAGGCAGCTCAATCAAGCATACAACATGGTAAATACTAAGTGCCCCTAGTGAATGACAGATTTATAAGAAAATCTCAAAAGAAAAGAACCATAAATGGATGTCTCCTAATCAGTAAGCCCCGTCAACCCAAACACCACCTTATGCACTAGTAACTTCCTGATTTACATTTGCATGTCTCTTGCCCCTGTGGACCCTGAAGGAAGACTCCAAGAATATAAGTTAAACCCCATCCCCAATAAAGGTTCAGTAACTATTAAAGGATTCCACCCTCCTAAGACTACCTATCAGCGCCTCCTTTCAAATTTTGTACAAAAAGGCCAAAAAATTCTAGAAAAATCAAGAAATTTCACAAAAGATTTCCAAAAATCCCTAAAAAAATATGGAAAATCATTTTCCCCAAGAAAACCTTTTTTGGGATAGTAAAACCCTTACAAGCTGTCAAAATCCCAAGTTGGATTAATCCTACACTCTTATCATCAGCATTCAACACAACAGAACCAATGATGCGCCCACATCTAAGTCTATTACAATTCCCAGTCAGAATCTCAAACATTCCCCAATAGAGTTTCAAAATGATGAAATTCCAATGGAATTACAAACACACTTGCACCCCCAAGGTAATTTAAAATTCCCCTAGAGAGAAATTCTCCACATTATAACTTTAGGTCCTTAGAATTGACTTCGGCCCTCTAAATTGGTCGCTACAATTTAAGTTCCTCGAAATTTACCTTGAGCCGTAAAATTAGTCGTCACAACTTAAGGCCCTCAGAATTGGTCGCTATAATTTAAGGTCATCAGAATTGACCTCGAACCTCAAAATTGGTCGTCACAACTTAAGGTCCGTAAAATTTACCCCAGCCCTCATAATTGGTCGCTACAACTTAAGATCCTCATAATTGACCTCGGTCTTCCAAATTAGTCCTCACAACTTCAGGTCCTCAAAATTGACCTCGACCTTCAGAATTGGTCGCTACAACTTAAGTTCCTCAGAATTGATCTCGACCCTCAGAATTGGTTGTCATAACTTTAAGTCCTCAAAATCAACCTCGACTCGCAGAATTGGGTGTCACAACTTAAGGTCCTCAGAATTGACCTCGGCCCTCAAAATTAATATTCACAACTTCATGTCCTCATAATTGAACTCGGCTTGCAGAATTGGTTGCTACAACTCTAGTTCCTCAGAATTAACCTCGACTCCCTGAACCAGGCCCAACATCACTTTAGGTCCACAAAATCGACCTTAACCTGATGAATTGGTCTTCCTAGACCTTTAGAACCAATATTAACACAACTTTAACCCGCCGAATATGTCATACTCATCTCTTTAGGCCCTCGGAGTTGACCTCGACCCACTAAATAGGTTATTCTCATCCCCCTAGGTCCTTAAAACTAATCTTGACCCTCTGAGTCGGTCAACTTCATCCTCTAGGTCCACAGAATTGACATGAAATCCTTTTCCCCAATGTCAATGTGGTTTCTATAATTCGATAGCCTTCACTTGTTCTAAGCTCACCCATTAAGGGGCTCTCTATAGATTACCCATCCTTGTACCCCCCCCTAAGCACCTCCTTAGGTCCCTAGCACTCACTCGTTCATCCCAACCCCTAGGTCTTACTCCGAGTACCGATCTAGAAACCATCGGGCGCTCTTGAGCCCCATTTGACTTTAATTAACTTTTTAGTCTGAGCGAAAGCCCAATAAATCCTCAAAGGGCTCTGAACCCCCTTTATAATATCTACCCCGTTAATGAATTGGCCTTACAGTTTGAACGAATAGTCTGTTTTACTATAAAAAAACTAATCTGGAGGCCACGAGCGCTTTCGAGCCTCGTTTAACTCTTCTCAAATTTCTCCTCTGATCGAAAGCTTAATGAATCCTTGAAGGGATCAGAATCCAATTTCCAATGGTCTGTCCTATGTGTGAATCAGCCTTATGGTACGAAATAATTATATGTTTTTGCTCGAGAACTAATATAAAGGCCAGCAGATGCTCTGGGGCCCCGTTCGATCCCGGTCACTCTTGATCTTGAACGAAGTTGAATGAATATTTTAAGGGCACTAAATACCTTTTCCAACGGTATACCTCGTATGCGAATCAACCTTATGTTACGGACGAATGACCCATTTTACTCTGAAGGATCACCGGGCCTCGGGCTCTTTTGAGCCCCGTTTGACCTCACTTAAGTCTCTAAACAGAACGAAGCTAAATGAAATCTCAAATGTCTCTAAATAACCTTTCCAATGGTTTGTTCCGTGCGTGAATTGGCATTATGATTCAGACATACGATCCATTTTCCTCCGAGAATTTCCAGTCCAGCAACCAATGGGCACTTTCAAGCCTCGTTTGACCTTGATCAGCTCCCAAACCTAGAAGTGTCTCAATGGAATATTAAAGGGATCTGAATAACCTTTTCAACAGTCCGCCTTATGCATAATTTTGACTTATGGGTCATGTTTTATGATCTTTTTTTTCAAAAAACTTATCCCAGATAGCCGAATGGCACCCTCGGGACCTTACCTATCGGCAGTGTGCCTAAGGGGCTATATCGATAGGCAGGTCAAGGACCCTACCGATCGGCACCCTCCTTGTCCATATAAATAGAGGCCATGACCTCACTTTGAAAGACACACCCCATAACTCCTGAACATACCTCTCAATAATTCAGAGAACACTCTCTCGAATTCAGAGTTGTTCCTCTCTTAAAAAGCCCATTTTCCACATTCTGTCCATCCTTTTCATACGCGTTTAAGTAAATTCTCACCCATGTCCTCATACCACTATCATCCCATCGTGAGATTTGAGCATCTACAATCAAAATCCACTCAAGTGTTCATAAGGAGGTCCAATTCTCTACTTTTGTCTTTACATTCTCTTATTTTAGCATTAGTCACTTTTTTTTTCACTTCAGTGTGTTAATTCATTACATGATATACCTCAATTCTAGACCTTTATTATTAGTATTTGTACATACTTTATTTTTATAAAAAAAATAAGAAAAAGAGAGTTTAGTTATAAATTCCAAACGAGGAATTCTCATCACATCTTCTCACATTAAAACACTTTTTTTCCACATACACACAATAAGAAAAGTCACCGGTTGGATTTACTTCTCACATTAAAACACTTTTTTTCCACATACACACAATAAGAAAAGTCACCGGTTGGATTTATGGGTTAAAATCCACTTCGTATTGTCTTCAAACTACATTTACTTTGATGGCCCCCGCTACATAGGTGTTTTGGGTAAATTCCTAGACTCGATTCCTCCCATATACATTTGTTACCTTGTTCTTATTATATAATATATTTTAAATGCTTTTTTGCTTATGTCTTGTCCAATATACGCGTGCGTTCTTCCATAGTGACTAGTGAATCGGCAAACACTTTCATTATACTTTGAATTACAATTTTGGAAAAACTCATAAGAATGGCCTCGCCCTGCCTTTATCCATGGCGCGAGTTGAGCGGTTCCATTCTCTATTTATATTATGAAGATAAGCACACACATAACAGAGTTGAACAAGAGAAGATTAACACATGATCATGAGAGATTGAAAGGGAGGGATAGGTTCCCAACACCTTCCCATTCTGTAAGTTAGTCCCTGGAACCTTGAACTACTTCGTTTCACAAGCATCAATATTGTCCTTGACATCGTTCTCTCAAGGCAGCAACATTTCCTTTGCCTATTTTGTACAAAATTGGTTGGCGCCTCTATATTTACATATTACCCCAAATCGACGACGGTTGAGCATCCCGAGAAAGGGTGCAATCCTTTGATCACATCGGAAGGGAAGGAAGGGGGAAGATTACCCTCCTCAAAGACCCTTTGACCCACCTTAGGATGGCCACACGTGATATTAGCCTTTGTTTGTAGCTTAAATAAAGATGAACTAACGGAGTCTTTGAAATGCCTTAGAAAACTATTTTATTACTTGATGTCTAGCCTATTTAAATCATGCTAAGTCTCTAGGAATGAGGGCACAATGACCATAGACAGGGTCTGCCATAACATTGGTCTTTTTTGTGTTTATTTAGACCTGGCCCGAAGTGATATCTCACGTTGCCTATTTCTCTGATTCAAAGACAATTAGGTGGCTGTATATTGAGAGTGCACCATGTAAGGACATATTTTTAATAAGTTTGTCAAAATTAATTATATCGTATACCGCTACAAGTCGTAGAAGAATTATGAAGATTACATCTAAAAAAGACGGATCCGAATTACCAGTTGCTTTCAACATTCAAGCCCAACAATATGAACTTTGGTAAGAGATTGTTTTAAAGTTTCATTTACATTTCATATTAAGAGTGTTGGGATATTTTTAAAAGGGGTTTAAAACTCTTTTATATAAAAATGTTTTTTAAAAGAGGTTTTATAACTATTATTAAGAGAAAGTTTTGTTTTGAAAAGCTTTGTGAAAAATTACTACAGCAGTAAACGTACCTCGGTTTCGAGGCGAAGGTCGTTCAAGCGAGATCTTGATCTCTTTCAAACGATATTGGGATGTCGCGCGTATTCGTTCAAGCGACACACGATCTCCTTCAAGCGAGATGGGGTTCTCATTCGAACGACCCTACTTTTCGGTTGACACGCTGCTGTAATGCTTATCCTTTGACCAACTCAAATTTTGTATAAAAAGGGGTCCTGGCAGCGTAGAAAAACGTAGAGAGCAGTTTCAACTTTTAAGAGTCTTATTCTTTTAAAACTTTTGTGTATCTACCCAGATTTAATTCAATACCTTTTGGAAGAAAGTTTTTCTCCAACAATTTTAAGGGTTCAAATGTTTTGTTTCTAATTCACAAAATCCCAATTACTTTTATGTGAATTATTTTGTGGAATTCTAGAACATATTTTGCTTTCTTTTATTCTTTGTGGAGAAAACTCTACAACCGACAGTTGCGTGCTATTGTGGAGGGAGTCCTTATAAAGTTCACATCTTGTGGCGAAGCCGTTTTTCTTCTTCATTGCTGCCCTCCTGAAAAGGGAAAATTTCAACCGTAACTTGTGGAGGAGGAGTCTTCTTCTTCACTGCTGCCCTCCTGGAAAGCAAAAGTTTCAGCCGAGACATCAGAACCGACACCTGCGGGTATTTCGTATGTCACCTTAATTCATTGTAATCCGTGTAAGCCGTTTTCTTACAAATTATAGTGAAATAGAAGGTTTTGCCCCTTTGGGAGATTTTTCCTTAAGCCTGTGTCGCATGCTTTATTTATTTTATGGTTTGACACACGCACACACGCAGTTGAATGATTTGGGGATGATTTATTTTGGTTTAAAAATAGACACTAATTAAATAAGTGTGACAACATAGAAAGTTGCGAATTTAATCAATTATCACACAACCACGTTTTTACAAATTGGTATAAGAGCGGGTTGCGCTAATTTATCGCGTATTCCTATTTTCCGCAAAATTGTGTGATATTGATTTTTTTTTTAAAACCTTTTTGTCATAAGCTAGTTATGCATTTTGATATTTTTTTTCCAGCGTTGTGACATGTACTTTTTGTATAGATTTTTGTTTTTGAAATATTTTGAAAATCACAAAAAGATTTTATTTTGATAATTTTTTTTGAAAAATTCAAAAAGATTTTTGTATTTTGTTTACACCATTTATGGATGATCACTTAGGATGACCGAGTCACAACATCATTTCATTATTTTCATGTGACTATTTGATAGTGTTTTGAGACAATAGGTCAATTCATCCTTGTGCTTTATAATGTTTGGAGTCATTAAGATGTAATTAAGTGTTACTACCTACATGTTTGACTCATGATTTCCTTTATTGCACACATGCACAGATTTGCTTGATTATTGTGCTTGTCTTATCACATGTTGGTTGGGTGTTTTCACTTCAATCCTGTCCTTTAAAACGAACCAAGCGCGAAAAATTTTGATAAGGAAATTGTGCATATAAGAACCGTTTTGTGAGTTTGTGTGCTTTGTTTGAAAATGGGAAAGGGCTGCGAAAGGTTCATTTTGCCTTTGCGAATACTAAGCCACTGTTAAATTGGACCTAAAAATGGAGGAATTTTATTATCCGAGGTCCAAAGAGGTTTAAAAGAGCCCGAAAAATTCAAAGGCAATAAAAAGAAATTCATGCCAATTATGGGCCATTTAGTTTTTTGCACCAATTCTCCAAAGTTTGAGAATTTAGATCAACTCTATTTAAAATATATATGAGGGAGTTTTGGATGGAAAATTATAACAGGTTTGCACGTCCTTGAAATTCTTGAAAATGCGCTTTATAGTTTTGGACATTATTGGTGTGGAAATCATTTTGACTTTGATTTGTGATTTGCATAAGACGATGTCATTTAAATTCAACAAATTTTTACACCTAAGGATTATTTTGATGTTCATTCGTTAGGAGTACACTATGCATCGTGCACATATGATTGATTGAGTTTATTTACCTATCGAATGTGTTCACAGCCATTCATTCCATTTCAATGACTTGGTTGTTTGAGTTTAAATCCATGGTGTGATTTTTTTGTATCTTATTTTAGTATGAAAATTTTGAAAAATCAAAAATAGTTTGTGGATGTTTGTGGGATACTCCTTTTCATGCGCGTAGTTTGATCCACATTTGCTATGAATTTTATCGTGACACCCCATGTTTTGATTTTTTATTCTTATCTGTCTATTTAGGGACATCATAAAAAGGGGGAGAAAGAATTATCATGTTATGGGGAAGGTTTTCGCATTATGGGGGAGATTTGATTATTAATGCTTTATTCCTATATCATTTCAAACTCGATGCGTCACGAAGGTTTTTACTTTTTCTTATGTATGTAGGTACGAAGATTGAAGATCATGATGTTGCACACCCTGGTGAGAAAAGCTTTGAGAGTTTTGATGTTGAAGAAAAAATTTGAGAACTTGCAAATTTTACCTTTTTAGTTTTGGGATTCATGGGAGGGTAGATTTGTATAGGCATTTTGGTTTTTGATAATTCAAATGTTTTTATGTATGTACCGGCATAGACATAGGGAGAGATTTGTAAGGACGTATTTTTAATAAGTTCGTCACAATTAATTATGTCATATACCACTATAAGTCGTCGAAGAATTATGAAGATTGCATCTACAAAAGACGAATACGAATTACCAGTTGCCTTCAACATTCAAGCCCAACAATATGAACTTTGGTAAGATATTGTTTTAAAGTTTCATTTACATTTCATATTAAGAGTGTAGGGAAATTTTTAAAAGGGGTTTAAAAAGCTTTAATATAAAAATGTTTTTTTAAAAGAGGTTTTATAACTATTATTAAGAGAAAATTTTATTTTGAAAAGCTTTGTGAAAAATTACTACAGCAGTAAACGTACCTCGGTTTCGACGCCAAGGTCATTCAAGTGAGATCTCTATCTCGTTCGAACGACATTGGGATGTCGCGCGTAGTCGTTCAAACGACACGCGATCTCATTCAAGCGAGATGGGGTTCTCGTTCGAACGACCCTACTTTTTTGCTGACACGCAGCTGTAATGCTTATCCTTTGACCAACTCAGATTTTGTATAAAAAAGGGTCCTGGCAGCCTAGAAAAACGTGGAGAACAGTTGCAACTTTTAAGAGTCTTATTCTTTTGAAATTTTTGTGTATCTGCCCAGATTTAACACAATACCTTTTGGCAGAAAGTTTTTCTCCAACAATTTTAAGGGTTCAAATGTTTTGTTTCTAATTCACAAAATCCCAATTACTTTTATGTGAATTGTTTTGTGGAACCCAAGAACATATTTTTCTTTGGTTTAATCTTTGTGGGGAAAACTCTACAACCGAGAGTTGCGTGCTATTGTGGAGGGGGTCCTTATAAAGTTCACATCTTGTGGAGAAGCCGTTTTTCTTCTTCATTGCTGCCTTCCTTGAAAGGGAAAATTCCAGCCGTAACTTGTGGAGGAGCCGTCTTCTTCTTCACTGCTGCCCTCCTGAAAAGGGAAAGTTCCAGCCGAGATATCGGAACCGACACCTGCGGGTATTTCGTATGTCACCTTATTTCATTGTAATCCGTGTAAGCCGTTTTCTTACAAATTATAGTGAAATAAAAGGTTTCGCCCCTTTGGGGGATTTTTCCTTAAGCTTGTGTCGCATGCTTTATTTATTTTATGGTTTGACACGCGTACACACGCAGTTGAATGATTTGGGGCTGATTTATTTTGGTTTAAAAATAGACACCAATTAAATAAGTGTGCCAACGTAGAAAGTTGTGAATTTAATCAATTATCACACAGTCGCGTTTTTACACACCAGCAATTAATGTCAATCTTATTTAATTAAATTCCAATTTTAGTCCCAACAAGTCCTAACTCTTGCAAACAAAATGATTGAATAATGAAATAATATACGCATGCAAGAGAATCATAGTTGAGGAAAATCCCCCACAGGGGTAAAACCATCTTATTTTCACTATAATTTGTAAAGTACGGTTTACACGGATTACAGTGAAAATACAAGTAGTGACATACGAAATACCCTTAGGCGTCAGTTTCGATGTCGTCGAATAGAGTTCTTGCAAGAGCTTCAGAAGGTCAGCAATAGAAAAACTTTGTCTTCTCCACAAGTGTACTCCAGATGATTAGTATAATCTTCCTTGGGGTTTAGAGGATTCACATAAAGAATTGGAAATTATTTGTGAATCAAAAAGGTATTGAAAACCTTAAAATATAAAGTCTGGAAATATGTACTGTTTTGCATAAACGGAGGTATGTAGACTTGGGAGAAAAACGTGCAGCATGAACATTGTTTAAATAGGCATGTTGAGGCGGTGCGTCGTTCGAGCAACATACGATTTCATTTGAGCAAGATGGCATCTCGTTCGAACGAGATACGATGTCGTTCGAACGACATCAGTGATGTGTCTAAAAAACTCCTTAAAAAGATCTTACGTGTTTATCATCTTCCAGACTTCAAAAATTTATTTAAACAATATTCCCAACTATTTATGCAAATAATCAAACACTCCAATTAAAATTATTTTTACCATAAGTATGTGGAGTAGTGGGAATTGTTGAAGTGTACATTTCTTTAGCCATGATGCACGTACGAAGATGATGGATGCATGAATTCAGATTAATGCCATCGAGGATGATCGCGGAGACGTGCCAAATGTAGTGGTATCAAACGTACTTAAATGTGATCTAGGACACTTGGAAAATTCCTAGATTCTACCCCTGACATTTATAAAACATGTCCTTACAAATATTCCCCTATGTCTATGCCGGTACATACATAAAAATATCCGAATTATGCTGCCCAAAATAAGCAAACTGACATATAATTTTAATATCCCCATTATACCCAAAAACTGGAAATACTAAATATGTGTCTTCACAAATTCGATTATCTTCAAATCTTCAACTCTTCAAACTTTCTTTGTCATCATCAAGGTGTGAAAAAATGATTCTCCAATTTGATATCTACACACATGAAACAAGAAACAAATACCCATGACGCGCAACAGTTTGAAATAAAATGATAAGCAGAAATAAATATCAATTATGTGCAAGCAAATCATTATAACAACAAACAAGCAATTCTCCCCCATAATTCGTTTTCCCCCCTTTTATGATGTCCCCAAATAGACAGATATGAAGAACATAAGAAATGCTAATGGAGAATGTCACAAAGAAATAAACTTTCTCTTTTTAAATTTTTCAAAAATTATTTAAAGAAAAAAAAATCACACCATGAAAGAACACCAAAATAACCAAGTCAATGATAGCGGAAATGTAGAGATGTGAAAAGATTTAACAGGAAAATAAATACATACAACCATAACATATGTGCACGATGAATGTTGAATATTTTTAATGAATGAACTCAACATCTTCCTTAGGTGTAAAAATTGTGAAATTAAAAGAAATTAACTCAATCAAATCAGCAAATCAAAGCTCAAAGTGATTTCCACACTAATAACGTCCAAAACGTGTGAAACGCTTTTTCATGACTTTCAGGGACATGCAATCCCATTTTTCATTTATTTCCATCCAAACTCCCTCATAAATAATTACACATTATATTTTTTCTTTTGAGGTGATGAAAACTAATAACTATTGGCCCATTTGAGTTGGCATGATTTTTTTACTGCCATTTAATTTTTTCGGGCTCTTTTTTAAATGGTGGCTTTCTCGACGAGTTAATTTTAAACTCTCGTAGCCCTTTCCCATGATTCACTTATCATATTTTTTGCAATTAAATCCTCACGGTAAACGGGATTTACATGCACTACTATCTTGTCAAGTTTTATAGCATTTTGGTCGTTGTATAGACAGAATTGATATGGAAACACTCAAGCCAATAAGTGATAGACAAGTAAAATATTCAAATAATATCGTGCATGTGTGCAATAAAGGAGATAAGGATCCAAACATGTAAAAGAGATCACTAATCACATCTCAAAGACTCCAATCAATGTAAAGCATATGGATGAAAGGATGTAGCATCTCAAATCACTATCAAACAGTCACGAGAAATATGGAATGAAGTTGTGACTGTAGTTATCTTAAATGTTTATCCACAAAAGATGTAAACAAAATACAAAACTATTTTTGTGCTTTTCAAAAAAAATTCATCAAAAGAAAATCTTTTTGGTTTTTTCTAAAATTAAAATATAAAATCTTTTTTGGATTTTTGAATTTAAAAAAAATAAAAATCAAACAAAGAAATATACAAATGATACAGTCTAGAGATAGAAATCAAATTATATTATCAAAGAAAAAATGTATCCTACTCTAGACCTAGTGACCACCCCTCATTCAAATGTGTAGTTTCCTAAAATCTTCCTAAGACTCTCGAATTTAAGGGCATCTAAAGGCTTCGTGAAGATATCGACTAACTGGACGTCGGTAGATACAAAACTCAAGGATACGACCTTGTCCTCTATAATCTCACGGATGAAGTGCTCGCGTGTCCAAATGTGTTTTTACGCGAATGCTGGACTGGATTATGGGATATTTATATCGCACTCGTTTTATCATAGGATATATTCATGGTGTCCTATGATATCCCATAATCCTCCAACATTTGCTTCATCCACAGAAGTTGTGTGCAACAACTCCCAGCAGCTATGTACTTAGCCTCCATAGTGGACAAAGAAATGGAGTTTTTCTTCTTGCTCAACCAAGAGACAAGAGCATAACCTAAGAAGAAATACCCACAAGAAGTGCTCCTACATCCATCTGCATCCCCGACCCAATCAACATCCGAATAGGCGAATAAACGGTCATTGGTACCAAAGGAATACCAAATGCCTAGTGAGAGAGTCCCACTCATGTATTTGATAATATGTTTATGAATGAGTAAGTGTGACTCTTTCGGGGACGCCTGATATCCTGCACAGAATCCAAAACTAAAGGCTATGTCAGGAAAATTAATAGTCAGGTAGAGAAGACTACCTATCATACTTCGATACAAGGTTTGCTCTACATCCTTGCCTAAAGTGCCCTTGCTAAGATTAGTTAAGGTACTCATCGATGTACGTGCATGCTTAGCGGAGTCTTGGCCAAATTTCTTCATAAGGTCTCTAGAATACTTGGATTGGGAGATAAACATCCCATCCTCTAGCTGAAGAACCTGGAGACCAAGGAAGAAAGTAATCTCACAAACCATGCTCATCTCAAACTCATTCTTCATCTCCTCCTTAAAGTGTTGAGCATGCTGGGAGCACGTGGTTCCAAAGACTATGTCATCCACATAGACTTGGGCAACTAAAATATCACCTTCATCTCTCCTAACGAACAACGTCATATCAAATCCCCCTCTCTTGAAGCCACGGGCTAAGAGATAGGAAGTAAGCCTCTCGTACCAAGCATGGGGTACTTGCTTCAAACCATACAAGGCTTTCCTCAGATAGTAGACATGATTAGGGTGCTTAGGGTCTTCAAACCCTTTTGGTTATTCCACATAAACATCCTATTCTAGAATGCCATTCAGAAAGGCACTCTTGACATCCATCTGATATAACTTGAAGTGCAAATTACATACGATGGCGAGTAGTAAGAGGATGGACTCAAGCCTCGCAACAGGAGATAATGTCTTGTCAAAGTTTATACCCTCAATCTGTGTGTAGCCTTGAGTGACTAACCTAGCCTTATTTCGGATAATGGTACCAGTCTCATTCACCTTATTCTTGAAGATCCACTTGGTACCTATCACATTTGTCTTACTGGGTAGGGGTACCAGTTCCCAGACATCATTCTTTCTAAACTGAAGTAACTCATCCCGCATATCATGTATCTAGTGTTCATCTTTGAGTGCTTCCTTATGGTTCTTGGGCTCGACTTTGGATGTGTAGGAAATTTGGCTAATAACGTTCTCTAGATGAGCACAAGTCTTGACCCCCAGGGTGGGATCTCCTAGAATGGTAGAAGGATCATGACACTTGCGAACCCAAGTAGGAGTCCCCTAAATCCGAAATGGGATCCACTTTGGTTATGGGAGCCACAACGGGATCATCAGTAAAAAGTGCGTCACCCTCACCCAAAAGGTTAGAATCAATAAATGTCGGTGGTTCGTTATCTTGAACGGTGACGTTTATTGACTCCATAACCTTAGAGCTATTTAGTTTATACACTCGATAATCTCTAATAGACGATGAATAACCTAAAAATATCCCCTCGTCGCTTCGAGAGTCAAACTTTCCTAATTTCTCTCTATCCCGTACGATATATCATTTACTCCCAAAGACACGAAAATATGAAAGGTTGGGCTTCTTTCCAGTCCACAATTCGTAGGGTGCCGTAAGAATGTGTGGACGAAGATATACCCTATTCCCCGTATGTCACGCGGTAGACACCACCTCTACCCAAAATGTTCTTGTAACTTTAGGACCCAAAAGCATAGATCTAGCCATCTCCTGAATCGTTCGATTCTTCCTCTCAACAATACCATTTTGCTGAGGAGTCCTAACGGCCGAAAATTCGTATTTTATTCTGAGGCTATCATAGAAAAGATCTACTTTTACTTTTGTAAACTCAGTGCCATTGTCACTACGTATTCTATTGGTAGTGACATCATGTTAATTTTGCATGACACGGCACTTGATCGTAAGAAAATCCACAGAATAGGATTTCTCTCACATAAAACCTATAATCGAGTAGCGTGAGAAAGCATCTACCATCACGAGAATATACCTCTTACCACCTAAAATATCAGTATGATTAGGACCCATAAGATCCATATGTATTAACTCAAGGATGTGAGAGGCGGCAATGAAATTCAACTTTCGATGGGGGATACGAATTTGCTTTCCCAACTGGTAGGGTCCACAAACTGCGGAAGTTCGCTTTCCAAGCGATGGTAAGCCACTTACTAGGTTCTTTTTAACTAACTTTTCCAAATCTCAAAAGTTCACATGACCTAGACGTTGATGCCACAGATTCATAGTAGTGATCGTGGCACTGTTGCAGACAAATGAGGAATCAGGCATTATCCCATAGCAATTGTCTTCAGTCCTCACCCCTTGCAATAAAAGTTTACCAGTTTGATCATAGACGTGACATTTATTCCGGTCAAACTTTACTGGATAGTCAGCGTCGCACAGCTAGTTAATGTTGAGTAAATTTTCTTTCAATCCTTTGACGTACAATATATTCTCTAGCTTAGCAAATCCCAGTAAATCTACTAAACCGCGTCTTACTATGATAGATTTTCTCCTATCTCTAAAAGTGACTTTACCTTCCTTATGATCCTTGAGGGAGGTAAACAGAAAAACGTCACCAGTCATATGTTTGGAACACCCACTATCGAAGTACCTATGTAGAGAATTATGTGCTTTAAGAGCAACATGAACAACAAGCGCTTTTGCATTGTGTTTAGGCAACCAAGATGTGGTAACCTTCTGTTTGCCCTTGTCATTATTGACTCTAGTCGGGATTTTAGAAGTGTCCACTAATGGCATAGAAATTCGTTGGAACTCTTCCACTATACTCTGAGATGTGGCGACTAAAAACTCAACTTGATCTCTAAGACTCTCAAAATCAGTAGCGGCATATGACAGAGCAAAAGTACATTGTGTCCAATCCAAACTATAGAAAAACTCACGAAGATGGCCTTTTTTTACAGTACAAAAATATGTAGACTTAGGATGACTTAGGTTTACATTTCTTGGCCGAACTCTCTTTTGATTTTTAGGTGGGTGGCCATATGGATTTTTAATAAACTCGGGAACTGGTTCCAATGTCGTATGGGACGTGGAAGCGCCATCAAAACCTATTCCCGTCCTCTCACCTAAACCCAAAGCAGGGGTGAGGAACATCTTTCCTATCTTACTAGATCGATCCTCAATTCTTACCTTGACTTCTGGGGCTCTCTCAAGGTCCTGAGTGAGTTGGGCTACAAGGGCTTCTAGTTTCTTTCGAGTGTCCAGGGTGGAATGGATCTCAATCGTCAGATCAGCCACTTGCTTAGTCAATTCCCTTTTTTCTTTCACAAAAACACTTTCTCTCTCTCCAAAAACTATCTCGTTCAACACAAGCGGTCTCTCTCTCTATCAACGCAGTGGTCATGGAGGTCTTCTTTTTTCTCATATCTCCTAATTCTTTCTCTAAGATCTAACGCTTTGTTACGCTTTTTGGTCTTGAAAGTATCAGCATATAAATCAGTGTACGCCCGTCGGAGATCACTCTCGCTCTTACTTGCTTCTTCCTCCCCCTCGCTCACACTGCTATCACTGTCGAGGTGTCCCTGTGAGCTTGCATCCTCATCGACATGAGGAGCACTTCCAGTACTCACATGACTTTCCATGAATGCGATGAAGTTACATTCATGCGATGACTCATCTCTAGAGTCCACCAACTCGACCTCGCTATCGTCACTAAGGGTGGTGTTTAACGCAGATTTGGATTGTTCTTGGCGTTTCAACCTAGTTGCACACTCAAACCCCATATGACCTCTACCGCCGAACTCAAAACATCTCTCACTTTCTTTCTTAGATGTGTCCTTTTTATCTTTCTAAAATTTCTTTTTAAATTTATTTTTCTCAAAATTCTTTTAATCTTTAAAATTTCCACTTTTCTTTAATTTGAGAAATTTCTTGAAATTTTTAGCAAATAGGACCAAATTATCTAAGTCAAAATTAGAATCAGAATCAGACATCTACTCCTCTATTTTCTTAGACGACTCACCTCTCTTTGACCCCTCACTCTTTTTGGCATGGGCTTTAAGTGCTGCCCCTTTATCTTTTGATTTTATCGTGTTTGGGAACATGTCGATTTCATAGGTCTGTAGGTCTCCAACTAACTCCTCTAATTTCAGCGTACTCAGATTACCTAATGAATTTAACACAGCGACTTTGGGGATAAATCTCTTAGGCAGAGATCTCAAAATTTTCTTAACTACCCTAGCATCAGGAATGTGTTCTCCTAAGTTAAAACTAGTGTTCATGATATCAGATAAGCGTGCATAAAATTCATCGAAACAATCATTTTCATGCATGGAGATAGTTTCAAACTGTGTAGTTAAGTTTTGCAATTTAGATTCTTTCACTACATTTATGCCTTCATGGGTAAGTTGCAGAACATCCCATGCCTCTTTAGACATGGTACACGTCATGATGCGTAGGAACTCGTCAAGTGTGATAGCTCCAGAAATGGCACTAAGCCCACGTGAGTTATATGGGCTCTATTTAAATTCATCCTCAGTCCATCCAGTCACAGATTTTAAAGCAGTTACGTTATCTACAGTGATAGTGGGAGGCGTTCACCCTTTTTCACACACAACTTAGACATGTTCATCAATAGCCTTTAGGTAATATTTCATGTGTGCTTTCCAATAGGCATAATTTGACCCGTTAAAAATTGGTACTCTATTATATAAGTTATCCATTGAAATTGTACTTTTTCAAAAATTAATTTTGAAAACAAAATTGAGATCCAGAAAAATTTTGCCAAAAAAAATTACACGATAAATTTATGTAAATGGCTCTAATACCAATTTGAGAGTGCTCCCGCAATCAATGTCAAACTTATTTAATTAAATTCCAATTTTAGTCCCAACAAGTCTTAACTCTTGCAAATAAAAGTGATTGAATAATGAAATAATCTACGCATGCAAGACAATTACAGTTGAGGAAAAATCCCCAACAGGGAAAAACCATCTTATTTTCACTATAATTTGTAAAGAAAGACTTACACGGATTACATTGAAAATACAAGTAGTGACATATAAAATACCCTCAGTTGTCGGTTTCGATGTCGTCGGCTGGAGTTCCCACAAGCGCTCCATAAGGTCAGCAATTGAAAATCTTCCTCTTCTCCACAAGTGTACTCCAGATGAGTAGTATAATCTTTCTTGGGGTTTAGAGGATTCACATAAAGAATTGAAAATTATTTATGAATCAAAAAGGTATTTAAAACCTTAAAATATGAAGTCTGAAAATAGGTACTATTTTGTAAAAACGGAGGTATGCAGACTTGAGAAAAATGTGTAGCACGAACACTGTTTAAATAGGCATGTTGAGGCGGTGCGTCGTTCGAGCGACATACGATGTCGTTTGAGCGAGATGGCATGTCGTTCGAACGAGATACGATGTATTTCGAACGACATTAGTGACGTGTCTAAACTACTCCTTAAAAATATCTTGCGTTTTTATCATCTTTCGAACTTCAAAAATTTATTTAAAAAATATTCCCAACTATTTATGCAACTAATTAAAAACTCCAATTAAAATTATTTTGACCATAAGTACTTGGAGTAGTGGGAACTGTTGAAGTGTATGTTTCTTTATCCATGATGCACGTACGGAGATGATGGATGCATGAATTCGAATTAATGCCGTCGAGGATGATCGTAGAGGCGTGCCAAATGTAGCGGTATCAGACATACTTAAATGTGATCTAGGACACTTGGAAAATTCCAGGATTCTACCACGGACATTTATAGAACATGTCCTTACATATATGAATGTCCGCGATAAAAATATAATAGGGAATCAGATCTACATAGTTCTCTCTAAGGAACAAAGGTTGGGGGATTAAAGTATTTTTTCTAATTTCATGTGAAAGGTTAGTGGCTCAAGTGGATTATTTATGTAAGGCTGGGAATGTGTATGGGATTCCAATGTCTTCCCTTCCCTTCCCCTAATAATCGATTATTCCGTCCCTTTTACTTTTTTTCCATAAGCAGGTTCAAGGAAATAATTTCTTCAATCAGTCGAGATTGAAGGGTGGGAAAATGTAAATCAATTAAGATCAGTTAAGGTAGCTTCCCCGCCAGAGTTGGTTCCTCCCCAGTTTGGTGCACATTTACATTCGGGAGCTCAGGATGTTTTAAGATTTTTTTTTCTTCACTAAGAGATCACCCTTTTGAATGATTCACTTCCTTACTCATTTATTGAACGCCCGTGCAATACATTGTTGGTAGCCCTCGTTATGGTAAGTGGATTTTAGCCTCCTTTCATTAAGGAGAGCTATTTCGTCATAATGGGCTTGGACCCAATCAATTTTCTCTACTAGTTTTTTTATCATGACCCTTAGAGAAGGAACCTTGAGTTCGATGGGTAGGACTACTTCCATACCATAAACCAATGAGGAAGGAGTGGACCCAATGGAGTTCTTCTCTATCATACGATAGCCCCGTAGGGCATATGGGAGTTTGATAAACCAATCGTTGTATGTCTTGGTCATCTTGATGATAATGTTTTTGACATTTTTATTAGCAGCTTCGGCCGCTCCTTTAGTTTGAGGCTTGTAAGGGATGATATATGATGAGTGATCTTGTACTCGTGTAATATATTTGAAACCTCCTTCTCAAATTGAGACACGTTATTCGATACTAACTCGTGAGGTGCACCAAAGTGGAAGATAATATCTCATCATATGAATTTTTCCACTTTCTTAGCATTCAGGATTGCATAAGATTCAGTATCGATCAATTTAATAAAGTAATCATTGGTGACTAGGGTATATTCAAGCGTGGTGGAAGCCTTAGGGGTTACCTTCCCTATGAAGTTTATCCCCCAGGTGGATAAAGTCTAGGATGACTTCATGAAGTAGAGCTTTCGGGGAGCCAGATGTTGTCATGGGGCATATAAATAACATTTGAGGCACCTCTTAATGTACTCAGTGTAGTCATTTTGCATGGTAATCCAATAGTATGATTGTATCAGGATTTTTGTAGATAGGGTGTGACCACTCGTGTGAGGGACATATTCATCACTATGGATTTTATCCATAATCTTGCGGGCTTCGTCCAACATAACGCATCGTAAATGTATTCCGTTGGACCCACTTTTTTAAATCTGGCTCCCACAGATGATGAACTGGGCAACCAATCATCTCAAGGTAAGTAAATTATTTGGATGGGCATCCAATGCATTTTGGTTCTTATCGAAAAAGTTTTATATGTTGCAGTACCAGATAGGGGGTCCAACATTCTTTTCTCCAATGGTGTCGATGCGACACCCCACATATTTTAACCATGGGTGATTAGTCCTTCATTAAAATAAATAGGAATCTCATCTAGATCATCCTTAGCATCACTATTGAAAACTTTTTAATTTATTAACCACCTATGTCAAATTAAGTGTGTATCAAATTTTATCTTTCGTTAATAACAAAATGCAAAAATTAAATACAATAACTAAACTATCCACACAGTAAAATAACCTAAACCAAACACCAGATAAATAACTGAAATAAAATAATACCGAATAAACCATTAGTTCCAAATACAAAATACAACAAAACATCTAATGAAATCAAACTGAGTCCACAAATACAAAGTCTGATAAACTGAATAAAAGAAATAGCTAAATGAGCAACATGCCCAAATGAAATAATTGAAATTGCACCTACTCTAGGAATGAAGTGACTCAAGCATCAAATCCAAATCATACAAGCATTTATAAGTGCTGCAGTTATGCATATGTGGAACAGATCATCAAGTTGGGTGTCCCTGTGGCTGGACAGCTAAAAGGTTTTGAAAATAATTTGCATACGGGTCAGAGCCCAAGAAAACCTTTTGAAAATTATCACAGTTTAAAATGAGTTACTTATTACACATATTAGTTCAACGTATACCCCCTCGAGTTCCTCACCTCTCAACTAATGTGCATGCCTAACGTCTCCTACCTAGCTATGCTACCCATCCGTACTAGGTCTCATCAATAACTAACTAACCACTAACAAGTTTGCCTCACCCTTACCGCCCACACAGTACGCTATCGTAAACTAATAATTAACATGTCTAGTATGTTATTATTAAACTATCGTTAACATTTCATGTATGTTATCATTGAATCAATTAATTAAGTTGCTTTACTTAATTGTCTTTAAATATACGCTATCTAACTTTACTACTATCACACACTAAGTAGATTATCTCATAGTTTAAATCACTTTTAGATATACACAATCTAACTCTCTTATATTACACACAAGTAGGATAAATCATCCAAGTATATATATATATACAGCATCTCCTGGACTGGCCACATGATGCACACTTGCATACTCTGGTATTAAGTCCATGTACCTCGTGTACTAAATCAGGCACTACTAGTTCGGATATCACCCTCGAACAATAAATCAAATCAACACATATTAGAGGGGAACATAGTTCCAAGCCTATGGGTCACACACACACCTAACTTACCTAATTGATCGTTAATACTATCGTACACTCAGATAGTCATCGTACCTAGGTTCTATGTTTTGGGACACAAATCCAAACCTCATTGGAATTGTCAAGGTGGGATCGCCCTATGTGAGGAACCTCCGTGATAGCAGGAAGCGTAGGTATGTTCACATATAAGAAAGCACATAACATGCATACACACAACCTATCCATATGACGCACATAGGCATACGCACAACGCATAAATGTAATCCGTATAGGTATACACTCAACCTATAATATAGTTACACAACCTATAAATACAATCCTTATAGGTATACACTCAACCTATAAATATAATCTGAACGTATTATATCTCTCAAATATGCAACGTACTGTCGATATATGATTATAACTCTCAATCGCATTTTCCCGAGTATTAATCTCTACCCGAAGGGCCCTAGTTATTCCTTAAGTTATTTTCGTAGATACGACACTCATACTATACTGGTCTAAGTCATAGGTTCACACAAATGCTCCGTGCGTCGGTATCATTCTCCCGAAATCACTTACATTACAGTTTATAATCAATTAACCTTAGCCTTAATTCTTCTCATTTTAAGCCTAAGCCCCAACCCTACCATCAGCTTACTGGTACTCAAAATATCCCTCATAATATTTCAAAGCCATTCCAAAAGTTCCCTCGATCAGTAATCGTAAATTCTAGGCTAAAAAGGGGAAATTTCCAAAATCTGGGTAACGGAATCGATTCGCTCAAGGGGCGAATCGATTTACCTGCCGAATCAATTTGCCCTTGTGCCGAATCGATTCAAAATCTGTCAGGTCTTCTTCTACCTTAGATTTTTACGATTATCATCATTCAATCTTCATCCACACCTCATGAAACTTCACCAAATTCCCAACCGTCATAACTAATCACAAATTATGAGTGCAGGGATAGTTTTAAACACAAACATCACATTAAATCATCATGAATTCTACTCAAGAATCGATATTTCATCTTAACATCCATAAAACCCTAGTTTTACAATTCTACATGCCTTTACATCATTAAACTCGAATTTTTCCCATTTAAATCATCACATAGACACTGATTTCATTTTCTTATCACATAAGGATTAAATCTACATGCAAATCCTACCCAAGATAATGTGTTTAGTACTCTAAAACTCCAAGAACATCAAATAAATCAATAATTATAAAACTCTACACTATATGGGTATTATAATCTCTTAAAAACATGCAATGTAAACACTTGCCTTTATGATTGCAGGTTTGAATCCCTTGGTAGGCTGATATAATTGATCTCCCCTCGCTCTGATTTCGATTCCGTCACGTTTGGGGTGAGAGTTGATATAGGATGCCTTGATTTTATTCTCCTCTTCCTTTATTGTTCCCTCTATTCTACTATGATTGTGCTAACCCTGGACTCCCATTCAAAGGGGCAGATATATCAGTTAAAATTTTTGAGTTCCATTGACTACAAACTCTCGAATGACCAAAATACCCTTAAACGATGTCGGTTTGGTCTAAAGTCACCCCGGGATCCAAATTATACACCTAGGTATACTATTTAGACTATTCGACCCATTCGAAATCAATCGTGACCTCAAAATCATCATCTGAGCCACTCTACAAAAATTTCCCATTTCAACCTTCAATAGCTCCACAGGATTACTATTAGAATTCCACATAGTCTCGTTGATATCACTCGCTACGACATATAATAAATGCCACACAAATTATTCCATCAACAATAATCATTCTCTCAAAATATTTAATTCCATGAAATCATGACACATGAAATTTAAAATTCATAGAATTAATTTATTCTTAATTACTAAAAACTATGGGGTGTTACTGTCGATTTCATAGAACTAGGAAATGGTGTTTCTACTAGTAATAGTGAACATGATTTCTATAGTTCCCTTTGGCATGTTGATCATAGAATCCAAGGTGTAAAGTGCGTCTATGAAGTTATTTTTAGCCCTCGGGAGGAAGTCAAATTCGAGATGTTCGAATTGAGCAGCTTCTCTCTCTAAGTAGGCATAATATCATTGGATCTTACCTTCTTTTTTGTAGCAAGGGAACGGGAACCCCACAGTATATAGAAAAATAAGGGGATGAGAATATCCCTATTCAAGGTTTATAAAAATAGAGGAGGCTCATAGAGACTCTTTATGAATCTTAAATTAGGCAACCCCGACTGGTCAATTCTAAGCATACCATGAATAACCTTCAAAATGTTCTCAATCTCATCGAAAATGATAGACATCCTTTTGTCACAACCTAAATTGGAAAAAAATCTGTAATCTTATTTCCTTTTTTAAAAGTATGGGAGAAAGTGAATTTGCAACCTCTTATGATGTCCATAATTTACTGATGAATGATTTTGATGGATAACAGGCATATTGAATGTTGATACATAATCTCCATAAAAACTTTACAATCGGATTCAACAAATATGGCATACTATAAGAAATATCTTCATTCCATTAGAACCATAAAGATAGCATACGTTTATGCTTCAATGTTAGAGTGGCTACTAATGTAGATAGAAAAACCAGCCAAGAATTTACCTTCGGCATCTCGAAGAACTCCTCCCACACCACATGGGCACTGATTGCATGTAAGGAGACAAATTTCTAATTGAGTCCTTTGTAGTTTTGGCTCAATTCCGAACAATAACATTTGAGTCATAGCATAGTGTTTGTGTGTATCCTTCAAGCCTATGACAAGTTTGAGTTGAAGATGTTACAGCCTACTTATGAGAAATATATCCTTGTGGGTTTTCATGCCAAGTTTCACGTCATCAACATGTAAATTCCAATGTCTCCTAAAGGTATGAATGAATTAATATATATATATATATATATATATATATATATATATATATATATATATATATATATATATATATGAGCTTGGAAATTTCTTTTGGCTGTTAGCATTTTTTTATTAAACTTTTTTTGAATTCATAGTTCTAAATATTTTGTTCTCGGACACCTTTCCATAGAAAAATCATATCAAATCCAAAAAAAAATCATAAAAATACGAAACTGGCTGTCATGCGTTCATATCAAAATTATCTACAATCATGAAAGGTCATTTGAATGAAATTGATTTTCATTCGAATGATATCCAAAGTCGTTCGAATGAGATTTCAAACGAGAATTTTTTTTCGTTTTGTCTTATCATTAGAATTGTCGTTCGAACGAAATTGGCGGGAACAGTTTTTTGACAATTTTATCCCATTTTCCCACTTTTTGTCCCACTATCTTTTTGCCAAATAAATATACTTCGGGGCCAGAATTTTTTCCAAGACTTTTTCGCACATCTAAGATAGTTTTTTAGAGCAAATTCTTCCAAGAAAAAGTCCCCTTGATTTTTGTTAAAATGTTTTAATCCTTAGAACAAAATTAAGGTTTATACACCCATAGTTTGTTTATTCCAAGTTTCTTCATAAATATCTTTGCTTGGAGTGTTTGGCACTGGGTTTATATCTAAAACTTGAAGAAGAGAATATTGGGTTTACTTCTACATCTCACAAAGAAGAAGTTCATTATTTATTGTTGCGGCATTTCTCATACGGTGAAAGGCACCGTGTGTGGTTGATGGGTTCCAAAAAGTCTGATCGGTGGATTTTGAGACCGCGGTAGATCTCCGTGGTTATTCGCTAGGCAGAGGTGTGTACAAGAAGGAGTGTCGGGGCTTAGACGGAGTCAAGTCGGGTGTTGTAAGTCTTACTGTCTTGTACTTGTAAAATTGTACTTAGTGGATTTGAGGCTAGGGTCGTTCGAGGTTTCTTTCCGTTGTGGATTTTTCCTTGTACATCGCGGCGTAGTGGTTATTTATTTATTTTATATTTTGAAAACTCACATTAGATGCATGCTTAAGTAAAAATATAAAATTGGTTTAAATCACTACTCTTGTTTGATTTGGTGCTAAATAATATTTTGGGTTCAATTTGGGTAAATGTTAATTTAATTCAAATCATTAATTTTACTGGATAAAATTTGGTTTGGCCTAATATTGCAAATTGAATATTTTTTGTTAAGCAAATTTCTAGGACTTGGGTTGAATTAATATGTTTAAGTGAAAATTAAATTTGTTGTTTAATTTAATGTCACTTTGAGTTTGTTTAATTTTAATTTGAAAGAAATTAAAATTTGGTTTATGTAATTGTTTTGTTGAGCCATCTCTATTCCGCATCTTTAAAAGGAAATTGAAATTGACTTTTTGATAAGATTTTCAAAATTAGGGGTCCATCAAGTTCCAACATTGTAATTGGCATGACCAGTAATATTCAATTTTAGTTCTGAACCCTTAGGATTTTAAACTCACCTTGATGACATTTTCGTTCGAATGGCCACTATTTGAAAACTTCCTAACAATATCTTTTGGAGTATGTCGATAAATTAGTTCCTCTATCTGCATTATCACCCTATTAGAAGAAATTTTTGTACCTTAATATTTGGCTTTGTTCCTAGCAGTCCACATCCCTCAGATGAAGAAGGCAGGGATAGTAATTTTTAATGAGTCTTTGATAAGACTAGTCCATTATCTAATTAGTCTGCCCCTGATAGAAGTATTGATATTAGAGACCCCATATTTGACTGATATGGGAAATGGAGTTATGGAATCATTTTAATAATCTTATCATCTCGAATCTTCCATTTTCCCAGTATTTGACTAATGATCCCCACTTTCAAGGTGATTTGAAGTTCCGAGTTTCAAGCCTCGTACTCTGTCATGTTGTCGGTGCACTCATATGTAATTTCAATAGTGGCGGGAGATATCGTGAGTCAGGGGTATAAGGAAAAATCCTATGTCGAATCGCCTTTTATTGGATGCCCCGTCGAAGTATAGTTCCCAAGTTTCTCTATCATTTAAGGCTAAGACATCATCGTCCAAGAATTCTGCTTTGTATTATTCTTCGTACGACATGGGTTACTCCGTGAGGAGGTCAAATATGGCTCACTAAGCGATCTCAAACTTGGATAAAATCACTAGCCATTTGGTCATCCTTTTATAGAGGGCGATTTTTTCAAATAGACATTTCAGGAGGTCCATTTTGGATATGGATCTTATGCTGAAGGACATCATGTAGTGATGGTGCATAGGAATACATATTTCAGGAGGTCCATACGAGGAATACATAAGCCTTTCCAAGATGGTGTATTTGAGCTCATAGGGTACCATCTTTTTGCTGATAGAGTCGATGGCGCATTAATTTTAGGAACTCTCCATGTATTGTGCCATTATGGCTCTGACGATAGTGTTAGTTATAGTCATGTAGAATATGAGAGGTTGTCCTCGTCGGGGAGGTACTAGCACAGGTGGGTGAATGAGATACCTTTTTATTTTTGAGAATTTTTCTTGGCATATCGCATTCCACTATTTGGGCGAGTCCTTCTTTAATATTTGGGAAAAGTTTTCACAAATGGTGGTGAGCTGGTTGATAAATCGGCTTATGAACTATACTTCACTAGAAACCTTCTGACTTTTTTTCTATTTTAGGTGGTTCATTTTTCATATGTATTTGACATTGACACGGTCTAATTCAATTCCATCCTTGCTGATGATAAATCCGAGTAATTTTCCTTTTGCGACTCTGAAGATGCATTTCAGCGAGTTTAGCCTTATTTTGAAGAGGCATAATTTTTGGAAGAATTTTTGGAGTACCATAACATGTCCCTAATGATCCTTGGACTTGATAATCATGTCATAGACATAAACCTCCATTTCCTTGTCTATAAGGTTATCTAGGAAGGTCGTGTCTACTCTCTAGTAAGTTGCATGGGAATTTTGAGATTGAAGGGCATAATTGTGTAATATTACGTCCCCTAGGAGTAATGAACCCAGTTTTCTCTTGATAGTCATAGTGCGTTCTGATTAGGTTATAGCCTATAAATCTGTCTACGAAGTATTTGAGCATGTTTTTGGATACACTATCTGCCAATAAATCGATATGTGGCAGAGGGAAATCATCAGTAGCGAAGGACCAATTGATATCCATATATTCGACGCACATCCAAACTTTTTCATTGATTTGGGTACTGGTATGATGTTAGATAGCCAAATGTGGTACTCCACCACTCGGATGAAATCGGCATTGAGTTATTTTTCCACTTCCTCCTATACTTTTAAGGACCACTAGGTATGAACTTGTGGGGCCTCTATTTTGTGGGTTTAGCATCAGGGAAAGTAGGTATCTCATGCATGACGATAATGGGGTCTATCCTGATCATATTGACATAAGACCAAGCAATTACATTTACAAAGATGATGAGGATCTCTACGGGCTTTTCCTGTTTGTTTTCATCTATGAAGGACCCTATTTGTTATTATTTATGGATTGGGGGAGTGCCCAAGTTTATGGTCATTGTGTCATCCTCATTAGGCCACATCCGTCGATTTTAAGTTTAGTTAAATTTTTGTAAGCGTTTTAAGTATTTTAGGTTTACACGATTATCATTATTAAGTTTAAATTCTAATGCATCACTGGAGTCATAATCATTACATGTCACAGACATAGGCAAATACTAAAAATCAATATTTATTATGCTATCAAAGGAGGGAGGATAGTATTGATAATAGGAAAAAAATCTTCTTTAAAGAGGTATATATTGGGAGAGGGGATAAGGGGGAATTTTTAGCTAACAGAACAGACTCAAAGGGCCTCTGTATGACAAGAGATGGCATGCATCTGGTAGAGGTCCAGTTTTTCAGTGCTGAAGTACATTAAATGTTAGTGATGAGGTGATGAGGGCTCTGCAGAGATACTTTTGGAGGGACCTTCGGGTACTTTATAACTTCATACTAACTTTAAGTCGGGGAAGGAAGTGTTTCTTTAATTCATACCTCTAACAATTACGCGTGGCCTTCAAGCTTTAGGTTGGGCGTGTGACAGGGTCGCTGTAAGGGTGTGCCTTGTAAAAAGATTTCATAAATAACTGGTGACTTTACTAGTTCCATAGATAATCCCATGGGTATTCTCTATTTTCATCTTGAGGATCAAGCAAATGGGATGTTTCAAATGGGAGGGTTTTAGATTTCATCACACGGAGGTAGAGATTGATCTCATGGATGCTGACCAATCGTCCTTTCTCTATAGTGGTACCTAGGGTGGTTAATGCGATGTACCAATCGTCAAATCATTTAGTGGAGTTTAAGTCAGTGGATATTAACATTACTATTAGAGCAGTATCATCAGGAAATAATCCCCATTAGGTATCTGGCTGGGAGGTTTTTTTATCTTTTACGATAACCCATAATACGTTATGTTCGCCTTAGTTGACTTTGTGGATTTTCAAGTACTCCACGTATAACCCTTATTTATAGAGGATTTCTATTTTGAGATGAAGGGATATCTTTATTTCCTCCCACCATAGATTGGGGATACTGTGATAGGGGAAACTCTCTCCCTGGTGGCTTTATTATTATGTGTATACTAAAGACTGGCTCTTTCCTTGTGTTCCGTAGTAATGACAACTTTGATTGTTCCATGTTGATTCTTTTAGAGTCTGAAATTGGTCATGTATCCCATCTTTTGGATGATTCAGGCAGCTACATTATGAATAATTGGCTCCTCCTATATCATATGAGCGAGTTGGATGATTCGGAATTCGTTGAGGTAGATATCATTGTTATCGTGATGGGTGTTTAGGATAGGGACAATGATATTACTGGGTACAATGGCCAATTCGTCACTTCCTTGGATGGTGTGACCTTATTGTCGAACGATAACCTTACCTTTATGTGAAGTGATGAGGCTAATGACCCTATGGGGTGTATCCGGGCCTTCCCGAATACGATGTTAAAACTAGTTAGAATGTCGAGTTGTTGAAATTTGACATCGCATTTGATAGGACCTATAATAAGAGTGAGAGTGATGGCCCCGAGGACCTATCGATGAGGGTTATAATAGGCTTGCATGTCCATGGAAGACGGTGTAAATTTTGAGGCCGTGTACCTAGACCTGTAGTAGTACGGAGGGGTATACATTAATGGTGGAACAATTGTCCACTAGTGCAAGGGGTATAATATGTCCGATGGCCTCAATACTAATGTGTAACGCAAATCGATGATTGTGGCCTTACATGGGAAGGTCATCATTATAGAAGCTCATGTGCTGTTGCATGGTGATGGAGCCGAAGGTGGCTGACATCTCGATTGGGGTTAAATTCATGGGTAAGGAATCTTAGGATAACAGACGGACAAGGGTAGATCGATGTTCTCGACATGTAGCTAGCAACTTTTAGACGGTGATTTTAGCTGAGGTTTATCAGAGTTTCTCTTGGATCTTTCTTTTCTTCTGAGAAGGGGATATGATGGTTAATATGGGGAAACCTCTATATTTGTTAGTAGGATTAGGAGGAGCGGAATGTCAACCTAAACTAATGACGAAGTAGACCTCTTTGTTAGGGGTGAGTACAGATTTTTCTTGGGTTTCTCATTCATCTTTATCTAGGCATAGCAGGAGATCAGTCAAATATGGGGGCTAACAGCATGTGGTGCTGGCTTTGGTTCCATGACTTTCGGTCCAATCCAAGGTGGAGGTCTATTTTAGTGTCCTGGAAGATTTATTCAGGGTTTTGAGGGGGATAAGACATGGAATTGTTTATCCATTGTACAACTACATATGAGTTTTGATCAGGGCTGGGGATTTATGCCATAGAGGCGAGGGCTTGGTTGTCTGTTTGGTAAATGTCCCATGTGAGGATTCTCTAGACATTGAGTATCTTGACCTGATGTCATCATTCGATGTCATTTTTTGGCATTCCTTATCGTCAAAAGGGGGTTCATCTCAGACAGCATCTGGGTGATCTCTATTGTATAAAGGGACTTTCATTCCCATAGATCCATTTCTTTCACTATGTTGGCATCTTCGTAGAAGATGTCCCCATAGTAGTAACGATACTTCGTGTATTTTGGCCCCCAAGAGAGATTTCATAGACAAACCTGGCGAGAGTTAGTGCAAATACCACATATTACAAGCTGTCTAACTTTCCCTGAGCGTGGTCATGGGGCGCAGGGTGGAGTAGTTCCATTTTGACGGTGTATGAGTAACTCCATGAAGGGCAACTTCTAGCGGGGGACAACCTTGATGGGTTATCTCAACTTTCAGTTCAATAATACCGACTATGTGGGTTGTATCTAGGTTTGTATTACTGTAACTATATCTCATGTTAGTGTAATGGTGGGACTAAGGAGATATCTTTAGGACGAAGAGGTTATAAGTCAGTTATGAGATGAGAAGATTTAGTTCACTATTGGTATTGATGGGGTCTTCCTTGGGTAGAGGGATCTCATGTTTGTTATCTATCTTCATGGATTTACACATGATATCTCGTATTTCTATGGGTGAATTATCCCATCTAATAGCTCGGATTCTTTGATAAATGTCGACACTAGGATGCTGGATTTCTCCCTCGCTGTGAAAGAACTAAAAGAGTGGACCTCGGTATAATAGGTTGGGTTATATACTATCTATAGTGTGACCTCTCTTCATCATGAGGAAGATATAGTGTTCATGCTGCTCAAGTTGATCAAGCTCCTTTATAGTGTCTCTATACCCTATCCCTAATTTGTAGTCTCAAATAATAGGGCTTTTGAAGGACGTGGTCCCTTGTTCATGTAACCTGAGACCTTTTTCCTGGGGAGTAGTCCCACCATATCATCATTTCCTAAACCTGAGGGTTGAGGGTGAATTCATCACTGGAATTTGGGGATGTGTTTCCTTCGGTGATGAGGAGATGGTTAAAGTAATTGGAAACCCCTTGTTCAGGTATGTTAGTATAGTATACATGGTTAGGAATGGATGCTAGAGATCTCAGAATATGCTCTAATCGGCCGAAGGTGTCTCTTTTAGATGGATAGGGTATTAATTTTGGTCCTATCGATTGTGAAGCATCAACATCAACCCGGTTGTTTGTCTGCATCATGTGAATGGTGCCCAGTGGGTAGACCTATATCTCGGGTTCTTGGAGAGGTGCCCAGGTGAGTATCCTATGTTGTAAGTCATACTCTGACAGATATGGAACTTGGACGACTATGACCCTTTGGTTTTTATGGAGTTAGTTACACCTTTCTTTTGAGAGAATCGGGTGGGGTGTATACTCGCTAGATCCTGGATTGGCCCAGGTCTTATCTTCCCAATCAATGTCTCTTTAGATGAAGTGGGCTCTCAACCATTCTTCTTCATCATATAACGACTAGTGATGAGTTCGGTATCTCTAGGTGACATGATTATTGGCCCGATGTTATAGGTCTCTTCCACCCATATGTATTGGAGGACTCGGATATCACAAGTTCTTTTTTTAAAGACTAGCAGTCATAGTGCTTCTACTATTGTACAGAGAGTGGACTAAGGGTGAGTCAGGATGAGGGATAGGTGGGCACTGCTGTTAGTTTTGGAATATGATATGGCGAACATGTCAACCTCTAGGGTAGGTCCTCCCCACCTGGTAGATTAAATTAAAACCATAAAGGAGATTTACACCACTTCCTAGTGGGCTTCATCATACATTTCTTCCTATTCGACTGAGCAGTCAATTTCTACTAAGAAGGGGGAGTGAGTCTCAGATCTTTGGAGAGCATTAATTTTGAGACTATAAGGAGATTCGGGTTGCCATGGTTTATTCTGCAGGAAATGTATGGCCATGATGAAGAAGTTCATATGGTAAATGATGGGCCTGGTTTTGGTGATTATTTTTATGGCGCATGATGGTATGCCCAAAGCGGTAGATGTGTAAAAGGGTGCATGTGTTCACATCCTCGATGTGTGATGGCATTTGATTAGTTGGTTCTTTATGTGTTGTCGTTGTTGTGAGAACCGAGCTAATCAAAATCCTTCAATTACCTAAAAAAGTAGAACAAACTAGAGAATAGTTGTAAGTGAGGTATCAATCCAAATCAAAGGAGTGAAACGAGAGAAAAACATATGAAATTCATTTTTATTTAATTTCTTTTTGGACTTTTTCTATTTTTTTTAACTTTTCAATATTAAAACAATATTTGTAAGGATGTGAATTAAACTAATATGGGAACAAGTAAATAAAACAAGAAGGAAAATATAAAGAAGTGCTAAATAGTGTGATGAAAAATTATGAATAAAATCTAACAAAAATAAGAGATAAAGTGAGGAAATAAATGTGAGAACAATCAAGGAATGGGATTACACCACAATTTTTAGTGATTCTAATTAATTAATTAACTCATTTGAAATCTCCTAAGTTAGAATCGAAATTACAAGTCAACTCTCATCAAAATATAATTTTAATATCAACCTTTTCTAAATTTAAGTTCAAACCCCCACAACTCTAGAAATTAGATTTATACTCCTTTTAATAAACCACCCACTGGGATCGATTCATCAAAATTCATATAAATCATAGAAAATGAAATTTAGAGTAGAAATTCAAGGAATAATACCACAGTTGAGAAACCCCTATCTCTAGTTTGATTCTAAAATGGGTATTATATCTCGAATTTCGATTTTCTCTCGAAAATCATTTACCCTCTCTCGAGACGTAAATTAAAAGGTGAATGATCGAAATTAAAATTCAAAGGGAATTTCAAATAAACATACTAATTAATTGAGATAATATAAAATAAGGGTTTATCCCATCCCTTGAAAGGGGTAACATAATATGAAACATGATAATCAAATGAACAGAGGCAATAAAATAAGAATAGAGAAGAGAACAATCAAACCAAATCTCTTTGCATCCATTCGAACTCAAATCTTTAAATGAGAAGCATTTAACCCTCCAATTGAGTGATCAACAAAAATATAAATGAAAAATTCACACTCAGCTTGAATCCCACTAGAATTTATTTTCCTTAATTTAAATCTAAAAAAAACTAAAATAAATTCCTAAACTAAAAAAATATTATTTCTAACTTTCCCTCTAAGCTAACTCTAGAATTCTCTTCTCCATTTTTTATGGGTCTTCTTATTCCTTAAATAGTAGGCAAGTGTCTAGGGGTATATTGGGTAGAGATAAGAGTGAGCGGGTGAGCACATGTGCGTGGAGTGTATGAGGTGGGGTGATTTGGGGTATTTAGGGTATATGGTTAAAAGAAGTTAGTTCGGGTCAATTTGGGGAAAGGGGTAAATGGCTTAAAAGACACGTGGGGTTATTTTTTATTTGGATTGGGATTTGGCAAGTGCAATCATGTATGGCATGTAGAGGTGGGTTTGGGTAGGATGGGTTTTGCAGAGGGTTAGGGTCGGTCGAGATTAACCGGGTATGGAAGTCAATGGGCAGTGGATTCGATTTGGGGTCGCATCCGGGTATGGGTAGAGGGGCTGCCAGGTATCAGGTTGTTGGGTTGGTTGCTGGCGAGGGTCAGACAGGTGGTCGTTTGTGATCGGTTCAGATGGTGGTTATGGTGAATAAGGAGAGGAGAGAGTGTGAGGAGGTAGAAGATGAATAAGGGTTTGGATTGGATGTAATGGGGTGTATGGTAGGTGAGTATGGGTGAGGGTATAGAGTGGTAAGAGTGACGATGAGTGAGAATGTTGTGTTATGGTGTGGAGGTGTATGGTAGGTGGTGTGTGTGTGTTTGTATCTTAAAATAAACTACCTAACTAAAAAAATAAAATTAAAATAAACTAAAAATTAAATCCTAACTCAAAAGGAAATCAAAAATAAAAATCTAACTAAAAGAAAATAAAAATAATGAAACCTATTAAGACTAAAAAAAGTAATTTCCTAACCTATAAACTAAAAAGACTAAAAATAAAATAATAAGAAAAATAAAAATCTAATAAAACTAAAAACTAAAGTCCTAAAAAAACACAATCTAATAAAACTAGAAAAATAAATTCCTAAAAAAAACTTATCCTAATAAAATAAAATAAAGATTAAAAACTAAAAACTCAATAAAAATCAAAATAAAATTACACTAATTAAAAAGAAATATATAAAAATAGAAAATAAATCCTAAAAATTCTAAATAAATTCTAAAAATTAAAACGACTAAAATAAAAAACTTCTAAAAAAATAATAAAAGTACAAAATAAACACAGATTGGGTTCGGGGTAGGTTTAGGACAGGTCTGGGCTAGGTTAGGGCTATGGGTGAGGTGATTTAGCCACATTTGAATTGTTAATTGCCTCGAAATAGAGCTTTTGACACCGCAACTGCGATCAAGCCTGCACAATAGACAATTATGCGTATAAGACCCAATTTTACAGAGAATTAGCAATTAAAATACGTCTATTCTGGGTATAAAATATACGCTTTTGGGTGCTTATCATATGGGAACTATGAAAGTGGAGGGGTTGGTGTTTGGGATAGGAGCATCTGAAAATGTATTGGTAACGGAATGATATGATAGAAGGTTATTAATAACATTGGGATTGGCAGGATAAGGCCCTTGGCGCCGATTAGGTCCTGGATGACGTACCATAAATCCCAACAATTGTCTGTGATAAGAACGGCTCCCTGATGGAATTTGTAATGCGAGTCAAATTTTAAGTTTTTATCTGTGGTGGCAGGGGCGGGCTGGGGTTAGGAGGTTTGAGGAGACCATCCAAATTTAGGGTGGAGAATACTAAACTGAGGGGGGATTATAAGTCAGTAAAGTGTCTTGGTCGGGCACAAAACTCCTTAGGGGAGGCGTGAACTGATAATTTCTAAGAGGGGATCCTGGTTAGAAGGGTGCGGTAGTGGTTGATATAGTTTTGTTAGTGTTGGGAATTGTGCATTATCCTAGCTATGGACCTACTATGAGGGTAGTGGTATTCAATATGGAGGCCCCAGATGAGTAGCTATGAGTGGAGAACTGATTGGTGTCTCGGCGAGGCTCTTCCTCTGTCTTGATAGCTTTGGCATGCAAACTCTCCTTGATGTTACAACCTAAATGGATGAGGGATTCTAAATCTAGGATTAAGTGATCCCAATATTGCTTTGTACTTCATTCTGGTGGTTCCCGATCACAATCACTATTTGGTCATTCTCTAAAGGATGATGGACCATTTGACCGACTTTCTCTCTCCAGCGAGTGATGAAAAGGCTAACTACTTTTCCCTTCCTGCTTTAACATTTACAGATCTTAGTGGGTGATGGCTAGTTCATCATTATACTAATACTGCATACATTATCCCAAGTCTTTGAGGTCCTTTCGTGCTTTAGGCCCATACACCAGGTGAGGTCTCCATCGGATAGTATAAAGGAGAACATCGTTTCCAATACTTTTAGGTCAACATTCTGAACCTTCATCTGAAGGTCGTAGTTAGATAAGTGGGTGGATGGAGAACCTAGTCCCTTGTAGGATTTAAAGACTTGAATTTTGAATTTATACAATAGTTAGACTTCTGGATAAAGATCCATATTCTTTATGTTAGTGACCTCGTCAGTGGTTTGCATTTTGATGATTACTTCTTGAAGGATACGCAACTTAGATTTGACTGTGTTATCTCCTGGTTTAGTTATGGGGGAGAAAACATTTTAACTGGTGGAGGAGCCATGGACTCAGACCGTAGGGTACCTTGGAAGGAGATGTTTGGGTACTCGGGGTCTTAGTGGAAAGGATTATAATAACTATGCGGGGCAAAAGTACTTGGAATAGGGGATGCCTATGTTAGTAGGGGGATTTGGACCAAAAAACTAAAGCACGTGGATCCTGGGGGGTTAGTTAGCATTACCTCGACAAACAACGCATATGGTGTACTAATGTTAGGAATTAGGGGAGGAAGGGTATTCTCCCCCATTATTGATAGGTTCCTTACATGAGGGCTTAGATATGACACGGTGCCCTGATCTCTAACTGCATGGTGTTCTGGGAAAGTGATGATGTTTTCAAGTTATCTCGGAATCTTATCCATTGCTAATGGGACTTGGTCTTCTTTGATAGATATGAAGAATATGATGGTGAAAAATTAACAATCATAGGTAGGGATTTCACTGATAAAGACTACACGAATATACGGTGCACAAACTCGAGTTTCTAGAGTAAGAACTTAATGGGATTTTTCAACTAAGAATGATAATTGTATAAAAATTTAGGGTACTTTTGTTCAAGATTTTGCATACAAAAGGATTGACAGAAGGACAATACATAGGGTGAAAAGGAGTCACATATGCAATGACTTCATCTAATGAAATTCTTTTATTTATTTGTAATTTTGTTTATACGGTATTTCATTTTTTGAGTTAATTCGTTTGGTCGTCCCGTTGGATTCGGGTGAATAGGGGTGACCCCAATTTTTTCAGAATGAAGAGCAAGGAAATAATATAGTGAAGTCTACTATTTTCTAAAAGTAAAATGTGGTTAGGGTAATTCAACGTAAGGGACCTCTATTTTGGCAATGACTTGCAGATTCATACTGTTAATCTTTCTTATAAAAGGGAGAGACATCCAGGTTGGAATCTAAAGGGATTAAGACTAGCCTGCGCCCGTCTAAAAATTTTGAAAAATTTCGTTAGAGCGATTGACCAATAAGCATCTTGGTCTTTTAATGCAATAGGGTGTGTTCTTAGAGATTTTTCTATATGCAAAGGGGCGATGTGATCGGGTTATCGGAGGGTCATTTTTCATTGCTATGGGTCACGATATATCGGGTTGCTTGGATAGAGAAACCTTTAAGGTACGTGTAACTCCACTTTACCCTAATACTAAATATCTATGAAAATTTATTCGATATACCCAAGTACTAAATAAACTTCAAATGTTCTTTGTCACTGAGACCTTAGGGTGATGAGATAAGTTGTTCGATATACCATACGGGTGGGAAAAAAGAGTGAGGACACTCATTGGTGGCTAGCCATTCGGGGAAGCGACTCTCTGAAAGTACGATCTTTATCCTGGGAAGTGAGTTCTTGAAAGTACGATCC
This sequence comes from Sambucus nigra, assembly GCA_949130495.1. Taxonomy (NCBI): domain Eukaryota; kingdom Viridiplantae; phylum Streptophyta; class Magnoliopsida; order Dipsacales; family Adoxaceae; genus Sambucus; species Sambucus nigra. The sequence goes on from OX422209.1 coordinate 209,879,179, forward strand.
TCTATTTAGGGAGACATGACTTTTCTAAAGTATGAACTTTCCTTTGAGTAAAGTGACTTTCCTGGATTACTAAATTCTTTTAACTAGCCACTTTTAGAGGGTCTCGAGGGTATAGGGTTTAAACAATATGAAAATCAGATTATGCAGTTCGTGATGCAAACAGGTAATCTTTAATTTTTACGTACTTTGATGTTTATTTTATCGTGAGTTCCTCCATGTGTATCTATATGTATAGAAAAATAAACAATCATGTACATAGGGACCTAAGATGTAACAATGTTGTGAGGGACCCTAAAATTAAGGAAGTTAAATAGTACTAAAATTTGCATAAATTAGTCACGTGAGAGAGCAATATTAATCATAGTAAAAAGAAAGCATATAGATAGTTTGATTCTCTTGATTTATCCCAAGTGTACTCTCCACTATGGTGTTATGTCCCTTAACAGAAGTACGGTCGGGGAAAGGGCTTGTTGTGAAATTAATGGTGGATGCAAGAGTGCTTGTCTCCCAGTCCATTATTTCACCCCAAGGTCAGCTTATCGGTTCGATTTTGGACTCGATGACTGGTCCCTAGAATTAGTTGACATCATGTCCAGGTTATGGTGCATGCCCATCTTAAATGTAACTCCAAAAAATATTGGGGTAAGGGACCCTTAAGGCACTCCCCCTCAACTTCCAAAAAATGTTGGGGTGAGGGACCCTCAAGGCAGCCCCCCCTCAACTTCCAAAAATTCTAGGCAAAAGGACCTTAAGGCCCTCCCCCTAAACTTCCAAAATTATGGGGCGAGGAACCTCAAGTCCCTCCCCCTCAACATCCAAAAAATGTTGGGGCGAGGGACCCTCAAGGCCCTCCTCCTCTACTTCCAGAAAATTTTGGGGCGAGGGACCCTAAAGGCCCTCCCCCTCAACTTCCAAAAATTTTGGGGTGAGGGACCCTCAAGTTTCTCCCCCCTCAACTTCCAAAATTTTTGGGGCGAGGGATCCTCAAGGCCCTCCCCCTTAACTTCTAAAACATGTTGGGGTGAGGAACCCTCATGACCCTCCCCCTCAATTGTAAGAAAATATATGGGATTCGAAACCCCCCCAAGTTCCTCAACTGCAAGAAAATATATGGGATGCGAAACCCCCAAGATCCCTCAACTGCAAGAAAATATTGGGTGAGGAACCCTTAATGTCCTCCCCCTCAGCTTCCAGAAAATATTGAATGCAGAACCCATAAGGTCCTCCCCCTCAGCTTCTAGAAAATAGGCCAGTATGAGGGAGTAACTACCATGAGCAACCCCTTCATCATGAAAAGTCATTCTTTTTTCAAAGAGCAAAAGTACTAACACTTGCTTTCTTGTATAGGTAGCCTAGTTGAGCATGGAGGGCTCAAATAGGTCAGTTGGGATATCTTGAGAGTTTTGGCTTGGCGGCCAAGGAACAAGGTTTATTGAGCAATCTCAACCACTTAGTACTTTAGGATTGAGATAATACTAGTAGAAAGACCTTAGGAGTCACTCAAGACCTCACACAGCTCACACTTAGTCACAAGTGAAGTGAACAGCCAAAGGGCTGCTCACAAGAAATGAACTTTTACAAAAGTGACTTTTAAAAGAGAGGGTCCTCAAGGCCCCTCTCGAGAAAAATGATTTTAGAGGAGAGGGGCCCTCACCCCCCCCCCCCCCCACACACACACACACGCAAGATTAATATCTTTAAAAGAGGTGTTCCTCGAGGCCTCCTCTCTCAAGATTACAACGTTTGTACAACAAGTTACCGCTATAAAAGATATTTATCAAATCATATATTTTGTCTCCATTAGGGGACACATTTGCTTTTTGACTTTGATTTACACCATGTGTCATTTGTCAGAGCAGACAGGCGACTGCAGGCCCAGTAGGGACAAAAGGTACATTACAAACCTTGTCCCTTTCAGTTTTCGTCTCATTTTTTGCACCAAAAGTTCCAGCTCAGTCCTAGTTCCCAAGTATAAATAGGACCCCTAGGCAAGGTCATAGGATAGAGGACATAACTCAAGTTTCACTGTTACTCTATTAAAATCACACCAGAACTTTCTAGTATTCTTTCCATTCTATCTCTCTCTCGTGCTGAGTGCCTTGTTCTTTCACTCCTCACTGACAACCATCATTATCAGGATATCCTCTTGAGAAAAGTTACTATTGTTGTTATGGAGGTTCATCTTCTTGCAGGGAGTGAGTTCCAGTTTGAGATTCATTTTTACCAAAAGGAGAACGTTCTATCAGAAGCTTCACCAGAAGTTCTTGAGAACCTTGAAGACAGTGTCCATTGGAGTAGGTCACGCCTTATCCTTTCCATTTATTCATAGACCATAATCTCACTACCCTCTTATAATAGATTTTGTACAAAAAAAGGGGGTTTACAGGTTGTTCAGAGTCACCAATTTGTTTTATATAAAAATAAACAAAAAGGTTTGGGTTAACGTTTTTTGGATAATCCTAAGGAAGGTTTTTAAGTCTATGGTTGGTAAAGATATTCTTATTGCGTGGGTTCAGGAACCATGTTATGAGTGGGGAAGATGTTATGCACCCGACTTATTATGTATGCCTCTTTAATTCTATAGTTATTATTGCCCTTTACATTAATTGAATAATTCTTAGCTAATTTTTAATTATTTTTAGAGAATTTAGCATGAGGGTTCTTTAAAATGTTGACAGGTTCTTAGGTTGTGAAACGATATTAATTAGAGGTATAAGAACGTCACTTTAACCGATGCAAGTACACAAGATTTTTTGGGCATGACTATGTGCTTGTATTAGTATATCGTATGGCCATAGAAATAGACGTGCTAGAAGGTTTGCCTTTTAGATAGTTTGATATCTCATTCGGGTTTTACGGATAGATAAAAAAAAGAGATGGGAGATGGGAGTATCTCGGTGGAAGGATACATCAAGATACGTATTGTTGAGCCTCGAGCTCACGCAAAAGAATCGGTATTGTGCTTACATACCCAAGAGGACTTGGGATCAAAGCCTACATAGTTTGATTGTATAATCAATGTATACGTGTTTGTGTGCTTGTATGTAGGTATATTTTTGGGAGGCCTAGTCTTAAGATTGTTTGATATCTCATTTTAGTTACTTAGTTGTAATGGATGAAAGGTGAAATATGGCGAATCTCAATGAGGAAAACATATCATGAGATATATTTTCAAGGATCGAGCTCAAGATAAAGACTCAGTATTACGCCTATGTACCAAGAGGAATTCGGATCAAATCCTATATATTTTTGCTGTACATATGTTCTAACATGATGTGTGCACAACTGTAGGACTTGGCTTGGAGGGGGGGAATAGGAGTGGGCTATAATATTACTAATATTCACATATCATATTATGAACGTTGGGTGATCGCTATCAGGAAGTCAATGTCCTTTAGAATAGCTTGGAGGTGTATTCTAAGGATGTCATGTTTTAAACATCTGTTGCTAGAGAGGTAGAGATAAAAGTCAGGGGAGTTTGGACTATGGGATGGATACATCCCTAAGAAATAATACGTCAAGAGATGAATTACAAGTCTTAGGCTTCAAGAGTTTATCTCGGTATAGCGCCTATGTACCCAAGGGGACTTGGGATCGAAGCCAACGTAATTCCAACATACGGGGAATATTTACGGGTGTAGGCATCGGGACACCTTGTATACAAAGTACACTATTATGGTATTTATGGAGTCGGAGAATCCAGCTTAATAGTGCTAGGCAGGGGTGGTCACAAATATAAATTCTTTTTTAAAAAATTTCAATTTTAAAGAATAAAGTTTAAGTAAATTAAACCTGACAAAAACTTATGCGCTAATTTTAAACCTTTGTTACAAATAACTGATTTACCCAATTTTATCTTTTTAACCTAAAACATGCATCTACATGATAAAATGATAAAATAAGTAAAACAATCGCACTACGAGGAAAATCCACAACAGCAAAAATCTCAGATGATTCATCCAAACAGATCACTATGATAAGATTTTACTATGACTATACATTAGACTTACTCAACAAATCATATCCCTTGCAAGCCTTGACTCTCTTCTATCTTTAACCTCCCCTCTATAGTGCAACTTAGGAGTCAGAACATGCAAGCTGCCACGACACGTGAATCCACACGTGCCTCTGTATCACCAATGAGGCTCAGCAACCGTCTACGAAATCGAAACACAAAACACAGCTTCTTCACTACAACACAACAAACCAGTACGAAGTCCATGTAAGAAATAAATTCTCGACTCAAGATGGTGAGAAACAAATTTTCGTTCCCAACAAAAAGATCTCAAAGTATAAGAATATTAAAACTTGGATCTTTAAACTTAATGGGTGAAACTAGGGTCTTGGAACTTTCATAAACAGATAGAAAATCATTTTCGCTGAAAATTGTTTAAAAAACTAAGTCCAACACATCTTAAATAGAAAAACACAAATTTTGAGGTAGTGGGTTTTTTCGAATGAAATCTTATAGTTCATTCGAATGAACTTCTTATTTATTTCTAATGAGAACCAATCTCATTCAAACGAACAGGAAAAATTTGTTCTAATGAACTTCCCACGAGCTTCTAACGGGTGGCCTTCAGTTTGACAGAGAATGCTCATTTGATGTTCGTTAGATGTACATTTTAACAAGGTTTCGAAGCTCATTCTAACAAGACCTTAACCTCGATCTAACGAAGCTTGTATCTCGTTCTAAAGAGATCTTAAACTCGTTCTAACAAAGTCTTAATTTCGTTCTAATGAACTTGATACTCAAAAAATATTTTTCTCCAAAAAGTATTTTAAAAATAGTTTTAAACAATTTTATTTAAAAATAAACACTCAAAAAATATTTTCAAGGATCATATTTTAAATGCATTCATACCTACGAGATCCTCGGTAAACATGAAGACAAACTTGGTCCTAAACACAGGACGATGCATATCCACTTTGAAACTTGGCCACTATGTCTTTATCAAACATGTCATAGGCTTACGAGATCGACAATAAAAAGTCTAACCTATGACTCATATGTTTTGTCCAGAATTAAGCCAATTACAAACAAATTCACTCAATTGGAAATTTATCCTTACAAAATCTAGTCCTTAATATACATTTCCATTGTGTTGGATTGATATATTTATATGTCAAGAAAATACGTCAATCAAATGTCGATGTTTGAAAAGTAATTGTGTAAAAACACATAATCGGGGTGTCGTCACCTCGACGAGATTTGTTCGCTCGAAGAAGTGGTGAGAGTGGTTGGATTTTAGACTTTGGCCTACAAAGTTTCGGGCAGACATAACTCAATGGCACTTTCCTGAAAACGGTTTTGAAATGTATGTTTTTATATTGATGTCTCTTAACAATGGAATTTGATTAGAATTTGATTAATATATGACCATATTAATACAATACACAAATAAAGGTGAAGGATAGATAACAAGCTTTTGAAATATAAACACTGTAAATTGCATACCCAATCCCCAAAACAGGGGTCAGGCTATAGAAGATAAACAAGTATGTATAGTTTATCACACACACACTCATATATATATATATATATATCTGTGTGTGCGCGCGCGCGTGTGTGCGTGTGTGTAAGGTATTGCCCCAAAATTTGTGTCCCCTGCGACGAAAGGCGATTTTTTTCTAGGGGAGTGTCCCCTTATTTGTGGTGTTTTTCAATCAGACAGAGCTTCGTTGAAAAGGGTTGTCTTTGGCGAAATTTGTGCAAAGGTTCAACTCGATTTATTTCTCAGAGGTGATTTTTTAGAATGACCACCTCTTTTTTGGACTCAGAAGAGAGTTTGTAGAAGTATGAGCTTTCCTATAGAGGGAAATAGACTTTTATGAATTACGAGCTTCGTTGAGATTTTCGGAATAAGCTCGAGCATCTCGGAGGCTCGGGGGAGATGAAGTTGTAAAAACCGGATTAAGGTCGGGGTTTTGGGATGCCACGAAATGGACAGTGGGGACCTCTATTTATAAGAGTTTGGGATAGACCTTTAGCCAATTAGTTAAAGGTTTTGAACCCTCGATTTTGGGCAGTCGACACATGTACGAATGAGAATAGGCTTCCCAAGATTTTGTAATATTAGTTCCAGGATGGATAACCAATCGGGTATTTAGGGTGGAGACCATTGACTGATCGATTAACGGTTAGAGGGGCCTTGAAATGATCGGTTAAATGTCCCAGAGGGCTTGTTAGTTTGATATTTTTTCCTATTATATTATTTTTGATTATTCACATTTTCGTCCTATATACTTTAGCTCTTGTAGTTTTTGACCCGTTGAACTTAATCATAGGTTATGAAAGTCGGTATTTCTGTGGGTTCTTCCGGTGTTCATGCTCGGGGCTTATTTATGATGGGATTAAGCATCCTCGAATCTCGATTATTTACTGAGGTGTCCATAACTGCCATGTTCCATTTTGGATTTTGTTTATGCAATACTCGTTTTAGGGAACTGTGAGGTCACTTCTCACTAGAAAACAATCGTTACCTCTCTTTCCCTTTCATTTCAAAACTAATGCATCTCAATAAGGGCTTTTTATTACCTCCACTTTTTTGTGAGCACTCTACCTTAATCTCATTTTGTTTTTCTACATTTCTTTCCATTAATTCTTTCTTATTGTTGCTATCGTTCCTCAATAATGATATATGTTATCAACGAGAATACTATAATAAGTTCAAACTTAAACATATCCCATAATGGGTAAAGGTATAATGGGTATAGGGATCATCCAAGCTCTATAAACTTGATGACGTCCATTGGATACTTTTGATCTTCATTGCTGAGTGGGGGCAACTTTTCCCTCTAATCATCTTTTCGTTGATTTTTGTCAATACATCGATATGGTCCCGGCCAATGTCGCTCCAAATACTTGGAGGATAATTAATGGGGTTAACCTCATTAACTAGTTTCATGGGACCAATATTGGTATTAATTACATCATTCACTATTACCAGTGGGCAATAACTCATGAAAATATCTACTACTTGAATACTAGAGTAGCCAATAGATATTTGGTGCCGAAGTTGCTTGGTTCCAATAAATACTATTAGGATCACGGCGTTATAATGAAGAATTGGAAACACACCCCTATTCATGAGGGTGAATATATAAGGGGCCAAAGTGCCCTTAGGATGGAAAAATAATAGGTTAGGTCACAATTGCGTTCTGGTACTACATTTTCTTTCTCATCCGATTAATTGTGATTTCTCTCTTTTTATTTCTTGACAACTAAAAGCAAGAAGAAAGTTCCTCATGATTAGGACGTAAATTTCATTAATCTTTAAAAAAATTGGTTGAAACAATAAAGTATTGGAGTTGGTGACTATCCTAGGTCGTCTTCCTTTCTCCTCGGCTATAAGAGTTCAACTACCTCCTTTGTAACGAGGCTAATTGATAAGACTCCAGTCATTCTAGTTAATTTGGACAATATGAATGCTTCTACCTCTTCTTATTTTAAGTCTTTATAAATTTCTTATGTTTCTTCCATTCAAAATTTCTCTTAGTGCAATGGCCCCCAAGAGAAAGTAGTGAACTTGATCACTGTCACTTTTAACCCAAAGTCATCTTAGGAATGAAGATCTTTTTCGACTAACGAGCAAAAAAAATAAAGTTGGGGGTCCTTATAACCCCTTGGATATCAGGGATTCCCCCACTAAGAATATGAATAAGGACATAACTTATCCTCTTCCATTTATAGTCATGGGGAAATACTACTGACAAAAGCAAGGATGTTGCCCCTCCTATTATTGATCGACCCGACCCGGTGCATGTCTTGATTGACTCAATATGCCTTCCAGGTGATATGGAAGCTGATGATGGCCTGACTCATTCTAAACACTGTATATTCCTCCTTGCAGTACTCCTTTAGTTGGAAGCTACTATATTTTCTTTCTTCTGTGACTTGTGATAGACTATGACCAGATATCAGATATAGATATTGTGTTGAGGAAGTCCTCCCATAATGTGGAGGTATCTTTGGGTGAGGTAATCAAGGTATTGGATGCTTCTCGATCACCAAGAAGGAAAATTTTTATGAGAAATTCAAGGCTTTGGGGTAGCCAATTTTGACCTCCGAAATACGATCGAGGAGTCCATCGATCTAATTGTCACTACTAAGAAGTCCCATGATAAGATGAAAAGGCCAAGATTGAGGTCAAGAGCGCCAAGTTCAAGGATGATGAAAACAATGCCAAAGATGAGAAGTCCCTATCTAGAGTTGCATAAAGCTAAGTCTAGTGCTTATACTCATGGCTATGATAAGGCCTTTTCTTAGCCCCAAAAGTAAATTTAGAGCCTCTAGAAGGAATTCTTCAAGAGTGGTTGGGATGAGGCCCTTCTCAATTTTGGCAATATTAAGAACACCGAGTTATTCAAGGAGCATAACGTAGGTCCCCATCCTTCAATCGATGAGAAAGTTCATGAGGATAAGGAGGAGGGGATGATAAATGAGTAGTTGGTTGGTATTGAGGTTTCCAATACTATTGTTAAAGTGGTTATAGCTTGTCCCAATAAAGATCTCGATAAGGCAAATGATAGGGACTACCAATGTTCTTAAATAAGTTGACGCTTATCGATATATCGATAATCCTAAGAACGTGTCCATCCAGTTAAAAGACTTTGCTATAATCCAAACTGTGGAGAAGGAGAAAGTGGGAAAGAATTCACCTTAGAGTTAAGAAATGTTGTACATATTTCCTTTCTATTTGAAATGTAGGGGTTTCCTCATTGACTATCTTTAATGATATTCAAAGTTCAATTCAACTTAATTCGTCCATTCATCTTTATTATCTAACGCATTTTCTCTTTTGTTGAGCTTTAATGACCGACCACTTATCCTTGAAGTTCAATGGAAGACTTGCAGTGATAGTTGTTGCTCATAATGATTTTGAAAAAAGGCATGAAAGAATCCTTATTTCCAGTTGAGATGATTCTGATGATCTCGATCAAATATTGGGCCTTGATGCATCTTTTTGAGCAAAAGTGACCTACTCGAATTTGCATTGACTTTTCCATTAATGTGTGGAGAATAATGTTATCTACCATGAAATGATTCTTTCCACCCAAGTCAGTCACGATGAAGAGTTAGCCAATTTTCGAGTAAATTTTGATAAGGATATAGCTAAGATGGCTAGAGATTGAAGACTTGTACAGGAGTTGGTCCATATTCAGTTTTCGTATGCTAAAAAGACTTGTATTCTACAAGCTGACCTCCAAGGTGCAAGGGAGTTAATCGTCCTTCTTGAAAAGGAGAATAATTATTTGAGATCTAAGCTCGGGAAAGCCAAAAATTCTCTACCAGACAAGATAGAGAAGGATCTTCCTTCCTTGAACAATAAAATATCTAGCTAAGAGAAGAGTTTGAGAAGGCCTAAAAGTTCTCACATGATTAGGATGCAACCATAAAAATCTTGTCTTCCTCTCAAGAACAATAGAATGGTCAGTTTGCGAAGGAGCTAGAGAAGACTAAAAAGTCTTTTCACGATAAAGAGGCGACTATGAAAAATGTGTTCGAGAAGCTTGATTTCCTAATGTTCTAGTTTTATAAGTAACCTCTCCAAGTGTGGAATTATGGATATCATGAGGCTTTTCTTCGCTTGAATACTTCTCTAAATTATGCTCGAAAGGTTGCCAATAAACTGGATGGCTCGATGCTTTGGCAGTTGCGAAGACGCCTAAGGATTCTCAACTATAGTATTGGTATGATCCCGATTGCACTGATTATCAGAGTCCTCCTTAAAACATTGACGCTTCGTGTATCCTAATTGATTCCATTCTGATCACTTTGATAAGGATGTACATGGGTGATTATGGGCTTGATAGCGATGATGGGATCTATCGATATCCACACCTAGTCAACGGGTTGACTCCTAGAGGGCCATCAAGAATTAAATAATTAGCTGAGAGTTTCAATCCTTTTACGCTAGATATTTGCTTAGTAGGGTTGGACCTTTGGAGGATGAAATACTCGAGTTGCGCAAATGGTCTAGCTATAATCATTTATTTATTCTAAATTATTTTCCTTTTCAATTTACTTATAATGACTTTAAATATTAATGGAAATTTTAACATTTTCTCTCCCTTACGTTATGTGGTCCCTGGTCTTACCTTTTAGTTGATATTGTCACATCAAACCTTAGGCCTAGGTCCAGTAAAGAAAAATGCACCTCTTTATGGGGTTATCTATCGCCTAGTTTATTTTTTACCTAGTTAGTCCTAGGTGCCTAAGGCTTCCCCGTAGGCCTTTTATCTACTATGAGCTATTATTCACATTGTGTTAATCGTCACAGCAATTTAGTTTCCAGTTTGTCATTGGTCGGACAGTCAATCAGTCTGTATACAGATGTTTTAATCGGTGATAGCCTTTAGTCGACCAGAAAATTGGTCAGATAAGAAGACATTAAAAAGAAGTGTCCCTGCTCGGGGACCATAAGGTGGTCTTTGGTTGACTAGACAATCAAACTTAAAAATATATTTGAAAGAATATAAAAAAATCAAGGCAAAAAATTATATGCTAAACATAATCCATTTGGCTAATCGATCTTATTTACTAAATGCTCATTGCCTGACAGTTTGAATAATACAAAAAATAAGAATGCATGGACTCTATGGATTGATTCGTATATTAGGCCAACCACATATAAATTCAATTTTACAAAATTTTATCGTTAAAATAATTTAGTGTGCATTCAAAGATGTAGTCCATATTAAATATAGCAAACTAAGAAAGCAAATACGCAAAGAAGTAGGAAAAAATATCGTTCGGGAAAAAACCATTATTTTAGCTTTATACAAGATTTGACACGCACAGTCGTCTTACAAATTACCTAGCTCACTAAATATGATGTGCAGTTCTTTAAATTTTCTACAACAATGGCACAGTCTAACACCGTCCATAGGAAGTAGTCTTCCCTTGGTATCCATCGATCAACCTTCTTTTTCAGGAATAGAGCCTTTGCTCCAAAAATTGGCAGTAGAGATAAAATCTATAAGGTTTTTGAACAATAAAAGTGTCCTTCTTGGTTTTATAAAGTGATCACTAAATTTTCAAGGGGTTTGGATGATTTTTGGAAGATTTTGATCACATGTGGAACTCTAAAAGGGTATAAAAAAGCTAGTAAAAGAGTTCTTGAAGACTCTAATCCTGCATCTCTATTTATAAGGAAGTTGGGTGTAAAAGGATAAACATTAGATATTTCTATTAGATGTAATTAAAAAATAAATTTTTGCACGCTTGTTCGAATGACTTGGTACCTCATTCGAACGATGTACCCATTTTCATTCGAACCAGCTTTCAATGACCTATCGAATGACATTCCAGAGAAGGACGAAAATTGACTCGTTCGATTGTGGGAACCTCGTTCTAACTACCTCGTTTATCTAATTCGAACAACAATGAAACATCATTATTCAAAATATTTTTAAAAAATATTTTAAAACATTTTGAAGTGCAAACTCTTAAATATGTAAAATCCCATAAACAATTAAAAGTCTTTACCAAAGCAACCATAACTCTTATGAATGTCATTGAGATGAACGATTCTTCAATCTTCCAAAAGTCATCAACTTTATCGTCAAATCCAAAGAAGTTGTCATGAAGGTGTAATGCGTTTGTAATGGGATAAGCTAAAATAAAAAATACATTGAGCAATTATAAAACTTGCTCTTACAAAAAATATAAAAGGATGCCTAAAAAATAATTCAAAATCGATATAAATTTAAACTCAAAAGTATAACTTCTTGAATTTGGCCTCATTCCAAGCTTGGGGAATTTTCATGCCCTCAATTTTTTCTAAGTGATAGGCTCCCTGAAGATTATCTCTAATAACTTAGAATGGGCCTTCACTTTTAGGCCCGAGCTTTTCATCTAAGGGATTCCTTGTATTGCCCACAATATTTCTTAGGAAGTATTTCCAACCTTGAAGGTTTTTGCCTTGAATTCCTTGTTATATTTCTTAGCTAACTGTTATGGATAGGAGGCGAGCCTTATGAGGGATAACTCTCTCTTTTCATTAGTCAGGTCAAGCTCTGCTCTGGTCACTTCGCTGTTGAGATCTTATTCAACGGAAAGGATTTCATGTTGGGCATACCTATTTCTAATGGAATGATATCTTATATTCCATAAGCTAAGGTAAAGGTCTCCCATCGACCTCCTGGGCGTAGTTCAATATGCTCATAGGATGTGAGCGAGATGGTTGGCCTATGCACCCTTCCCTTTATCCAATATCTTCATTATCCCATTAACAACCAATTTTTAGAATCTTCTAATTGTCCATTGATCTGGGGGTGGGCCATCGAACTATAGTAGTTCCCGATCTTGTGTTTAGCGTAGAAACTTTGGACGTGGTTGCTATCAAAATGAGTCCCATTATCAGTTATGGTGATCCGAGGAATACCAAAATGAGTTATAATATTCCTTCAGATGAATCTAGTCATATCGACATCTCAAATGTTTTCCATTGGTTCTCCTTCCACCAATTCTGAGAGATATATGTGCTGACCAGGATGAACTTCCTACTGTCGAGCGCAAGGGATAGTGGACTAATAATTTCCAGTCCTCATTGCACAAAATTCCAAGGGCTCGTGAGGTACTTGGGGTTAATGGTGAGCTAATTAACTAAAGGTGAGAAGATTTGGAAGATTATAACACTTTCGTACGTAAGTTAATGCGTCTTGTTGCATATATGGCCACTAGTATCCCTATTTCATGGATCTAAATTTCAGTGATCTTCCCCTGACACGGCTTCCACATATCCCCTCATATAGCTCATAGAGGGTCTGGTCGTCATCGTCCAGGTGAACACATTGCAATTATGGTCCTGAGAATGAGCACCAACAAAGCTTATTATTAGGAAAATGGAACCGAGAAAATTTTACCTGAATCTTAAGTGCCTGTTTCTTATCATCAGGCAAAACATCCTCTTTCCGGTAACAGACTACAAAATCTATCCAATTTGGGGCCTGTTGATGACCATAACCTGCTCGGTTAACTTCCTCATATTGATGATCGGTTGTTCAAGGTATTCCACTTGAATTATCCACTTAATATCACATTTCACATTTTAAGTATGGTTATGTCGTCTGAATGACTAATATTCCCTCTTAGGAAATATTGTACATGAACTTATATGAACTGGGCAACCAAGTGCTAGACCTCTTAAGGGTATGTAGCCAAGCATTCTTCCCTGGCATTGTAGTCTCTTGATATCTAATTTGATACCATCATTAACTCGCTGAAGACATCAAGGTGATGTGAGCTCAAGGGTAGTGCCTTCTTCAAACAACTGAGAAATACTTCATACTCTACTTCATTGATAGAGGCCTCAAATCCCAAGCATATAACTCGCTTGAGGACCATTTTCTCTGAGGATACTAGAATTATCCCCAATCATGCCACTTGGAATTGGAGGCTCTATCGATGTAAAGGGTCCCTATATTCCCTTCTTTACTCGATTATTGAACATTTTCCTTAATTTTGGTGTTAACCTCTACTAGTGCCTCATTTTTGTAAAATTCAATGATAAGGTCATCTAGGAAAAACCCTTTGATTGTCATCTTAGGATGAAAATGGATATCGAGTCTCCTAACTCTACCAATCACATTAAGGGCATGCAGAAAAATTGAACGGCCCAAAAATCGAACCGAACCTCCCCAAACCGAATCGAAATCAACAATTTTTTTAGCCCAGTTCGATCTACGATTTAAGGATTTAAAAAACTGACCATATCGGTTCGATTCACGGTTTACATAAGGAAAAAATTGATTCAACCCGAACCGACCCAAAACCAATATTTATATTAAATTACTTTTATTTTTATATCCAAAAACCATTAACCGCCCACAAAAACAGACCAAAACCAAAAACCGACTTTAAAAAACCGCCCAAAACTAAAAACCAACCCGAATTGAAACCAATGTAAACCGAAATAGATGATTTTTTCATTGTCGGTTCAGTTTTGGTCTGACTTTTTCCAAAACCAAATCGATCGATTCAGTTTGAATTATGGCCCAAAACCGAACTGAAAGGACCCCTGAACACCCCTAAATCACATGGACAACTGTCCAGACAGATCGGCCTTCCAGAGTACTGTGTTTAGAGGAAATAAGGTCAGGACGACTATAGTGTATGTCTCAAAATCATGTTTTAACTTGTAGGAGGCTATCACCAGTGCGTACGTAAGTTTTTTCCAATGGGGGGTATGTCTTCTCGGCATCAAGCAAGGTTTTTCTCACATAATAGATAGGGTCTTGACTCCCATTCTTCTTAAAAACTAGAGCTGAGATAACTGTGTGATTGGACACTTTCGGATACAACTATAAGGGCCCCTCTTAGTTTGAAATCATTAATAGTGGCGGTCAACTCAAGTACTTCTTCACTTCTTCGAGTGTCTGGGTACATTCATTATTCTATATTTCCTTCATCTCTTTCCTCAATACCTGGAAAAAAAGGTTGGCACCTCTCTCAAGATCTTAAAATAAACTTATTTAGTGCCACAAGCATGATATAAAGCTTCTACACCTGGCGCACTATGTTTAAAGGTTATACCTTTCTTTTCGCATCAATCTGATTAGGATTTGCCTCAATCCCCCTTTGACTGACCAGGTGTTCAAAGAAATGTAACACCATGTATTTCTGAGGATATAGGAGTTAATTAAATTGGTGATTTATAATTTATTTAAATCGGTGCTTTTTTATCTATTTAATTCGGAGAAATTAATTAATTTAGTGATTTAGAGTTTTAATTCATTCGTTCTATTTTAATTTCATGTGTGCCGTATTTTGAGGTGGAAATAAGATGATTGAATAAACTAAATCAGATGATGATTTAGAGGACACGACTGATTCCGAAAGGGTCAAAATAGTCAAAATAGAATACCCGGGTGTATAATTTAGTTTCCGGGGCAATTTTAGGCCAAACTGACACCGTTTAAGGGAATTTCGATCATTTGGTAATATAGGGTAAAGAGACCTACGAATTTACAACATCTTTATTAGCATATTGATGGGAGAGGCTAGGTTTTAGAGTTTAGAAAACCAAGAGAGGGCATTAGAGAAGAAGGAGATGCCATTCTTGAAGTTTAAGGAAGGGTTCTTAAGAGATTCAAGTGATTCTTGCACCACAAATAACTTTGGAGGGAGGATTGGAAGTGAATACAATTAAAACCAACACCAAATTATGAAATCAGATCACATAAACCGAGGCAAGTGTTTATATTTCATTTATTTTAAGCATGTTATAATACCCATGTAGAGTAGGGTTTGATGTACATGTTTTCAGAAGATTTAATATGAATTTGGGTGGGTGTAATCTATGAATTGAAGTACGATTGCTTGTAGTTATATTTCTTTATGTTGGAGCAATGAAATCATAGGGTTTGGGATGATTTATAATAAAGAAATTTGGGTTCTTGATTAAAAGATGTGAAGAATATGAGAAACTAGGATTCTTATGATTTGTGAAGAATAAATCTTGTATAATCCATCTTTATTGAGGATTTAATGATATAATTCGTTAGGGACTGTTAGAATGATCCTATATGAAGTTTGGTAAAGTTCGGCTTAGAGTTGGGACATTTGCATGAAGGTTTATGGCAGTAAAAATGAAGAAAATTGCAAAAACGTAGAAGAAGAAGAGACCTGCTACATTCCAAATCGATTCAGCCCAGAGGCGAATCAATTTGGCTTGCGAATCGATTCATCCTAATGGGCGAATCGATTCAGCTGCCCAGATTTGGCCAATTTTTCCTTTTTGATGTTATTTCCTCTTGGGATGAATTATAGGGGTCTTGGTGTAGCATCCCGTGTTTTTATTAATTAATTATTTAATTAATTCGGAAATTAGCAAAAAAATAAAATTTTGGATTTAATTTTCTTTTATAATTAAATATGTTAGCTTTTATATTCAAAATTCGGAAAGCTAGATTACAAGACTCCTAATATGAGTATAAATAAGTCATGGGACATTTAGAAGAGTCATCAAAACAAAAAACTCTCTAAGAGTCCTCGAAACATCAAACTCTCTAGAAACAAAAATATGTAAAAATATTCGACTTCCGATCAAGATGAAATTTTTTATGCATCTTCCTCTCGTCTTCAGCTAATACGCCCCCAAATTTAAGCCAATTCCAACGATCTGATCTTCCGGAATATTGTTTTTAGTGTTCGTATCTGATTATAACTCTTTTTTTAATCAACCTCTTAATCCTTTATATATCACAACAAATTTGTGGCTTGGGTTTTCAAATCACTTTTTCATCAAATTTTCAACAAGAAGACCTCTCCAAAATTATTCCCTTTCATCTACAAACTTTAGCTTCAAACTTAATAAAGTGTTTCACTCAATATTTGAAGGCTTAATTTGTGTTTTCTCAAGATTGTTCAAGAACGACTCTTTACTAATTTTTCGAGAGGAATCCAACCGTCAATTCAGAATATGATTTTTACCCAGTTATGAATACTCTATTATTTTTCTTTAGTATTATGCGTTTTAAGTGTCGCCTAAATCCGTAATCACGTGTTTTTTTATTAAAATCAATTAGCAACTTAATTAGAGGAAGAGGATACTAAATTTTGGAACTGTTTTTGTGAAATTTTTAATATGAATTAATCTTTGAAACCCTTGGGTGCATAGGTTAGATTTTTGGATTTTTATGGCTTTGGGTGTCGGTTCTCATATATACTTTTTATGGGATTATTTATATGGTTAATGGGACGCAGTCACACTTATAAAAATTAGATGACTTATAAAAGAGAATGATTATGACGTATTGAATATTGTTGCATATTAATAAAATTTAACATTTTTGAACATAATTAATTTGTTGAAAACAACGACGGTGTTATTCATTGAATTAAATTGAATTGAGATTTTTATGATTACGTGTTGTGTTATTCTTATGAATTGTGTATTGTGTGATTTATTATTATTCACTTTTTCCATCTCAGGGACGATGGGCTTTTGGGTAGTATTTTTGCTCACCTCCATTATAGGATGCTTACTAGGTATGGGAATAGTGGGTAGGCCTTGATTATAATTTATGCTCGCTAGGTATGGGACTAGTTAGTGTAAATTCGTGAGGATTTTATATTCCGGGGGTGGGCAGATTTGTATGTTTTATCATCATCACGCTAGCCTAGGCATGAGACTAAGACGAGTAAATGTTGAAAATTCATCTTATACATAGGATAGGACGTATATGTACTTTGGGGACCCTTAGGTATGGGACTAAGGGGCATTTTGAGATTCTCACATCGATTAAAAGGGTGGGGTAATGTGTTAATTATAAAATTGAGAAAATGAGAATTAATGCCTAAAATAAAAATGGGTATTAAAATTTATGGCGACATAATGTGTCAGGGACCGACAGTTTAAACGGGTCAGATTGGGCAATTTATGTCGTGTCGTCTGTGGAACCTTGTCGTATTGCAGGGGATCGACAGTTTAAACGGATTCGGCTAGCTATTAACAAGGGGAAGTGTGACACTTTGGTGGATTACCACCCGGGACGGGAGGACCTCCATAATAACAAGTGAGAACAGTAATAAATTTGGGTTAATTTAATTAAATTAACGCTTTGGGGCTGTGAGATAATTAAAATAGTATTGGTGTGTTTTATCAGAATCTTTGGGGGTGGTTAGTAATATATCTTTCCCGCGTTTAATTTTCTTCGTAATTAAAATACTCTATTGTGATATTTATTGCGTATAATGCTATTGTCTGGGTTCACAAACCCTATTTGAGGGCAGTAGTGTGTATTCATGCTCGAGGCTCTGACCTCGTGAGTTGACTATCAGTTTCAGGTATTAGTGATGGAGTAGCTGCATAGGATTTATTGGATATTGTTTGGAGGTACAGCTAGAGTTTATTCTTTTTATCGCTTTATTTAGATAGACTTTCTTTTCAGTCGTATTTCATTATGAGACTTCATTTGGGTTTTATTGGTCCATTCGGTTCCAAATTTGTTAGAGGATTTTAGTTGGATTATTCAGAGTTGATTATTACTCAATTTTAATTAAATGATTTTAGGAAATTTGATTTATTCAAAGTTTTATCATGTGATGGATCTTTTATCGTTTAGGTGTTATTATAATTTAGGGTTGATTAAATTACTTATCTTGTGGATTGATTGATTTATATCTCATATCTGTCTCATACTAAGAATGATATTTCATTTTGTTCACACCCAACATAGTTTGGGTGGACGCCGACTCCAAAATTACGCGGGGTGTGACACTTGGCGGGATTAGAGGAAGTCATTAGGTATATGTTTGAGAGTTGGTTAGATCTGAGTGTGGGTAAGATTGGAACTTTAAACCGACGATAGTAAATCGAGTGAGTTACAAATCGGGAATTTGGAATTTGGGCTTCGAAAGAGTAGAACATGATCTAAGGCTATAACCATTAGGGTATGAGTGTAATAACTACTGAATTAACTTAAGAGGTAACTATGGGCCTTTTGGGTAGAGTATAATATTCGGAGGGAAAAAAGACGATAGTGAGTTAAGAATGTGACTGAATTGTATGGTGAGTATTCGAGGGGTATATACTTCGTACGGATTATTTTATAGGTTGAGTGTATACCTATATGGATTATATTAATAGGTGGAGTGTATACCTATGCGGATTGTTATTATTAGTCGTGTGTGTGCCTATACTGAATATACATATGGATTAGATTGAGTGTATACCTGTTATGTGCATTTGTGTATATGAACATACTTATATTGCTTGCCATCACGGAGGTCCCGTTCAGTGGGGGATCCCACCTTGACGATTTCAGTGAGGTCTGGATTTGTGCGCCAGAGCATAGTGCTGATAGTGGATAACTATATGACAGAAATAGTGATGCCGACAAGTCGTTTGGGTACGCTAGGTATATGCGCAGCCCCAAAGACTTAGTGCTATGTTCGCCTCCAATATGTATGTTTTTTATTTATAATTCGAGGAGATATTCCGAATCAATAATCCATGATTAGGTACGTGAGGTACTTGGATTTGATAGCAGAGCACGCAAGTGTGCATCACAGTGGCTAGTCCGATGGATGCTATATTATATTATATATATATATATATATATATATATATATATATATATATATATATATATATATATACCTGGGTATTTTAGTCTACTTATGTGTGATAGTAGTGAGACTAGATAGTGTATATCTAAAACAATGCCTAATCTACTTAAGTGTAAATAGTAGAAAAGATAGATAGTGCGAATATAAAGATGAAGTAAGTGTGAGAACTTAACATGAGGATAATAATAACAACCTAAGAGTAATGTTAATTATTAGTTGTTTGGTAACGTACTGTATGGGCGATACGGGGTGAGTTAATGAGAAACTTAACTAAAGGCTTAATGATAATTAAGGGTATACTGTAGCATACTGTATGGGCGGTACGGGTGAGACAGACTGGTATATAGTTAGTTAGAGGCTTGGGACCTAGTTAGTTTGGGTAGCTTGACTAGGTGGGCTTAGTAGAAGACGTTAGGTGCGCACTATAGATGAGAGGTGAGGAACTCAAGAGAGTGTACGCAACCTAACATGTGTATCTAATAACTGTTGATTTAAACTGCAATTTAAATACTTGCTAACTATTTTCATATGGTTTTACTTGGGCTCTGACCCGTACATGCAAAACTTTTTCAAAACCTTTTAGGTGCCCAGCTATAGGGACGCCCAGTTTGATGATCTGTTCTAGGGATGCGTAGCTGTAGCACGTGTGGATATTTGCAGGATTTGGATTTAGTCGCTTCAGTTACTTCATTCGTAGAGTAGGATGCAGTTCAGTTATTTCATTTGGGCATGTCGCCCCTCCAGCAATTTATTTTATTCAGTTTGTCAGACTTTGTATTTGTGGACTCAGTTTGATTTCATTAGATGTTTAGGTTGTTTTTATATTGAGAACCGATAGTTAATCGGTACCATTTTATTTTAGTTATTTATCTGGTATTTAGTACAAAGTATTTTACCGCATGGATGGTTTAGTTATCGTGATTATTTCACTTGTTGTTGTTTAATAAAAAGATAAAATTTGTCATTGACGTTTTGAATACTATATGGTTAGTAATTATTTAGAAATATTTTCGACAGGATGCTAAGAATGAACCAGATGATATTCATGTTTCATTTAGATAAAGGACTGATCACACAGTATTTAAATATGTGAGGTGTCATATGAACTTTAGCAATTCTACCCTAAAGGAGTAATTAGTTGCATTCAGCCACATTTTATAGTAGAGAAGGACTACAAAGGTCCTTGTTAGGTCTGCAAGGTGATCCTCTTTATTCCTGCTCTTCGCAAGAATATCATCTATGTACACATCCATCATCTCTCCCAACTTTTACTTGAATATCTTTGTTACAAGTATCTAATGTGGTGATGAAAGAGGTCTTCTCTTGGTCAGGGCCGAATAATGAGATCTGGTAGTACCCACAATACACATCGAGGAAGATCATGCACTAGTGGTTGGCAGCGCATTAACCACTTGTTCTATCATAGGCAAAGAAAAAATATCCTTTTGGAAAGCTCTATTTAAGTCAGTGAACTCTACGCAGACTTCCCACTTTCCATTTCTTTTTTTGACTACCACAAGATTTGATGGCCAGTTGGGGAATTAAACTACCTTGATGGACTGTGCCTCCAGAAGTGTCCCCACTTCTTCCTCTATTTCCCTCACCTTCTCGAGGTCATTTATCCGTGCTTTTTGAGTCTTAAGTGGATATGATGGATCCATATTGAGTTTGTGACACATCACCTTTAGGTCTATTCCTGGCAAGTTGTATGGTTGCGAAGAAAAAATATCTTGATTGTTTCTTTAAAAATAACTAATACCTTATATTCTTCTCTAATAAAATAGCAGTCGATTAATAACTTCTTTTCATGTTGGTTTCTGTCAAAGACCACCTCTTAGATAGGCTCTATGAACCGATCGATAGGTTTCCTCCAACATAGGTCGTCCATACTTTAGTTGTTATTTGGAGGGCATTTAGCCCTCTACTATTCCATAACTTTTTCTTTCTTTTTCTCCTTCTTCAATCAGATGGAAACTATAAAGCATTACTGAGATAACGCCTGATTCCCTCTGATTTCCATTATTTCTTTATGAGTGATGTAATTTAGCATTTGGTGGTAGGTGGACGACATTACCCTCATGGAATACAACCAACCTCTATTGAGTATTGCATTATAGGGGGGGTATATGACTACCATGAGGAACTCAATGAGTTTAGATATCCCCCCTGTTATGACTAGGATAACATCTCTTTCAAGAGGAAAGGTCATTCTTTGTGCAAAGTTGACCACAGGCACAATAGCTTCCTACAGGTCTTCTTCTTTTAAATTTAGTTTATTAAGATTCTTGAGGTACAACACCTCTGAGGAATTCCCTTCATTGACCATCAGCTTATCCACGTCCCGATTGGAAACTCTGAGAGTGATTACTAGGGCATTATGATGTGGAGTCCTCACTCCTACCAGATCATCATCAGTGAATACTATGTGCTTCGGGTAATCAATCTCCTTAATTTATCGATGTTTGACCACGATGAGCATGGTCGGGTCTATCTGGAATGCCTCCATAACTGTTGTGAGCTTCTTTACCTCCATCATGAGGGATTTGCCTTTAATTTGACTTGGATTTGAGGCCCCATGAATCAATACGAACTCATAGACCAAGTCCTCATCCAGGACTTTGTCTGGCCTCTAGTTGCCCACAGGTTGTGCCTGACCTTCCTTATTTTCAATGAACTCACTGAGGTTCCCAACCTAGGTCAGTTTAAGGGCTTTATAAGTCTCAGTCTTGAGGTCATGATCCTTACGGTATGCACACCTCAGCGTCATGTTCCTCCTCTTGGTATCGTTTATCATTATTTTAGTCAACTTGAAATACTATCTACCTATGATCTTATAAAAGATATTTGCAGATTGGCTCAGTGAAGACCGTTTTTATGGCTATGAACACCCTCTTAGGATCCTTCTTCTCAGTATCCTTTTACTTCTTATTCGGCTTTTTCCTTCTTTTCTTATTCGTTCCTTCTCTATCTCTAAAATTTGCTTTGGTTGATCAGCTTCCTGGCCAACTCCAACCATTGTATCTTCTACCTTCTCATACTTTTCAATCCTCTTCGTGAGTTCGTCAATTTTAATAGACTCCCTTTTAGTGAGGGGATGATGGACCATGAAGCGGCTCGATAGCCCAATCTTGAAGGAAGTTACCATAACCTACTCGGTACAGTCTTCCACTTCGTTATACACATCCCAATACCTTTTGTCATACTCTCGGAGGTTTTTCTTGAGGCTTCTTTTTCATCATAAGAAATCAGTCCATCCATTTAGTATGGTTACTACTTGTGATGAATCTGGATGGAAAGGCCTTAACGAATTACTTAAAGCATGTAATCGACAGGAGTGGTAACTTTTCAAAACACTTTTGAGTAACATCTCCAAGATTTCATGAAAATGTAAAAACTCTCATTATTATTTCACAGCATCATGTAAATTTTTTTATTCCGCTAAGATCCTGAACTCCTTTTTTTATTCTGCTAAGATCCTGAACTCTCATTAGTATACCGCCTGACATAGTTTTTGAGGTATGTCTTCCTATTGTAAATATTGAATCGTGAAACAATGAACTTCTTAGGAGTTTCAAACTCCTCAATGACCCGACTAAATAGTGATTTTATCTAGCTCACAAGGGCTCGTCTAGCGATCTCTTTGGTCATTTATTCTCTTTTATGAGTGGGATATTTGTGAAAAGACCTAAGGGTCACTAGTAAGGACCAAAGGGTACTCGCTAATGCGTATTAGGTTATTTAAAAATTATCCAACTCTTTTAAATGTTTGATACAAAATCTAATATAAATTTTAAGTGAGAAAACACTCACGCACACTAGTAAGTAAAAGGTATTGATGCCAGATGTAAAGAATAATTCCCTTTAAGAATGTGATGAGAAAAAGTAGAGTGTGACACAATATTTGTTCTCGAGGAACCCACCGTGGGGGTAAACCCCAAGTCCACTATTACCGATTACAAGTTACAGATTACAGTCCTCCAAGTCCACAATGAATTAAACAAGGCAAATACAAACCCGAACATCCAGCCTAGTCTAAAATAACCCAACTTGACTGAAAATCAGTCAACCCAATAACACCCCAGTAATAGAGACTATCACTCACTCACAACATACGAAACACTAAAACAATGTTTAGATAAAGAATTCAGTAACCCAGTGTAAATGAAATAGTTAGTCCAATACAAATCCA
Source organism: Sambucus nigra (assembly GCA_949130495.1). Lineage (NCBI taxonomy): Eukaryota > Viridiplantae > Streptophyta > Magnoliopsida > Dipsacales > Adoxaceae > Sambucus > Sambucus nigra. The sequence goes on from OX422209.1 coordinate 209,902,446, forward strand.
GTATACCCAGACACTAACTAAACAACCCTACAATATGTATCTTACTAAACAACCAAGGTAGTGAAAGTGTGAGATCCACACACAACTACACACTCAAACCCGAGACCCCGTGTAGATATGAAAAAAGATATAATAATAAAGTTTGTTTTAATCAAAATAATAAAGTAATCTTGTTTAGAAAAAGAGACTAAACACACGCCTGGTTAAGTCTATTTTAATTAACAAGAAAAATTACCAATAAGTGACTAAGTGAAAGGTAAGACAATATTGAATTAATCAATACTAAAAGAATAAATTAATACTAAGTCACAAGACACATGCAAGGTCTTCCTTGATATTCAATATTCAAGTAAGGAAGGTCTTCCTTGATATTCAATATTCAAGTAAGGATTAATTCTAAAACAATTTAATTGAAGCATATGACCACAAATAAGATAGGAAAAAAATTCCAACAATTGTGTCGCGCGACAAATATAAAAACTTAACTCAACACCAAATAGAATATGAATCAATTTAAATCGGTGTTATGTTAAAAATATTATGTCCAAGTAAAATGAGCACAAGATAAATATGTGTAGCACTTAGCTCATACAAATTAGGACTTAAATAAAAGCTACACAAGAAAGACACTAATAAATTAGTCAAGTCCAAATTTCAAATTTGTGTAGCACAAAAAATAATCTCAAAGATTTAAATTCCAAATTTTAGTTCAAACCAATACTATAACTAGGTTTGGATCAAAATCTCATACACACACAAACACCACCTAAGTATAACAGAATATAACAAAAAGTATTCAACTTAGGTAATAAAAAGTGTACGAGTCAAATGATACAATCCAAGTCAAATTGAGTACGAGATAAAGAGTGTAGCACTCGACTCAATAAAATAGGATGGGTTTGACTAAAACAAAATTTAAACAAATAAATATTATTATGATTAAAGTCTACACACTAATTAAACCCAAGTAAATAAAGTGAACACACAAAAGTTCAACTTAGAGGGTGTAACTAGTTAGAGTCAAAAATCAGATTTATCTTTATCCCCAAATTAATCAAATCAGATTTTAAAATAAAAGATGTGTGACACAAAAAATAAGTCTTGATAACAAAGTGTACACACACACTAAAGATGGGTGTAAAAAAATTCTTAACAATAATAACCACAAATAGACACAAGTTCTAAAAGGTCTACTAAATTTTAGTCCAAATGAAATTTCTACAAAGATTTTTGTCCAAAAAGGTGTCCAAATAAATTTTTCAGTCCAAGAAAAAATAAGCTCTAATCAAGTCTAAACAAATACCCAAACAGAACTTAAAAGTCCAAAAGGTACAAAATAGTATCAGTCCAAATTTTCAATCCAAAGATTAAGTCCAAACAAAATATTTTAGTTATAAATAAATATCTCAACAAGCAGTGTAAAAAAAATCAGAACTAAAAAGGGTCCAAAGATTTAGTCCATAAAAAATTAAAAAGATGCTCACAACAAACAGAACTGATTAAAATTAAATAAATAAAACAACTATTTATATCAGATGTTTATATGTATATAATATATATATATATATATATACAGGCCGGCTCAAATGCGGATGCAACTTACGGATTTAACTTGCGGACGAATTTTTCTGTATTTTTTAAAAATAGTTAAAAATGTTTTTTCGACTTGATTTTTTTTTCTGTGAATTTAAACATTCCAAGGGACCTCTATAAAAAAAATCAGCTTAAAATGAATTGTTTTGCTATTTTTAAAAAATCGGTCAAACATATGTCAGTTTTTAAAGCTCTTCAAAACTGACATATGTTTGGCCAATTTTTTAAAAATAGTAAAGCATTTCATTTTGAGCTGATTTTTTTACAGGATTCCCTTGAAATATTTAAATATCACAGAAAAAAAATCAAGTTGAAATTTGATTGTTTGCTATTTTTAAAAAATACACAAAAATCAGTCTGTAAGTTAAATCAGCAAGTTGCGTCCGCATTAGAGCCTGACTGTATATATATATATATATATATATATATATGAATAATGATATGAGTACAAAAATCTCCCCCAAATCTGATGTGGATTCTACTAACTCTCTCACGTGCCTATTAAGTATTGCATTGTGTTATGGGGTCCCGCCAGGGCACCCAATTAATTACTTTTGGGGGGAGTTTTGGAGAAATTATTTGGGACTCATAGCACCACTAATATATATATATATATATATATATGTGTGTGTGTGTGTGTGTGTGTGTGTAAAGAGAGAGAGAGAGAGAGAGAGATCAGTTACCAAAAAGCGGACAAGGCCAAACTGGAAAGAGCCAACTCCGCCGGAAAACAGGACCACCGAAAAATACCTTTCCATCGAAACTACACCAAACCGCAAAACCGATCTTAAACCGAGTAGATCCAAAATGGATCCAAAGTCAGAAAATTGGAGCACCACCGGAGATCCAACCTCAAACCGAAACCAAAAATAAACGAAAACCCGTATCACCAAAACAGGGCCGAAAAAGATGTCAACACCAGAAATTCAAAACTCCAAATCTCAAAATCGAAACCTCCGAAAAAATGGCAACCACTTTCAGATGCGTAAACCTTTCCCACACAAAATGGGTAACCAAATGATAAAAGTGTAAAAAAAAATGAGAGAAAAGAGGGTAAATGTTAGAAGCTTTTTTTAGAGAGAGAATGAAATAAAACCCTTAACCTTATCTCAAAGTCACACAATCATATAAATACTCGTCCAAACAGCCTTGGTACAAACAGAATACCCAAGATAATTAAGGGAAAAACAGTCTTAGGCCAAAGGAAATAAGGGGCTTAAACATAAAACCATGGGAACCCAATGGTCAAAAGGGCAGTGTCTTGAGACACACAAAATGACGTCGAGAAGGCCAAAACTCAAAAGCCTAAAAGTGGTTTTGGACAAAACTATCAATGCACAAAAACCATCTAACCAAATATAAACGTTGTCGTTTTAATGTAGTGATAAACTAGATAATTAAACAATGTTTAATTAAATGTTATAATTTAACACATTAAAAAAACTCAACCCTAATAAAAAATACAACTTCAAAAAATAACCAAATGATACAACAAAATTATGAAACTCAAAAAAAATATTATGAACATAAATTTTATTTTATATATCAAGTCGAATGAGACAAAAGACTATCGATATTATATAAAATTTAAATTCAAAAGGAATATAAAAACTCACTCATGAGAAATAAAATAAATAAAAGTAATAGGATACCCAAAATAATTTGTACACTATACAAAATTTATTTTTAACAAAAAATAATTTATATAATAAATCAATATAGGAAAATATGATTTAGGATATAAAAAATAAATTTTAATAAAAATAAAAAAATGCAGGAGCATATAAATAAAAAATTGTCTGTCTCAAGATTGAGCCAATACAAGAAGAATGAGATTTTCAAACTTCCCCTTTGGCCAATTTTGAAACAAACAAAATCTCAAAAAATAAGAAACGACACAAATTACATAACTCAACTATACACGTGAGTCCTAAAAAATAGAAGAGTACATAACTCGACTAACAACAAGAAATACTAATAAAAATAGAAGAGTACATAACTCAACTAAACACAAGCATTCCTAAAAGGTAAAAAATTGTAAAAAATAATACTTAAAGAGTCTCCAATTCACCCCTTGTTTGTCTCAAAGGGACAAAGGGTAGGGAAGAATCCTACAAAATAAAAGTTAGTACAACATAATATGCAAACTAAATGTACTAACAAACAAAATTAAATTAATCTATAATAAACTAGTTTGAAATTTTGTTACACCCTAAGTCATCTTTCTTAACCCACTTAGTTTTGACATTAGGAATAACGATCTTAAAAGGGGTAAAATTAACACGAGATTGGGAGAAATTCTTAACAACATTAGACTTCAAATGGATCTTGGGCATAATCTTAATACCAATTTGTTGTCTACTTAAACGCGTATGACAAAATTGTCCTAAATAACCCGTTTTAAGACAAAAGTTACATTGATGTACATCCCTAGCATTGGATTTAGCTTTAACAGGAATATAATGCAATTTGGCATTTTCAGATTTTCTAGCTAAATTCAAAAGCTCAAAACAGAATTGTTCTAAATGTCCAGAATTGGAACAAAAGTCGCACCAAAAAGTCTTGTTATCAACACTTTTAAAATTTTTACATGACTTGGTGGGCAGTTTTCTAAAATCAGAATGTCTATTTAGCTTTAAATTTAGTCTATTGTGATAACCCGCCTACTAAAATAATAGGTGGCCAGCCCAATACTCCAATAATCACAGGAATCATAGATGGTTCATTCTTAGCATCACTGTCGATTAACAAAATAGTATGAGATAACCACCAATCATTTTAGAAAACGGATTGTCATAAACAAAAATTTAAAAGTAAAAGAGAAACACTTAGACAATCCCATTTGTAAAAACGGTGGGTATCAAAAATCGATGAATATAGTATGACAACACCATAAATAATCACTGAATAAGCTGTCGGTGCACAGACCAATACAAACGATATAATAAATATTACAATCAATATTTACAATATTATAAATGAGTGTAATACCTTGGGCAAACACGCCCGAATAAAAGTACTGAACATGACTAGAGTATAGAAGAAAGGAGTGTCTACTACAAGTATCCTACAACATCCGCAACATGCTGTAGCTCCATGACAACTGGAATGGAATATGTAAATACAGATGTCCATGCGGAAGCGCACCTGTAACAGCAAAGAAATGCAGAAACAAGGAAATATAGAAACCGGTCAGGGCCGGGTTCGATATGATTACCATGTGACTAAAATGCATGGCAGGTAAGTGCGTAAATCTCTCGCAGATAACAATAAGATTCCTCACCTCTCAATCTAGCAGTAACCTAGCGCAATATAAATGATGCTCAGGTTATAGAAAGAACAGAAGGCTAACTTCTCCCCAGTCTCAACACTATGCCATATTCGTGCGTGGGGTGTCTCGCAAAGCGAAATCAAAACAAGGAACCCCCCCGATACACTACTACTTAGGCAAGGTTGGTCGTCGAGATACATTAGACCCTGTCCTAAATAATAAATAAATACAAGTGTGTGCATAAGTGTGGGAGGTCACGTCTACAGCTACACAAAGAAACTATAAAAGTAAAACCCATCCATCATCTATTGGCACAATTCCTAATTCTATCTTTAGGAATATACATATAAATGGTACAACACTTTATCAAGTGTTTACCAAATTAATTTCATCATATACTAATTCATTTCATGAATTTGTTCCTTATCAGGAAATATAATCATACTTTTTATGCTCTAGAGGCATTTATCTCAATTGTTCGCTTTATAAAAATATCTTCCTTATCAGGAATATGATCATCATCATAGGCTCTTTACGGCCTTACATCGTGCTCTTCATGGCACTTCATCTTGCTCTATATGGCAATTACATACATCAAGTCCAACTTGATTTAGAATAGTTATATTCATACATATATATATATAACGATTCTAAGACCGCCCGTCCGGGTTTCCCCACTGTGCGCGCCCCTAAATGGTTATCATCTTCCAGGGCCTCCAAGACAACTTGGGATCCTATCGAAACGTCGGGAAGCGGCCATGAGTCTGCGTGGTAGCCAAGACCACACCCGAAATCTCCCTACCCCCGCAGAAAATATACAACCATAAGCGCTCCCATGGCCTAGGGACTATATCCACCCTGCATCATTAGCCAGGGGGCTTCACCACAACGCGCGCGACTTCCCTTATGATAGCGATTTAGAGATGTGTGTATCCATAAATTATCATTTATGAAAAACATTACTTTTTCCATTTTTGAAAACTCATATTTTATATTTCCAAAAACTCATCCATTTAGCCATTAAGCACCAGCTTTTAGAAGGTGCATATTTCCTTATTAAGTCATATTTTATTAAGTACCTAAGATCCAAAGTGCCACTAACCATCAAAATATCCCCAAATGGTTTATATAATTCATAAACCCTCAAAGTGAGTCTCCATAATGGAGTGTCTCTCAAAAGCTCAACTTTAATATTTTAACTTCAAATTTCATTTCTAGGTTAATCTCCTAAATCATTCGGATATCAACCTACGCAACTTAGCCCTCGGTAAGCCTAAATATCCCATTAATCATCCTAGGGCATTCGTCTACCCAAAACCACCCTCTAGGACTCTTAATTACTTCCCAAAGGAAGGTTCCTAAGCCTTGGACCTAAAAGAAAAAGGGGCTAAAAATCAAAATAAGAAAATCTCACAAAAAAAACAGGGGAACCGAATCGATTCGCCCCTTGGGCCGAATCGATTCGGTGAGCAAAAACTGGCTTTCTGCAATTGCCGAATCGATTCGCTTTAAATCCGAATCGATTCGGTCTGCAAGACCTGTAACCCTCTCCTTATCCGAATCGATTCGCCCATAGGGCCGAATCGATTCGGTCCTGAGATTTTGCCCAGTTTGGGCGACGGGTTACATAAACCCTAAAATCCCAAAACCTCCATTCTTTGCTTATACCCAACATCAACAACATTTAATTCTACCAAATCATTCCTACACCACTTACAACTAATAATTTATCCCCAAATCAAATCAAAACTAAGATTTAAGGGTTTAATCATCAAAATCAACAAATACCCATTTATGGGTTAAATCTCCCAAAACCTAACTATACATGCAATTTATCACATTAAATCAATATCTAGCAAGTAAGAAACTTGCCTCGAGGTTCGTAGTCTCTGAACACCTCCGGTAGCGACGGATTCCGGCCCAACTCTTCCATCTCTCTCTTTCTCTCTACTTTCTCTTCTCTCTCTCTCTCTCTCTCTCTCTCTCTCTCTCTCTCTCTCTCTCTCTTTGGCTTCTCTCACTCAAATGAAGAAAAAGAAAGGGGGTGGGGGATTTATAAGGGTCAAAATATAAACCCCCACTCCTAATTGCTAATATACCACTAAAATGACTCGTAACCACTTAATTGAGTCATAACCCCCTTAAAATGCCTAAATCTCAAAAATTACAACTGCGCACTTATTTCGACCATCTCGACTATTCTAAAAACAACCGCACCCCCTATTTTAGCATTCGGGAAAGTGTGAACTATTTTTACGTTCCAATTCCATTTTAAATTCATTAATTATACCCGATTTAAATATAGGTCATAACCGTCGTTTTACATATAACGACGCAAAATACACAATATAACACTATTTACCTTCTCATAACGGTAAATAGTCAGAACATAGTAAATATTATCCCTAAGTCTCACGGGAAATAATATTTACTCCAACATTCCCTATTTTATAAAATTAGCCCATCAGGCAAAATAGCATAAAATAGTCACTTGAAAACCTGGGTTGTTACATACTCCCCCCCTTAAAGGGGAATTTTGCCCTCAAAATTCAGGCGTAACCCATAACCATAAAAAGGATAACCTATAATAAAATCGTGCTATCATACTAGCAAACCCCCGAATAGAGATGTCCCCGTAGGACTTAGACTAAGGTCATCGCTATTGATCTCAGAAACTATCGATCTTACCCTTCTACTACGGGAGGAGATACCCGCACAAGCTCGGCACTAATTGCCTTACTTTCCGAAACACGTTATACCTCTACTAGGGAATAACCACACTAACTTATAATCGTTAACCCCAACACTACTTACTCCTATTCGCGTTGGTGTACCCTCAAGAGCCTACTTGCTCACTGAGCCCAAACTAAAGGAAGGTTCCCGGACCACTCCCAGTCCCAGGAATATACTATTCGCTGTTTCCATTCCAACGAGTGGACAAGGCATATTGCCATCTACACTAGGCTATGCACGGCCTAACGTTTATCGAAAACGATCCGAACTATTACACGGAAATTCGATCCATAAAAACTACTACTCCGATCTCTCCTTTAAATCAAATCCACCCCTCCACTCCGGGTGGTAGGATATACCCCATATCCTAACGGTTCCCCATTCTTCCTGGAGACTTTACCTATACTTTGACACAAATGTCTCGTCTCGGTGAAGCTCACTCCACTTGGCATTCTATGCCACGAATAAACTCTAAGACGGTATCTACTCGGCGCCTATACTACTCCCATCCGCATTGCCTTAGCGAAAGGAAACATCCTAACGAGATCAAAATCCCATACTTGTCGTCTAGGGACCAAATCCCACTTAGAGTTAACCCACAACTTATTGTGGTCAACTCCCAACCATCCTCCTAAACTAACGCCGCATGCCCTAAGGGCCTAGCATCCTAAGAATCCTAAGGTCAATCTATTGATCCTAACCTAGTCGTATGAGTATAATACTAAATATCCCTAGTGTCCAAGACCTTTCCCGACTTCCGACATTAGCTCGGTTTCATGCGTGGGACGTCTCGCCGAAGCGAAATCCAAACAAGGAACCCTCCCGTTACACTACTACCTCGCATTGTCAGTCGTCGAGAAGTAATGGTCGAAGACACATAATCGGGATCGACGGAATCCTAATTTGAAATTCTACTACTACATATATACGTCTAAGTCCTATCATAACAATCGACTGAGGAATTTACTTCCAGTAAGATGCCACCACTACTCTACCCCAAGAGACACATATACCTCTACACAAATGGCCTTCTCATTAAGGCACAACCATAAGTCCTTATCGGACTTTCATCATCATAGTCTTCCCCACATCGATTTAGAGGAAAACCATCATCGCGCTCATATATCGCACATGAACTTAGCCCTTAATCACTCATATACGTGGTTCTTAGCTAAACCTTCCAACCCAACACTTAACCAACAGAAAAGAAAAGAACAGAAAAGAAAATGCACATCTCTCCACTCCCAACGTCGTTAAGGTTCATGCGTGGAGCGTCTCGCCGAAGCAAAATCCAAACAAGGAACCCCTCCACACAGTCACCTTAACTAGCCGGTCATGGAGATAAGGCAATCGCATACACAAGCAAAGCAGACAAGTAAGCAAATAAAAATAAAAACAAAAATAAAGGAAACTATCTACATAACGTAAACCACCTCTATAAAGTCTCAACCCGTATCCTGGAGAGATGTTATAGAACAACTAGTCCTCCTCCTAGAACGAGAACTAGGATAGCCTCGCGATATATTCGCTTGCTATCACCCCAACCAATCTAAGAATATTTCTACTCGTATAATATATAATACAAGTAGCACGTACCACACATATCACCACTCGCCCCATAATGAGTGAGAAAGAAAAATACAGAACTCCCCTATCATGGAAGACATATAAATATACTTACTACTATATATAAAAATACATACCGATACCATCACAAGCTCGATATACGCACCCGAATCTAGGGCTAGCACCAATACTACTCCATCCTACCTAAGGAATGCACCATTCGCACCCTAGTTGGAATTCCACCAACATACTAGCCAACCTCCCGGGGCTGCTACCGATAGTTCCAAGACACGACATTCTAGTCTTAACCGAACCTAACTACTTCCATCAACGACTCAACGAGGAGTCCTATCCTTGCCGGTTATCTTCAATCGATAAGATCAGAACGCACACTTCCCTTGACTTCTTCATCAAGGAGAACATTCTACCAGCTTCCCCAACCTTAGCTCCACGAGCCTTCCCCGAGTGGATATCCACCATTGGGGTCTCATGAACACTACTTCTCCAAAAGTGTTTCCAACACTTACTTACGAGCCTAGCATTTCCACTGAGAGGCTCTCTCTACGGGCAAAAGCATTCTGCCCCACCATAACGAGGCGACTATACCCATCACTAGGCCAAAACTCTCGGGCCTTACGTTCTCACCGAACGAGGTTACACTTCCTCTAACCAACCGAACTTCAACATGTGGTCCTAATAAAGAACCTCTCAACTCCGAATTGACATTGCTCGGAGTCCTAAGCATAGTACCACTCTTTACCGGCAGCGGTACTTGGGAAAACTATTTTCACTGTACTTAGTAGTCTCGGAAGCATTATAAAATAATGCAACAAAGGGAGAGACCTCCAAAGCGGTCCTTATTCCCGACCACAGCCCACAGCTTATAGTAATCCCGTCCTACGACGCCTTCATCGCGGCCTTCCTCAATGCCCTTCATCTAACGGCTTACAAGCCTCACACGATCGCGCAGAAGATCTTCGGGGTTCTCATTCCATAGCAGGAGAGCGAAATCTCACAAGAGAATTCAACGACCTTATTCCTAAGGCTCTACATCAAACAGAGAGAAACGCAGAAGACGTAAAACATTCGCACAGATTCCTAAGGACTCTAGAACCTAATGCTCTGATACCATCTGTGACAACCCGCCTACTAAAATAATAGGTGGCCAGCCCAATACTCCAATAATCACAGGAATCATAGATGGTCCATTCTTAGCATCACTGTCGATTAACATAATAGTATGAGATAACCACCAATCATTTTAGAAAACGGATTATCATAAACAAAAATTTAAAAGTAAAAGAGAAACACTTAGACAATCCCATTTGTAAAAACGGTGGGTATCAAAAATCGATGAATATAGTATGACAACACCATAAATAATCACCGAATAAGCTGTCGGTGCACAGACCAATACAAACGATATAATAAATATTACAATCAATATTTACAATATTATAAATGAGTGCAATACCTTGGGCAAACACGCCCGAATAAAAGTACTGAACATGACTAGAGTACAGAAGAAAGGAGTGTCTACTACAAGTATCCTACAACATCCGCAACATGCTGTAGCTCCATGACAACTGGAATGGAATATGTAAATACAGATGTCCATGCGGAAGCACACCTGTAACAGCAAAGAAATGCAGAAACAAGGAAATATAGAAACCGGTCAGGGCCGGGTTCGATATGATTACCATGTGACTAAAATGCATGGCAGGTAAGTGCGTAAATCTCTCGCAGATAACAATAAGATTCCTCACCTCTCAATCTAGCAGTAACCTAGCGCAATATAAATGATGCTCACGTTATAGAAAGAACATAAGGCTAACTTCTCCCCAGTCTCAACACTATGCCCTATTCGTGCGTGGGGTGTCTCGCAAAGCGAAATCCAAACAAGGAACCCCCCCGATACACTACTACTTAGGCAAGGTTGGTCGTCGAGATACATTAGACCCTGTCCTAAATAATAAATAAATACAAGTGTGTGCATAAGTGTGGGAGGTCACGTCTACAGCTACACAAAGAAACTATAAAAGTAAAACCCATCCATCATCTATTGGCACAATTCCTAATTCTATCTTTAGGAATATACATATAAATGGTACAACACTTTATCAAGTGTTTACCAAATTAATTTCATCATATACTAATTCATTTCATGAATTTGTTCCTTATCAGGAAATATAATCATACTTTTTATGCTCTAGAGGCATTTATCTCAATTGTTCGCTTTATAAAAATATCTTCCTTATCAAGAATATGATCATCATCATAGGCTCTTTACGGCCTTACATCGTGCTCTTCATGGCACTTCATCTTGCTCTATATGGCAATTACATACATCAAGTCCAACTTGATTTAGAATAGTTATATTCATACATATATATATATAACGATTCTAAGACCGCCCGTCCGGGTTTCCCCACTGTGCGCGCCCCTAAATGGCTATCATCTTCCAGGGCCTCCAAGACAACCTGGGATCCTATCAAAACGTCGGGAAGCGGCCATGAGCCTGCGTGGTAGCCAAGACCACACCCGAAATCTCCCTACCCCCGCAGAAAATATACAACCATAAGCGCTCCCATGGCCTAGGGACTATATCCACCCAGCATCATTAGCCAGGGGGCTTCACCACAACGCGCGCGACTTCCCTTATGATAGCGATTTAGAGAGGTGTGTATCCATAAATTATCATTTATGAAAAATATTACTTTTTCCATTTTTGAAAACTCATATTTTATATTTCCAAAAACTCATCCATTTAGCCATTAAGCACCAGCTTTTAGAAGGTGCATATTTCCTTATTAAGTCATATTTTATTAAGGACCTAAGACCCCAAAGTGCCACTAACCATCAAAATATCCCCAAATGGTTTATATAATTCATAAACCCTCAAAGTGAGTCTCCATAATGGAGTGTCTCTCAAAAGCTCAACTTTAATATTTTAACTTCAAATTTCATTTCTAGGTTAATCTCCTAAATCATTCGGATATCAACCTACGCAACTTAGCCCTCGGTAAGCCTAAATATCCCATTAATCATCCTAGGGCATTCCTCTACCCAAAACCACCCTCTAGGACTCTTAATTACTTCCCAAAGGAAGGTTCCTAAGCCTTGGACCTAAAAGAAAAAGGGGCTAAAAATCAAAATAAGAAAATCTCACAAAAAAAACAGGGGAACCGAATCGATTCGCCCCTTGGGCCGAATCGATTCGCCCTTGCGAATCGATTCGCTGAATAACCGAATCGATTCGGTGAGCAAAAACTGGCTTTCTGCAATTGCCGAATCGATTCGCTTTAAATCCGAATCGATTCGGTCTGCAAGACCTGTAACCCTCTCCTTATCCGAATCGATTCGCCCATAGGGCCGAATCGATTCGGTCCTGAGATTTTGCCCAGTTTGGGCGACGGGTTACATAAACCCTAAAATCCCAAAACCTCCATTCTTTGCTTATACCCAACATCAACAACATCTAATTCTACCAAATCATTCCTACACCACTTACAACTAATAATTTATCCCCAAATCAAATCAAAACTAAGATTTAAGGGTTTAATCATCAAAATCAACAAATACCCATTTATGGGTTAAATCTCCCAAAACCTAACTATACATGCAATTTATCACATTAAATCAATATCTAGCAAGTAAGAAACTTGCCTCGAGGTTCGTAGTCTCTGAACACCTCCGGTAGCGACGGATTCCGGCCCAACTCTTCCATCTCTCTCTTTCTCTCTACTTTCTCTTCTCTCTCTCTCTCTCTCTCTCTCTCTCTCTCTCTCTCTTTGGCTTCTCTCACTCAAATGAAGAAAAAGAAAGGGGGTGGGGGATTTATAAGGGTCAAAATATAAACCCCCACTCCTAATTGCTAATATACCACTAAAATGACTCGTAACCACTTAATTGAGTCATAACCCCCTTAAAATGCCTAAATCTCAAAAATTACAACTGCGCACTTATTTCGACCATCTCGACTATTCTAAAAACAACCGCACCCCCTATTTTAGCATTCGGGAAAGTGTGAACTATTTTTACGTTCCAATTCCATTTTAAATTCATTAATTATACCCGATTTAAATATAGGTCATAATCGTCGTTTTACATATAACGACGCAAAATACACAATATAACACTATTTACCTTCTCATAACGGTAAATAGTCAGAACATAGTAAATATTATCCCTAAGTCTCACGGGAAATAATATTTACTCCAACATTCCCTATTTTATAAAATTAGCCCATCAGGCAAAATAGCATAAAATAGTCACTTGAAAACCTGGGTTGTTACATCTATCATGAGAAAACTAATCTTACTGACCTATTTTAGAACAAAAGTTATACCTAAAACATATTTTTCAGCATATTTATATCTATAAAAATGCCTAGTTTTTTCCTAAGACAACCTGATTCTGCCCTAATGAGAAGCTAAGAAATACGTGTGATAATTGATTAACTTCGCAAGTTTCCAAGTAACCCTTATTTAACTAGCGTCTACTTTTAAACCAAATAAATTCAACCCTTAAACATGCATCTAAATCAACCCATCAAATATAGAGCATGCGACACAAAGTTAAGGAAAAATCCCCGAAGGGCAAAACCTTTTATTTCTAGAACTTTAAAGAATTTACAAGACCATTGACTTACATACAACCTGATAATCGCCCACAAGTGTAACGCACGGTGTCTTCGGTAAACCTTCAAAGCAACGGCTAGAAATAGTGTGACACAGAAATACCCGCAGGTGTCGGTTCCTATGTCGGCGGCTGGAATTTTCCCTTTCCAGGAGGGCAGCAATGAAGAGGAAGAAGCGGTCCACTTCACAAGGGTTGAACAACAGTAATGGTGTTCTTGGGTTACCAAACTTTGATTCACATAGATATGGAAGATGTGTGAATCTAAAAACCTAGAATCATAGGACTCAATAGGTGAAGACTTTAGGATTGATATGCTCTGAAAATCGTGTATAAGTCTTGAAAAAACCAACTGCTGATCGAGGTTTAAATAAGGGATTGAAACCCTTCAAAATCGACTGCACGATCTGGCAGTGATTATCCTCGCCGGATCGGTCCGGTCGATTAGGCGGATCGGTCCGGGTAAGTCGGATCGGTTCTTTTTCTGAAACCGGATCGGTCTGGTTGGTATCGGATCGGTCCGGGACTTTTGCCTTTATCGGTTCGCTATGGATCCGGTGGCTACTGGAGTCTGACAAAACGGATCGGTCCGGTAGATGGTCGGATCGGTCCGGTAAACCGGATCGGTTCCTTTTCTGGACCGGATCGGTCCGGTCCTCAGGAACCAGATTCCTTCAAGGAAATCTCTCCATCTTCAAAGGGCCATATCTTCTTCACCGTAGCTCGGAATGAGATGCCGTTTCTTCCAGTATCTTTGTTGCGGCAAGCTCTTCAACTTTCCAGTTGACCTATCCTCCGGATGGTGGATGTACAATTACCGAATTGCCCTTGAACTTTCATATCGAGCCTTTTTCACTGTTTTGACTTCTCTTGCGTACCACTAGGCATATAGTCCCTAAAAGCATGGAACGTGAAGTCATTGAGGCTGATGAAAAACACATGATGGAGATGCAGGATGCTTGATTCCTAGAATTCGGATTGAGGCCGTCATATGTGATCATGTAGAAACGTGCCAAATGTAACGGCGTACGACATACAAAACTGTAAGATAACGGACATGACAAAAATGTCCTTACATATCTCCCCCTATGTCTATGCCGGTACATACATAAAAAATCCGAATTATCAATTCACAACTGCCTATACAAATCTACCCTTCCATGAACCCAAAACTGGAAAGATACATATGAATAAGACTACATCGTTTGTTCTTCAAATCTTCAGGAATCTCAAAGCTTTTCTCATCAGGGTGTGCAATTCATAGATCATCAAGATAGTGCCTACACACATGAGATAAAGCAAAATACCAAGTGACGTATCGAGTTTTGAAATGAGATAAACATAAGCATATATATCAATGTAAGATGATATTCTCAGAATTTCAAAAACTCCCCCATAATCAGATAATTCATTCTCCCCCTTTTTATGATGTCCCCAAATAGACAAATGAGAGAAATAAATCAAGCAATCAAGTACCGGGATGTCACAAGGCATAAAATCACACCATGAATGAACATAAAACAACCAAGTCGGTGATAGCGTAAAAGAATGGGTGTGATCAAAATTCGATAGGAAAATCAAAGCATACAAACATGACATATGTGCACGATGAATATTGGATATTCCTAACGAATGAACTCAAATGCTTCCTTTGGTGTAAACGAGTGACAGTATAAGATATTGACTCAATCAAATCATCAAATCAAAGCTCAAAGTGATTTCTACACCAATAACGTCCAAAATGATTTATGCTTTTTCAGGACTTTCAAGGAAGTGCAAACCCGTTTTTCAATCTCCAACCAAACTCCCTCAGATTTATATTATGAATAGAGGTATACTAAATTCTCAAACTTTGGAGAATTGATGGTGAAACCTAAATGGCCCATATTTGGCATGTATTGCTTTTTATTGCCTTTCAATTTTTTTTTCGGGCTCTTTTAACCTCTTAGGACCTCGGATATTACAATTCCTCCATTTTTTAGGTCCTTTTTAACGGTGGCTTTTGCGCAAAGGATAAGAATCAACTTTCGCAGCCCCTCCCCGTTATGAAAATATGCGCACAGTCTCACCAAACGGTTTTTACATGCAATCCAATCTTGTCAAGTTTTATTGCATTTTATACATTGTATAGACAGGATTGAGATGGAAACACTCAAGCCAACATGAGATTGACAAGTGCAACAATCAAATATAGCCGTGCATGTGTGCAAAAAAGGATATAGGAGTCAAGCATGTAGGAAATATCACTAATTACATCTCAAGGACTCCAATCAATGTTAAGCACATGGATGAAATGATGTAGCCTCTCAAATCTCTATCAAACAGTCACATGGATATATGGAATGAAGTTGTGACTTGGCTATCTTAGATGCTCATCCATAAAAGGCAAATCTCTTTTTGATTTTTTTTTTTTTTTAAACATTTTATCAAAATAAAATCTTTTTGTGCTTTTCTGAAAATTTTTCTAAAAAGAAAATCTTTTTGTATTTTTCAAAATTTTTCAAAAATAAAAAATTATACAAAAAGTACATGTCACAACGCTATCAAACATATATCAAAAAGCATAACTAGCATATGACACACATGCGAACACAATCATCTATATGATATGGCAAGAGAAGAATCATGTGCAAGCAAACGAGAATCAACTTGTCTAAAATCTAGTGTATCCAAAAGTGATTTCCTAACCCAAATAGATGTGAAACACCGTGTGGGGGATTTAGGAACCAAGGTAACACTAGACTTCGACATCCTAGGACTTCTTCCAAGATCAAAACAAAATCTCCTAAGGTGACCTTTCCTACCACAATGTGAACATGAGTAAACGGAAGGAATGTTACCTAAAGTGTGATCTTTTCTAATGTCCTTGGGATTGATTGACCCTCTAAAACAAATAATAGTTTTGGCTTTAGCACTAGAAGCATGAGAACAAGATGAGCCATTACCATCACAATCAAACCTACTTGAATCGTTTAAATCATTTTTCATCTTCAAAATATTTGATTCAAGCAACAAATTAGACTCTTCCCAAGACATGGATTGCTTTTTCAAATTTTCAACAATTTCTAAAAGGGTATCCCTCTCCCCCTCAATTAAAGCAAACTTTTCCCTAAGAGTCTCTTCACGTGCCATAAACTCATTGACTAAAATATTTTTATCATCTTTGGCACAAACACAAACCATCGAATTTTTAAGGTCCTCTAATTCGTTTTCTAAAACTTGGACCCTATCATCACACTCCTTCTTGGACAATTTTAAAGAAACAAAGTCATCGTCCAAGGAAACAAATTTTTCACGATAAAAATCTCTTTGATTTTGAACCGTTTGCAAAAGATCCATTGCGGATTTAAAACGAGAATTTTCTTTTTCCAAAACTTTAATTCTTTTGCAAAGTTTCAAATTCAAAGTTTTTAAATTCTCAGCATGGTCGTGAACTTTTTCAAAAATAGGCACTTTATTATATAACTTCTCCATTTGAACACGCACTTTTTCAAAAATCAATTTTTTCAGAAAATTGATATCTTATAAAAATTTTGCGGAAAATAGGATCACGCGATAAATTAGCGTAACCCGCTCTGATACCAATTTGAGAAGCCAAGAAATACGTGTGATAATTGATTAACTTCGCAAGTTTCCAAGTAACCTTTATTTAACTAGCGTCTACTTTTAAACCAAATAAATTCAACCCTTAAACATGCATCTAAATCAACCCATCAAATATAGAGCATGCGACACAAAGTTAAGGAAAAATCCCCGAAGGGCAAAACCTTTTATTTCTAGAACTTTAAAGAATTTACAAGACCATTGACTTACATACAACCTGATAATCGCCCACAAGTGTAACGCACGGTGTCTTCGGTAAACCTTCAAAGCAACGGCTAGAAATAGTGTGACACAGAAATACCCGCAGGTGTCGGTTCCTATGTCGGCGGCTGGAATTTTCCCTTTCCAGGAGGGCAGCAATGAAGAGGAAGAAGCGGTCCACTTCACAAGGGTTGAACAACAGTAATGGTGTTCTTGGGTTACCAAACTTTGATTCACATAGATATGGAAGATGTGTGAATCTAAAAACCTAGAATCATAGGACTCAATAGGTGAAGACTTTAGGATTGATATGCTCTGAAATCGTGTATAAGTCTTGAAAAAACCAACTGCTGATCGAGGTTTAAATAAGGGATTGAAACCCTTCAAAATCGCCTGCACGATCTGGCAGTGATTATCCTCGCCGGATCGGTCCGGTCGATTAGGCGGATCGGTCCGGGTAAGTCGGATCGGTTCTTTTTCTGAAACCGGATCGGTTTGGTTGGCATCGGATCGGTCCGGGACTTTTGCCTTTATCGGTTCGCTATGGATCCGGTGGCTACTGGAGTCTGACAAAACGGATCGGTCCGGTAGATGGTCGAATCGGTCCGGTAAATCGGATCGGTTCCTTTTCTGGACCGGATCGGTCCGGTCCTCAGGAACCAGATTCCTTCAAGGAAATCTCTCCATCTTCAAAGGGCCATATCTTCTTCACCGTAGCTCGGAATGAGATGCCGTTTCTTCCAGTATCTTTGTTGCGGCAAGCTCTTCAACTTTCCAGTTGACCTATCCTCCGGATGGTGGATGTACAATTACCGAATTGCCCTTGAACTTTCATATCGAGCCTTTTTCACTGTTTTGACTTCTCTTGCGTACCACTAGGCATATAGTCCCTAAAAGCATGGAACGTGAAGTCATTGAGGCTGATGAAAAACACATGATGGAGATGCAGGATGCTTGATTCCTAGAATTCGGATTGAGAAAGTCATATGTGATCATGTAGAAACGTGCCAAATGTAACGGCGTACGACATACAAAACTGTAAGATAACGGACATGACAAAAATGTCCTTACACCTAATTTTTTAAAACAAAATTTCTCTATATGTCCAGTTTTAGCACAATAATCACAAGTAAGCACAGTTTTGACAGAATTAGCATTTTTCATATTTTTAGCTTTCCCAAAATTGCCTACATTTGCATTATTCTGCTCAAGTCTCTTATAGCAGAAATTTTCAATATGTCCATTTTTAGAGCAAAAATTACATTTAGGTGAAGGCTTAGTAGTTTTAAAATCCCCAACATTTTGAATTTGCCTAAATTTGCCTAAATCATATTTGTCTTGTCCTAATTTCTTAAAACAATTTTTTTCTAAATGACCATTCTTATGACAAAAATTACAAACAAATACTGGCTTAACAAATGCGGTATTAGAATCCTCAAAATCAACACGTTTATAGCTTAGTTTAATTTCAGTCTAATCAGGACATTGTTCGCTACAATTAACAAAATTAGTTTCATCAAAAGTTTCTCCTTTAAACCCAAGTGCTCTTAAAGGAATAAATTCATCAATGTACTTATTATGGGATTCGGCAATTAAACGAGAATTACAAAAACCATCAAGCTTTTTAGATGCAATCTTAAGTTCCCTTTGACATTCATCATACTTAACTAAAACAGCCTTAAGCTCAACTTGAGATTCATCAAATTTAGACAAAAATTCCTTGTTTTTAGTTTCAAGAGAATGATTAAGTTCAGTTAACATGATAATCCTTTTCTCTAAAAACGAAACATCATTTTCAAGTTCATGTATATGAAATTCAAATTCTTTGGACATTAACTTGATTTTATTACTTAAAACAACATTTTTAGCCATCAATCTAGAATGAATTTGGTCTAAATCAGTGTAGTCCTCAATTGTGTTATCAATGGAAATATTATCAACACAACCATCTAAATTCGTATTCACGCACCCTTCTAAAACGATAGAATCATCTACATTTTTAGATTCATCAATATCACCAAAAATATCATCAACATTAGATATAAAAGATGTAAATGTAGGGTGATATGGAGTAGGTGAGGTACGAGATAAAATCACTTTGTCTAAATCAGAATTATCTACGCATAAATCAGAATCATCAGAAATAGTAGATAAGCAATCATCAATGTCCTCAGATATAAAGACAACACGCGAGGTAAAGGCAACTAAATTAGCACAACTAGTACAAATAGAGATATCATCGCATAAACTAGATAAATGTGTTGAAGACAGTGAAATGTCCCAAGCATCTAAAGATGTAGTGAAATATCTTTAACTTCAGTTGCACCCATCACTTGGAAAATAACATTCTCGCTTTTAATGTCAAATTGTGAATAAGACTTTGATTCTCTAAAACATTCATAAAGGGATTTTCTAGAAGAAAAATCAGCATCACCATATAAGTTTCCCATATTTAAAAAATAGCTTTTAAATGATATAAAATATAGATTTTAAAAGGAGTTTAGGATCTTAGCGGAATAAAAAAATTTATAAAGTGAATCCTGACGCTCTGATACCACATGAAAGACCTAAGGGTCACTAGTAAGGACCAAAGGGTACTCGCTAATACGAACTAGGTTATTTAAAAATTCTCTAACTCTTTTAAATCTTTGATACAAAATTTATTATAAATTTTAAGTGAGAAAACACTCACGCACACTAGTAAGTAAAAGGTGGTGATGCTAGATGTAAAGAATAATTTCCTTTAAGAATGAGATGAGGAAAAGTAAAGTGATACAATATTTGTTCTCGAGGAACCCACCGTGGTGGTAAATCCCGTGTCCCTAGTCCCAGGACAACACACGCACACCCAAGTCCACTATTACTGATTACAAGTTATAGATTACAGTCCTCCAAGTTCACAATGAATTAAACAAGGCAAATACAAACCCGTACACCCAGTCTAGTCTAAACCAACCCAACTTGACTGAAAATTAACACCTCGGTGTAAATGAAATAGTTAGTCCAATACAAAACCAGTATACCCAGACACTAACTAAATAACCCTACAATATGTATCTTACTAAACAACCAAGGTAGTGAAAGTGTGAGATCCACACACAACTACACACTCAAACCCGAGACCCTGTGTAGATATGAAAAAAGATATAATAATAAAGTTTGTTTTAATCAAAATAATAAAGTAATCTTGTTTAGAAAAAGAGACTAAACACGCGCCTGGTTGAGTCTATTTTAATTAACAAGAAAAATTACCAATAAGTGACTAAGTGAAAGGTAAGACAATATTGAATTAATCAATACTAAAAGAATAAATTAATACGAAGTCACAAGACACATGCAAGGTCTTCCTTGATATTCAATATCAAAGTAAGGATTAATTCTAAAACAATTTAGTTGAAGCAAATGACCACAAATAAGATAGGAAAAAAATTCCAACAATTGTGTCGCGCGACAAAAATAAAAACTTAACTCAACACCAAATAGAATATGAATCAATTTAAATCGGTGTTATGTTAAAAATATTAAGTCCAAGTAAAATGAGCACAAGATAAATATGTGTAGCACTTAGCTCATACAAATTAGAACTTAAATAAAATCAACACAAGAAAGACACTAACAAATTAGTCAAGTCCAAATTTCAAATTTGTGTAGCACAAAAAATAATCTCAAAGATTTAAATTCCAAATTTTAGTTTAAACCAATACTATAACTAGGTTTGGATCAAAAGCTCATACACACACAAACATCACCTAAGTATAAAAGAATACAACAAAAAGTATTCAACTTGGGTAATAAAAAGTGTACGAGCCAAATGATACAATCCAAGTCAAATTGAGTACGAGATAAAGAGTGTAACACTCGACTCAATAAAATAGGTTGGGTTTGACTAAAATAAAATTTAAACAAATAAATATTATTATGATTAAAGTCTACACACTAATTAAACCCAACCAAATAAAGTGAGCACACAAAAGTTCAACTTAGAGGGTGTAATTAGTTAGAGTCAAAAATCAGATTTATCTTTATCCCCAAATAAATTAAATCATATTTTAAAATAAAAGATGTGTGACACAGAAAATAAGTCTTGATAACAAAGTGTACACACACACTAAAGATGGGTGTAAATAAATTCTCAACAACGAACCCCCACAAATAGACACAAGTTCTAAAAGTTCTACTAAATTTTAGTCCAAATGAAATTTCAAAAAAGATTTTTGTCCAAAAAGGTGTCCAAATAAATTTTTCAGTCCAAGAAAAAATAAACACTAATCAAGTATAAACAAATATCCAAACAGGACTTAAAAGTCCAAAAGGTACAAAATAGTCTCAGTCCAAATTTTCAGTCCATAGATTAAGTCCAAACAAAATAATTTAGTTATAAATAAATATCTCAACAAGCAGTGTAAAAAAATCAGATCTAAAAACGGTCCAAAGATTTGGTGCATAAAAAATTAAAAAGATATAACAAATACTATGTTCACAACAAACAGAACTAATCAAAATTAAATAAATAAAACCACTATATATATATATATATATATATATATATATATATAGAGAGAGAGAGAGAGAGAGAGAGAGAGAGAGAGAGAGAGAGAGAGAGAGAGAGAGAGAGAGAGAGAGAGAGAGGGGCTCCTGTGCACACTAAGTTTGCACATTACCTTTTAAAAGTGGTAAAAAAAATATTTTGAGTTAATTTTTTTTGAGATATTTAAACATTTCAAGGAACCCATATAAAAAAAATCAGCTCAAAAAAACTTTTTTTGCTATTTTTAAAAAATCGGTCAAACTTTCGCAGTTTTTAAGCCCTTTAAAAACTACGAAAGTTTAACCGATTTTTTAAAAATAGCAAAAAAAGTTTTTTTGAGCTAATTTTTTTTATGTGAGTCCGTTGAAATGTTAAAATATCACATAAAAAAATTGGTGTGCGCCAGCACTAAGTTTGCCCACTTTTAAAAGGTAACGTGCAAAGTTAGTGTGCAAACTTAGTTTGCACAGGAGCCTGCCTCTCTCTCTCTCTCTCTCTATATATATATATATATATATATATATATATATATATATATATATATAAAGAGAGAGAGAGATCAGTTGCCAAAAAACGGACAAGGCCAAACCAGAAAGAGCCAACTCCTTCGGACCTCCGTAACCGGACCGGATAGAACCTTTGTCGGAAAACAGGACCACCGAAAAATACCTTTCCACCGAAATTACCCCAAACTGCAAAACCAATCTTAAACCGAGTAGATCCAAAACCGATCCAAAGTCAAAAAACAGGAGGAACGCCAGAGATCCAACCTCAAACCGAAACCAAAAATAATCGAAAACTCGTATCACCAAAACAGGGCCGGAAAAGATGTCAACACCGAAAATGCAAAACTCCAAATCTCAAAACCAAAGCCTCCGAAAAAATGGCAACCACTTTCAGATGCGTAAACCTTTCCCACAAAAAATGGGTAACCAAATGATAAAAGTGTAAAAAAAAATGAGAGAAAAGAGGGTAAATGTTAGAAGATTTTTTTAGAGAGAGAATGAAATAAAACCCTTAACCTTATCTCAAAGTCACACAATCATATAAATACTCGTCCAAACAGCCTTAGTACAAACAGAGTACCCAAGATAATTAAGGGAAAAATAGTCTTAGGCCAAAGGAAATAAGGGGCTTAAACGTAAAACCATGGGGAACCCAATGGTCAAAAGGGCAGTGTCTTGAGACACACAAAATGACGTCGAGAAGGCCAAAACTCAAAAGCCTCAAAGTGGTTTTGGACAAAACTATCAATGCACAAAAACCATATAACCAAATATAAACGTTGTCGTTTTAATGTAGTGATAAACTAGATAATTAAACAATGTTTAATTAAATGTTATAATTTAACACATTAAAAAAACTCAACCCTAATAAAAAATACAACTTCAAAAAATAACCAAATGATACAACAAAATTATGAAACTCAAAAAAAATATTATGAACATAAATTTTATTTTATATATCAAGTCGAATGAGACAAAAAACTATCAATATTATATAAAATTTAAATTCAAAAGGATTATAAAAATTCACTCATGAGAAATAAAATAAATAAAAGTAATAGGATACCCAAAATAATTTGTACACTATACAAAAATTATTTTTATTAAAAAATAATTTATATAATAAATAAATATAGGAAAATATGATTTAGGATATTAAAAAATAGATTTTAATAAAAATAAAAAAATGCTGGAGCATATAAATAAAAAAATATTTGTCTCAAGATTGAGCCAACACAAGAAGAATGAGATTTTTATTTTGTCCCTTTTTCACCTTATTAAATCATAGATATCCTTTTTTTCCCCGTCGCTCATCTGAGCAGGATCTTTGCGCAGGTGTCTTCCTACGACGAAAATCTTCCTTCCGTTGTGGGGTGCTCCTCCATCAACTGAGAGATCTATTCGCTTGAGGGCTAGGAGTACGTGACATGTGTCCACGCTTACGTTTATCTTTTTTATCCTCTCTTTCCATCCTATCTAGACATTGTTGGAGCGTAACATTTTACTCCTACTGATGTCTAGTGATGACCCTCTCATCTCAGAGGTGCTTCTCATAGTTATCAATGAGCCTCGAGATATGGTTAAACCATTGGGGATTATCATTCTCATATGCTCTCTCCTCCTGAGGATTAACATGAATCAGGAGATTGGTAATAGTTTCCAATCTATGATCTAGCCTCTGGGGCAGGGGGGACAACTGAAGGACCTCCTGGTCATCACAACTTTCGTAGACTAAATGGGAACCCTCATGGTCTCCATGGCTATGATGGTAATTAGGGATGGCAACAGGGCGGGTTTACCCTAACCCGCCCCATTTAATAAACGGGATGGGTTGGTTTTTATTTAAATTAACTCCTAACCCGCCCCATTTAATAAACGAGGCGAGTCGGGGTTCCTATGGGTTGGGTTAATTTTAAAAATAGTAAAATTAAAATTATTACATTATAGTCTTAGAGTCCTATAATGTTTCAATATGTGAGACAATCCACCAATTGTCAATCCATGTTTTCACATAGATCTTTTACAAAATTAACATACAAATAAATGGTTTTTTTAGTGTGTGTGCATGCATGGTTTAATTGTAATTAATATACACATAAAGGGTAATTATGTAGGCATAAGTTAAATGGGTCGGGGCGGGGCGGGGCGGTTTTATTTAACTTGACTCCGAACCTGTCCCATTTAATAATTTTTTTTTAAAACCCATAACCGCTCCTAATTCATTAATCGGGTTTTAAAACCCGCCCCATTAGGGTCGGGTGGGGCGAGGCTCCTACGGGTCGGGTTAAATTTCCATCCTTACTGGTAATGACCCTCTTAGTCATTAAGATTTGGTGATCTTGGTTGTGTGAGTGAGGCGTCACATAAAATTGATTATTGGCAAAGAACTATGATCGTTACCACAAACGACGCCAATTGCATGTAGTAATTTCCTACAAGTAACTAATTAATGCACACAAGCCAAACTGGAATAATAATAGCAAAAATAAGGGGATCACACAAGCAACATGCTTACATCCATGGGCTGCTAGGGTATGTTCTACATAACTCAAGAACACAAGTCGATAGAATTGTAGTATTGCTCGACGTTACAATAATGAATGGACCATTTATATGGGGTGTGTATACATTTATAAGGCATTTTAGGAGAATCCTAATACCCACTAATAACTATCCCTAAGAGTTCAAACTTATCCTTAATCATGATTAACCATTACAAGTGATAAAGTTTAATAGTTCTTTATTAACTGCGAATCTTCATTAAAAAAAAGTCGCACGTGGCTAGGGCACATGTGACTGAGCACGTGTTGGTGCAATTATTGACCCCATATCCATCTCTCCAATACTTCCACCTAACAATATGGGTCAAGATCCATCACCATCCCACTCATCAACTTTCGATCCAAATACTACTTCTGGATCTTTCGGTGGAAAGAATCTGAACTAAACCCCAAACCCAACCGACATTAACATAACAACAAACCTTTTCCCATAGTAAAGCACCCACTAACAGAGTCAAGGGAACTCGGGTTCGAGTTAAGTCGCAGCCTGAAGCAGTTCTATTTGGCAGTGATGGGTCAAAAGCATGAGATGATGGTGATAACAAACCAAGGTTATGGAGTCTTTCACGATTCAATTTCTTTATGTTTTTAATAAATGTAACCCACACATTTGAAAAAAGGGACATGTAATCTTTATTATGAAGAATATATCAATAAAAAGAGAGAAATATCTTGTGTATTTAAGCACATTACTGATTGTTGATACGAAATATTATCCTGCTACGTGGACCAATCAGATATTGACACATGCAATATAGTAGAAGGATAATCATAGTCAGTAAGGACGAAATGCCGACCTACTGAGGGATGCCGACCAACCTGTCATTGAAGCCCGACCAACACCAGGAAAGACGACCAATAATGACAGTAAAACACCAACAGTTGTATACATAAATGATTGTACATATATAAATGTCTACGACATAAAGGCATTCCATCCTTTCATATTCCAACTCTTGTATACCCCTTGGGGGCTATAAATACATTATAAACCCTACATCCAGGGGGGACAAAAGAAGAAGCAATTGGACAAAGCCAAAAGTAATACACCGCATAGGACGTAGATTATTTCTTTAAGCTGAACCACTTTAAAAAAAATTTGTCTCTTTTACTCATATTTATCTGTGGTCAATTAATTAGCCTAGTCTAGTTTTTTGCATCAACATATTGGCGTTGTCTTTGGGAATGATATTTCTAATCGATCTCACTCATTCAAACATGTAAATGGATGATATTCCTGAATCAAGTCTCAAGAACGAAGGCATTCTATATGTCCCTTCCGCTCCTCTATTTGCAAATAATTTAACTAGAATTTTGGCCAGTCTTATAAGAGGCCAAGAGGCTATGCAAGACACTATCAGGCAACTTGCACAAACTCTTAAAATAGAGGCACCTACTCTATCTGCTCATGGAAATATTCCACCACCACCACCAATAGGTGGTCGGCGCAGTCAATCATTGACGACAAGGGATGTCTCCTACCATCCAAGGTCAAATTCATTGCTCAGGACATCAGAATCTTTCCACACACAATCTTATTCTCCAGAAAGGCCAAGTGCCTTAAAGAGATTAAGTCGTACTTATCCCTTTGATCGTTTGGACCCAGGAGGAAGAGAAATGTTTCTAGGGCAATGACAAGTAACACCCGATGACCATCTGATCAAAGGGAAGGCACAGTCCAGTTTAGATCAAATGCTCGACGAACTCTTAATCGGACCGAACAACAACTTCAGGAAGAAAACTCAGCAAATAACAAGGTTACAACTTATAGATCTAGTGCCTCCAGTGATGCATCGAAGGATTCCATACAAAGATTGGAAGATAAATTAGGAGAAATGGCGAAGGCCAAAAATCGATTGCAAAGAAGTTTTGTAAAAAGGTCTCCGTTTGTGCAGGCAATTATGGATTTCCCAACTCTAGTGAAGTTAAGGCTCTAATAGTAACACCCAAATATGATGGAAAAACTGACCCAGTTCTTCACATAAAACAATATCAAGCAGCTGCTGATATTTATGCCATCCTCGATGAAACGAGGTGTAGAGCCTTTTCTGGAACTATTACTGGATATGCCCAAATCTGGTATAATAGTCTTCCTCGGGGATAATTTTCTAGCTTCAGCCAACTGACTGAGCTATTTATTAACAACTTTTGCTTTGGAGAAAAACTTGTGAAAAGGTTGGCACACTTGCTTAGCGTGAGACAGAAAGAAAGAGAGAGCACCAGAGATTACATCACTCATTTTAATCATGAGAAATTAAAAATTAATGATTATGAGGAAAAGGCTGCAATAACTTCCCTTATGAGTGGACTAATCCCCGAGAAACTGTATTAGACTCTTGCCAAAAACCCTCTGAAGACAATGGCAAAATTGATGGCTCAAATATCATGAATGCCGAGGAAGCCATGGTAGCTAAGCGTATCTCGAGCACAAAAGTTGATGGCAAAAATGATAAGAAATATCATAAAGAGCCCAAAGAACATAGGGAAGTACAACAGTTATACTCCATTAACCATGGGAATTCACCATGTTTTGGAAGAATTAAAGCATAATAAAGATGTGCGTTGGCCTGATAAGTTGAGAAGTTTTCTGACTAAAGGGGATGAGACTAATTACTGTGAATTCCATATGGATCATGGTCACACGACGGAGCATTGCATAGATCTTCAAAATGAGATTGAAACTCTCATCCGACGAGGAAAGTTGAGTTAGTATGTTGATCGGTAGAATAATGAAAGAGTTTGACATAGATCAAAATCTCCTTGCAAGCCCGGAGAGGAGAAGAAACGAACTCATAAAAATGAGCATGATGATGATCTCGATCTCCCCAAAAAGTCCAGGCAACCAAAATACGAGGTATTTTATATCAGTTTTGGTTCTTTTAATTTCCACATGATTATAGGTGGAGATGTAGAAGGAGGAGATCATACAACAGAATGAAAAGCTTAACTCAATGAGGCACAAGCTTGCTCGTACATACAGAGGATCAACCTTATCGAGGAAAATCGATTAAGGAAGGTTAATAAAGAGAATTTGGTAAATGGTTTCTCAAAAAATCATCTCTCTTGGTTATTATACCCTCACTAATACCCTCACTAAGACCCACTAATAATCAAAGTCAGAAAGGAAGAAATTATTGTCTCTAGGGTACTAGTAGATAATGGTAGCTCGGTGGATATCATGTCTTATCCTTGTTTTAGCAACTTTGATTTTAAACTCGAACAATTAGAGCCTTATCATCGACCACTAATAGGCTTTGCAGGCAAGAAATTCTTCCCCTTGGGAACCATTAAGATAGGGGTGATGATTGGCACATGGACAGCCAGCTGAACAGAGAAGATCCGTTTCTTTGTAATGGATAAAAATGTCCATTCAGCTTACAATATAATCATGGGAAGAGTGGGGATAAAGAAATTTGAAGTAGTATCTTCCACTATACATCATTGTTTAAAATTTCCTACTAACTTTGGTGTGAAAATTATGAAAGGTAAATCGGAAAGTAGCTCGGGAGTGCTACTAATCTTTGATCGAGCAAGAAGACTTAGAAGAAATAAAAAAGAAAACCACTACTTACTAAGTGGATACCTATGAACTTGACAACGAATCTAATCTTGAAACCTTAGACCCAAGGGAGGAAACAGAACTGGTCAAGGGACTGATTGTACAAATAACTGAAAGCATTATGTTAGACGATGATAAATTAAAACGCATGCGTTTGCCTAGAGTCATGAAGATATGCCTAGGATAGATCCCAATTTCTTTTGCCATGATTTCAATGTAAATAAAGAAGTTAAAAAATTAAAGCAAAGACGAAGAGTGTTCAGTCCCAAGAAGAATCAGGCCATACAGGAAGAAGTCGAAAAGCTTCAGAAAGTAACTTTTATTAAAGAAGTGAAATATCCAGATTGGTTAGCCAATGTAGTTATGGTCAAAAAGGAGAACAACAAGTGGATAATGTGTGTAGATTTCACAGATCTCAATAAAGCATGCCTAAAGAATCACTTTCCTTTGCCTCGAATAGATCAACTCGTGGATGCTACATCAGGATATGAACTACTCAGCTTTATGGATGCTTATTCTGGTTATAACCAGATAAAAATGAAGCCTAAAGACAGGGAAAGCACTTCTTTTATCACTCCCCGAGGAACATACTATTATAATATTTTTGGTTTGAAAAATGCAGGTGTTATATATCAAAGGCAGTCAATAAGGTTTTTGAAGATCAAATAGGCAAGAATATGGAAGTCTACGTAAATTATATGCTTACAAAGAGCAAAAAGGCATCTGATCACATTGTCGACCTCAGCCAGAATTTTGATCAACTTGAAAGGCACCAGATGAGGCTGAATCTGACCAAGTGTATTTTTGGAGTGCGAGAAGGAATGTTCCTCGGGTACATAGTAAATCAAAGGGGAATTGAAGCAAAATCCAAATAAGATCAATGCATTAATTGAAATGCAATCCCCAACCTGCAAGAAAGATGTGCAAAGGTTGAGTGGATAAGTAGCAACACTGAATAGATTCGTGTCCCGAGCTACAGATATTTGTCTATCGTTCTTTAAGGAACTCAGAAAAAGTTTTGAATGGAGTGGAGAATGTGAAAAAGCTTTTGTGGAGTTGAAAAAGTATTTGGGTTCACCTCCATTGCTCTCCTGACCAATCACAGGTGAGAAATTGTACTTGTACTTAGCTATTTCTGAGTCATTTGTGAGTTCTGCATTGATTTGAGAAGAGAATGGAGTTCAAAAACCCGTCTACTATACCAGTAAGGCTTTCCGGGGAGCAGAAATCAGATACCCACATTGTAAAAATTGGCATTAGCACTGATTGAATCATCTAGGCGCATGAAACCTTATTTCCAAGCCCATACAATCATAGTTTACATTTATATGCCTATAAGGAAAGCTTTGCATAAACCAAAAAAATCTGGTTGATTAATGCATTGGGCTGTGGAATTAGAGGAGTATGATATCATATATGAACCAAGTTCTCTTTGAAAATCCAAGCAGTGGTAGATTTTATAGCTGAGTTCACTTACTCTGAGGTCCCCGAGCAACAAAGTGAATAGGCCGAATAAGAATCGGGAGGAAGAGATGTTAACAAGAAAGCTCCCAAGGAACATTCGTCAAAAGAAGTAGTTGTCGACCTATCATATTCGTCTTCCCAAACATAGGAGATGACTTGGAAGTATGAAGAAGCAAGAGAGAAAATATTTCATTATGGGAGTTTAACAGATTACGCGTTTGATAACAACGCCCCAATATGAAATTTATATATTGATGGTTCATCTTATGCAACTGGTAGTGGAGCATATATAATACTTAACACTCCTGATGGTATTCATATTGAGGATTCCCTACATTTTCAATTCTACGCTTCAAATAATGAAGCAGAGTAAGAAGCCCTTATGGTGATCTTAAGTTTAGCCCAATCATTGAGTGTCGAGCAAGTTATGGCACACATTGACTCTCAACTGGTAATGAACCGAGTCCTGGGTTTATATAGACCTAAAGGAGAATTAACATCCAGGTATCTATCCAAGGCGATGGAAGTCATTGAAAAATTACCATCTATTCGGATGAACAGAATCTCAAGGTTTGAAAATGCTCGATTTGATGCCTTTGCTCGGCTAGCCTCATCTACCAGGATTGAACTCTGATGAACTATCCCTGTTGAGATTTTGGCCAATAGGAGAATAGATGAAGATCTGATGATCAATTTTATTTCCATAGATATGGGGACATCATGGATGGTTCCCATCAGAGCATACATTGAAGAGGGAACTCTATCAGTAAATATGGTGGAAGCTAAGAAGCTAAAGTATAAAGCAGCTCGGTATGTGTTAGACAAAGGTGTTTTGTATAGGAGAGGACTTGATGATGCTGGAAACAGCACCACCCTTCAAGGTGTTTGTGAGCTCAATTCAATGTTAACAATGGCAGAATATGAGTAAAAGTATTCACACAGTAGATGGAGATGAGGAGAAGAAGATGAACATAATCATGTAAGTTGTTCAGCCAATCTGGCCTATGTCCACTGTGCAAGTGTATGATGTGTATCACTGTATGAGGGCTCTAATGGCCATAGATACAATCTCTCAAACTTTCTCTCTACCGTGTATTTAGACAGAGTTTAGCTAGGGTTGCTAATTTCGGATCCTTTGCAAGGTAGAGGATGACCTCTATTTATAGTACCTGGGGGGGTGTAATATACCCCTCATGCATGCAATGAGCATGTGTGTGTTGATCTAGCCAATATGAAGAAGACATCTGTCACTGTCACATGTAGAGAATGATGATGAAATATTCTCCCCACGTGTGGGGAATGATTTGTTATAACTGACTTGTGTCCACGTGTCCTTATCCAAATGTCAATAGGTACTCGGCCATCATGCTTGGTCATGACCTCGGCCTGGGAGAAGCCGAGGTTGATAAAGTCTAGTTTCTCATTCAATCCGAGATGGACCATGAAGGTCTCAGCTTAAGTTAAGCTGAGACAAGGGATTGGGGTCAGCCAGGGCCGAGGTTGAGCTGGATCATGCCTGGAACACCGACTGATTTGCTGATGAGGTCGACCTTGGTAGAGGTATGTCTCCTTGCTACCTCGGCCTGCCCCTGGCCGAGGTTATCATTCCCAGGTGAGCTGAAGAGCTGCTGACCCTTTTGATACGTGCATCTCCCTCTTGATGAGGTTTGTAATGGTGTCGGCCTGGGCCGACCCTTCTACGACCGAGGCTGCTGGTCACCGATCAAGGCTCTTCCAACGTCGGCACTGTCTTCGACCGAGGTTGGTGTCTCGGAGCCGAGGTGACACTTGGGATATATCAATCACCCCCCAGCCCTCAGTTACATGCAAGAGCAGGTGACTGTGGGATCTCTACACCTTCGAGGTCTTTCTCCCATGTGCCAATGTTCATTTGACACTTGTCCATTGCTCAAGTGTGGCTTGCCTGGCACGCACGTGTTGTTAGCCGTCCTTTGGGGATCCCAAGGAAATGATGGGCCTTGGGAGATGTGCCCCCATATTTAAGGGTTTAAGCCCCCCTTTTCTCTTTCTTCTCCAGTCCCCTCATTTCTTGTTGTGATTCATTTCTGCATCTCTCTCTCTAGAAAACTTTGGTTCGAGGTGTTTTGGTTGGTGATTCCTCGCAATTTCTTCATTCCCTCCTACTACTTCTTCCTCAGGTATCCTCTGCCATCCTTTTTCCTTTATTTTTCCCTGTTTTCCCCTTAATTTTGTGTTTTTCGGTGAGTTTGAGGGTTTTCAGGTGAGGTTTCCATACTTTCAGGCGAACTGTTCTTGGTGTTCTTGATAGTAGGCCTTTGAGTATTTGTAGTTTGATCTTTAGGTAAATCATTCCATTAGTTAGTCTTGTTTGTAGTTAGGAGAGTTGCAAGTGTAGGGTCGGCCTCTGATGCTCCGACCCCTCTACCAACTTTTAGATGAGTTCCCTTCTATGAGGGAGAAGACTCTAGAGAAGATTAGGTAAATAGAAAGAGCACAGGATGAGGCTCGTAGGTCACAGGAATTTCCCATCAGACCTATCTTTCCACCTCCTCTGAAGGTAGTATACCCTGAACCATTGGAACCAGTCATCCCCGCAGAGGTCCCTGCTGAACCCATACCGATGTCTGAGTCTGAGTCTGAGTCTTCGACATCAGACCCCATGTCTATGGATTCCTTCCAAGAGGCCATGGACTTCATAACTCAGCAAGATCAGGCCCCTGATCTACCAGAGGTCTCTAGACGAGCCTCGTCCCATAATAATTTAAGCACCTCGTCCTCTTCCTCAGAGGTTGAGATTGTTGAGCCGAGTGTGTCAATTCCACCACCACTTGACGCCATACCTTTATCGGATATCTCAGGGGCCGAGTTTGCCCAGAGGTTCTCAAGTAACCCTCCGACGTCTGCTCCAGCCGACGTTAAGCTAGATGATGATGATGATGATGACGATGACGATGACGATGACATTAAAAGTGATGTCGACGTCTCTGAGGCGAACGAGATCGAGAGTACCGTTACTGAGGTAGACCTTCTTTGCTTCAGATATCTGTACTCCATCAGCCCCTCTATAAAGCTTAGGAGACCTCTGAGGGAAGAGAGGGCCTACTATGGCTGAGATGGCGAGATCTGCTTATACGAGAAGATGTTCAAGTTAGGGTTTTATTTTCCCATTCATCCCATTATTAGGTCCATCCTTTCCTACATCAATTTGGACCCTTCACAATTATCCCCTAATGCTTGGAGGGTCATAATAGGGGCCATAATTCTATGGAGGGTTATTCATCACTCGGACCTTCCAGTCCAGGTCTTTGTTGGTTGCTATGTCCCCTCATCTGCCAAGAATCATCCGAGCTACTATCATTTTGTAGGTCGGAAGCCAGAAAAAAAGATGCTCCAGATAACTCAGACTTCCAACCACAACTGGAAGCCTCGATACTTCTTTGCTTTAGGTCCATGGGAATTTGGTCCATGTGCTCCCTCTTCCCTTCTAGAGCCGAGGATGCCCCTTCGATGGGGTAAGGTCACAATGTCTGCGAAGGCCGACCCTGGTCTGAGCCTGCAGAACCTGCAGAAAGTGAAAGACCTTCAAGATCAGGGGATGCATGTTCTTCTCATTAAATTCGAACACTTGATGACCCCCCACTACCTCTTCGAGACTGGTCTAGGTGGAAGTCCTCTTGCCGAGCTTGGTAAGAATTTTTTATTCCAAGTTGAACCTCTGAGTTTACGCATGTCTGATTCCCTAACTCAGACCTTTCAATTTTGCAGAGCTCCCAAAGGATATCTCAGATGAGCTTTCAGAAATGGCTGCGCCGAGTTTGACAAAGCTCATGAAGAAGGCAGGTCTGAATGCCCCTCCTCATGCTCCCTCAACCACAAAGGCTCAGACCTTAAAGAAGAGGGGGGCTACCGACCATGCCCCTGAAGATCAGAGGCCGACTAAGAAAGGGGGGGACTCTGCCATCCCCATATCCTCTGCAAACGCATTGGCGGCTCATATAGAGCAATTAAAGATTCATGACAGCATCATAGGCCACAGTCTGCAGGCTCTGGATGCCATCGGCCCTTCCATGACCGAGGCAGACAAACGTTTTTACCATTCCATGGACACACCCCTACTGATTGAGTTCGGCCTCCATAGGTCCATTCAGGTATAACTTCATATCTATTTGTAGTTTCCAAGTGTAACCTCTGATTTTATTTTAAACTTATTCACACGACCACATGTTTCGCAGGGTCTGGCTGCGATGCATCATCTCTCCAATTGGACTCTGAGGAAGTTACCCCTTATCCAGAAGGGTCAAGAGGCTGAGAAGGTGCAAAGCACTCTGAACGCTGAAATAGACCGCTTGAAGACTGAGTGGAAGGAGTCTGAGAAGAAGGTGCAGGGGTTGGAGAAGAAGAGCTCCAAACTTAAAAAGGATCATGCTCTGGCTCTGAAGGCTAAGGACGATGTCTTCCAGTAAAAAGTCAAATCGGCAGTAAAGGCAGCTCTTGCAGACGCCTCTGAGGGGATATTGGCCGATTATAAAACCAATGATGAATTTGTGAG
Source organism: Sambucus nigra (assembly GCA_949130495.1). Lineage (NCBI taxonomy): Eukaryota > Viridiplantae > Streptophyta > Magnoliopsida > Dipsacales > Adoxaceae > Sambucus > Sambucus nigra. Next base: position 209,937,200 of record OX422209.1, read on the forward strand.
CTTCGACTTTGAGTACCTTGAAAGAGGTATCAAAGCCACTATCAAATGGGCGGCTGTCAAGGAGCAGGAGGCTGGAAGTTTGAAGGCCTCTGATTTTGTAGGCCTCGGCTTTGCCAACCCTCAGTTTGCTCAGGCCCTTCAAGAGGTTGAGGAGGAGGTTCCTGCGCCTGCCGAGACTACCACACTGGATGGCATGGAGATTGAAGGGACTGACCTCAGGGAAGACACTACCGAGGTGATCAAGATTGTCCAACATGACCAGGCCGAAGACACAATCACTCTCCCGTCTAACCCTTAGGCTTTGTGAAGCTTTATTTTGTAACCCCTGATTGTTTGTAATCTCTGAAAAACATATGGAACTTGTATTTTTGCATTTATAATTGGAATGGAAACCTCTGAGGAGGATTTTTCACTTTTGTTTTGTTGAATGTGTCGTTATATTTTAACTCTGAAGTCTGGTTTCAATGATGTCTTGTTTAAACTCAATAAATAGTCTGACCTCAGACCTTGTCACCACTGAATGGTGTTATAAGGGTCTGAGGTCATCACCTAAGATGTTATCCTCAGAATTAATCTCACCAACTTAATGATGTTAAGGGTCTGAGGTCATCTTATTATGGTGTCTGACATTAGACCTTGTCACCACTGAATGGTGTTATAAGGGTCTGAGGTCATCACCTAAGATGTTATCCTCACAATTAATCTCACCAACTTAATGATGTTAAGGGTATGAGGTCATCTCATTAGGGTGTCTGACCTCAGACCTTGTCACCACTGAATGGTGTTATAAGGGTCTGAGGTCATCACTTAAGATGTTATCCTCACAATTAATCTCACCAACTTAATGATGTTAAAGGTCTGAGGTAATCTCATTATGGTGTCTGACCTCAGACCTTGTCACCACTGAATGGTGTTATAAGGGTTTGAGGTCATCACATAAGATGTTATCCTCATAATTAATCTCACCAACTTAACGATGTTAAAGGTATGAGGTAATCTCATTATGGTGTCTGGCCTCAGACCTTGTCACCACTGAATGGTGTTATAAGGGTCTGAGGTCATCACCTAAGATGTTATCCTCATAATTAACTTCACCAAATTAATGATGTTGTAAGGGTCTGAGGTCATCTCATTATGGTGTCTGACCTCATACCTTGTCACCACTGAATGGTGTTATAAGGGTCTGAGGTCATCACCTAAGATGTTATCCTCACAATTAACCTCACCAACTTAATGATTTTAAGGGTCTGAGGTCATCTCATTATGGTGTCTGACCTCAGACCTTGTCACCATTGAATGGTGTTATAAGGGTCTGAGGTCATCACCTAAGATGGTATCCTCACAATTAATCTCACCAACTTAATGATGTTAAGGGTTTGAGGTCATCTCATTATGGTGTTTGACCTTAGACCTTGTCACCACTGAATGGTGTTATAAGGGTCTGAGGTCATCACCTAAGATGTTATCCTCACAATTAATCCCACCAACTTAATGATGTTAAAGGTCTGAGGTCATCTCATTATGGTGTCTGACCTCAGACCTTGTCACCACAATGATGTTAAGGGGGTCTGAGGTCATCACCTAAGATGTTATCCTCATAATTTTTTATATTAGAGCACAATAAAGCAAGAGCCATCATGGAAAATGATCTTTCATTAATAACCTCTTCATAATAAGATGGTATATTTACATAAACTCTTTGAAACATCATATGTAATATTTCTTTAGGTGATCAGCATTGCATGGGTTAGCGAAAGGTTCCCCTTCTAGGTTTTCTAGCCTATAGGTACCAGGCACAACCTCTTCTGTCACTTTGTAGGGACCATGCCAGTTTGGCTGGAGTTTGTTTTCTTTCTGTAAAGTCTTCTTCGGCACTAGGTCTCCCTCGGCGATGGGTCTTGACTTCACCCTCTGATTGTAGAATTTCGCTGCCCTCTGTTGGTAAGCTGCTTGTCTGATCTCTGCATCTTCTCTTCTCTCTTCAATCAGATCTAGGTCTAGCCTCCTTTCTTCCCCATTTTTTTCAGGGTCATAAGTCTGAACCCTGTGAGTAGGGAGTCCCACCTCTGTTGGTATGACGGCTTCCGATCCATGTGCTAGCATGAACGGGGTTTCTCCTGTAGGTGTCCTTATCGTGGTTCTATAGGCCCATAACACAGCGTAGACCTCTTCGGTCCACCTTCCCTTCGCTTCTTCTAACCTCTTCTTGATTCCATTGAGGATTTTTCTGTTCGTGACCTCGGTCTGACCGTTTGCCTGAGGTCGTCCAGGAGATGAGAAGAACTGCTTTATCCCAACTCTTACGCAATATTTTTCTAAAGAGGAGTTCTTGAACTGGGTCCCATTATTTAAGCTGAGAGTGTTTGGGAGGCCGTGTCTTCATATGATGTTCCTCCAAATAAATTGGAAGGTCTTCTGCTCTGTGATCGTTATCATCGGCTCTGCCTCCATCCACTTTGAGAAATAGTCAATGGTAACTATCAGGAACCGATAACTGTTGGCAGCTCTTGGTAGAGGTCCTACTAAGTCAATCCTCCATACTGCAAATGGCCATGGAGAGGTGATTGACGTCATAGGTTGATGAGGTTGATGTGGAATAGTGGAGAATCTCTGACACTTATCACACCTCTTTACGTAAGCTGTAGCATCTTTGGCCAAGGTTAGCCACCAGTATCCCTGTGTAATAATTCTCTTGGCCAAGGGTCTTCCTCCTATGTGACTGGAGCAAGAACCCCCATGAACTTTTTATAAGACCCGGGGAACTTCATTGGGATGCACACATCTGAGGAGAGGCAACAGGAATCCCTTCTTGTACAGGACATCTCCTACTATTGAGAACTTGGCAGCCCTATATCTCAATTTCCTCCTCTCTAATTTGGATTCGGGTATCTCTCCGTCTCTGATATACCTGATGAGGGGGTCCATCCATGAGTCTCCTACGTTCAAATTGAGACAAGGGTTACATACCTCTTCTTCCTCAATGGTCGCTTTCCCTAAGACCTCGATCGGAAATGTCCTTCTGACGTCTGTCTTCGTCGCTGAGGCCAACCTTGCTAATGCGTCTGCGTGGCTATTACTTTGTCGAGGTACTCTCTTCAGTTTTGTCTCTTCAAAATATTTTAACATCGTTCTCACCTTCTTCAGATACTTGGCCATCCTTTCATCTTTGGCCTCATAGACTCCCAATACTTGATTGAAAACTAACCTTGAGTCGCTATGAAGTAGGAGTCATTTTACACCCATAGTCTTTCCCAACGAGAGACCTGCTATCATAGCTTCATATTCTGACTCGTTGTTATATGCCTTGAAGTTGAACCTCAACGCGTATTCAATGTTGGTACCATTTGGGGCCAAAAGTATCAACCCTGCACCACTTTCACTGTCGTACGAGGAACCATCAACAAAGAGGTTCCAAATATCTGTATCCGATGAGAAAGCCCCCTCTGACATGACTCCCTGCTTGAAGAGGTACCGATCCTCCTCATTCTCCGCTACTCTGTTCCTAATCTTTTTGGACGCAACCTCTTCCTGTTTTCGAGAGACGTTGAGTGTCGTCTCTTCCTGGTCCATGAAGACACTGTTATTTTACCCTTCAGCACCCTCTTGGTCATTCTTAGCCTCGGCCTCTTCCCAAGTGAATTCAGTAACAAAGTCCGCGAGGGCCTTCCCCTTGATGGCTGTCCTAGGTTAGTAGGTAAGGTCATACTCCCCCAACTCAATGGCCCAAGTCATCAACCTTTCAGATTTCTCAGGTTTATACAGGAACTGTCTTAGTGGTGAGTCGATAAGGACAACCATGGAGTGGGCTTGGAAGTAGGGCTTCATCTTCCTTGAAGCATGTATCAGGGCGTAAGCTAACTTTTCCATACGAGGGTAATTTTGTTCAGACAATTGAAGGGCCTTACTGTTGAAATACATAGGCCTTTGGATCCCAGCGTCTTCCCGTACTATGGCTGAGCTGATGGCCGATTCGGAGACTGCCAGATACACATACAACTTCTCTCCTGTTATGGGCTGAGACAGTAGCAAGGGAGACCCAAGGTAAGACTTGAGTTGGTTGAATGCTTCTTCGCACTCTTTATCCCATCGGAAGGCCTTTCTAAGAACTTTAAAGAATGGAAGACACTTATCTGTTGCCCTGGAAACAAATCTGTTAAGTGCAGCCACTCTCCCCATGAGTCTTTGGACGTCTTTGATACTCCTTGGTGTCTTCATATCAAGAAAAGCCTTAATTTTCTCAGGGTTTGCTTCAATTCCTCTTTGATTGACAATGAATCCCAGGAACTTCCCAGCTCCCACCTCGAAGACATACTTCGCTGGGTTGAGGTTAATCCTGTATAAGTCCATAGTATCGAAGGTCTTTTCGAGGTCTGCCACATGAGTGCAAGCTTTTAAGCTCTTCATTAGCATATCGTCACATAAACCTCCATATTATTTCCTATTTGATCTTTGAACATTCTATTCACAAGAAGTTGGTATGTTGCCCCTGCATTTTTCAGACCGAAGGGCATCACTTTGTAACAGTACATCCCTTTATCGGTAATGAAGATTGTCTTCTCTGCCTCTTTCGCATCCATGAAGATCTGGTTATAGCCTGAGTACGCGTCCATGAAGCTCATGAGCTCATGTCCTGCAGTAGCATCCACTATCTGATCTATCTGAGGTAAGGGATAGCTGTCTTTTGGACAAGACCTGTTCAGATCCGTGAAATCAACACACATCCTCCACTTCCCATTGGCTTTGGGCACGATGACTGCATTCGATAACCACTCCGGGTATATGACTTCTCTTATAAATTCAGCCTCCTCTAATTTTTTAACCTCTTCTCGGATGACGTCGTACTTTTCCTTGGAGTAAACTCTTCGTCTCTGTTTGATAGGCCGGGCATCTTTGGTCACGTTGAGCTTATGACTCATAACCTCAGGGTTGATGCCGGGCATATCTGCGTGACTCCAAGCGAAGACACTCTGCCTCCTTCTAAGGAAGTTTATCAGCTCTTCCTTAATTTTTGCCTTCAGGGCTTTGCCGACCTGGACGATTTTTTCTGGCTCGTCCTCATTGAGGACGATGGATTCTACCTCTTCCGTGGCCTCTCCCTTCTTTAACTTTATCTCATCCCTTGGGTCCAATGTATCAATGATGTAGGTGGTGGTTGCCCTTTTATAGGCCTCTCTCTCTTCGACCGAGTTGAAGTAGCATTCTCGCGCTATGGTCTGGTCACCTTGCACTTCCCCTACCCCATAGGGGGTCAGGAATTTTAGCATCTGGTGGACCGTCGACGGCACAGCTTCAAACTCCTTAAGGGCCACTCTTCCTATGATGAGGTTATAGGCCGAGAACACGTTCTCATCCATCACAAAAAAATTTATCTTTTGGGTCAACCTCTTAGGACACTCACCACCCATCCTTACGTCCATCTCATACATGCCCAATGGGTGGACCTTTTCGCCACTGAAGCCCATTAAGGGGTGATGATAGGGTACCAGCCTTGCTCTACTAAGACCTAGGCTCTTGAAGCAAGGCCAAAACATCACGTCTACTGAGCTCCCCCCATCCACGAGGATCCTTTGCACCTCGCACCCATGCACCCTTGTTGTTATTACCAAAGGGTCATCATGGGGGGCGAAGATACCGTTAAAGTCGAGTCGGGAAAACCAAACTATAAGGGTGTCCATGTCCACCTTCTTTATCTTCTGCACTGCGTCGGAAGACGTTAGATTTATAACTTCAAGCTTGGCCATTGACTTGGCCTCTGCCATGTGAGCCTTTTTGTCAGCTACTTCAGAGCCACCTCCCGCAAGTCCTCCGCATATGGTGTCAATACCAAAGGAGATCATGCCAACCCTCTTTACTGGGGAGTTGTCATCTTTCGGTGGGAGGCCCGGATCGTCTTCATCATCACCTTCTGAATCATCATCCCTTCTGGCTGGGGAATTGTCATGGCATCTGTTGTTTCTCCTCTTCTTAGGGTCATCTCTTCCCCCTTTAGGTGCCTTACCATCAACATACTTCCTCAATTTTCCGGATTTCAATATTTTTTCAATCTCATCCTTCAAGGCGAAGCATCTGTCTGTGACATGGCCATGGTCCTGGTGGAACTCACACCACAAGTTTTGTTCCTCTTACGTGGCGGATCCTTCAATTTTTCTGGCCACCTCAGAGTCCTGTCATTCTTGATCTCGTTGAGGATATGCTCACAGCTCACAGTTAGGGGAGTATAGTGATCAAACTTGTCATTGGTTGACCTCTTCTTTCCATCTTTCTTTCTCCGGGACTTCCCGCTACTATCGTGGTTCTCATCCTCGTACTTGGCGTCCATTGCCTTTTTAGCATTCATAACTTTCCCCGCAGTTGTAAGTAGCTCGGCCATGGACCTGTGAGGGTCTTCCATGAGTTTCCACAATAACTTCCCCTTTTGAAGCCCTCCTATGAGGGCGGTCATGGCTATATTATCTTTGTAATCTTTAACCTACAGCTTCTCTTTATTGAACCTGGCGATGTAGTCTCTTAGGCTCTCGTCCTTGCCTTGCTTGACATACAGGAGGTGAGTGGTCTTCTTTTGAGGTCTTACCCCAAATTAGAAGTTGTGAATGAATCGCTCAGCCAAGCCCTTAAAATTCTCGATAGAATTCTTCGGAAGAGAAGTAAACCTGCTGTGTGCTGCTCCTGTCAAGGTACCAGAGAAGGCCCGACACTTCATCTCATCAGGTATTGAGTAGATGTCTGCTGCCGACTGATACATCTCAATGTGGTGTACAGGGTTGGTGCTGCCATCATACTTGGGAGACACCACGTGAGGTTTGAACTTAGCAGGAGTCGGGAAGCTCACTATCCTAGCTAAAAATGGAGAGCCCTCTGAGTAACCCCATTGCAACGGGTCCCTACTTTTAATGAGGTCTCCTATCTTCTCCCCAAGACGTTGAATAGAGTTATTCCACGGTCTCCTGCCATCTGCCTGGCCGAGGTTGTCCCCAGCCACCTCTAAGGGATGGACTGAGGGTTCCCCTGTCGCAGCACATCGTCGGCTGTTGACCTCTTCCTGGTCTCTGCCCCTTCTTTCACGGGGTCGGCCTAGGTCGGGCTGACCTGGCCTGTCCCTTCTTTGCGAGCCGACAGCACTTCTTGACCTGGATAACCTCTGTCTCAGGTCATTCACTAGGCCCAACCTCTCAATGGCTGACCCTCTTCTCAATCTATCGAAAGCTGATCCTCACTGATGGGCCTCTTCCGCTCTTCGGCCAACACATCCTCGGCTCTGCTGAAGAGGATGAATCGTATTATTCGAAACCTCATATAGCTCCCAACAATCTTTTGGGACCTTTTTCGCCTCTAGATCATCATACATGTCCTCTGGGCAAGGGTTTCCTTGCCTCCCCAGGCGTAAGCGCCTAGGGTCAGCAACGTCCCTCCTCCGCGGGGGTGCAGACTGGTCCTTCATTGGTGCCTAGGGTGGTCCCTTGGCATCAGGATGTGGCTGGATAGCCACCGGAGTGATCATATCCGGTGAGACTCCAGGTGGCCTCATCATAGTTTGGCTGAGCTGTGAAAGCTGCTCCTGCATATCTTGTTGCGTTGCAGCCAAAGACCTCAAGGCTGCAGCTACCTCCGCCATTTCCAACTGAGGCGATGCCTGGCTGGAACTGGGCCCTCCCCCACCAGGCGGTGGCAACTCCGGTGCCATGTGTTAACAATAAAGAGCTTGAGTAGCAGGTGAGCTTAATACCTTAAAGGACCTCTTTCAATGGTGAAACATCTCCACGCAAGGGGTGGCGCCTGGTTCACCACCAGAGTTTCTGGTGAGGTTAAGTTGAAGAAGAGGAAGAGACAGCTTCTCGTTCCCACAGACGGCGCCAAAATGATGATGCTGGAAATAGCACCAACCTTCAAGGAGTTTGTGAGCTCAATTCAATGTTAACAATGGCAGAATATGAGTAAAAATATTCACACAGTAGATGGAGATGAGGAGAAGAAGATGAACATAATCATGTAAGTGGTTCAGCCAATTTGGCCTACGTCCACTGTGCAAGTGTATGATGTGTATCACTGTATGAGGGATCTAATGGCCATAGATATAATCTCTCAAACTTTCTCTCTCTATTGCGTATTTAGACAGAGTTTAGCTAGGGTTGCTAATTTCGGATCCTTTGCAAGGTAGAGGATGACCTCTATATATAGTACCTGAGGGGTGTAATGTACCCCTCATGCATGCAATGAGCATGTGTGTGTTGATCTAGCCAATATGAAGAAGACATATGTCCCTGTCACATGTAGAGAATGATGATGAAATATTCTCCCCACGTGTGGGGAATGATTTGTTATAACTGACTTGTGTCCACGTGTCCTTATCCAAATATCAATAGGTATTCGTCCATCGTGCTTGGTCATGACCTCGGCCTGGGAGAAGCCAAGGTTGATAAAGTCTAGTTGCTCGTTCAATCCGAGATGGACCATGAAGGTCTCAACTTAAGTTAAGACGAGACAAGGGATTGGGATCGGCCAGGGACGAGGTTGAGCTGGATCGTGCCTGGAACACTGACTGATTTGCTGATGAGGTCAACCTTGGTAGAGGTATGTCTCCCTGCTACCTCGGCCTACCCCTGGCCGAGGTTGTCATTCCCAGGTGAGCTGAAGAGTTACTGACCCTTGTGATACATGCATATCCCTCTTGATGAGGTTTGTAATGGTGTCGGCCTAGGCCGACCCTTCTACGACCGAGGTTGCTGGTCACCGATCAAGGCTCTTCCAACGTCGGCCCTGTCTTCGGCCGAGGTTGGTGTCTCGGAGCCGAGGTGACACTTGGGACATATCAGGACTAACAGCCAATTTCTAGCGCTATGCGCATCCATCGGAGGTCTAAGACCTAATTCAGGAGGTGCATGAAGGATCATATGGAGCTCACATAGCAGGGAGAACACTTCTGCAGAGGATAAGTGGGCAAGGATATTACTGGCCAATAATGCGATCAGATTGTACAACTTTTGCCAAGAAGTGCTATAAATGCCAAAGATTCCCTAGAATTTGAAAAACTCCACAGGCTGCTCTCACTTCGATCACTTCGCCATGAGCATTTACCATGTGGGTTATAGACTTGGTCGGACCACTACCAACCACCCGAGGAAGATTAAAGTACTTGGTCAATGGAGTGGATTATTTTATAAAATGGGTTGAGGCAAAGCCCTTGACTGACATGCCTTACGAAAAGGTGTATCAGTTCATATGGAAAAATATCATCTATAGGTATGGGTTGCCCTATGCTTTCATTACGACCACGAAACACAATTTGATAATGATGAATTCGCAACTAACTATGCCTAGTCCAATATTCAAAAATTGCATTCAGCTCCAGGACATCCTCAGAGTAATGGCCAAACTGAAGTTACGAATAGAACTTTGCTTGACATGTTGAATAAAAGGCTTGATGATGCGAAGGGAAGCTGGATAAATGAGCTACATTCTTTCTTGTGGGCATACCTAACATCCCCGAGAACAGAAACTGGAGAATCCCCATATATGTTAGCATTTGGGACTGAAGCCGTCATACCTGTCGGGCTGGGCTTACCATCCCATAGAGTTTTAAATTTTAACTCTATAGTAAGTGACCTAATGAGAAAGTTGGATCTAAATATGCTAAAAGAAGTAAGAGAAGATGCCTCCTTGAGAAATCCAGCTTACTAACAGAGAACAACCCATTTTTACAATAAAAGTATGAAGCTAACCAACTTGAAGGAAGAAGATTATGTGCTGAAGAAAGTACTGCAAAAATAACAAGCTTGAAGCTAATTGGCATGGGCCATACTGTATTTCAACAATCATCCGACTTGGAACTTATCGAATTGAAAACTTGGAAGGCGAAGAATTCAAAAACTCATGGCATGTCACTACACCAAAAACAACAATTTGGCACACCTTGATATTAAAAATCTGGTACAATTTAAAACTGTGCCAAATTCTATCACGGTTTAATGACAATCTGGCACACTTTAAAACAGTGCCAAAATTTAGCGTGGTTTAAAAGTGTGCCAAAATTGAGTACACTTAACTAAAATATAATTAGTCTAAAAAAATATGCTTCCTTCAAATTTTTTGGCTCCCGCTCTTTCTCCTCTTTCAATTAAATCTCCCTCTCACCCGCATCTTTCCTCCATTTCCTCTCTATCCCTCACGCAGGGCCTAGTTTTTGGTCTCATCTCTCTCTCTCTCTCTCTCTCTCTCTCTCTCTCTCTCTCTCTGTGTGTGTGTGTGTGAAGATGAACCCCAAAGCTTCCCAACCATGGAGACACATGTTCGATTTTATTTTTGAGCATAGGGTTTCTTCTTTCGATTTGGGCTTGCTTGTTTTCGCTTCCAAAATGTGAGTTTCTTTAATTCCGATTTCATGATTTGTTTTAAATCTTCAATTTTGATTTGTTCTAGATATTCTATTTTTTTCGATTTAGGATTTTTATTTTTATTTCACTAAATTCTTTATTAAAAATAAATAATAGTGTTTATTGGGTGCGATTTGGTGTTGGTTGTTTGTAGAGAGGGAGAGAACAATGTGGTAGTGGAGGCACTTTTATTAATATTTGTATTGATTAATTTGTATTGTGTTTTTTTTAATTATTAGCAGGAAGCATCGACAATATGTTGATGCACTTGAGGAAGACCGATGTTTTGGTGCCCAGATAATTTCGGTCTTTTCTTTTCTTTTTTGCTTTTATATTGTATAATTACTTTTATATGAAATGGGTCTTTTTTATGAGTCCTGCATAAATTCCATTTTTTTAATATCATATTAATGACTTTTTTTGGATATTTCGACCTCCCCCCTGCTTTGGGCATGTGTTGAAATCTTCTTATGAACAAATACACATTAGAATATTAATTAAAAGTTATTCTTTATATGTTTATAGGCTCCTACAACTTAATGAATATGAAAAGAAATATGGTACTTCTATTAATAAGAGATATTTTTGTTTGTTACAATATATTAAAAATGTCATATGTTACGTGTTTGATAAAATGCTAAAAAGAGATTACCTTGGTGCAATGTCCGAGTTGAGTTCTTTGACATAGTTTATATTTTCTCTCTATATGTAAAAAGGAATACTTGTGAGTGGAGAATTTAAATAGTGCCAAAATTAGGAATGGTTTTGAACCATGTCAGATTGGGCCACGTTTCATTAAAGTAACCTTTTGATGAATATGTAACCTTTCATGCTTTGTTGTTTCAGGTGCCTACAATTCTTATTCAAAAGATTTTCACTCAGATTTTCTCTTATATCAATGTCTATTTTTTAATTGTTAGTTGTCCTGCCCCTATTCGTAGTTGGAACATTCAATATTATAGGTAAACATAATAACTTGTGAATTGTATCCCTTTTAGTTTGACCATGAAACCCCCTGGTGTTTTCTTAGACGATTGTTGTCATACTTTTTAAATGTACTTCCCTATTTTTAGTTTGATGAGGAGGACTTCAATGATGAAGATGACTCTATTGTGACACTTGTGTTTGTTATTTCAATGGGTGCATTAACTATTGTTATTTTTAATGTTATAGATACTTGGGTTATAAAACATTTGATAATGATTTTTCTGTTGATTATGCGTCAAGTTATGAAGCATGGGCACCAAGTCACGGACATAATAAAGCATGGATTGATATGGAAAATCGTAAAAAATTAGTATATGTATTGTAGGAGGGTAGTGAGACTAGGGTCTATAAATATTTGGAAAGGGTGAGGCGTAACCCACTCCAATGGGCACTTCCTGCAAGGTCTTCAAGGTCTTCTGGTGCAACTTCTTAAGAAACCTTCTCCTTCTGGTAACAATGAAACTGATGCTTCCACTCACTCCTTGCAAGAAGATGAACTTTCACAGCAAAAATAGTAATTTTCTCAAGGGAAACACCTAAGAATGATGGTTTTCAGTTGAGGAATGAAAGAAAAAGGCACTTAGCACTAAGAGAATAAGCAGGGAGAGAATACTAGGTAGGTCTGGTGTGATTTTGACAGAGTAACAGTGCAATTTCAATTATGTCTCCCTTTGACCTTGCCCAGAGGTCTATTTATACTTGGGCATTAGGGCTGAGTTGGCACTTTTGGACGCCAAAATTGAGAGGGTTGGTTGGGGATAATGTCTGAAATGTACCATTTATCCCTACCTGTAGGCAGCTCTGAGTGTCCCCTCCTGCAGGCACCACCTGGCGCCAACCAAAGTCAAAAAGTAAATATATCTCCCAATGAAGACAAAATATCTGATTTGGTAAACATCCTTTGAAATGGTAACTTGTGGTGCAATCTTTGCAAATCTTGAGAGAGGAGGCCTTAAGGACCACTCTCTTCTAAAAAGTCATTTTTGTAAAGAGTTTATTCCTTATGAGCAGCCAACTCTTTGGTTGTTCACTTCACTTGTGACCAAGTGTGAGGTGTGTGTAGTCTTGAGTGACTTCTGGGTCTTCCTATTAGTATTCTCTCAATCCTATAGTGCTAAGTGATTGAGCTTGCTCAACATACCTTGTCCCTCAGCCGCCAAGTCAAAAGTCCCATGAGATCCCAACTGCCTACTTGAGCCCTGCTTGTTTAACCAAGCAACCTGTACAAGAAAATAAGTGTTAGTACTTCTGTTCTTTTTCATGATGAAGGGTTGCTTATGGTAGACACCCCATCCTCCTAACTTGGTTTTCTGGGAGCTTAGGGGGGGGAGGACTTTATGGGTCCCTACTCCCATGTAAGTTTCTGCTGTTGAGGAAGCCTGGGGGGGGGGGGGGGGGGGGAGGGTTCCTTCTCAAATGTCATTTTTGCGGGGACCTTGGGGTGAGTCCTTCTCAACCTGGGCTTCTGCCGCCATCTAAGTGAAGTTCCTTCTCAACGTGAGTTTCTGCAGAGATCTTGGGGGAAGTCCCTCTTAACAGCGGTTCCTTCTCATCTTGAGTTTCTGCAGGGACCTTTGCGGTGATCCTTCTCAACATAGGCTTTCGCTGCCACCTTGGTGGGGTTCCTTCTCAACGTGAGTTTATGTAGGAACCATTGTGGTAGTCCCTCTCAATGTAGGCTTCTGCCGCCACCTTGGTGGGGTTCCTTCTCAACGTGAGTTTCTGCAGAGACCTTGGGGTAAGTCCCTCTCAGTAATGGTTCCTTATCAACTTTGAGTTTCTACAGGGACCCTTGCGGGGGGCCCTCTCAACATAGGCTTATGCTGCTACCTAGGTGGGATTACCTCTCAACTTGAGTTTCTATAGGGACCCTTACGGGGGGGCCTCTCAATATAGGCTTCTGCTGCTACCTAGGTGGGGTTCCTTCTCCACTTGAGTTTTTGCAGGGACCTTGGAGGGGGTCCTTCACAATATGGCCTTCTGCTACCACTTAGGTGAGGTTCCCTTTCAATACCTAAAAAAGTATTTTTGAGGAAGACACCCTTCTACATGTATGTTGCAGTAAATTAGAATATCTATAGTAAAAAGTCAATATTCTACCAAACCACATCTGAGATGCATTGATATTTTACTAATTTCTGAACAAGTATGTTGCGATACCTTTATATCGAGGGACTGCATTTTAGAGGGAAATATGGACTGCCTTTGCTATATAGAGCAATGGCCCTGGTTGGATGACTGAAAGCTAAAGTAATAGATTTCATTATCAATGGTCAATGGGATCTTACATGTAATTTTATCACCTAATTCCCTCAAACTTCATCTAATATCATTTTAACTCCTATTTATTCTGAAGAGGATAACTTAATCTGGAAAAAATATAATTGGTGAATTCTTATTGAAATCTATTTATGAGGCATTGAGGGACATTGGAGACCTTAGTTTAAAAAAATACTTGGTCTTTTAGGAGAGGTTTATTCTACCAATACGATCTCCAGTCTTATGGAGACTTCTTCATAAGAAAATCCCTTATGACAATACTCTCAGAAAGTATGATATGACAGTTGTGTCTAGTGTCTTATATGCCCGTACCCATCCCCACTATGAGACTGAGGCTTATATTTTTTTCATTGTGAATGTGATAAGTAGTGTTGGAGCCGGTTTCATTTAATATTTAACATCAAGTTTCATCTTCATTCCTTTATACATGACATGCTAAACCACCTGTTAGATGTTATAGCTAGTCCCAATAGACATGAGTTTGGATAATCCACAAGAAATGAAAGCATAATTGAAATCATTAGTACCATATCTGTCAAGTTCTATTCTACCAATCTTCGCATTTAACTATTTCACATTTGATTTTTGCTGCCAGAAACTTTTTCCCTATTCAAAGATATATTCAGCTTAGCCTTAATATAAAATAAATCACTTATAGTGTTATGATTAAGATCAAGAACAAAAGAATTTTCTTTGATGATAAGTTGATCCTACAAATCCTTAAAATACTGGAAAATGTTTTTGAATTGATTAGTATTCTACTCATTCAGGTAGTCTTTGAGTCTCTTGAGTTTTAGATCAAACAACTTCATAGGAAGAGCTGCTAAAGGAGCTGACCATAATTCTTCCACAACTGATTTAATATTAGCTTCTTTGGAAGAGGACATTTCTTGAGTAACTTTTTTATATTTGGCTTAATTTTTATCAACCTTCATCATAATTGGATTACCTTCAATTCTTTTTTTACCAACCACTGCTTTGATTGAAGGGTTTTGAGAGGGATTTTTTTAAATGCACTTCAATATAAGCATATCAACAACCCAAGTGAAGAATAGATGGACATAGCAGAAGAAGAAGGTATGTTGAAAATGACAGGTCAATGTCTCATGCAGCAGGGGTTTGTTCATTAAGTAGAGGAAACCATTATGCTTAAAATATGCTCACTGTCTGCTACTAATGCATGTAACTCCTTCAATTTCAATATGAATAAATTCTGAGGTATTTTCCCTATTTTGACTTTGACTCAGAAATTATCAGATAATCTTTAGACCCTAAACTTGTTATATGGTGCAAAAATAACCCAAGCTCAATGATTAATTGATATTTTCTATGATCAAGTTGACATTATTAATTATTTTGGCCTTATTTAGTCTTTTTTACTCTAGGTATTGGATCCAATACGTATTTTGTATTGGTTCATTACATACATTAATCCCGTGACAATTACTAAAAGGAGAAAAAATTTGAATTTGGTAAATTGCCTTTTTCCCTATGTGGATTGAAGTTCACCACAACTCACCCTTTATGTGGCATGAATAAACCTAATCTAGCCTCTTTTTCTGGTTGTCGGCCCAGTATGGGAATTTATTGACAAAATTATGTTGTATTGGATGACTTTGATAATGATACGGAGAGTGAAGAAAAATAAAACATGTTGTAGAACACTAACACATATTCGTATATATAATTTTCATCTGACCATATCTCCATCAATAACAATATATATGTATATAATGGCATCATGTTCGTGATTTTGGAATTATTGTAAAATTTATTTAAGAGCGGTGTTAATGATAACTTCTGTGAATTTTTAAGTGCTTACACAGGGTTTTGTGATTTTTATACCAGATTTCAGCGTTCATTTATTTATATGAGTTGAGGCTCCTTCATCTGATAAATTTTCAAATCCCAATTGCATTTGAAAACAAAGAGGGGTAAAATCTTAGCTATCTTCTTTTATAGAGGCTATCTTCTTTTATAGAAGCCTCTTGCTGTGTTTCAGCACTAGGCATTATTCTTTACAGGTTTTGCTCTTTGAGTATTTAAAGTTTTGGTTATAACCGCTCTACAATATCCATAACCACCTTAGGAATCAACCAACGCTTCTTCTGGTGTTAAAACTTTTCATAGATAAGTGATGAGTTACGTAGCTCGATTGTCATTTCCTTAAATTCTAAACATATATTGAAATGAATGTCCTTAATATGAGTGCATTTCCAAAAGGTTCCTTTGACGCAGTTGTTGATAAAGGTACCTTTTGTTAAATATTATTCATTTTAATGTAAAGAATTTCAAACCAGTTTATGATATTATAATTTTGCATATGATCTTTCTAAGGACTTTGGACTCTCTCTTGGTGAGTGCTTTATGTGATACAAAAATGTCTGCATAGAGCGGATTACTTGCGAAATATCTTTATATGCAATGTGGAAACAATTATAGGCCAAATGCTGCGAAAATGCTTGAGGAGGTTGTAAGGTATATTGAATCAATTTACAACTTTTTTCAATTGTTTCTCATCTTTATAGTTTTACCTTTCCTTCTTGATCTGTTCATTTATTGAAACAATTGATGACTATAGGGTCCCGAATGATAATAGAGTTTATATCCTGGTGATTATACCTTATTCTTATTCAGTGCAATAGAAAATCCATATTTATACACTTAATACCTTTTTCCTTGATAAAATTTGTAGCGTTGACTCAATAATTCTGTAGATCACTTTTTTTACATTACACTGTCATCATAGCATTGTTGGCTGATGAAGCATGCAATTTGAACCTCTAAACGCCAACTAATGATGCAAAGGCACACAATTCCTTATCTCATGGATTATCTAGTTTATTTATGTTTGAGTTCCCTCTCTATAGAACAGTTTTTCTCCTATTTGTTAACTATTTTTAAGGATATGCAGACCCAAGAATTCAAAATACGTAAATATGGAAGTTCTAGTATGCATTCTTATTAGTGAAACTCAAGCTCAACTCATCTGATTAAACAAACCACTTGATTGGCTATACACAAGTTTAGTCCCTTTACAGTCTACACCGATAACCATCTTCTAAAATTAAAAAGTCTAGACAAGTTAGAGCTATATTGCTATTCGAAAGGAATACGAACTAAACTGCCCAAACTAATTTCAATGCCACAACACTTGATAACCACTACACCAGGTACATATGCTTAACCATTTTTTACAAATCGACTTTGAATCTTGAATTCAATTAAATTCATATCACCAGGGGCCTTAGGTGATTCTCTGCTTAGGTCAAATTCATATCACCATTTAATGACCCTCATGGGGTGGCTACTGATATACCAAGTTATACTAAACCAAATTCTTATAAAGTCTACTTCATGTTATAGTCTTTTAAGATATGTTTGTTTATTATATCAATATTCACTGATTCAATATTAACTTTTATTTATTCTCGAGGCTGTTTTTAGTCACTTCCATTTATAGGTTTTTCAATTTGCTATGTAGGATAGCAGTTTCTAGAAACTCTACAAGGAAGATAAGACCTCTTGCTTTGTCATTTTGAGAACATCAGTGGGGCTGGTTTATGCCATCATTTTTATAACCTTTTTATGCCATCAATATTAACTCATTGGAAGTTCGATTGTTGTGCATGTATAGGCGAACCACTGCTACTGGATAATTGAGGAGTTAAACACGTTAGTGCTGCTTGAAAAGAAGACCACGGAATTTGAGATGAATTTTTATATGTATTGATATAAATTGAGATGAAATTCAAATTTCCTCATGTATTGAGATAAATTTCATACGTATTGACATGAATTTTCTATCAATGGGATTTGAGCTAATTTTTAATGGGCTTATTGTTTGGATGTGTATTAGTGTTGTTGCGAATTATTTGTATTATTGTTTACTATTTTTACCATGCTAGTTCTATATTATTATTGATTTTTTGTTATTCTAAAATAGGTACGAAAAATAGTGGAAATGTTGCTATTTTTTTTTTGTAATATTATTTATAATTATTTTTTTTTATAAAAAAATTTGGCACAGTTTAATACCGTGTCAAAAGTGTATCAAAATTTGGCACGATTTTAAATTGTGCCAAAAGTGTGGCAGAAATATCAAATTCTGGCACGGTTTTTAAGTGTGCTAAAAGTGTTCATGTTTGGTCAAATCTGGCACACTTTTAAACCGTGCCAGAAAAAAAAATCCATTCTAGAACACTTGATTTTGGCACAGTTAAAAATTGTGCCAGATTTGATCTGACACAGTTTTAAACTGTGCCAGATTGCTGTTTATGGTGTAGTGTGTAGACCATCTCAGAAAATATTATCAATGATGTTGTAATCAGTTTGAAATCAACTTTCAGTATTAATACAATCATCAGTTCTTTCAATTTTTGTTGTTGATTTTTTTTTAAGTACTAGTGCTATGCACTACTATAGCTAAATTGAGAAAAGTTAGAAGTTATTGCCATAAAAACTTTAAAGTGTTTCTTCGTTAAGCAAATATTGCCCTGAAAGATGCTCGGAAGAACATAAGAATACAAGAGAGATGCTCGGCACAAGCAGTAAGTTGCTCAGAAAAGCCACAAACTTGATCGTTGATACACAAAGTCCAAGTCACCAGGACACTAAGTCCTCAAGAAACTTGGTCCATGCATATAAGGATAAAACAAGATCTTTATCCTACTGGGAAAATTATAGGAAGAATGTTACAAAGATTCCTTAAAAGGAATGTAAGCATATATTCGACATACGCCTGGTCATACAAATGGTATCTGATGCAAAAACCTAACACTTGGGTGCATTAGTAAAACCTTTGGAGACACATGGGTAACTAGCTCTAAATTTAGATTTTAATCTAAGTATGCTAGTATAACCTATGTATTCATTTAACTAGCTTTAAATTTAGATCTTAATCTAAGTAATCTAGTAGAACATTGATACTCAGTTTAGATTTTAATCTAAATGTATCAATAGAACTAATGATAATGAAAGGATTGTTCCTACACAATCAACACAAGATAAGTTGGATCAAATTTCCATTTCATTAAATCAAATTAATTACATAACTGTGTTAATAAAATAAACTACAAAGTTTCATTCTGCAGGACGTTTCCCTTTAGCTTTGGAAATATGATCTATTCCAGCGGGAGGATCATCTAAAGTGTAAGGAGAATTAATGAAGTTAAAATTGTAAAGCATTCTAGCATTACTGCTATTGGGACGATCAAGCAGGTGAGGAGATTGGATGATCTCTAATTCATAATGAAGCTCATAATCTCCCAGGTACATTGAAATCAAGCATTGAGGAATACTTCGGACAGGAATCCAATTAATATCTAATTTAAAAGGGGGATCATCAAGGTCAAGCAATTCTGGATCATACCAGTCCCACAATTGGTTGTTTTGGTCCACCTTCATCACTGTCAGAGCATTCATCCAACCCCATTTCTAACTCTCATTCTTAGCTTGTTAAAGCTTGTCCTCAAGATGCCCCAGAGCTTCATTGTACCCTTACATCCAGATTTTCCTTGGTTGTTTGTGGAATTGGAAGGTCAATCTCTCCACTTGGAAATGTAGTTTCTTCAACACTCCATCCTTAGCTTGTAACTAAGAAGATTGAGTGGATAGTTGCTCGAAAAAGTCCTGTAGCTTCTTGGACATCTCAGCAATGGCTTGATTTTTGGATTTTAATTATGCAGCTTAATTGGTAAGGGTCTGTTGGGTCTTGATTTCCTCTGTAGTACTTTAACTAGGTTTGACTCTAGCTCGAGAAGAGGAAGAAGCAGGTTTTCATTTCTTCAGATCCTCCAACTCCTCACTCAACCTTGCATTCTCAGCCTCCAAGAACGAATGACCCTCATCCATAGTAGAACCAACAACATTAGATGACTGCAAGGCAGTAAGTTCATCTCTCAAATTGTTGTTCTCTTCCTCGATAAGCTTAGAAATGGCCCTTGATTCCTCCACTTCACGATTAAGCAGGAATTCTTACCTTCGAAAATAGGATGCAAATTTATCCAACTTTTGCTCAAATCCCTAACCTTCACTAAGGTCCAGGAACTTCTTCTCATAATACTCATGCAAACGTGCCATAGCTTCCTTGTGGTCCTCCTGTATCTCTTTAATCATTTTTTAGTACGCAACGTTGTTGGCCACTACCCGATCAAGAAGACACTTCATATAAACACAAGCCTCTTTTGCTTACTCAGATACCCCTTCCCCGAGTACATTTTGGCACTTCATATCAACATCGAATGACCTCGTTCGAACGAACTTCTAATGAGATGACAATATCCCTTCTAACGAGTTGGTAGTTCGTTCGAAGCCTTTCGTTCGAACGACACTCGTTCGAACGACCTCATTCGAACGAGACTTCTAACGAGTTGACAGAATGGCCTTTTTGATCTGAATTTATTTCTAGTATCCCGTAGACTTATTTAAATGGTGAGATAACCTTTCCTTATTAACTGGTGGGTATAGTTGGGAGATTGGGGTACACTGAAGAGTAAAACTTAGAATCTTGTAGTAAACCGGATGACATGTGTGGATTGGGAAGTGAGTAACTAATCATGACGTGAGAAGAGTTGATAACTTAAATACATATAAATCGGGGACTTGTGAGTTGTTTAACACTAAAAGTTGGTATAAGAACGAGATGCATACCACTAATGAAATATTGTGATATCTAAGATGTGCGAATGCTTAGTATATGTAATTCTCTGTGTATAACATACCTATCATACTTGCTATCGTGGGAGGTCGGCGTTCGATCAGGGCCATCTAATCTTTGTGTGCCTACGGGGGGGATTTAAATTGGTACCTCGAGGACATAAGTCAGAGAAGGACTTATTGTGAAGTTAATAAGTCTGCTGATCATGGGAGCGTAGGTATGTGCGTGACCCATGTGATGTGAACTATGTTCGCCTCCATTGTTTGTGATTGTTGTTTAATGAAACGATTCCTGAGAGATTTGGAATACGTGGTCCTTATGTACGTGATGTACCGGGATTGGATAGCAGAGTATGTGTGCACCGCAGCTTAGTCTCGGGGTGCTAGTATTGTATATTCATGATGAGAATAATATATTGTTAATTGAAATGAACTGTCATGAATAAATGTGAGTATAAATAATAGCAATGGTTTGTAAAGTGAAAATGGAAGATTTCTAGTAATTAATAGTACTAATATGGGAAACTGTGTAACAAGGTATAATACTCTGTTGAATAAAAGATGTTGGGAATTGAATTGGATACCATATAGTAATGTTAGATTTCATAGCGAACTGGTAAGATATGGGAATAACTAGAATGGGTACGGGTACGATAGGAGTGCACAATTGGTTGAGAGGTGAGAAACTCATGTGAGTGCACACACTATCATGTACTTTATATTCACTGTTTAATGATATTAAACACTTGAAAATTTTTAAATTATTTTCACATTCAGGCTCTGACCCGTTTGCTTTTAAATCTATTTTTGTAAAAACCTTTTAGGTGCCCAGCCACAAGGACACCATGCATAGGAGTTCTATTCAGGTGACGTACTGTAACTACTGTGGAAGTTACAGGACCTTGAGATAGACGCCTCCATTCTCAACCTTGACTCCATTATCAGATGTTCTCATTTGTAGGGCATGTCGCCCCATTTCTCTTAGACATTTTATCTATTCAGTTATTTCAGATTTGGGTTGTATTTAATTCAGTTGCGGACTGGGTATTTATTTATTTCAGTATTCGGATTGTTGTGAGGAGTATCCCTCCAGACTCATTATTGGTTGATGGTTATTCTATTGTGACTATGTTTTGGTGGTTATGTTAGCTTTTCATAATTCACTTATTGTATGTTAATCGGATTTAATTAAAATTGGCAACTCACTTTTTAAATATTAGGTGGCTAGTAATTGTTAAAACGTTTTCGACAGTGATGCTATGAACTGAACCAACTTGGCATTTTGTATTAATTTAATGAAGGAGTAGCTACCCGGTATTTAATTAGTCGGGGTGTCAAAGGTGGTATCAGAGCATCAGGTTCTAGTGTCCTTAGGACCTGTACGGCTTATTATGTTTCCGCTGAGCTTTCTTTGATATAGAGCCCTATATTTTAGGGTTGTTGTATTCTTTTGTGTATGCTTCGCTCTTCAGCTATTTTGAGATAATAATTGCGAACTCATAAGACTTTACTCTCATTTCAGATGCCTCCACGACGTGCGCAGCGAATTCCTAGGGATGCACCGCCAAAGCCACAGCCTGCACCAGTTCAGGGGACTATGAATGCCGCAGAGGTTACAGCAATTGTAGCCCAAGCGATAAATGCCGCCCTAGCCGTTGTACAGCAGGCACCACCCCAGGCGCCGGTAGTCGCACCAGTTCAGTGTAATACCCCGTATTTTTATGCTATATTAATTTGGGGATTTATTAAATTTAATGAGAATGTTTATTTAATAAAAATCCGGAAATTAATTATATTATAATTATTAACGTGACGAGAGTTAGTGATTATGGGAAATTTGTTGAATATTACTTATGAGCAAAGTAATATATATTATATTGGTCATATTGAATGTCATGAGTGAATTAAATGACTATTTCGGAAATTTAAGTCGGGACGTGCCCGTATCACGTCGGGACTAATTTTGTTATATAAAAAGTGAATATTTTATACGTTGTTCGTATGGTCATTTTGAGTGCGTCAACGCGTCCGGAAGGGTCGGGATAGTCAGAAAAGTGTACTCGGGAGTTTAGTTTGGGTCTCGGGGTGTTTTTAGGCCTAATTAGTACCCCGGGAGGGTATTTTAGTCATTTTACATAATTGGGTAATTAAACCCACGAATTTCAGCAACCTATATCAGCCATTAGGTTAGCCTTTTAGGGTTAGAACATTCAGAAATCAAGTGACGGCCATTGGAGAAGAGAGGAGAGAGCTCTAAGGCAATTCAAGGCCAAAAAGCCACCACCACCACCGCGTAGATCGCGAGACAAGGAACGCAGCCATACCAAAATCAGCCGTGAATCTGCATACCAAAAATCCCAGGCAAGTATTTGACTTGCGTATTTTCGTTAATGCAATCTTCATATTAGTCTAGGATTTTTTAGAGATGGAAGCTATGGAAGAAAACTCAAATTGTGTTAGGATAATGCATGTAGTTTTGATTATATGGAAATTCTGGAACCCTTGCCATGTAGAGGAATATAACCCACGAAATTTTGATGATATATTAGAAGGAATTTCTAGTAAAAATATATTAGAACCTTGATTAAGGAAAACTCTAGGGTTCTTGATGATTAGATGGGATTTTGAGTTAATTATCCATGTTTAATGATAGTTATACACATGCTTTACGTTATAAACACCTGGTATAATGTTATGATGATGATAGTAGGATTTTTGGGACGATTGGAATGGAAAAATATAGTTTTGGATGAAGAAGTTTAGTGAAACCTGTAACTGCATTCTGCAGAATTTTGTCCAGACCTGCTTGATCGATCGATCGAGCCTAGACCTTCGATCGATCGAGCCCCAAGCTTCGATCGATCGACCCCTCCTCGCAGACTCCTAATTCCCTCTTTAAATGCGTTAAATTCAAATTTTCGTGATATAATTCTTGGGCATTCTTGATAAATTGATTTGGGAGACATTGAGGACCAGTAGGGTATATGAATAAATGTTGGAACCTTTAATCTTCAACGAGAATGGTATTTATGGGATAATTACTTTAGGTTGGTAGATTTATGAATTTAAAGGGTGAGGTGCATAAGAGAGTTACGTTGGAACCTAATAAAGACACTTACTGAAATTCAGATTTGTGAGGATAAATCCCACAAGTGTTAGGTAATAAGTGAGAAAACCCTTCGAGTTAAGGTTAGGAATGAAACCTTATACGTAATTCTATAAATGTGAAATTAAGGATATACGGTATAATTATGGGTGACGAGAAGAACCTATTTCAATATGATAAAGTGGTATATTTATATGATTGTGTGTACATATATTATATGCGTGTGAAAAACATACCGCGCTACTTGCTATCCCTGAGGTTACCGCGCTGGGACAGTCTTATCTCGATGGGACCTTTATGGGGGATATTGACTTGTACCCTAGAAGATAGATATCCTTGGTACAGGCTATCGAATTGATAGTTCAGACGGTCCTAAGAGATGCGAGTATGTGCCATCCTCTTAGAGACTTGGAATCTATGCTTCGCCTCGATATTGTTTGTGTATGTGTTAATACAATTAGAGAGTGATTCCGAATTTGTATTCCCCTTGATTTGAGTGGTATGGGGTTTGGATAGTGGAAGTATGCACGCACCATAGTTTTATGGGGTTTGGATAGTGGAAGTATGCACGCACCATAGTTTTATTCGGGGTGCTGTCATATATATATATTATACGAGTATTTAATATATATATATGAGATTATGATATTTGAAACTGCCTACTGAGATTTGATAAGTCGGACATGGTTGTTGGCTCAAATTATAAATACTTGTTTTGAGAAAGTATTATATGTCACTGGAAACTTTATTGTTTTTATAAAGTTAAAAATAGAGAACTTTGGTTGCAAATTGGAACATCTTTTTAAAGTGGAAATGGTGAATTGTAAATCTTACGAGTAATCTAAGTTAAGTTAAATCTTTTAGAAAGACTAGTGCGTTAAATGATAAGAAACTGTTGGGAAGGTTAGTGCGATAGGTGTTCACATTAGAAGAGAGGTGAGTATTTTCTCAAGAGATTGACGAACTAATATGTTGTTGCATTGGCCTGTATCAATTTAAATACTTGCTAAACGTATTTTAAATCAAACACACTTTCGGGCTCTGACCCGTTTCTTTTTCTCTCTCTCTCTCTTGTATATATATGTATATATTTCAGGTGCCCAGCCACAGGGGCGTCTTGCTTAGGATTCCTTGAGAGGAACGTGCTGCAGCTTAGGTGGGAGTTGCAGGTCACTTGCGTAGACGGCTTCCTTTATTGACTCCACTTCTAGCATTCTCGTTTATTGGGCATGTGTCGCCCTTTCCATCATTTCATTTTTTGTTGGGACATTTATATTTCAGTTATTTCCAGTATTGTTCTATGGGATTAATTCAGTATGGATTTGTGATTTTAGTTTTCATATGTTGACATTCGATTGACGAATGCATTATATTACTTGGTTTACTGTGATGTGATTCTTAATTGTAGAAATGTTGATTTAAACAAATAAATCTTTTCTTTAATTAAAATTTGGAAAGTTTGTATGAAAAATGTTTTTGACACTTAGCTTAATTATTTAGGGTGTTAAATTGGAAAAATTATTTTTATCGACAGTGATTCTGAGAATGAACCAACTGTTTACCTTGATTTAATTTAATAAAGGAGTGATCGCCCGGTATTTAATTAGGCGGGGTGTCACATTCAGGCTCATGCATTCCCTTCTCCTTGGGAACGCGTCCGTGATGCTTTTCAGAAAGCACACACTCCGGAGTTTGCAGGTAGATCCGATGTTGTGGTATCCAGTCAGTGGAGGAAGGACATTCAGAGGCACTTAAGGATGTACGAGTACACAGATTTTCAAAAGAAGATACTGCCTACTTTCAAGATAGTAGGATCTGCATTGCAATGGTGGGAGTTCGTTACCACCGCGGAGGAGAGGGATGCCCTTTCTATTCAGGAGTTTTGGGTGCGATTCGACCGCAAATATTTTTCGTCAGCTGTTCACACTGAGATAAGGAGGAAGTTGATGAACCTCAAGCAGGAGGGAAAGACCGTAGCCGAGTATGAGGATGAGTTCACCAATCTCTTGAATATTGTTCCGGATGAAATTCCAACCGAGGAGAAGAAAATTCAGAAGTTCACGGATAGATTGACTTGGAGGATCCGTCAGCACTTGTTGGGGAATCTCTCGTTGGCCACTTATTCTGATGTGGTTATCGCTTCACTACTTCACTTCCAGGATCATCACTTTCACATGTCTGAGAGCAAGAGATTAGGAGAGTCCAGCCATCAGGGCAGGCCCGGGGGAAATGGTGCCAACGGGGCACAATCTGCTCAGGGACAGCACAGGCAGGGAGATCAGGGTTCCCAACAGGGGGATTCTAAGAGGTTCAGATCTGGGAGTTTCAGAAATGGACAGGGAGGTTTTCATAATGGCCATCAGGGTCAGCAGGGCCACCAACAACAGTTTCAGTAGGGCCAGCATGGCCAGGGGAGAAATGGTAATGGCCATCAGGGCCGTGGGCAGCAGGGACAGCGAGGGGGAAACTTCCCGGGGAAGTTCTTCATTTGTGATAAGACTGGCCACAAATGCCAGGATTGTCCTGATAGGGGCAGGGCCCCACAACAGCAGCAGCAGGATGCTTGACACGAGCCACAGAGGCCTATGTTTCCCGCCGCCCTCCCAGCACCACCACAGATGGCAGCATTACCACCCATTCCAGCAGTCCCAGTTCAACAGGGACAGCTTCAGTATGGGAGATTGTATCAGCTTCATCATGCCACAGCCGCACAGGATCCACCTGCCATTGAGGGTATGTTCTCTATTCAGGGGACTTTGGGGCGTATTTTATTTGATACGGGGGCCACACATTGTTTCATTGCCACGAGATTTGCACGCACTATTGGGTTATTAGACACCGCCGAGAGCACGGTTACTTGTGTAGATTCACCATTGAGTAGGGGTTCTGTGATTTCACTTATTTGTAGAGGTGTGGGTATAGAGACCGGGATGTTTACTTTACCCGCTGATATGTTAGTGTTAGAAATGACTGAGTATGATGCGATTGTTAGTATGGATTGGCTAGTTGCGTACCGAGCCATGTTTGATTATTTTAGTAGGAGTATTATCTTTGCCATTCCTGGGCAGGAGGTGTTTTTAGTGGCAATGCCTCGCCCTGAGGGAGGATCGTCCACTCATTTGTACTATTTAGAGGAGGAGACCTCTAAGGAAGCGGTGCTACGACTCGATTCGATTCTAGTCGTGAGGGAGTTTGCTGATGTATTTCAGGATATACCGGGATTACCGCCTAGTAGAGAGATAAATTTTATGATCGATTTGACGCCGGGCACTCGGCCGATTGCCCGCGCACCTTACCGTATGGCTCCATCAGAGATGAGGGAGTTACGGGATCAGATCGAGCAATTATTGGGTCAGGGGTTTATCCGGAGGAGTACTTCTCCATGGGGTGCCCCTGTGTTATTCGTAAAGAAGAGGGATGGATCGTTGAGGTTGTGTGTAGATTACCGGGAGTTAAATAAAGTCACGATACGGAATAAGTATCCATTGCCCCGAATCGATGACTTATTTGACCAGTTGAGAAGAGCTTGCTTCTTCTCAAAGATTGATTTGCGATTGGGATACCATCGGTTGCGTATTAGGGAACAGGACGTCTCAAAAATTGCTTTCTTGACGAGGTATGGTTCCTACAAATTTCAGGTTATGCCTTTTGGCTTGACCAACGCTCCAGCCGTGTTTATGGACTTGATGAATGGGGTGTTCAGAGGGTTCCTAGAGCAGTTCGTCATTGTCTTTATTAATGACATTCAGGTTTACTCCCAGACAGAAGAGGAGCACGCCGAGCATTTGAGACAGGTTTTGCAGACGTTGCGTCAGAACGAGCTTTATGCAAAGTATGAGAAGTGTGGGTTTTGGCTGAAGGAGGTTCAGTTTTTGGGGCATATCATTTCAGACCAGGGGATATCTGTTGATCCGGAGAAGGTATCCGCGGTGAGGGAGTGGGGACAGCCCACGACACCAACTGAGATCCGTAGTTTCTTGGGCCTAGAAGGATACTACAGGAGATTTATTCGGGGTTTCTCAAAGATAACGGGTCCTTTGACACATCTGACTCGTAAAGGTGTGCCATTCATCTGGAGCGATGCCTGTCAGTTGGCATTCGATGAGTTGAAGGAAAAGTTGACCTCAGCACCTGTGTTAGCATTGTCGAGATCGGGAGTTGAGTATCTAGTCTACACCGATGCGTCCTTACAAGGACTTGGAGGTGTACTGCAGCAGGAGAGTCAGGCCATAGCTTATGCTTCCCGTAAGCTTAAGCCTCACGAGAAGAATTACCCCACCCATGACTTGGAGTTAGTGGCAGTTGTATTTGCCCTTCGGATTTGGAGACATTATCTCCTGGGGGAGAAGTTTCTGTTGTTCACGGACCACAAGTCTCTACAGTACCTCTTTACGCAGAAAGGGGTTTAATATGCGTCAATGACGGTGGCTTGAGTTTGTGAAGGATTATCAGTTTGATATCCAATATCACCCGGGGAAGGCTAATGTGGTAGCCGACACGTTGAGCCGTAGGCCAGTAGATGAAGTGGCTGAGGTGTGGAAAGCTAAGTGGAAGGATTTGGGACACCAGGATGCAGTGGCCCGATCGTTCATGTCTGTGATGACTATTACACCTCAGATTGTTACGAGAGTGATACAGGCCCAGGAAAATGACTCGTTCTGTCAGGAGTAGATAGTTCGATTACTAGCAGAAGGAGCCGAGTCCTATACCGTTAGCTCAGATGGGGGATTACGCTTCAATGGGAGACTAGTCGTTCCGGAAGGGGAAGACTTGCGACACGAGATGATGGCAGAGTCGCACGGCGATTCGCGATACACCCTGGTGGGGACAAAATGTACCAAGACATGAGACGTCAGTATTGATGGAGTGGGATGAAGAGAGATATTACCGTGTTTGTTTCTAAATGCGCCACTTATCAGCTGGTAAAGGTGGATCATCAGAGACCGGCAGGACTTCTACAGCCGTTAGAGGTTCCAACGTGGATGTGGGAGAGCATATCCATGGACTTTATCACGGAGTTACCTACGTCACAAAGGGGTCACGACTCCATATGGGTAATTGTGGACCGGTTGACCAAAGTTGCTCATTTTTTACCCGTAAGGACAGAATACACTACGGGACAGTATGCCCAGATTTTCATTTCAGAAATAGTGAAACTTCACGGTGTGCCTCTAAATATCGTGTCTTACCGAGACAAGATATTTGTTTCACGATTTTGGGAGGGTTTCTAGGAGGCCATGGGCACTGAATTGCGGTTGAGTACGGCTTATCACCCGCAGACCGATGGGCAGACCGAGCGAATAAATCAGATGTCGGAGGACATGTTGCGTATGTGCATCCTAGACTTTGGGGGTGGATGGGAGAAGTACCTTCCACTGGTGGAGTATCAATTCACTATTGGTATGGCTCCATTTGAGGCGTTGTATGGTAGACCTTGTCGTTCCCCAGCATGTTGGTTATAAGTGGGGGACAACAAACTCCTTGGGTCGGAAGTGATTCAGGATACTTTGGCAAGGATAGAGATGATACGGAGTCGTATTCGGGTAGCTCAGGACCGACAGAAGAGCTATGCTGATGCCAAGAGGTTCTTCAGAGAATTTGAAGTGGGGGATTAGGTTTTATTTAGAGTATCTCCTATGAAGGGGATTATGAGTCTTGGGAAGAAGGGGAAACTGGCACCGAGATATGTGGGGCCATTTCCTATCATCGAGCGGATTGGGCCAGTTGCGTATAGACTTGGGTTACCGAAGCACTTGCATAGGATTCATGATGTGTTCCATATTTTCTCGCTAAGGAAATATCTTAGGGACGATTTGGCCCATACTCACATTGCTTTGGAGGACATCGATCTCCAGCCCGATAGTTCCTACGAGGAGGGGTTGATTGCTATTTTGGACCGAAGCGAGCGGAAACTGCGGTCAAAGATAGTACCGTTGGTACGTGGTCAGTGGCGGCATCATAATGCCGAGGAGTCCACATGGAAGAGCAAGGATGAGATGCGCGAGCGTTATCCAGAGTTGTTTTTACCAGGTATTCTTTAGTTCCGAATTTCGGGATGAAATTCTGTTATTAGGGGGGAAGTATGTAATACCCCGTAATTTTATTGATATTTATTTAAGGGATTAATTAAATTAAATGTGAATTAATTGATAATTAATCCGGATATAAATACTAGCGAGATGTGAGTTGGTATTTGATTATGATGTGTATATATGGTAATATATGAATCTTGAAAATATTAAAATTGTCGCGAGAGTGAAATACGACAATTTGGAAAATTTAGTTGGGACGCGCGTGTCAGTCGCGTCAGGAATGTAATTATTTGAATTAAAAAGTGAATTTTATTTTTATCAACCGAATGGTCATTTTGAGTGCGCCAACCAGTCCGGAAGGATCGAAATAGTCAGAAAACACTAGCCGGGGGTTTAGTTTGGGTCCCGGGGCATTTTTGGGCCATACCGGCAACTTAAAAGGGTATTTTGGTAATTTTAAAAATAAGGGAATTAAATCCCACGAAAATTAGAGTTAATATTTATTATTTTAAAGGGGACACTAAGGCCATTACCAGAAAAAAGCTTTAGAAGTGGGCTACGGGAGTTAGAGAGGAGTTACCATAGGGTTCCAAACCTAAAACACTCACTACCATCAAATTGGAGAGGATTTGTGACTAATTAAAGGAGAGAATCAACCTCGAATCATCGACAACACATCTGGAAAACGAATCTAAGGCAAGTGATTTAATATTCTTAAGTGTATTGAATATTTCTTCCATGTTTAGTGTAGAAACTATTTTTGTCTTGAAAGTTTTGAGGAAAACTAATAAAATTGTTGGAGAAACTTTAAATTTGGGTTAGGATTTTCATGTAGAATGATGATGGACTGATTTAGTATTCGAAGAGTTATATATGATGATTTAAAAAAAACGGATTTATGATGAGTAATTGGGCATAATATAATTCTAGGTTCATGTTCATAGGATTTGGAAAATACTTGGAGATTTATGTAAATTCCGTGTTGATTTGTAAGATTTGACCCCTAAAATATGTTAAGGGATGATCTAGGATGATTAGAAATGGTTTATAAACGTTAGAACATAAATTGGATGGTCTTAGGGTGGATTTAGAGGAGAGAAGAATTGAGAAAAACGGACTTGGGAATTTCTGGGCTTAAACTGCCATCTCGTTAGAAGACCTGCCCAGGTCGTTCGAATGACCTCGTTCGAACGAACTTCTAACGAGATGACAGTATCCCTTCTAACGAGTTGGTGGTTCATTCGAAGCCTTTCGTTCGAACGACACTCGTTCGAACGACCTCGTTCGAACGAGACTTCTAACAAGTTGACAGAATGGCCTTTTTGGACTCAATTTATTTCTAGTATCCCGTAGACTTATTTAAATGGTGAGATAACCTTCCCTTATTAACTGGTGGGTATAGTTGGGGGATTGGGGTACACTGAAGAGTAAAACTTAGAATCTTGTAGTAAACCGGGTGACATGTGTGGATTGGGAAGTGAGTAACTAATCATGACGTGAGAAGAGTTGATAACTTAAATACATATAAACCGGGGACTTGTGAGTTGTTTAACACTAAAAGTTGGTATAAGAACGAGATGTATACCACTAATGAAATATTACGATATCTAAGATGTGCGAATTCTTAGTATATGTAATTATCTGTGTATAACATACCTACCGTACTTGCTATCATGGGAGGTCGGCGTTCGATCATGTCCATCTAATCTTTGTGTGCCCACGAGGGGGATTTAGACTGGTACCTCGAGGACATAGGTCAGAGAAGGACTTATTGTGAAGTTAATAAGTCTGCTGATCATGGGAGCGTAGGTATGTGTGTGACCCATGTGATGTGAACTATGTTCGCCTCCATTGTTTGTGATTGTTGTTTAATGAAACGATTCCTGAGAGATTCGGAATACGTGGTCCTTATGTACGTGATGTACCGGGATTGGATAGTAGAGTATGTGTGCACCGCATCTTAGTCTCGGGGTGCTAGTATTGTATATTTATGATGAGAATAATATACTGTTGAATTGTCATGAATAAATGTGAGTATAAATAATAGCAACGGTTTGTAAAGTGAAAATGGAAGATTTCTAGTAATTAATAGTACTAATATGGGAAACTGTGTAACAAGGTATAATACTCTGTTGAATAAAAGATGTTGGGAATTGAATTGGATACCATATAGTAATGTTAGATTTCGTATCAGACTAGTTAGATATGGGAATAACTAGAATGGGTACGGGTACGATAGGAATGTACAATTAGTTGAGAGGTGAGGAACTCATGTGAGTGCACACACTATCATGTACTTTATATTCACTGTTTAATGATATTAAACACTTACAAATTTTTAAATTATTTTCACAATCGGGCTCTGACCCGTTTGCTTTCAAATTTATTTTTGTAAAAACCTTTTAGGTGCCCAGCCACAAGGACACCATGCATAGGAGTTCTATTCAGGTGACGTACTGTAACTACTGTGGAAGTTACAGGACCTTGAGATAGACGCCTCCATTCTCAACCTTGACTCCATTATCAGATGTTCTCATTTGTAGGGCATGTCGCCCCATTTCTCTTAGACATTTTATCTATTCAGTTATTTTAGATTTGGGTTGTATTTAATTCAGTTGCGGACTGGGTATTTATTTATTTCAGTATTCGGATTGTTGTGAGGAGTATCCCTCCAGACTCATTATTGGTTGATGGTTATTCTATTGTGACTATGTTGTGGTGGTTATGTTAGCTTTTCACAATTCACTTATTGTATGTTAATCGGATTTAATTAAAATTGGCAACTCACTTTTTCAATATTAGGTGGCTAGTAATTGTTAAAACATTTTTGACAGTGATGCTATGAACTGAACCAACTTGGCATTTTGTATTAATTTAATGAAGGAGTAGCTACCCGGTATTTAATTAGTCGGGGTGTCAAATATTTTTTGAACGAACAAAACCTTTTCCGGGCATGCTTAACTTGCCCGTCGAACACCTTCCGACAAACGATTTCTCTCTAACCTTCTATTGGTATCCACTTTTATATAAATATGAAACTTTCTTTGCCCAACTCCTGAGGGATGGGATATTTCTTTCTTCGTTTGTATCTTAATTTCTATTTTCAGAGTTGCCTCCACCACGATCTCCATTCATCTATATATATTTCTCTTTTTATGTGCCTAACTAAAAAAAAGTCATTTTTGTTCGGGTGATTTTATTCCTAAACCCTTTTGATTTTCTTTTAGTGGAACCACATTATAAACATTCATGTTTAAAAAATAACTTTAAGAACTTTTTTGAAAGATAACTAGGGCCAACAAAAGAGACAAAAAAATCGGGGTGAAAGCTTTTTCCGAAATGAGTTTGCGTTAATTCAAGTTTTCCCTTTTTTTCTGTTTACATTAGGGGATGGGGTGTTAAATGTTTTGTATCCCAAATAACTAGGTTTTATAAGAATTGGGGTTATATACAATATAAAGGTCTGAATAAAAATACCTTTAAAAAATATATAATTTTTTCATATAAAATAGAGATGAAAACAATTTTTATAATATTATATTTTATAAAAAAGCACAAAAATGTAAGTTTCTATATAAAAAAAATATTTCTATAAAAAAAGGTCAAAATAATGTTTTTTTTATAAAAATAGTTTTTATGAAAAAAAATGTTAAAACTAAGTTTTTTTAAAAAATTACTTTTCCAAAAAATAGGTTTTCTAATTTTTTTTTATTATAACTATTAACGATTATTAATATATATATTAAGCGTTTTATATAAAAAAAATATATTTTATACAAATATTAGCATTTATATCAAAAATATATTTTTTATATAAATATAAATATTTATTAAAATAAAATTTATTTTTATATATTGCAAAAACTAATTATTTTGGGTTGAAGTAAGACTAAAATTAGTAGGAAGTTTTTAAATTTGAGTGGAATAAATATAAAAAATGGGAGTTAAAATTTCAAAAGGGTGAACGTGTGAAGATTTGAGTAAATATTAAAAAATAAATAAGGTGAAACCCAAAAATATACTTATTTTAATGAATAATATGAGTCCTAAAAAGTATTCTAAATCATTTTCAACTGAATTAGAATAACACTAAATACTATGGGTGGCAAATCGTGCTATTGGGTTGTGTTTTTGCGTAACACGATACGACAGGACAATGAATTAGTGAATACGAACACGACACGACACGACACGAAGTCGTATTTTTTTAAGCACCACGAACATGAACCATGTAAAAACACGATTCGACACAATTAACACAATTTTTTTCTTGTCCATATTACCTGGATTTAACACGATTCTTCATATTAACACGATTTACATGAAACCAAATTTTTGTCCAACAACAGCAATTTCTTCATATTCTGGTTCAATCTCATCAACAAAAAATTAAACCAACAACAAACACGATTTACATCAGCAGCAATTAAACCAAAAAATTAAACCAACATCAGCAATAATTAAACCAAAAAAATTAAACCAACATCAACAAAAATTAAACAAAAAAATACAACAATTTTTTCTTTGAGATCTGGTTCAATATCAAGTTCTTCTTTGAGATCTGAGATCAATCGAGTTAACATCGGAACAACCTTGGATGGGGCGGGTAGATGATGGTGGGGCGGAACAAACTTGGATCAAGTTAACATTGGAACAACCATGGATCCGAGATCTGAGATCTGAGATCGATCGATCTGATTTAACATCAGTTTTACCACTTACCAGAATAACCCTGGATTTGAACAAGGGACTTACCCTCTAGAATGACGGGTGGGGCGGGTAGATGATGGTGGGGTGGGGCGATAGATGATGATGGATGATGGTGGTATGGGGCTAAGAGAGTTAGAGAGAGAGAGACGGGGTGGGGCGGGTGGATGATGTGTGTGGTCGTGAATGAATCGTGGTATTAGTTAGGATTTTGTGTTAAAATGTGAGATTGGTTAATCTTTTTACAAGTGTAGGGTTAGGAGTCTTTAATTTTTTTAATGGGTCTAATTGGGTTTAAATGAGTGTATGGGTTCAAATTGTGTTAATTGGGTCAATTTCGTTTTAATTTTTTAACACGAACGGGACACGACACGACTTCGTGTTAAAAAATAAGAACACGGACACAACACGAAACACGACAAATGGTATTTTTTGGGCCTATTTCGTATCGTGTTGTCGTGCCGTGTTAAAATTTATCACCCCTCCTAAATACCATACATTTTTCATTGTGATAATAAAGGAATATAATATTTAATTATTTTATCAATCCAATTGAGAGATGATTTAAGGATGTATTGGATAATCATATTAATACTCTTTAAATGAGATGGTAAAAAGTGAATCTAAAGGACTCGGATGGTAGTTTTGTTGGATTGAAGTGAGAAGAAGTATTTAAACCTCGATAGTGCCATTTAGAGCAACCCTTACAGGTATGCTAAAAGAGCAAAAATGCGGTTTTGACGTATCTTACGGGTACCGTATATATTCATATATAGCATTTCGTAGTGTAAAATTTAACAAATATATAATTGCACTAGTTGGTCTTAAATGGGGCCCACCTAAAACGGAAAATGTAGTTCCGCGGAAGAAAATAAAATACCTAAAACAGAACAACATGTTCCTCTTAGGCTTTTCCCAACTTTTGCAAAACTCCACTTTCTACCCCTCAATGTTTACCTAGAAACAAATAACTACTTGTGTTATTTTTTTTTTCCAACGGCTACATTTCTCAATGGCTATTTTTTTTTTATAAATACATGTTGTCTCTTCTCAAATAAATTACCCATTCTACTCCCAAATATTATTTATACAAATTAAAATTTCATTTGTTTCCTGCAATTTATATATTTTAGTTAATGCGATATTTTTTATTAGTTTAGAATAAATATACGTATATTTTTGGTAGCGTAAAAAATTAATTTTTAGGTACCTAAATATACGTCCATTAATATTTTTATTCAAAACATCTCTAGTATCTTCATTTTAATTATTAGCAAATATTATTTTTTAAGCTGCAATATATATTATTTATTTACTCAAAAATAATTTCAAAAATTTTATATTTGCTTAAATATATTTTGTGATTATTTTACAATGGTTCGAGGCCAAAATATGTCTCAACACAACGATGAAGTATTATGCACCGCTTATGTAAATCAAACAAATGATGGTTTACGAGGAACTAATCGACATAGCACATTATTTTGGGATGCGGTCGCCGAAGAATATAATACAACGATCGGTATCACTAAATATCGGACGGGAGGCAGCCTACAAACCCGCTACAACAAAATTTTGAGACACGTAATGTTATATGTTTCTAAATTAAAAGATGCATCGATGTCAAATCGTGGTAGTAGGACTGTGAACACAGACTGGGTAAAATTACTTTTATTTTACAATTTATTTTTAAATATTATTTCTCGTAAATCTGTTGCTAACGAGGTAATAAAATTACATTGTCGTATTATTTCAGGTTACTACGGCTAATCTAGCATTCCAGCGAGAGAACAAGGGAAAATAATTTAATTTTTAATCTTGTTACCAAATTTTAAAATAACTCCACAAATTTCAAATTTTTCAAACATTTTTAGACTCCCCTCAATTTCATTTTGATTCACCAATGACAGGTGCGAAAGAAAGTGAAGGAAGTTCGAATGTTGGGTTTCCGCAAGAAATTCCAAAGATGGGGCAGAAGTTGATAGAGAAAGGCCTTATCCGAGGCTACCTGGAAGGAAAGAGTGAAGCAACGGGCTAAAGGAAAAGCCGAGGCTACAAACATTGAGGTGAACTGAGAAATACTCAGTAGTTGCTCTTCATTCAATGAATCATTCGAGCGATCATGTCAGGCAAATCGTGTACGTGACGAAGAGGCCCGTGAGGGGCTTAAACGTTCACTGTAACTTAAGGAGCGAAATTTGGAGCTCAACGAACGCAGTATATTGGCTATGGAGAGGAAATATATGCGTGAACAAATATTGCTTGATCAACAAATTCTAAGCATCGACACCTCAAACATAAATGCATCCCAGAAGGAGTACCATGAATACCTCATGGTTAATATACTCAACAAACCACGGGGCCAACATGGGCAATCATACTTTCCAAACTATCCACCACATGGAGGTCATTATGGATTTTAAAATTTCTATGCTTCTGAGTATATAACCTGTTACTTATTTTTATCGTTTGTTATACTTTGTAATATGATTATAAAATTTGTGAAATGAATTTGCTTCAAATTTCCATACATAAACATAAGTTGGGTACAATCTTAACGATACAACATTAATAATAAAGATAACAACATTACAAAAGAAATATAAATTAGGTAAAATCACACAGTGTTATTGGCAAACTTTTACCAAATATGTTCAACGAGATCTGCACGTAGCTGTAAAGGCTTCCTCTTGTCGTGCATGTGCATTGTCCTAGCCTCGATCGCATAATGTTGCTTGAGAGAGTTTCAAAACATAGGAATCGGGTCAGGCGGTAAGTCGTATTCTTTTCTCCAATCACAATCACGTCTCACGTCTTCAACAATCATGTTGTGCATTATGATGCACGAATGCATAATAGATGATAATTTATCCTTGCTCCAGAGTTTTACCGGCGTATGAACGAATACGAACCTAAGTTGAAGGATACCAAACGCTCGTTCCACATCTTTTCTTGCCCCCTCTTGCACTTGAGAGAAAAGTTTTTCCTTTTGGTTGGTTGGCCTTTTAAAAGTTTACACCAATGATGCGTAAGGCGAATAAATGCCATCGGCTAAAAAATAGCCCATATCATAGACGTCTTTATTTATCTGAAATTGGATTTTGGAGTTTTATTGTGGACAAGATCGGAGAAAACACTTGATTGGTTCAATATATTAATGTCATTACAACTACCCGACATCACGAAAAATGACCTCCATATCCAAAGGTCATGTGATGCTACCGCCTCTAGTATAATTGTTGGTAACTTTTTATGTCCAGTATATTGCCCATGCCAATCGGTTGGACAATTTTTCCACTCCCAATGCATGCAGTCTATGCTCCCTAGTATTCCGGGGAATCCATGCGCCGCATATTATTCGATAAGCCTTTGCACATCGAGAGCCGTAGGCTTTCTGTTATACTCCAAGGCAAATACCGGGATAATGGTAAGTGATAATCGAACCAATGCCTTTTGGGTTGTGGATTCCCCTATACATAGGTACTATCCATTTATATCCGCAGAAGACCCATATGATAACATTCGTAGAGCCGAAACGATTTTTTAATGCGAGGACAAGCCAAGACGACCAAGTGCATCTGTTTTTTGTATGAACTAGGAGTCATAACTACATACTGTCTCATGAATATGTCCATATAGGGCTCGATTCATTCTAAAACGTCACCGTAAATGGTAGTCTTTGTATACCGATGCTTCACCAAAGTTGTCGGCGATTAGTCTTTCATGGCCCACCTCTCTGGTTCGACATATCGTCCTCTTAGTTTGATCCTCCTGGGAATCGCATACAATGTTATGAAGGGCCATATTTTGAATTTGTTACATATGGCCCATAGCTATTTTCTTTTTCTTTTTGTCTATATTTGACTGCGCGGTTTGTGTGGCTTGTATTTCTTCGTAATCTTCCATCTCACTGAGGTATGACGTTTGATCAGCAAAGAGCATATGGTGATCTTCCATTTTTCAGAGGTTGTAATATGTTGATGAACTTAAAGAATCCTCTATTTTAGGTTTTATAAGGTCTACTGTAATGACCCCACTTTTATATGCTCATATGTATATAGTTTGTTTTTACACTCATGTGTTACTTACTATCTTATAAATGTTGTATTATTAGAGATGTGGTATTATTGGCTATCAATATAACAAACCCCATTTTTAAATATGAAGAATCAATCATAAATTGGATCGAATTGAAGTCTTATGACATATCTTAAGGTAAATAATAAGTTTCGGGGTAGAAAATATAATTTTATGAAACTTTAGGGACTAAAATAAAAATATAAAAAGGGACATTTTGTAAATAAATATTTTCAAGGAACTCCAAGAAATATTGAAAATATATAGTGTGAAATTACCAAAATACCCTTCATGTGTAAAATGACCCTTATGCCCTTATCACCTTTCCACCACATGCTGGTCACCTCCCCCTTACACATGTCGTCTTTAGAGAGAAAGCTAAAACACTTGTCATCATTTGGTGATGTTAAGACTGCAAGACCACCTCGGAACACGACACCCAAACGATGACATGCCACCGTAAATGCTTGATCACCTAGACACATGTCAACACCGTAATACTTTTGGAAACCTATAAATAGGGCCTTAGGGTTCATTTGAAACTCATACCAATTCCTTGAGAATTATAGTAAGAAAGAGTGATAGAAATCTTGGGAAATATCTTAAGAAGGAGTTCTATAATTTCGAAGAAAGAATTCATTTCGTAGGTATGATTTTATTTAAATGTTATAATGCATTTTTGTAGTTTTAATTTCGTATTTTATAGCTTCACTTTGTAGTTATGCTGGTAAAATACACTAAGGACTTCACTAATCAAAACTTAAAATTTGGAAACAATCTAAATTGATTTTATTTTCAAAATATGTCAACTTATTTGAAAAATATATATACGCTTTTTAAAATGATTTATGTAAGAAATTGCTCGTTATTATGGAATCTCATTTAAGTAATTCCAAAGTCAGTGCTAGAGAAATTCTGTCTAGTTGAGATGGTATTTAAGTGGTGCCCCTGTGACCCTCCATCTCTACTGGGAATAAATCTGAAAATGTTCTGTCTAGATGAGATGGTATTTAAGTGGTGCCCCTGTGACCCTCCGTCTCTACTGGAAACCAACTGATTAGGAAGAACAATGAATTGAATTCTTTAAATAAGATGAATGAATATTAAAAATTGAGAAAATGGTTTTAGTAACCTTTTTCAGCAAGTTATTTTAGGATTAAAACACAATATTTAAAATTGGGCTTTATTTAGAATATGTAATTAAGCATTTATTGTATTTATTAGATTAACGTGTGGTCCAAGACTCAATATTTGTATTTTCGAGCCTCTATTTTTCGTGAGTACTCTATGTCATTTCTTGCACATTTCAATTATATGATATTATGCAAACCATGTATTTTGTGAACTGCCTTTATTGTCAAAATGCATCTGATACCGATGATTGATTCATTGTGATATGTTTATATTTGTCCATATAGACATACCAATTAAAATGAGTATTGAAAATGATATTGAATACTGAAAATAAGATTCGGCCTAAGGGACCTCTTTACTGACTGACCTTACCAGCTGGGTTATCGCTGGTGTGCCCTAAATAAGGCGTTGTGACGAACTAGTTCGATTGACACTCAACTACCGGGGTATAATATGCTAGAAGAACACGGTATTAGAGTGTACTTGGCCATTAAAATGATATGAATGAAAGAAAAAGATATCACATTTGATATGTTGCATTCTTCTTATTGTGATCTATCCAATTGTGATACATATATACTATAATTTTAAAAAAAAAAATATATATATATATATATATATATATATATATATATATATATATATTTACTCCAAGTTCCTATCCATATATGTATATGCCTTCTCTTTTGACTTGAATAGGTATCCATTTTCTGAAAATCTTGGAATGTCGGGAGATTAAATCTTATTCAGCTTTTAGCTGACGTTGTATAAATAACGATTTTTAGGAAATAATTAGACTGGAGGACAGAGTGTAGAAGGACTATGTTGAAGATCTAGCTTAAGGAGATCTTTAGTTATACTTTTAAATATAACGTTTGTTTTTAGGAGATAGAGCATGTTTAGCTCTTTAGTAATAAGTTTTTAATTTTGGCATAAGTTGTAATCCGTTCATACTTTAATATATACGAAGTTCCCTTTTAGAAAGCTCTGGTGACGTAATTCCATTTTTTTCAATAGTTTACGATTCATGACAATGTGAATGTATTTCCGTTGCATTTATTTTAAGAAATATTTTAAGGCCATAACATTGAATGCCTTAGTGGCATGTCAAGACACTTATTCCCTACTACTATTGGGCTGGGGTCATGACATCTACGGTAGAAGATCTAGGGCGGAATATATAGAGCAGAAGATTTAGCTCGGATCACATTAGGCGGAAGATTAAGGGCGAAATATATAGAGCGGATAATCTAGGGCGGAAGATCTAGCTCGGATCATACTGGGCGAAAGATCAAGGGCGGAATATTTAGGGCGGATTTTGTGCTTAATTATATAGATATTACTGTAAATGGCCACATTGAGTGTTAATGTGCACAATGACAGCTTATGAAGATGTGATTGATGAGTTTTTAGCTAAATCCTTGATAAATTCATTCCCACATGGTCTTTTTGGTTGTGAGATTAGCCAAATTAATGATCTACAAACCCCTTGGGAAATAATTGTCGACAAATATCATGAGTTGCTACCGAAGCACGATTATTAGAGCCCGCGTAACTTGATGGATTGATGGTTGTAAATTAAAGATGACATCGAGGAATTTGATAACATTTTCAATAGGGTTGAACAAGATATGCGACCATTGGATGAGGACGGTGATCCATATGAGGAGGCAGTGAATTCATACATTCGCACGTTTAGTGAGAATTTTGAAGGCCTAATGACATGGTGTGCGTTGAGGAGAAATGCTTATTGGAAGGACTTTTACTAGTTTTTCTTTCATCTCCTCTAAATAGAGCCAGGGCATCTTCTTTTCATGTTAATTTGAATCATTGCGTGTTTATTACTATATCTTGTTTATCGTTAAAATAAATGTAACGGATATAATGTAATGAAATTATATAGTTACAATTATGCTATGAACAATAAACTCATTTGGTATTCGACATATTACATTTAATATTTGATAATTATCGAAATTCCAATCTACATCATCCAAATTTACAGCATCAGACATGTCATAATTTTGCGTTGATGGATCAGGTTGGCTTTGTAACAACCCGCCTAATGGGATACCGGGCGATCACTCCTATATCATATTAAAACAGGAGTCAAATATGGATCATTCTTAGCATCACTGTCGAAAATCCATTTAATTACTAATATCCTATTAGGCGAGCGTTAAAAACTTTTACTTAACTACTCTTTTTAAACCATTAAAATAAAACATGCACAAGTTAATGCGTAAATGAAACTGAAAGGAAAATGAAATGAAATAAAATAACCGAACACTCGGTTCAAATTATACAACCATATCGAATAACGTGCAAAGAATAAATAAAATCAATTGGACCATTGACCCGAATGTTTGTACAATACCTCCTATTTAGAGTACAAGGAAAGAAGCGTCTACCGAGACCCGCAAGCATCCACAGCTGCTGCAGCAGACGTCTGACTCAAAGGAAATGCCATCCAGGGGTCCCTGTGTCTGGACACCTATATATATATATATATATATATATATATATATATATATATATATATATATATATATAATATACAACAAGAGAGGAAAAGTAGATAAACGGGTCAGAGCCCGAATTTGAAAATATTTTGTAAGTGCATAAATTCTTTATTTTAGAAAAATAGTTTTATCTCATATTTAAATTGGTGTTGCACTCCCATGAGATACCCCTTACCTCTCCTCTAGTAGTGCACACCTAACGCATCCTAACAACACATCCTACTCAAGCTACCCCGCCTAACTAGTCTAATCACCCAGCTACTATCTACCCTAGATAGTCCAAGTGCTAAGGGCTAAACTTCCCTCCATTCTCAACACTGGGCTAAGTTCGTGCGTGGGGTGTCTCGCAAAGTGAAATCCAAACAAGGAACCCCCCCGATACCCTACTACTTGGCAATGTTAATGGTAGAGATCCATTAGGCCCATAGCACGCACAAATGTATAAATGTATATATATATACATCTATAATATACGTCCGGATAATATCTCCCGGACTGAGGTTTACCAATTCAATTATATCTTTATAATACACATCCGGATCTACCTCCCGGACTGAGGATTCATATACAAAGTATTTATCAATACTTATCATTTTCATTTCAAAACCTTCCATTTCCCTTCTCATATCCAGGAAATGCATTTAAAAGCCAACTCATTAGCATGAATTGCTTTTAACATATCATGTATCTTTTTAAAAGCCAATTTTATTAACATAAAAATGCTTTTTCGTTTTATATCATCCCATTTCCCTTTTTATACTCAGGAAATGTACCCAAAGCCATTTTCATTATCATGAAAATGTTTTTATCAAATCATATGCTTCCACATCCCTTCTTCCATCCGGGAGTGTTACCGAAGCCAAATCTTTATCCCATTTCCCTTTTTATACTCAGGAAATGTAAATTAAAGCCAATTTATTATCATAAATTGCTTTAATAAAACTAAGACCGCCCCTCCGGGTTTCCCCACTGGACGCCCCCCTAAATGGCTATCATTTTCCAGGGCCTATCAAATAAGACAACCTGGTAACCTAACAACGTCGGGAAGCGGCCATATGCCTGCGGGAAAGTCAGGACCACACCCAGAATCTCCTAACCAGCGCAAAAACAAATATATAATCGCTCATATGGCCTAAAGGACTATATCCACCCTGCTCAATAGCCAGGGGGCTTCACCATAACGCGCGCAACTTCCCTTATGATAGCGATTTA
This sequence comes from Sambucus nigra, assembly GCA_949130495.1. Classification (NCBI taxonomy): domain Eukaryota; kingdom Viridiplantae; phylum Streptophyta; class Magnoliopsida; order Dipsacales; family Adoxaceae; genus Sambucus; species Sambucus nigra. The sequence goes on from OX422209.1 coordinate 209,980,281, forward strand.
GGGAGGTGTGTAATCCACATTTTATCAATTATGAAAAACATTTGTCTTTTCATTTTGAAAATATTCATTTTTATATTTTCAAAATCAATTTCCATCATATCATATATATATATACCTTAATCACATAGTATATACATATACCACATATTCCTCCTAGAATATATAAACGGCCATAATGGCCTATAGCATCTAGCGATGACCAATATTCCCAAAGATTCCCTCAAGGAACCATAATCATGCATTCTTATAAGCATGATAATAAACCCAAAGTATTTCTTACTTTAATATACAATACTTAACTTAATCCCCTCTAGGGATTTACTTGGATAACTTCCAATTATACCATTTCTCAGTAAGCGAATATATCTCTATATTCCCCAAATTATCCTAATTATCTCCTAGGATACACTCAACAATATTCGATACAATTATGCTTACTATACGCATAATTATATAGGCATATATGCCTACTAGAAATATCCTCGGGATTTATCTCTCCCAATCAACCTTAAATTTAGTGGGTCATGGATTTCATTTCCATGAACTCAAGGACCACCTCTAGTCCAATTAATCACTTAAAGTTCCCAACATAATTTAGGAACCCTAAACCATTAAATTCTATTTTCCTCGAAAATATCGATTAAGGGTTATACATTTAAAACCCTTACTTTACCCTCCTAATTTCTCTTAATTCGTGGACCATATAGTCCTAATAGACTCCTTATGTTATCACATAAATGACCCCAAATCAATTTGAATTGGAATTCACCTCATCCAATTCACCCTAAGAAAATTGTCTATTTTCAGCAGGGGTCGATCGATCGACCCTTGGCCGTGGATCGATCGAGCCCCCATGATCGATCGATCGATCGATCATGTCGGGCAGCTTCTTCTCCGAGAAGCTGTTTCGGCCATGGAAGCTTCCCCCAAGCTTCCATCTCCTCACCCAACAGCCTACAACTTCTACCAACAACAAATACACTTATAATACGGGTTCTAAACATCCTAGAACCCGGAATCTCCAATTAATTTAGGTCAAAACCTAAGTTTCTCCAATTTACCAATTTTAGGGGTTTATTCGTTTTAACTCCCCAAAACCCATTTTATCCACGAATACCCAACCCAAAATCATTAGGGTTTGTTATACCAACAATGATATGAGATATTTATGCTTAAAAATAAATAAAGCATGTAAACACTTGCCTCGTGGATAAAATCCGACGTCCTCGAGCCGAATCCCGCGGAGGCTGGCCGGAATCTCCCCATTTTCCTCTTTTTCTCTCCTCCTCTCTCTCTTCTCTCTCTTTTCTCTTCTCTTTTTTCCCCCTCTCCCTCCTTTTATAAGGAGAAAAGGGTTAAATCCCTTAATACCCCCAAAACGACTCGTTTACTCAATTACGAGCCTATTTAACTCCGAAATTCCCCGAAACTCAATTTCGACAATCGGACACTCTTTTCCGACTATCTCGGACATTTCGAGACTCATGGCGCAGTCAAAATTCCCATCCGAGGCACTTGATCGCAAATCACTATTTTAACCCATAAAACTTAACTGCGGTTTTTTCCCATTTAAATCTCACCTCGTGTCGCTTTACTCAACGGCGACATATAATTGAAATATTTCGATCTATATAGTCCCAAAGATAATCACGACATTTATCAAAAATCATTCAATCCTCAAAAATCCCAAAAATTACTATTTAGGGAAATTCTCCAAATTCCAATTTATACTTAATTATGGAATTTAATTATCTCCAAAAGGGCGGGTTGTTACAGGCTTGTATCTTCTTGGGCACCAATATCATCCATGTGTGGTCGATACACTGTGGTCGGAGGTCGGGGATCTTCATTGGGGTTGCAAAAGGGCCATGGTGTACCACTAAAAAAATTAGGTGGATGAGTAGTTCGCTCGTGAGATACACCCAACTCATGAAGCTTCCTTGTAGTTATATCCAAATCATGACTCCAATAGTTATTAAGATGCATGGCTGCACCTAGAGCGGTGGCTCTCGAGGAGTGCCAATAATCTGATAATTCCCGACTAGTAAATAGGAGGTCATTGTATACGGGCGTTACTTCTTCGTCAACCACTATCCTATCCGGCCGAGGAACTGGAATCAATATGGGTACACCTGCAGGACTGCAAAACGGTAGATCCCTAGTCATTTGGGGTTGAGTGGGATGTACCCGACCTGTGGGAGTCTCATAAGTGTCAGGTGCCTGTGAAGGGACAGTAGGTATTTGGATGTGGTATGGTAATGCGCTGGGACTTATGACATCCGTGTTGACTACTCGGTAGAGGGGTGACATTACAAGGCCTAGGGACACTTGCTTCCAGTAATGGTCATACATGGGTTGAGAAACAATGGATACGCTCCATCAATAAGAATCACATGCCTTTCAGGGTGAAAGGGTATCCTCATCATTTGCGGAGGAGGGTCATTTGGTATGCAAATTTCACCGGTGATCTGTCGGCGGCATCGATCACCCAAGTAATATATCCCCCATATTGAGGATCCATAAGAACACATTATTTCAATGATATGTACTTCGCATGTTGAACGTAGGCATTCATCTCTACAGTAAACCCTGAGTAAGGTAGCCAATTGATTGAACCGGGCAATCGCATTTCAATCTGACTCTGGACGGTTGGAAAATTATACTGGATTAAGCCCTTTGAATCCCTACGATTTAACCAATTTTCTTTCTTCCATCGATTAATCCTAGGCCAACAGTCACCAGTATCTTCCCTCAATAAGCAACACGCCCGTTGTATGTATTCAAACCCGAAAAACTGCAATACAAAAATCAGTATTATAAAACCATAATAATTTTATTAATTTTATATTAAATACAGATAATTTCACTTTTTAACACTTACCAAAATAAGTTGCCAAAAACAATTCATAGAGTCTACACGACATCTTAACAAGAGATGGAAAGAGTAGTATATGCGAGCTAGAATTGTTGAACCCCGATCGTATGATCCCACAGTCTCCAAATTCTCCAAAGCAGCCAACCAACCAATAGGAACGCTGTCTCTTGCGGTCGGAAAGAAAATATGTTCCACACAAAAAAATAAAAATTCCCTAGCAGTGTCCTCAGGGCCAACAATCACATTATTTAACTTTATGGTCTCAAACCACTTATTTAAGCTCGACACTTTCACCCCACAAGAATCACTGCAATTTGGTTCAATATCGGGAAAGTATTTATGTATAATGTCACCACGGATTTGGGTTTTCCCGTTAAGTACGATCAAGTATTTTCTATCATCCATCGGTACCATAAGACCGCTTTCGATGGGAATACCTGCAAGATGGGAAGGATAACAATCAATTGTAAATATAATTATTGTACTCATCAATGTTATTACTCAAGTAATTTTTTATATAAAAAAACTAACCAGTCAAAACCGTAAAATCATAAGGAGTAATGGACAGCTCCCTCGTAGGTAGTTGGAACGTGTTGGTTATGTCCCACCAACGTTCACCGAGCGCTTGTACCAACCCCCAACTTGTCTTGGGAATTTGAGCGTCCAACAATTCTCCCCAACCGCTACGGGGTATAAAATGCATGACCTCGGGAGATGTCTTAAAATATTTGTATGTGGCTCTAAGACTATGCAAATTACCACACATCTTTATTGTGTTGCCGTTTGTGGCCGTGTACAGAGAAGCTTTAATGTGATCGCCGTCGTCCACAATACGCCTATAGTTTTCAAAAACTATAGGTCGCTCGGTAGTAGAAATTTCGGGCTATCGCCTTTCTTCTCGAATTTTTCTAGACTTTCTAGCCCAACAGCCCGTCTAATTATTTTTTCAAATTGTTCCATTATCAACACTGCAATGTCAACAAAAAAGTTATCAATTTTTTAGCATATTGGGTACTGAATAAATAAATATTATGTAATATTTTATTTGGTAAAACAATCTTGACGGCATAAAAATTTGAAATTGAGTTTAACTATTTTAGCATATAATATATTTCGTACAAAATTTCACATGACATAATATATAGGGATTTTCCGAAATAGGTTTCAATAAAAATAAAATTGATTCAAAAATAAATTTTACAACTAACATAACATAAAAAATTAATTTAAATTATATAATTACACATGAATATTTAGTAAATCATTGTGTAGAGCATATATTAACATATCACATTAACTAATTTCACATTAACTAATAATATTTTTTGGTTATATTAACATATCACATTAACTAATCGTTGTGTAACAAAAATGGCTAAAGACTTTATTGTGTCCGACTGAAAAAAATTGAAAAATTACCTCTTCAGAAAATAAAAAAATTAATAAACATAATCAACCTCTAATTGTAACATCATCAACAATTTATATACCATAAAATACAAAAAAAATACCTCACAATATTTAACCGTAAACTTCTGAGTTTGAAATGGTGAATTTTTTTTGTGATAGACCTTATCACAAAGGGTTAGATAAATAGGTAAAAAGTAATTAATAGGTTGTTGGAAGTTAGAAAAATGGTTGAGGAATTTATGAGGGGTAATAGTTAAATAATAAAAAAAGTGTGGGGAAGATTGAAAAATGATGGAAGACTAAAACAAAACATGATATTTCGCTTAATCCATTATTCTGATCTCACGTAAAACGGAACATGATGTTCCGCGAAAGATTTTTTTTATGCGGCACCATTTTATGTGTTAAAAAGGTATATTTGTTTTTTTTTTTATGTGTTAAAAATGTATATTTGCTTTTTATCCGTAGCATTTTCGTTCCGTTTTATGGATTAAATTTGCAGTAGCCATGTGTATATTTACCGGTCATATCGATGCTCTTATAGCAACAAGGACCTCCAATCGAACGTACTCCCCAGATCAACAAATGAAATGATTTCTTTAACCCAGTTGTTACTATTCTCGCTTCTCCTCACTCCATCTCCATCCTCTTCCCAAACTTCCCTCTCAATCTCCCCCCAAATCCTGTCCAAATCAGGCGACTCCGCCACCATCCAATGGTCCGGCGTTGACTCTCCCTCAACCCTCGACTGGCTGGGCATCTACTCACCCCCCAACTCCTCTAACTCCCACTTCATTGGCTACATCTATCTCTCCAACACTTCCACATGGGAATCCGGCTCCGGATCCATCACCATCCCACTCGTCAACCTCCGATCCAATTACCACTTCCGGATCTTCCGATGGAACCCATCCGAAATCAACCCCAACCGCCACGACCACGACAACAACCCCTTGCCCGGGACCAAGCACCTGCTCGCGGAGTCAAGAGAGCTGGGGTTCGAGCCTGGTCGTGGGCCGGAGCAGGTCCATTTAGCGTTGACGGATGAAGGGGGTGAGATGAGGGTGATGTTCGTGACCCATGATGGGAAAGAGAGCTTTGTCAAGTACGGGTTGGATGGGGATAGCATGGAGCGGGTTGTGGGTACAAGGGTGGTAAGGTATGAGAGAGAAGACATGTGTGATTCCCCGGCCAATCACACCCTTGGGTGGAGAGATCCTGGGTTTATACATGATGGGGTCATCACAAATTTGGAGCCTGGGAAAAGGTATTATTACAAGGTAATTATTTGTTGTCCTTGCCATTTTTGGCATCCCTCAAACATTTAAAGTTAATACCTACATTTACTTTTACCTAGGCTTGGTGTTGAATAATAGTCTTTAGAATTCTTGAAGAAATACTATTCGAATTTCATGTAATAATTATTGGGACATATACCAAATAGTTCCTCGGACATTTTTTAAAACCCATTTAGTCCAAACTTTTTTATTTTGCCATAAAAAGTCCTTTGCCACATATTTTGAAGAAGGAGTGTCGCTGGCGCGGACCTCTAAAAATAAGAGGATATTGAGTGCTTGAGGGACTAAATGAGTTAAACTAAAAATATGTGTCCTTTTTAAAAAATATATATTTATAGTAGGAACTATTTAATAATTGACCCATAATTATTTCACTAGGGCACTTGTAAATTAAACCACTTTGGAATTATATATTACATGTTTTTATGCAACAGGTGGGTAGTGACTCTGGGGGTTGGAGTGTTACTTACAATTTTGTATCGCACAATGAGGTCTCAAGTGAAACAGTAGCTTTTTTATTTGGAGACATGGGGACTGCAACACCATACTCTACCTTCTACCGTACACAACAAGAAAGCATAGCGACTGTGAAGTGGATCAACCGTGATATTGAAGCCCTTGGTGACAAGCCTACACTTATCTCACATATTGGAGATATAAGCTATGCTAGAGGCTACTCATGGATATGGGACACCTTCTTCAATCAGATTGAACCCATTGCCTCCAAAGCCCCCTACCACGTTTGCATTGGTAATCATGAATACGATTGGCCATTGCAACCTTGGAAACCTGATTGGGCCAGCGCAATCTATAATACTGATGGGGGTGGTGAATGTGGGGTACCTTACAGTCTTAAGTTCAACATGCCAGGAAACTCTTCGGAACCAACCTCAACCCCTGCCCCGGCCACACGGAACCTTTACTATTCATTTGATTTCGGGGTGGTTCATTTTGTTTATATTTCTACTGAAACCAATTTCCTTCCGGGAAGTGGCCAGTATAAATTTCTAAAGCACGATTTAGAATCAGTCAATAGAAAAAAGACTCCCTTTGTGGTGATTCAAGGGCACAGGCCAATGTACACAACGAGCAAAGAGAGTAGAGATGCCCCATTGAGGGAGAGAATGCTTGAGCACCTTGAACCTCTCTTTGTGAAAAACAAGGTAACCCTAGCGTTGTGGGGTCATGTCCATAGATACGAGAGGTTTTGTCCGCTGAACAATTTCACTTGTGGGAGCCTAGGCATGCACGGCGAGGACCAAGAAGCTTACCCCGTGCATGTTGTGATTGGGATGGCTGGACAAGACTGGCAACCGATCTGGGAACCAAGAGTGGGCCACCCCACGGACCCGATTTTCCCACAACCCGAGCGGTCTTTGTTTCGGGCGGGTGAGTTTGGGTACACGAGACTTGTTGCAACAAAGGAGAAACTTACATTTTCATATGTGGGGAACCATGATGGGGAAGTGCACGATATGGTCGAGATTATGGCGAATGGGCAAGTATTTAACAGTGATGGAGGGGATAGAGATGGTGTTAAAGTGAGGGGGCCGGCGGAGAGTACGTTCTCATGGTATGTTAAGGGTGCCAGTATATTGGTGCTTGGAGCTTTTATGGGATATTTTGTTGGGTTCATTTCACGTGCTAGGAGAGAAATCGTGTCGGGTAAGAGTTGGACTCCTGTGAAGACTGGGGAAATTTAAACTCAAGATCAGTTTATAGGCATGCGAGAATTGGTTAAAATTCCAATGCCTGTTTGTGTTTAGATGACAATGTTAACTAGTAGAACTTTTTCTGAACCATTGGCTTTTTAAGAAAGATGGGATTAAAATATACTTTATTTCTTGTAATTATATTGGAAATAAACTAGTCTATTTCTGTAATCTTAAGTCATATTCTCTGCCAATTGCTGCTTTAATTCATTTTTGTGAGAACCAAATTATGGTGTATGTATAGTTTTGATATAAATGTGTCTATCTGGCTGCATGTATGCATGAATAAAATTACGATATTGTAGGTTTGCTTTTGAATGAAAGCTGCTTGGGTTGGCGTAAATACATCAGTATCTGACTGCAATGTCATACATATGATCTCGGGTTGAAATGCAAATTTGATCATGTTTCTAATAGAGTGCTATATATTTAGTAATTAGAGAGTTACCATCGAATTGTACTAAAAAATCAGAATGAGTGACTTGTCAAACACATGAACATTGGATGATGTTTTAAATCGACCGATATATTTGGTATACCTATAAAAGGTTATTGAAGCAGAGCACGAGAGACTCCTCTAGCAGTTAATTCTCTTCTCTTTCAGAAATATGCTAGAAAGTTGCTCTCTCTCTCTCTCTCTCTCTCACACAGTTAAATGGGGACGCCCAAAAGCTGAAGGAAATTTTTAGGGCCATTTTGGATTAGATCTCCAAAGCTGAAAATATTATATTGAAAAACTCGCCTTATTTTTCTTTTTATAGCCCGCAAAAGATATTGGGCTATTTTGAGTTTTGGGTACAATAATTCTTCGTATTTGGGGATTGAGGTATGTTAATTTACAATATTTATCTTTGGATGCCATTTTTAATGGAAACCGTAGACATTCGTTTTTTGTGAGTCGAACGACAGTTTTGATCTCATTTAATAAACTGTTTTTTTAAATAATTTTTTTCAAATAACCTATCTTTATAAAATACCTTTTTATATTAATAACTTTCTTTTAATAATGTTTTTAAATAACTGTTTTTTTAAAACAACTATTTTTAAATAGTTTTTTACAATAACTGTTTTTTAATTAACTGTTTTTTAGAGAACAGTAAAAAAACATTTTAATTAAGAAACAGTTTTAATGAAAAATACTTTTTTAACTAAAAAACTGACAGTTTTAAATAACTTTTATTCAAATTAAAAATGTGGAATAACATTCCAGTTTTCTTTTCATTCAGAAAACTGTTTTAACTTAAAAAAACTCTTTAAATTAAAAAACTGTTTTAATTATAAAAAATAAGTTAGTTTTATAACACAGTTAAAAATAGGTTATTTTTTTAATTAAAATTTTTTTAATTAAAAACTGTTCAAATAAAAAGCTATTATAATTAGAAACTGGCTTAAAACTAGGTTAGTTTTTTAAAGCAGTTAATTTTTTTTATTTTTAAAATAGTTAAAAAAACGTTAATTTTAAAACAGTTATTTTTAATAACAGTTATTAAAATGTTAAAAAAATGTTTAAAACTGTTAATTTTATTTAAAAACAGTTTTTTATTAAAAAATAAATTACAAAACACTTTTTGTTTAAAAAAATACAAAACAGTTAAAAATACAGTTATTTTAAAAAAGTTACTCTTTTTTTTTCATTTTTTTGATAACCCTGAACCTCCACACGAACGAGCTTTTTGAACTCCCCGTGCAAGCGAAACAGGGGGGGGGGTGGGGGTGTTAGTGTCAGAGCCACCCTAACACACACACCAATTAAAGTCTGGTATCTTTTGGGGGAATTGAACTCGAGACCGTGCGCCTAACCCACACAATATGAACTCATCCATTAAAAAAAAATTATTTTAAACAAACGGTTATTTAAAAAAATATTTAACTCTTTTTTTTAATTAACTCTTCTTTTAATAAGAGTTTTTTTAAATAAAGTGTTTTCTAAAATAATTGTTTTTATATAACTGTTATTTTGAATTAAATTGTTTTTAAATTACTGTTTTTTTATTAGCACTTTTTTTAAATAAATGTTATTTGTTTGATTTGAAAAAAAACGTTATTTAAAACTTGAATTATTTAAAGAAAATTATTTTTTAAAAATAGGCTAGTTTTAGTTTTAAAAAGACGTTATTTAAAACTGTTTTTATAAAACGAATTTATTTTTATAATTTTTTATTTGTCTTTTAATTTTAATGAGGTGTTAATTATTATATTTGTTAAAGGTTCAAAGTGGTCGCGTGGCCTAATGGATAAGGCGCTCGCCTCCGGAGCGGGAGATTATGGGTTCGAGTCCCATCGTGATCGTTTTAATTATTAATAATAATGTGTTCACGTTGGCTGAAGAAGGATCTTAAGGTTGTAGAGTGCTGTCCGGACTTTTGTAAATTCACGCCCTCAAGTTTGTTTTTTCCCTCTCTCGGACAAACCCATGCACCTACACAAATGGCAAGCTTTTTTTTCTCAATTTCAAAGGATAATAAATATAAACAGAAAATCAGGATTCTTAACTCCGAAATGTTCAAGATGAGACAAATTAACACTAATTTTTAAAAGTTTCTATATAAAAGTTCAACTCAAGTTATCAAAGATGAGAATATTTTTTTTGACACAGTATGTTAAATACCGTCTGTGGAAAAATCTTCGCCCCCTCTCCTCAACCCCCTTCCTCACTATATTTTTAAGAGTAGCACTAGGAAGATTCAGAAAAAAAATTCACTTCATAAATTCAGTGCATAAGATAAAAATAGGTACAAATTTTTAATGCACATTTTGATGTCCTGACAGGATCCATAATAATAAAGTATAAGCTTTTAATGCACTGAGTTTACGAAATTAATTTTTTTCTGAGTCTCCCTAAATTTATTCTATTTTTAAATGGCAAATGTCTACAGACTACGTGCATTAGGGGGGGTCTCTGTATTAGTCAAACTTGGAGATAAAATCAAGACATATTTGGGCAATCAAACAAAATTTGAAACAATATGATTTTTTTTACAAAAATTCTGTGATGGCAAAAACACACCCAAAGAATGTGTTTGATAGCCTAATTTTTTTCTCTCATTTTTTAGCTTTTTAGTGATTCATAAATCCGATACTTTTCAACTTATACTTTGGTACAAGTTTGTAATTTACATTTTCGGCATTTGTGTCGTGGATTTTTTTTTTTTAGGTGGGTAAGAAAAAGTTTTCAAAAAAAAATTTTTTTTAGAGTTCGTTTGGTTGCATCTATTTGCTATGGTAAATCGCATAAAGTTGACAAATAAAAAATTTGCTTACTTTTTAGCTGTTTGGTAGCACAATTTGTTAGTGACATTATTTGTAAGTGTTTAACACCCTTTATGCATAAGGTGTTGACAAATTTTTCTTACCTATTTGTATGAGAAATAATTGCCAACAAATTTTGCTAACTTCTTAAAAGTTATTAATAACTATTTTAATGTTTTAATATGTTATGAAAACTGTTTTTAATATGTTATAAAAACTGTTTTAATGTTTTAAAAAACTAATTTTCAAACTTTTTTAAATAATTAAAAAACTGTTTCGAATATTTAAAAAACTGTTTCAAATATTTAGAAAAACTGTTTTCTAATGTTTTAAAAACTGTTTTTAACTAGATTATAGCCCCGCGCGATGCGCAGGGTGCTTTATAGAGATTACTATATACTATATATATATATAATAAGAAGAATCTGTGTTTAACATTTTCGAACACAATGAGCAGGGTTATCATTTTCTTAAACAACTTGTTGGGTATTTAATAGCTAAAATGTTGCAATTAAGGACATCTCCTAATTATAGCTTAAATATGTGTAAAATATATTGTGTGGGGGATATTAATTGTAAGAAATATTATGAAAAAAATAAGTCTAATTGATGTAATACATAAAAATAAAACACGCATAATCATACACATTCATGAATAGGTGCTAAAATGTTGAGTGGAATTAACATAATATATAGAAAAGTACTTATTAAAACTATAACTCCAAAAGCCACGAAAACACTTACAATGAGCTAATTACTTTACCTAAAAAAATAATCACACTTGATTTTACAAAGTAATTTGAGGTGCAATTATTATTTTTTAGATTAAGAAATATATTAAATTGTAATATTCGTCTTTTTGGTAAAATTAATTTTGAATTGCAATCGGTGGCCTATATAGAAAGCAATGGAAATATCACCTTCACAATCTAAAAAACAATAAACAACTCAAATGCACCATCGCATTAGTAATAATAAACAAAAAATAACTGAAACTCTATTTAAATACAACGAAGAGAGACATAAAAACATAAACAATGCCATGAACAATTATAAAATAGTTGAAGTTCCTTTTAAAGATAACATATATGTAACTAATTTGTTTGTGTGAGCTTGTTAAGGGTATGGAGTTTCTCAATTAGTGAAGGGTGTAATCAAACCATGTGATTAGAAAGAAAAAGGAGTAAAAAAGGCAAAGGGAGACCTTTTTTTCATAAACATCACCAACTCAATCAGTGGCTTCAATTATTTTCACTCCCACGATTGTTAACTTTTATTAACAAATAATCAACACCACCACTCGTTTACAAATTAGACACAAACTCAACTTCATAAAGGTCTACTGAGCCCAGTCCTTTCAAGTGTATCTAACTGTGTCTCGTCCTGGCAGTATCTAATACATCACCATGTGAAACACATCCAATCACTTAGGTGAATCACCACATGTAATACCCCGTATTTTTTATGATTTAAATAATTATGTGATTAATTATTATTGTGGAAATAATTATGTGATTAATTAATGTTATTAGATTAATTAAATTAAAATACGAGAAATTAATTTTTATTAATCCGGATTAAAATAATTATTAACTAGCGTGCCAAGGGTTAATACTTATTGTTGAGAATTAATGAATATTACTGTGTGATTAAAATTAATAAGGAATTATGAAATTTGATAAATTATCGAGAGTGAAATATACGACAATTTGGTATATTAAGTCGGGACACGGGTGTGAGTCGTGGCGGGACTAATAGAATGGAATATAAAGGTAAATTATTTTTAAGTAACTCGTATGGTAATTTCGAGTGCGCCGTTGAGTCCGGGAGGGTCGAGATAGTCAGAAAACTTAACCTGGGTATTTTATTTGGACTCTAGGAGATTTTAGGCCAAACCGGCACCCGTAGGGGTAATTTTGTAATTTTAATTTTTGGAGAAACTAAATGGACGAAAATTCGGAGTCTATTATATTAGCCATGTGGGAGATAATTGGGCTCACAATCACAAAACTCAAGAGGGAGTTCTAGAGAGAGAGGGAGAGAAAATCCCAAAGAGCCAAACCCTTTCGGCATCATCTTCCACCACTGAGACCACCATCACGTAGATCGCAAAGAGAGGAACGCGTCTATACCAACATCACCACCGGATCAGATCATCATATTCGAGGCAAGTGTTTATTACTTGCGTGTTTTAGTAATAATTGTGTTCATATTAGAGTAGGTGATAACCCCTCAAATTTAAGAGAATTGATTTGATGGAAATTTGATGATTTGATTTATTTTGGGACTGAAATTTTAAGAGATTAAATTCCTTCATGTAGATAGAATTACATTCATGGATTTATGATAATTTTCCATGAACAAATCTGGGTTAAAATGGTTCGTGAATTCAAATTGGAAGAATTAGGGTTTTATTTGTTTAATTTGGGGATTTAGAAATTAATTGATGTATGGTGAAGATTTAATGATTCTAGGTTGTTAGAATCATCTAAATATATTAGAGCATCAATTAGATTTATTGTTTAGGCGTTTGGGATTGAAAAACAGAAGTTTTATAGGTGAAACTAGTGGAAAACGCTGAAATTTTGGGGAAGAAGACGAGACAGAGAGTCTCGCGCGAAGTCGCGCGTAGGTCGTTCGCGCGAGATAAGAATCTCGTGCGAAGTCGTTCGAACGACACGTGGCAGTCGTTCGAGCGACAACCCATTCTGGTTCGAGCGACAGGTTCAAATTTATGAGAAATTCCAGTTTTACCCCCAAATTAAGTTATGCAATAAATTTGGATGAGAAAACTGTTATTCGATAGACTTAGTCTAGTGTAAAATTTTTGGGAAGTATTTGGGAAGTAGTACTTTAAATAACTAGAACGGTATGTTGGCATTGGAGATTACGTGAGCGATAGTAATCGAATTAAATATATTATACGTAGTGATGAGATTAAAATATGTATAAGAAGTACATAATTAGGTTGGGTGAATACCTATGAATTTTAATAGGTTTTATGTATGCCTATTATATGCTATGATTGTTAAATGTACTAATGGGTGATAACCCGGGGGTACAAAAATATTATTGTTAAGTGTACTGATGGGTGATAACCCGGAGGTACAAGAATATTAGTATTAAGTGTATTAATGGGTGATAACCCGAGGGTACAAGAATATTATTATTAAGTGTACTAATGGGTGATAACCCGGGGGTATAAGCATATAATTGTTAAGTGTACTAATGGGTGTGTGACACCCCGACTAATTAAATAACGGGTAGCTACTCCTTTATTAAATTAATACAAAATGCCAAGTTGGTTCAGTTAACAGCATCACTATCGAAAGCATTTTAATGATTACTAACCACCTAGTATTTAAAAAGTGAGTTGCCAAATTTTAAATTAACTCCGATTAACATGCAATAAGAGGCTAATGATAGAATAACAACATTCACCATAATGAAACAATAGAATAACCAACAACATAATAATAAGTCCGGAGGAAAAACTCCTCACAACCATCCCACAACTGAACTAATTAAAACAAAGTATCCTGAATTAATTACATGCCAAAAGCTTGAAAATCTGAAATAGGAAATGTTTCTAATAGAAATGGGCGACATGCCCTACAACTGATGGAAGCTGAATATAGAGTCAAGATAGATGAAGCGTTTACTAGCAAAGTCCTGTAACTTCCACAAACAGCTACAGCTCGTCACCTGAATGAAAATCCTATGCATGGTGTCCTTGTGGCTGGGCACCTAAAATGGTTTTTACAAAAAGTAGATTTGAAAGCAAACGGGTCAGAGCCCGAAAGTGGAGAGTATTTTAAAATAGCAAGTGCTTTAATAACATTAAAAAAATGAATGCAAAATACATGTTAGGACGTGCACTCACATGAAATACTCACCTCTCGACTAATTTGTGCACTCCTAACGTACCGTACCCATCTAAGTAACATATAAATCTAACCAAACCGTAATAAGTTCTACCCCTTACTACTCGATTCTCATTATGCATTCTAGCGTTATCAACTAAATGGAGAGCTTTACTTAAACTCGAATTCTCGATTATTAGAAATACAATTCATTACAGATTACCCCTTTATAGTTACTCAAAGCGTTTCTATATTTATACTCACAATATCAACATGGGAGTTCTCATTAATTTAAGTGTATATTAGTCACGCCATAAATATAAAATACAAGCATCCGAGACTAAGCTGCGGTGCACACATACTCTGCTATCCATCCCGGTACATCACGTACATAAGGATCACGCATTTCGAATCTCTCAGGAATCGTTCTCAGATAATAGCAAATCACAAACAATGGAGGCGAACACAGTCACATCACATGGGTCACGCACATACCTACGCTCCCACGATCAGCAGACTTATTAACATCCCAATAAGTCCTTCTCTGACCTATGTTCTCGAGGTACGAATCTAAATCCGAGCAACACAAGGATTAGAGGGCCCTAAGAGAACGTAAACCTCCCGTGATAGCAAGTATGGTAGGTATGTCATACACATAAAATCATATACATATACTAAGTATACATACATCTTAGTAATCACCGTAATTTATTTGTGGTACACTTCTCATTCTCGTACCGACATATAAGGTTGCACAATTCATAAGTTCCCGATTAATTCAATTATTTAAGCCGTTAATAATTTTCGCCTCGTAATAGTCACTCACGTTCTATTCCACAATTTTCATTCAATTCGAATTGCACTTCTAAGTTTTACTCCTCATTATATCCCAAATGTCCCAACTATAACAATTTATCCTCAAGGGAATGGTATCTCTACAATTAAACAAGGTAACGGGACATGCGAAATCAAAACAGGCCAAAAAGCCTAAACTGTGAGCTCGTTAGAAGTCTCGTTCGAACGAGGCTGTTCGAACGAGAGTTCGCTCGAACGAACTGGGCCTCTAACGAGATCTCGTTCGAACGAAAGGCATCGAACGAACATCCCTCTCGTTAGAAGGCAAACTGTCAACTCGTTAGAAGCTCGTTCGAACGACCTGGGCAGGTCTTCTAACGAGAGGCCAGTTTCGAGCCCAGATTTTCCTATTCTCGTTTTTTCATCTTTTCTTCACCTCTAATCTCATCTAAACATCAATCCAACAATTGTTCAAGGTTTCTAATCATTCCTAAACACACTTACGTCATATACTAACGTGTTTTGTGGGGTTAATTCATCCTAAACATCATCCAAATATCAAAACTCTACATTTTTCCCAAATCTCAAGAACATGAACCCTAGAAATTTTAGATCATCAATGGGCCTAATAAAATCCGTTTTATAACACAAAAAGTAGTAATTCTTTTAGTTCAATCATCCAATAACATTTCTACATGCAAACCTATATCCAAAATTAAATTTATAACTCCAATTTTATGGGTTTTCATCAATCTCCCAAACAAATGAAATTTTAGAATTGTCTAAGCATGGAAGAGACATTCACTGCAAAATAATGTAAATTAAACCACTTGCCTTATGTATTTATCTGATTTTGATGGCGAATTGATGAGTTTCTCTCTCTCTCTGCAGAATTCTCCTCTCTCTCTCTTTACAAGTCTTTTTCTCCAAGGTGACAATGGAGGCTAGGGTTTGCCTTAGGAAACTTTTGGAACTAATTCCAATAACTCCCGTAGCCCATTAAGTGATTAAGGATTGTTAGTGGGTTTAGTGGGTAAAGTCCAAATCAGATATTAATTCCTAATTTTCGTGGGTTTTAATTCCCAAAAATCCGAAATTACCAAACTACTCTTATACGTTGCCGGCATGACCTAAAAATGCCCCGGGACCCAAACTAAACCCCCGGCTAGTGTTTTCTGACTATTTCGACCCTTCGGGACGCGTTGATGCACTCAAAACGACCCTACGGTTAATAGAATTAAAATTCACTTTTTAATTAAATAATAATATTCCTGACGCGACTTTCACACGCGTCTCAACAAAATTCCAAATTGCCGTATTTTAATCTCACGACAAATTTCATAATTTCCATATTCATAGATAGCCATATATACTCATTAAAATCAAATACCAACTCGCATCTCGCTAGTATTTTTATCCGGATTAATTCCCAATTAATACCCATTTAATTAAATTAATCCCATAAATAAATATGATAAAAATACGGGGTATTACAGGGTGATAACCCGGGGGTACAAAATTACGATTGATAAGTGTACAAATGGGTGATAAGCTGGGGGTCCAAGAATTACACGAGTGATAGTAATCGCAATAAAAATACCATACGTAGTGATGAGAATAAAGATGTATATAATTTAGGTTGGGAGAATAGCTATGAATTTTTAATAGGATGTGCGTATACCTATTGTATGATATTGTTATTAAGTGCACTAATGGGTGTTAAACCGAGGGTGCATGATTATTATGGTTAGGGGCACTAATGGGTCTTAGCCCGGGGGTGCAGAAATAATATATATATGTATAGGGATGATGTGACTATATATATATATATATATATATATATATATATATATATATATATATATATATATATATATATAAGAACTCCTAAATATTTCTACTGTATGAAACTGGTAGATATAGTGATAATAATAAAATGCTTTGCGCTAAGTGGTGTTAACCTACGGGCGCAGGATTGATATGTATATATATAGGGGTGATGTGACTATATATATTTATGAAAATAATTGGGAACTTTCTACTTTGTGAAATTAGTAGATTTTGTATAAATGAGAAATAAAATAATCTTAGTGGGTAAAAGATTAACCATTCGAATGGTGAATAATGAAACTTTTAGCTATATGAGATAAACTATTTCTTTTACGTATTGTATGGACGATACGGGTATACTACTGGAGATTATTGATGATGATATTATGATTTCGAACTAGTTAGGTCGGGTAGCTTAGCTAGTGTGGGTTAGATGTACGTAACACGTGCACAATAGATGAGAGGTGAGAATCTCATGTGAGTGCAATATCTAACATGCACATAATACTTGCTTCATTACAGTTTTAAATACTTGCTAAATATTTTTAAAACATCAGGCTCTGACCCGTATCTTGCATATCTTCTCTCTTTTGCTATATATATGTATCATATCAGGTGCTCAGCCACAAGGATACCAAAACTAGAGAGTTGGATTATTTTACGTGTTGCAGTTGTTGTGGAAGCTGTAGGCCTTTGCAATAGACGCCTCCATCATTTCCATTCAGTTATATCTAGACATATCACTTGGGGCATGTGTCGCCCATCCTTAGTTTTTATCAGAGTTATTATTCAGTTTACTTTGCAGTTATTTTAGTTGGATGGAATCTTACTATGAGTATGTAAATTTGGAGTTTTGAACTGGGAAGTTTTTACCCAGTCCTATTTATTCTAGTGTTTGATCCATGTTTAGTATATTCATGTGTCTGATTAATGGTTTACATTCTCATAATTAAATAGAGAAATGGTTTATTTGGTTATATGTAAAAAGGAATTTTTTTTTACGCCTAGCTTAATTCTATATTAGGTGGTTAATATGTTCATAAGTTTTTCGACAGTGATGCTAAGAATGAGCCAACTGAACATTCTGTTTTAAATTTGGAAAATGACTGATCACCCTATATTTTATTAGGCAGGGTGCCACAGGTGGTATCAGAGCATCAAGTTCTAGAGTCTTTTAGGATCTGTGCAAATTATTACTTTTCAGCGTAGTATTCTTTGATGTAAAGCCTTATGATAGGGTTATTGTATTCCCTTACGTATATGACTTACATTCTCCTACTGCGAAGTATAATGGATATGACTCATTATACGAAATTTTGTGTGATTTGAACACTGAACATTTTGGTACGACCAGCGAAGGCCGTAAGAAGGATCGCAGGAGAAGAAACACGTCAGAAGACATAAAGTAATCTGAGAATGGTGATCGTGACAAATGTCACCATGAGTACGACTTAAACAAGTGATAATGAGATAGTTACTCGGGAATAGTAGATTCCCAGGGTACGATCGTAGATAACGGTGGAGTGGTTTCAGGACCACCTAGCATAGTCGATAAGGGAGAAATCAGAGGGACTCGTTTGAAAACCATCAGTGAAGATGCGGAGAAGAAAGAGAGATAGTGTAAAAGGCCAACGGAGGTAGAAAATCCAAAGGCAATTGTATAGAGTGGAGTGTGACAACACTCAGAATAAAATTTTGTGTTAAAGTTATAGCTCCTAGGAGCGACATAAAGTGATTAGAGTCAATCACCACATGTAGAAAGTGTGTTTGAAATTTATAGAGAAATTTGGGTACGAGTTGACCGTGAGGTCTTCCATTCGATGTGGTAATAGAGATGCAAATGAAAAGATGAAACTTATCATAGTGAGTAAGCTAGAGACAGATAGTGAGAGAAAGGTTGAATTGCATAATGAACTTCGTACCTGGCAGAAGTGCATAAATTATCAAAAGGGTATATAGTTTATAAAGGATCCGTGCGTAGAATATAAGCATGGATGCGAAATCCAGCGAGGATGACTAATGTTGATGTCGTCGAGGTTATATGGTTACTAGTTATTGCAGTCTTTCCAGAATAAGTGAGCTAGGAGGGTTAGAGAATCTGGTTGAAAGGTAAGACTGAACTTAACGGTGTTAGTGAAACACCACATGAGAGTGTACCCAATAGGGAACTCATTTAGATGATTTTGATTGATTAACTTCCTACAAAGTGACGATGAAGTCAATCAGGGTTGTGGAGGTCAACCAGAGTTCCAAAAGGCCAGCGTAGCCGAAGGGATAATGAAAGAATAATTATAAGTTAAGACTGTCGGTCTGAGGGAAGGACATTCCAAAATGGTCAGTGGGACTAGTGATGGGGAAATGGCTCATGAAGTTTCTCTATATGAAGAAAGTAGAACTACAAGTGTTAAATGTGTTCACGATTGAGAAGTGAGACCGAAGAGATCAGAAGTGGTAAATCATGCCAGTTAGGCATAACAACTCGAGGAGTGATACTTCTAGCAAAGGAATTTGGGTTAAGAGAATTAGTCCCAGGAAATTTACAAACAGAGAGTGATGGGTTCTGGTTGGACCAGTGAAGTCCTAGTTAAGAGTGGCATATAGTATGTCAGGGTCGACGGGGCCCGGGATGTAAACGAGAATTCAGAAAAGCCATAATTGAGGCCTAGAGATTTTGGGTCAATATTTCAATAATGGCCGTGAAATCCACATGATGGAATAAATTGTCCACAATGAGAGGGGACAAACTATTGGATGAAATCCTAGATGTATAACGATTGCAGATTTTCATGGGTCGGGTTGTCATCCACGCGCTGAGACCCCGTGATTTGGCGAGACTGGTGAGGTTTTGCTTTTTCCTTGTGAATAAAGGATAAATTCTAGTGACATGGGTGTGTCATAAATTATATGTAAATTTGAAACCCTAAAACTCGCATGCGGGTCTAGTCGAGTGGGAACATTAGTTATAACAGTCTTGTTATAAACGCATTTCTCGTTGATAGCGGAGCATTTTTTTATGTCGTCCGTGAGTGAACCGGGTGGGCCCTAAGGGTATATTTTGTTGTTATAATTTACTACTACATTGAGTTAACATTAGTAGAGTATATTATGGTAATGGGTAGTGATTAATTACCGTATATTTGAATGATAGTAAATTTAATGTTATGACTATCGTGTCGGGTACTCCGGGGGAAGTAATTTTTGTTTTGTGCAGCGCCACCTGAAATAGGGTTGGTCCCAGATATGTGTATATATGAAACTTTCATAGTATTATAGGCCTCAACGAGTATGTTGTATAATTATATGTGATTCCGGTGCATAGGAATTTATTTTACTGATAAGACTCAGTATACATTATGTTCTTTATCGAGCAGCGAATTATAGCTCGGTATATATTTATAGCGCCAAGTACTTAGAATAGTAAGAGCGCCATGCTTCATGTTACATTTTTTGGGTCATGACAGTGGACGAGTGGACTTTTATGTTAAAATGCGGATATCGTGGGAAAGTACATAGTATAAACTGAAGGCCTTACGGACCTCGACAACCGACTAGGTTAGATACTAGTGTATCGGGTGGATCCTTGTTTGGATTTCGCTATGCGAGACATCCCACGCATGAAACTAGCGAACGCCTGGAGTTGGAGAGAAGTTTGGTCGACAGTACATAAGTTTTGTACGATGGTTATTGTACCTATAAAAGAATATAATTGAGAGTTGATAATTCCATTATGACTTATGGCCAGTAGAGTCGCCTAGTCTTAGTATCATTTAGAATAGAGCAATGATGTCGTTGAAGGATTGAATAAGTGATGACTAGTGGGGTGATTGAATGCACCCCTACTACATCAGCATACCAGGTATGCGAGAATTGAAGTAAGAAAATTAAATGTCAATTGTACAATATTGCGCGAGGCATAGGGTGTATGAGCGCCCTAGGTGATTCAATTAAGCAAGTGGATTATGATTATCAGGTGAATTCGATAACATGAAGTCAGGTAAGCTGAAGCTTATTCCGTAAGATTTGTGTAACGCGGTGCGGCAAAATCACATGTATCACGTTTAGAAGTACATTCAAGAGAATATAAAATGTATCATGTTCCAAATAATCGTGGTGACGGGTTATGATGTAGAGTAATACTGCAAGGTTAGTCTTGCAGTGGGTCACCTGACTGTTGAAAAAAGGGGTGGACAATCTGAAACCAGTAATGACTTATTCCACTAGAGAATGGGAGAGTATCCCTAAGGATATTCTCATGTAGCTGAGATGGTGAGATTATAGGTGCTGAAATGCGATTGAGTACGACCTAATATCCACAGAGGGATGGGTAGGACAGGCGGTCTAATCGGATACGGGAGAGAAAATTTTATGTGCACCTTAAAATCTTCGGGGATGACGAGAGCAGTACCTTCCACTAGTGGAGTTGTGTTCAATAAATCCTATGAATTCACATTTGGGAAAAGTTCCAGTAGAGTATGGCACGGTGAACTTGGTTGTTATCCTACTTGATAGTTAGAGATGGGGGACCAACTAAAATTATAAATATCGGAGAAGAGTTATGATTATCATGTATATCGTGTGTGAAATATATATGGCACAATTAATTTACTCGTATGAACGACACGAGATGAGGTCGTATGTATCCGAAAGGAGGATAAATCTACTAAGGTGCAATAGTAGAAGGCTATATAGTGAATATCTAAAATAAAGTTTAAGTAGTGAAACTTAAGCGGTAAGGCTTGGGCAAGAGACTATATAACAGGGTAACCTGGAGTTTAAAATGAACACATGTGAAGTGCTCATTATTAAGGGTAGTCGATAGCGTACTATATAGGTGGTACAGAGTAGCTTACTTGAGAGCGCAAGGATGCGATGCGCAATATTTTTACAGCGTTGTCTGTACCTGGTATACTTTTTTCGAATTTTGGGACGAAATTTCGTTGTAAGGGGGGAAGTATGTACTACCCCGTATTTTTCATGATTTAAATAATTATGTGATTAATTATTATTGTGGAAATAATTATGTGATTAATTATTGTTGTTGGATTAATTAAATTAAAATGCGAGAAATTAATTTTTATTAATCCGAATAAAAATAATTATTAACTAGCATGCCAAGGGTTAATACTTATTGTTGAGAATTACTGAATATTACTGTGTGATATGTAATATGGAATTATGAAATTTGATAAATTGCCGAGAGTGAAATATACGGCAGTTTGGTATATTAAGTCGGGACACGCGTGTGAGCCGTGTCGGGACTAATTGAATGAAATATAAAGGTAAATTATTTTTAAGTAACTCGTATGGTAATTTTAAGTGCGCCTTTGAGTCCGGGAGGGTCGAGATAGTCAGAAAATTCTACCCGGGTATTTTATTTGGACTCCGGGAGATTTTAGGCCAAACCAGCACCCCGTAGGGGTAATTTTGTAATTTTAATTTTTGAAGAAACTAAATGGACGAAAATTGGGAGTGTATTATATCAGCCATGTGGGAGATAATTGGAATCACAATCACAAAACTCAAGAGAGAGTTATAGAGAGAGGGGGAGAGAAAATCCCAAAGAACCAAACCCTTTCGGCATCATCTTCCACCACCGAGACCACCATCACGTAGATCGCAAAGAGAGAAATGCGTCTATACCAACATCACCAACGGATCAGACCATCATATTCTAAGCAAGTGTTTATTACTTGCGTGTTTTAGTAATAATTGTGTTCATGTCAGAGTAGGTGATAACCACTCAAATTTATGAGAATTAATTTGATGAAAATTTGATGATTTGATTTATTTTGGGACTGAAATTTTAAGAGATTAAATTCCTTCATGTAGATAAGATTACATTCACGGATTTATGATGATTTTTCATGAACAAATCTGGGTTAAAATGGTTCTTGAATTGAAATTGGAAATACTAGGGTTTTATTGGTTTAATTTGGGGATTTCGAAATTAATTGATGTATGGTGAGGATTTAATGATTCTAGGTTGTTAGAAATTATCTAAATATATTAGAGCATCAATTGGATTTGTTGTTTGGGCGTTCGGGATTGAAAAATAGAGGTTTTAGAGGTGAAAATGGTGGGAAAATGCTGAAATTTTGGGGAACAAGAAGAGGACGGAGAGTCTCGGGCGAAGTCGTGCGTAGGTCGTTCGCGCGAGATAAGGATCTCGTGCGAAGTTATTCAAACGAAAACGTGGCAGTCGTTCGAGCGACAACCCATTCTGGTCCGAGCGACATGTTCAAATTTATGAGAAATTCTATTTTTACCCCCAAATTAAGTTATGCAATAAATTTGGGTGAGAAAACTGTTATTCAATAGACTTAGTCTAGTGCAGAATTTTTAGGAGGTATTCGGGAAATAATAATTTAAATAATTGGAACGGTATGTTGGCATTGGAAATTACGTGAGCGATAGTAATCGAATTAAATATATTATACGTAGTGATGAGATTAAAATACGTATAAGAAGTACATAATTAGGTTGGGTGAATACCTATGAATTTTAATAGGTGGTGTGTATGCCTATTATATGATATGATTGCTAAATGTACTAATGGGTGATAACTCGAGGGTACAAGAATATCATTGTTAAGTGTACTAATGGGTGATTATCCGGGGGTACAAGAATATTATTGTTAAGTGTACTAATGGGTGATTACCCGGGGGTACAAGAATATTATTGTTAAGTGTAATAATGAGTGATAACCCAGGGGTACAAGAATATGATTGATAAGTGTACTAATGGGTGATAACCCGGGGGTACAAGATTATGATTGATAAGTGTACTAATGGGTGATAACCTGGGGGTACAAGAATTACATGAGTGATAGTAATCGCAATAAAAAAACCATACGTAGTGATGAGAATAAAATACGTATGAGATGTATATAACTTAGGTTGGGAGAATACCTATGAATTTTCAATAAGATGTGTGTATACCTATTGTATAATATTGTTATTAAGTGCACTAATGGGTGTTAACCCGAGGGTGCATGATTATTATGGTTAGGGGCACTAATGGGTCTTAGTTCGGGGGTGCAGAAACAATATATATAGGAATGATGTGACTATATGTATATATGCATATAAGAATTCATAAATATTTCTATTGTATGAAACTGGTAGATATAGTGATAATAATAAAATGCTTTGCGCCAAGTGGTATTAACCTAAGGGTGCAGGATTGATATGTATATATATAGGGGTGATGTGACTATATATATTTATGAAAATAATTGGCAACTTTCTACTTTGTGAAATTAGTAGATTTTGTATAAATGAGAAATAAAATAATCTTAGTGGGTAAAAGATTAACCATTTGAATGGTGAATAATGTAACTTTTAGATATGTGAGATAAACTATTCTTTTACGTATTGTATGGACGATACAGGTATACTATTGGAGATTGTAGATACTGATATTATGATTTTGAACTAGTTAGGTCGAGTAGCTTAGCTAGTGTGGGTTAGATGTATGTTAGGCGTGCACAATAGATGAGAGGTGAGAATCCCATGTGAGTGCAATATCTAACATGCACATAATACTTTCTTTATTGCAGTTTTAAATACTTACTAAATATTTTTAAAACATCGGGCTCTGACCCGTCTCTTGCATATCTTCTCTCTTTTGCTGTATATATGTATCATATCAGGTGCTCAGCCACATGGATACCAGAACTAGAGATTTGAATTGTTTTAGGTGTTGTAGCTGTTGTGGAAGCTATAGGTCTTTGCAGTAGACGCCTCCATCATTTCCATTCAGTTATCTAGACATCTCAGTTGGGGCATATGTCGCCCATTCCTAGTTTTTATCAAAGTTATTATTCAGTTTACTTTGCAGTTATTTTAGTTGGATGGAATCTTACTATTAGTACGTAAATTTGGTATTTTGAACTGGGAGATGTTTACCCAGTCTTATTTATTCTAGTGTTTGATCCACGTTTAGTGTATTCATGTGTATGATTAATGGTTTACATTTTCATAATTAAAAAGAGAAATGGCTTTAAGCAAGTGAGATAGTCCCCCAAATTTTAATTTAAAACCTTTTTATACTCCAAAAAGCAATAATTTCCTTTTTAGCTATGCGAAAGCGAAGATGATGGTTCAATTAAAAAAAAATCACAAACTTTAAGTTCTTTTCAAATTAAAATTAAACCAAGTGAAATAAGATTAAATCCACACAAGTTGATTTTTCACTTAAACCAAATATTTCAATTCAAGTCCTAGAAATTTGCCTAACAAGAATAATCCATTTTGCAAATTAGGCCAAACCAAATTTTACCAAAATAAATTATCTTTGAATTGAATTAATTTCAATTTCACCCAAATATATTTTAACACCAAAGAACATAAGTGTGATAATTAAATCAAATTTTATCTTGAATTACCTAAGCATGCATCTACGTGCTTTAAACAAGATAAAATTAAACAATATCACACGACGCGCCGATGTACGAGGAAAACCCAAATGGGAAAAACCTCGGACGACCCTAGCCACGAATTCACTAAGTATGGTAGTTTTTACAAAGACTCGACACAAGAGGACTTACACAAACTGACTTGAGTCCGTCCAAGCCTTGACGCGCTCCTTGGTCTTCAACCTCCGCCTAGTGTATAACCATGGACTCCTCCACAATCTCGAACTCCACCGATGGGGCTATGGTCACCGTCAACCCACACGCGAAGCCTTTCTTCGAGTGAGAACACCGCAATAAACTTTTCTCCTTTTGGGGTAGAGAAGAACCCAAACTCTCTTCTTGTTGGTGTAGAGAAAACCAGGCGCCAAAACTCTCCAAGCAATGATATATCAATAGGTACTTGGAATAAACTAAACAAATGGGTGTTTATGTGTTTTTTGATGAGTTTAATCCATAAAAATCAAACACAAAACATGGAACTTTTTCTTAAAAGTTTTGCTCTCAAAAGACTCTTAGAATGTGAAAAAGTTATCTTAGAAAATGTCTTTCCCGCACTATGTAAAGGTGGTGAAAGTTAGTGGGAAAAGTGGGAAGTTATAAAAAAACTGTCCGAAACTGAAATTTTGTTAGAAGTTCGTTCGAACGAGTTTGAATTCGTTCGAACGAAACTTCTAATGAGAAAACAGAAACAATTTATGAATCTCGTTAGAAGTTCATTCAAAAGACTTTTCTAAGGAGATTGCAGGCCATGATTCTAGATAATTTCGATATGAACGCGTGGTCGCCAGTTTCGTATTTTTCTGATTTTTTTTGGATTTGATATGATTTTTCTACCGAAAGGTGTCCGAGAACAAAATCTTTAGAACTATGAAAGCAAAACAAATAACAGAAAAATACCAACACCCAAAATAAATTTCCAAGCTCCTATATATATATTAATGCATTCATACCTTTAGGAGACATTGGAATCCACATGTTGATGACGTGAAACTTGGCACAAAAATCGGCAATGATGTTCTCTTGAAAAGTAATGCCGCAACGTCTTCAACTTTCACTTGTCATAGGCTTGAAGGATACACTTGAACAATATCCTTTGACTTAAATGTTTTTGTCCGGAATTGAGCCAACACTACATTAAAACTCAATCGGAGACTTGTGTCCTTACATTTTATTTGGTTATATGTAAAAAGGAAAAAAGTTATGACGCTTAGCTTAATTCTACATTAGGTTATTAATATGTTTATAAGTTTTTCGACATAGATGCTAAGAATGAGTCAACTGAACATTCTGTTTTAAATTTGGTAAATGACTGATCACCCTATATTTTATTGCGCGGGGTGAAACACTACATTCCAAATGGATACTCTCCCTCATACACCCCTTAACCAATGCCTCACCAAACCACGATATATCTTCCTCATACATAAACAATGAGAACTTATTGACATGATCAGACAACTCAGATTCAATCAAAAATTTCAACTAATAAAAAAATCTTAGACTTTGTTTCTGTTTTTCCATTTAACTTCATGTACGCAAGAAATTACTGTTTTGTTGCATGGGACCATCGTCTGAGTAGGTGCGCGTGGGGGTAACGTTGTGTCCATGTGAGGGATATATTTATGGGGGGTTATAATTGAATTTGTTTTCAATTCGACGGCGTTTCGATCTAATATGTATGTGTTTCCTGTGCGTGAGATGTACACATGGTCATCTCCTAGGGTTCAGTTTATGTTACAGGATGAGGCAAAAAAACTTTGATTACACAGCACTACAGTGAGCGTGGAGAGTTCGGGGAAGAGTGGTACCAAAAAAGCTCATCTTGATATTAAGAAATTGACTATTGAGGATGGATGTGTATAAGAAAACGAAAACCGAACAACCTGTTAACCACCAAAGGAACTCACTCAAATAATTATACAAACCAAATGAGTACCTCACGTCAAATTTGTTGTGAGAACAATAAAGTGAAATCGAGTAGTGATTGGAATCTAGTGCGGTATGTTTCATAGGAGAACGGAAGCTTGATGTTTTTTTAGTTTCACTATTGTATTTAATGGGTCGGCCATGTGTCAAGATTAAAATTGGAGCTTCCATGGAGGAGAGAAAGAGAATGAAAGCTTGTTTTTTTTTTTAAGTTTCACTAGTGTATTAAATGGGTGTGCCACGTGTCAAGATATAGGTTGGAGACACCATATTTATATTTACATATTAGATATTATAAAAAATTGTTGAGAAATTTTTTTACAAACTCCTTTAAAAACTATTTTACAAAAATATTATAAAAATTGTTTTTAACATTTTACAAGACTCTTTTTGAATATGTTATAAAAACTATTTTAATGCTTTTAAAAATAATTTTAAAATCCATTTTAAATATTTAGAAAAACTGTTTTCAATATTTAAAAAACTATTTTGTAATGTTTTAAAAACTACTCTTAATGTTATAAAAAATTGTTAAGGAAATATTTTACAAACTGTTTTGCCTAAAAACTGTTTTATAACAATATTATAAAAATTGTTTTAAACATTTACAAAATTGTTTTGAATATGTTATAAAAACTGTTTTTATGTTTTTAAAAACAATTTTTTTTAAATATTTAGAAAAACTATTTTCTAATGTTTTAAAACTATTTTTAATATTATAAAAAATTGTTAATAAAATGTTTTACAAATTGTTTTAAAACCGTATTATAAAAATATAATAAAAACTATTTTCAACATTTTTTAAAATTGTTATGAATACATTATAAAAATTGTTTTGAATATATTATAAAAATGTTTTTCTTAAAAATCTTATTTTACCTCATTTAATTGTTTGATATTATGTGAACTTTAAGGATTGTATGCTTTGTATGTACATCATTACCTTTGGTGTTAAACAACCAACATAGACAATGACATCTCTTTTAAACACAAACAATAACGTTGAGGTATTCCAAAGAAACTAATGAAGAGTAAGTCTGCATATATTATCTATTAAATGAAACATGCTACTCTATGAACAACAACACTTTTGATTCAAAAATTCATCTGCAGAAGAAGATGGTCAGGACATTCAGATAATATATTACATTTTACTATGAAAAATTCAACCTCCTCCCCCCAATGGATCCTTTCAAAATCTTGAAGGAAAACAGGGAGATAGATCGCAAACCTATTTGGGTATCTACTGAACTTGAATGAACGGACATTGAAAATAGGTTTGATGTTTAAGAGGTTCGTTAGTCAATTTAAAGGGGGGGGGGGGGGGGGGGGAGAGAGTCGGGGGCTATTCAGATTACAAGTTTGAGAGAAGAGGACAGGCACACACATTTTAGAGGTTCGAGGAGATTAAGAGAATATGACTTCTTTAACCTTGAATGCAGCCCATGTGTCAATTATCTAAGAAGAGACACCAAAATTATATTTAGTTACTAGCGTGAAGGCCACACAATGCGTGACTGAATATATATATATATATATATATATATATATATATATATATATATATATATATTCATGACCAATTTGATTAAAAAAATTAATTCGAAAGTGCGTAAAATGCAAAATTGATAAATATATGCATTTTCGGATTGATGATCTCATCCACATCCAGATTGAATGTTCTTGATAAGTTTTTTGCCTCTGCTCCACCGAATTTGGTTTAATAATTCATTCATTTACTAATCTAAAAAATTGATTCGTTTTTATGCTTGATTTTTAGATCCTGCTTAAGAGACTTGTTGTATACATACATATATACAACACGAACATTCAAATCAAGGTTTGAAAAGAGTGATACACCCAAGTAATCACAAATATATCCAACATGCAACAAATGGATCATTAATTCCCCATGAAAAGAAATACTAAAACAAATTAAAATTAGTCTAAACAAACTACACAAATCCAAAAAAGAAAAAAAAAAACACTAATCCAATCAATGAAACAATAAAAAAAAATCCAAATTATAAAACCCCCCAAAAGATATAATTTTTACATACCCATTTAGATAAAAATCTCCATGAACACGAAAAACCAAAGAGGAACCCCCACAACTGGACGAATTGGTGTTGTTGTGAAGGTGTTTTGGCAGCTGAGAAAAAAGAAAAAAACAGTAACCCAATCAATGAAACAATAAAAAAATTTCCAAATTATAACAACCCAAAAAAGATATAATTTTTGTTATGTCTAGTGTTTAATAAATACAAAAGTACAAAACTATTAATTATAATATAATTACAGAAATAAAATGAAATTACAGAAATGAAATACTTGTATTTGCAGAAATAATATTAGAATAGAAAAAGTAATTCGAGCCCTGTTTAGGATAGTCTCCTTAAGACAAATTTATTCCCTCCACAAGGTGCCAAAGGTAATGAATAATTGTCTCCCAAGATAGAACGGATTTCCAAATTAATCAAGCAGCACAACAATGATTAATTTCTTCTAACACAATTCTGTGTTTATACTCAACCATACCAAAGAATGATATGCAGGAATGTATGCAGTAGCAGTAGAAAAATTTGTATTTTTCTGGGAAAAGATGCAACATAAATTTGGAATTATTGGAGGGCAATTTTTTCAGTAGTCAATTCAGTAGGGGAAATGTTTAATTTATAGCTTTTGTGTTGACTGTTGGCAATAACTGCCAACAGTTTATTAATTAATTAATTTCGTAATTAATTAATAATTAAAGCCCATAAAGTTAAATAAATTCGGCCCAAAAATGTAGGAGATTTTTACAAGCCCAAGCCCGAGCCGAACCGAGCCGGTCGGACGGATGCGCGCGCGCGCGTGTGGACTTTTGACCGAAAGTCAACCTGTGCATAACTTAGGTCATCTCCCCTTCAAAGAGTTGGGATGCCCCAAGGCATCCAAGCCTTAGTCCATACTTGGGGTGTTATTAACTCATCAAATTTCCACTACTCTTTCAATGTGGGACAAGAGTTAAAACACACCCAATTCATTAACTTTCATTGCTTTGTGAGTCACTTTGGGGACATATTTATCATTCATAACTTATTAAAATTGGACGTATGAATATACTACGTTAATCTCCTTGCGGAGGTGAACGCGTTTGTATATGGTCCCACAATTTTCGTAGTGTGGGTCCCACCTAAATTTGAGCTCAAAGTTGCTCAAAACTCTGTCCAGAAAATTCTGGACAGCTTTCTAAAACCCAATTCAAGTCCAATTTTCCAACAATCTCCCACATGAATGATATATCGCTATAAATAAAACCAAAAAGATGTTAATGCAGATGCAGACACAAGTTGAGTAAAACTGAAGACTTATTGCATCGGGAGAAGTAGCCTAGTGGCCTTGAACTTTCCTTAGTGATATACTATCGGATTTACTTGGTTAATCAGTAGACTTCACGTCCTTGAACCGTCAACCATTTTTGTAAACCTAGACAACAGTATTCACACAACAATTCTTCAACACAGTTGGTTCTCACGTTTGTGTTCATTTTGGTCGTGAACACCACTTGGTTCCGCAAGTATTTTAAAGAATATGCCTTTCATTATTCTCATAGAAGTGGCCCCCTTCTTACTCACGTAGGTGACTTCCATAAAGAGTATTCTGCAATACCCCACTTAGACGTACTAAGATATAGATGTCATTAAAAGCATAACTTATCCTAATTTCGCGGCAGATATGCACTGTCTCATATTTGGAATGGATAGGATTAAATATCCTCCAGTGCTTACTGAATACAACGTAGTTCGGTTTGCCCATTGAACCTAGAACTTGGGATTTCCAGTCACCTAGGTTGGGTTGCCACTATATTGATTCTTATTTATTTATAGGCTTTAGACCCATTCCTCTCGATGATCTTTTAACTTGCTCTCGGTTTAAACCTTTCGTTAGTGGATCCGATATATTATCTTTTGACTTTACATAGTCAATTGAGATAATTCCGTTTGAGAGAAGTTGTCTAACGGTATTGTATCGACGACGAATATGTCGTGACTTTCCGTTATACATGTGATTTTGTGCCCTCCAATCGCTGATTGGCTATTGCAATGTATACATATTGCGGCCACAGGTTTAGACCAATTTGGAACATCCTCTAAGAAATTTCGAAGCCATTCATCTTCTTCTCCAGCTTTGTCTAGTGCAATGAATTCAGATTCCATTGTCGATCTAGCAATGCACGTTTGTTTTGAGGATTTCCAAGATACGACTGCACCTCCGCGGGTAAACACACACCCACTCGTAGACTTAGAGTCTTTTGTATCAGATATCCAATTTGCATCGCAATTTCCTTCAAGAACAGCTGGATATTTTGAGTAGTGCAGTCCATAGTTTTGAGTATATTTTAAATAACCCAAAACTCTCAATATAGCTTTCCAGTGATCTCTTCCTGGATTACTCGTAAATCGACTTAGCTTACTTATTGAGTATGCTATGTCCGGTCTCGTACAGTTCATGATATACATTAAGCTGCCGATAATACGAGAATATTCTAGTTGAGATATGCTTTCACCATTATTTCTTACAAGATGTAAATTTACATCTACATGTGTCTTGGTAGGACTAATATCATACTTCTTGAATTTTTCAAGTACTTTCTCTATGTAATGAGATTGAGATAATATAAGTCCATCCGATGTTCTAGAAATTTTAATTCCTAATATAACATCGGCGATTCCCATATCTTTCATGCCAAATCTACTACTCAACATTTGTTTTGTAGTTTTGACAATTTCCAAGTTACTACCCATGATAAGCATATCATCAACATAGAGGCATACAATGACATATCCATTATGAATGTATTTAAAGTAAACACATTTATCGCATTCATTAATTTTGAAACCATTTGATAACATTGCATTATCAAATTTTTCATGTCATTGCTTAGGTGCTTGTTTTAATCCATATAGTGATTTAACAAGCTTACATACTTTTCCTTCTTGTCCGGGAGCTTTGAACCCTTCAGGTTGCTCCATATAAATTTTCTCGTCTAGTTCACCGTTTAAGAATGCAGTTTTTACATCCATTTGATGTATTTCAAGTCCATTAATAGCAACTATTGCTATTAACATCCGAATGGACGTTATTCTTGTTACCGGTGAATATGTGTCGAAGTAATCCAACCCTTCCTTTTACCTATAGCCTTTAGCTACAAATCTAGATTTATATTTATCAATTGATCCATCGGCCTTCAATTTCTTTTTGAAGATCCATTTATAACCTAACGGTTTTGAACCTGGTGGAATATCCACTAGTTCCCATGTATGATTTTGTAATATGGATTCAATTTCACTATTTATTGCTTCTTTCCAATTGGAAGCATTGGGTAAGGATATAGCTTCTTTATACGATTGAGGTTCATTTTCTAACAAATATGTTAGAAAATCCGGACTGAAAGAAGTCGAGGTTTTTGCTCTTTTACTACGTCTTGGTTCATCCTCTATTGATTCAATAGGTTGATGAGTACCACTTGTAGTAGCTTGATTTGTCCTTTTAGAAGGACCAGATTCTCGGGTCATGTTATACGGGAATTCATTTTCAAAAAATAAAGCATCCCTCGATTCAATAACCGTATTTACATGAATGTTCGAAATCTCAGATTTACAAACTAGAAATCGATATGCACTGCTATTAGTAGCATAACCGATGAATACACAATCCACGGTTTTTGGCCCTATTATTACCTTTTTAGGTTTAGGAACCATCACTTTGGCTAAGCACCCCCACACTCGTAAATATTTATAGGAAGGTCTTCGATCATTCCATAATTCATAAGGTGTCTTGTGAGTCTTTTTGTGAGGTACTTTATTGAGAATGTAATTAGCAGAAAGTAAGGCTTCCCCCCATAAATTTTGTGGAGTTCCTGAACTTAATAACATTGAGTTCATCATTTCTTTCAAAGTACGGTTTTTACGTTCAGCAACACCATTCGATTGAGGAGAATAAGGAGCGGTTGTTTGATGAATAATCGCATTTTCAGAACAAAATTCCTCAAATGGATATTCATATTCATCTCCTCTATCACTTCTAATCGCCTCTATCGTTTTGCTTAATTGATTCTCAACTTCATTCTTATATTGTTTAAATGCATTAATAGCCTCATCTTTACTATGTAACAAATATACATAACAATATTTTGTGTAATCGTCAATAAAAGTAATAAAATATTTTTTCCCACCTCTAGTTTGAACAAATTTTAAATCACAAATATCGGTGTGAATTAAATCTAAAGGTCCAGTTATCCTTTCAATAGAATGGAAAGGTAATCTAGCTAATTTAGATTCCACACAAATTTCACATTTATGATTTTTATCAATATTAAATTTTGGCAAAAATTCCAAGTTAATTAATCTACGCAATGTATCAAAATTAACATGTCCCAATCTAGCATGCCAAATATTAGATGACTCAATCAAGTAAGAAGAACTAGCAATTTCATTCATTAAAACAGATGTTTTTGGGGTTACAGTAAGAACATTGAGTTTAAAGAGCCCCTCATTTAGGTAGCCCTTTCCTACATACATGTCATTTTTAGACAACACAAAGCGATCAAACACAAACACAAGCTTGAAACCATTTTTAGTAAGGAGAGATCCAGAAATCAGATTCTTTCGGATATCAGGAACGTGAAGAACATTGTTGAGAGTAAGTTTCTTTCCAGAAGTCATTTTCAGAGTTATCTTTCCTTGTCCCACCACCTTCGAAGTGGAAGAATTTCCCATAAAGAGATTTTCTTCATTTTCCAAAGGCTTATAGGTGGTGAACATCCATTTGTTTGTACAAATGTGTCGTGTGGCTCCAGTATCCACCCACCATTCCTTGGTATTTCCAACCAAGTTACATTCAGAGACCACGGCAGAAAGATTCATATCCGCCAAATTATTGGCGATATTCTCACCCTCAGTTACATTTGCTTGAGAGTTATTTTTATTTTGCTTCTTAGGCTTATGACACTCGCTTGAGCGGTGTCCAGGTTTACCACAATTGTAACATTTGCCTTTGAACTTTTTCTTGTTTTGTTTTGAAGTGCCTTCCCCATCATACTTTCGTTTGTTCTTCTTGGGACCTTCAACAACATGGACCTTCGTTTCCATTGGATTCTTCCCACTTTTCTTTTGAGACTCACGGTTGTCTTCTTCGATTCTCAGCCTGACCACCAACTCCTCCACATTCATCTCCTTTCGCTTGTGCTTGAGATAGTTTTTGAACAAAGTCCAAGATGGTGGCAACTTTTCAATAATTGCAGCAACTTGAAAAGTTTCACTAATTGACATTCCTTCAGCATGAATGTCGTGGAGGATCACTTGGAGTTCTTGCACTTGCGAGATCACAGATTTAGAATCAACCATTTTGAAGTCCAGAAAACGCCCAACGATAAATTTCTTCATCCCAGCATCTTCAGTTTTATACTTCTTTTCCAAAGAATTTCATAATTCCTTGGATGTTTTGATCGTGCAGTAGACATGGTACAATGTCTTGTCCAAGTAAGCCAGAATATAATTCCGGCATAGGTAGTCCGAATGCTTTCAAGCATCGACAACAGCAGCCTTTTCAACACCATCTCCCTCTTGAATAGAGGGGCAATCTTCATATACAAACCTGCCCAGTTGGCAGCTAGTGAGATAGAAGTACATTTGTCCTTGCCAACGTTTGAAGTCAGCCCCAATGAACTTTTCTGGTTTCTCCCTGTGTGGCATAGATACGGGTGCAGTCACATTTGTGTTGGTGACAATCATTTTCGTAGGAGTAGTGTTCGTACTTTGCGATTCCATTTCTGTTACAAAAACAGAATTTTTATCAATGATAAAATTCATATATAATGAATTAACCAAAACAAAATACAAAATTCTGTGCACCAATTTCCTCCAAATATAATTCACAATAAATGAATTCCAAAAGAATTCCAAATAAAATTCAGAATTAAACTATAATATAAACAGAATTCCATACAAAACAGAATTAAATATAAAATCTGGGTCACACTAATTTTTAATAATAAAAAGAATTCTGTACAAAACATAATTATAATTTAAAGATTAAAAATTAAAAATTTTACATAAACAAATTTTAACAAGAATACACAAATAAAATTTTATTTTCTAAAACAGAATATAAAAACAGTATAGAAATTAATTTCTATATCAAAACTGTTTTACTAATTTCTACAATAAAGCAGTAAATTAATTCATTTTATTCTGTCAAAACAGATTTATTTCCAACAAATAAATTTCTGTAATAAAAAAAATTCTGTACACTAAAAAACAGTAGAACTTTATAATTTTTTTTTAAGATTGTTATGTCTACTGTTTAATAAATACAAAAGTACAGAATTATTAATTATAATATAATTACAGAAATAAAACTAAATTACAGAAATGAAATACTTACTTGTATTTGCAGAAATAATATTAGAATAGAAAAAGTAATCCGAGCCCTGTTTAGAACAGTCTCCTTAAAACAAATTTATTCCCTCCACAAGGTGCCAAATGTAATGAATAATTGTCTCCCAAGATAGAACGGATTTCCAAATTAATCAAGCAGCACAACAATGATTAATTTCTTCGAACACAATTGTGTGTTTATACTCAATCAGACCAAAGAATGATATGCAGGAATGTATGCAGTAGCAGTAGAAAAGTTTGTATTTTTCTGGGAAAAGATGCAGCATAAATTCGGAATTATTAGAGGGCAATTTTTTCAGTAATCAATTATGTAGGGGAAATGTTTAATTTATAGTTTTTGTGTTGACTGTTGGAACAGTCAACCGAAATTAACTGTCAAAAACAGTTAATCAGTTAAACGAAATTAACTGTTGGCAATAACTGCCAACAGTTTATTAATTAATTAATTAATAATTAAAGCCCAGAAAGTTAAATAAATTCGGCCCAAAAATGTAGGAGATTTTTATAAGCCCAAGCCCGAACCGGCCGGACGGACGGACGCGCGTGCGCGCGTGTGTACTTTTGACCGAAAGTCAACCCGTGCATAGCTTAGGTCATCTCCCCTTCAAAGAGTTGGGATACCCCAAGGTATCTAAGCCTTAGTCCATACTTGGGGTGTATTAACTCATCAAATTTCCACTAGTCTTCCAATGTGGGACAAGAGTTAAAACACACTCAATTCATTAACTTTCATTGCTTTGTGAGTCACTTTAAGGACATATTTATCATTCATAACTTATTAAAATTGGACGTATGAATATACTACGTTAATCTCCTTGTGGAGGTGAACGCGTTCGTATATGGTCTCACGATTTTCGTAGTATGGGTCCCACCTAAATTTGAGCTCAAAGTTGCTCAAAACTCTGTTCAGAAAATTCTCGACAGCTTTCTAAAACCCAATTTGAAGTCCAATTTTCCAACAATTTTTACATACCCATTTGGATAAACATCTCCACGAACACGAAAAATGAAAGAGGAACCCCCACGACTGGACGGATTGTTGTTTCTAAGAAGGTGTTTGGAAGCTGAGAAAAAGAAAAAAAAACTAATCTAATGAATGAAACAATAAAAAAAAATCAAAATTATAAAAAACTAAAAAAGATATAATTTTTACATACCCATTTGGATAAGCATCTCCATGAACATGAAAAAACAAAGACGAACCCCCACGACTGGACGAATTGGTGTTGCGGTGAAGGTGTTAGGCAAATGAGAAACAGAGTGGAAAATACGTAGTAGTTAAAAACAGAGCCCAAAACAACATTGAGAGTGTTGAGAATCAGTATCTAATTTTCTACGGTTGATTGCAACCTGAAAAAAGATATATGAAAGGTGATTTGGAAGGCCTCATTGCATTTGATATGATTTGGGAGGTGTGGGATAGGAGGGGTTTGTAAATCTCAGCACATATATACTTGGGGTTTGGGAAATGGGTTTGGAATAAAACCAAGCGGAGAGAGAAAGTTATTGGAATTTGAAAGATTATGGATTGAAGATAAGTCTCTTTTGGGTTTTATGTATTTCGGTATTGATGTTTTGTTATTTTCGAAGAGATAAGAAGCAATAACATTAATGGAAATGAGGAAGATATAACAAAGAGAGGGATATAGAGAGAGAGAGTTGAACCTTTTGTAAAGGATATAATTAAAGAAGTGTCGCCTTTATTATTGTCACTTGTTATTCTCACAACATTTAGCTCTACAATTTTTTTATAGTTATATAGATTAGATTAAGGTTATGAATTATTCTTGCCGTTTGGCTTTTCAGTTCTAGGCATTGAAAAGTTTATTTTGTTATCTCTCCTCTATTAGCATTCTGACCGATTATAATTCTTTCTTCGTCCATATTCCCAATTACAACAATCTCCTCCAACACCTGTCTCGCCATCACCCTCAACCCGTTTCTTCCTTCCGGACCCTTAAACTTTAACTGACGCCACCGGAGGATTACTATATGTTAGATTTTCCGCTTCATTCCTTTTCGGTGGCTTCCCATATGTCAAACGCCACGGGATGTGGCTGATGAAGGGACATTGTTTAGAATTTTTGTTAATAGTATCGACTTCAAGTCAAATGTAACATCAACCGTAATGGATGATTTAAAGAACAACACATCTCTAATAATGAGTTTCCCCCAAATTTGGGTTTATTTGATGATTTAGATAATGTGTTTGTTAAAATACAGAGGTTTAAATGATGGGCAATGGAAGACGACATTGATGAAGGTCCATATTTGGGTTTGTTTGTTGTATTCAACATGTATGCAGTGATGGGGTAGTGTTGAATGTGGGTTTCCGGTGATGGGGAATTCGGGATCAGTAGAAGACGTGAGGGTCAATAGCAGGTAGTTCAGGTATGATGCTCCTGGTTTAGGCTCTTAACTTTTTTCATGGTTCTGGGTGTAGATTTTGTGGTGTATATTATTAATTGGAAGATGTGGGGACTATTTTCTTTATGGGCCTACTCTAGCTGTATGTGGTTGTTGGAGCCCGCTAGAATATTTTTGGGGTTGCAGTCTCCAACAAGTGTCTCAAATCTATACAATGGATTAGAAGGTTATTTCTTATAGTAGCTTTTATATATATATATATATATATTTTGATTTTTTTCTGCTTAATGAGGGTTTTTATTAATTTTGGTTCTAGGTACCTTTTAGAACTCATATGTTGAGGCTTATAACTAGCGCTGTGTTTTTATGTTTGATTGCCGTTTTTTTCTGAACATTCTAATTTTTTCGATATCCGATCCGATATTTTTCGATTTTGGAACGTATATAAGGTTTTCGATTTTCGATTTTTCGATTTCTGATTTTTTCGAAAAAAATCATATCGAAAATTGGAAATAATTCTGAATTTTCGATTTTCTGATTTTTTTCGATCCGATTTTTTCGAAACTATGCCGATCCGATTTTTCTGAACTATTTCTAATTTTTTCCCAAAATATTTTTCTATTTCTAATTTTTTCAATTTTTAAAACAATCTCATGTGTCCCACATCGGCTAGGAGAGGAAGAGACGCCCAAAAAAATCCTCTATAAAAGGAGAATATTGTTTTATCCTCTATACAATTGGAAAAAAATGGTTAAATCCTTATATATTTATATATTTACATGTTGGGTTAAATCTTTTTTTCGATTTCTTTAAAATGAGAATTTCGAGTAATCGAAAATCCTATATTAATTTTTTTGAAATTTTGGAATTTCCAAAATTTCTGAATTTTTAGTATATTTTTTGAATTTTCGATTTTCCATTTTTTCCGAATTCAGAAACTTTTTTGATTTTCCGAAAAAATTGGATCGAAAATCGAAACAAATATTTTATTTCCAAAAAAATCAAATTTTTTTTCGAAGGGTCATTTTTCGACCCGATTCGGCCGAAACACAGCCCTACTTATAACAAAGGTACATTTTTTTAAAATCTCTTAGGCGATCTCTAATGGGAGAGGGTAAAACAATGTAAAACTACACATTGGGGATGCATTTTTTTGGAATGAACTCACACTGGGATAGGCTAGATTTTGGCTTGGACGGTTAAATGTCTAACGTCCAGGGGTATGGTCCACCCTAGACGGGTAAGAGTCATCCTTCCACCATAAAAAATATATTTTTATATTTTTTTATTGTAATTGAAACGCTAAAAGTGTAGTGTTTGGACGGACAAATGTTATCCGTCCAACTGTAGGGCCCACCACTACACAATGTGTAGTGACAATGTAAATGCACATCGTCTCTAGCCTTTCTCTCTCCGGATTGTGCATTGTTTCTTACCCACTCTGGAAAGAAACAATGCAAATCTACACCATAACCCTCTCCATTGGAGATGGCCTTAGATATTCCACTATACTAAGAGTTCTAATTTTGTAATTGTTGTTATTAGTGTTGTTGTTGTCATCATTATAAAAAATTAAGCATGTAATTATGGATTGTGATTTAAACTTTAAATGTTTGTAATTTAATTTTTGTAATGTTATAGTAATCTATAATTTTACCCAAGACTAAGGATGTGAATGGTATGGCTAGAGAATTGTTGCTGGATAAAATGAAGTTTGATACTGACTTTTTTATAAAGCGCTGCAACACAAATTACACTTCTTTGCATTATAATGAGAGAAGGATATGAATCCCTGAATTTAGTCGGTGTGCATTTTATTTTTTATACTTATAGCGATCTGGAGCATTTTTAAATATTGTATAAAAATTCGATTTGGGTATATGTTTTGGGTTTGATTTGGGTGTTTGGTTTAAAATATCAGGGGTATGCAGAGTCCTCTAGTGTTACGTCTAATCAAAGAGATTTTTTCGATGCCTATGAAGGTCAATTATTATTTTTTTGTTTTTTTTTTCAGTAGTTATACTCTAAGTAATTTGTATAAGATTGATGAATCCATTCACGTGATATTTTTTTTTCGAAAAATTACTTCCACACTTTGATTTTTGAAGTTCAAGAACACTTTTTCCCTACGTTTTACATTTACTATGTAATAACTTTATTTATAACCCGCCACGCATCGGGTGGGCTGCATACTAATATATATATATAAATATAAAGATGGTGTCTCTTAGAATAGTTTTGCCATGTGGCGCATCTAATTTAATCCATTATTTGAAATTTAAGAGAGGAGATGTTGCCATGTGGCGCATCTAATTTAATCCAGTATTTGAAATTTAAGAGAGGAGATGAATCGATACTATTTTTATATTTATATATTAAATATATTAGATTAGATATATATTACAATTAGAATGACAATAATTTTTTAATAGAATTCGTGTTGTTTCTAAACTAAGATTTCAAGAAACTCCACAATGTATTATAATTGATTTGTCCAATTATTTTTTTTTCTTCATTCAAGAATTCAGGATCAATTAGAGAGAGAGAGAGAGAGACTCTCATACTGACCACCTATATATATACCACCTGTGCGGACTATTTTTTTTTAAATAGTAAAAAATATATTTTTGAATTTATTTTTTTGCGTGGTATTTAAACATTTCAGGCGACCTCACAAAAACAAATAGGCTTAAAATAATTTCTTTTGCTATTAAAAAAATCGATCAAACTATGTCAATTTTAACAGCTTAAAAACTAATATAGTTTGACCGATTTTTTTAAAATAGCAAAAAAAATATTTTGAACTAATTATTTTTGGGCAATCCCTTGAAATTTTTAGATACCGCAAAAAAAAATTAACTCAAAAATATTTTTTTTTACTATTTAAAAAAAAAGGTCCGGTGGACCTCATATGTGGTATAAGATTTTATCACTATAATTCCGTGTTTGTTTTACTATAAGGTTTGATCACTTTGTATTACGAAATGTGTTTGTATTCGTTGCTTAAATAAAAAGAACATTTCTACTAAATAAATTGATTATTTTATTATTTTATTTTGCAATAAGAATAAAAAGATCTAAGGATAAAAAGTTACTTTATGTTATATCTCATTTAATTACCATTAAAAATTATGTTGGTTGAGGCTATGGCCGAATTCCAAAAAATTCATTTTTAGCTAGTTTTCAATATTAAGTTGTAACAATGTGCGCGAACCTATTCGATTAGAATTACGTCAAATTTATTTTTAAGACAATCCCCATGAAAAGAGTTGTATGTCATAAAAAGGATGGATACTATTTATTTAAAATGAGTGGATTTCATGTCAATTAGCTTTTTA
The DNA here is from genome assembly GCA_949130495.1 of Sambucus nigra. NCBI lineage: Eukaryota > Viridiplantae > Streptophyta > Magnoliopsida > Dipsacales > Adoxaceae > Sambucus > Sambucus nigra. The sequence continues at coordinate 210,021,801 of OX422209.1, forward strand.
TGTAATTGTCAACTAATAGAAAATTTTGATCATTAAAAATATTTATATATTTATTTCTATAATATTTGAATAACATGTTTGTTTTAGTGTTTCTATACGAGATTTGTAAAAATCCCGCACATCGCGCGTGATAAAAATCTAATTATCACTCATTTTTAGAAGTTTATAAATAAAAGTCCCACTTAAGTTGTGAGAGATGAAAATAATTTTTCTTGACTTAGCTTTATGGCGTTTGGTGCGTTTAATACTAATGTGGAAAAATCATGGCGAAAAATTCTTCCCAACTTCTCCGCCCCCTCCCCTCAACCCCCTTCCTCCCTATTTTTTTAAATGGCAAATGTCTAAAGAATCTAAGAGTGCCTTAGGCTCTATATAGGTAAAACTTAGGGTCCGTTTGGTTGGCCAAATTTGCCTAGGCAAATGCCAAAAAGTTGGCAAATATGAAAATTTGACCACATTTTGACTATTTGGTTGCATAATTTGCCTAGACATTATTTGTCAATGTACAACACCTCCTATGCACAATCTGTGGGCAAATTTTGCTTACCTATTTGAGTGGAAAATATTTGTCAACAAATTTGTCAACTTCTTAAACGGTTTTAATGCTTTAAAAAATAATTTAAAAACTGTTTTAAATAATTAAAAAACTGTTATGAATATTTAAAAATTATTTTGCAATGTTTTAAAAACTATTTTTAATATTATAAAAAATTGTTAAGAAAATGTTTTACAATTTTTTTTAAAAATCGTATTAACAAAATATTGTAAAAACTGTTTTTAACATTTTTAAAAACTGTTGTGAATATATTATAAAAACTGTTTTAAAGTTTTAACAAATAATTTAAAAAACTGTTTTAAATACTTAAAAAAGCTGTTATAAATATTTAAAAACTATTTTGTAATGTTTTGAAAACTAGTTTTAATATTAGAAAAAATTGTTAAGAAAATGTTTTACAAATTTGTTTAAAAACCGTATTATAAAAATATTGTAAAAAGTATTTTTAACATTTTTAAAAACTGTTTTGAATATATTATAAAAACTGTTTTAAAGTTTTAAAAAACATTTTTTTAAAACTGTTTTAAATAGTTTAAAAAACTGTTGCGAATGTTTAAAAATTGTTTTGTAATATTTTAAAAACTGTTTTTAATATTATAAAAATTTGTTAAGAGAATGTTTTACAATTTTTTTGAAAAATCGTAATATAAAAATAGTTATTAACATTTTAAAAAACTGTTTTGAATATAATATAAAAACAGTTTTAAAGTTTAAAAACGAAATTAAAAAATATTTTAAATAGTTAAAAAAACTGTTGTGAATATTTAAAAATTGTTTTGTAATATTTAAAAAACTGTTTTTAATATTATTAAAAATTGTTAAGAAAATGTTTTACAATTTTTTTAAAAAAACGTAATATAAAAATATTGTAAAAACTGTTTTTAAATAAATTAATTGAATTGACTTTAATTTCGCCTAATGGTTGTTTGATAGCGTCGTGTGAAAAAAACTAGGTAAAATTTGCCTAGGCAAACTTTGCTTAGGCAAACTTTGTCATGCCTACTCTTTTGCCTATATGCAACCAAACGGACCCTTAGAAAAAAGACATGTGGGCAATCAAGCACAAATTTAAAAAATATAATATTTTTAATTCTGTGATGGCAAAACACACACTCTAATAATGTGTTTGATTGCCGTATTTGTCATTTTTCTGCTTTTTAGTGATTGATCTCCGATTACATTTCAACTTATACTAGGGTACAAGTTTGTGATTCACGTTTTAGACATTTGCATTGGAATTTCTTTTTTGAGGAGGAAGGAAAAGTTTTCAAGAAAAATTTTCCCTTAAATTTTTTCTACCACATGCTATCAAATACAAGCTAAATGTAATTAAGTCCCAAATAATGGTCAGAGGATTTTACAACTATAAATATAAACAGAAAATCAGGATTATTAATTCCAAAATGTTCAAGGTGAGACAAATTACCATTATTTTTAGAGTTTTTGTATGAAAGTCCAACTTCAGTTGTCAAAGATGAAAATAAGTCTTTTTGACTTTGCCTGAACATCTATAGGTTAATTACATTTGGACTTCCTCAACTATACCCCTAATTTTGAAAACGACTGTAATTAACTCCCGATCGTCCGACGTCGTTAATTTTTGATAAAAATCGTTAGTCATGTGCGTGGCACATGACTTTAAACAATGACCTTTTTGTCCAAACCTAATTGTTGTGAAAAAACTCTTTAAATAACAGCAAAAACATTTAAAAATAAAGAAAATACCAAAAAATATTTTAAAAATATAAAAACTTTGGAAAAATTCATAAAATACGAATATATATTTAAAAATTCTAAAAAATACCAAAAAATATTTAAAAATTATTAAATTCTAAAAACTAATTGATGAAAAAATTATTTCTCGCAAAAATAAATCATTCCCACTAATAAAAAATGATTTCCACCGATAAAAAATATTTTTAGCATATAAAATATAAAGGATGCAAATTTCTAAAAAGAATAATTAAGAAAAACATATTTAAAAATACTAATATTTATTAGAAACTACATTAAGGTACAAAAAATGAATGTTCATAAAGAAATATAAAATAGTTTGAAAAAATCTAAAACATAAAATAGTCCAGAAAAAACATATTGAATTTTTTTGGAAAATACAAATATATATTTAAAAACTCTAAAAATACCCCCAAAATATTTACAATCTGTAAAATTAAAAAAAAAATCTAAAAATATATTTAAAATAATTACTGAAAATACATTGGAATAAAAAAAAAAGGCATTTAAATATAACAAAATTATTAAATAGTTAAAATTCTAAAAATTACCAAAAAAATATAAAAAATAGGAATTGTTTTTTGAAAATGATTTCCAGCAATGATAAATTATTTTTAACAAATAAAATATGACTTCCAGGAATAATAAAATATATTTAGAAATAAAAAATCATTTCTCACAAATGAAAATTATTTCCAGCAATAAAAAAATAATTTTCAGCAACATAAATTAGAAATAAGAAATCAGTTCCCCAAAATAATAAATTATTTCCAGCAAATACGATATATTTTCCTGGAAAAAAGAATTTTATAAAAAAAACAGACATATTCAAAACAAAAAAATGTATATGTAACGAATATGTTGAAAAAACGTATATGCAAAAAAACGTATAGTTTATACATCGGATGACTGAACTAAAGCAAGTTAAAAATATGGGTGTATGCCTAGTGTTGAAAATAATGAAAACTTTTTCATTCACATAGTACCATACTTAGTACGTTGTAAGTTTAAGATCAGAAGTTACATAGCTAGGACATTCATAAACTTTTGTTGACTTGAATTATTATCAACCCAAATCACATGCTACATGGAATGGTTGGAAGAACATGAAAAATTCAAAAACTTACCAAGCTTCCAAGTAGGTCTCAGACTACTTAACATCAAGTATAGAGAGAAAAGATTTCCTTCACTAAAATAACCTGCCAAAATTAACAAATTTAATTCAATACACACAAGTAACACTAAAAAATTAAGTCATCCTAAATTGATATTAACAAAAATTAATCAAGATCATAAAAAATGACTAAACAGTAAAAAAATGAACTAACACTTGAGTTCACTCACAAAAGTATAAAGGAGATAAGTATCAAACATCTAACATCGATGTCTTCAAAATTTGATAAAAATATATGTAACTCAAACTACCATACCTTCCATGTATGTCACAACTCCAAACATCAAATCAACCACCGTATCACCATCCACACAACTAAATATAAATAAATATCCCCTGATGCAAATCCATTTCAAACCCTTTAAATAACAAAAACCCAACACCTAAGATCCAGAAATCGAGTGTGAGGGCAAACAAAATACCTTGACCATGGATTTGTTGACAGCGGTGGAGAAGGGTAAACAAAATACCTTGATCAAAAAGAGGTCAGATCTGCAAAATTTAAAGTAAACATCAGTTTTTCATGCTTGGTGTGACAACGGTGGTGAATGATAAGAGAGTTTGTTAGTTGTGTTGGGGGTAATTAGTATTGGAGCTATGGATGCTGGAGGGAGTTCGTGAGTATGGGGGACAAAATGAGAGAAAAAAAGGAGATGCAGATGAATGAAAAAAGGGAGGCAGATTTGTTAGGGTTTGGGGGGTCAAAGTGTTAGTGTAAACTAATCTCAACCCTCCATTTCTTGCATTGTTGGCACTCGTCCTAATCACAAAGTATCTTTTCATCTTATGAATAGTGAAAATACCATTGCTCCTTATATATATATATATATAAAGGTCTGATCGTGAAACCACCCCCACCCCAACCATCCCCATCACCCCGCCCTCTTGCCCCACCACCAGCGATTAACCCCCCTGGTCCCAGATCTGCTCGTGTGGATGTTCCCCACCCCAGATCCGTTAATGGGTGTGTGTGTATGTGTGTGTGTTCGTGTGTGTGTGATGTTGGAGAAATTATAATATTATGCAGAAAATAAAAGAGAAAATAAATAATATGGGAAATGATGTATCAATTCATGAATAATTATGTCCTTTAAATATATGTCAATTCATAAATAGACACAACCTTTGAAATATGTCTATTAATGAGCCAACATGACTATCAATATAATGTCTACCCATGAAAATACACAAATGGGTCTATAAAATGATATCATCCAACCATTTTTAGTAATCCTGTTTTGTGAGATCATTCTCTAATCTTCTATCTTATTTATCAATTTATTCAATCAGTTTCACCGAGTGTTGGTGGGAATCCTTTAGGATTGCTAACTAAAGATTATATTGGATTGTTGTATCTTGGAGGTAATTTGCCTAAAACCCGATAGCAAACTCTTGTAGTGGGGGAAAATAAAACGTTAAGGAAAGTAAGTCTTCACACCTCAATCCACCACAAATTATAGGAATAATTATCCCCTTCAATCTTAAGGTTTTATTACCGAGGCCAAGAAGAATATAGAATTTTCAAGCAATGAATCACACAACAATCCAAATAATAGTATTTTATGTTCTTCAGTGGAGGATTATACATTTCTGGTATGAAACACATAATTTATTGAATGTATTTTCAAAGGTACGCATTACACAACTTTATTTATAGCATCTGATATGGTTATAAGAAATACACAAAGGAAGGAGATACTCTTGATTTTGTTAGAGTGATATAATATTTGTATATTTTATAAATTTAAATATTTTATATGACTTTGAATTTATTGAATTTTGGTAATTGACATAAAAAATATAAATGCAGTTGTATTTAAAGAGTGAATTCCTCTAACAGAAATAATATGTTTCCAACAAATTTTATTACAATAAAATGCTAGCCAACGTAAAAAGAAATAAAGATACAAATAGAGTCCATCATTAGAATCCTTTTATATGGGTGGGCCTTTTGCCAAACTTCGTCGTATAATTTGTTGAGTCTGACAAGTAGCTCCTTTTGAAGATTGATCACGTGTTATAGCGCCGGTAACCAGTCGAGTGCCTCGGCCTTGTCAAGAACATTTTCACACCGACAAAAGTTTGAAATTACATTATGTTCTTCTAATACTGCATTAGCGAGGATATTGGGAGTTGGTATTAAAGTCGGGTATATATTATTTCTAGACGCGGTCGACATATATTCGTCTCTCCATGGAGAAATTTGGTCATAGCCCAATTATGAATTTGACACCATGAGAGATTCTTTACTAGAGTCACTTGATATTTGAATTATATCGATCATTGGATATATTTTCTTATGTTGAATAAGTTTTTTTTATGTTTAAATTTGATATAGTATTCCATTTATATAGTTTGAAATTTTTTTTTTTAATCGGTCAAAACCGTTATGTATAAACTAACTTTACACACTGTCTTTTCATTTCAACTGTCAAAACTGTTGAACTGTCCATTGGTTGAAAGCACCGTTATGTTAAAGGAAGTTTTTTTAGAGTAATGATAGACTTAGACCCAAATTACGTAACATATGCTATAAGGGTCCCTGACATGACCCACACCAGAGTACAAATCCTCAAATCAAATTTTCAGTAATTTTGGGGTAAGTGTAACATTTTTTTTTAACTTGCTATGATGGCAAGTTAGCAAGTTGGCAATTGACTGTCCAGTGGTTCAACCGTAATGTTAAATGAAGTTTATTTTAACTATGATGGCAACGTGACACCCCGCTTAAAATAATAACGGGTGGCCAACCCTATACTATAATTAATCAGGAATCTTAAGTGGATCATTCTCAGCATCTACTGACGATACGGAGATAAACATAGCTAACTACCCAATACAAAAAAAAAACGGGTGCCAAAAAAATTTAAAACATACAATGCAATAACCAACCAACAACATAATAACTAATAAACAAAATAATGTACACACACGCATAGATAAAAGAGAATAGTTCTATAGTATCATAAATATATAAAAAGAAATACCCGAATATGCTGTCGGGTCACAGAAAATACATCATCTGAGAAAAGAATTATAAAAGTTCTACAACCTCAACTCTTGGGTGTAAACCCGATATACAAATTGAATCCTAAACTAGATTTACAAAATATAGGAAACGGCTATAACAAAATCCCGCAACAGTCCGCAACTGCTACAACTCCACGAATATGGGATAAAAAGCATCAATAGCGTCCTGGTGGAGGAACACCTAAAATAATACAGTATATATAGCAAGAGAAAAATATAAACGGGTCAGAGCCCGAGGTGCAAAAACATTTTAGCAAGTGCATTAAAATGCATAATAATTATAAATGCACTATAACATGATTAAAGTGGAGTCGCACTCTCCTAGAAATTCAACTCACCCCTCAACTAGAGCCCACACCTAAACGTATGCACATGGTCCTCAATTGATTACCCAACTCTTTCTAGGTACAATTCAATCTAACCTATGCCCAAATTCACACTCGCGTAAACCTTCATCCATAACAAATCCATAAACTACCTATTCAAACTTACCCCACATGTGCATAAAAAATTATATTAACTTATAAATATACATATACATATCTCTTACTAGAATTTAGCGGATTCTAATTATTAACTTACACTAGTTATTAACATCTAAATGCTAAGGACGAAACTTCTCCCAACTCTCAACATTGCACTGCGTTTCGTGTGTGGGACATCTCGCAAAGCGAAATCCAAACAAGGAACCCCCCCCGATACACTACTCCTTGGCAGTGTTGATTGTCGAGATTCATTATGCCCTCAATACAGGACGCATATAACATCAACTACTCAATTAAAATATTTTTCCAGTTTATTCTCATAAAGCATTTTTCCACTATAACCTATAAATCTGAGTACTAAGGACTAAACTTATCCCCACTCCCAACATTGCACTGCGTTTCGTGCGTGGGACATCTCGCAAAGCGAAATCCAAACAAGGAACTCCCCGATACACTACTCATTGACAATGTTAGTCGTTGAGGTCCCCGATACACTACTCCTTGCCCTCGGAACTCCCCTCAACTTGAGGAGTAGGGTGTGTAATTTCCTCAAGCCAGGGGCCTCACCCATATCGCGCAACTTCCCGTGATAGCACTGGAGGGTATGCTCCCACAATAAGTATATATATCATTCCCACTATATATATATACAATCACATCATATAAGTGCAAACCATCACACAAGGTATATACAATTACACCATATAGGTATACATACTCTATTACGCCCGTGTGTAAAAGAATTAAATTCATTTATGAGTATATAACTCTCATTATACTAACCGTTGCTAACTTACATACCTTCCCATTTTATTTCATACTACAACCCCTCATTTAAAACTCATCCATCACACCTATTAGTATGAATAGTCTACCAATTCAATCAAGGTTAAGGATACCATCTATATCCGAATGCACACCGATCAACAATAATTATCCCCCAAGTAGAAAACTCAATGCTAGGAGGATTCCCCACTAAGTAGATACAATAACCTAAATTCGTACTCTCTCGAAATAAACTAATACGACCCCAACATTTCATCATAAGGGAAACTCCCTAAAAGTCTCAAAAACATATGTCTCGTAACATATATAAAGGTTTCAAATCGATAAACCCGAACGAAAATGAGCGAAACGCACTCTAGAAAAACCTCGCAAAACAACCCTATTTCCGAATCGATTCGGCCCAAGCGAATCGATTCAGTCCAAAGGGACCTATAAGTCTACTACATACTGAATCGATTCGCAAGGGGCGATTCGATTTGGTCCTTAAGACCTGTAGGTTCTGTAACATGCCAAATCGATTCGCAAGGGGTGAATGGATTCGGTCTATTCAGCAAGCTACGAAATGGGTTATTTTCTCCAAAACAAAAAATTCCAAAAATCAATTATATTACTTTCTCTGCATCATTCTTCAATCCAAATATGTTTATAACATCAAAGCTCATTAGATAACTCAACCCAACTATTTATACACCCTCAAATCCATATACACACCTCAAATGCAAGATTTATCTAAAATTTAGGTTTTCGACATAATAGCCCCAAATTCATAATTTTTATCCACAATTCATGAAATAAATGTTACACAAAAATTATTTAGCTAGTTTAATCACTTGCCTCAAAGTTGTAGAGGTTGAATCTTCTTCGAAATCGCTTAATGGTCGGAATCCCTAAGCTTTTCTTCTATTTATCTTCTTCCTTTCCTCTTCTCTCTCTCTCTAGGGCTTTCTCAATATCAAGAATGAGATTGTTATCTCATGGAGGCTTAATAAGCCTTATCTTCAAAATACCCAACTTTAAATGATAATTCACACTTTAAATGACTCGATAGCTCCAATTCGAGTCAAACGAGCTTAAAAATATTTCAGAACCCAAATAAGACCCAAGTACAATCATTTTGACTATCTTCACCCATCCGAGATCAACCGCACACTCAGAATCGTCCTTCGAAATACTTTTCTGACATCCTCAAATTTTGACTACAATTGCCAAATTTAAAATTTCTCCAATTTAAATAAATATTTTTTTCTCCCAAAATAATTAAATTATCAGTCCTAAAATCACGGTGTATTACAGACTTCACCCCTTACAAGAATTTCGTCCTCGAAATTAAGCTAAGCCTAGTACTCGAAACCTCAACTAGCTCCTACGACACCTACTCTCAAGATCACTATACCTATTCCTCCCACTTCTCACGGAAAATCATTTTAATTAAAGACTAAATATGTTAAACAGGACACCCATACACCTTGTACCCGAGCTCAACTTGTAAAAACATAACCCGTCTTCACTTAGCCTCAAATTGTACAATAACTCGAAATAAATAAATCCATAAGGACATACTAATTATTAAAAAAAATTGAAATGTCCGAAGATTTAACTCCTCTCAATTCATGATATTTGTTACTTTCATGCGGGGAAGGTCTCGTAAGCGAAATCCAAACAAGGAACCCTCCCAATATACTACTATGTAGCTCTGTCGGGGATTGCGATCAGTTAGATCGGGACTAAAGTTTAAAAGAAATATATTTAAATCATTTTTATATTTCCCGAAGGCTTATAAAATAATTTTATTTTAAAAACGGTTTATGTCTTTCGACATCCAAATCAAATACCTTATGCCCAAGACATAAGGTGCCAACAAATACAATACTCTTACCAACCATTAGTTCTCAAAACTAGCATAACCATGAGCTAAAATCCCTAGCTCAATAATAACCCGCTTAACCCTGAATCTCTTTAGTAACAAGAATCCTTTACATCCTAACAAAACATTGCCATACACTAGGCTCTTTCATAACTGGAACATTACAAATACACAAGTCTAGCACAATTAGAAAACGATAGCTTTACCGTTGCTACCCAACGCGTTTCAACGATTTCTACATTTAAAACAAAGTTGTAACTCTCCCTACTAGCACATCACAAGATAATATATTCTCCCAAAAGATATCATCTAAGAGCCTCACTTGCTCACTCCTCCCTTCCGAGTCATTCCATACATAATAGGGTTATAACAGCTAACCACTCATTTAAATCTTACATGCGATACTCCCAATGCCCCTCAAAGCATAACCTAACCCCAAAGGAAAAATATAATTTACATATTACCTCTCTAGTGTGACTGCATCGCTTCATCGATGGGTTCCTGCTCAAAATACTCCGGCCCAAACAGGCCTATGATCTGTTGTAGAGGTTGCACATCTAAAATCTCCTCAAAAAGTTACCCTCTACCTCTTTTGGGATAATCCCTCTTCCTATGGCCTACTTTCTTACAAAAGAAACATCTACCAGGAAATCCTCCTTGCCCATCCTGAGGAACAAAATGTTATTGCGGCCCTCGATAATCCCGTTCGTACCATTTTGCTTCACTGGCATTCTCTCCTCCAGACTTACTTGATGAACCTAAGTCTCTAAATTTCTTACCCCTTTGAGAACGAAGACGATATTACTGACACAGTAACAACGCCACATTCACTACCTCGGTAAAAGTCAATAATGTTGGGTTCCCTAACAAATACTACCGAATTCTCCATTCTAAACCTCCCACGAACTTCGCTATTCGCTTCTCCTCTGTATTTACCTCATCAGGCACTAAATTTACCAATCAAGTAAATTCTTATTCGTACTCGACCACCGTTCGATCACCTTGAGGCACATCCAGTAACCTCCTCCTCATTTCCTTCTGGATTGCGGAAGGAAAATACTTTCGGTCAAAGAGTTCCCAAAAATCTGCTATGGGCATCGCATCTCTTGGCTCCGATGTGGTGATTGATTCCCACCATTGGATAGCTGCTCCCGTTAATTTAAAGGTGGCGAGAAATTTCTTCTGCACCTCACTGCATTCGACCGTTCGAAGGTGCCTTTGCATACCCTTCTTCCAACGACTTGCAACCATCGCGTCAGCTCCTCCTGAAAATTATGGAGGATGTCCCTTTCGAAAAGATTCCCGTACTCTTTCCCACATAGATAGCCCTGGGTGGTCTTGGGCTTCTTGTGCCACAATATTGGCAACTTCAGCTATGGTCATAGTCCCTGGAGGCATTTGGGGTTCCATATTCTCAGCCCCTCTGTTTGCCCTGCGTGGACGACCTCACTTCGGTGGCATCTGAAGTAAGAACAACTGTATCAGAACGTCGATCAAGTGAATTCACATAGCAGAAGAAAATATAGACGTAATGAACACAATAGTCCTAATAGTAGGGCTCTACATCAAGTACGCTTACGGAAGAACGCAGAAAACCCGCACAAATCATAAAGACACTAGAACCTGATTCTCTGATACCACCTATGACACCCCGCTTAAAATAATAACGGGTGGCCATCCCTACTATAATTAATCAAGAATCTCAAGTGGATCAATCTCAGCATCTACTTATGATACTAAGATAAACACGGCTAACTACCCAATACTAAAAAAAGCGGGTGCAAAAAAAAATTTAAAACATACAATGCAATAACCAACCAACAACATAATAACTAATAAACAGGATAATGTATACACGCACACATAGATAAAAGAGAATAGTTCTATATTATCAGAAATATATAAAAGGAAATACACGAATATGCTGTCGGGTCACAGATAATACAACATTTGAGAAAATAATTATAAAATTGCTACAACCTCAACTCTTGGGTGTAAACCCGATATACAAACTGAATCCTAAACTAGATTTACAAAAGATAGAAAGCGGCTATAACAAAATTCCGCAACAGTTCGCAACTGCTATAGCTCCACGAATACAGAATATAAAGCATTATTGGCATCCTGGCGGAGGAACACCTAAAATAATACAGTATATATAGCAAGAGAAAAATATAAACGGGTCAAAGACCGAGGTGCAAAAATATTTTAGCAAGTGCATTAAAATGCATAATAATTATAAATGCACTATAACATGATTAAAGTGGAGTCGCACTCTCCTGGAAATCCAACTCACCCCTCAACTAGACCGCGCACCTAAACGTATGCACATGGTTCTTAATTGACTACCCAACTCTTTCTAGGTACAATTCAATCTAACCTACGCCCAAATTCACACTCGCGTAAACCTTCATCGATAACAAATCCATAAACTGCCTATTCAAACTTACCCCACGTGTGCATAAAAAATTATATTAACTTATAAATATACACATACATATCTCTTACTAGAATTTAGCGGATTCTAGTTATTAACTTACATGACTTATTAGCATCTAAATGCTAAGGACTAAACTTCTCCCAACTCTCAACATTGAACTGCGTTTCGTGCGTGGGACGTCTCGAAAAGCGAAATCCAAACAAGGAACCCCTCCGATACACTACTCCTTGGCACTGTTGATTGTCGAGATTCATTATGCCCTCAATGCACGACGCATATAACATCAACTACTCAATTAAAATATTTTTCCAATTTATTCTCATAAAGCATTTTCGCACTATAACATATAAATCTGAGTACTAAGGACTAAACTTATCCCCACTCCCAACATTGCACTGTGTTTCGTGCGTGGGACTTCTCGCAAAGTGAAATCCAAATAAGGAACCCCCTCATACACTACTCCTTGACAATGTTGGTCGTTGAAGTCCATTATGCCCTCGGCACCCCACACATAACTATGAATACGTATGGGGAGCAATAATCTCTAATCACATAAATAAGATAATGCTCTGAACCTTTTAAGGTCTATAAAATTACTCTAGTTACAAAGCACAATCATTCAACCCCAACAAGTAAGTACACAGAACACACTAAGCGTACAATTAAATATCCAATACACAATCACTTATGGATATAAAAATACTTCACAATGCTATCATCTTCCAAGAATTACTCACTTTATCTCGGGTTACCATATATCAGATTATTATCACACAGCTATGGTAATAAAACATATCGCAACGTATAGGAAGCGGTCATAGTTCCGAACCTGAAAGTGAGAACGAATCATACCTAAGACTTCTCACCCAGAATAAAATCACACAATAATTAAAGGACGACTATGACCTGGGGACTATACGCACCTTGCTCCTCAAACCAGGGGCCTCACCCACATCACGCAACTTCCCATGATAGCACTGGAGGGTATGCTCACACAATAAATATATATATCATTCCCACTAGATATATATACAAACACATCATATAAATGCAAACCATCACACAAGGTATATACAATTATGCCATATAGGTATACATACTCTATTACACCCGTATACAAAAGATTTGAATTCATTTATGAGTATATAACTCTCATTATACTAATCGTTGATAACTTGCATACCTTCCCATTTTATTTCATACTACGACCCCTCACTTGAAACTCATCCATCACACCTATTCATATGAATAGTCTCCCAATTCAATCAACGTTAAGGATACCATCTATATCCGAATGCACACCAATCAACAATAATTATCCTCCAAGTAGAAAACTCAATGCTAGGAGGATTCCCCACTAAGTAGATACGATAACCTAAATTCGTACTCTTTCGAAATAAACCAATACGACCCCAACATTTCATTATAAGGGAAACTCCCTAAAAGTTTCCAAAACATACTTCTCGTAACATATATAAAGGTTTCAAATCGATAAAGCCGAACGAAAATGAGCGAATCTCACTCTAGAAAAATCTCGCAAAACAACCCTGTTTTCGAATCGATTCGTCCCCTCCGAATCGATTCAGTCCTAACAGCGAATCGATTCGGTCCAAAGGGACCTGTAAGTCTGCTACATACCGAATCGATTCGCAAGGGGCGAATCGATTCGGTCCTAAAGACCTGTTGGTTCTGCAACATGCCGAATCGATTCGCAAGGGGCGAATCGATTCGGTCTGTTCAGCAAGCTACGAAATGGGTTATTTTTCCCAAAATCTAAAATTCTAAAAATCAATTATATCACTTTCTCTCCATCATTCTTCAACCCAAATATGTTTCTAACAACAAAACTCATTATATAACTCAACGCAACTATTTATACACCCTCAAATCCATATACACACCTCAAATGCAAGATTTCCCCAAAATCTAGATTTTTGACATAATAACCCAAAATTCATAATTTTTATCCACAAATCATGAAATAAATGATGCACAAAAATTATTTAGCAAGTTTAATCACTCGCCTCAAAGTTTTAGAGGTTAAATCTTCCTCAAAATCGCGTAATGGCCGGAATCCCCAAGCTTTTCTTCTCTTTCTCTTCTTCCTTTCCTCTTTTCTTTCTCTCTTTAGGGTTTTCTCAATCTCAAGAATGAGATTGTTATCTCATGGAGGCTTAATAAGACTTATCTCCAAAATACCCAACTTTACATGATAATACACACTTTAAATGACTCGGTTACTCCAATTCGAGTCAAACGAACTTAAAAATATTTTGAAACCCAAATAAGATCCAAGTACAGTCATTTTGACTATCTCGACCCATCCGGGATCAACCGCACACTCAGAATCATCCTTCAAAATACTTTCTGACATCCTCAAATTTTGACCTCAATTGCCAAATTTAAAATTTCTTCAATTTAAATAAATATTTATTTCTCCCAAAATAATTAAATTATCGGTCCTAAAATCACAGGGTATTACAGGCAAGTTGGCAATTGTTAACAAAAAATGAATAAATTATATTATTATCTTTTGTCTTCACATTAAGTAGATGTGGTAATAAATAACCACATGATTTGTATGGTGGGTGCTTTGGGGAAACTTAGTTGATTTTTTCTAATTTTCTATCTCTTTGGTATTAAAATGCCTAACTTAATTAAACTATAAAATGATTTTAAATTTATATGAAAATGATTGAAAATAGTTAGAAAAAGATATTAAAATAATAATTAAAATTATTGAAAATTATATTCTTTAAAAGAATATGTTTTATTTGTCACTAAACTACTTAAAGACGATTGTAATATTGTATTGCATGCTCTATTATAATAATTTGTGTGTCAAAAATAGAACATAATATTATATGTCTTGATGTTGTTATACACATTTATCTTGAAGAAATATTACATTCTATTGGGAATTGTTAGTAATAATGTAATATTTAGATAAAAGCGGAAGAAGAAAAAATAGATATGATAAATGTGTGCTAAGTTTATTAATTGTTGTATTAGTATTGTGACATGCTTATGTTTTGATATTGTATTAAACAATGAGTTATGATAAATGTGTGCTAAGTTTGTTGATTGATGCATTAGTATTGCGACATACACATGTTTTGATGTTGTATTAAACAATGAGTTATGTGAGAGATATATTTTAGGCACTGTTGATGTTATTGGCATTCGATGCGAAAATAAATTATTTATGAAAAAAATTCATAAATTTCAAATTATCATTCTCAAAATATGTGAGAGGACAATCAAGTTATTAAATGTGTCCTTCTACAAGGAGTGGTTATAAATATAGTCACTGAATTTTGATAATAAGATTCAAAACCAAACGGTTTAACGTCTGGTTTAAAGATGGTATAATCTAATCATAATTCATTAAAACTTTATTGTTTTTATGAGGTTGAGGTTAAACGAGACAATTGTGTCTTAGGAGGACAATGTGAAGTCACTCCACATATATATACAGAAATTTTCACTAGCATGATGTTACCAAAATTTTCACTAACCTGACATGCCCATGGTATGAAATCACATTGAGCAATTAATTTTTAATAAGATACATCATATGATGTAATATTATTAATATGATGATAAGGTATTTATCTAATTTAGTGCAAGTGTTGTTACAAGAAATTTCCTATTAAAATAATAGGATGTTAAGATGTTTGTTGGATACTAACCAACGAAAACACCAATATATATGAAAAATATGGAAGAACAAAACTATTGAAAATATTTGTATGAAAATGAGAAAAGTCAAGTTTATTCTCATAAATGATAATAATGGCAGAGGTTATGTTCTTTGTGGAAGATCATATCATTAATCTTGGAATCATGGGTGTACTTATTTGAAAGGCAACAATTATTATTAAGGATAGGAACGAGGCCTATGAACGTATATTATTTGGTTGTGTAGGTCAAGGAAATAAAATGATTGTGAGATAGATTATTATGGCCACAACGGGTGCTGTTTATTTCTTTGTAATGTGATAATGATATACTTTGTCGAAAGTATACAAATTTTGTAAAATAGACATGTTGAGACATAATGTCAAATGATTAATAAAAATGGCGTTATTGATATTGTTTATGTTACTTTGACTAAAGGAATCTGAAGCGATTTAGTAAACAATACATCTAGTGGAATGGGACTGAAACTCTTCTTTTAAAAATCACTAGTAATGCTAACCCAACTTTGTAATAGCAACTTTGTAATAGAACTACCACTATTCCAAAGTTTAATGGGTAAAACAAGTTACTGATATTTGATTGTTTACGCACTGAAATTTTTATATTGTCCCTTCCATGATGTCAATGCAAATTTCTACGAACCGAGGATGAGCTATAAACCTTTAATGAAGTTCAAATATAGAATTTATGTATAAAGTAGTAAAGACATTTATAAAAACTTCACCTATATGAACATAATAAGTGGTGCATCTTCTAACAAGAGTATGGAGTTGCTCTTGTAAATGTTCATGAGACTAAGATAGAGCACAAGGCATAATAGTGCTAACTTATACATGACATCTCATAGAAATTGAGATGTCGCATGTGTGATGTATTTTCGGTGTTAACATATTAAGACAAGGTTTAATGCATAGCACACATATGACTTAGTTTTCACTTTTAAATGCACTCACTAATTGAATATTTAAATCAAAACATACCTTATTGTATTCATGAGTATATCAATGAATAAATTGATGAAATATTACAATCTAGTGGGGGATTGTTGGAGAAATTATGATATTATGCAGAAAATAAAAAAGAAAACAAATAATATGGGAAACAATGTATCAATTCATGAATAAGTATGTCCTTTAAATATGTGTTAATTCATAAATAGACATAACCTTTGAAATATGTCTATTAATGAACCAACATGACTATTAATATAATGTCTATCCATGAAAAGACACAAATGGGTGTATAAAAGAATATGATCCAACCATTTTTAGTAATCCTTATTTTGTGAGATCATTCTCTAATTTTCCCTCTTATTTATCAATCTATTCAATAAGTTTCACTGAGTGTTGGTGGGAATACTTTAGGATTGCTAACTAAAGATTCCATTGGATTGTTGTATCTTGGAGGTTATTTGCCCAAAACTCGATAGCAAACTCTTGTAGTGGGAAAAAATAAAACCTTAAGGAAAGTGATTCTTCATGCCTCAACCCACCACAAATTATAGTGAATAATTATCCCCTTCATGTGTGAGAAAGAGAGGTTTGTGAGAGAGAAAGGAAGAAGAAGAAAGATCGCGTGTGTGTGTACATGTGTGTTTATAGGGTTTTCAAAAAAATATAAAATACCCTCACTTAAATGACCAAGTTACCCTCACTTAAAATCCGTGTGAGATACATATGACCATTCTCCCGCCAAAAAACAAACGTTCTTCACATTTTTGGGTGATTTGCAATGGCAGTGAAACTATGGGTGATTTGAAAAAAGTGAAAGAACTGGGGGTGAAGTGTTAGTAGGGGTATAGTTCATGAGCCCCGAGTGTAATTAAACCTTTTAAGTCCTATAAAGTTTGGTGTGTTTGATATGAGTGTGGAAAAATCATGGCAAAAAACATTCGAATTTGAAAAATATAATTTTTTTTTTAATTCCGTGATGGTAAAATCACACTCTGATAATGTGCTTGATTGCCTTATTTGTCATATTTTTCATTTTCTTCTTTTTAGTGATTGATAATGTAACACCCCATAAATTTTAATGATTTTTATATGAGGATTAATTAAATTAAAAAAGGGAAATTAATTCGAATTAAAATAAATATTAATTAGCGTGACAAGGGTTAATATTTAATTGTGAGAATTGTATTGACTATTACTTAGTGAATGATAAGAATGTATTAAAATTGTCGTGAGTTAGAAATATGATAGTTTCATTAATATAGTCAGGACGCGTGTGTGAGTCATGTCGGGATTTAAAACGTATGAAATAAAATGTGAATTATTTATGGATCATCCCAATGGTCATTTTGAGTACGCCAGTGTGTCTGAAAGGATCGAAATAGTCAAAAAAGTGTACTCAGGGTCAGGGGTTTGGATTAGGTCACGGGGTATTTTTAGGTCAAATTGGCACCCTAGAGGGGTATTTTGGTGTTTTGAATTTTTAAAGAAAAGGGACCTACGAATTTACCCTGTTTATATCAGTATATGTGATGAGAGAGTTAGGGTTAGAAGTTAGAAAATCAAAGGAGAGGAGAGGAGGGGCCATTTGAGAGGAAGAAAAGAGGGTTTGGAGGTGTAGCATATTGATCCATCCCAAAAGTGTTGTCGAAATTGGAATCAAAATGAGGAGAGATCAACTTCGTCATCATCAAATGAATTCAAATCATCAATCATAAAGAGACAAGTGTTTATTGCAATTTCTTTTGAAGTTATAATACCCATGTAGTGTAGGATTTTATATTTGATGATTTTAAATAAAGTTCTTGATAAATTGATGAATTAAACACATGATCTTAGGTAGGATTGCATGTATATTGATCAATGTATATAGAGGATACGAAACTAAATGATACGTGATGATTTAGATGGGAAAAATCTGGGTTTTAGGTTGAGTATGAATGAAAAACATGAAAATCTAGGGTTTTGTCGAATAAATGATTTGATCCGTTCTTGAACAGAAATCATTGTGTTTGAATGTTATAATCACATTGGAAATCATCCTAACATATGTAGATAACGTTTGGGACAATTGGTTGTAAGTTTGGTAAAGGATCATAGAGGTTGTGTAAAAGAAAATGGTGAAAAAAGCTATAACTCAACGAAGAAGACAACTTGCTACCGTTCGGATCGATTCGGCCCAAGGGCAAATCAAATCGATTCGACAAGGCGAATCAATTCGTCCATATGGAGAATCGATTCGGTTAGCCCAGATTTGTGCTATTTCCTTTATTAAGCCCTTAAAATTATGATTTATAAAAGGAGAAACTTTTGGGACATTCCTATAATATAATGAGGGTATATTGGATGACAATAGGACTATGATAGGGCTGTGACTTAGTCTTAATGAGAGAATTAAGGCAAGGATTAATCGGGATTAAATCAAAAGGTAATTTATTCGAGAGCTCGAGGATGAGTTACGGGGATTTCAAATGGATGTATTATATAGACTTGTAAAGTATGAGTGAATTAACTACTGAATTAACGCAAGGGAGTAACTAGGGCCCTTCGAATTGAGAATAATACCTGGGAGTTCACAATTGAGGGTTATAATCGTAAATTGATAAGTAAGGTAAGTATTCGATATATATATACACACACACACTACGTACGTACGTGTAAGACATGGGTTCTTCAAATACAGTTAGTATTAAGTAAGGTGTAATCCTTTATCAAGACCGAGATTAACACCGTTAGGTATTAAATGTTGGTGGTGGCCACAGGTGAATCAGAGACAAGAGAATTCAATGTTCATACTTATATTAAATAGCGTATTGGCACAATAGATGCATGACAAGCACAATAAATAGATGGGACCAACAGGAAGCGTGGTCGGAGGGAGAGAGAACAAGCACTCTAGGCACAATGAAGGCAAGGTAGGAACTTCAAGCTCAGTTAATGCTCAATGATGAGTGTATTGAATGGGTGTGGGGAGTTAATGTTCTCTCGATGGTTCTCGATTATGAGGGATTTGGGCATCAATTCTAGGCTCATAATGCTCTCTCTCCTAACTTGTCCATCTGGTGTATATATGGGGGGGCAAGGCTTCTCGAGTAAGCTCTCACGCGATCGGTATGATTGGGTGCATTAAATGCACAAGATATTGCATTAAATGCATGGGATCTCATGATTTTGGCGGGAATTCATTATATTGGTTGGAAGTATTACTTAAGGATGGCTAAATGGTTAGGTTTGATGAACTAGGCCTGGCATCCTAAGGATAAGCCCACTTAAGTGCTACATTTTCGAGTACATAGATGCCAAATGTTATAACGTCAGAAAGTGGTTTAAATAGTGACTCTGTTAGGTATCTCGTCACATCAGTCAGGCGGGCTGGTATCTATTTTGAGATTTCTCGACTGATAAGTGGCTCGAGTGTCTTGGCATCTATTTGTTGGTTAAGAGTTATTTTGGGACCAAGGTGCAAGACAGAGGTACCTTGAGGAGGTTCCTTCGAATAGGTAAGACTTAAGGTGGCTTGGCTGTTGTGGCTCGAGTGACCATTTGTTCTGAATGAAGTTTTTGGCCCAAGTGTTCCAAGAGGGTTGGAAACTGTATTCCCAACGTTGCCTTGTTCTCAATCCTCCAAACCATGTCCCTATGAGGTTCCCAAGAGGAGGTTGCTCGATAGAGCATGTTAGCTCTCCCATGCCCTGCCATGCATGGTCCCTCGTGGGTACCAAACAACCTCACTCAACATACATTTATAAGATAAAGTAAATGAGAGAGTATTCTATTACTTATTACAAACTACTATCATCCATGCGACTTTGATCTACGAATTGGATCCTTCGAACCAGGTAAATTGGAGAATCTTCGAGGTGGGTCCTTTGTGAAGGATCTTCAAGGTGGGTCCTTCAAGCCACTTCTGTGAAGGATCACTTCTATGAAGGATCTTCGAGGTGGGTCCATAGGGCAACCTTCCTTATCTTTCTTCGTGAACCAATCAATCTGCTTGACTAAGTTAACCACCCCTTGGTGGGGACACCCCCTACAGTATGAATGATAATTATAGGTTGAGTGTGCACCTATATGGAGTATATTATAGGTTGAGTAAATATCTATACAGATTATATTATAGGTGGAGTGTATACACCTACATGGATGATATTTATA
Organism: Sambucus nigra; assembly: GCA_949130495.1. Classification (NCBI taxonomy): domain Eukaryota; kingdom Viridiplantae; phylum Streptophyta; class Magnoliopsida; order Dipsacales; family Adoxaceae; genus Sambucus; species Sambucus nigra. The sequence goes on from OX422209.1 coordinate 210,042,677, forward strand.
GGTTGTGTGTATACCTATATGGATGATATTTATAGGTTGTGTGTATACCTATACAGATTATATTTATAGGTTGTGTGTACCTACATGGATTTTATTTATGGGTTGTGTGTATACCTATGCGAATTACATTTATAGGTGGTGTGTATGCCTATTATGTGCTTTCTTATGTGTGTGAACATACCTACGTTGCCTACTATCTGGAGGTTTTCGCCTAGAGGGCGATCCCACATTGACGATTCCAGTGAGGTTTGGATTTGTGCCCCAGAACATGAAACTTAGAGCGGCTCACTATGTGTGTGTATTAGTGTAGTTGTCGTGTCGTTTGGGTACGTTAGGTATGTGCGTAGCACAAAGGATTAAAACCATGTTCGCCTCCATTGTGTGTTGATTTATTTTGGGTTCGAGGAGACATGCTGAACCAATAGTCCTTGATTGCGTACGAGAGGTACATGGACTTGATAACAGAGTATACAGCATCGCACCGCGGTTCTTAGCTCGGGGATACTGGAGTTATTTATATAGATTGTGTGACATATCTATACATACATGTGTATTATACTACTTGTGTGTGAAAGTTGTAGCTGTAGATAACGTATATATAAATATGATGTATTTAAGAGATATTCAAGCTAGTGTGTGATGGTAATAAAGTTGGATGGCGTATATCTAAAAGATGAATTAAGTAGAGTAACTTAATGAAATGGTTTAACGATAACATAAGTAAGATGTTAATTATGGTTAATAATAACATATGAGATATATTATTTAGTAGTGTCGCGATGGCGTATTGTATGGGCGTTACGGGAGGGCCAAACTCTTTAGCGGATAGTCAGTTATTGATGAGACCTAGTTGGGCTGGGTAGCATAGCTAGGTAGGAGAAATTAGGCATACACATTAGTTGAAAGGTGAGAAACTCAAGGGAGTGTATGTTGAACTAACATGTGTAATCAATAATTGATTTTGAACTGTGATAAATACTTGCTAAATATTTTCAAATGTTTTGGGCTCTGACCCATCTTGTAAAAAATATTTTCAAAACCTTTTATGTGGGAGCCATAGGGACGACGAGATTTATGTCTGTTCTAGGGATGTGTAGGTGCAACACTTGTGGATGCTTGCAGAATTTGGACTAGACGCTTCAATCACTTCATTCCTAGAGTAGGATGTAATTCAGTGATTCCATTTAGGCATGTCGCCCCTTTAGCTATTTCTTTTATTCAGTTTATCAAACTTTGTATTTATGGACTTAGTTTATTTCAGTAGATTTTTAGTTGGACTTTTGTATTGGCAACCGATGATTTATTCAGTATTATCTTATTAAGTATTTATCTTGTGATGGATTTATATTTCTATTGCGTGGATGGTTTGGTGATTGTATTTATTTTTGCATGTTATTATTTAATGAAAGATAAAATTTGGCACCGGTTTATTTAATACGTAGGTGGTTAGTAATTTAAAAAAGGTTTTGACAATGATGCTAAGAATGAACCAGATGAGATTCCTGTTTTATTTTTATGAAGGACTGATCACCCGATATTTAAATAGGCGGAGTGTTACAGATAATGTTTGTGATTCATATTTTAGGCATTTGCCATTCTTTGAGGGGGTAAGAAAAAGTTTTCAAGAAAAATTTCCCCTTAATTTTTTTCTTCCACGTGCTATCAAATACAACCTAAATGTAATTAAGTCCCAAATAATGGCCAAAGGTTTTTACAACTATAAATATAAATAGGAAATCAGGATTATTAATTCTGAAATGTTTAAGGTGAGACAAATTACCACTAATTTTTAGAAGTTTTTATATGAAAGTCTGACTTAAGTTGTCAAAGATGAAAATAAATCTTCTTGACTTTGCCTCAACATTTTAAGTTCTATAAAGTTTAATATGTTTAATATGAATGGAAAAATCGCGGCAAAAAATTATTCTTCTCCCCCCCCCCCCCCCCCCCCAACCCTCTCACACCCTGTAATGACCCCATTTTCTTATGACAATATATAATTGTCTTCTTTCAATTTCGTCTCACTTACTATCTAATAATGATGTATTATTACATATGTGATATTCTGGATTCTTAGTATAATAAAACCCAATTTTAGATTTGAAGAATTAACTATAAAATGAGTCAAATTGATGTTTTATGACACGTCTTAAGCTAAATGATAAGTTTTGGGGTAGAAAATATAATTTTATGAAGCTTTAAGGGACTTCTAGTACTCTGAGTTCTTTATATAACAAGACACATTTTTAAATATGAAGAATCAACTTTAAATTGGATTAAATCAAAGTCTTATAACATTTCTTAAGCGAAATGATAAAGTTTTGGGGTAAAAATTGTAATTTTATGAAACTCTAAGGACTTGGTTTTAATTAAGAAAGTTTTAGGGACTAAAATTAAAATATAAAAAGGACTATTTTTGTAAATAAAATATTTTCAGGGACCTCTAAGAAATATTGAAAACATATCATGTGAAATTACCAAAATGCCCTTAATGTGTAAAATGACCATTATACCCCTAAAACATTTCCACCTCATGCTTGACACCTCGTGCTAACACGTGTCATCGATATAGCTAAAGCTAAAAACACGTGTCACTACTCGATGAAATAAGGCCGCAAGACCCCTCCGTTGCATGACACCTCAACGCTGAGTCGCCGTTGTAAAGGCTTGGTCAGCCAGACACGTGTCAACACCCTGAAATCCATGAAAAACTATAAATACAGCCTTTAGGATCATTTAAACTCATACCATTTCCTCGATAATTATAGAAATACAGAGTGATATCTTAAGAAGAAATTCTGCAAGCTTAAGGAGTTCATCTTAGCGAAGTGATCCAAGACATAATATCAGTAACTCCGAACCTCTATTTTAGGTGAGTACTCTCACATTCCTTATGTGTTTTAATTATATGATATTATGCAAACTATATATATTTTGTGAACTGCCTTTATTCTCAAAATTCATCTGATACCGATAATTGATTCCTTGTGATATGTTTATATTTGTCCATATAGACATACCGATTAAAAAAGAGTTTTGAAAATGATATATATTGAAAATAAGATTCGGCCTAAGGGACCTCTCTTACTGACTGACCTTCCCAGTTGGGTTATCGCTGGTGTGCCCTAAATAAGACGTTGTGACGAATAAGTTCGATTGACCCTCAACTACAGAGGAATAATACGATAGAATAATACGGTATTAGAGTGTACTTAGCCATTAAAATGATATGATTTGTGCTATTCATTTCTATATATTGCTATCTCAAATTTCATACAACAAATCCCTATCCATATATGTATATGTCTACTCTTTAGATTTGAATAGGTATCAATTTTCTGAACAAAACCTTAGAATGTCTAGAGATTAAACCTCACTCGGCTTTTAGGTGATGTTGTATAACTAACTATTTTTCAGGAAATAAGTAGGCTTGGAGGGAACGAAAAATGACTATATAGAAAAATTCAGATTTTAGAGATCTTTTTGTTGTTTTAAGTAAAAAGTTTGTTATATCATATAGAGCATGTTTGGCTCTCTTGTAATAAGTTTTAAATTTTGTGTTAAGTTGTAACTCGTTGTTACTTGTAATATAAATGAAGTTTCCTTTTAGAAAGATCTGATGACGTAATTCCTTTAATTTCAGTATTTTACGATTCATAACCATGTAATTGTATTTCCGTTGCATTTAATTAAGGAAACAATTTAAGTCAGAATAATTGTTGCCTTGGTGGCATGTAAAGACACTCGTTCCCCACTACTATTTTGGGACGGGGTCGTGACACACCCCATCCGCCTATATATTTAAATGGAAAATGTCTATTAGGGGGCTCTATATTAGTCGAACTTGGAAAAAAATCAAGATAAATTTGGGCAATCATTCACACCCAAATTTAAAAAAAAAAAAGAAAATTTTCGATTTTGTGATTGCAAAGACACCCTAAGACTGTTTCATAGCCTTATTCGTTATCTATATCATTTTCCAGTTTTTTAGTGCTTGTTAGCTACAAATTTATCCCAATGTATATTCCGGTACAAGTCTCTGAAGCACATTTTAGTCATTTGCCTCGGAATCTTTTTCTTTGAGAGGGGGAGGGGGTAAGAAGAAGTTTCCAAGAAAATTCTATATTGTTTTTTTCCTCACCACATGCTATCAAACACTACCTAAATGTAATTAAGTCCCAAATATGCGAGCTAAATAGAGGAACGATGTGTCAGAGCCACCCTAACCCACACCCTCCTTAAAGTCTGATATCCGTGGAGGGTTTCGAACTCGAGACTTTTGACCTAAACGAGTAGCCCCTTACCACTAAAACAATCCAGGATGGATAATTTGGACCACATCACCCTCGTCTATTTGCCTCACTATCATTGTCACTGTCTCTTTCTCTCTTGAACTCATGTGCACTCCTCTGAGCTCTCCTCTCTAGCTCCGGAGTGGGGTTGGCAATATGTGGTCAAAATTTTGCCGCTGAGTTCTTGAAGAAAAGGCAATGATGAATACTACATGTAAGTTTTAGAATTTGATTTTATTGTGCAGTAAACATTTAAATGTGATGGAGTTTGATAACAATTTGTAGTAAATATTACTACATGGAGTTTAATTAATGTGTAAATTAATTAAATTAGAGTCAGACCATAGACTCGGATTAGTATTAATTAATTAATGTGCAAGTTAATTAAATTAGAGTCGAATCATAGACTCGGGTAAATATTATATAAATTAATGTGCAAAGTATTTATATAAGAGTCGGACCATAGACTCGGGAAAATATTATATTAATTGACGTGTGAATTAATAAGTGAGAAAATTAATTAAGTTGAGTCGGGGCACAGACTCGGAAAATTACAGGGTAGTGTTACGATGTTTTGAGTACACGATAAAGCCGGGATTTATATTATATATATACGGTGTAGTGATAGTATATATATACGTGTATATATTGTGTGTGCTATTAAATATCAGTGACTAGATATTTATTTAATTTATATACTCTAGTACTATCAAGGGAGGTTGCGCGATGTGGGTGAATCCCCTAGCTTGAGGAGTAGGGTGAGTATATCCCCAGGTCATAGCGTCCGGTATATGGGTGATGGATTTATCTCACTTTCAGGGAAGGAATATGACCACCTCCACGACGTTTATATTTTGGGCCAGGTTGGTGAGCGATTCCAACTTGGGTAACTAGGTTATGTGAGCACACCTGGTAAGATAGCACTTTAGAGGGAATCATCCGGTGAGGGTATACTCGGAGGGATGGATGTGCATATATATATGTGTGTGGTTGTTTTAGTAAAGGTACGTATATAATGGTATTAAATATTATATGCGGGTAAGAAGACAGTATGTGATGTATTTACTTTATATAACTCGTGACACAGTTATATGCTATTATTTAAGAAGGAATTAATTAAGTTAATTGGTGAAATAACTTATAACTCATAAATCATGATACTCGGGTTAGAGTAGTATGACAAGGGGAGATTATACCAGAACTAGTTGGACGGGGTAGTACAACTACGTGGAGTTAAGGTAACCGTTAAGTGTGCACAATAGTGGAGGGGTAAGTGCTAAATGTGGACCAAATACTTGTATGATGATGTTCTATGTGAATAACTATAAGAATAAAGTATATGAAAATAATTTATATTTGAACCCATAAGGGAAAATAGAAAAAAAAAAATCAACAATAATATTTGAGAAAGGCCATAATACAAATATATAGTGAAAGAGGCATGCACTTGTAGCTACACTAAAGGCTTTAAAATCATCATGGGGCCGGCTCCTCTTTGCTACCAAGCCCCTCTCTCTCTCATACACACACACACAAAAAATTACATTCTAATTTAAGTAAATGTTTACATTATTTGTTAAATAGTATATAAATACTATTGAACCAATATAAAAACTATTGAACTAATATCTTATTCATTCTTGTATATAGTAGTAAATATTTAGTTTGTTCATAATTTATGATGGTTATGGCTGTCTCGATTAGTAGGCTTTAAAATAATAATTTGTAAATCAACAGTTACAACAATGTAAGTTTTTTTCCCACATGTTACGAGTGTGTTGGATTGTAAAAAATGAGTGTTTTTATTAATTGAAAAACAGCAATCAGATAACTCTTTGAATTACTTGATGTTAGTACGCTAATTTTTTTAAATGCTCATCATAAGAAATTTAGTTTCAGCAATATTTTATAAATTTTAGAACATTGCAATGTGTGCTGCTTTATAAATTTTAGAACATTGCAATGTGTGATGCTTTATAAATTTTAGAACATTGCGATGTGTGCTGCTATTGTTCTTACTCCCGTGTGCTTCATCATTATTTCACACTAGAAATGGTTCCAAGTGTGCTATTCCATTCAAAAATGAATTTTGTAAAGGGGTTGTGTGTGTGTGCTCTTGTTGGGGGTGGGGGTGGGGGAGAGAGAGAGAGAGATTTCCTAACCTGAACTTTACATTATGAGGGACAACATTTTCTTGTTATTGAATTATTATATATACCATATATTAGTAATGAGAAAATACAACAAAACAAAGAATGAAAAGAATGCACAATTTAAAGCAACCCTGGTGGGAAAAAAGTGAAAATGCGAAGTGATTCGGCAAGTTCCAAGGTTTCTCACTTCCCAATCAAACGACGTGCACGCTGATTGGCACCCTTCACTCGTGAGTTTAGCTCGTCCACGTCGTCTTGAAGATGATCAAGAGCATAGTTTTGCCTGCATTTCCCATGTTTTACTCAGAACACGATACAAACAATTTATCTATTGACTAGATTTCATTACATGTTCATATTTCATTTTGTGGGACTTTAAATCTCAAAACGAGAGAAGAATCAATAAAAAATGATAGGCAGTACTTGTATATGAATTGCCAAAAAAAACAAAACAGACCTGTCAAGTTCAGATCCCATGTCAACAGCCATACCCTTGAGATCACCCAAAATATTGCTAAGATCAGAAAGAGCATCGTCTTGCTTTGCTTTCTCCACCTGGTTTAAGTAAATAAAAAAAATGAGATAAAGGATGTATACGGTTTATGTTTTTGTACATGCCCAGACGTACCTCGACTTTCTGTAAGGCATTTGTTGGCTCGGGAGGAGGTGTTCGAGATGTTGGCCGTCCCTTAGGTACAGGAGCTAAACCCAACGTTTCCCTTTGCTCCGCTTTATTCTTCTTTCCTTTATAGTTGTTATCATCTGTTGAACAAATCAAATCAAATGGACAAAGATAAAAAAGTAACCTATTAAATAATATTTACTTCCCAATCAAAAGTAACATATTTACACCGGCAATATTTTACAAAGGAAAAAATGAAATAGCATGGATGTAAAAGTATATATATGTGTGTGCACGTGCGAGCCTGGGTCGGAAGGGGATGTGGTAAAGAAACCTTTAGTGATGACAGGCCCTGTAATTTCCTTTGTCTTCTTTGGCTTCCATGTCTTAGAGAACATGCCCCCAAGGTTTCCCAACAACTTCTCCCCCTGGAATTAGCAGATATATGGATCATTGCACAAGAGGTGGTCAAGTAAAAATTAAAATCATTGAGAACAAATTGATTTTCGAGTCCCCCCGCCTGCCAAGAGTTTGTATACACAAAACAAAGTATTCTTGATGTGGACGGGGACGTGCACATGCGCGGGTTCAAGCCGGAAATGAAGAACATTTTTAAATTGTAAATTATTTGTATTTTATTGTCCCATCCTTAATAAATGAGATCATGGCTTATGACATTGCTTTAGTAATGTCACCCACGACATCACTAGGGCCAAGAATATCTTGAGAATGAAAAGTTTTTTTAAGTGGTTGTAATTGAGTTTTCCAAATCAGCCGTTAAATAAAAAAGAAACCAAAAGGAGCTTGTATTTTTTTATTATTACTATTATTATTTTTTCTGATATAACAAATTTAAAATTTCAAAATTAATTTGTCTGGTGACTCATAAAATGATCTACTGTAAACTTACTTGACTTAAAAGGTTTGGTTGATGTAGTGCTGCACATTGAAAATGAGGTTCAAAGTACTTTCTCTAGTGGTTTGGTAATTAAATAATTCCATAACTCATAAAGGAAGAAGGGATGGAACAATTGCCATTGTTTTGCATTGATTGCTTTTGCTATGGCTAATACTTAATACACTTTTACGAATAATTTAATTAAAAGGAGTTAGTTGTACAATAATTGAGTACAATTACTACACCAAAGTAAATCACTGCCACACTACCTTGGTACAAACTATACAATCAAGTAAATCTAGCACTCACAACAAAAGACTTGTATGTCAATCACATTAGACAATCTCACAACTAAACATGCAAGGACCCAAAATATTTCCCACGCTCAAACTAGAGTAACTCACGATGTACATGGCAGTAGCTTGCCACTTCAACGACGGTGGGTTGGCCCACCCTCTTCAGCTACTCCTAAAGCTTTCCTACCCTCTCCATTTCCCCGTTTTGGAATGGCCTCCTGAAAATGGGGTTCCACACTAGCCTCTCTTGTTAAGAGATCAACACCAACTAGTGGAGAAGTTAGGCCACCACTAATTAAGCTCACTACCAAATTTTTCTTTTAATAATGGAGAAGTTAGGCCACTACAAATTTAACCTATGATGCAAGGAAAAAGAAGCAAATTTGTGGCTACAATTTATTTACTTAGCCTACCAAAATTTTCTTTTAATAATGGAGAAGTTAGGCCACTACAAATTGAACCTATGATGCAAGGAAAAAGAAGCAAATTTGTGGCTATAATTTGTTTAATTAGCCTATAAATAGTCAAGCTTCTCGTTTGGTTAAAATCATCCAAGAAGTAGCAAAAATAAAATAAGGCAATAAGCTTCCTTTGTATTCGTAGTTTGAGTGTGGTGTTTTGAGTGCTGTAAAAGTGTTTTTGTGAGCTTTCAATATCAAGAGTGCATTTTTCTTCTAATTGAGAACATTACAACGTTATTCAACAATTGGTATCAGAGCAGGACGATTGGGTACCGGTATTTTTGGAGTGAATTTTTTTTTAGTCCTCGTATTCTACAAGTTTGTATATTGAAATTAGGCTTGTTCAGTACTACCGAAATTTTACCGACACGATGGGTGATCTTCAAGTAGTTGGAGGAATCAAGAAGCTCAATTACCAAAATTACAGCACGCGAGCGACGTGTATGACGTCTTATGCTAAGACCTTTGGGAGGTCGTTTGGCGGTATTGAAGTTATACAACCGGAGACAGATGGCGCTAATGGCACTCTGTGGAAATGGAAGATTAAAACGGGCAAAGCGAAGTTTGCCTTAAAGACCATAATTGAAGAAGAAATATTGGAGCACATTTGGGATGCCAAAACACCGAAAGAAGCATGGGACACTTTCGATACATTCTTTTCAAAGAAGAACGACACAAGACTAACTTTTCGAGAACGAGTTGTATTGATGGCGCAACGCGACATGATTATCACCAAGTACTTTCATAAGGTGAAGACAATATGTCACGAAATTTCAGATTTAGATCCAACAGCTACTATTGGTGAAGCCAAGATAAAAAGAATAATTATCCATGCTTTGAGTTACGAATACCAAAGTTTTGTTGCTGTTTGTATAAGGATGGCCGACTCAACCATCACTTGTTGAGTTTCTAAATTTGCTTGCCGATCCAGAAGCCATGCCGAAGCAAACGAGAGGAGTCTCGTTGAAGGGTGAGGAGGAAGCGCTCTACACCGACAAAAGCAAAGGCTACTTCAAGCAGCTCGTCGGAGGCGAATCTAAAAAGGATGATGACAAGGTAAAAAGTCGTCAAGGAGAGGAAGGCCCTCGTCCAAGGGGAGCTTCAAAGAATCGTGGCAACAGTAAAAGATTTTAGAGCAAATGTTACAACTGCAGCAAGAAGGGACACATGGCGAAAGATTATGGGTCCAACAAAAGGCCGCTGAGAGTAATACTGCTACTTCCGATCCAAAGGAGAGAAGTGAAGATGATTGGGATGCTGAAGCATCTTTTCCTGTGGAAGAGGAGTTGGCTCTTACAATAACGACAACTGAGCGGATTGACTACGAGAATGATTGAATCATCGACTGAGGCTGCTTAAATCACATTACAGGTGATAACAGAAGTTACAGATCCTGTCAGAATACAAGGAAAATCGAGTTGTGGTAACAACCAACAACTCAAGGTTACCAATAGCTCATATCGGTAAGACGGTGGTAGCACCTCAATATAGTTTTAATCAGGTGCCGTTTCAAAATGTCTATCATGTTCCGGGTGTGAAGAAAAATCTATTTTCAGTGGAGCAGTTAACATCATCAAGCCACTTTGTCTTATTTGGTCCACGAGATGTGAAGTCAGTTTACGTGATGTCAATAGAGTCTGCATATGTAGACAAGGAAAGAAGAAATGAGATAGCAAATTTATGGCACATGCGATTGGGCCACGTTAGCTATTCTAAGCTAAGCGTGATGACGATGCTTAAGGAACTTTCTCAGTTTGACGTGAGAAGAGACGTTCTGTGCAGGATGCCAGAATGGTAAAGCACATCAATTACCATACGAGGAATCGAAGTTTAGAGCAAAAGAACCATTAGAGTTAGTTCACTTTGATGTGTTCGGACCTATCAAGCAACCATCAGTTGGCGGGATGCTGTATATGATGACGTTTATTGATGACTTCTCCAGGTATGTGTGGGTTTTTTTATGAAAGAAAAATCTGACACGTAAAGTTTAAAGAGTCCAGAGAGATGGCTGAAGGAGAAGTGGGGAAGAAAATTATTTGTCTATGCACAGATAATGGAGGAGAACATACCACAAATGAGTTTTTTCAGTATCTACGAGACTATAAAATACCTCATCAGTTTACCAGTGCCAACACGCCCCAATAGTAAATAGCAGAGAGAGAATCGACATCTTGCAGAAATTAGTCCGAGTATGCTACATGCTAAGAATGTACCGGGAAGATTTTGGACTGAAGCTATGAGAACTGCAACCATGTGATTAACAAACTTCCTCAACCAAGGTTAGAGTTTGTTTCACCCTTTGAAAAATTTTGGGATATGAAACCTATAGTTAGTTACTTACGAGTATTCGGCCGTGTAAGCTGTGTATTTGTTCCCAACCATTTACGTAGCAAGTTTGACAAGAAAGCAGTCAGATGTATCTTTGTGGGATACGACAGAGGAAAGAGTGGAAATGCTACGATCCTACGATTAGAAGGTGTTACACATCACGATAACGGAAGCATCTTCTTGGTGGTCCTCAGATAAGGAGGTGTTATAAGACTCGAAGGTTGAAGAGCAACAGAAAATGGGGGAGTAAACTTATCAAATCCTATCAAATTCAGATAAAGCTGAAGATTCATACAATAATGATAATGTCAAGCAAGAAGTAACTCAGAATCCTTGGCAAACTAGCGTGTATCAACAACTAGACGAAGAAAATGGACCTGATAACGGAAGTATCAACTCTATAATCACAACTCAGAAGGTCAACAAGAATCCGAAAGCCCAATCTCAAATACACCAACGCAACCATAACCGAAGAAGCAATTGCAAAAGAACCTGAGACGTTTGAAGAAGCATCACAGAGTTCTGAGTGGATTAAAGCTAATAGAAGGAGAAATCGCTGCATTACTGCAAAATCATATGGATCGATCGAGATCTCGAGCCGAAGCCTATGTGAAAGCCAAATCATGTAAATGGATTTACAAAATAAAGCATCGTCCAGATGGATCGACCGAGAGGTACAAAGCTAGTTTGGTGGCTCGAGGGTTCTCTCAACAATATTGGCTAAACTATGATGAAATGTTTAGTCCAGTGGCAAAACTCACAACTGTACGAGTCCTACTTGCACTTGCAGCCAATGAGAACTGGAACTTGTAGCAAATGGATGTGAAGAACGCATTTTTGCAAGGGGAGTTGGATCGGGAAATCTACATAATCCAACCAATAGGTTTTCAGAACCAAGATCATTCTGAGCATGTGTTTAAGCTGCAAAAGGCACTTTATGGATTGAAATAAGCACCAAGGGCGTTATATGGTAAGATTGCTGAATTTTTGACACAAAGTGGTTATTCAATAACACCTGCAGATTCTAGCTTGTTTGTCAAAGCCCGATGGAAGAAGGTTAGCTATCGTGTTGGTATACATGGATGATTTAATCATAACCGGTGATGATGGGGGGGAAATTCTTCAAACGAAGGAGAATTTATTAGTTCGTTTCCAAATGAAGGAACTTGGACAACTCAAGCACACTTTCTTGGTCTAGAGGTTGATCGCACATAAGATGGAATATTTCTTTGATGGCAAAAATATTCCAAAGATTTGTTGAAGAAGTTCGGGATGCTCGAATGCAAGCCGATTTCGACAGCGATGGAACCAAATGCCAAGATGTGTGCACATGAAGGAAAAGATTTGGAAGATGCCATGATGTATCAATAATTGGTAGGTAGTCTGATATACTTAATCATGACTCGACCTGACATTTCTTATGTAGTTGGTGTAATGAGTCGATATATGCAAAATTCAAAGAAGTCTCATTTGGAAGCAATTCGACGAATATTGAGATATGCAAGGTTCTAAAAAACGCGGGGAGTGATTGAGGCGTGGAGGCCAAGCCTTAAGCCTTAGAAGCCTAGGCGGGCCTAAGCGTAAAAAGGCGTGAAAAGGCGTTTAGGCCTTCTTAATATATTTTAATATTTTTTAACCATAACAAGGCGATTAAAATACAAAAATTGCACATATCATAAAAATATGTCTGAATATATGCAAATTAAAATACTATTTGATTATTTTGGATGAGATAATGGTCCGATTTGTAAATAAATTCTTTAAAAGGTGACATCGTTTCACTAAAGCATTGTTGTTTTTAGAAAAAAGTGCGCCTTAAGGGTTTTACTAAGAATAAGGCGTGAAAAGCGTAAGGCGAGGCGTTTCTCCCAAGCCTTAAGCCTAGGCGGAGCCTAGGCGGGTTTTTTAGAACAGTGGAGATATGTAAAGAGTACAACTGGCTTAGTCTTTTGTACAAGAAATGTGAAGATTTCCAGTTAGCTGGCTATTGTGACGCTGACTATGCAGGAGATCACGACACTCGCCGATCAACTACCGGGTATGTTTTTAAACTTGGGATCTGGAGCGATTTCTTAGTGCAGCAAGAGACAACTGACAGTATCTCTGTCAACTACGAAAGCAGAGTATCGAGCATCAGCACTGGCAGCTCAAGAGAGTACGTGGTTGATATAGTTGATGAACGATCTACATCAACCAACAGACTATGCAATTCCATTGTACTGTGACAACCAGTCGGCAGTTAATTTGGTGGAGAATTCAGTCTTTCATGCAAGAATTGAACATGTGGAAATGCACTATCATATTATCAGAGAGAAGGTTCTGCAAGAAGAGATTGAGATGAAATAAATCAAGACAGATGATCAAGTTGCAAACTTGTTCACGAAAGGGTTGAGTACCAGCAAGTTTGAAAACTTTTATCGTCAGTTCAGGGTGAAAGGAATGGGAGTTGGTGTTAGGGGGCCATGTTAGGAGATCAACACCAACTAGTGGAGAAGTTAGGTCACCACTAATTAAGCCCACTACCAAAGTTTTCTTTTAATAATGGAGAAGTTACGCCACCACAAATTGAACCTATGGTACAAAGAAAAAGAAGCAAATTTGTGGCTACAATTTGTTTACTTAGCCTACAAATAGGTAAGCTTCTCATTTAGTTAAAATCATCCACGAAGTAACAAAAATAAAATAAGACTTACTAATTTGTATTCATAGTTTGAGTGTGGTGTTTTGAGTGTTGTAAAAGTGTTAAAGAGTTATGAGCTTTCAATATCAAGAGTACATTTTTATTCTAATTGGAAATATTAGAGTTTTGTACTCGAACTTTATTCAACATCTCTCTCGTGGTTACATAGTCCACCACAATGGCAGTGTGCTCTAGATCTAGATATGCAAAAACAAATTCAAAAATCTCTCTTTCAGAAGTGAATCATCACACCACAAGGACAACCAGTATCTCACCCTACTACAGCATCCTACTCTGTACACCTGCTGCTATGAGAGCTGAAAGAAAGCCACCCATTGCCGATGTGTTTTAACCACACCATGTGGAAAGTTGGTACTATTGCAATTCACTTATAACTATTATTTTGATCACTTCGGACACCATATAAAGTATTAACATATATATAGTATACCCAAAACATACACACTTTTTTTTACAATAGTTTTTCCATTCGGCTTAGCATTGGAGTACCTAAGTTTTTTTAGATATATTCGGGATGAGAAAATCAAGAGAAGTTCGTAAAATATATGTTTTCTCTATTTTTTTTTCTTTACTATACTATTCTCTCTTCAAAACAAAAATGGGGCATGAGCTTTGAAGATTTGGGATACTAACGTAGCCTAAAAAATTTACGAGATATGGTACGCGGCATTTAGTGTGAGAGAGTAACTGGTAACGTATGCTCAAGGCTGGCACATCTCCTTCCAACTGACCAGATCATTGCTTGATCCTCATCATTGTTCTTCCAAAGGAATTCCCTCATCTATTTACCCGTTCTCTTTTCCACTGACATTGGAGGGGGAAATATTGAAAGATAGTAAGTGAGGAAAACTAGAAAAGTGTGCTCTTGTTCAAACTCCGCCCCCTTAGACATAAAGTGTCTCTTCTACCATGATAACCTCCTCTCAAATTTCACCAATTTAGAGTCCCAAATGGCCTTCAATCGGCTAGTATGCACGGGCAAACCCCAAATAAGTAGGCAAGCTCCCCTAGACGCGACACCTCGCCCACCGGGAGGATTCGACTTTTCGCTACTGTAGGAGGGTAGTGAGACTGGGGTCTATGAATAACTGGAAAGGGTGAGGCGTGACCCACTCCAATGGACGCTGTTTGCAAGGTTCTCAAGAACTTCTGGAGCAGCTTATGATGAAACCTTCTCTTTTTGGTAAAAATGGAGCTCAAGCTGCAACTTCCTCCCTGTAAGAAGATGAACTTCCTCAACGATAATAGTAACTTTTCTCAAGAGGAACTCCTGAGAATGATGCCTGTCAGTGAGGAGTGAAAGAACAAGACACTTAGCACTAGAGAGAGCAAGGAGAGAATACTAGGAAGTTCTTGTGTGATTTTGACAGAGTAACAGTGCTATTGAGTTTTTCTCTCTCATCTTGACCTTGCCAGGGGTCCTATTTATACTTGGGCACTAGGGCTGAGTTGGCACTTTTGGGCGCCAAAACTTAGAGTGTTGGTGAGGGACAAGGTCTGCAGTGTACCATTTGTCCCTACCTGTGTGCAGCAGCCTCTCCCCTTAGACAGGTGCCACCTGGTGCAAACCAAAGTCAAAAAGCAAATATGTCTACGCTAGATGAGAAAATATCTGATTTGGTAAATATCCATTGAAACGGTAACTTGTGGTACAAGCTCTGAAAACTTGAGAAAGGAGGCCTCGAGGACCTCCTCCTCTAAAACTGTCAATCTTAAGGGGGAGGCCTTGAGGACCCCTCTTGAGAGGGGCCTTGAAAGACCCTCATTTCTAAGAAAATCATTTTGTAAAAGTTCATTTCTTGTGAGCAGCCCTTTGGCTGCTCACTTCACTTGTGACAAAGTGTGAGATGTGTGGTCTCGAGTGACTCCTGGGGTCTTCTTACTAGTATTCTCTCAATCCTAAAGTGCTAAGTGGTTGAGCTTGCTGAACAAACCTTGTTCCTCAGCCGTCAAGCCAAAACTCCCAAGAGATCCCAACTGGCCTATTTGAGCCCTGGCTTGCTTAACTAGGCTACCTGTACAAGAAAGTTCGTGTTAGTACTTTTGTTCTTTTAAAGAATGACTTTTCATGGTGAGGGGTTGCTCATAGCAGCCACTCCCTCATCCTGGCTTATTTTCTAGAAGCTGAGGGGGAGGATCTTAAGGGTTCCTCACCCAAATGTGTTCTTGCAGTTGAGGGAGGAGAACCTTGAGGATTCTATAATTAAATTCTTTCTAGGGTTTGAGGGACCCTGGGGGTTCCTTCTCCCATATGAGTTTTTTTGCGATCGAGGGACCCTGGGTTCTTTCTCCAATATGACTTTCTACTGTTGAGGGACCTGGGGTTCCTTCTCCAATATGAGTTTTCTGCTGTTGAGGGACCCTGGGGGTTCCTTCTCAATACGAAGAGGGATCTGGGGGTTCCTTCTCAATGTGAATTTCTGTTGTAAAGGGACCCTGGGGGTTCCTTCTCAATATGAATTTCTGTCGTACCTGGGGGTTCCTTCTCAATATGAATTTCTACTGTTGAGGGGACCCTGGGGGTTCCTCAACCTCATCATTGTTGTAGGCAAAAGGGGGGTATTTGAGGGACCCTCATCCCAAAATATAATAGCCAAACTTGAGACACCCTTCTACATTAGCCCCTCGTGCAAAGTCTTTTGTGTTGGGCAGACCAAAAGGCTTTGTACGCCATGAATTCAATTTTCAATTCAAAAAATTTTGAGGGACCCTAGGGGCTCCTCAACCCTACCCCTAGGGTCATTAAATGCATTGTCCCTTCATCCTAGGTTTTTTGGATTTTCGAGACTCCACGAATCAGTGTGGGAACTATCATCTCATCATTTGGGAAAAAAGACTTGTAGCCTTTTAGCATTCCTGCTCGTTTTCCCATTTTCATGTAAAGCATAAAGCCCCTTATTTTTTGAATAAAAGCTTTCATCTTCTTCAAAACACTCACAGAGAGTTTCAAGCTTATAGTGAGAGAGAGAGAGAGAGAGAGAAAATCAAATACACCATAGCCTCCATTTTTTTTCAAGTTTTCTTCAAATACACCATTAATGGCTTTAACCCCCAATCAAACACTTCTTCCAACATTTCCCCCCCCACCATTGTTCCTCTTGTTTTTGGTTCAATGCCCTTTTCCATTACCCTTTCTTCACCAATCACTGCCGCTATGTCCACCGTCCAAGACGGTTTTATCATTTCATCATCTGTTGGTAGTGAAATTGATTTTGAGGTTGGGACTTTTGGGGGTTCCTCGTCACTTTCTGCGACTGTCTCGTCCATCGTCATTGCCGACGAGGGTTCCTCGTCATTTGTAGGTTCTTCGCACGCCAATCATTAGCGTTCCTCAAACGCAGATTTCTGCCGTCGGTGGTTTGAGATCCATGAGTTCCTCGCCCCCTAAAATTTATCATCAGGGTTCCTCGTGCTCCGCCCCAGACTTGGGGGGTTCTTGGTAAAAAATTATGTCGGCACCTTATTTTCCAGCGAGTTCCTCTCGTCAACGGTACCTGAGTTTGGTAATTTGAGATTTATTTCAAAAGAGGGTTCCTCGCCTGTTGACTCTTTTCTCGAGGGTTCCTCGACTAGTTTTTTCACGACCTTGGGTTCTATGTCCATTCCTTCCACATTCAGTGGTTCCTCGCATGTTGATTTTGTACTCGAGGGTTCCTCGTCGGCTGTTACTATCACGAGGCGTTCACTGATTGCCGAGGGTTCCTCGCGACCAACCTCATTGGTGAGTTCCTTTGTCATCTATGAGTTCCACATGCGCTTTTTCTGTCGAGGGTTTGGCGTTTTTAGGTTCCTTGCGACCCCCCTTGTTGGGGGGTTCCTCATGCGCTGATGGTTTGGGACTTAAGGGTTTGGAACCTAGGGGTTCCTCGCCAAAAAGAATTCCACACCCACAACCTAGGGGTTCCTCGCCAAAAAGAATTGCACGCCACTCAACTAAAGGGCCTTGAGTTGGGTTCCTCGCACATGGTGTCCGCTGCTATGGGTTCCTCATCAAGGACGAGTGTTGTTAGGGGTTCCTCGCCCACGGATCAAACTGAGAACTATCCCTCACGCGTTTTTTCTGTCGAGGGCTTAGAACCTATGGGTTCGTCGCCGAAAAATATTTTTCATGAGGGGTCCTCGCGCGCCACTGTTGGTGGGGAGATACATTTTGGAAATACGGGCTCTTTGCCAGTTACAAGTTCCTTGCGACATCAAAAGGTTGGCAAAGGTTCCTCGTCCGGGGTGTCAGGGGGGCTCTGCCTGAGCTTTCTTTTACGGTGGGTTCCTCATTTAAACCTATAGCTATTGGTAGTTCTTCCGCCACTGCATTCTCTTCCCAAGCTTGGGAGGATTATATGCGCACTCGCCAAAGGAGAGACTTTGGCGTCTATCATCGCGCACCCTTCTTTGGACCTGCTGACAACTTCATGGCTTCCCTCGCCCAATTCGAAAAGAAATTTGCCAGCACTGTTCTTGAGCATCCCCATGTAGGGTTAGGTGAGTCTACTGATTCTCCCGTTATTTTTTCAGATTTTATCCTCAGGGTGAGGGTTCACCGTGGTGATTTTCCTTACTCCAACATTGAGATTAGGGCTGCAGGGGGTGCCACAGAGGAATGGGCTATTTGGGTTGACTATATTTTGAGTATTCCTGCTTATGTGGCTACCCTTAGGGAGGTGGGTCTTCTTACTGCCAGCGATAGCTTGAGATCTTGCACCGTATCTAAACACAATTCTTCCCTCAATCTTTTATTGTCTCGGTGAAGTAGGGAGTCTCACACATTCGTGACGATTTGGGGCGAATTTACTGTCACTTTAGAGGATGTGTGCGAGTTATATGCCCTTCCTTTCTTTATTTGGGCAACATGTCTTCATTGATGGCTACGAAGATTCCATGGAGCAGGAGATGGTGGAGGAGTTACAGGCCGCCCTTGCAGAGTGTTCGAGATATGTGGCCATATACACTTAACAGGTTCTACCAAGCACTCCTTTGCCAAGTGGCTGAGGTACTGGTTTAGGGATTTCGAGCAACCGCAGAAAGGGGGAACTTCTAGAGCAACCCCTAAAAGTCAGGATGGTCCTAAGCTCCACTCCCCTTCACACTTAAGCTGCCTTTCTGGTCACTTTTCTGAGCCGATTCTTACTACCGGGTAAGCCCAAAGATTCTCCTCGCGAGCACCTCCTCTTCAAGTTGGCTGTGCGATTGTCTCGGGGTAGGTTAGTTCCTGTAGCTACTTTAGTTCTTGGTTCCCTTTATACTTGGATGGACCGGGCACATGTAGATGTGGAGAGATCTTGCTGCCGCTATGATTCTGCTAATTTTGCAATGTTGCCCTCCTGATGACCTTTCTATTTGAGCACTTCCCCCACTTTGCTTCTGAGGCTAAAGCTTGTCATAGTAATGATGCTCATCTTCTGAGATGGCACAAGAAAGTTCCTAAGAAGCCCCTGGGGACTTTGATTGACAATATTGAAGAGTTCCGGTTTCGGCCTTACAGCAAATGTCCTGACGGTGTCTTTAGCTGGCTTTCTTTTCATGGCGATGGTGGGACCTGCTATTGCCCTTCTGACATAGTCTGTTTCTACTTGTCCTCATATTAATGTAGTAACGATGCTGCTACCGGGGCTCCTTCCTTATTGGACAGAGTTAGGCCGATGTGCTGAGTTCTATCATTTTGAGAGGGTATGAAGGTAATTTGGCTACGATCAGGGCGTTCACACCCCTCCTCCCTCTTCATGCACCGATCCCTCCGAGCTGTTTTCAGAGGCATGTACCCACTTCACTCTCCAGAGATTGTTCCACAGGATAAATGGCTTGGGGGGGGCTTTACGTGCCTCATCGCGATTATCTGCCATCATTCACTACTTCTTGGTTCCTATTCTGACAGCGGCAGGCTCTTCTAATCCAAGGTTGCATAACCGGTCCCCCTCATGAGACCAACCCTGTTAAGTATGTCAAATCTCGATTTTTGGTTAGGCGGACGGAGAAGGATACTTGGTTTCCCAGCACCACTCCTAGGCCACCTCTTGAGCAGACCACCCCTATTTTAGTGAAGGCCCTTCTTGATGAGTCTTCTCAGCCCCAATCGACCGAGTCACCGCCTGCGAAATCTAATGGCCAATCTAGGAGCAAAGGAAAAGCGAAAACCCCTGCGGTGGGCAAGAGGAAGCACCCCGACGTGGATGTATCTAATTTCGTCCCCGCTACCACCGCTTCTCCACCCTCTTCTCCTGTGAGGACACAAGAATTTCCTAGTATTCTCTCCCTGCTCTCTCCCTAATGCTAAGTGCCTTGCTCTTTCACTCCTCATTGACAGTCATCACTCTCAGGTCTTGAGAAAATTACTATTATTGTTGTGGAAGTTCATCTTCTTGCAGGGAGGGAGTTCGAGCTTGAGCTCCATTTTTACTAAAAGGAGAAGGTTTCATCAGAAGCTGCTCCAGAAGTTCTTGAGAACCTTGCAGACAGTGTCCATTGGAGTGTGTCATGCCTCACCCTTTCCAGTTATTCATAGACCCCAGTCTCACTACCCTCCTATAGCTACATTAATCTCAAGGCCTTAAGCAACTTTTAACACTAACAAGACGCAAGCTGAGAAATCTAACTCGCTCCTTGTTGGCATCACAATAAAAAGATCGTATCATCAGCAACGTTTCCCTACTTAAGGCCCTTAGAACAACCGAAGAGTCTGACAAAAAAGAAACCACTCCGGATTCACCAAACCCACTGGTCACTAAAGTCCATCCCACCAAGCAAACAGAGTTAAAAATCTCAATCGCCGTGATCATAGGTCTTTTTTGCATATGACTCCAAAAGAAGAATCCCTCGATCTAGCTTCTACAAATTCATTAGCTACTAGCATTGCATTTACAATCTATCTACCCCGACTAGACTGATAGGGAGAAAATCTCGAAAATCTTTCGCTCCCCTTTTCATATACTAGTATAGGTTGGTGCTTTCAAACATTTGCAGCCACAAATTGTCAAGGTGGAGGGAGCTCTTTAGAGATGAAGGTTCTATAGAGAGAAGAGGATAGATAGAATTTTATATAGAGAGAGAGGCGGCGATGCACTAACATGTCTGTGGTACACTATTTTTCCTCTTTCCTTTTTAGTTCCCAAGTAACAGGTTGTTATATGCTATCTAGAAGAAGAGGGATAAATATGAGGTCACCAGATGAAGGGCAAAATGTGGTATCCACATTGAAATGGGTCAACATAATCAAATCTATAATTAAAATTCCACAAACTTCCATTCTATCAAAATTCCTCGTATTTCCCAAGATTACGACATGGCAAAGTTTATTAAAAGGATATCAATCACATATAAAGGTCTAACATTTGTTCATTCTTTGTCGTATTTCCTAATGTGAAGCACAAATATCACTAAACTCTCATTAAAATTGAATGACTACATTGTTAACCCACTGAAAACTGACTAGAGACCTAAAACTAACAAATAATTAACAGATAAACCTAGAAAAGTAAGGAATCTAAATAAGAGTTTATAATAGAACTACTAAACAAAGTGAATATATGAAAACGATGATAAATCCTTTCTCCAGGGTTACTCCATCCCCCTAGAGACCCGCTCGTCACACCATTTTGTCTCCCGCTCATAAGGTTATTTATGCTCTTGTGTATTCTCCTTTCAACTCTTGGATACATTTAGGTTGTGTTGATTGGCGTTACATTTATTTCCATTGAAATACTTCTATTTTACTTTTGTTGTGCTTAATTGCAAATTTATTCTATGAGAAAAATATTCTTACATGTAACGCAAAACTTTTCCACATTTACCAAAAACCGGAAAAGTAAGAGAACGTCACAAGCCACTTGTCTCTTTTTCCAACATCTTAGAAATATTTATTGTGGTTTTTTAATATTTTCCCAACTTTGTAATCAAATGCACCCTTTTAAGAAAACTTAATGACAAGGAATTTCTTGATTTTGTAACTCTTCTTGGTTTGGTAGATGTGGTTTCCTTGTTGAAAGAATCTATAGATAAAAGAGTGTGGAGGATCTGTTGATAAAAGAGACGCGGATAACTCCCACCTTCTTATAAGTTGATATCGAAAGTTGGGATTCAAAAGCTCTAGTTTTTTCATGGTATGTTACTCTTAGCAGCAAGAAAACTTGTGACGTGATGACGACATAAGAGGTGAAAGACTTGTTTATCTCCATTTCAACGCTCTCATGCAAAAAGGAAGAAGATGATATTGACTCTATCCTGTTACATGGGACCTTTACAAGATTCTATTGGGATAAAATTTTGTAGGAACTAGGAAGAAGAAGAAGAATTAGAATTTGGGGAAAGAATAAATTTCCTTGCACCTTGGGCATCAACCTCGAAAGCTTTTTAAGGGAAGTGTCATTTCATGTCAACAATTGGAAAGATGACATGTGAAAGCATAGCAGGTTTTAAGTGAAATTGTAGCGAGTGGCTTCGAGGTGGGGCTTGTCACTTGGAGGAGGGAGCCATATATCACTGATACAGGAGTTACATTGGCTGAACAGTAGCTTCTTTAAAGTATTTAATTCTTTATTTCCTCTTCTTATCAAGCTTGACTCCTGGTCTCGTACAGTTCTTAACTTTTATTTCATATAATAAATATCCCTTTGTTTCTGATTTTCAAAATAACTTCGTCTGTTCACCAGAATTGCAGTATTGCATTTAAAGTACAAAAGCCTCAAGAATTTGGAAACTAAACTATACTGTCTAAGTCCTTTTAAAAAGGCAGGTCCACCCTAAACACGAAATCTATAAGATGATAATATAACATACCCGGCTTAAATCGCGGTCCATATCAGTAGCCATCATATGGGTCCTGGTGATTTGCTCGCCCTGCTGATTCAAAGTATCAAGGGTCCTCGTAGCATCCTGTCTGATATCCTCTGCAATCTTCAGGCAACTATTGACACTGCTTGTAGTCTCTTGAGCCTTGTTCACAGCATAACCCTCTAATTCTTGAACAGACATGCTATTAAGGTCCCCCTTCCTACCAGCAGATGATGAGTATGCACCTCTTCCATAATCGTCGTCATCATCATCAAAAGGGTTGGATTTGGAGTTTGGGGTAATGAGGATAGGCTCAGATGACGTTCTTCTCGCCACGTTGAGGGTTGGTTTCTTATCCAACTCAGTATAATGGTTAGAATTTGAACCTGATTTAGAAGCCTTATGGGCGGGTGATTTTCGAAACCCAAACATTTTCTTATTTACAAAAGATAAACGGGTTTCGATCTAAAAATAATTCCCACAAAGGGGTATCAAACACAAACAGTTTAATCAAATTGATATGGTTTCAACCTATGAACCAAGCTCCCATTTTTTGTTAATACCGAAAAAGAAAACACATACACACTTCAGGGAATTCAAACCAGGGTATGAAAAGAAAAGGTTAATCGGGTTCGGGGTAATATCTTCTCTCCGGACAGAGAGAATGTGAAGGCTTGTTTATTCCAACAAATGAAAATAAAAAGATGAGAGATGCCGCGGAAAAACAGGTTTTGTGGAGTTTGACACCTCCAATCTACTTCACTTTTTTTCGACCGTTGGCATTTCTCCCTTTCCCCCAAAAATATAAAAACAGCAGCGTTATTGCATTAGACCCTCTCAAGTTTACGGCCCTCTCAAACTACCCCTTCAACTATGACACCGTTTAACAAATTCTCAATCAAACAAACAATATATTTCCCTCCAATATAATAGTATTAGAGGAGTTGATGAAATTTTAATACTTGATATTCCTTTCCAATATAATAGTATTAGAGGAGTTAATGAAAATATTTGATATTCTTTTCTATCTCATCTTGAACATTATGTTCTTTGAAATAAATAAAAAAAATAGATAAATTAAAAGTCTTTTTAACATCGTGTTTTTAAAACCAAAAAAGTAGATAAATAAAAGTCATTTGAAAACTAAATAGTTATCTCTCTCCGAATAGAGTGTAACACCATGCGTAAAATACGAGACGCTACTACAATTAAAACTAAACTAAATCCTCAATAATTAGTGCTAAACATCTATATTCCAAAAAATAAATATAATGAATTCAAAATTTACACTTCTGAAATAATTACAATTAAACTTCACTCGAAAATAATACTAAGCTCTCCAAATAAATTACATTGCCAAGCTATACAAAAATAAAATCCTCCAAACGTCGTGCTCTAAAATCCTCCAAAAATTCACAGCATCCAAATACACGCTAACCCACCACTAAAAGAGAAATACGGGAAAGTACACAATATGACAAGAATAGATGCTCAAAATAATAACGGTGAATAAATGAAAAAATACGAATCTGAATTCAAGTTCAATGCGACATTCGAGCATTTTACCAATTTAATTTTTCAATAACACGTCAATAGGTCACCGGGTCTCACCTCACCTCACCTAAGCTTCGTAAAGCCTCATCCTGGCTATTTGGACTATTGGCGGGTGACCATTCTCCATGTCATATAAAAATTTTATGACCCCATGCCCATCAACATCATTCGTGATGAAGTAACTTAAGATTTCTCTCGGTGACATGACAGTCCAGACGGGGTCGACCTTATCCATAGACGCTCCAAAACACCGGGGGGGGGGGGGGGGGGGAGGAATCACTTAAGTGTGGTTCATTTATTAAACATCATTAACTTGGAGGATAAACTCTCTCGGCCGAGACGACAGTGCGTGGACGAGACGACTCTCAACCATACACTCTCAAAATTACAAGAGGGGACTTGTGATATAACACCATAATTTGGTGGATTCAAATTTAAAATCACTTAAGTGTGGTTCATTATTAAACATCATTAACTTGGAGGATAAACTCTCTCGGCCGAGACGACAGTGAATGGACGAGACGACTCTCACCCATGCACTCTCAAAATGATAAGAGGGGACTTGTGATAAAACACCATAATTTGGTGGATTCAAATTTAAAATCACTTAAGTGTGGGTCATTATTAAACATCATTAACTTGGTGGGTAAACTCTCTCGGCTGAGAAAAAAGTGCATGGCGAGACGACTCTCACCCATACACTCTTAAAACGACGAGAGGGGATTTATGATACAACACCATAATTTGGTGGATTCAAATTTAAAATCACTTAAGTGTGGCTCGTTATTAAACATCATTAACTTGGTGGATATGTCACGACCCCGTCCCAAAATAGTAGTGGGGAACGAGTGTCTTGACATGCCACCAAGGCAACAAATATTCCTATTTAATTGTTTCCTTAAATAAATGCAACGGAAATATTATCACATGGTTATGAATCGTAAAATACTGAAAGTAAAGGAATTACGTCATCAGAGCTTTCTAAAGGAAACTTCATATATATATTAAAAGTAACAACAAGTTACAACTTAAGAGAAAATTTAAACCTTATTACAAGAGAGCCAGATATGCTCTAAATAAACATTTTACAAAAAGAGCTCTAAAAGCTAAATCTTCAATATAGTCCATTTTCGTTCCATCCGTGAGCCTAAACGTTTCCTGAAAAATGGTTATTTATACAACATCAGCTAAAAGCCGAATGAGGTTCAATCTCCAGACATTCCAGGGTTTTCAGAAAACAGATACCTATTCAAGTCAAAAGAGAAGGCATATACATATATGGATAGGAACTTGCAGTATATATATATATATATATATATATATATATATATTGAAATGAAAGTATATATATCACAATTGGATAGCTCAGAATAAGACGAATGCAACAAATCACATGTGATATCTTTTTCTTTCAATCATATCATTTTGATGGCCAAGTACACTCTAATACCGTATTCTTCTACCGTATTATACCCCGGTAGTTGAGGGTCAATCGAACTAGTTCGTCACAACGCCTTATTTAAGGCACACCAGCGATAACCCAGTTGGGAAGGTCAGTTAGTAAAGAGGTCCCTTAGGCCGAATCAGATTTTCAATATTCAATATCCTTTTCAATAATCCTTTTAATCGGTATGTTTATATGGACAAATATAAACATATCACAAATGAATCAATCATCGGTATCATATGAATTTTGCAGTGTTCTAAAAAACGCGCCTAGGCGGCGCCAAGGCGCGAGGCTTTTTAGATACGCCAAGTTTTGGCCCTAGGCGTGGATCAAGGCGTGGTCAACGATGGTCAACGTTTTTTGGGGCAAGGCGTGAAAAAACGTGCGTTTTTTGGGGGTAAGGCGTGAAAAAACGCGAGTTTTTTAGAAGTAAGGCGTGAAAAGAAGAAATTTTTTTGTTTTTTTTTTGTATTTTAAAAAAATAGTATTTTAATTTACAAATATTTAAACATATTTTTAAGGTATGTACCAATTTAGTATTTTAAATAGCCTTGTCATAGTCAAAATATAAAAATAAATTAAAAAATGCCTAAACGCCTTTTTACGCCAAGGCCCGCCTAGGCTTCTAAGGCTTAAGGCTTGGCCTCTACGCCTTGGTCACGCCCCGCGTTTTTTAGAACCTTGGAATTTTGTGATTAAAAGCAGTTCACAAAATATATATTGTTTGCATAATATCATATAATCAAAATACACAAGGAATGTCAGAGTACTCACCCAAAATGGAGGTCAAATTTAGTGGTATTGGTCTTCGATCACACGTTAATCTGATAAAGATTTAAGTATACGTTCTAAGGTCAAGTTTATACTATAATAACCTCTTCTTTTAAAGGATTACTGAATCCCTATTTGTTAACTTTTAAAACTCATTGATCATAATTGAAGAATTCAATTCATAGTCCTTCCTCATCAGTCAGTTCCCAGTAGAGATGGAGGGTCACAGGGGCACCACTTAAATACCATCTCATCAAGACAGAATTTCACCGGGCCTGACTTTGGAATTACTTAAATGGGACTCCATAATAATGAGCAATTTCTTTAAAAAGAATCATTTTTAAAAGCGTATAATTTCAAACAAGTTTACATATATTGAAAGTAAAATCAACTTGGATTTGTTCTAAATTTTAAGTTTTGATTAGTGAATCCTTTAGTGTATTTTACTAGCATAACTACTAAGTAAAGCTATAAAACAATAAATTAAAATTATAAAGATGCATTATAACATTAAGATTACCTTAAGATGAATATCCCTAAGAACTTCTTCTTAAACTTTCTCACTACTTCTCTCTATAATTCTCAAGGAATTTGGTGTGAGTTTCAAATGATCCCCAAAGGCCCTATTTATAGTTTTCCAAAGATATCACGACATTGACACGTGTCCATGATGACCAAGCTTTTACAATGGGAGTCAGCATTGACGTGTCGCGTAATGGAGGCATCTTGCAGTCTTATTTCATTGGACTGCGACACGTATTTTAGCTTCTCCTCTAACGACGACACGTGTTTTGGCTTCTCCTCTAATGACGACACGTGTACGATGGAGGTGTCAAAACCAAGCATGAGGTGTCGAGCATGAGGTGGAAAGGTATTAAGGGTATAAGGGTCATTTTGCACCTGAATGTCTTTTTGGTAATTTCACACCATATATTTTCAATATTTCTTTTAGGTCCCTGAAAATATTTTATTTACAAAATGGCCCCTTTTTATTTTTCATTTTGGTCCCTGAAACTTTCTTTATTAAAACCAAGTCCCTACAGTTTCATAAAATTACATTTTCTACCCCAAAAGTTATCACTTAGCTTAGGATGTGCCATAAAATCTCAATTTGACCCCTTTTACCATTGATTCTTCAAATTTAAAAACGGGCTTTGTCATATTAAGAACTCGGTATATGTAATAATATATCATTATTAGATAGTAAGTGTGACGAAATTAAAAGAAGACAATTATATATTGGCATAAGAAAATGGGATCATTACATCCTACCCTCCTTATAAAAAGTTTGGTCCCCAAACTTTACTTACATTAATTTCCAAAAAGGTATGAATATCGCTCTTTTATTTCATCTTCCCGCTCCCATGTTGCTTCTTCAACAAAATGATTCCTCCATAATACTTTGACTAGTGGAATAACCTTGGTTCGTAATATTTGATCTTTATGGTCCAAGATTTCCACTGGATGCTCAATGCATGTCAAATCTTCTTTAACTTGAAGAGGCTCGTGACTTAAGATATGTGTTGAATCAGGGATGTATTTCTTCATCATTGAAACATGAAACACATTATGCACACTCGAGAGTTCAGGGGGTAAGGCTATTCTATACGCAACAACACCTACCCTTTCAAGATTTCAAAAGGCCCTATGTATCTTGGACTTAACTTTCCTTTCTTCCCAAATCGGATTACTCCCTTTGTCGGTGATACTCATAAGAAAACATAGTCTCCTCTTTGGAATTCTAACGGTCGATGTCGATTGTCAACATAACTCTTTTAACGGCTTTGAGCAATTTGAAGTCGATTTTGTATCAATTTCACTTTCTCTGTTGTGATCTGAATCAATTCTGGTCCCAACAATTTTCTTTCTCCAACTTCTTCCCAATATGCAGGAGAACGACACCTTCTACCATAGAGTGCCTCATACGGAGCCATTTGAATACTTGCTTGATAGCTATTATTAAATGCAAATTCCACTAACGATAAATGATCGTCCCAATTCCCTTTCAAATCAAGTACACATGCCCTAAGCATATCCTCTAAGGTTTGGATAGTTCTCTCAGATTGTCCATCTGTTTGAGGATGAAAAGCAGTGCTGAAATTCAATTTTGTTCTCATGGCTACTTGTAGGCTTTTCTAAAAGCGAGACACGAATCTAGGGTCACGATCAGAAACAATTGAAACTGGGGTTCCATGAAGCTTAATAATTTCCCGTATATACAATTTAGCTAACTTTTCCTTAGCTAACTTTTCTAAGGAATGGGTAATCTTAATGGCAAGAAAATGATTAGATTTAGTTAACCTATCAATAATTACCCAAATGGAATAATTACCATTGGAACTCCTTGGTAGCCCTGTCACAAAATCCATGGTAATATGTTCCCATTTCCACTCAGGGATAGGTAAAGGTTGTAATAATCCTGATGGTTTCTGATGTTTAGATTTTACTTATTGACAGATCAAACACTGAGATACAAACTCTGCTATCTCCCTTTTCATGTTATTCCACCAAAACACTTCTCGGAGATCTCTATACATCTTGGTATTTCCGGGATGAACTGTGAATCTCGAGTAATGACCTTCCTCCAAAATCTGCCTCTTTAGTTGGGCATCACCCGGTATACACACTCTATTTCCAAACCTTAATATATCATCTCGTATCGCAAATTCAATTCTCTTCCCTTCAATAACCTCTTCTTTAATCTTCTTCAGTTGTGGGTCATTTACTTGTGCAACTTTAATTCTTTCCATCAACGTGGGTTTTATTTGTAAGTTTACGATTATTCCTCCTTCGCTATAAATATGTACATCTATTTCCATACTTCTCAAATATTTCAATAGAGCTTCCTTGCCGGTAATAAGACATGCTAAATTTGGTGTAGACTTTCTACTCAAAGCGTCGGCAACTACATTAGCTTTCCCCAGGTGATAGTGAATATTTACATCATAATCCTTCATCAATTCTAACCACCTCCTTTGTCTCATGTTTAATTCCTTCTGAGTAAAGATATATTTCAAACTCTTATGATCGGTATAAATCTCACAAGTCTCACCATATAAATAATGTCTCCAAATCTTAAGAGCAAAAATTACCGCTGCTAATTCTAAGTCATGGGTTGGATAATTTTGCTCATATGGTTTTAACTGTCTTGAGTCATAAGCTACTACTTTTACATTTTGCATTAGCACACATCCCAAACCATTTTTAGAAGCATCACTATAAATCACAAATCCTCCTGTACCGAAAGAAATAGTCAAAATTGGGGCAGTTACTAATCAATTCTTAAGTTCTCGAAAACTATTCTCAACTTCCTCAGACCATTCATATTTCACCATCTTTTGTGTTAACCTAGACAGAGGTTTGGCAATACTAGAAAATCCTTTAACAAATCTTCGATAATAACCTGCTAATCTTAGGAAACTACGAATCTCCGTCACATTAGTTGGTCTTGGCCAATCTAGTATAGCCTCGATCTTTTGAGGATCAACCGACACTCTCTCCTTGGATACGACATGTCCTAGAAAAGAAACACTAGGCAACCAAAATTCACACTTCTTTAATTTCGCATATAATTTCTCTTTCCTAAGGATTTGTAATACTATCTCCAAATGCTTCTCATGTTCTTCAATACCTTTGGAATAAATAAGGATGTCATC
Source organism: Sambucus nigra (assembly GCA_949130495.1). Classification (NCBI taxonomy): domain Eukaryota; kingdom Viridiplantae; phylum Streptophyta; class Magnoliopsida; order Dipsacales; family Adoxaceae; genus Sambucus; species Sambucus nigra. Next base: position 210,072,616 of record OX422209.1, read on the forward strand.
AATGAAAAAAACCACACATTGATCCAGATATTTCCTAAACACTTTATTCATCATATCCATAAAAGCGACTGGTGCATTAGTTAATCCAAATGGCATCACAAGAAATTCATAGTGACCATATCTAATACGAAAAGCTAATTTCGAAACATCCTCTTCCTTAATCTTCAATTGGTGATAGCCTGACCTAAGGTCAATCTTCAAAAATAATTGCGCACCTTGTAGTTGGTCAAACAAATCATCTATACGAGGTAAGGGGTATTTATTCTTAATGGTCACCTTATTTAGTTCACGATAATCTATACATAACCTCATCGTCCCATCCTTCTTTTTAACAAATAACACTGGAGCACCCCAAGGGGATATACTAGGTCTAATAAAACCCTTGTCTAACAGATCTTGTAATTGAAATTTTAATTCTCTTAATTCTAAAGGTGCCATGCGATTAGGTGGTTTTGAGATTGGTGTAGTTTCAGGAACAAGGTCAATGGTAAATTTTACTTCTCTACTAGGAGGTAGACTGGGCAAATCATCTGGAAAAAAATCTGAAAAAAGCTTAGCTATAGGAATATCTTTTAAACTAGGCTCTTTTGTTTGTAAATCAATAACACTGGCAAGGAATCCTTGACATCCTTTCTTAAGAAAACTACAAGCTTACATTGCAGAGATAATACGCATGGGAGATAAGATGCTAGTTCCTTCAAAACTGAATTCTGGTTGGTTAAGAATTTGGAAAATAACTCTCTTCTCAAAATAATCCACCCTAGCATGATATGATGCTAACCAATCCATCCCCAAGATGACTTTAAAATCTCTTATGTCTAAAACTATCAAATCAGCGTATAGTTTATGACTACTGACATTTATAGAGCAAGACTTATATACTAATGTTCCCATTAATAACTCACCTGAAGGAGTAGAAACGTGTATGATATGATTCAAGGATTAATAAATATTAGGAAAGCGATTAACAAAATGCACAGACACAAATGAATTGGTAGAACCAGGATCTATTAAAACTTGAAAAGGTTATGCACATATAGAAAGTGTACCTGACACTACTGCATTAGAAGCCTTTGCATCGGAAAGGTTGAAGACTCTACCTTGTCTTACTTGAGTCTTATTGTCATTAGAAGTCTTTGTTGTCACCTTCCCTTTGTTAGGAAAATCTTGCTTTTTATGTCCCTTTTGGCCACACCCAAAGCAACTCCCCGTCTCCAGGCAACACGATCGCCCTCTATGAATATTACCACAACGTTGGCATTTATCAACATTAAAGGGTTTGTTTACTAAAGGTTGTCCTATATTAGGTATAGTCCTAAAGGGTTTGTTATTGGGGTTCCTTCCTCTTTGTTCTCCAAACTTCATCTTCCCCTCTCTAACCTGATTATATTCTTCAGTATCCTTCTCAGCTATTGTTGCCCTAGCCACCACGTCATTATATGATGTCAACTTTAGGATGGAAATTCGGCTACGAATATTCAACCTTAACCCACATTCAAACTTCTTGGCTCTTAAAACATCGGTTATCACAACATGAGGTGCAAAACGGGATAACTCAGTAAACTTTGCCTCGTATTGACTAACCGTTATATTTCCTTGAACCAGACTCATGAGGTCAACTGCTTTTTGGTCTTGCACCGTTTCGGGAAAGTATTTCTCATAGAAGATCATTAAGAAGTCATTCCAACATATGGGATTATTCCTTTCCCCATGCATTATCTTAGTCATTCTCCACCAATGTTCGGCTTCACCTTCTAACATAAATGTTCCAAATAAAACCCGTTGTTCATCTGTACACTTAAGAACATCGAACATCTTTTCCATTTGCATCACCCAATTTTCTGCTTCAGTGGGGTTAGGAGTACCTTTAAAAGACGGCGAATTCAATTTCTTGAACTGTTCAATAGTACAACTACTTAGTTCAACATTCCTTGGTGCTCCATTATTCACCTGATGCTCCATAATTCTTGCTAGACTTTCAATTGCCTTGTATGCACCTTCTAGTCCTTCCATACTCGAACCACTAGTTCCTGGAGTTGATCTTGCCTTGGTCATTTTCTACAGTCATGGCCAAACGTAAGATGTATTATACTAGCCCAAGATTGCAATTTAGAAGAACAATGATATATAAATAATTATATATATTGTAATACATGTGGAGGGTTATCACATAAGTCGGATATTTAATCCTGTATCCTATGTATGGAACTTAAAATCTATAACGTTCGAAACTTATGTTCAGTAGTCTACGGTTTCATAACCTATGCTCTGATACCACCTCTGTCACAACCCCGTCCTAAAATAGTAGTGGGGAACGAGTGTCTTGACATGCCACCAAGGCAACAAATATTCTGATTTAATTATTTCCTTAAATAAATGCAACGAAAATATTATCACATGGTTATGAATCATAAAATACTGAAAGCAAAGGAATTACGTCATCAGAGCTTTCTAAAGGAAACTTCATATATATATATTAAAAGTAACAACAAGTTACAACTTAAGAGAATATTTAAACCTTATTACAAGAGAGCCATGCATGCTCTAAATAAACATTTTACAAAAAGCGCTTTAAAAGCTAAATCTTCAATATAGTCCATTTTCGTTCCGTCCATGAGCCTAAACGTTTCCTGAAAAATGGTCATTTATACAACATCAGCTAAAAGTCGAATGAGGTTCAATCTCTAGACATTCCAGGGTTTTCAGAAAATAGATACCTATTCAAGTCAAAAGAGAAGGCATATACATATATGGATAGGAACTTGCAGTAAATAGATATATATTTTGAAATGAAAGTATATATATCACAATTGGATAGCTCAGAATAAGATGAATGCAACAAATCAAATGTGATATCTTTTTCTTTCAATCATATCATTTTGATGCCCAAGTACACCCTAATACCGTATTCTTCTACCGTATTATACCCCGGTAGTTGAGGGTCAATCGAACTAGTTCGTCACAACGCCTTATTTAGGGCACACCAGCGATAACCCAGCTGGAAAGGCCAGTCAGTAAAGAGGTCCCTTAGGCCGAATCAGATTTTCAATATTCAATATCCTTTTCAATAATCATTTTAATCGGTATGTTTATATGGATAAATATAAACATATCACAAATGAATCAATCATCAGTATCATACGAATTTTTAGAATAAAAGCAGTTCACAAAATATATATTGTTTGCATAATATCATATTGTTGATGTAAAAAATTAGATCACTATAATTATTCAATCACAGATAAATAAAATGAAACAAAGATTTTTAAAGTGGTTCAGCCTTATAAGAATGGCCTACGTCCACTGTTATGTTATTGCTGAGTGTTTGGGAATTTCTCGATTACAAGTTCAGTCAAGAAATTTCGGTCCCCTTGAATGAGGATGATATAAGGTATTTATAGCCTTGAGGTTGTACATGAAAGGGTCGATACATTAAATGATATACACATGAAAGGGTAATACATTTAATGCAGCGTGTGTGTCAAGATTATAAACATTCAATGAATAGTTGAACTGTCGTCTATCTGGTAATTAATGATACGGTCGAGATGCAGCTCGGACCGCCTTAGTTGCTCGTTGATCAAGAGTTCCTCGGAGCGCTTGAGTACCTCGGAGTGCTGGAGTTCCTCGGGGTATCTTCGCTGCTCGGAGGGAACATGAATTGGTCGGGGAAATGAACTTCCTCGTTACTATTGTGCCACGTATATTGACACGTGTCTTCGCATTATTCGTCCACATCAGCGTATTAATTTTGGTATCAACAGAAGCCCCCAATGTTTCGTATTTCGAACTTTGAGGAATATGGAACATTCTTTCTCGGTATATGGCAATATTGAATGATCTTCCTGGGTTTTAGGAGCATCGTATTTGAATTTATTTCCAAATTCACAGAATCCGCCTTTTTTCGAATTTTTAAGAGTGCTTCGATCTTTGTGTCCTTTTTGTCCTTTTAGCCGCCGAAAGCTCAATAGTTTCTTTCGTGTAATCATTTCCTTCGCCGCTTCCCTAGGCAAAGTATTTAAACTTCTTAGGTAACCATACCGTCTTCTTCTTTTTCTAATTTTCTGCATTCAAGCTTTCTATTCTCTCTTTCTTTCTTATGCATTCATCTTTTCCTTCGCTAGTTGTCAGCAGATCTCCTTCCTTCCTGTAAGATTTTCTTCCTTCTTCTTTTATTCATCATGGTTTACATTATTGAATCTCTTGAAAAATTCCGTTCTGACTTTTCCATTCCATCTTGGGTAATTTTGGAGGAGCTTTCTGAACCTCAAAATTACTTTCGTTTGGCTGAGGGACATTGGTTCCCCAGTCTTTTTATTGCTGAATGTGGTTTTTCCTTTCCACCAAACCCATTGTGTCTTGAGTTTTGTCAGTATTTTGATCTTGTCCCTACAAAAATAGCCCCCAATTCATGGAGAATAATTAATGGGGTGTATAAATTAAATCTAACTCATGGGACTCGTATAGGGATCCTTGAAATTATGTACTGTTATAGATGGGCCGTTCTAGATAATATTTATTACTTAAAAACTAGGTTTTTGAATAGGGCTCTTGTAGTTAACCTCCCTGATGCAAATAGAGATTATTTTGAACATGGGGTGGTTATTAAAAATTGGCAACATGCCCCTTTAGTTGGAGATGGAGTATACAATGGTCCCAGATGTCCTCCATATGACAATGGGATAGGTTTATTTTTCATTTTATTTCTTTTCTGAATTTACGAATTCATTATGTTTGATAAAATGTATGACTGATATTTTAATATGTGTTTGTTTGCAGTTGAGAGTAAAAGAAAAACTCCGAAAGAATCAGAGGTTAATATTAAGCATCTGAAACTTATCTGGGGTTTGCATAAGAACGTTGCAGACGAACACATCAGGTCTGCATCATATTTGCTACAGTATAAGAGCTATACAACCTCTTATACTGCTCGTCCTGTTGAACCAGCTTCAACTCCATAGGATTCTTCTTCAGATTCTCACATCCTTTTAAGTAAGAGAATGGGCAAGAAAAGAGCTCCTCCTGCTCTATTTGATGACATTTCATTTGCTGCTGAGGCAAAGAAAAGTAAAATTGATGTCCCAGAGGGGACTAAGAAGGTGGATGTTGCGCCTTCAAAAGCTGCCGAGAAGCCCCCAGTGGCTCCGAGCAAAAAGGTTGCTCCTGTCGAGATGACTGGTATCTCTCCGACCAAGAGCTCTTCCTTGGTTGAAACTACCGAAGTCCCTTTGAGGAGATTGAGGAAATCATCCTCAGTCAATTTGGCTGAAACTGTCTCTTCCCCACCATCTGGTGTTGTTGGTGTTCCGACCATCATTCCTCCGAGCTCTGCAATGAGCTCGGTAAAAACTTGGATCATACCCGAGGTCCAAGGAATTGATGAAAATATTTCCAGGGATATGCTGACATCCCTAGCTACTCGTCACCTTGCTTCGGTAAATTTCTCACATTCTGAATTTCCTTTCTTTCTCTGAATGCTTGCATTTTTGTATTGACTTTACTGTTTCCTTTGTTTAGCTGGTGAATTGTTTTAATAACATTGTGAAGACAGACGAAGCTATTAAAGCTTCTAGCTCCTCGTCAGGTGTAGAGGATGCTCTGCTGGGTTTAACCCAATATTTGAAGGATTCTTGTCAGCAGTATGACGAGGACAAAGCCGAATGGGAGAAAAAATTATCTACAGTTGAGGCCGAGAAGGTGAAGATGGCTGAGATCTCCAAGAGTTTGGAGAATAAAGTGAAAAGTTTAGAGGTCGAGCATAAGAAATATGACGACAAGCTCAAGAATTTTGGAGAACTTGAGGATAAGCTGAGGAAGGCAGAGGAAGAATTGTCCGCCCTACGAGATATCAAGGGCCAAAAAGAAGTATTGGATGCGAAGCTCTCCTCGGAGAAACTGAAAAGAAAGCTCGCAGTTAAAAAATCCTTCAGCGCTGGCTGGGATAAAGGATGGGACAAGGGGATTGCTGCGATGACATCCCAAGGTCAATATGGGAAGTTGAAATACTTCCGAGATGGCTGGGTAGCTGCCTTACAAGAATTGAAGATCAAAGAAGATTCTGGGCTATTCCAGCTACACCTCCCTGGTCCTCCCCCACCAATTGTGGAGGAAGAAGAAGATGAGCCTGTCTCTGATGAATCTTCCATGGCCATAGGTGATCAAGTCCCTGCTTCTCTTCCTTCTGCCAACGAGGACATTTCTTCCATGCCTCCTCCTCCTGAGCAAATTTCAACTGCTGATCAAGTCGCTGTGACCACCAAGCAACCAAGCTCCTCGTCCCAGCCTCCCGAGAAAGTCTTGGGAGACAAGGAAAAGGTGTGAAGTTGTTCGGTATCGTTTCTATCTTTCAGTATTTGTAATCAAACAATGTAATCCTTTTGTGATCTAATAAAATACATCTTTGTTCATCTCTGTTGTTGATGATTTGTTTTTGTTGATTGTTGTCTTTTTCTCATCCTTAGTTTGTTGCTAGAATGGAACTGATATCTGCACATGATACAAAGCTGATGCAGCAATGCCACGAATATTATAAAGCTGGTCATACAGACCTTAGTACATCAGAAATAGCTGACATCCTTGGTCATGATGCTATAGAGCAAGCAATTGAGGCTTATCGGTACTTGAAGGATTTACTTGACCGAGCTGTGGCCAACAACGTGGCCTACTATGACTTGATTGAGGAACTTCATTATTCCTTAGAAGATCTCCAAGGTCAGCATAATGAATCAATTGCTTTGCTGCACAAGGACTATGAAAATAGATATCAACAGCTCTCTTCTGAAACAGGCCATAAAAAGATCCTTGCTGGATACGATGTTAGGGAAATAACTTTAAAAGGTGAAGTTGAGGCCTGCAGGCAGATTGCTGAGTTGCTGGAACAAGAGAACAACAATTTGCAGAAAAAGCTAGCACAGTATGAATCTGCAGCGTCATCTTCCACTGCTTTAGTACAAGTTACCGATGAAGGTTTCTCGTTCTTAGAGGTTGAGAATGCCAAATTAAGGCAAGAACTGGATAACTTAAGAAGATCTGTTATTCCTGTGACTGCTCGGGGACGAGGAAGAGGTTCTCGTGGGCGAGGAAGAGCTGTTCAAAATGTTACCGAGGAGCAAAGTTCTCCAGTCGCTGCTCGGAGTCGATCAAGAGTTCTTAGCCGTAATGTTGAAGAGGCTCGCACTCAGTCTACTTTGGAAACTCAAGCATACCAATTAAACGCCAAAGATCGGGATTTATCTGAAATGTCCAAGAAAAATCTATCTTTGGAAGATCAACTTACTGCAACGAAATCTGCTTTGAATGATAAAGATGTTTTTGCCAGGAGCCTTCACGAACAATTGGATAGATTAACCTTCCAATTCCATAAACAGCCCAGGGAATTTTGGATGGCAGGATACAATGAAGCCCTTGTTCATTTAGATGCTCGGATTGAACATGCCAATAATGAAGGTTATAAGCAGGGGTGGTTGAACGCCCTGGGTGTACTGAAATTGGAGCAAGGGCATTTTTTATGGGATTATCATGCTCCAGGGTTACTAGATTTGCCTGTGCCACCTTTCAAATTGGACATGGAATGGATCCCATCTCGTTCCATTCCTCGGAGTTTAATTTCAAAATATCTCGGTGACTATAGTCTTCATTCTCAGACTGAATTATCTCGTCCAGAGCATCTCTTGGATACACCTTCTGTGATGAACGTCAGAATGCTCAGAGATATTAATTTCATCAATTCTCCTCTTTGCTTAGAAGATCCTCCTGTCGGCGAGGAACCTGTTTCAAAAGCTAAAGGAAAGAAACCAATTGAATAGGTTTTTCAGTGTAATAATTAGCACATATGTATAGCTTGTAATACATTTTTATCTTAATGAAAGAATTTCATTTTCTGTTTGCAAATTTGTATTGCGATTGTCTTGTGTTTATCAAACATTTTTACATTTGTGTATGTGTATCTGTTAAAAAGATAACAATATGATGCTGTTCATCAACCAACTTAGTAATCAAAATTATAAGTATCGATGCTGCTCAATCACTTAATAATAAAGTAATGAGTATAAAATGTTTAAACTGTTTCCAACCAACCAAGGTTGTTAAATTGTGCTTGTCGACCAACTACAGTTGATGGTTTTTTATCCCCGACCAACCATACTTGGTAAACTTTTTCCTAAAATGTATCCGACCAACCATGGTCGATAATTTATCCTCGTCGACCAAGTATAGTTGATCACCGACCAACTATACTTGGTTCAGTTTGGAATTCTTTGTATTTTCTGGAATGATTTTACCTTCCGACCAACTTGTTGGCTTATTTTCAAATCAAATGATATTGTTCTTCTCTCAACCGTAGTTGATTATTGAATTATCAGGTTCTTTCGAACTATCTTGTCCACTAGTTATCTTACCAACCTTAGTTGGTCACGCTAGTGTATGCCTCCTAACCAAAGGAGTATATTTTTTGGTTCTTTCGAACTATTTGTCCACTAGTTATCTTACCAACCTTAGTTGGTCACGCTAGTGTACGCCTCCTAACCAAAGGAGTATATTTTTTGGTTCTTTCAAACTATTTGTCCACTAGTTATCTTACCAACCTTAGTTGGTCACGCTAGTGTACGCCTCCTAACCAAAGGAGTATATTTTTTGGTTCTTTCGAACTATTGTCTTCTTTTTGCTGTCGAGCAGCGTAGTGTACAACACTAGTATTCCCCGAAAAACTTTCAAACAAAGGAGAGGAAAATGGTGAGAACATCACCGTTTTATTCATATTGATGAACCCGTTGTACATTTTACATCATTGATAATACTTGCGAAGGTGTTCAGCATTCCAAGCATTCTTGAATTCTTCTCCTTCTAAAGTTGCTATTCGGTAAGTTCCTGGTCGAACAACTTCTGTAACTCGGTAAGGCCCATGCCAGTTTACCTCCAATTTATTGTGTTTCTGAATTACCTTCTTTAGCACATAATCTCCTTCTTTTAAATCGCATTTCCTCACCCTTTTGTTGTAGAAAAGAGCTGTTCGTTGTTGATAAGCAGCATTCCTAATGGCTGCCTCTTCTCTGACTTCCTCGAGTATATCCAAATCCAGTCTTCTCATCAAGTCGCTGACTGGGGAATTGAAATTCAGCACTCTGTGTGTTGGGAGACATAACTCGGCAGGTATTACAGCCTCACTTCCAAATGCCAGCATATATGGTGATTCTCCAGTCGCTGCTCGGGGAGTTGTTCGGTAAGCCCACAATACTGATTGTAGCTCGTTAATCCAGTTAGCTTTAGCTTCACTTAGCCTTTTCTTCAAACCATTTAGCAGTGTTCTATTCGTCACTTCAGTCTGTCCATTGCTTTGAGGATGGCCTGGTGCTGAATGGACCTTCAAAATGTTCGACTGATGACAATAAGCAGCAAATTCCTCGTTATCAAATTGGGTTCCATGGTCTGTGATGAAGGCACGAGGGAGACCATATCGATAGATGATATTCTTCCAAACGAACTGGTATACCTTCTCGTACGTCATGTCGATCAGGGGTTCAGCTTCTACCCACTTAGTAAAATAGTCTACTGCGACGACGAGGTACTTGAATCTTCCTCGGGTGGTCGGCAATGGTCCCACCAAATCAATTCCCCACATAGCGAATGGCCAAGGGGAAGTTATGGGTGTCAACAATGCTTGTGGAGTTCGTCGGATAGAGGAAAAACGTTAGCACTTGTCACATTTCTTAGCATAGGCTATACAATCAGCCCTCATCGTCGGCCAATAGTATCCTTGAGTCATTACCCTTTGTAAAAGTGTTCGACCTGCTACATGATCTCCACAAGACCCTTCATGGATTTCTTCAATCAATTCTTTCACCTCGGAGGGATGTACACATCTCTGCAAACCTGCCATAATTCCTCGTCTATATAAAATACCATTAGTTAATACATACCGAGCAGCTTTATACTTCAATTTTTTTGTAGCGAGCTTATCCTCTGGAAATCCTCCCTCTTCAATATATATCCTGATGGGATCCATCCAAGATGGTCCTAAATCAAGGGTAATAACATTCATCGTCAAGTTTTCATCTATGCTCCGACTTTCCAATACTTCAATTGGTATCGTTCTTCGCAGCTCGGTACGAGTAGCTGATGCTAGTCGGGCCAGTGCGTCTGCTTGTACATTCTCCATCCTTGGTATATTCACCAATTGAATGGCATCAAATTCTATCAGTAACTCCATCACCTTTGCATGATACTTTGCCATTAAATCTCCTTTAGCTGCATATGTTCCTGTCATCTGATTTACAATTAATTGAGAATCACTGAATACAATTACTTGCCGTGCTTCCATAACTTTTGCTAAGTTTAAACCTGCTATCATGGCCTCATACTCAGCTTCATTATTAGAGGCTTTGAATTGGAATCGTAAAGCATATTCCATGTCAATCTCGTCTGGGGTGCTCAAAACAATTCCTGCGCCGCAACCTGCTGTGCAAGATGAGCCATCTACATATAATCTCCATATGGGTAACCCGTTTTCAAATTCCTTATCTGACAGGGTTCCTCGGTGAAATATTTGTTGCTTATTTTCGTCCTCCCTTGACACTTTTCGCTCCTCGTCGACCATCTTTTCTCGCTCTTTTACCAACCGGAGTTGGTCTGAGCTCGAAGTTGATGATCTGTCTTCATCCATAAGCCCCTTTACCATCCGAAGTTGGTCTGGGTTTATGTCTGTTGATCCTGTAACATCCACAGGTTGGTCAGCGAGCACCTTTTGCTCCTCGGGGGTATCAGGGTATGTAAACTCTGCTATAAAATCTGCTACAGCTTGCCCTTTTAATGATGATCTGGGTTCATACACAATATCATATTCACCGAGTTCTATTGCCCAGTACATCAGTCTTCCTGATTTTTCTGGCTTGTGAAGGGCTTGCCTCAATGGCATGTCGGTATATACGACGATTGTATGGGCCTGGAAATATGGCCTCATTCTTCTACTTGCTTCAATTAATGCCAATGCCAATTTTTCTAGCTTCGGATATCTGATTTCTGCACCTCGAAAAGCCTTACTTGTGTAATAGATGGGTTTCTGAACTCCATTCTCCAATCTAATCAATGCTGAGCTAACTGCATTCTCTGATACCGCCAGATATAAGTATAACTTCTCTCCTATTATTGGCCTGGACAACAATGGAGGTGCTCCCAAATACTTTTTCAAGTCTTGAAAGGACTTTTCACATTCATCAGTCCACTCAAAAGTTTTTTGAAGCGTTTTAAAGAATGGGAGGCATTTGTCAGTTGCTCGGGATACAAATCTGTTGAGCGCTGCAACTCGTCCTGTAAGACTCTGCACTTCTTTCTTTGTTGTTGGAGATCGCAACCCTAAAAGAGCTTTGATCTTATCTGAATTTGCTTCAATGCCTCGCTGGTTGACAATGTATCCGAGAAACATTCCTTCTCGTACTCCAAATGTGCACTTCGTCGGGTTGAGTTTCATCTAGTATTTATCCAGTTGATCAAATGTCTGAGCTAAGTCAACTAAATGATTTGCAGCTTTCTTGCTTTTTGTCAGCATATCATCGACATAGACTTCCATGTTACAACTGATTTGTTCGGTGAAGACCTTGTTCATCAGCCGCTGGTATGTCGCTCCTGCAATTTTCAAACCAAAAGGCATAACATTATAGCAATAAGTTCCCCTAGGGGTAATAAAAGAAGTACTTTCCCTGTCTTCAGGTTTCATCTTGATCTGGTTGTAACCAGAATACGCATCCATGAAGCTGAGCAGCTCATGTCCCGAGGTAGCATCCACTAGTTGGTCAATTCTGGGCAATGGAAAATGATCTTTTGGGCATGCCTTGTTGAGATCAGTGAAATCAACACACATTCTCCATTTATTGTTCTTCTTCTTTACCATCACCACATTTGCCAGCCAGTCTGGATATTTCACATCTTCAATGAATTGGGCTTTCTGGAGCTTCTCGACCTCCTCTTGTATGGCTTGATTCTTCTCGGGGCTAAATACCCTTCTTCTCTGCTTTACAGGCTTGATCTCCTTATTCACATTGAGTTCGTGACATAAGAAGTTTGGATCTATTCCTGGCATGTCCTCATGAATCCATGCGAAAGTTTTCTTCCTGTTTCTCAAGAACATTATCAACTCTTGTTTTATTGAAGCATCCAACGACGAACCTATCTGGGTTACTCGTTCAGGGTGCTCCTCGTCCAGAATAAAATTTTCTGTAGATTCTACCACCTGTCCTTTTACAAGTTGGGATTCATCCCTGGGATCAAGAGTTTCAATTTCTGTACCTTCCTCTACCTGGTAGGTAATAGTCTTTTTCCTTGATTCCTCAAGCTCCTCTTGCTCGGCAGATGAATAATAGCATTCCCGAGCTATTTTTTGATCACCTTTTACAACTCCTACTCCGAAGTTTGTTGGGAATTTTAAGCATTAATGCACTGTAGATAGAACTGCTTCGAACTTCTTCAAACCAACTCTTCCCATGATGATATTGTAGGTTGACTGCACATTCTTATCCATCACAAAGAAGTGTATTCTTTCTGTTCGACAAGCAGGCCAAGTTCCAATGAATATGTCCAACTTGATCGTCCCAAGTGGAAAAACTTTCTCGCCAGCAAAACCCAGAAGGGGTCTGTGATAAGGTTCCAATTGAGATAATTTCAAATTCAAGCTATCAAAACATGAATAGTACATGATGTCTGCCGAACTACCATTGTCCACCAACACCCTTGAAATCACCACATCTTTCATCCTCATTTTGATCACCAAGGGATCGTCGTGAGGGTAAAGAACACCGGCCAAATCGTTTTTTGAAAAACCAATAACTAGCTTCTCTTTATTTACCTTCCTCGGACGATCATCCTCGGCAAGATTTATTCGTTGAATATATGAGCAGGCTTAAGCCTCTCCAAGATAGGCCTTTCTTTCTGCTGTAAGGTCCCCCCCTCCAGTATCTCCTCCTGTAATAACATTACAATCAAATGACCCAAAACGTATGGAAAATACCTCTCGTTCAGGCTGTCTTGGCTTCTTTGGAAGATCGGGGTCTTCATCTGGATCATCTTCATGATCTCTTTTCTTTTTCTCCTCCGTCCGATGAGGAGATCTGGAACGATCTCTAGCTCTATCATCATTCTTCCTTTCACCTCTGCGGTCTACATACTTTGACAACTTTCCTCTTCGGATGAGCGTTTCAATCTCGTTCTGAAGGGATATGTAATTTTTGGTCGTATGGCCATGATCTTTATGGAACTCGCAATATTTGGCCCTATTCCTCAGTTCAGGATTGGTCTTCAGTTTATCTGGCCACTTGATTTCTTCGTTATTCTTGATTTCTTCTAAAACATGATTAATACCCATCTTCAATGGAGTATAATTATCATATTTCTTCAGGACTTCCCATGACGTCCTATTATTCTTGGAGTGCTTGTCACCACCATTACCTTTTTGCTCTTTCTTCTTAGATTTTTCAACCTCCACCTTGGTTTCTTTATCCATATTCTTCTTCGCAGCCATAACCTCCTCGACATTCATGATTTTGGCCGCTTTTGCCATCAACTCCGATATAGTTTTAGGTGGATCTTTGGCCAAAGTATAATATAACTTGTTAGGCAGCAATCCACTCATTAAAGCAGTGATCGCTGTCTTTTCTTTGTAATCTATGACTTCCAACTTCTCGTTATTGAAACGAGTTATGTAATCTCTAGTACTCTCACCTGATTTTTGTCTAACACTTAACAAGTGCGCTACTCGCTTTACCGGCTTTGCTCCAAAATAGAAATTGCCAATGAACAACTCGGCTAACTGAATAAAAGTCGAAATCTTACCCCGAGGAAGATTGTTGTACCATATTTGTGCAGATCCGGTAAGAGTTCCCGAGAATGCTCTACACCTCATCTCGTCGGGGACGGCATATATGTCGGCAGCAGCTTGGTATTGTTCTATATAAAGAACAGGATCTGTCTTTCCATCATACTTAGGGGTCACTACAGGTGCTTTGAATTTCGATGGTGTAGGAAAATTCACAATGGCCTGCACAAAAGGTGTCCCTTAAACAAAAGTTTTCTGTAAGGGATTCTTTTCTTTAGCCATTTCTCCAAGTCTATCCTCCAATCGCTGAATGGAACCTTTCCATGCTTCATTTCCTTCCTCGGGCCGCTTAGTCCGAGCAACTGATTGTTTTGACGTAGCTTCATGAGATCTATCTCGACGAGTAGCTGGTCGTGATTGTGCTGATCCTTCTCTCAAACCTGATGGTGGTCGAAAACTTCTCGATGGGGCTTTAGGTGGACTCATATTTCTCCTTGGTCATAACCGAATGAAAGGAGACGCCCTGCTTAATCTTTCCAAGGCGATGGTTCTCTCCGGAGAGAGGGTGATATGTTGATCTGTATCCGTAGCCCGTATCGATGAAGTTCGCCCAGGTTGATAAGAAAAATCATTAGATTCTTCATTACGATATGACCCAGTATGCCGGGATCGCGATTGCCCACGATCACTCCTTTGACTTGAATGGGTAGGTGCACCGCCGTGAAGAGTTTGAATGAGTTGCCTCATTGTTTCTTGCATGGCGGTTTGTCCTTCAGCCAGATTCGTCATAATTCCAGCCAGATCTGGAGGTGCAGATGGATTTGGAGGATTTCCAGCATTTCCAGCATTTCGATTACTGGATTCTGGATTATCTGCCATTGATGATAAATGATTTTTGGTGAAAAACGATAGCAACAGTCGTTTCTCACAGACGGCGCCAATCTGTTGATGTAAAAAATTAGATCATTCTAATTATTCAATCACAGATAAATAAAATGAAACAAAGATTTTTAAAGTGGTTCAGCCTTATAAGAATGGCCTACGTCCACTGTTATGTTATTGCTGAGTGTTTGGGAATTTCTCGATTACAAGTTCAGTCAAGAAATTCCGGTCCCCTTGAATGAGGATGATACAAGGTATTTATAGCCTTGAGGCTGTACATGAAAGGGTCGATACATTAAATGATATACACATGAAAGGGTAATACATTTAATGCAGCGTGTGTGTCAAGATTATAAACATTCAATGAATAGTTGAACTGTCGTCTATCTGGTAATTAATGATACGGCAGAGATGCAGCTCGGACCGCCTTAGTTGCTCATTGATCAAGAGTTCCTTGGAGCGCTTGAGTACCTCGGAGTGCTGGAGTTCCTCGGGGTATCTTCGCTGCTCGGAGGGAACATGAATTGGTCGGGGAAATAAACTTCCTCGTTACTATTGTGCCACGTATATTGACATGTGTCTTTGCATTATTCGTCCACATCAGCGTATTAATTTTGGTATCAACACATATAATCAAAATACACAAGGAATGTCAGAGTACTCACCCAAAATGGAGGTCAAATTTACTGGTATTGATCTTCAATCACACGTTAATCTGATAAAGATTTAAGTATACGTTCCAAGGTCCAGTTTATACTATAATAACCTCTTCTTTTAAAGGATTATTGAATCCCTATTTGTTAACTTTTGAAATTCATTGATCATAATTGAAGAATTCAATTCATAGTCCTTCCTCATCAGTCGGTTCCTAGTAGAGATGGAGGGTCACAGGGGCGCCACTTAAATACCATCTCATCTAGACAGAACATTTTCGGATTCATTCCCAGTAGAGATGGAAGGTCACAGGGGCACCACTTATATACCATCTCATCTAGACAAAATTTCATCGGGCCTGACTTTGGAATTACTTAAATGGGATTCCATAATAATGAGCAATTTCTTTAAAAAGAATCATTTTTAAAAGCGTATAATTTCAAACAAGTTTACATATATTGAAAGTAAAATCAACTTGGATTTGTTCTAAATTTTAAGTTTTGATTAGTGAATCCTTTAGTGTATTTTACCAGCATAACTACTAAGTAAAGCTATAAAACAATAAATTAAAATTATAAAGATGCATTATAACATTAAGATTACCTTAAGATGAATATCCCTAAGAACTTCTTCTTAAACTTTCTCACTACTTCTCTCTATAATTCTCAAGAATTTGGTGTGAGTTTCAAATGATCCCCAAAGGCCCTATTTATAGTTTTCCAAAGATATCACGGCATTGACACGTGTCCATGATGACCAAGCTTTTACAATGGGAGTCAGCATTGACGTGTCGCGTAACGGAGGCATCTTACAGTCTTATTTCACTGGACTGCGACACGTATTTTAGCTTCTCCTCTAACGACGACACGTGTTTTGGCTTCTCCTCTAATGATGACATGTGTACGATGGAGGTGTCAAAACCAAGCATGAGGTGTAGAGCATGAGGTGGAAAGGTATTAAGGGTATAAGGGTCATTTTGCACCTGAATGTCATTTTGGTAATTTCACACCATATATTTTCAATATTTCTTTTAGGTCCCTGAAAATATTTTATTTACAAAAAGGCCATTTTTATTTTTCATTTTGGTCCCTGAAACTTTCTTTATTAAAACCAAGTCCCTAAAGTTTCATAAAATTACATTTTCTACCCCAAAACTTACCACTTAGCTTAGGATGTGCCATAAAATCTCAATTTGACCCCTTTTATCATTGATTCTTCAAATTTAAAAATGGGCTTTGTCATATTAAGAACTCGAAATATCATATATGTAATAATATATCATTATTAGATAGTAAGTGTGATGAAGCTGAAAGAAGACAATTATATATTGGCATAAGAAAATGGGGTCATTACAGGATAAACTCTCTCGACCGAGACGACAGTGCATGGATAAGATGACTCTCACCCATACACTCTCAAAACGACGAGAGGGGACGTGATACAAGACCATAATTTGGTGGTTTCAAATTTAAAATCACTTAAGTGTGGTTCATTATTAAGCATAATTAATTTGGTGGGTAAACTCTCTCGGCTAAGCCGACGGTACATGGACGAGACGACTCTCACCCATACACTCTCAAAATGACGAGAGCGGACTTTGAAATTGAAAATCATTTCATTATGGTTATGGTTAGTTGACCAAAACATCAGACGATGACATGCATACAAAGGCAAAGATAATTCAGAAAATATGAGAGAAAAAACATCATATATTCAGCTTAAATGTGAGTCATGTTCATAAATGAAGCAAAAAGAAATAAAATTTTGTCAAAATAAGTTAAAATGTTATAAACATGAGGGTATGGGCCATAGAAGACCACCATATGCAGCTGGCTCTGTATTTGTAGCTCTCTAGTCAACATGGGCTTGCTCAAATACCATTGTCGTCCCATCGACAGTTCCATCGACCTGAGTAGGGACGACTGAGGCATTGGTATCAATAAGAGGGGCGTCGAGTGTCACTTCACCAGCCTCGACTGCCTACAGAGCCTCAATATTTTCTATGGTATCAGCCATAAAAAAGTCATCCATGTCAGGAGATTCTAACTCAGTGCGAATGGAGGAGACTACTTCAGCAAAATTGGTGGTGGCCCACCTGCAGGCTGTCTTAAGTGCCCTCTCAAAGTACTCCATGCCGAAACCTCCAAACTTTTCACTAGACTTTGTACGCTTCAATGGATTCATCCCTTATATTTTGTAGAGACTCGACCGACAAAGCCTCGACCTTGGCCCGGGTAATAGCATCATCAAGATCTCTAGCATGTTTGGCAGTCAGAGCCGGGAGGTCTTCATCCTTCTTCTTCAGGAGCTCGCCCTGGTCTTCAGAAGATCATCCTTCATCTATAGAGCCATGCCCCCTCTCCTTCAGAGTGTCCAGAGCCTTATGATAGTCTCGTTGGCTATCCTTAAGCTTTTCCTTCAGTTCCTCCCCAGACTTCAAGGACCTGTCGGCCTAACGAACCTTGGAATGGTTCTCAGTTATCCATATAGAGTCCGAGGCGAGACCACACATAACCTGGAAAATGATTAGAAAAAGTTACAATGTACTTATCAAAGACGAGACAAGAGTTTGTCAAGAAAGTGACAATACCTAAGCAAAGGAGTGAAGGCTACAGTTAATGACTCAAGGAGCCGGGACTTTATACAAGAACTTGTAATCTTACTTGGAAAGGGCATGCATCATGGTCCTCTTAGTCCTTGATGATGATGGAAAGATTGTACCAGGAGTAGCCTTTAGTTGAGAAATGTTGTCCTCCTAGTAATGCTCAAATGTCTCTCCAGACGATGAGCTGGGGGGCGAGGATCAAGGAGAAGTCTATGAATGAGTGGATGGTGGAATTATCCTCTACCTCGTCTGACTGTATAGACGGGTATTGGCTAGGGGAGTGGGTGTATTTCATTTGTAAAAGTGGTGATCGCTTTAAAAAAGCTCTGATACCAATTTGTAAAAAGTGATGCACTGTATTTGATACCGATTTAAAATAAATTCGCAAATTCCAACTATAAACTTATTTAACTAGAGTCAATTTTTAAACCAAGTTAATTTCGCCCTAAAACAAACATCTACGTGTGTGCGTGTGTCAAACCAACATAAAAACAAATATGATAACTCACAGATTTCAGGAAAAATCCCCTCAGGAAAAAAATGTTTATTTCACTATCATTTGTAAATCACAATTTACACGGATTACAATGAAATCTGCAATAATCTTACCTCAGCAAACCTACATAGACGCACACTCTAGAGTCAGTAATGGATTCCATTCAGCGAACCCAAACGAACCGCAGTCTAGTCTTCAGCAAAGATCCACACGCAACGAATCTTAATGACCTTATTCTTTAGGTGTAGAGATGCACTCCACAAAGGTTGAACTATAATAAAGTATGTTCTTGGGTTTCAAAATAATTCACATAAACATTGGGATCTTGTGATTCGAAAACAAAAAGGGTTAAAAACCTAAAAGTGAGAAGATATATGTTTCTGTAGTAGCAGTTTCGTATGAACAGAAAATCGCAGGTGTTGATGTAAAAAATTAGATCGCTCTAATTATTCAATCACAGATAAATAAAATGAGACAAAGATTTTTAAAGTGGTTCTGCCTTATATGAATGGCCTACGTCCACTGTTATGTTATTGCTGAGTATTTGAGAATTCTCGAGTATATGTTCTCTCAAGAAATTCCGGTCCCTTTGAATGAAGGTGATACAAGGTATTTATAGCCCTTAGGCTGTACATGAAAGGGTTGATACATTAAATGATACACATATGAAATGGTAATACATTTAATGCAGCGTGTGCGTCAAGATGATAAACATTCAATGAATAGTTGAACTGTTGATTATCTGGCAATTAATGCTACGGCCGAGATGCAGCTCGGACCGCCTTAGTTGCTCGTTGCTCAGGAGTTCCTCGGAGCGCTAGAGTACCTCGGAGTGCTGAAGTTCCTCGGTATATCCTCTTTGCTCGGAGAGAACATGAGTTGGTTGGGGAAATGAACTTCCTCATTGCTATTATGCCAAGTAGATTGACACGTGTCTTCATATTATTCGTCCATATCAGCATATTAATTTTGGTATCAACAGAAGCCCCCAATGTTTCATATTTCGAACTTTGAGGAGTATGGAACATTCTTTCTCGGTATATGGCGATATTAAATGACTTTCCTGGGTTTTATGAGCCTTTTCTTCATATTTGAATTTCCTTCCAAATTCGTAGAATCCGCCTTTTCGAATTTTTATGAGTGCTTCGATCTTCGTGCATTTTTGTCCTTTTAGCCGCCGGTGGCGTATTAGTTTCTTTTGTGTAATCATTTCCTTCGCAGCTTCCCAAGGTAAAGTATTTAAACTTATTAGGTAACCATACCGTCTTCTACCTTTTCCAATTTTCTGCATTCAAGCTTTCTGTTCTCTCTCTCTCTTGTGCGTTCATCTTTTCCTTCGCTAGTTGTCAGCTTTTCCTTTTTCCTATAAGATTCTCTTCTTTTCTTCTGTATTTCTTTTATTCACTATGGTTTATCTTGTGGAGTCTGTTGAGAAATTTCGTTCCGATTTTTCCATTCCTTCCTGGGTAACTCTGGAGGTTCTTTCTGAGCCTTCAGATTATTTTCGATTGGCTGAGGGACATTGGTTCCCCAGTCTATTCATTGCTGAATGTGGATTTTCTTTTCCGCCACACCCCTTATGCTTAGAGTTCTGTCAGTACTTTGACGTCGTTCCTGCAAAAATAGCCCCCAATTCATGGAGAATAATTAATGGGGTGTATAAATTAAATCTAACTTACGGGACTCGTATAGGGATTCCTGAGATTATGTATTGCTATAGATGGGCTGTTTTAGATAATGTTTATTACTTAAAAACTAGGTTTTTAAATAGGGCTCTTGTAGTTAACCTCCCTGATGCAAATATAGATTATTTTGAACATGGGGTGGTTATTAAAAATTGGCAATATTCCCCCTTGGTTGGAGATGCAGTATACCAGGGTCCTAAATGCCCCCCATATGGCAATAGGATAGGTTTATTCTCATTTTCCTTTACTTATGAAATTATGCTTTTATCATATTTGACAAAATGTATGACTGATATTTCATTATGTACTTATTTGCAGTTGATAGTAAAAGAAAAACTCCAAAAGAATCAGACGTTAATATTAAGCATCTGAAACTTATCTGGGGTTTGCATAAGAATGTTGCAGACGAGCACATCAGGTCTGCATCATATTTGCTGCAGTATAGGAGCTATACGACTTCTTATACTGCTCGTCCTGTGATTAGATCTGTTGAGCCAGCCTCAACTCCAGAGGATTCTTCTTCAAATTCTCATATCCCTTTAAGTCAGAGAATGGGCAGGAAAAGAGCTCCTCCTGCTCTATTTGATGACACTACTTCTGCTGCTGAGGCCAAGAAAAGCAAAATTGATGTCCCAGAGGGGACTAAGAAGGTGGATATTGCGCCTTCCAAAGCTACCGAGAAGCCCCCAGTGGCTCCGAGCAAGAAGGTTGCTCCTGTGGAGATGACTGCTATCTCTCCGACCAAGAGCTCTTCCTTGGTTGAAACTACTGAAGTCCCTTTGAGGAGATTGAGGAAATCGTCCTCAGTCAATGTGGCTGAAACTGTCAATCTGGCTGAAACCATCTCCTCTCTTCCAGCTGGTGGTGTTGGTGTTCCAACCATCATTCCTCCGAGCTCTGCCATGAGCTCGGTAAAAACTTGGATCATACCCGAGGTCCAAGGAACTGATGAAAAGATTTCTAGGGATATGCTGACATCCCTAGCTACCCGTCACCTTACTTCAGTAAATTTCTCACACTCTGAATTTACTTTCTTTCTTTGAATACTTGTATTTTTGTACTGACCTGTCACTTTTTCCCTTGTTTAGCTGGTGAATTATTTTAACAACATCGTGAAGAAAGATGAAGCAATTAAAGCTTCCAGCTCCTCGTCGGGGGTAGAGGATGCTCTGCTGGGTTTGATCCAATCCTTAAAGGATTCTCGTCAGCAGTATAATGAGGACAAAGCTGACTGGGAGAAAAAGTTGTCTATAGTTGAAGCTGAGAAGGTGAAGCTGGCTGAGATCTCCAAGAGTTTGGAGAATAAGGTGAAAAGTTTAGAGGTCGAGCATAAAAAATATGACGACAAGCTCAAGAACTTTGGAGAGCTTAAAGATAAGCTGAAAAAGGCAGAGGAAGAGTTGCCCGTCCTACGAGATGTCAAGCGCCAAAAAGAAGAATTAGATGCGAAGTTAAAGACTGCCGAGGATCTTCTATCCGAGAAGCTCTCCTAGGAGAAACTGAAAAGAAAGCTCGCAGTTAAAAAATCCTTCAGCGCTGGCTGGGATAAAGGATGGGACAAAGGGATTGCTGCGATGACATCCCAAGTACAATACGGGAGGTTGAAATACTTCCGAGATGGCTGGGTAGCTGCCCTGCAGGAATTGAAGATCAAAGACGACTCTGAGCTATTTCAGCTACACCTCCCTGGTCCTCCCCCACCAATTGTAGAAGAAGAAGAGGATGAGGCTATCTCTAATGAATCTTCCATGGCCATGGGTGATCAAGTCCTTGCCTCTATACCTTCTGCTAACGAGGACATTTCTTCCATGCTTCCTCCTCCTGAGAAAATTTCAACTCCTGCTGATCAAGCTGCTGTTACCACCGAGCAACCAAGCTCCTCGTCCCAGCCTCCCGAGAAAGTCTTGGGAGACAAGGAAAAGGTGTGAAGTTGTTCGGTATCATTTCTATCTTTCATTATCATTTGTAATCAAACAATGTAATCTTTTTATGATCTAATAAAATACATCTTTGTTCTTCTCTGTTGTTGATGATTTGTTTTTGTTGACTGTTGTCTCCTGTTCATTAGTTTATGGCCAGGATGGAATTGCTATCTGCCAATGATACAAAACTGATGCAGCAATGTCACGAATACTATAAGGCTGGTCACACAGAGCTAAGTGTATCAGAAATTGCTGACATCCTTGGCCATGATGCTTCAGAACAGGAAATTGAGGCTTATCGATACTTGAAAGTTTTACTTGACCGAGCTGTGGCCAATAATGTGGCCTACTATGAATTGATCGAGGAGCTTCATTGTACCTTAGAAGATCTTCAGAATCAGCACAATGAATCAACTACCTTGTTGCACAAGGAATATGAGAATAGGTATCAACAGCTTTCCTCCGAGACAGGTCACAAAAAGATCATCGCTGGGTACGATGTTAGGGAAAGAACCCTAAAAGGTGAAGTTGAGGCCTGCAGACAGATCGCCGAGCTGCTGGAACATGAGAACAATAATTTGCAGAAAAAGTTGGCACAATATGAGTCTGCAGCTTCATCCTCTACTGCCTTGGTACCGATCACTGATGAAGGATTCTCATTCTTAGAGGTTGAAAACGCCAAATTAAGGCAAGAATTGGATACGTTAAGAAAGTCTGGTGTTTCTACTACTGCTCGGGGACGAGGAAGAGGGTCTCGTGGGCGAGGAAGAGCTGTTCAAAATGTTGTCGAGGAGCAAAGTTCTCCACCTACTCGGAGTCTATCAAGAGTTCTCAGCCGTAATGTTGAAGAAGCTCGCACTCAGTCTACTTTGGAAACTCAAGCGTTCCAATTGAATGCAAAAGATCGTGCTTTGTCTGAAATGTCCAAGAAAAACCTATCTTTGGAAGATCAACTTACTTCGACGAAGTCTGCTTTGAATAATAAAGATGTTTTTTCCAGGAGCCTTCACGAGCAACTAGAGAGAATAACTTTCCAATTCCACAAACAA
The DNA here is from genome assembly GCA_949130495.1 of Sambucus nigra. NCBI lineage: Eukaryota > Viridiplantae > Streptophyta > Magnoliopsida > Dipsacales > Adoxaceae > Sambucus > Sambucus nigra. Next base: position 210,095,707 of record OX422209.1, read on the forward strand.
CCTCGTGAGTTTTGGATGGCAAGCTACAATGAAGCCCTTTATCACTTGGATGCTCGCCTTGAAAATGCCAATAATGAAGGTTATAAACAGGGGTGGTTGAACGCACTGGGTGTGTTAAAGCTAGAGCAGGGCCATTATTTATGGGATTATCATGCTCCTGGGCTACTAGACTTGCCTGTACCGCCTTATAAACTGGACATGGAATGGATCCCAGCTCGTGCTATTCCCCGGAGCTTAATTTCAAAATATCTTGGTGACTATAGTCTTCATTCTTAGATTGAATTATCTCGTCCCGAGCATCTCTTGGATACTCCTTCAGTAATGAATGTCAGAATGTTGAGGGACTTGAATTTTATCAATTCTCCCCAAACATTAAATGATCCTCCTGCTGGCGAGGAACCTGTATCGAAGGCTGAGGGGAAAAAACCAATAGAATAGGATTTTCAATGTAATAGTTAGCAAACATATGTAACTTGTAATTTATTTTGAATTTTAATGAAAGACTTTCATTTTCTGTTTGCAAATCTGTATTGCTATTCTTTTGTACTTGTCTAACACTTTTACATCTGTGCATATGTATCTGTTAAAAAGATAACAATTTTGTGCTGTTCATCAACCAACTTAGTAATAAACAGTTACAAGTATAAAAAATGTTGTTCGATCACTTAATAATAAAGTAATGAGTATAAAAATGTTTAAAATTTTCCAACCAACCAAGGTTGTTAAATTGTGCTCGTCGACCAATTATAATTAGTGAGAGTTTATATCCTACTAACCATACTTGGTAAATTTTTGTCTTTTTTATAAAATGCGTCCGACCAACCAGGGTCGATAAATTCTCCTCGTCGACCAACTACAGTTAGTGGGTTTTTATCCCCGACCAAACATACTTGGTTCAGTTTGGAATATTTTGTTCTTCGAGGAACTTTTGCAATAATCTTACCTCCCGACCAACATAAGTTGGCATTTGAGAGCATATTTTGTTTCTTAACCAGCCAAAATTGGCATTTTAAGAATGTTGTTCTCGCTCTTTTACCATCCAAAGTTGGTCGTGGGTTTGAACTATTAGGTTCTTTCGAACTATCTTGTCCACAAGTTCTTTTACCAACCGAAGTTGATCACGCAAGTGTACGCCTCCTAACCAAAGGAGTATAATTTTTTCTCGCTATTTTACCAACCGAAGTTGATCACGCTTGAACTATCAGGTTCTTTCGAACTATCTTGTCCACAAGCTCTTTTACCAACCGAAGTTGATCACGCAAGTGTACGCCCCCTAACCAAAGGAGTATAATTTGTTCTCGCTATTTTACCAACCGAAGTTGATCACGCTTGAACTATCAGGTTCTTTCGAACTATCTTGTCCACAAGCTCTTTTACCAACCGAAGTTGATCACGCAAGTGTACGCCTCCTAACCAAAGGAGTATAATTTGTTCTCGCTATTTTACCAACCGAAGTTGATCACGCTCGAACTATCAGGTTCTTTCGAACTATCTTGTCCACAAGCTCTTTTACCAACCGAAGTTGATCACGCAAGTGTACGCCTCCTAACCAAAGGAGTATAATTTGTTCTCGCTATTTTACCAACCGAAGTTGATCACGCTCGAACTATCAGTGTAGTGTATCACACTAGTATTCCCCAAAAAACTTGTAATAAAAGGAAGGAGATGGTGAAACATCATCGTTTTATTCACAATGAAGGAATTGCTTTACATTTTACATTACTGATAATACTTGTGTAGGTGTTCAGCATTCCATGCATTCTTAAATTCCTCTCCTTCTAGAGTTTCTATTCGGTAAGTTCCTGGTCTGATAACTTCTGTAACTCGGTAAGGTCCATGCCAGTTGGCTTTAAGCTTATTGTGCTTTTGAATGACCTTCTTTAGCACATAATCCCCTTCTTTTAAGTCTCATTTCTTCACCCTTTTGTTATAGAACAGGGCTGTGCGTTGTTGGTAAGCAGCATTCCTAATGGCTGCCTCTTCTCTAACCTCCTCGAGCATATCCAAATCCAGTCTTCTCATCAAGTCACTAATTGGGGAATTGAAATTCAACACTCTGTGTGCTGGTAGACCCAACTCGACAGGTATTACAGCCTCACTTCCAAATGCTAGCATATATGGTGATTCTCCAGTCGCTGCTCGGGGAGTTGTTCGGTAAGCCCACAATACTGATTGTAGCTCATTAATCCAATTAGCTTTAGCTTCACTTAGCCTCTTCTTCAAACCATTTAGTAGCGTTCTGTTTGTCACCTCAGTTTGCCCATTGCTTTGAGGATGACCTGGTGCTGAATGGGTCTTTAAGATGTTTGATTGTTGACAATAGGCAGCAAACTCCTCGTTGTCGAATTGTGTTCCATGATCTGTGATGAAGGCATGAGGGAGACCATATCGACATATGATATTCTTCCAAACAAACTGGTATACCTTCTCGTACGTCATATCGATAAGGGGTTCAACTTCTACCCATTTAGTAAAATAATCTACTGCAATGACGAGGTACTTGAATCTTCCTCGGGTGATTGGCAGTGGTCCAACCAAATCAATTCCCCACATGGAAAATGGCCAAGGGGAAGTTATGGGTGTCAACAATGCTTGTGGAGTTCGTTGGATGGAGGAAAAACGTTGACACTTGTCACATTTCTTAGCATAGGCTATACAATCAGCCCTCATCGTCGGCCAGTAGTATCCTTGCGTCATCACTCTTTGCAAAAGTGTCCGACCTGCCACATGTGCTCCACAAGACCCTTCATGGATTTCTTCAATCAATTCTTTCACTTCGGAGGGGTGTACACATCTCTGCAAACCTACCATAATTCCTCGTCTATACAAAACACCTTTAGTTAGTACATACCGAGCAGCTTTAAACTTCAATTTCTTTGCCGCGAGCTTGTCCTCTGGCAATTCTCCCTCTTCAATATATGCCCTGATGGGATCCATCCAAGATGGTCCTAAATTAAGGGTAATAACATTCATCGTCAGGTTTTCATCTATGCTCCGACTTTCCAGTACTTCAATTGGTATCGTTCTTCGCAGCTCGGTACGAGTAGCTGATGCTAGTCGGGCCAGTGCGTCTGCTTGTGCATTTTCTATTCTGGGTATTCTGATCAACTGAATGGCATCAAATTCTGCCAACAATTCCATCACCTTTGCATGATACTTGACCATTAGTTCTCCTTTAACCGCATATGTTCCCATCACCTGATTCACAATTAATTGAGAATCACTGAATACCATCACTTGTTGTGCTTCCATAATCTTTGCTAAATTAAGACCTGCTATCATGGCCTCATACTCAGCCTCATTATTGGAGGTTTTGAATTGAAATCGCAAGGCATATTCTATATCAATCTCGTCTGGGGTTTTCAAAACAATCCCCGCTCCACAACCTGCTATGCAAGATGACCCATCTACGTACAATCTCCATGTAGGTAACTCGTGTTCAAATTTCTTATCCAATAGAGTTCCTTGGTGGAATATCTGTTGTTCTCTTCCATCCTCCCCTGTTAATTTTCGCTCCTCGTTGACCATCTCTTCTCGCCCTTTTACCAACCGGAGTTGGTCTGGGTTTGAATTTGATGATCTTTCTACATCCACAAGCCCTTTTACCAACCGGAGTTGGTCTGGACTTATATCTGTTGATCCTGTAACATCCACAGGTTGATCAGTGAGCACTTTTTATTCCTCGTGGGTATCAGGATATGTAAACTCTGCTATAAAATCTGCTACAGCTTGCCCTTTCAATGATGATCGGGGTTCATACACAATATCATATTCACCGAGCTCTATTGCCCAGTACATCAGTCTCCCTGACTTTTCTGGCTTATGAAGGGCTTGTCTCAATGGCATGTCGGTATAAACGACGATGGTATGGGCTTGAAAATATGGCCTCATTCTTCTACTTGCTTCAATTAATGCCAATGCCAATTTTTCTAACTTTGGGTACCTAATCTCTGCACCTTGGAAAGCCTTACTTGTGTAATAAATTGGCTTCTGGACTCCATTCTCTAATCTGATCAATGCTGAGCTGACTGCATGCTCTGATACTGCCAGGTATAAGTACAACTTCTCTCCCGTTATTGGCCTTGACAATAGTGGAGGTGTTCCCAGATATTTTTTCAAGTCTTGAAAGGCTCTTTCACATTCATCATTCCACTCGAAAGTTTTTCGAAGTGTTTTGAAGAATGGTAAGCATCTATCTGTTGCTCGAGATACAAATCTGTTGAGCGCTGCAACTCCACCTGTAAGACTCTGCACTTCTTTCTTTGTTGTTGGAGATCGCAACCCTAAAAGATTCCTTCTCGCTGGTTGACAATGTACCCGAGAAACATTCCTTCTCGTACTCCAAATGTGCACTTCGTCGGGTTGAGCTTCATCTGGTATTTATCCAGTTGATCAAAAGTCTGACTTAAATCAACTAGATGATCATCAGCTTTCTTGCTTTTTGTCAGCATATCATCGACATAGACTTCCATATTGCAACTGATTTGAACCTTGTTCATCAGCCGCTGGTATGTCGCTCCTTCATTTTTCAAACCAAAAGGCATAACATTATAACAATAAGTACACCTAGGGGTAATAAAAGAAGTACTCTCCCTGTCTTCAGGTTTCATCTTGATCTGGTTGTAGCCTGAATAAGCATCCATGAAGCTGAGCAGCTCGTGCCCAGAGGTAGCATCCACTAACTGATCAATTCTGGGTAATGGAAAGTGGTCCTTTGGGCAGGCCTTGTGTGACACCCCGACTAATTAAATACCGGGTAGCTACTCCTTTATTAAATTAATTCAAAATACCAAGTTGGCTCAGTTAATAGCATCACTGTCGAAAACATTTTAATATTACTAACCACCTAGTATTTAAAAAGCAAGTTGCCAAATTTTAATTTAAGTCTGATTAACATGCAACAAATGTAATGAAGAAATAAACAACACCATTCCCCATACTGAAGTAAAATGAATAACCATCACATAACAGTAAATAAAGTCTGGAGGAAAAACTCCTCACTACAATCCCACAACTGAAATAAATTAACTGAAACAATACATGCTAAAGTCTGAAAACTGAAATGTAAAAGATGTCTCTAAAGAAATGGGCAACATGGCCTACAACTGATAGATGGTGACTCTGGAATCCAAAAGATAGAAGCGTCTACATGCAAATCCCTGTAGCTTCCACAAGCAGCTACAGCTCATCACCTGAATGAGTATCCTATGCTTGGTGTCCTTGTGGCTGGGCACCTAAAATGGTTTTACAAAGAAAAAGAGATTTGAAAAGCAAACGGGTCAGAGCCCGAATGTGGAGTTATATTTTAAAAACCTGCAAGTGCTTTAAAAACATTTAAAACATTAAATGCAAAGTACATGTTAGGACGTACACTCGCATGATATTCTCACCTCTCGTCTAACTGTGCACTCCTAACGTAAGTACCCATCTATAACGACCCATACTACTAGCTAAGTGACAACATAACTAGCTAGACTTCCAAAGGTCCTACCCATATTACTTGATTCCATTAACATATAACGCTCGTAATTATATAGGGATTTAACGTAAACTCAGATACTCAATATGCAATATATATAACTATCAGTTAACTCGTTATATTTCTCGAAACAACACCGTAATATATATACAACATTAACATGAGGATTCCCATTAATTTAAATGTATATTATCACATCGTAAATATACAATATAAGCACCCCGAGAACTAAGCTGCGGTGCACACATACTCTGCTATCCATCCCGGTACATCACGTACATAAGGATCACATATTCCGAATCTCTCAGGAATAGTTCAGATAACACAAATCACAAATAGTGGAGGCGAACACAGTCACCATCACATGGGTCACGCACATACCTACGCTCCCATGATCAGCAGACTTATTAATATCACAATAAGTCCTTCTATGACCTATGTTCATTGAGGTACCAGTCTATATCCCCCCCGTAGGCACACAAGGATTAGAGGGTCCTAAGCGAATGCAACCTCCCGTGATAGCAAGTATGGTAGGTATGTCATACACACAATCCATATACTAAGTAAACACACATCTTAGTAATACCGTATTTTAATTGTAGTACGTATCGCATTCTCGCACTAACTATAATTATCACAATTTATACTAATCCGATTTATAATCATACGGGCTATAGTTTCTCACGTCGTAGTAACCACTCACGTCTCAACCCAAACCGTGCATGTAATACAACTCTCGTATGTAAATTCCTCCTCATAACTACCCAAATGTCCCAAGTCTATCACTATATCATCAAAGAAATGCTATCTATATCCTCGAACAAGTTTACGGTTCTCCAAAAATCGAAATAGTATAAAAAGGACCAAACTGTCAACTCGTTAGAAGTCTCGTTCGAACGAGTTTGGACTGTCAGCTCGTTAGAAGTCTCGTTCGAACGAGACTGTTCGAACGAGATCCAGTTCGTTCGAACGAACTGTCCCTTCTAACGATAACTCGTTCGAACGAGATATCGAACGAAATTCCTACTCGTTAGCAACGACTGGTCAACTCGTTAGAAGCTCGTTCGAACGAGTTCGTTCAAACGACTTGGGGACTGCTTCTAACGAGCTACCAGATTCGGCCCAGATTTTCCCCAATTCGTTTTTCACCATTTTTATCATTTCTAATCTCTTCCAAGGTTCATTCCAATAACGTTTTAGGGTCTCTAATTCATCCTAAACATATTTACATCATCTCCTAACATGTTTTCAAGGATTGAGTCATCATAACATCAACTAAATTAACAAATCTCTACACTTTTCCCAATTTCTCTAGAACATGAACCCTAGGTTTATATCATCATCAAATCCCAGAATTTATTTCATTTTAATTCCTTCAAATCACAATTAATATAAGGGAAATCATCTACCTATCATATTACATGCAATTCTCTTCACAATTTTCAAGTTCTAAACTTCAAACTACATGGGTTTTCATTATCTTTCAAGAACAGTTGTAATTTATCAATTTTCTAACATGGGGGAAACATTCTACGAATTTAAATATGATTAAAACACTTGCCTTGGTTTGATTTCTGATTTTGGTGTAGGTTTGGTGAAGATTCTGCAGAGTTTCCTCTCTCTCTAAGCTCCTTCTCCAATGGTGGCTTAAGGTGGCTAGGGTTTGATTTGGGGAAGATTGTAAACCTAATGTTAGCCTCCGTAGCTTAAAGGGTTAATATGGGTTGGTTATGGGCTTAGTGGGTCAATATCCACATCAGATTTAATTAACCAATTTTCGTCACTTTTAATTCCTAAAAATGTAAAATTACCAAAATACCCTTTAAGTTGTCGGTATGGCCTAAAAATACCCCGGAACCCAAACTATACCCCCGGCTAGTGATTTCTGACTATCTCGACCCTTCCGGACGCGTTGGCGCACTCAAAACGACCATACGGATTATAGATTTTAAATTCACTTTTATTATCAAAATATTACAACGTGACGCGGCGGTCCCACGCGTCTCAACAAAATTTCCAAATTGCCGTATATAAATCTCACGACAAATTTTATAATACCAAATACATATATAATCATATATGCACATAATCAAATACCAATTCGCATCTCATTAGTATTTATAACCCGGATTAATTTCCAATTAATACGCAATTTAATTAATTAATCCTAAAAATAAATATAGTCAAAAGTACGGGGTATTACATACTCCCCCCCTAATAACTGAATTTCGTCCCGAAATTCGAAACTAGAAAGTACCTGCTAAAAATAGCTCTGGATAACGTTCGCGCATCTCATCCTCGCGCTCCCATGTGGACTCCTCGACATTGTGATGTCGCCACTGAACACGCACTAACGGGACTATCTTTGACCGCAGTTTCCTCTCGCTTCGGTCCAAAATAGCAATTGGCCCCTCCTCGTAGGAGCTATCCGACTGGAGATCGATGTCCTCCACAGCAACCGGTCCGATCCGCTCAATAATAGGAAATGGCCCCACATACCTCGGTGCCAATTTCCCCTTCTTCCCGAATCGCATAATCCCCTTCATCGGAGATACCCTGAGCAAAACCTGGTCCCCCACTTGGAACTCCCTGAAAAACCTCTTCGCATCAGCATAACTCTTCTGCCTGTCTTGAGCTACCCGAATGCGACTCCGAATCAACTCAATCCTTACCGAAGTATCCTGAATCACTTCCGGCCCAAGTAGTTTGTTGTCTCCCACTTATAACCAACATGCTGGGGAACGACAAGGCCTACCGTACAATGCCTCAAACGGAGCCATGCCAATAGTAAACTGATAGGAGTTGTTGTAAGCAAACTCCACCAGTGGAAGGTACTGCTCCCATCCACCCCCAAAGTCAATAATGCACATGCGTAGCATGTCCTCTAACATCTGATTGGTGCGCTCTGTCTGCCCATCGGTCTGCGGATGATAAGCCGTACTCAACCGTAATTCCGTGCCCAGGGCCTCCTGGAAACTCTCCCAAAACCTCGAAACAAATATCTTGTCTCTGTCAGACACGATATTTAGGGGCACACCGTGAAGTCTCACAATCTCTGAAATGAAGAGCTGGGCATACTGTCCCGTAGTGTAGTCAGTCCTTACGGGTAAGAAGTGAGCGACCTTGGACAACCTGTCCACAATTACCCAAACGGAGTCGTGACCCCTCTGCGACGTAGGCAACCCCGTGACAAAATCCATGGATATGCTCTCCCACATCCACACCGGAACCTCCAACGGCTGTAGCAATCCTGCTGGTCTCTGATGATCCACTTTTACAAGCTGACAAGTGGCGCATTTCGAGACAAACTCAGCGATATCTCTCTTCATACCGCTCCACCAATATTGCCGTCTCATGTCTTTGTACATTTTGTCCCCTCCGGGATGTACCGCGAGCCGTGAGCCGTGCGACTCTGCCATCACATCGTGCCGCAATTCTTCCCCTTCCGGAACTACCAATCTCCCATTGAAGCGCAATCCCCCGTCTGAGCTAACGGTATAGGACTCGGCTCCCTCTGCAAGTAATCAAACTATCTGCTCCTGACAGAACGAGTCATTAGCCTATGCCCGTACTACTTTCGTTACAATCTGCGGTGTAACGGTCATCACAGACATGAAAGATTGGGCCACTGCATCCTGGTGTCCCAATTCCTTCCACTTAGCTTTCCACACCTCTGCCACCTCATCTGCTGGCCTGCGGCTCAATGCGTCTGCTACCACGTTAGCCTTACCCGGGTGGTACTGGATGTCGAACTGGTAGTCCTTCACAAATTCAAGCCACCTACGCTGCCGCATATTCAATTCCTTCTGCGTGAACAGATACTGTAGTGACTTGTGGTCCGTGAACAGCTGAAACTTCTCCCCCAAAAGATAGTGCCTCCAAATTCGTAAGGCAAATACCACTGCTGCCAACTCCAAATCATGCGTGGGGTAATTCTTCTCATGAGGCTTAAGCTTACGGGAAGCATAAGCTATGGCCTGTCTCTCCTGCTGTAATACACCTCCCAGTCCTTGCAACGACACATCGGTGTAAACCAAATACTCAACTCCCGATCTCGGCAATGCTAACACAGGTGCTGAGGTCAATTTGTCCTTTAACTCATCGAATGCCAACTGACAGGCATCACTCCAGATATATGGCACACCCTTACGAGTAAGATGTGTCAAAGGACCTGCTATCTCCGAGAAACCCCGAATAAACCTCCTGTAGTATCCTGCTAAACCCAATAAACTACGAATCTCAGTCGGTGTCGTGGGCTGCCCCCACTCCCTCACCGCTGACACCTTCCCCGGATCAATAAATATTCCCTGGTCGGAAATGATATGCCCCAAAAACTGGACTTCCTTCAGCCAAAACCCGCACTTCTCATATTTTGCATACAACTCGTTCTGACGGAGTGTCTGCAAAACCTGCCTCAAGTGCTCGGCGTGCTCCTCCTCTGTCTGAGAGTAAACCAGAATATCATCAATGAAGACAATGACAAACTGGTCTAGGAAATCCCTGAACACTCTGTTCATCAAGTCCATAAACACTGCTGGAGCGTTGGTCAAGCCGAAAGGCATAACCCGAAACTCGTAAGAACCATATCTCGACAAGAACGCGGTCTTCGAGACATCCTCCTCCCTGATACGCAACTGATGGTATCCCGACCTCAAGTCAATCTTCGAGAAGAAAGAAGCTCCTCTCAACTGGTCGAACAAGTCATCGATTCGAGGCAACGGATACTTATTCCGTATCGTGACCTTATTCAACTCTCGGTAGTCCACACACAATCTCAGTGAACCGTCCCTCTTCTTCACAAATAAAACTGGAGCACCCCAGGGTGAGGTACTCCTGCGAATAAAGCCTTGTCCCAACAGTTGCTCTATCTGATCCCGTAGCTCTCTCATCTCAGCTGGAGCCATACGGTACGGTGCGCGTGCTATAGGTCTCGTACCCGGTAGCAAATCTATAACGAAGTCTATCTCACGACTGGGTGGTAAGCCTGGTATCTCCTGAAACACATCCGAATACTCCCTGACAACCGGTATCGAATCTAAAGGAATAACAACCTCTTTAGAGGTATCCTCCTCTATATAATACAGATGAGCGGTCGATCCTCCCTCTGGGCGAGGCATCGCCACTATAAACATCTCTTGCCCCGGAATGGCAAAAATAATGCTCCCGCTGAAGCAATCAATCATGACCCTATATGCTACGAGCCAATCCATACCGATGATCACATCGTGAACATGCATGTCTAATACTAACATGTCTGCAGTGAATACCAAACCACCAATCTCTACCCCCACTCCCCGGCATATAAAGAAAATAAGTGACCCACTCCCTAATGGTGAGTCGACACACGTCACTGTGCTCTCTGCCGTAGCTAACAATCCTAAAGCTTTCGCGAAGTGTGTAGCTATAAAACAGTGTGTAGCACCCGTATCAAATAACACCCGACCCATAGTGCCATGGATAGGAAACGTACCCTCGATCGCGGGCGGTGCCTGTGGAACTGCAGCCTGGTGAACGTTGTAGACACGTCCATACTGTAGCTGCCCCTGCTGAGCTGGGACTGCTGGAATGGGTGGCAATGCTGCCATCTGCGGCGGTGCGGGAAGAGCGACGGGAAACATAGGTCTCTGTGGCTCCTGGCGAGCACCCTGCTGCTGCTGCTGTGGGGCCCTGCCCCTATCAGGACAATCCTGCTTCTTATGGCCAGTGTTGCCACAAACAAAGCACTTCCCCGGGAAGTTACCTCCCCTCTGCCCCTGCTGTCCCCGGCCCTGGTGGCCGTTACCATTCCTTCCTTGGCCCTGCTGGCCCTGATGAAACTGCTGCCCATTCTGCCCCTGTTGGCCCTAATGGCCGTTTGGGCCCTGACGGAAACCTCCCTGTCCCTGCCTGTAGTTCGCTAACCGGTACCTCTTATTATCCCCCTGCTGGGTACCCTGCTCATTCTGTCTCTGCCCCTGGCCAGATTGTGCCCCGCTGGCACCATGTCCTCCAGTCCTGCCCTGATGGCTAGACTCCCCCGACCGCTTGCCCTCGGCCATATGAAAACGGTGGTCCTGGCAGTGCAATAATGCAGCGTTAACCACATCAGAATACGTGGCCAACGATAGGTTCCCTAGCAGATGCTGACGGATCCTCCAATTCAACCCATCGGTGAACTTCTCTATCTTCTTCTTCTCTGTTGGAATCTCGTCTGGAACGATATTCAACAGGTTAGTGAACTCGGCCTCATACTCAGCCACTGTCTTGCCCTCCTGCTTCAAACTCATCAGCTTCCTCCTCATCTCTGTATGAACTGCGGACGGAAAGTACTTGCGGTCGAACCACACCCAGAACTCCTGAATCGTGAGGGTATCCCTCTCCTCCGCGGTGGTAATAGACTCCCACCACTGTAGTGCAGATCCCACTAGCTTGAAAGTAGCTAGCACCTGTTTCTGAATATCAGTGCACTCATGCATCCTCAAATGCCTCTGTATGTCCTTCTTCCATTGGCTTGAGACTACCACGTCTGAGCTACCTGCAAACTCTGGCGGATGCGCTTTCTGAAAAGCGTCTCGTACACGCTCCCAAGCAGACGGGAATGCATTAACCTGTGCTGGCGCGGCAACTTGCGCCTGAGGCGGTGCCTGCTGAATCACGGCAATCGCGGCATTTACCGCTTGGGCTACTATAGCAGCAACCTCAGCGGCGTTCATTATGCCCTGAACTGGAGCCGGCTGGGGTTCGGGCATTGCATTCCTGGGAACTCGTCGTACACGTCGTGGAGGCATCTGAAATAAGAACAAAGTTTATAAGTTCGCAGTTTATAAACTTAAAATAGCTGAAGAACGAAGCATACACAAAAAGAGTACAACAGTCCTAAAATATAGGGCTCTATATCAAAGAAACGTAGCGGAAACATAGTAGCCGTACAGATCCTAAAGGACACTAGAACCTGATGCTCTGATACCACCTGTGACACCCCGACTAATTAAATACCGGGTAGCTACTCCTTTATTAAATTAATTCAAAATGCCAAGTTGGCTCAGTTAATAGCATCACTGTCGAAAACATTTTAATATTACTAACCACCTAGTATTTAAAAAGCAAGTTGCCAAATTTTAATTTAAGTCTGATTAACATGCAACAAATGTAATGAAGAAATAAACAACACCATTCCCCATACTGAAGTAAAATGAATAACCATCACATAACAGTAAATAAAGTCTGGAGGAAAAACTCCTCACTACAATCCCACAACTGAAATAAATAAACTGAAACAATACATGCTAAAGTCTGAAAACTGAAATGTAAAAGATGTCTCTAAAGAAATGGGCAACATGGCCTACAACTGATAGATGGTGACTCTGGAATCCAAAAGATAGAAGCGTCTACATGCAAATCCCTGTAGCTTCCACAAGCAGCTACAGCTCATCACCTGAATGAGTATCCTATGCTTGGTGTCCTTGTGGCTGGACACCTAAAATGGTTTTACAAAGAAAAAGAGATTTGAAAAGCAAACGGGTCAGAGCCCGAATGTGGAGTTATATTTTAAAAACCTGCAAGTGCTTTAAAAACATTTAAAACATTAAATGCAAAGTACATGTTAGGACGTACACTCGCATGATATTCTCACCTCTCGTCTAACTGTGCACTCCTAACGTAAGTACCCATCTATAACGACCCATACTACAAGCTAAGTGACAACATAACTAGCTAGACTGCCAAAGGTCCTACCCATATTACTTGATTCCATTAACATATAACGCTCGTAATTATATAGGGATTTAACGTAAACTCAGATACTCAATATGCAATTAGAAGTCTCGTAATTATTGGACTGTCAGCTCGTTAGAAGTCTCGTTCGAACGAGACTGTTCGAACGAGATCCAGTTCGTTCGAACGAACTGTCCCTTCTAACGATATCTCGTTCGAACGAGATATCGAACGAAATTCCTACTCGTTAGCAACGACTGGTCAACTCGTTAGAAGCTCGTTCGAACGAGTTCGTTCGAACGACTTGGGGACTGCTTCTAACGAGCTACCAGATTCGGCCCAGATTTTCCCCAATTCATTTTTCACCATTTTTATCACTTATAATCTCTTCCAAGGTTCATTCCAATAACGTTTTAGGGTCTCTAATTCATCCTAAACATATTTACATCATCTCCTAACATGTTTTCAAGGATTGAATCATCATAACATCAACTAAATTTACAAATCTCTACACTTTTCCCAATTTCTCTAGAACATGAACCCTAGGTTTATATCATCATCAAATCCCAGAATTTATTTCGTTTTAATTCCTTCAAATCACAATTAATATAAGGGAAATCATCTACCTATCATACTACATGCAATTCTCTTCACAATTTTCAAGTTCTAAACTTCAAACTACATGGGTTTTCATTATCTTTCAAGAACAGTTGTAATTTATCAATTTTCTAACATGGGGGAAACATTCTACGAATTTAAATATGATTAAAACACTTGCCTTGGTTTGATTTCTGATTTTGGTGTAGGTTTGGTGAAGATTCTGCAGAGTTTCCTCTCTCTCTAAGCTCCTTCTCCAATGGTGGCTTAAGGTGGCTAGGGTTTGATTTGGGGAAGATTGTAAACCTAATGTTAGCCTCCGTAGCTTAAAGGGTTAATATGGGTTGGTTATGGGCTTAGTGGGTCAATATCCACATCAGATTTAATTAACCAATTTTCGTCACTTTTAATTCCTAAAAATGTAAAATTACCAAAATACCCTTTAAGTTGCCGGTATGGCCTAAAAATACCCCGGAACCCAAACTATACCTCCGGCTAGTGATTTCTGACTATCTCGACCCTTACGGACGCGTTGCCGCACTCAAAACGACCATACGGATTATAGATTTTAAATTCACTTTTATTATCAAAATATTACAACGTGACGCGGCGGTCCCACGCGTCTCAACAAAATTTCCAAATTGCCGTATATAAATCTCACGACAAATTTTATAATACCAAATAAATATATAATCATATATGCACATAATCAAATACCAATTCGCATCTCATTAGTATTTATAACCCGGATTAATTTCCAATTAATACGCAATTTAATTTATTAATCCTAAAAATAAATATAGTCAAAAGTACGGGGTATTACACCTTGTTGAGATCAGTGAAATCAACACACATTCTCCATTTATTGTTTTTCTTCTTTACCATCACCACATTTGCCAACCAGTCCGGGTATTTCACATCTTCAATGAATTGAGCTTTCTGGAGCTTGTCGACCTCCTCTTGAATAGCTTGATTCTTCTCGGGGCTAAATACCCTTCTTCTCTGCTTTACAGGCTTGATCTCCTTATTCACATTGAGCTCGTGACATAAGAAGTTTGGATCTATTCTTGGCATGTCCTCATGACTCCATACGAAAGTTTTCTTCCTATTTCTCAAGAAAGTTATCAACTCCTGTTTTATTGAAGCATCCAACGATGAACCTATCTGGGTTACTCGTTCAGAGTGCTCGTCGTCCAGAATAACATTTTCTGTAGATTCCACCACCTGTCCTTTTATAAGTTGGGATTCATCTCTGGGATCGAGAGTTTCAATCTCTGTATCTTCTTTCACCTGGTAAGTAGTAGTCTTTTTCCTTGATTCCTCAAACTCCTCTTGCTCGGCAGATGAATAATAGCATTCCCGAGATACTTTTTGATCACCTTTCACAACTCCTACTCTAAAGTTTGTTGGGAATTTTAAGCATTGATGCACTGTAGATGGAACTGCTTCAAACTTCTTCAAACCAACTCTTCCCATGATGATGTTATAAGCTGACTGCACATTCTTATCCATCACAAAGAAGCGTATTCTTTCTGTTCGACAAGCAGGCCAAGTTCCAATGAATATATCCAACTTGATCGTCCCAAGTGGAAAAACTTTCTCGCCAGCAAAACCCAGGAGGGGTCTGTGATACGGTTCCAATTGAGATAATTTCAGATTCAAACTGTCAAAGCATGAATAGTACATGATGTCTGTCGAACTTCCATTGTCTACCAACACCCTTGAAATCACTACTTCCTTCATCCTCATTTTGATCACCAGAGGATCGTCGTGAGGATAAAGAACACCTGCTAGGTCATTTTTTGAAAAGCCAATGACCAGCTTCTCTTTGTTTACCTTCCTCGGACGATCGTCCTCGGCCAGATTTATTCGCTGAATATATGAACAAGCTTGAGCCTCTCCAAGGTAAGCCTTTCTTTCTGCAGTAAGGTCTCCTCCTCCTGCATCTCCTCCTGTAATGACATTACAATCAAATGATCCAAAACGTATAGAAAATACCTCTCATTCTGGCTGTCTTGGTTTCTTGGGAAGGTCGGGGTCATCATCTGGATCATCTTCATGGTTTCTCTTCTTTTTCTCTTCTGCTCGATGAGGAGATCTAGACCTCTCTCTAGTTCGGTCGTTATTTTTTCTTTCACCTCCCCGATCAACATATTTTGCTAGCTTTCCTCTTCGGATGAGTGTTTCAATCTCGTTCTGAAGAGCTATACAATTTTTGGTCATGTGACCATGATCTTTATGAAACTCGCAATATTTATCCTTACTCCTCGAATCAGGGTCTGACCTCAGTTTCTTTGGCCATTTTACCTCCTCGTTATTCTTGATTTCTTCCAAAACATGATGAATACCCATTTTCAAAGGAGTATAATTGTCGTATTTCTTCAGGACTTGCCATGATGATTTATTATTTCTGGAACGTTTGTCACTGCCATTGCCCTTATGCTCTTTATTTTTAGACTTGTCGACGTCCACCTTGGTGTCTTTATCCATATTCTTCTTTGCAGCCATAGCTTCCTCGGCATTCATGATTTTGGCCGCTTTTGCCATCAACTCTGACATAGTTTTAGGTGGATCTTTCGCCAAGGTGTAATACAATTTATTAGGCAACAACCCACTCATCAAGGCGGTGATTGCTGTCTTTTCTTCGTAATCTATGACTTCCAGTTTCTCGTTATTGAAACGAGTTATGTAATCTCTAGTACTCTCACCAGATTTTTGTCTAACACTTAACAAGTGTGCTACTCGTTTTACTGGCTTTGCTCCAAAACAGAAATTTCTAATAAACAACTCGGCCAACTGAAAGAAAGTTGAAATCTTACCCCTAGGAAGATTGTTGTACCATATCTGGGCAGCTCCAGTAAAAGTTCCTGAGAACGCTCTGCATCTCATCTCGTCGGGGACGACATAGATGTCGGCAGCAACTTGATATTGTTCTATGTGAAGAACAGGATCTGTCTTTCCATCATATTTGGGGGTCACTACAGGTGCTTTGAACTTTGACGGTGTAGGAAAATTCACAATGGCCTGTACAAAAGGTGTTCCTCGAACAAAAGTTCGTTGTAAGGGGTTCTTTGCCTTGGCCATTTCTCCCAATTTATCCTCCAACCGTTGGAGAGATCCTTTCCACGCTTCATTTCCTTCCTCGGGTCTATTGGTTCGAGCAATTGATCGTTCTGAGGTAGCTTCTTGAGATCTATCTTGACGAGCAGCTGGTCGTGATTGTGCTGATCCTTCTCTTAGATCTGATGGTTGTCGAAAACTCCTCGACATGGTCTTAGGTGGAATCCTATTCCTCCTAGGGCCTAATCGACTGAAAGGAGACACCCTACTCAGTCTTTTTAAAGCACTGGGTCTTTCTGGAGAGAGGGTGATATGTTGATCAGTATCTGTAGCCCTTATTGACGAAGTTCGCCCAGGTTGATAAGAGAAATCATCAGACTCCTCATTACGACGTGACTCAGTATGCCTGGATCGTGAAGAAAGTAAATAAGTTTGCCTCTGACCACTTTGCTGTCCTAAACGTGCAGGTGCACCGCCATGAAGGGTTTGTATGAGTTGCCTCATTGTTTCTTGCATGGCGGTTTGTCCTTGAGCCAGATTCGTCATAATCCCGGCTAGATCTGGAGGTGCAGAGGGATTCGGAGGATTTCCAGTATTTCCAGCATTTCGATTGCTAGATTCTGGATTATCCGCCATTGATGATGAACGATTTTTGGTGAAAAACGATAGTAACAATCGGTTCCCACAGACGGCGCCAATCTGTTGATGTAAAAAATTAGATCGCTCTAATTATTCAATCACAGATAAATAAAATGAGACAAAGATTTTTAAAGTGGTTCAGCCTTATATGAATGGCCTACGTCCACTGTTATGTTATTGCTGAGTGTTTGAGAATTCTCGAGTATATGTTCTCTCAAGAAATTCCGGTCCCTTTGAATGAGGGTAATACAAGGTATTTATAGCCCTTAGGCTGTACATGAAAGGGTTGATACATTAAATGATATACATATGAAATGGTAATACATTTAATGCAGCGTGTGCGTCAAGATGATAAACATTCAATGAATAGTTGAACTGTTGATTATCTGGCAATTAATGCTACGGCCGAGATGCAGCTCGGACCGCCTTAGTTGCTCGTTGCTCAGGAGTTCCTCGGAGCGCTAGAGTACCTCAGAGTGCTGAAGTTCCTCGGTGTATCCTCGTTGCTCGGAGAGAACATGAGTTGGTCAGGGAAATGAACTTCCTCGTTACTATTGTGCCAAGTAGATTGACACGTGTCTTCATATTATTCATCCATATCAGCATATTAATTTTGGTATCAACAACAGGTCTTCTTCTGAAAAATGGAGTTGTTTAACACGCTTAAATAGAAAATAAAGGCGACAGGTCACTTGAACGAAATCGAATCTCGCTTGAACGGTTACACGTGTCGCTCAAACGAACTTTGCGCGAGACCTTATGTCATTTGAACGACAGGGGCTGTCGTTCGAACCAACCATTAAATAAATATTTTTTTTCTTTTTTTTCCCAGAAAATACAGTGCTTTAAAATTTCAAAAAAATTATTTTGACAAAAAACTTAAAAACTCCGCTCCAACACTTATAATTTTTTTTATGAAAATTATCCCAATATTCTAAGTGAAATGCTAAGGAATAAAAATACCAAATGCATCTCGCGGAGGCTTGATTGTTGAAGAAACTTGATATTCGTATCCGTCTTGTTGCATATGTGCTCTTGAACATTCTTCGATGGTTGTAGAGGTATACGGCATACTTAATTGATAACGAACATTTATAAACTTATGTCCTCATATCGTTTTTGGTCGACCTCAGGGTGGGACGACCCACCAGCAACAGTTTCCTTTGTGGGCTTCTTGCCCCCTTCTTCAAAATCTTCTTCAAACTTGGGGTAGTCATATTCCATAGGTCGTCTGAAATGTGTGGTGGACGATCTGCAGTTTAGGAGAAGA
This sequence comes from Sambucus nigra, assembly GCA_949130495.1. NCBI lineage: Eukaryota > Viridiplantae > Streptophyta > Magnoliopsida > Dipsacales > Adoxaceae > Sambucus > Sambucus nigra. Next base: position 210,114,444 of record OX422209.1, read on the forward strand.
AGTGATCAGTAATAATAAAAGTCAGAGCCGACAGAACACTTGAAAGATAATAATAAAAATAAAGATCATTCATATGGCTGGGCCGGGGGGTCAACCCATAGGTCGGCCTTCTCCAAAAGAGCAGGAGTCACTATGTCCTCAAACTTGGTAAGAAGACCTTCCTTCCCCAAGATCTGCAAGTATGTCACCCTCTCTCGGTTTGGTACACTTAGGCGGGGTCCAGTTTGGCCCACCTTGAAGATTTCGCCTAGTTACGAGGAACTCTCGGCTCGTCCTTAGATAGTTCGACATCGATCGAGAATTCCCAAGCTCCAGAGATAAAAAAGAAGCTCGGCTTCCAGAAGTGGTTAGAAGTTTGGGTGGCCTATATTATCTTCTTGTCAGGCTTCCTTTCCCCCAAATGATAATAGCCTTCTTGGGTCTTAGAAGATGATGTGTGGTAGCAGGCTTTGAAGATCTATGTGGAAGGGTCGTCCGTGTAGTTATTTAGCGATAGTGTGATGTAGCCGAGGATGACTGCCAAGAATTAGGCACCAGTTGGGTCAGAGCAAGCTCTAATCTGGAAATAATGGCTCGTACAACAGGGTGAAAGGGTAACCTGAAGCTAAGTTTAAACATCTACTCGTAAACTATAATTTCACCCTCTCACCACCATAGGCCCTCTCTCCCTCGGCTGATCATGGTTATGTCAGACTTAATGCCATAGAGGTGTCTCCACAGAAGGAGGTTAGACTCTTTGACAGATGAGGGAAAACGCTCGATAAAAGTATAATCAATAGGGGCCTCTGCCTCAGAGCTACTACCGTCATCATTTTTGAAGTCATCTCCTACCTCGGCCTCATTCACTACCTCTGCCTCAAATGGAGGAAGTCCATTTAGGAACCTTTCTTGAAATTAATCACTTGTCATGGCATTCATAGGGATGGAGAATGGTGGAATGGCTACATTTACGGTCGGCTCAACAGATTCAAAGACGACCTGGACTAAAGACACACTAGAAGCATCCTCGTCCATAATTTGGAGATAAGAGTCATCTCGGACGGAAGACTCGACTTGTCTTGATGACGTGGCTAGAGTTGAGGCCTCGGCTACCTCAGGGTTAACAACATGATATGGGGGCATCCTTATGGCCTCCTCTAATGAGTCCTTCCTATCGACTGGAGCAGATGACGATCCAATTATCTCAACCCTACTAGCCTCAGAGGGAGATGGGTATATGGTTTTCAGAGGGATAGAGAAAATAGGTCATACCGAAATGGGATCGACTCTATGCTTTTCCTCGTACTCTTCTTGTACCCTGCGAATCTCTTGGAAGCACTTCTCCCTAAGTGAAGGAAATTCTCTTAGAAGCACTTCTCCCTACGAATCTCTTGGAAGCACTTCTCCCTAACCTATAAAGCTCTTGCAACATCCAAGAGTTGAGGCAACACTTGAGCTGCCAGAAACAAAAATTATGAAAGGAACAAATAATTTAAGGGTTTGACTAACTTTGACCCAAGGATCAAAGGGTGGAAAGTTAATCGTTTATGAATAAACAATCAAAAACAGTTTGAAGATTGGTCTGAGAAGATGACCGAAATGTTGCCGAAGTGAGTTGAAAAACTCAGCAAAGATCCGAGCAAGCCCAAAGCTAAGTAGAAAAATTTCCCTGGAACCTATACCTATACAAAAACCACCAGGAACCACCAAGAAGTAAACCCTAACCACCCAACACAGTTGCCGGATTGTAGAATAAACTCACCCAAAAATTAAAAACCTTATAATAAGATAGAAAACTAAGCAAGCTTGAAAGATATGGCAAAAGAGGGTTACCTGGAAGAAATCAAAGAATAAGGAAGCAAGAATGGCCTTGGGAGATGCCTAGAAACATAGGAACATGAGGCATAAAGCTCTGGTTCTAAAGAAAAGACGCGCGAAGGATTGATAAGAAATGAAAGAGAAAATGATTTTGAAAAAAACATTTAAATAAGTAATGATTTGTGCACGTTTTACAAAGCGACGCGTAGTTCCCCATATGCCTCATCATGCCAAGCACGAAGCCCTAAGCATTTAAGTCTTCATTCATGGCTCGATTAAACACAATCCTATGAGAACTGTGATAGTTGTCACACAAAGCTGCCATTCACTTGATGAGTGTCATATGTCCTCTCAATAACTACGATTAGTATCACCAGAAGACATCACATCGTTACCCCTAAACCTTATCCACACGTCAGAGACTAAGGGCTATGGGTGATTGATATGCTAAGTGTGTCCCCGTCCATCATATAGATTCGGCCATAGCCGACCTTCACCAACTGTCCAGAAGTGGGGCGTTACAACTCAGCCAGATTAAACTCGCCTGATTCGACCGATGGAGAAGTTTAGGATGCCTCGGCCTTCGGTAACCAGCCAACATGAGTAACCTGTATTATTTCTAGGTATTGAGTATCCTTGTCCTCATCTACCTTCAGGACGACGAAGATAGGACGAGATCAATAGACATCATAGGTGTTAATAGATATACAAATCTAGCCTCAACCAGTGTGGTTGGTTGAGGTCAAATAGTTGATAGGGCGCGTACATTGGGAGATGCGCGCATGGGCACATATCACACATAGACCACAATCATTATACCCAGATCATTCTCTCACATGAGAGAATATTTTATCATCATGACCTACTTGTGATAGTTCCAGGTGCCTTCTCCAGATTGGCTAGCTCATTTGGCACATGCTCATTGAATGCTTGGGGGGTACATTACACCCCCCCCAAGCACTATATATACGATTCAACTTTTACCTTATAGGGGATCGACTATTCACAATCCTAGCTGAAACTCTATTAAAGTCACAATAGAGAGAGATAAAGTGAGTACATTGTTTCACTTGGCCATTAGAGCCAAAGCTTATAGTGAACTTACTCACCCATGCACAGTGGAGTAGGCCTGATTGGCTGAACCACTTACATCTATGTGTTATTTCCTCTTATACTCATCTCTTTCTCTCTCTCTCTCTCTCTCTCTCTATATATATATATATATATATTGCTGCATGCACTCAATTGCTATTTTGGTTTGAGATTATATTCATCTTGACTTGGTGATATCATTTCTGGTATCATCAAATATAATATCTCAAATCAAATCAATATTTTAGATTCCACTAAACGTCATGATATCAATAATATAAGTATAAATAAATGAGTAACAAAATGAATACTCTCGAGAGATTCAAGGAGCATATTGCGTAAACCTCGTACCTTAAAATCATCATAAGAAACTCATAAAATTCTTCCTCAAAATTGTGATCATACCACTGCGTTCCTCGTGTGAAATTAATCAAAACTTGTTCTAGCACAAACTCGAGAAAACACCAAATAAGCCTTCAAATCTTGGATTGAAATCTTGGTTTAAATGGGTCTAGGGTTTTGTAGATGGAAGAAGATGAAAATAGTGGAGGCTATTGATCTTTGAGAAGGTTAAAATATATTTTAAAAGTCCTAAACCCGTCACTTTATGTTTATATACCAAAAAGAGTTAAGTCGTAATCAGATACAAACACTCGAAAATTTATTACGGATGATCAAACCGTTGGAATTGGCTGAAATTTTAGTATGTTATAGCTGACAGCGAGATGGAGCTGCTGTAAAAAATTCAACTCGATAGGAAGTCTGTATTTTTTCCTCCTTAGGTCGGATCCTCCCTCGATTTTTATACAAAAGTTATAATTTCCAAATTTTAATCCCGATTTAAATTTCACTTAAAACCTTATTTTTATATATATACAAAAACCAACATTTTGTTTCATACCAAAATGAAATAGATTTGATTTTTTTTCTTTTCGATATCCAAGGTAATTTAATTAAAACCAGTTTAAAAATCACGGGTTGTTACATACTTCCCCACTAGCACAGGAATTTCGCCCTCAAATTCGATGAAGCCTAATGCTAAACAAAAAATATGGCTCACATATGCCTACCCGTAAAATGCCACAATTGGGCAGCCATGCACCCAATCCCATATACACTTATTCCATGAATAAAATACAACATATATCTTCACTATATATATATATATATATATATATATATATATATATATATGAAAATAACCACGTACTACGCTCTCCCACGTATCACTACTCGATTCTCTCTCCAAAAGTCATCGAACACTGAAGTCCTCAAATTGAATCACATCACCAAATTAATGCTAGAAATACTTAACATCTACACTAATGATTATCCAAAATATATATCATCTCCCAAAATCAATTCTAAGTATCTTCACATCAAGATTACTAGTTCTAATCTCAGTGCCTACAACGTACTCAACAAAAACTCCTTATCTCCAATAAAACACATCTAACCCGCATGCTAGACCCAAACCCAAAGACTCGAGGGTTGTTGTATTAAGGTATTTGAGGGTTAAAAACACTTGAGTTGCAGAGAGGCTAATGAAGGGAGACGAGAGAAGGTTTCCAAGGGGGGAGAACCATCAATCCCACACTATTTCCATCAATTCCACCACCAACGCGTAGATCGGAGAATGAGGAGCATGATCATACCCATCATCTTCTACAACTCAGACCTTTGATTTCTAGGCAAGTATCTAACTTGTTGTTCTTGAGTTGTTAATACATCCATGCTAGTATAGGAGATATAATTTCATATTCTTATGTAAAAATAATGTTGTTGGGAGAATTATATTACAAATTTGAGGAAAAACAATGTTAGGACAATTATCTTGATATATGTAGAAGATTAGTTACGAAATTAATGCCCAGTGGAGATTGAAATCAGGAACAATTATGAGGATATTGAACATGATGATAAAAATAGGGCTCTTGATGAATTAGGTTGAATTAATCCCTTAAATTGATGACCCTCGATGAATTTGTAGTTGTTCTACGTTGAAAATCATGTACTTAGGTTAGTAAAACTTTTGGTTAGATAGTTTAGCAGTTTGGGACAAATTAATGGAGGATTTGAGGATGGAAATTGAGAAAACCCGTAGGTATTAATTGCAGAATTTTTGGGCTAATAACTGCTCGATCAATTGATCGACCTTGAATGTCGATCGATCGACTAGGTCGATCAATTGACCATTTCCTTCGATCGATCGAATCCTCCTGGAAATTGAATCTCCTTTTCTTTTTGAATGTTAATCCAATCCCAATGTATAAGGACCCTTAGATATAATTTTAATATCATAATGGGACTTGAGAAGGACGAGTAGGATTTTGGGCAAGGCTCTAGTAGTACGATTCTTATATGAGATTTAGCCGTGGGGTCACGAGGGTATAAATTGGAGTAGAAATTATGTGTATGATAAATTAGGTCTTGTGAGGATTAAGGATGACTTAGACTAGTAGGGTAGAGAGTGTACACCTATTGACTTTATATTTATCAAAATCATATCCTTCGAGAGCCGAGAAGTACTTAAGAACTTGTAGTAAATTGAGGAAATAAAAGTGTGAATTAATTATACGTAGGATTCGGGCGCTACGTGCCACGTATGGGTAGAATATGATATGGGTCATGGGTGTACCTATCTGAATAATGTAAATATATATATGAGTGTATGTATATATATAGTATGTGAATATCTGTGTTTAATCGTACTCGCGCTACTTGAAATCAGGGAGGTTTCTGCGCCGGGACAGTCTTATCTCGATGTGATCTTTATGGGGGATATTGACTTGTACCCTAGAACATAGGATCCTTGGTACAGGCTATCTGAGAATGATAATCAGACAATCCTAAGAGACATGAGGGTATGTGCTGACCTCTTAGTGACTGGAAACTATGCTTCGACTCCAATATGTGTGTTTGTGTTAATACAGTTCGAGAGTGATTCCGAATTAGCATTTCCATTTGTACGAGAGATACGGGGACTTGATAGCAGAGTATGCATGCACCATAGATTTATGTGGGGTGCCCTGTTAGTGTATATATATTATGAATGATGAATATATGTACCTGTGATTCATCTACTGTTCTTGTAAGTAGATGAAAATAATATCAAACAAATTAAGTGGTTGAGAACTTAAGGCTGTATTGAGACGTACATATCTCGCTTGGTAAATTCATAAGAAAAGTTATTTAATATAAATAATAGTTATATGATCACGTGAATCAGGATTAATGAAGGGAGATTGGGTTAGACTAGTTAACTCGGTTAACGTTATCTAGATTAATTCAGTAGTACGTTAGGCGTGCACACTAGTTGAGGGGTAAAAATTCCCAAGTGAGTATCGAGGCACTAACATGTATCTAATATCAACCGGTAAGCATTTTATATACTTGCAAAAATAATTTAAGGCTATTTTACACTTGGGCTCTGACCCGTTTTCTATTATCTCTTCTTTCTCTTGTGTGTGTGTGTGTGTGTGTGTGTGTATATATATATATGTGTGTGTGTGTATATATATATGTATTACAGGTGCCTAGGGGCGTCAGATTTAGATCCTTGTTCTGTTGACGTGCTGTAGCTAGTGTGGGAGTTGCAGGTTTTTGCATTAGACGACTTCATCCTTGACATCTTAGCTCTTCGCTTAGTCATTTTAGATGGGGAATGTGTCGCTCATTTCCAGTTTAATTTAGTTCAACGAGACTTATACTCTTTATTATTTCAGTATTCAGTTTTACTTGGGATTGTTTTAATTAATTTATTGTCCTCCATTTTGGGATACTTTATTTGGATGGATTAATCTAGCCTGTTTATTCCACTTGGATGGTTTGGTATTTGATATTATTATCCGTGTTCATGGAAATGGTTTCGTATATTAAATCATAACAATAGGACTTAATCTATAAAATGAAATATTTTGACACTTAGCTTAATTATTTATTAGGTGATTAATAAAGAAAATTTATTTTTCGACAGTGATGCTAAGAATGAACCAACCGGACACTTTTGATTTAATTTAATAAAGGACCGATATCTCGATATTTAATTAAGCGGGGTGTCACAGGTCTGTAACACAACGTGTAAAACACGAGTCTCTACTACGATTAAAACTAAAATAAATCCTCAACAATTAGTATAGAGCATCTATATTTCACAAAATAAATAAATGAATATAAAATTTACACTCTCAAAATAATTACAATTAAATTTCACTCTAAAATAATACTAAGCTCTCCAAATAAATTACACTGCCATGCTATAGAAAAATAAAATCCTCCAAACGCCGTGCTCTAAAATTCTCCAAAAATCCACAACATCCAAATCCACGCTAACCTGCCAACAAAATATAAGAAAAATTCGGGGAATTACACAATATGACAAGAATAGATGCTCAAAACAATCACGTGAATAAATACAAAAATACAAATCTGAATTCAAGTTCAATGCGACATCCGAGCATTATACCAATTTAATTTTCCAATAACACATCAATAAGTCACAGGGCCTCGCCTCACCTCACCTAAGCTTCATAAAGCCTCATCCTAGCTATTGGACTTTTGGACTATAGGCGGGTGACCATTCTCCGTGTCATATAAAAATTTGACAACACCATGCCCATCAACAAATACAATATCTCAATTCGAATCAATATTTAGATTCCAATAAACGTCATGATATCAACAATATGAGTAAAAATAAATGAGGAACAAAACGATTACTCTTGAGATATTCAAGGAGTATTTTGCTTAAACCTCATACCTTAAAATCATCACAAGAAACTCATAAGATTCTGTCTCAAAATTCTGATCATACCACTGCGTTCCTCGCGCGAAAACAATCAAAAGTAGTTCTAGCTTAAACTCGAGAAAATACCAAATATGAAATCTTAGTTTAAAAGAGGCTAGCATTTTATAGATAGAAGAAGATAAAAATAGAGGTGGCTACTGATTTTTGAGAAGGTTAAAATCTGTTTTAAAAGTCCTAAACCCGTTACTTTATGTTTATATACCAAAAAGAGTCAAGTTCTAATCAGATGCAAACACTCAAAAATTTATTACGGATGATCAAACCGTCGGATTTGGTTGAAATTATAGTATATTGTAGCTGACGGCGAGATGGAGCTTCTGTAAAAAGTTCAGCTTGATCGGACGTTTGGATTTTTTCCCCTCCTTAGGTCGGATCCTCCCTCGATTTTTATACAAAAGTTTTGATTTCCAAATTTTAATCCCAATTTAATTTTCACTTAAAACCTTATATATATATATATATATATATATATATATATATATATAAACCAACATTTTTTTTCATACCAAAATAAAATGGATTCCAAAAATTATTATTTTTCCAAAATTCGAGTTAATTTAATTAAAATCACTTTAAAAATCACGGGTTGTTACATAGAGTTAATTTTTACCAACATAAACTTTTTACGTAGAAACTTGTACTAACCATGACAGGTATTGAAAAAGTCGACATTGTTAAAATACCAGATATTCCATTATATATCCTGATAACTAAGTCTCAGATGAGTACTTTCAATCAATATATGAAATTGGGTGGGTATAAAATTTACAAATAATAGAAAATTGAGTATTTACAAAGATAAACTAATAGAATCTTTCTATGGGTATAGAATTTACAAAGACAAACTGTAGGATAAATTTTCACATATATGAAATATTTCTCTAAAAACAAAATATAGTTTTTACATATAGTTTTTTTTTTAAATTTCCCTATTTTGTAGTTGAAAATAAAAATATTTCAGGACAAATGTTTACATATATGTTAAAGTATATATTTTTTTAGAAAATTATTAAAGTATATGTTTTGTTAATAGTTTAAAACAATTAGTTTTGGAGATATTTGTTATTTTTCTTGCTTTTATCTTTGAGTGTTATTTCTGTACAAAAGATATTATATATGGAATGGATTTTTTACATTTGGTATAATAATATTTGATTACTTAACTTTAAAATATTGACAAAAGTTTGTATCATATTATTTTAGTTGCATTTAAAGTTGGTGAAAATATTTCATTTTTTAGTTTATTTTAAGCAAGCAACAACTGAAAAATGGAGTATCAATATAATGGCTTTAAGATAAGATATTGAATTTATGATATATACTAATTTTGTTAATTATATTTATATTTGTTTATTATACATCGCCTGTGCATCGCACGGGTTGTATGCTAATCTTTATAATCTCTTTGGAACTAGAGTTGTAATTGAATTTCAAATACCAAAATCAAATTGCAAGAGTAAATTATGCAAAATCCCATTATGCTCCTTTGAATTTGCATCTCACCCCTTGTATTATCCTACCCGACAACCAAATTTGTAATTGAAAATAAAATTTTAAAAACCAAAACCAAATCTCAAACTAGGTAAATTATACTAAACCATTTATATTACTTCAAATTTGCATGTCACCCCTAATACTCTTTTACCTAAAAACCTGATCTGTAAGTGAAAATCAATTTTGAAAATCCAAAACCAAGTTGCAAACCAAGTAAATTATAGTAAGGAAAATCATATGTGCCCTTAGGGCAAGACACGTGATTTGAGCCTCAAAATAGAAAGCATGAGCCCTCTACATGAATATATGTGCTCTAATAATTATATGTTGAAGCATCGTTTCTACTATTTTTTTAGTTTTTAGTGTGTACCCTTCGAGTATATGTTATTAGGACCCTTACACTAAACCCCCTTATACTACTTCGAGTTTTCATATCGCCCCCTTTTACATGTTTACTTGACAACCAAATTTGTAACTAAAATAAAAAACAAATCGCAAACTGGGTAAATTATACTAAATACCACTTATATTACTTCGAGTTTTCGTGTTGTCTTATTGTATAATTTTATGTGACAACTAGATATTCAATTGAAAATCAAATTTGAAAATCCAAATCTAAAACACAAACTAGGTAAATTATACTAAATACCACTTATACTACTCCGAGTTTGTGTGTCGCTCTATTTTACATTTTACCTGAAAACCAGATTTCCACTTGAAAATAAAATTCAAAAAATCAAAACCAGGTAAATTATACTAGACCCCCTTATACTGCTTCGTGTTTTCATGTCACCCTTTGTACTATTTTACTTGACAACCCTCTTTATATAGTTTCAAATTATTTTATTATACACATTTTGTTAACCAAGTGTGTTAAAAACACCAGTATAACCTTAGAATAGTCAAAATTAACATTATTCTTATTGTGGATCAACCAAAATCATTTCAAATAAGTTTTTAGCACCTTTAGTAGGAAGTAGTTTTCATAGACCGCTCTTCAGTCTTAGGTTTGATTCTTATACTAGTTGTAAGCATGTGTTATAAATAAATAACTAGCTAAGATATCTAGTTTATTAAAAGGATAAATAATCTAGTAGATTATGCTAATCTCCCCAAATTTTCATAAAGTAAAAAGCAAATCCGTAGAGTTGTTAGATTGGATCACACATTCTCTCACTCTTAGAATGATCTTGAATCCCATCATTATTGATAATGTTTCCTTCTTTGAGAAAATTGGACATCATCTAACATGACTAAAGTGGGACAAGTGATTCATGAACTTATATTTGGGAACGGTGAGAAGTAACAAACTAGATTAGATGTGTAATTTTTAAAATAATAAATTAATAACAATAATAATTAATAAAATGTTTATTTTAGAAAAACCCAAAAGTTTGGGTTTAATTTTAATTTCTTTCTTGATCTTTCAAATGTTTTAATGTTACCCTTAAAATTTTAAAACCATTTAAAAGTCACCCCCAATGGTTCTAATCGCGTGGTTTGAAAATATGAGGTTAGGGGTGGCTTTAAAATGCTTTTAAAACTATTAAGGTAATATTAAAACATTTAAAAGATCAAGGTAGAAATTAAAAATTGACTCAAACTTTCGTTTTTTGGTAAAAAAACATTAAGTAAATAAAAATGTATACCAGCAATAAAAATAGTTTAAAAGTGATCGTGCTCGTGGGTTCAAAAAAACTGCTTGCCCATAGTTAAGATGGGTGAGAAAAACATGCGCATGTAAAACACTTAAAGAAATTTTCTTCTTTGTCGATACCAACCCTCTTCTAATTCAAGATCATTAATCAATGAAGAAAATATACTCATGCTCCATGGAAAAACATGTATGATAAAAATCATGTTAAAAATGGATGCAAGTGCATCCATTTATCAAAGTTGTAGGTGACCCATAAAAATAATTGAGTGATTAGAGAAATGATGTAACGATTAATTTAAGTATCGTTGCGTATGTGTTGTCTAAGGAGTATATGAAAAGCCAACCATTGAAAAAACGCAACATGCTATATAAAAGCCAATAGGTAAGTGCTAACAAAACTCATAGGCATAAAAATATAAGATAAGTCATAGTTTATTTCCAATTAAATTGCTATCTGGTTTGGCATTAAAAGATTCATACAACATGTACTTGAGGTAGTTTATGAAGTGGATGGAAACTTTTTTCTAGTCCATAATATGATTTAATGTTTTTCTTGACTAGTTCTCTCATGGTTTGAATCACGTGACATTTGAAATATTTGTTCTTCATTTTATTTTTTATGCACATACTTACTAATATTCTAAACTCATATGCTAAAATTAAGTTTCAATATTGAGAGTGGGTATTGTGTAATGAAATGGAGACCCACTAAATAAATTTCTTTTTCAAATTGCAATGGTTATAAAGTTTTGTAGCTAACATAAAAGTCTATATGATAAAATTTACTAATGCTTTATTAACCAACTCAGGTTTTAATATTATATAAACATGTGGGTGATAACATATTTGGGAAAAATAAATAAAGACATGGCATCGGATGTACAAGGACAAAAAATAACTCACGAATAAAAATCTTCGGCTAATGAAACAATCTTATTAACAAATTGGTAAAGACTTACAAAGGGGACTAACGACTAACACTCCTTACGCGTTAACTCTCACCTCACACTTTTTTCATCAATTCTTAGCTTGCCAGAGATCTCTACACGTCGGTAGAAATACTCAACATCTCTTATGTCTTGACACACATCAACAATATTGCACATACCTTCTTCGTCAAGCTTTTAAAGTTCATAATTTATTGGAACTCGAAAATAGGCACAAACATCACAGTACTCTTATTTGGGAGGAAGGCCCGAAAGTGTATGAAACTAAGTGATTTTTTAAAGGGTGAAGGATCTTGATAAAAATCTTTTTCTTCTTTGATATTAATCAACCACAAGTAAAGGATGTGATTAAATGTAAATAATAGAAGAAGAAGATGAAATAAATTTAGATATTAGTTTCCCTCCTTTTAAAAAATGTGATCTTATCTTAGTAGAAAGGAAGAATATAAATAATACACGTAAAGCTCACTTGGAAAAAATTTCTCCCAAAACTAAGACGATAGGTGTTTCTTAATGAGGTGCAATAATGGTTTTTATAGATAAAATCTAATCAAATGAGTTTACCTAGTACCGAGGTGAGTTAGAATGTCACTTATCTTACACAAGGTATGTGTGAGAGGGTTGTTGGGGGGTAAGAATCTAATGTCTAATAATTAACCAACAAAACACAAAAAGTGATTTTTTTCATGAAAAAACGACATGATATTCAAAGATATGCCAAAGTAGATTCCTATACAGTACCTTTTTTGGTTTATCACAACGAGGAAAGTTGCAGAACTTACTCGGGGATTTTTAAGCCTTTTATAAAGATATCAGGGGCGTTCAACAAAGATTTCCATCATTAAGGTGAGGCTCTTCACTGCATCGAACCAACAGTGAACAAGGTCACAATCTCAACTAGGGAGTTTGCCAAGAGAAGTCTTAATGGGCTCGACCAATAAAGGAAACCTTCGCTACAGCGAGTCCAATGGGACTTACTCACTTGTGCTTTTTTTTTCAAAGAGTTTTGATTAAGAAGAAGTAAAGGGAAAAAGCAAAAGTTTTATACACACAAATTTTTTTAACACGATTTAATCTTTTATAAAAACAAGTGATGTGAGTGTAAGGCTACTAAGATTTTTACCTTTCACCCTGATTGATTGTGATGAATGAGGCATGAACATTGATGATGATTCTCAGCGAGATAAAATTAGAGCCTAAGGCGTGTTTTGAAAACCAGAATAAGACAACTACTGAAGAAGGCACAAATGACTATGCATATACTTTTACAAATATGAATGGAGGTAAGTATAATATTTGTTTGAATAAATTCTATATGCTAAATCAACTTTGATAAATTGAAATGCTTAAAAAAGTTTCAAATGTTGATTTTTGGTATGTGTTAGTTTGAATCTTATGTTTTACATGCTTTTTCCTTATATGTGTATATTTGTTTAGGATTTATTTTGTTATTGTTCAAAAAATTTCAAAAGCTTTCAAAAAATTACACGTGCATGAATTTCGTTGCATATTTTGAGAGTGCATTGGGTTATTGGGATTCCCATACATTAAATATTTTATGGATGTATTCTTTGATTTTTTGCTCATGCATCTAAAAATGCGCATATGGTTAGATTTTAACACCGTACTCACGCTGGCTTGATTTTGGTGAGAGGATTTCATTTTTCCTTAATCCGTTCACATAGAGAATGTTTTATCGTATGAACGAGTACGTTCAATTGGGATTTCACTACACAAAAACTCGCCACTTGTCATGGTAAAAAACCTTGACAAGTCAAACTCGTCACGGTCAAAGACCGTGATATGGCCCGGGGTGATAATAAATTTGTCATGGTCATATCGCGGTCAAAGTTTGTGACAAGTCTGACCTTACCATGGATGTGTAACGGTAAAAAACCTTGACAAGTTCGTGACATGGAACGGGGTGACAACTTAATTATCACGGACTTGTGACAGCCGAAGTCCATGACAATTTTAACCTTGTCACGGTCATGTCAGTGTCAAAATTGTGACAAGGCCATAATAAGGATAACTTGTCATGGACTTTTATTGTGATATGTCTTTGACAACTCTACTTGTCACAGACATGTCACAATAAAAGTTTGTGACAAGTTATCCTTATCACAGCCTTTTCACGGTCAAAGTCTGTGAAAAATTTGGGTCGCAGTATAAAAAAAATGTTGGGCAGTGTGGCCACTGTTACTGTCCAACAATATATTATCATATGTAACCGCAAATATATAACTTATTTTCTCAATAAATAACAATAACCAACATTCAAAAACCTTAATAACCAAACCCTAAAAAAAATATAAATAAGAAACTAGGACATACAATATTAATTTATTATCAAACACTAAACAATATTCAATATTCATGATAATCAAACACTAAACAAATAATAATCAAATTATTACATATTGTTCATTCATTATCAACTTGAAGGAGAAAGATAGGCCATACTATATAAGAATTGACATAACCCTCAATAGTCCGTACGTTGCACTGTTCGTTCAACCACACGACTTCATTCTCTTTTCCCACCAATACTTCCGTGATGTGAATTCGAGCGTCGTATGGTTACAACGTACGGTTATGCACCAAGGAACCTAAGCATATATTCGGGTCCCTCATCCCCCTGTCTATTCTATCGCCACCTCGTAAGTCTAATAACTAGACTTTATCCTAACCAATTATAAATGGCCTAGTTGGGAAGGGGGGTATGGGTGGGGGTGGCGAATATGTCATATGGAGATGAGGGGGTATCAGTGAGGGTAAGGGTGAGGGTGAGAAATACGAAGCAGTGGTCTCCTCATCCACTACTTTCTCCTTAACCTTCCCTGAGTAGGACCCATCTCGGCCTTGAAGATTATGCTTGAAAAATGAAAACATGTTATTCAATGTTTTCTCCAGGTTCCCAAACTTCTTGGTATTATTGGTCTGCAACTCGTCCACTTTGCGTGCCAACACATTATTACTCGATGCAATTCCGGTGAGCCTCGAATTCCCCATATGAGAGCTCATCCCCCAAGTATGACCTTTGTGATCCCACCTGAGTACTTGACTGAGCGCCCGTACTCAGAGATGCCTTGTGGCATCACTCTGTGTAAGGACATATTTTACATATTCCGCTTTACATTAGAGTATGTCGTATACCGCTAGAGCCATCGAAGAAACGTTCAAGTTTAATCATGCATCAAGACGTATTCGAATATCAACATTCTTCAATAGACAAGCCTCTGCGAGATAGATTTTGGTAAGGTTGTGTTTAAGTCACTTAATGTTTCATTTAAAGTGTTGGAATAATTTTTCTAAAATGATTTTAAACATCTGAGGCGTCATTTTCATCAAAATATTTTTTTTAAGTCCTGAGGCGGAGTTTTAAAAATAAAATATTTTTTTCTAAGGTCGTTCAAGTGACATTGGGTTGTCGTTCAAATGACAACTTGAAGTCGTTCGAATGAGGCTTTAAGTGGCATTGCATCTCGTGCGAAGCAGTCACAAGAAGCTCGCTTGATGGTTTCATTTAACGACATGCTATTGTTTCTCATTTATCACTGTCGTTAGAAGGTCGCGTGATCCCCTAGATTAAACGACATTTGATGTCGTTCGAGCGATATGCCCCTGTCGTTCAAGTGACCCCACCATCTCAATTTTGTTATATATAACATTGTTTTGAGTCCCTTTTTCTTCAGAAGACTTGAGATTTTCATTCTACAAAAACTGCTTCTACATAATTTTTGTCTTCTCACTTTTTGAGTTTTTTTTAATTTGTTTTGATTCACAAATCATCCCAATAGCTTTAGTGAATCAATTTGGACCCCAAGATACAATTTTTCTAGAGTTTATCTTATAGGAAATATTTCTCTACTGTTGATTTGGTGCCACTTAGAGGAAGGTGCTTGCTGACTAAGACTGCAATCATTGGAAGTGTTTGAGGGTGTTCCTTGCTGAAAATAGAGTTACGTGTTCTTGTGGGCTCGGTGCTGTTGATCCATTACTGATTCTAGGCTGAGGTCTATGTGAGTGCCTGCGGATATTCATTGCAGATATCATCTTATATGTAATTTACCTCATCATAATGAAATAAAAGGTTTTACCCGAAAGTTTTTTTTCCTGAAATCTATGTGTTAGAAATTTATATTTATTTTGTGATGGCATGATTTATACACCTAGACACATGTGTTAAGGTTTAATTAATTTGGATAAAAAATTAATAATTAATTAAATAAGTCATATATTAGAAATTTGCGAATCCACATACAAATCGATATCACATAGCATTCTCATATTGGTATCAGAGTTTTTTAAGAGATCTTACCTTCTCAAATTAGTATCAGAGCCTATTGCACTAAGTTATTATGTTTGATCCTTGTTCCGAATTTTTTTTTGTGATATTGATTTTTTTTTGGAAAAATCTGTTTTTGAAAAATTATCGCAATGTTTCCGAATGAAAACTTATATAATCGGTTGTCAGTTTTTGACAGATCTAATTATACCTATGGAAAAGCCCGTGTGAAATCGCAATGTTTTCGAAAGTGACTGTTTTGAATTCCTTAGGAAATTTGAGCAATCTTAAGTTAGAAGAATTGGTAGGATACCTCCAGACATATGAAATTGACATGTTTCCTGACACTGTCAAGCCTAAGGATAGAGGGATAGAACTTAGAGCCCAGTCTAGGAAGTGTGAGGTAGTGTCCAAGAGAGAAAAGAAAAAGAAAGTGGGAGTTTGTGATTCCGAGTCTAAGGGCGAGTTTGATTTTGATGATGTGGCCATGATTTCTAAAATTTTAAAAATTTTCTCAAATTTTCCAAAAAAAAATATTCGAATAAAATATTTTATGAGAAAAATATAAAGAAAGAGGTGAGAAAAAGAAAGAGAAAGAGAAAGAGGAGAGATATTTTGAGTGTGAGGGTAAGGGGCATAGGGCATTTGAGTTTCCACTAGGCTTAAGAGAAAAGGGTAAGAAGATTTCCATGCCAACCACTCTTTCCGATAATGAGGAAGAGGTGATGGATTCCAGGGATGAATCTTCACACGACACGTGTGTTTCTTTTTTATCTTGTCACGTGAGAACACCTAGTTTGTCCCACGGATGAGGATACTTGTACACGTGAGAGCCCCGATGATGATTTGAGTGTTTTGTGTGAGAGTGAGGGTGAAAGTGAGTGTGGAGACGAAGGTGAAAGTTAGCTCCAAATTGCGTTTAGAGATTTGTACGTCGAGACCTTAAAGACAAAGAAGTTAAATAAGAAGTTACGTCTTAGGGTGTTTGATTTGGAGAGAGATATATATGTTTTGAGGGGATTTGAGGCGTCAATGAGTTAACTCGAGAAGGTGAAAGTTACTTTGAGTGAGCAGTTGATCGTCGTAGGTTGGGAAAGGAGTGAACTCGAATCTCGTGAGGTCCAATTAGAGAGAGATCTCGAACGATATTGGGAGGTAAAGGTCACTATATAGGATACATCTAAGAAGGTTGGAAAGATGCTCCTCGGTCCCTCTTTGGGTAATGTTGATAGACTAGGAATAGGTTATGATGATGCGTCCACTTCCCATGTTGCACCCTAGTCGGTTCCCGAGTTTGTGATTGATCCATACAGATCTCAACCCAACCCACCTAGGCGTCCCATTTCGGATAGGAGAGAATGTCCTAGACATTTTAGGAGAGGTTCTCCTAGGCCCATGTATGTTTGAACCCATTGCAAAAAGGAGAGGACACCTTAGTAAATTTTGCTTTAAGTTAGGTAGTGTGTCGTATAGAGTTTTGACACATGTTCCCACACATGCATCCAGACATGATGCTTCAGATGATTACATAAGAGAGTTTGCACATATTAGGGAGCAAGTAAAATTTTTGGTCAAGACTTCACATGAATTGATGGATGTTTTTCATAGGATGTCACCATTTTTGGAAAACTTCATTGCACCTAACGATTGAGGTTTAGACTTGTTTGCTAGCATATGATGATTTTCATGATGATATTTTATGCCTATTTCTAGTGTGTACCACTTTTGTATTTATATTTTCCATTGTTGATATATTTTTTTCGAAAAACCAAAAAGATTTTAGTTTTAAGAAAAATACAAAATGATTTTCTTTTTTGAGAAAAATGTGAAAAAGCCAAAAAGATTTTATCTTGATAAATTTTTTGAAAATGTCAAAAAGAGTTTTGTATTTTGTTTACACCATTTATAGATGGATGTTTAGGATGACCAAGTCACAACATCATTCCATATCCATGTGACAATTCGATAGTGTTTTGAGACGATACATCATTTCATTGATGTATTTTATAATGTTTGGAGTCATTAAGATGAGATTTGAGATTATTTTCTACATATTTGACTCCCGATTTCCTTTAATACACACTTGCACAGATTTGTGTGATTATTGTGCTTCTCTATCACATGTTGGTCAAAGTGTTTCCATCGCAATCATATTTTTAAAACGAATAATATGCCATATAACTTGATAACAAAAGTTGTGCATGTAAGAAACGTTGCCCGTGAGGAATTTGTTTAATATGAAAAAATGATGAGTTAACATGAGAAAGGGCCGCGAGTGAATAATAATCACATCGTGAAAGCCATTGTTTAAAAGAGCTAGAAAAAAAATTAAGGTTATAAAAATAATAATATGTCCAAAATGGGGCCAATAGGATTTCTCTAAGTTGAGAAAATAAATAGAAACCTCAAAAGAACTTGAAAAGGAAATATATATTTGAGGGAGTTTGGTTGGAAATAAATCAATGGGTTTTCTCGTCCTCACAAAGTCTTAAAAAAATATTAAATAGTTTAAACGTTATTGGTGTGGAAAAAAATTTAGACTTTGATTTGTTGATTTGATTAAGTCAATGTCATTTGAATTTAATTATTTTTACACCTACGGATGATTGTGAAGTGCATGCATTAGGAATATCCATATTCATTGTGCACATTCGTTATGTATGTTTGAGTTGATTTACCTATTGAATATGTTCACACCCATTCATCCCCTTTCCAAGATTTGGTTATCTTAGTGGAAATTCACGGGGTGTGATTTTTTTGTAAATTATATTTTGAAAAATTGAAAAATAAAAAATAGTTGGTGAATGCTTTCAAGTTTTCCCTTGATGATCGTAGTTGATTTGCTTTGCTTGTCGTGACACTCCATGCTTATTTTTATATATTCTTTTCCTTGTCTATTTCAGAAAAATAAAAAGGAGGAGAATGAATTATGATTTAATAGGGGAGTTTAAATTATGAGGGAGATTTGAGAGTGAATCTTTGTTTTGATTTATGTTTATCTTATTTTCAAACTCGATACGCCATGAATGAATTTGGTTCTTGTCCCATGTGTGTATGTACAAAAGTTGAAGATTAATATTTTGCACACCCCGATGATGACAAAGAAACGTTGGCACTTTGAAGATGTTGAAGATTTTGAAAAAGGTTTAAAGACTTACATTTTTAGTACCTTTTTAGTTTTGGGTTCATGGGAGGGTATTGGATTTGCATTGGACATTTGATTTGATAATTAAGATATTTTTAATTTGTATCGGTATAGACATAGGGGGAGATTTGTAAGGACATATTTGACATATTCCTCTTTACATAGTCCTCTTTATATTTTATAAGGACATATTTTACATAGTCCTCTTTACATTTTTCACTTACTATTACAATCATGGAAGAAAAGTTCAAGTTCAATCATGCATCAAGAAGGATCCGAATGTCAACATTCTTCAACAGATAAGCCTCTGCGAGATAGATTTTAGTAAGGTTGTGTTTAAATACTTTAGTGCTTCATTTAAAGTATTGAGATAATTTTTCTAAAATGTTTTTAAACATCCGAGGCATCATTTTTCATCAAAATAATTTTTTATAAGTCCCGAGGCAGAGTTTTAAAAATAAAACATTTTTCGCTAAGGTCGTTCAAGCGACACTGGGTTGTCATTCAAATGATAGATTGAAGTTGTTCGAATGAGGCTTCAAGCGACATTGCATCTTGCGCGAGGCAGTCGCGAGAAGCTCACTTGATGGTTCATCTAACGACGTGCTACTATTTCTCATTTATCACTCTCGTTAAAAGGTCGCATGATCCCCTGGATTAAACGACATTTGATGTCGTTCGATCGACCCCACCGACTAAATTTTGTTATATATAACATTGTTTTGAGTCCTTTTTGCTTCAGAAGACCTGAGATTTTCATTCTACAAAAACTGCTTTTGTAGAATTTTTGTCTTCTCACTTTATGAGGGTTTTTAACTTTGTTTTGATTCACAAATCATCCCAATAGCTTTAGTGAATCAATTTTGAACCCGAGATACAATTTTGCTAAAATTTCTCTTGTAGGGAAGATTTCTCTACTACTGATTTCGTACAACTTGAGGGAGGTGCTGGATGACTACGATTGCGATCGTTGGGAGTGCTTGAAGGTATTCCTCGCTGAAGATAGAGTTGTGTGTTCTTATGGGTTCTGTGGTTGATCCATTGCTGATTCTAAGATGAGGCTTATATGAGTGTCTGCGGATATTCATTACAAATTTCATTGTGTATGTAAGTTGCGATTTACCTCTTCATAGTGAAATAAAAGGTTTTAACCCAAAGTTTTTTTTCCTAAAATTTGTGAGTTAGCAATTTATATTTATTTTGTGATGGCATGATTTATATACCTATATGCATGTGTTAGGGTTTAATTAATTTGGATCCAAAATTGACAATTAATTAAATAAGTTTAATATTAGAAATTTGCGAATCCACATACAATCGATATCACATAACATTCTCAAATTGATATCAGAGCTTTTTAAGCGTTCTTACCTTCTCACTCTATGAGCTATGGACGTCTTTGAGGTTTTCCTGAAATAAGAAAAATTACACGATTAGATGAATTAATAAAAAAAGTATGTGATTATAAATTTTTATTTTAATAATGTAATTAAAAGTATAACTTACAATAGTGGCGTCCTTGTTGAATTCACCTCCTTATCCTTCCCTTTCTTTGTTCGAATTTCTATATAGGCATCGAGCCTATATGGCTTAACCCCAGGACCATTCCCGGTCTCCTGAAATAAAATATTTCAAAATGTGTGAATTAGTATATAATTATCACCAAATAGAATAAATTAAAATTAAAATGAAATAACATTCAAAACTTACCATCCTATGCTCCACCTCAGCGTAAGACGTATGCCTGGAGTAGTGCACATCGACGTTCTTGACCTGATTTGCCCTCCTTGATTCACGAGAGGACAATTGCCTATTCGATATCTCATTATCGACAAACTATTTCTAGCTTGCCAATGAGATTGGCTCCTTCTCAGGTACTGTGTCCTTACGTCATAAGATGGATTCCCGGTCCCGGCCAAAATACCATGCATGCATATTTTTTCGATGTTTTCCAATGATCTCTTAGTTATTCCCAAGTGGAGTCGCGTGCTTGTGGGGACAAGTTGAATTGTTCCTGTCAAATAAATATAAAACAAAAAGAAAGTGAGTTCGTAGTATTTAAATTATAAAATAAAATATAAATATTATTCAGTCAAGAAAGTACCTGTAATGTCCCTCAAATGGCCATCTTAAGATCATAAGGCACCTTCCTCCAGTCAGTGTACCCGGGGCCAATAATCATCTTGAGCAATTCCAAGGCCCTAGCTTGTAAGTCCGCCTTATTATCTACTAAGATCCCCAACTTGCCCCGCATTGGGGGCCTTGTGCTTGACAGGCCTTCCTCACCCCACTTCCCCGACACCCTGATGGAGACATTTCATGCAAAAATGATTATTAGTAGAAATATATATACGAGAAACTGATTCAATCGTTTAGTTGACCTCAAGAGGAAATATCACTAACCATCGGGGATGTCAAAGGTTGAATTTCCCTTTGGGTCCCCAGACGGGTTCTATGATCTCCTTAATAGCAAGGTCTCTTTCGTGGACACCACAATCCTTAAATCTTCAGTTGAGTAATCAAACTATCTAACGAATATCCCCTCTATATGGTGTAGAGCCTTAAGTCTCTTTTTATCCAAGAGTGATAATTCATCATAGAGGCTCTGATGCCAATATTCTTTGCTAACCCTGCTTTCTAGCAAGACACAAATGGATGATACTTCTAGCTCAACATGTAGGATTGCTTCCATGTCGTGTAACAGAGAATAAGGGGTGGCCCCAGTAGGTGTTATAATTGAAGCGCGATAGACCCAGAGGGTGTATGGGATTCGATCAGCCCAATGCTGTAACTCTCTGTCATTTTACAGATGATGGTTTAAAGGCTTTTATTAGTGGCTTCGATACCATGGGTTTGGGGTAAGGAGAAGAGTTTTATATCTGAATCCCATACTCGACAACTAGTTTTATGACATCGACTTTGAAGTGGAGTCCATTATCTGATACTAACTCATGAGAACTCCGTATCGGCGTGACACCCCGCCTAATTAAATACCGGGTGATCAGTCCTTTATTAAATTAACTCAAAGTGTCAGGTTGGTTCATTCTTAGCATCACTGCCAAAAAACAATTTTTCTTATTTAATCACCTTATAAATAATTAAGCTAAGTGTCAAAACATTTAATCTTATAAATTAAGTCCGAATGTTATTATTAATTACGAAGCCATTTTCACGAATATAATTGATAGTATTAAAACCAAACCATCCAAATGAAAGAACATGATAGATAAATCAATCCAAATAAAATATCCCAAATCGTAGGACAAAGTGATAATTACAAGTAATCCCAACTACAACAGAATACTGAAATAAATCAAAAGTACAAATCTCTCTGAACTAGATAAAGATGGAAATGGGAAACACATGCCCTATCTAAGGAGAACATATTAAAGATTGAGAAAACAAGGATGAAGTCGTCTACTCCAAAGACCTACAACTCCCACACTAGTTGTAGCACGTCAACAGTCCAAAGATCCAAGTCTGACACCCCTGTGGCTGGGCACCTGTAATATATATATATATACAAGAGAGAGAAAATATGAGAGGAAACGGGTCAGAGCCTGAGTGTAAAATAGTTTTAAAAATAGTTTAGCAAGTATTTAAAATGCTTACCGGCTAATGCAACAACCATGTTAGTATTCGACACTCTCTTGAGAATTCTCACCTCTCATCTAGTGTGCACGCCTACCGTACTAATAAATCTCATAAGTTTCTCTAACTTATTCTCCATAAGGTTTTATCACTTGAAAAGCAAGGGTATGATATTTACTTTAGGAAATCATTCTCTTCAAGATTTCTTACGTTATTTAGAACAACTCATTACCATTATAAAGTTCTCGAACACTTATAATAAATTTGAAGCATTTTTTCATTACTTATCTACTTATACGCACAGTAGAAAGTTACCATATATATATATTAGTCACACATATAATATATATACAAACGGAACCCCACATAAAATATATGGTGCTGGCATACTCTGGTATCAAGTCCCCGTATCACTCAAACTAAGGGAAACACTAGTTCGGAATCACTCTCGAACTGTATTAACACAATACACACAAAATGGAGGCGAATCATAGTTCCAAGTCACTAAGAGGTCAGGACATACCCCTCACGTCTCTTAGGACCGCCTGACTATCTTTCTCAGATAGCTTGTACCAAGGAATCCTATGTTCTAGGGTACAAGTCAATATCCCCCATAAAGGTCACATCATAATAAAACTGTCCTGGCGCGAAAACCTCCGTGATAGCAAGTAGCACGGGTATGATTAAACACAGATATTTAAATAATATATATACATGCACTCATATATATATATATATATATATATATATATATATATATTTACATAAATCAGCTAGGTATGCCCACGACCCATAATATTATTCTAGCCATGCGTAACATATAACGCTCGAGTTCTACGTATAGGTAAACCACTCTTTTTATTCTATTAAGTATAATAAATCCTTAAGTACTTCTCGACTCTCGAAGTGTATCTTCTCAAAATAATATAAAATCAGTAGGTGCACCCTCACTACTCTACTGGTCTAAGTCTTCCTTAATTCTCACAAGATATACTATAACGTATGCATGATTTTCCACTAAATTTATATTCCCAAAACCCCACGGTTAAATTACATATGAATCGTATCACTCGAACCTTTCCTACCACCCTACTGGTCTTTCCCAAGTCCCATTATGGTATATAAATTATGTATAAGGGTTCCCACAAAGTGGCACAGGGTTAATCATAAGAATAAAGAACAAGCTTCAAAATCCAGAAGAGGTCGATCGATCAAAGGAAGGGGGTCGATCGATCGATCCAGCCGATCGATCGACATTCAAGGTCGATCGATCGATCGCCTAGATATTTCCCAGATTCTGCATATACTATCCTACGGGTTTCATCACCAAAAATCCTCAAAACCTCTATCAATTTAGCCCAAACTCCCAACCAAGTATCACAAATGTTATAGTAACAGGTATAAACAATTTCTAACGAAAAAATATTGATTAAATCTATAAGGAATCATTATTACATGGGATTAATTCAAGAAGCTATTACAAATCCTAGTTGATCATATAAATTCTAAAACTTCTTAATCATTACCAAATTTCTTTCTCTAAACATCATGCAAATTCGTAATTATGGTTCTACACATAATAAGGATATCAACCTCGTATAATTCCTACTCAAACCTATCAATTTACTTCTTATAATATCATGAAATCTCCAAGAAGCATACAATTTCCCTTCCTATTCTAACATGGATGTTGTATCAATATGGAAACAGTAAAATAGATACTTGCCTCGAGAATTTGAGTCTGAATTTCTGAGATTTGATGATGTGGTTATGTTCTCCTTCCTCCGATCTACTCTCCGACGGTATTTGTGGTGAAATTAGTGCAACTATGGTGGCTCTAGCCTTGGGAAGTTCCTTACCTTCCTCCTCTAATGGTCTGTGTGAAATATGTAGGTTCTAGCCCTAGAAGACAACCTCTAACACCTAATATACTTCTCTAATTTTCGTAGGTAATTAAATCCCCAAAATAGAAATTACCAAAATGCCCTCCCGGGTTACTGGTTAGGCCTAAAAATGTTCTGAGACCCAAACTAAACTCCCGGGTATACTTTTCTGACTATCTCGACCCTTTCAGACACATTGACGCACTCGAAATGACCATACGAGTGACTTATAATTTATTCACTTATAATAATAATAATAATTTAATCCCGACACGACACATGCGCGTTCTGACTTAATTTCCATAATTGTTATATTATTCCCTCGTGACAATTTTAATAAATTCAATTCTACATATTAATCTACTCAATAAGTAATATTTAACAAATCAATAATTTTCCAATAATTACTAACTCTCGTCACGCTAGTAAATATTTAAAACAAATTTTCGGATTAATATTAAATTAATCTATCTTAATTAAATTTAATAAATCCCTAAATTTAAAAGCCATAAAAATACGGGGTATTACAATCGGTAGATGATGTTCCTTCTGATGAACTTAGCCACTTTCTGGGCATTCAGAACTGCATATGACTCGTCTTCAACCTATTTGGTGAAGTAATCAACGGTGACCATGATGAATTCATTACCGTTTGAAGCTTTGGGAGTGACCTTACCTATGATGTCAATGCCCAAGGTATAGGGTGATGTCATGTTGTTTAGTTCTCGAGGAGGCAAGTGTTGGAGATTGGAAAATGCTGACATTTAAGGCATCTTCGAACATAGGCAGTGCAATCTCATGGTGGTCCAATAGTACCCTTGATGAATGATCTTTTTAGCAATCATATGACTATTCAAGTGGGGCTTACATTTCCCATTATGGATTTTCGTCATCATTTCTTCAATATCAGCCCTTGTTATGTAGTGCAAATGGGCTCCATCGAAGTTTTTTTTAAAAACGCTTTATTATATATGATATACTAGGAAACCAATTTGGGAAAGGTTACACGATCTTTCTTATCTATGTCTTAGAGATACCTATCATGTTTAATGAGGCACCAAATGTCATAGTACCATAACTCGACCTTATTGAAATCTTCCCCGGTGACGAGCTCAATGCGGTAGTAGTGAGTGGGCATGAATTATTTCTGAATTAGGAGAGGGACATTATTATTCCTTCAGGTATATAGACATGGAAGCCAGGATTGTAAGGGTGTAGTTTAGGTTATTATTTATACAAGGCATGTAGTGTAAGGTGACATCTTTGAATTGGGAGGCCAACTCTTCTAGGTGGGCATGAAAGGGTGGACCTTCTCATCTTTGGCTTTCCATTTTCTGAGGATTTGGCCGACTATGAGGGAAGAGTCCCCGTAGACGTCTAGATGCTTGATACCTTTCTTGAGGTCGATCTTGATACCTATAGTGCATTCCTCGTACTCAGTCATGTTGTTTGTGCAAGGGAAGTTTAATTTGATGGCAATGGGGGTGTGAGAGTCGTCAGGGGCGATCAGGAATATTCCAACGTCGTATCCTTTCTTGTTGGCAACTCCATCAAAGAACATCGTCCATCTAAGGTCCTTATGAGAGGTGCATATAATATCTTCATCTAGGAATTTAGGGACCTAAACATCGGTTCCTTCCATGGGGTAATCAACAAGGTAGTCGGATATGGCTCTCCCTTTCATAGTTTTTCATGTGACGTAAACGATGTCAAAATTAGCTAGTAACATCAACCAGTGAGCCATTCGACTGGATAGAGCAGGTTTCTCTAGTAGGTATTTAATGGGATCCATTTAGGATACTAGTCTGATGAAAAAGGCAAGTATGTAGTGCCGTAACTTCTGCGTGACACTGACCAAGGAAAATCATGTTTTATCCAGAGTAGCGTAGTTTACTTCGTAAAGCGTAGTAGATTGCTCAATTCTTGCGGGATTTTTTAATGTATTGGTCTAGCAAAGCCCCGACTGCTATATCAATGACGATCAAGTATAAAAAGAGAGGGATAACTGGCTGCGGAGGCATGAGCACCGAAGATTGGATGAGGTATCGCTTGATTTGGTCAAAGAATTCATGGCAAGGCTCATTCCAAACTTTAATTGAATCATTTTGGAGAAGTTTGAAAATGATTCACAGATAGAAGTCAGTTGGATAATGAACCGACTGATGTATTGTAGTTTACCCAGGATTCTTCAGACTTCCTTTTCTATCTGTGGTGGTGGCATCTTAAGTATAGCTTTCAACTTGGCCTGGTCTACTTCTCTTCTCTTCTCACTAACCATGAATCCCAAGGGTTTTCCTTTTATGAGGCCAAAAACACATTTTTGTAGATTTAGCTGCATCTGGTATTATTGTAGTCACTCGAAGAACTTTCAGAGGGCAGGGATATGACCTTCCCGAGTCATGGACTTGATGGTCATGTCATCTACACAAACCTCAACTTTTTTATGAAAAAGATCGTGAAAGATGGTTTTGGCAGCCCATTGGTAGTTAGCCTCGACGTTCTTGAGTCCGAATGGCATGACAATGTAGCAAAAAGTTCCCTATGGGGAGATAAAGGCGATTTTCTCCTGATGATTAGGGTGCATTGACGAATCTGTCGAAAAATGATTTGAGGACGTGTCTAGCTGTGTTATCCATGATCATGTCGATGTTGGGTAACATGTAATCATCTTTTGGGGATGCTTTGTTCAAGTCTCGATAGTCGATGCACATACAGACTTTTCCTCCGAACTTTGGTACAGGGATGATGTTGGCGAGCCATATTGGGTATTCGACCACGCGAATGAAATCCATGTTCAACTATTTGACCACCTCCTCTTTGACCTGAAAGACCATTTGGTACGGAGTTTGCCTAGCATCTGTTTAACCGACTTGCATTCTAGGAATGTCAGGATCTCATGCTGTGATATTTCTAGATCCATGCGGGGTATGTCATCTTAGGACCATGCAAAGATGTCCATAAATTCTTTTAGTAATTCTTCAAACTGCGCACGCTCATGCTTATTAAGGGTGGACCTTATCCTAATCTCGCACTCGTGGCTACTAGAATTGAGATTAATAATAACAATCTGATCATCATTAATTTGAACGCGATTATGTTGTTTGTTATTTTTCTTATTAAGATCAGTTAAGAATTGTTCATTTGCAAAATCATCATCATGATTAATGGTTTTATTAGAATCAAGACAATCAATGTAAGGCACAACAAGATACTCAAAATCCTCATTTACTTCACTTTCAGGAAAAATAGCTTTGAGAAACTCGTCAAAAGAGGTATGAGTTACATTTGTATTAAGAAAAGGAAAAATAGGAACATGTGAAGAGACTTAAACAGGGTAAACAGCTGTGTTGGGTTGAATCATAGCAGGTTGGACTGGTATGTCATTCTAGTTTAGGAGAGGCATGTCGACAGTCGTGATCTTAGCAGACGGGTCCGACGACATGGCATTTGAGCGAATCATGCAAAAATTTAACCCCAGTGTCTACAAGTTAAAGGATTCTTCAAAGTCACTTTCCTCAGAGTCTTTGGTAATCTCTATGGTTTGCTCGGCGAGAGGTGACACTTCATGTTTGTAGTCTTTGGCCCAGGAGTTATTATCTTGAAAGTATATTTCCAGCCCTAATTTCATCCTCTTATCAACATGGTTGTACCATGGTTCAGGGAATCCACTGAAGGGGAAGTCTTCAACCTCCTTGATAAATTTTCTATTCAAATAGTCTTCTAAAAAAGTCTTTTTATATTCCAATCTTATTTTTGATCTCGGTCGATGGAGTGCTTTAAGTTCGTCCAGTGAAGGTTGATAACATAGGCCATATGGGGAAAGGCCTCTTTTAGGACTATGGGCTCAAGGATTCCTTACTGGCGTCATCGTAGCCCAGTGCATGGTGGGAAGGGCATGTTTTTGAACATCTCAATCACATTGATATTTCCATGAGGGCTGTATTATGGACATACTCAGTCTTTAAAGTTGTCCCCTGTTAGGATGGTGAGCAAATTAATTCTGAAACCATAGAGGAGCATGTCATTGGTCCGATATTGAATTTCCAATACCAGGTTGCAAGTGATGGTAATTTTTGTGGTGTCATCGTCCCTCAAAATGGTGATAACCTGACCTTTGGAAAAGAACTTTAGTTTTTGATGGAGAGTAGAGGATACTCCTCGGATGTTGTAGATCCATAGACGACTAAGGAGTAGTTTGAAGCAAGCAAGTGTGTCGATGACCTATACTTTTGTGAGATAATTGATAGGGACAACACCTAGTGTGAGTTTTATGGACCTCGTTACTTCTCGATGCTACACATGCACGGTAGCAGAGGTGGGAGTGAGATCATTGACTTTCAGTCCCAAACAATGGAAGGTTCTGAGTGGACATACATTGACAGAAGATATATTGTTGACAAGTGATAGTGGGAGTGTCTTTCCCAAGACTTCGATGGAAATGTTGAGAGCATAATTATGATCAAGGCCGAACTTTGATATCTCTTCTTCAAATAAGGAGAGGAGTCTGGAAGAGGTTAGGGACCCAACCATATTAGCGGCTTCTTTGAGAGTAGTGAAAGGAACGACCGTGGGCCCCGCGAGGAGTTTTATTAAGGCATTTTGTTGAAAATTAAAGGACATTAAAAGTGTAACACCCCTCACTTTTGGGGATAATTAAAATTCATAAGTAAGTGTAATTTGGGAATTTAAAAGGTTATAATGGATAGTAATTTTTGGAGTTTTCAAGAATTAGATGATTTTCGATGGGTGTTATATTTACTTTTGGGATTAAGTAAATAAGTCAGAGTATTTTAATTATATGTTGCAGCTGGGTAAAGCGACATAGGATAATATTTTAATGAGAATAGCACATTAAGTGGTGTGGGGTTAAATTAGTGATTTGCAGTTAGGGACCTCAGATGGATATTCTGATTGCACGGTGAGTCTCGGAATGGCTAAAATAGTCAGAATAGAGTATCCAGGGATCGTAATTGAGTTTCGGGAATTTTTGGATTAATAGGGACTCGCAATTGAGTAAACGAGTCATTTTTGGATTTAAAAGGGATAAACCCTTATTTCTCCTTATATAATACACGGGAGAGTGGGATAAAGGAAAGAAAAAGGAGAGAAAGGAAGAAGAGAAGAAAGGAAGGGATAAAGAGGAGAGAAAAAGTATTTTTAGGCCAAACTTCGCGGGATTCGACTCGGGGTCGTCGGATTTTATCCTCCAGGCAAGTGTTTACTTGCTTTAGTCAATTTAGTGTGTATATCTCGTATTATGGTTGGTAAACTATATGATTTTTGGGTTGGTATTCTTGAATAAAAATGGAGTTTTTGTGAAATAAACTCATAGAAATTGATGTGGTAATTTCCCCATATAAAGTCTAAGCTTGAATGGATGAAAATGGTGTAGTTTTGTGATAAATGAATTTAATGGAGTTAGGGTTAGATTATTGATTGAATGATTGAATCCCTTGATTTTAATTGATGTGTTGGTTAAATCATTATGTGTAGATGGTTATTTTGTTGGTTGTTGAGGTAGAAACCATGGAATTTGAGTTGGGATTACGTTGGATTAAAAAAGAAAATCGGAGAAGATGATGAATAGTGACACATCGTCCTTTATGAATCGATTCAGCCTAGACGCGAATTGATTCGGTTCTTAGTCAAAAAATAAAATTTGTAGATCTTTTCGATATGGTCACCGATCGCGTATTTTTTTGATTTTTTTTGGATTTATAATGATTTTTCTACGGAAGGCTGTCCGAGATGGAAATCATTAGTTAGAAATTAAGGCTAGAATTATTTGGAGATAAATATTAGGGGTTCCTAAAATAGAGTGGGGACCTCCAAATTTACTTTTGAGCGGTGTGTAAACTTGGGGTTTATGGAAAATGGGACCCATGACTTATTTAATCGAGGATGTTTGGGATGAGTAACACTCGAGGGAGTATTTCGGCGGGTGATTATATATAGATAATTGTGCGTGTAGATAATGTGATTATATGCCGACTATAATTAAGTAAATCCTACGAGACTACTAGGATGAATTGGTATAGTTGGAGAAATTATATAAATCCTTATGCGAAAATAAGGTACAAATTATATATCAAGTGAGGGAATACTTTTGGGTTCAGTATCGTGAGTGTGCGAATACTTGAATGTTAATCAGTGCGAGAATATTTGGTCATCGTTATGTGTGATTGGAGATTATAGCCATTTGCATGTATATTTGTGGAATAATGTGGAATATATATATACATATATATATAATATGATATGAATATGTATGTAAATCTATGTGTGGATGGTATATATATTTATGTGAAGCATACCCCTTCTATGCTATCATGGGAAGTTGCGCAATGAGGGTGAGGCCCCTGGTTTGAGGAGCAGGGAGCGTATAGTCCCCTGGTCATAGCGTCCATTTTATATTGTGTGATTTTTATTAGGGGTGAGACGTGATGGGTATGTTTCGTCTCACTTTCGGGGAGGAACTATGCCGCTTCCCATACGTTGTGATTTGGCTTTTACCAAGGCGGTGTGAGATTCTAACCGTTGGTACTCAGGATGATATGTGAGCGATTCCCTAGTAGATGATAGCATAGAGACCACATCCTCAAGTTATAGCTCGTTGGGATGGTTATTATACTGGTGTGTATAGTATATTTCTTGTGCATGAGAACAAGTTATATATCTCTAACTAAGAGTAAAGAGAAAAAAGGAATAAAGATTTAATTCTCATTCCGGGAGATTGTATCCGGACTTATTGTGATGTGTATTACAAATGAGTAGGTTATGTATATGTATTTAAACGAGTGTATATATATAAGTTGAGTACTGAGGGTCTAATGGATCTCGACGATCGACCTTGCTAAGTAGTAGTATATCGGGGGGTACTTGTTTAGATTTCGCTTCGCGAGACACCCCACACACGAACATGGCCTAGTGTTGAGACTGGAGAGAAGTTTAACCCTTAGTGCTCTAGTTTTGGGTTTTCTTATATGAGTATATATATATATATATATATATTTTGTGAACTGAGTGTCTAATGGATCTCGACGATCGACCTTGCCAAGTAGTAGTGTATCGGGGGGGTTCCTTGTTTGGATTTCACTTCGCGAGACACCCCACGCACTAACATGGCATAGTGTTGAGACTGGGGATAAGTTGAGCCCTTAATACTTGGTTTTCTTAGGATTTCTAGAGTTTGGGGGTCACGGGTTAGTTAGGCAGCGTAGCTTGACTATAATGTTTAGAGGGATGCGCTAGGTGTGCACTATTAGAAGAGAGGTGAGGGGTATCTCATGGGAGTGCGATACCAATTTAAATATGAGATAAAACATATTTTTAAAAATAAAGCATTTATGCACTTGCAAAATATTTTCACAACTCGGGCTCTGACCCGTTTATCAACTTTTTCTCTCTTTTGCTATATCTATATATATACTTAGGTGTCCCGACACAGGGATGCCTGGATGACGATTCCTTCGAGTCAGACGCTTGCTGCAGCAGTTGTGTATGCATGCAGGTTTATTTTTAGACGCTTCTATTCTTATGATCTAGATAGGAAGCATTGTAGTTACTTTCGGGTCGAAAGCCCAATTGTATTTATTTATTCTTTCATCTCCTTTTAGTGCGGCATTGAATTTGGTTGTATTATATTTGAATCCAGTGTTCGGTTAGTTTATCTCTTTTCGGTTTTATTTATTCATAAATTGTGTGAATGTTTTAATTGATTTAATTTGTTTAAAATATTAGTTAAATAAAATTTTGACGCCAGCCTAATAAGTTATTAGTAATTAATTTGGTTTTCGACAGTGACGCTGAGAATGATCCATATGCGACTTCTGTTTTAATTTGGTACAGGAGTGATCGCCCGATATTTTATTAGGCGGGGTGTCACAAAAAGACCCCATAGGATTATAATAGATTGGGTCTTCTTGAGCTGATCAAGGAATTTTCTCTCTTTGATGGTCATTTCTGGCATGAGAAGTTCTTCGGTAACTCCCTTTCCTTTATCTACCCCTGGTGACTGAGGATCCAAATCTTTATAGTACTGTCCTAATCAGGTGATGTGGTACACTGAGGCAAGGAAGAATAAAAACCATGTGGCTTCATCTACCTCAGGCTAAATGGACACCTTATTGATTCCCCAAATAAATCTTCAAAGGATATCATTCCACATAGGCTGGCTACTGGACTGGGTTTTTCTTGACTTAGCTCATCATCTGAGCTGTCAGAATCATCCCTCCATCCAGTGGTGACTATGTCCTCTTTCCAAGAGTAGTTAATACATTCGACCACCTCAACTACTTCATCGTATAAATCTTCCCACTCAATGAGGAAATGTAGGGGTGAAGGGACTAACCGTCCCTGAAGCTTCAAAGCGGTGACTAACTTAAAGATGCTGTAAATTTGACTTGTTTGTCGAAATATATCGGCCATAATCTGTACCACATCATCTAAATTAACTTTTTCAATAGGCAGTACCCATTTTTCTATTCTGGAGCCCACTTTCGAGTTTCCATGAACAAGCCGTTGAATGTTTTATAATTGAGGAACATCTTGGTGGGCAATTTTAGATCAAACACTAAGAGTTGATTCAACACAACAAGTAACTCCATGCCTCCCCCCTCAGATCGGGTTCAGACGATGATATAGGCCTTTGTAAAGAGTAATAATGCTTGATCAGCATGACATGTAGGGTGCAAGAGGAATGATGGGTAAACCTTAAGAGGTTTAGGTGAGACTGTGGGATGGTGGGAGTTTTACTGGGCACTATTTGAGTAAATGGGTCAAACTCTGGGTTACTTTATAGAAAGATGGCATTTTTATGTGACAAAAGTGGGTTGTGAGTGATATTGGGTTTAGGATTAGCTGGTGGGGCAATGATACCCGATCGACCAGGCCTTACATCATATTTCTAATGTGGAAGCACTAGTCGGTGGTATGACCTGCGAATTGGTAGAAATCACAACGGGCATTGGGTTTGAAGTTTTTAGGGAGTGGATTTGGTAATAGATGAGGGTAAAAGGATTTGATGATATTTTGTCTTAATAGGTCCTGGTAGACTTTGGACAAGGGAGCTTAGAGCTCGATGTATTCTTTTTTGGCAAGATTGGGGCGATTTTTGGGTGCCGAAAAAGTAGTGGATTGGGAAATATTATTGATGGTTGAGACTGTAGCACTAAAAAACTTCTCATACTTTTAGGGGGTGAATTGTTCGGTTATCTTCTTCGATTCATATTTCACTTTGGTGACACCTTTTTCGATTTCCACATCAACCTCTTGGAGGGCTTAAAAGTGCGGGTAATACTGTCCTCCCATAGATGCTCGAATATGAGGCAAGAAATTCTTCTTCATAATGCTGACTTACTCCTCCTCGGAGGGCCTGTTGGTCATAGTGACAGTTTTCTCTCTCCATCTTCTGATGAAGATAATGACTTTTTCCCAAGGGTTTTGCTTAAGAAGCTTTAGATCTCAACACGTAAGCTCTAGCTCCTCGTTATACTTATACTGAGACATGAATTCTCAAGCAACATCCTTCGAACTATGAATCCTGTATTCTTTTAGGGATAAAAACCACTGGATGACACTTTCTTTCAAGGTCTGTTGAAACATCTGGGACATTATCTCTTCGGAGGCATAAAGTAGGGTCATGGATCAGTGATAGCTTCTAAGA
The DNA here is from genome assembly GCA_949130495.1 of Sambucus nigra. Classification (NCBI taxonomy): domain Eukaryota; kingdom Viridiplantae; phylum Streptophyta; class Magnoliopsida; order Dipsacales; family Adoxaceae; genus Sambucus; species Sambucus nigra. The sequence continues at coordinate 210,148,809 of OX422209.1, forward strand.
TGAACAATTAAGGGTCCGGTTCCCCTGAACTTCTCGATGTCTGGCATTTCAAACTTCTCTGGAAACCTAGATTTAGGATAGCGAGACATATTGATGTAGTCAATGTAGTTCCTGGATATCTTGACTTGGTTGAACTTCTTTGATAGTAATTTGAGGTCTTACTTGACTTTGTTTAGTTTTTCCTCTTTGGGATCCACGGGTAGTGGAATATTTTCCCCTAGTTGGGCAAGGTTCGAAATTAAGAGTTGAGATGATGGCAGACCATTAGTAGGTGGGGCATGTGGAGCATGTTAATACTCTTCCGGGACCCAAACAGGATCGGGAGCAGGTGGACCCATAGCACGAGGAAAGAGACCCTCGGGTTATTTGGGAATCTGGTCTGATGTCGTTGCATTTCATGGACCTCAATATGAAGGTTGTTAATCTCGGAACTGAGTTAGGCTAAGATGGCCATTAGATCTGGCCGAATATTCGGTGCTTGGTTAGTGTTTTCCATGAAGACCTCCTGAAGTTAGATCCTAAACTCGAACGAAGTAGCAGAAGAAGCGATAGAGATTCGGGGAAGTTTGACAAAAGATCGAAGCCAATACATAGCCATGACAAATCGAGTATGCGATCGATATGAGAGGGAAAATGCTTCGAATTTATTTTTGAAAGAAGGAGGGAGAACGCTTTTGGTATTTTTGAGAAAATGAGGAAAAATGTTTTTGGTATTTTGGAAGGAGATCATATTTTTGGGATTTTGGTTTTAAAACGAGAGGGAAAAAGGAGAGGAATCTCATCATCATCATCATCATCATCATCATCATCATCATCATCATCATCATTATTATTATTATTATTATTATTATTATTATTATTATTATTATTATTATTATTATTATTATTATTATTATTATTATTATTATTATTAAGTTTCACTTGTATTAGGTTTAAATGTAAGAAAAATTCCGGACCGAAGCCAATACAGAGCCATGCCAAAATCGAGTATGTGATCGATCTGAGAGGGAAAATGCTTCGAATTTATTTTTGAAAGAATGAGGGAGAATGTTTTTGGTATTTTTGAGAAAATGAGGAAAAATGTTTTTGGTATTTTGGAAGGAGGAGAACATATTTTTGGGATTTTGGTTTTAAAACGAGAGGGAAAAAGGAGAGGAATCTCATTATTATTATTATTATTATTATTATTATTATTATTATTATTATTATTATTATTATTATTATTATTATTATTATTATTATTATTATTATTATTATTATTATTATTATTAGGTTTCACTTGTATAAGGTTTAAATGTAATAAAAATGTCAGACACGACCCGGGTCTAGGAATTATAGGGTTTACAAATATGTAAGACACGATTTGACTTGTTTCCAAGCTCACGGACAGGGTCCTGTTTTAAAAAAGGCAAAATGGCGCGAAACTTCGAGCGGGATGCCTAATCGAAATTGCTGCAGAGTTTCGCATTGCAACCGAAAAACTAAATATGAATGCCCTAGGTTTGATGCCTATATGAGGTTTATGCACTTGTTGGGATAGTGGGAGGATTCCCCCCCCCCCCCTCCTGACTTCTACGATATACCTCTTGCCTATAAAGGTAATCATTCATCGGTATGTGTGGACAAGCCATTTCATATATCTAAGAGTACATTAATTGCCTCACGATATACCTCTTTGGGATGATACGTTTGAGAGAGAATTCAATATACTCAACGTACGTGAGCGAATCCCCTGCTATATACCTCCCGTCGTGAGTTCGGTCAAACGATACGATGAGGGGCGAACCGTTCAATATACGTTGAATGTATGAGGCCAATGAAATATGAGGGTCATATCGCTTAGGCTAACTGTGACCTCCAAGACCAGCGCCTATCACAATGTAACCCCCCAGTATGAGACACAATTTTGATCAAGATTGCCATGATCTTGGTAATGTAGTGTGCAAAAATGCATGTGTCTGAATCAATATATTAAGAAGAGAGAGTATTTTTTTTTATTTGCATGATGAGTAAAGGGACTACTACACTAATGAGGGAGAATATACAAGTCTCATGAAAAGTAAATATAGGATAAAGTATGAAGACTATACTAAGCATGGTGATATGAAAGCATGGTGATATATACATGTGAATAAGTGACATGTAAATATTTACAAGTGAGTGTGTGTGGTTGTGAGCTTATACATGGATCAACTACAAGTGGTCTATGATATGTTTAGGTGAGCCTGGGTATATATTAGGGTGAAAAGTGTGGGTGTGTTCTAGTAAAGCCTAAGCATGGATAATCTAAGGTGTGTGTGGAACATGTGAGAAGTGAAGCTAAGTGTAAGTGTGTGAAGTGAATAGGGAGAGTGTATATAAGTGTGTGAATTGTATAAGTGAGTGAAAAGTGATACACACATGAGGTGAATATACACAAAAAGTAGATAGAGGAAAAAAGGGAATATATAGGTAGGTGCATACACACATATACAGAAAAGAATAACACCCATACATAAATAGAGTTTAGTCCACTTAAAATTCATCCCGAGAAGAGTCGCCACCGTGGCCATCCTAGGGGCTTCCACCTTTTATTTTCCAGGGGTTACCTTCGATGCGGGCACAAGAATGCACCCTTTCTTGGGGCGTTCGGCCATCGTCAATGTGGGATAATGTGTAGAGATAGAGTCGCCAACCTATTTTGCACAAAACAGGCCAAAAAAAACGTTGCCACCTTAAGAGAACGACATCAAAGATAATACTAATGCTTGCGAAACCAAGTAGTTCAAAGGTTTGGGGACTGAGTTATGGGATGGGAAGGTGTTAGGAACCCATCCCTCCCTTTCGGTCTCTCATAGGCATGTGCTAATCTTCTCCTATTAGACGTCATGAAGTTTGTGCTTATGTGCATAATATAGATGAAGAATGGAATCATTCAACTCACATCACGGAAAAGGACGGAGTGAATTTATCCTTAGGAGTGTTACCGAAAATAATAATTCAAAATATAGTACGAATGTTTGCCGAATCACAAGTCATTAGGGAAGAAGGAATGTATACTTCAGAGGAAACACAAGCATGAAAGAATATGACATTCATTAAGAATATAGGTATATGGTAAGAAATAAATATTATAAATATTCATAAAGTAGGACTCGAATCTCGGGATCCCAAGACGCCTACGCAATCCAAAGGGCATCAAATTCCCCATAGTTCGGAGATAACATAGGGTGGGATTTAATCCATAAATCCAAACAGGGTATTTCTATTATGTGTTTGTGTAGATAAAATATGGTTTAAAAGTGAGAATGTGAGATGATAATCTCTCGTTTGGAGTTTATAGATACCCCCCCTTTTTTAAATTAAAATATAGCGTGTTTGTGTGCGTATGTGCCCATCCCGAGGGGGACTGGGAGGGCTTCCTTTTGGCGTGCACGCATGATTATGCCCTTTCTCGGGGTGCTCAATCATCGTCAATGTGGGATAATATGTAGAGATAGAGTCGCCAGCCTATTTTTCACAAAACAAGAAAAATAAATATTGCCGCCTCGAGAGAACAACATCAAGGATAATACTGATTTTTGTGAAACCAAGTAGTTTAAAGGTTTGGGCCTTAAGTTATGGAATGAAAAGGTGTTAGGCACCCATCCCTACTTTTTGGTCTCTTATGGGAATGTGTTAATCTTCGTCTGTTAAACTCTGTGAAGTGTGTACTTATGTGAATAATATAGATGGGGAATGAAATTGTTCAACCCGCGTCATGAAAAAAGATGAACTGAGTTCATCCTAAGGAGTGTTCCCAAAATAATAATTCAAAATATAATTTAAGTGTTTGTCGAGTCACATGTCGTTATATAAGAATGTATTTACACAACGAACATGACACAAGCATACAAGAATATGAAATCCATTACCAGTATAATAAAAACAAGGTAACAAATATGTGTAAGGGAGGATTCGAGTTAGGGATTTACCCAAGATGCCTACGTAGCCCATGGGGCATCAAAGTCCACGTAGTTCGAAGATAATATAGGGTGGGGTTTAACCGATAAATCCAAACATGGGATTTCTCTTATATGTGTGTGTAGAGATAAACGTGCTTTAAGTGTGATAGTGTTTAGTGAGAATCCATCCTTTGGAATTTATAGGTAAAACCTCTTTTTCTTGTTTTTATAATGAAAATAAAGTATGTGCAAAAACTAATAATAAACGTTTTAGATTAAGTTATGTGATGTAATAAAATAAAATGCTAAAATAAAATTAAATCAACTAATGCTAAGACAGGAGAATTTAAAAACAAGGATGGAGAATTGGACCTCTTTGTGAAGACTTGAAGTGGATCTTGATTGTAGATGCACTGATCTTGAAACGAGGATATGGTGGTATGAGGATATGGGTGGAATTTACTAAATGGAGTATGAAAAGGATGGAAGGAATGTGGAAAATGGGATTGTAAGAGGGGATCAACTCCGAATTATAGAGAATGTTCTCTGGATTTCTGAGAGGGATGTTGAGGGGTGCCTTTCAAAGTGAGGTCATGGTATCTATTTATAGGGGCAAAAGAGGTGACGATCGACAAAGTTATAGACTTGCCTATAAGCACAAAATCTCTAGACACTGTCGATAGGCAGGGTCCTAGGGGTGCCATTCGACAGTCTGAGATAGATTTTTCAAAAAAACAGTCATAAAATATGAACTGTAAGTTAGAATCATGCACGGGGTGGACCGTTGGAAAGGGTATTCAGATCTAGACTTGCATATTAGCACACAAGAAAGCAAAAGCCACATACAATATTAACACCCTTGATCCCAAAGATGAGACAAAACTTAAGAAATGGTAGGCCGTGGAAGAGGTAGAATCAATCATCCTCAATGAGGACAAGCCAAAAAAACCCGTCCAGGTCGGCAATGGTCTAAAACAAGAGATCAAGGATGGGTTGATCGGATTTCTAAGGAGGAGACAAAGCATCTTCCCGTGGAATCATGATGATATGCCTGGGATTGATCCAAAACGACATACCTTTAAGAATACATTGAGCCACTCCCAAGTCCAAGAGTTGACCAAGGTCAAATGGGGCTCGGAAGTGATTGTTGGTCCCTAGATAGGAAGTTTTTAGAGGAAAATGGGTTGTTCATCCGAACCGTAAGGCCGATTTGTGCACGGGATGGACTGTTGGAATAGGGTATTCAGTGACCTTAGAATTTAATTCATATTCATTCTCTTTGGGGAGTTGATAGAGGTCAAATGGGACTCAAAAGTTCATGGTAATACTTTGGAGTAAAATGGGTCGTTCGTCCATACCGTTAGGCTGATTCATGCATAGGGAAGAACATTGGAAAGGGGATTCTAAGCCCTTAGAATATTAATTTAGATTCATTCAACTTGGAGAGTGGACAAGATTCAAACTGGGCTTGGGAGTGCCTAGTCACCTCCGGATCAATTTTTAGGGTAAAATAGATCTTTCGTCCGTACCATGAGGACGATTTGGGCATGAGGAGGATTATTGGAAAGGGTATTTAGAGCCCTCAGAATATTTATTAAGCTTACACTCGAGTGAGGAAGATTATCAGAATCAAATGGGGCTCAGGAGCGCCTAGTGGCCTCTAGATCTATACTCGGAGTATGACTTAGGATTTGCGGTGAACGAGTGGTGCTAGAGACCTAAGTAGGTGCTTCAGAGGTCCAAGGATGGTCTGTCTACAATGTGAAAATACTACTAATAAAGGTTTGAGAATAATGTTTGTGATATAATGAAATAAAGTGCTAAAGTATAAATAAAGAAACTAATATTAAAATAAGAAAATTAGATAAAATAATGGAGAATTGGACCTCCTTATGAATGTTTGATGTTGATCTTAAGTATAGATATGCTGATGTTGCAATGGGATGAAAGTGTTATGAAGAGATGTGGGAATTTACTAAACGAAGTAAGAAAGTGATGGAATGGAATATGGGAAATGGGCTTTTTAGGAAGGGAATAACTCTAGAGGGATGTTTAGGGGTGATCTTCAATGTGAGTTCATGGCCTCTATTTATAGGTCCAAGGGGGATATTTATCGACATATGTCTGGACCTGCCTATTCGCAAAGCACCTCAGGCACAATGCCGATAGGCAGAGTCCTAAGGGTGTCATTAGGTAGTGAAGGATATGTTTTAAAAAAATGGCTATAAAATGCAATTCGTAAGTTAGAACTGCACATGGGGTGGACCGTTGGAAAGGGTATTTAGATCCCTTACATTGAGCCACTCACGATTTCGGGAGTTGACCGAGGTTAAGTAGGGATCGAAAGTGCCCATTGGTCACTAGACATGAAGTTTTCGAAGAAAAATGGATTGTTTGTCCGTACCATAAGGTCGATTCATGAATAGGATAAAATGTTGGAAAGGGTGTTTAATTACTTTTAATATTTCATTCATCTTCATTCAGTTTGGAGAGTGGCCCGAGGTGAAATGGAGATCGAAAATGCTCGATGACCCTTCGAATTAAAATGGGTCGTTCGTCCGTACTGTAGGATGATTCACGCATGAGATGGACCATTGGAAAGGGAATTCATAGAAATTCAAAGATTCATTGAGATTCACTCAAGATAGAGAATTGATCAGAGTCAAACAGGGCTCGGGAGCACCTGATGGCCTCCAGATCAGTTTTTAAGGTAAAATGGACCATTTGTCCATACTGTAAGGTCAATTCACACATAGGACAAACCATTGAAAAGGGGATGGGGTATTTATAGTTAGGGGTTTTGTGGCAATGTCGTAGGGTGGATATTCGTCCGTCCCAATCTGTTGGGGAACTTGGGTTTATAAATGGGGATTATTTGAGGTGATTAGGGGGACTATGGTCATAAAGAATTATACTAAGGAAAATGGGAAGAGGTGTCTTGAGATGTTTAATTCTTAGGAGGAGGGCGTTGGGGTTTTGTCCAAGATGATCATGCCATATCGTAGCATGAAGGGTATAGGGAAATATTATCAGGATTGGGATTTTTGGGGTCTTCCGGGGACTAGTGATGATGGTTGAGATGATGAGGGAGGTCCATCTAGTAGTTGAGGTTGGTTTTGTGAAGGTATAGATCAAGTTTGGTAATAAGTATACCTGTGTTTGCGTAGGCTAAGCCGTTGGGTTGTTATGGTTATGAAGGTATCTTAGGACTTTTTTGTCACTAATACTTCATGTAATTGTCGTGTTTTGTAATAAAAGAATAAAATGATGTTTTGACCTATCTTGTTATGCCTTTTGAAGAGTCTTCTTTTTGTTTTAATCATCTATATTAATCCCCAATGCATACATAATACTTCTATTCATTTAAATGATGAGATAGAGACTAGCCTTCTTTGTGGGAAAATAGAATAACATTGTGTGAAAAAGAAAAGATCGTGCCCAAAGTGACTTTTATGGATTGCCTACGTACCTCTGTGACGTTTGAAATTTATTTTGAAAGTTTTTTCTTTGAAAATGCAATTTTGAGAGGATCAGGTCCTACATAGTTCTAAAAAGAGAGGAGTGAAGGTAGGAAGAGTCGTAGTGCGACGAGAGTTGTATTAAGGGTGGAATTTCTTAAGATGATCCAAGTTGACTAGATGTGCCATCTCTTCTCCGTCTAGGTCTGTGAGCGTAGTGGTGCCACCTGACAGAATCTTTTCACGAGGAATGTCTTGCTTCAATTAGGTTTAAATTTACCTCTTGGGTTTCAGATGAGTTCTACAGTTTCTTTGAGAGAGAGATTTTCATCTTGCACACTGTGACCTTTGAATTTCTTGTTGAATGATCGTGCAATGCGGCGATGGCACCCTTGTATATGGTACGGATCCTTTATTATTCTCTCATCCAAAAGTTCAAGTTCATCATTACGACTGATTAGGAATAAATTCTTCACATTTATCCCATTAATTTCGGTCATTTTATGATCCCATGCATGGTATTTCACTTGGTTTTATATCATATTTATGCAACTAACCGTTTTCGGTGAGTATTTCGTGTTTTGTGTATTTCTATTTTGTTTTACAAGTATTTCATGCAAGATAGTGTGAGAGAGAACTCAAAATAGTGAAAGAAACTAAGAAACAGGAAGTTAAAGGGGATTTTCATAATTTTTCATCCTTAGTCCGGAGGTGGGTCCAACTGGAAAGTTGAAGAGCTTGAAACTACAAGAACATTAGAAACAAACGGCACCTCAATCCGAGTTACGGTGAAGAAGTTATGTCCGTTTGAAGATGAGAAATATTAAAGAGGCAAAACTAAGGAAGTTAGAAAGGAGGACCGGTCCGGTTAAAGGGGGATCGGTTTGCCCTTTAGTCAGGCTCCAAAACTGCGGCAAGGATTAGTCACTCTTTAAAAACGTTACAAATTTCCGGAAGCGGGATTTTTATTTTGTCGTTGTCTTTTGGCCAAAAGAGTTTTATATTTTGGGGACTCTTCTAAATGACTTATAACCTATATATTTATTCATTAGGGTTCTTTTAATTCAAATTTCATTCATGTAAAAGCTCCCAATCAAAGAGAAACATCTAGGAGAATAATTTGCATATTTTGCACCTTTAATTCAAGAGCTTTTTCAGTTTTTCTTCAAGCTTTGATTTCTTCTTGAATGTTTGTGTTCTCCAACCTTGGTAACCTTAAATTTCAGCACTGTTTTTAATGTTTCTTTATTTTTTCGTGCTTGTTATGGCTTCTTGCGTAGTTAATACCACCATGTCAAGCTAGTTCAAGGGTTGGGAGCATATTTTCGCCATTAATGGGTTCAGAGTTTTGAAAGTTAGGTTTTGTGTAGAAATAAAATTAATTGAAACCTCGTGTATTAAAGTTGGAATATTATGCGTTTAACTTTCTTTGTCAAGCAACATTAGTGTTTATAGTGATATTTCAAAATTAATCCACTTGTGACCATATTTGTACGAAAGTTTAATCTTTCAATGTTGAATTAAATTTCTTCATGTTTAACGTTTATAATCAATTGAATATGCTCGGTTAAATATTTTCGAATCAAAATCCTTTATACGCATTGTTTAGCCCATGGCGGGGATGTGTTCCTAATCCCCTTTTCTTATTATTTGCTTAAGTTTTAATTAGTTTTAGTTAAATTCTTTATTTTTCTCCTTTTTACTTTCTCACCCCATCATCATCTTTTCATTTTTATTTTAGAAATAATAAATCAATTAGCGTATTTACACGGACGCTCAGTTTTTTCCTCGATCAAAATGGGGTCGTTGCTGGGGAATGTTATGTTATAGATTATAATCGATATACTATTTCATAAGTTATCTTTCCTTTGTTTTTTTTGTTTTAACCTTTTTTGCAGGCTTGCACAATTGAGCGCCAAGAAGCGTGAAATCCTCGGCGACACACCTCTTTACATGAATTGTCCATCTACAAATCATTCGATAATCATGTATTTTTATAGTGAGTTCGGTAATTATAATGATTCATATGAGAATAGTTCTCAAAATTTTTGTTCTCAAGAATCCGCGCCTCGAACTACTACCTTTGGCGAGGCCATTCGAATTCTTGATAATGAAAGGCTTGAAAATAAATGTTGGGAAGAAAATCGTTTTAAAAAAAACTCACGTTTGTATGGGAGTGGTTCTGTAAATTTTTGTGTGCCCACAGCATGAACTATTGCCATTGGAGAGGGCCTTCGAATTATTGAAAATGAAAGGCGTGAAAACGACTATCGGGAAGAAAATCATTTTGGGGAGCAAGAGTTGGATGCATTATTCGAACCGAATGACAATTTTTCTTTCGATACTTTTAAAGTTGAAGAATATTTTCAAACAAATGAGGAACCCGAGGTTCTTGAGCCAAGGGAGCCTGCTTTGGAAGAAACCATGCTTCATTTCACCCATAGAGCAATGAATTATCTTTCCACCCAAAGTGCAATGAAAATCGATAATGGTGTTGTTAAGGAAATTTTTACAATTTGCAATAAGATTTGTTCCTATATGAAAAACAAAGAGCAGGTCGGGACTTGGGTTTCACCTCAATTTTTTTTAAAAAACATTTCATTGAAAGTGAGTCTTTTTCCCTTGAAATTAAATCTACAAGTGATGACAAATCACTTGAGATTGAATTTATTTCATCACCATTTTCTTTCTCCATTAATAAACCATTACAAATACTGCTAGATTCCTATGAGTCGGTAGAAACTCGTGAAACTTTTAATCCTTTTGCCGACGAGGACTCTTTGTGTGAATTATTTTCCAAGATGGATTCTTCCTTTTTGTTTGTCCCTCTTACCATAGTACTTGAAAAATATTTGGGAGGTGATTCTATTTTTCTTGGATCCCAATTGTACTTATCCCCCTAGCATCCAAATACCCCACCATCCTTTTAAAAAATTTAATTGGTGATGGTCCATTTTTTTTGCCTTACACACGCCTCCCGTTGTTCAATCGAAATTCTTATTTTTTGAGAGACATACATGAAAATGAGGGTACATTGATTATCCCTCAAAGTCAAATCATATTTTGGGTGGACCCTCAAATTTTTTGACTTCTAGTGTATGGTTTATTAAAAGTTCAAATTGTAGGTTGTACATAGTTAGCTTTTTTTTTTATTAATTATAGTTTAGAGTAATTAGTTGAAGTTTTTGTTATTTTTTTGTTATGCTTGGTTCTAACATGTTTTGTAGAATTAATGGACTCGTACTTATCGGGGATCGCTCCATTTGGGTAATATCTTCCTTTTCTCTCTTTATGTTGTGTTCTTGATTTGCATTGAGGACAATGCAACATTTAAGTTAGGGGGTGTGGGATATTCTTTCCACTTATCATTTAGTTTCATTGATTTGATCACATGTTCGTTTCAAGTATGCCTTTTTAGAAATTTTCAAAAATTTCCAAAAAATTGAAAAAACTCGAAAAAAGCTAAAAATATAATTCTTCAAAATAAATAAAAAATGGAATTTAAAATTTTCAAAAATACTACTAAAAATTTGTTTAAAGTCTCAAATTGTAAAAAAATGAAATGCAAAAAGCCGAAATCGACTAAAGATGGAAATTGAGCGAAAATTGACGACTTAGCGAATAAGTGTGGAGATTAGTAAACCCGGTGAGATTTTGAGCCTATCAATTTTTGAGAGTTATTAAATCAATCTGAGTTAATGGTTAACTCAAAGTTCAATTCAGTATTTAAAATAAGTCATTGAGGATCTCAATTCCTTTATTTTGATCGATTACGGGAAACGAGTGAGATGTTGTCTTGAAAAATGCGCTAAAATATCTTTAAACTAAATATATCCTCTAAGCGCATATGGTAAAATAATGAGTAATTCTGATAAATGAAGTTAGACCATTGTTTGTTTACCCAAAAATATCAGCGAAAAAAAGTTGTTAAAATTATCCTTTTTCAAAATCCAACTTGAGCTTAATAAAAAAATTTCCTTCTCGCCTGTAAGCCAAATAAATCCAATTGGCCGAAAATTGTGAAAATTGAAAACAAATCAGAAAATAAAGTCCAATTGGAGCAAAAAAAGGAATAAAAGAAAAATTATCAGCAAAAATAGCAAGAAAAGAAAAATGTGAAAAATAGAAAAAAAAAGAAAAAAATAAAAGCCCGAAAAAGAACTAACGGACATCATTAGAAAATTTTCCAATTCTGATTTTTTAAACCATTCTCCTTTTATCCAATACACCTTAAAACCCAAGAAAGTACTAACCGAGTTCGAATTTCAAAATTAATTACTGCATGGAGAGGTAAGATACGAAAAGATAATAAGATAGATTAATTGGTGTGAATAAGAGGCGATGTTTCCCGTTTTTCAATGATTGTATTTCGACGATGAGATCTTTTCACCATAAATAATTTCGTCTTTCAAATTTGTGTGCTTGACCATGTGTCCATTATATTTACTCTTATGAATCACGCATACCGAGAGAAATAGCCACATTGCGAGTAATTCGTTTTTGAGAGCATCCGTGAGAAATTGAATCAAAATGATTTTTTGGAAATTAACGTAAAAATCAATCAGTGGAAATTAACGGTTTGAATTTCGTCTTCGCGCGCGCGCGCACACACACACACCCTGAATTTAGACTCTTGAATATAAATTTACGGTGACCATTTTTGGAGAGTTTAAATTGTAAATTTTTTAGTATTTTGATCTTTTTCTTGAGTCATGTGAAAAACGAATTTTGTGGGTATATTGATTGCAAAACCTCATGAGACACCACTCGTCCTAATAGGGTAACTTAGGTGTTTAACGACTTGTTGCATACACTAAATGCAATCACTTGCCCGCGAAAAAGGTATTTTAACCCAATAAAGTTTTTTAAGGGTCCTTAACTCATACGCTCATTCTTTTACGTTGCTCGGGACGCTCAAAGTATTAAGTTACCGGGATTAGATTACGTATAAATTCTTCACATTTAACCCCTTAATTTCGGTCTTTTTATGATCCCATGCATTTTACTTCACTTGGTTTTATCTCATATTTATGCAAATAACCCTTTTTGGTGAGTATTTCGTGTTTTGTGTATTTCTATTTTGTTTTACAGGTATTTCATGCACGATAGTGCGAGAGAGAACTCAAAATGGTGAAAGAAACCAATAAATGGGAAGTTAAAGGGTATTATTGTAATTTTTCATCCTTAGTCCGGAGTTGGGGCCAATTGAAAATTTGAAGAGCTTGAAATTACAAGAACACTGGAAAAAATGGCACCTCAATCCGAGTTACGATGAAGAAGTTATGTTCGTTTGAAGATGAGAAATATCGAAGAGGCAAAACTAAGGAAGGCAGAAAGGAGGATCAGTATGGTTAAAGGGGAATCGGCTCGCCCTTTAGTTACCCTACAGAACCATGACAAATATTAGTCATTCTTTCAAAACGTTACAAATTTCTAGAAGCGGGATTTTTATTTTGTCCTTGTCTTTTACCAAAAGAGTTTTATGTTTTGGGGACTCTTCTAAACGACTTCTAACCTATATATTTAGCCATTAGGGTTATTTTAATTAATATTTTATTCATGTAAAAGCTCCCAATCAAAGAGAAACATCTAGGAGAATAATTTGCATATTTTGCACCTTTAATTCAAGAGCTTTTTCGATTTTTCTTCAAGCTTTGATTTCTTCTTGCATGTTTGTGTTCTTCAACATTGGTAACCTTTAATTTCATCACTCTTTTTAATGTTTCTTTATTTTTTCGTGCTTATTATGGATTCTTGCGTAGTTAGTGCCACCGTGTCTAGCTAGTTCAAGGGTTGGGAGTATATTTCCGCCATTAATGGGTGCAGAGTTTTGAAAGTTAGGTTTTGTGTAGAAATAAAATTAATTGAAACCTCGTGTATTAAAGTTGGAATATTATGAATTAAACTGTCTTTGTCATGCAACGTTAGTGTTTATAGTGATATTCCGAAATTAATCCACTTGTGATCATATTCGAGCGAAAGTCTAATCTTTCATTGTTGAATTAAATTTCTTCATGTTTGATGTTTATAATCAATTAAATATACTCGGTTAAATATTTTTGAACCAAAATCCTTTATACGCGTTGTTTAGCCCATGGGGGGGGGGGGGGGGGGGGGGGGATGTAATCCTATTCCCTTTTTCTTATTCTTTGCTTAAATTTTAATTACTTTTAGTTAACTTCTTTATTTTTTTCCTTTTTCCTTTCTCACCCATCATCATCTTTTTCATTTTTATTTTAGAAATAATAGATCAATTAAAATCTATCAAACATTCCCTGTGGATTCGATACCCAGACTAGCCGCTATACTCCATAAGAGTGTTGTCAAAGTTTAGATTTTTTTTGTATTACGGTCGGAATCTGATAACAATGGTTAGTGTATTTATACGGACACTCAGTTTTTGCCTCGATCAACGAATTTTCTACCAAATGATTTCGCTGACTTGACTTTTGAGCATGACCTGTAGAAAAGCTATTTCAAGTTTGATGGGTAGGGATGATTCCTTATCGTATACTACGGAGTAGGATGTAGCTCTAGTGGGTGTTATGATATAGGTGAGGTATCCCCAAAAGTCATATGGTATCCTATCTGTCCAATCTTTGTAACTTTCAGTCATTTCACTGATTTTGGATTTGAGTATTTTGTTATTAGCTTTGACATCTCTATTGGTTTGCAGATGTCAAGGAGAGGACTCGTGCCTCTGAATCCTATACTCATCAACTAATTCTATGTCTGCAAATTTAAAATGAAGACCATTGTGTGATACCAAGTCATTGGGAACTCTATAACGACAGATGATGTTCTTTCTGATGAACTTGGTAACTTTCTTCGCATTTAACATAGTGTATAATTCATCTTCAATCCACTTGTTGTAACAATTAATGAAAACTAGGATGAATTTGTCACCGTTTGATGCTTTGGGAGTCAATTTCCCAATGATGTTAATTCCCTAAGTTGCGAAGGGTCAAGGTGAAGTCATGTTATACAGCTCTCGGGGAGACAAGTGCTGAAAATTGATAAACTATTCGCATTTAAGGCACCTTATGCTATAAGCAATGCAGTCTTGGACAATGGTGGTCCAGTAATATCCCTAATGGATGATTTTTTAGTAAGTATATGACCGTTCATGTGGGGAACACATTCCTCATTATGGATTTTATACATCATGTCTTTAACATCAAACCCTGTTATGCATTACAAATGAATTCCGTCAAAATTTAACTTGAAAAGCGCTTTGCCGCTGATGATGTACTGAGAAACAAGCCTGTGAAAAGTCATGCGGTCTTTCTTATCCGCCCCCTTGGGATACTTACCATGCCAGTGGATGCACAAAATTCCATAATACCATAGTCCAACTATGTCTGGGTCTTCTGCTGTTGTGATCCCGACGTGATAGCAGTGAGTGGGTGCAAACTGCTTTTGGACTAGAAAGGGTGTCATTGTTATTCACTGAGGCATGTCCACTATAAAGGATAAGGTTGCCAATGCTTTGGAAAATCTTTTTCTTGAGCGAGGAAGGTATTGCAAGGTGATAACCTCAAATTGGGAGGCAAAATCTTTAAGGTGAGATTGAAAGGGTAGGAATTTCTCGTCTTTAATTTTCCACTTTTGGAGGACTTATCCTATGATGAGAGTTGAGACTCTATAGACATTGATACATCTGATTCCTTTCTCGATGGTAGTCTTGATACCTCCAGTGCATGCTTTATACTCTGTGATGTTGTTGGTGCAGGGGAAGTTAATCTTGATGGATATGGAAGTGTGAGAATCACCAGGGGAAATTCGGAGTATCCCAATGTTCAATCCCTTCTTGTTAGAAGCTTCGTCGAAGAACATATCCCATCGTCATGAGAAGTATAAATAACATCTTCATTCGAGAACTTAGAAATTCATACATCGGCTTCTCCCATGGTATTGCCTTCAAGGTAGTCAGATATGGATCTTCCTTTCATGGCTTTCTAAGTGACATATGCGATGTCCAATTCAGCTACTAACATCATCCAATATGCCATTCGACTGTGCAAGGCATACGTTTCTAATAGGTATTTTATGGGATTCATTCGAGAAACAAACTTGATGGGGAATGTAAACATGTAATATCGGAGCTTGTAAGTAACACAAACAAAGGAAACACACGCCTTCTCGAATATAGTGTAGTTAACTTCATAACCTGCTAGCTTTAGACTAGTGTAGTAGTTGGATCTTTCTTTGTGTGACTCTTTAATGCATTGGGCTAGCATAACTCTTATTGTGATGATAGTGACAGTGCGGCATAAAAGGTGGGGAAGACCCTGCTGCAGTGTCAGGACACTGAAGGTTAGGTAATGTATCTCTTGATCTTATCAAAGGCTTCTGGACATGCCTCATTCCAGACTTTGGTTGAATCCTTCCAGAGAAGTTTGAAGGTAGGTTTGCAGATAGTGTTCAACTGGTTGATGAACCGACTGATGTACTAGAGTTTGCTTAGGAAGTCGTGGAACTATTTCTCTATTTTAGGTTTCAGTATTTTGAGAATTACTATAAGTTTGGTAGGGTCTTCTTTGATTCCTCTCTCACTAACCATGAAAATAAGGAATTTTCCTTTCTTGACGTGGAAGATGCATTTTTGCAAATTGATATGCATTGGATTTTTTTACAGTCTCTCAAATAATTTCCTCAGGCCAGGGATGTGACCTTATCAAGTTTTGGACTTAATAACATCATCAATATAGACTTTGACCTCTTTATATATAAGATCATGAAAAATGGTTTTATATGCCTTTTGGTAAGTAGCTCCAGTATTCTTGAGATTGAAATGCATGACTGTGTAGAAAAAGGTTCCCCATGGGGTGATAAAAAAAGTTTCCTCTTGGTGGTCAGGATACATCTTGATCTAGTTGTACCCAGTAAAATCATTGACAAATGACCTGAGGGCATGATTAGTAGTGTTATCAATAATCATTTCGATACTGGGTAAAGGGTAATCATCCTTTGGAGATGTTTTGTTCAGATCCCGATAGTTGATGCACACACAAAATTTTCCTCTAGATTTTAGCACAGGGATGATATTTACGAGATGTGTAGGATATTCAACCACATGGATGAAGCCTACGCTAAACTATTTGACCACTTCATCTTTGAATTTAAGGGACCACTTAGTTGGGACTTTTCTTGATTTTTACAGACAACTTTCATTCTAGATTAATAGGAATTTCATACTGCACGATCTCTGGGTCGATGTTAGGCATGTCGTTATAGGACCATGGAAAGACGTCCATGAATTCATTCAAGAGTTCTTTTAATTACGAAGACTCATGTTCGTTGAGGGTGGACCCTATCCTAATCTCGCACAGATTTTTGTTAAAACAAGAACAATAGTCTCATCACCATTAGTATGAACATAATTACGTTGTTTAATTTTTTACTTATTGAGATGAGTTAGGAATTATTCATTTATTAAATCATCTTCATCAATTATTTGATTAAAAGCAATGCAATTAGTATAAGGCACAACAAGATATTCAAAATCTTCATTCATATCATTAGAAACATTTTCTGGAAATATAGCATTGAGAACCTCATCAAAAGAGGCTTTGTTTACATTGATATTAGTAACATAAATATGAGGGAAAAATTTAGGTTCATTTTGTGGAGGGTAAACAAGGGAGTTCAGGAGGGCTAGATCTAGGTTGATAAGAAAACTAAACCAATTAAGGAGAATCTTTTCAATAAGGAAATGTTTTACAGACAGGTCAGACAGATCAACCTTGGCGTGGACCATGAAGGGATCCAGCCCTAGTGTGTGGAAACCAAACGACTCATCATTATCACTATTTTTGAAACTTTCAGTTCTTTCAGTGTTTGAAGAGCATGAATTTGCATATTTAATGGTTAGGGGTATCACCTCATGCCTCGGGTCTTCAATCCATGTGATCTTTTCTTTGAAGAATATTTTTAATTCGTCTTTCAATTTCTTTTCAACAGGGTCATACAACGGTTCAGAAAAATCGTAAAAAGGGAAATCCACGCCTTTCTTGGTAAATCGTCCATTTAACGAGTCACCTGAGATGGACCCTTTTCTTTTCAATGCCCTCTTCTGATACAGTTGGGGGAGATCCATAAGTTCAACTGGTGATGGTTAGTAACCCAAACCACAGAGGGAAAGATTTATTATTGTTTCAAGAATCTCGTGTTGAAGGTGACCTAGCCCCATTCTAGGCATGAAATGTATATCCCTGAACATATGGATCACATTGACGTTACTATATGAGTTGTGCTTTGAGCATACTCTGTCTTTAAGTGGATCAATGTTGAAATCTGAGAGGAGCATATCATTAACCCCATGGTGGATTTCTAAAATAAGGCTACTTGTACCTATACGATCCGAGTTATCATCATCCCCGATGATAGCAATGAACTTATTGTTCGCAAAGAATTTCACCTTCTTATGGAAGAAGGAGGACACACCTTTGATACTATGAAGCCAAGGATGACCAAGGAGAAAGTTAAATCAGGATGGTATATCGAGGACTTGAAACTCGATTTGGGGGAATATAGGGCCAACCCCTAATGTGATATTTATTGAACCCATAGCTTCTTGGTGGGTATTATCGTAAGCGTGCATGGCAACGGAAGTGGGGATGCAATCACTGACTTTTATCCCCAGACAATTGAGAGTTCTTAATGGGCATAAATTCAAAGCGGATACATTATTGATAAGTGTTAGTGGAACCACATTTCCCAGGAATTCCACTGAGATGTTGAGAGCCCAATTATGGTTAAGACCGATCTTAGGAGTTTTTTCATCGGTAGAGGAGATGAGCCACATCATGGTCAGAGATCCAACGAAGTGGACGACTTCTTTATGGGTAATAGTAAGAGGAACTGTGGGTCCTATGAGGCGCTTGATCAAAGAATTTATATGCAGTTGGGAGGACATGAAAAGTCCCAACAAAGTGATGTTTCTTGGGTCTTCTTGAGTTGTTCAATGATTTTTCTTTCTTCGACCTGATATTTTTGACATCAGGGTTTCTTCAATAACTCCTTTCTTTTTATCTATGGAACAATCGGCTCTTTGTAGTATCGCCCTGATCGGGTCATGTGATTTATGGATGTTGGGAAAAATAAAAACCCTTTGTCCTCATGCACTTATGTAATGATGTATATTTCATTAATTCATGATAGCAGCTCTTTAAAAGAATTCATCCCACATAAGGAGGCAATCGTGCTGATATCCATAATATCTGATTCCTCATCTGAGTTGCCTGAAGGGTCTGAGTCATCCCCCCACCCACTGGTAACAATATTTTCTTTCCATGAGAAATCTATGCATTCTAAGACTTCAACTGCTTCATTATACAAATCTTTCCACTCCACAAAAAAAAGTTGGAAAGAGGGAATACAGTATCCCTTGAGCCATTGGATGGTGAAAAGTCTGGAAGCTATACATATTTTTTTCTCCTTAACAAACTCATCGGACATGACCTGCATAATACCATCTAAGCTTAATTACTCTACTCATAGAAACCAATCGTCTGATTACCAGTTCCATTCCAGGGCTTCCATGCATATATCACTGATTCTTTCACAATTTTCGTCTTCAAGGGCCATCCTAGCTGTTTTTTTCAGCCCAAAGTCTCTGAGTTATTTCAAAACATTTGATAGCTTCATTCTCACTATTTTTAAGCAGGTTTGAATGATGATACAGGTCCTTGACATGAGAGATAAGTCTCAGTCTGGTGCATTTTCTGGGTGCAAAAGGAAAAAGGGATAAATTTTGAGGGATTTAGGGGAATCGGTAGCTAGAGCAGGTATATTGGTAAGTCAAATTCTGGTAGAAGGATAAATATATGGATTCTCTTTTAGAATAATGGTTTCACATCGGTCTGATGTGTGGTAGACGGTTTTGAGTAGTATTGGGTTTAGGATTGACTGGAAGAGTAATGACCCCCTTATCAACGAGGCCTTGAATAATATTTTTTAGGTGGAAACATTGATCAGTGGTGTCCCCTCAAATTTTGGTGAAAACAACAACGAGCATCGTGCTTGAAGTTCCTTGGAAGTGGGTCTGGTAATGATCGAGGGTCTAAACGCTTAATGACATTTTGAGATAGAAGATCTTGGTAAACTTTTGAGAGGAGATCATGGAGCTCGATATTCATTTTGGCTATTACAAGATGATCTTTTGGTGCCTATGACATAGCAGGATAATAAATTTTATTGATAATTAAGACAATAGGGTTAGCTGGATTTTTATACTTGCGAGGAATGAATCGCCTTATTAGCCTCTTCGGCTTGTACTCATCTTTATGATTGATAACACCTTCTTAGATATCGACCTGCCTTCCGGAGGAATCTGAGGTTAGTATTGTCTTCTTATAGAGGTTCGAATATGAGGCAGGAAATTGTTCTTCATAATGCTCACTTGTTCTTCCTCAGAAGGTTGGTTTGTCATGGTAGCGACATTTTCTCTCCATCTATCGATAATGCTACTGATTGGTTCCCCATTATTTTGCTTGAGTATCTCAAGGTCTTGATGAGTGAATTTTAGATCCTTATTGTATTTTTACTCGGTTAGGAATTCTCAGTCTACATCCTCCATACTATAGATTTGGGATTCTTCTAGCGACAAGAACCAATGAAGAGCGCTCTTTTTAAGGGTATGTTGAAACATCTGCACTATTATTTCTTTAGAATCTCCAAGTAGAGTATAGCACGATGATTTTTATGAGGTTTACAATGGGAGGACTGTTACCTCTAAATTTTTTAATGTGTGGCATCTTAAACTTTTTCGATAACTGGGATTTTAGGTAAGGAGACATGTGGGTATAATCCATGTAGTTGCCTGAGATATTTACTTAGTCAGACTTCTTGGATAATAATATGAGGTCTTTCTCAACCTTGTTCAATTCTTCCTCTTTAGGATCAACATGAATATGTATTGTCAAATTATCCCTTGGATGGGCGAGGTTCGGAATCAGTAACTGAGCTGGCGATTGCCCACTAGTAGGTAGGACACATGAGATATGAGGAACTTATTGATACTAATATGAAATCCATATCTATTCTTGTGTTTGTGGTCCCACGACACGAGGGAAAACAATGTCAGGATCGATAACCTCAAGTGTCTAAAACCTGTTTCGCTATAACTCTTGGACATCTGCCTGAAGATTATCAATCTTGATGCTAAGTTGAGTGAGGATTATCATCAGGTTTGGCTGAACATTGTCCTTCTGATCAAGGTTCTTCATAAAGAGTCTTTGGAGGGACTATTCAACTTGCATGGAGGTATTATAGAAGGTGGTAGAGCTCCGATATGGATTAATAGTAAATCTGAGCCAATAGGGATCCAAACCAAAACTAGCGTATGCGATTGCACCTGAGAGGGAATTTTTTTTATTGATGAAGTATAGTTGTTATTATTAGGTTTCACTTGTATTATGTTCTACCTAGGGTGCAAGTAAAATACCAGACATGACCCGAGTCTGGGAAAAGATAGGGTACATGATGTAAGACATGGTTTGACATGTTTCCAGACTCATTGATAGGGTCCTATTTTAAAACTGGGCGAAATAGCGCATAACTCGGGTGGAAAGACGACTAGAAATTTCAGCAATGCCTATATAAAGTTAGTGCATTGGGAGATTAGTACAAAGGTTCCCCCCTTTGGCATGCCTTCCACAATATACCTCTTTACCATAAAGGAAATCATTCATCAGTACGTGTAGACAAGTCATTTGATATACCTAGGTGTACATGAATTGCCTCACGATATACCTCATAGAGATAGTACGTGTGTGACAGAATTCGATATACTCGACGTACGTGAATGAATGCCCTACTATATACCTTCCCTCGTGATTTTGGTCAAGCAGTACGATGCATGGGAACTATTCGATATACATCAAAGGTACCAGGATAATGGAAGGTGGGATTTACATCGCCTAAGTTAACCGCGCCCCGCAAGATCGACACCCATAACGAAGTGATCCCCCATTACGAGGCAAATTTTGGTCAAAATATATTACTCACGTGACGTAGTGTGCAAAATGTATGAGTCTTGATTATAATTATATGGGGGAGTTTTATATATGCTAAGCGAGAGAAATACTACTACTAAGCATGAGGTAAAGCATGAGAATATTCATAAACAACATGTGATAAGGACCTAAACAAGGACAATAAATCTAGCAAGTATGTAGATAAAGCATGGAGAGTATACAAAAAATGATGGTATATACAAAGTGTAAGACATGTGAATATACGTAGGTGGGATAAAGGTATGTGCAAAGTAAATGTGGCATGGGAATATGTATAAGTGAGGAAAACATGTAGATATATATAAGTGAGAGTAACGTGGAAGTGTGTGCAAGTAAGAGTGTTATGGAAAATAGTTTAGCTTAGGCTTATTAGTTGTCTTATTTGCCACTTTGGCACATTTGGCGTATCCCGTTAAAAACTGAGGCCTTATAGCACAATGAACTGCATCTCAACATCTTTAAGTTTAAGACTTATCCAAATTATGAAGGTATAAAAATTTTGGGAGTTTAAATTTATTTACATTTATATTTGGGAGACTTTTTATAAAAATCGAGGCAAAATTTTTAGAGTTCAAAATTAATTTTTTATTGACCTCGTTCGAACAAAAATGCATTTTCGTCAGAAGCCTCGTTTGATAATTTCTTCAAATGAACATCTAATGAAGGTGTTATGTTTAAATTCATTTGAGTCTCATTAGAATCTTATTCTAACGAGATAGGGATCTCATTTGAACAAACTCTGTTTTCATTCTAAAGTAATGACATTCTCATTCGAATGATGTCTATTTTCATTTGAACGAATTTTACCGCCTCGAATTTTGAGTACGATCGATAAAAACCTATTTTGAAAAGATTTTATGTGAGACTTTTGAAAAATGAAAATTGTTTGTTATTTCATGCATAGTTTATTTTATGTGTTTGAAACGATCATCATATGTAAACCCAATTTAATCAAAGATTAAAATTGAATTTGTGTGTTTGGTGGCTTTAAATTAAATAAATCAATCCATTAAGATCGTGTGCACACCGGTTACACAAAAATACCGTGTGATCTTTTTTGACAATTTTTTTTTGCTTTGATATAATTTTTTTTTGAAAAATTGGTGATCTTGAAGTGGCTGGATTTTAATGGATAATTTAGATAATCGAATGCCCATCTTTGATGGTACCAGCTATGCATATTGAAAAGCCAAAATGAGGTTTACTGTAAAGTTTATTGATGATTGCGTTTCATTGCTCTGTGAAAGAGGCTGGACACCATCCACTGTTACTATTGATAATTTCGTTGACCCTAAATATGTCTCTCAATGGAGCAACTTTAAATCTCGTGGTTTGATACCATCTCGGGAGTTGTCACCCCTGATAATTTCCTCCGTATTATGACGTGCATCATGTCTAAAGAAACTTGGGATACCTTCTAGCTCACTCACGAGGGTAGCAATGGTATTAAAGCTTCTAAACTGTAAAATTTCACCACAAATTTGAAACTATCGTGATTCTTGAATCTGAGTCATTGACGAGTTTTATAACTGTTCGATATAGTTAACTTGAGTTTCAATTTGGGTGAGAAAATAACTGAGATGCGCGTGGTTAAGAAAATTTTGAGATCGCTTCCCGCACGTTTTATTCCTAAGTTTACTGTACTTAATTCGTTTGGAATCCTAGACATTCTTAGGTTCAAAGAAATTGTAGGAGATCTTTAAACATACGAGATAGATATGTTCCCTAAAACTGTAAAACCTAAGGAAAAGGGAATTGCACTTAAAGCCCAATCTAAAAAGAGAGAGGAAGTCTCGTTCGATTCTGAGTACGACTTTGATTTAGATGATTTGACCCTTTTTGCTAATAATTTCAAAAAAAATTCTCAAACGTAAAAATAAAAATACTTCCAATGAAAAGAAAAGTTTCGAGAAAGATAAAAAATATAAACGGGGCAAGATAAAATTTGAAAATGAGAAGGAAAATTTCCCAAGGGAAGACAAGGAAAGATGTTATGAGTGTGAGGTAAAGGGTCATAAAGCTCACGAGTGTCCAACTAGGTTGAAACATCCAAGGAAAGACAAGGCTGACTTAAATGTCACTCTTAGCAATAGCGAGGTCGAATCGGGGAGTTCGGGGGATGAATAACCGTATAGATGTAACTTCATCGCATTCATGTCTAGTCATATTATTACATTGAGTGAACCTCACGATGATGAGAAAGCTATTAAACATGATCACCTCGATAGTGAGTCTAGTCATTCTGAGAAGAGTGAGGGAGAGAATGTTTTAAGTGAGAGTGATAGTGACCTTCAGCGCGCCTATGCTGATCTTTATGTTGAGTCCTTTAAAACTAAGAAAAAAAATAAAGGGTTAGCTATGAGAGTTTTAGCTCTAGAGAAAGAGTTAAGAGAGGTGAGAGAGAGTGAGTCCTCGGTGAGAGAAGCTTTAGGAGAGAGATTTTGTTTAGTTAAGAGAGAGAATGGGGACTTAACCAATAAGTTAGCTAGTCTTACAAGAGATCTCCAAGCATCTATGGAGACTCGTGAGAAACTTGAAGCCCATGTATCCCATCTCGAGAAAGATCTCAAATGTACTTGGGAGGTCAAGGTAACTATTGAGGACACATCGAAAAAGGTAGGTAAGATGCTCCTTTTCCCCTCTTTAGGTTTTGGTGAGAGGCATGGAATAAGTTTTGACTGTGCATCCACTTCCCATACTGCACTGGAATTGATTCCTGAGTTTGTGGTTAATTCTTATGGCCCTCAACCTAAACCACAAAATAGAGTTCAACCTAGAAAAACAAATTGAGGTACACCCAAACCTGTCTATGTTTGAATTTTTAGCAAAAGAAGAGGTCACCTTAGAGAGTTTTACTATAAATTAGGTAGAACTAGGCGTACACATACCCCCGTACACCAATTTAGAGACTTTGATAGTCTTAGAGAGCAAGTTGAATTTCTAATCATGACTTCACATAGTTTAATGCAAGAATTGTAACCGATGCCTTTGCTGTTTGAGAATGTTTCCAATATTTCGACTAGAGTCAACAACGATAAGGGCAAACAAAAGGTTACCGCCACTTAGGTACCTAAGTGAGATGATAAAACCCTTGTTTTTCATGTTTCTCTCAAGGCTCAAAATATTTCCCAATGGTATTTTGATAGTAGGTGTTCTAGGAACATGATCGATGACGTCTCATTTTTTACCCACCTTGAGGACCGCAAGTAAAGTAAAGTAACTTTTGGAGGTGGGAGTATATATAGCTTTTTTGGAAGAGGTAGTGTTAAGTACCCAAATTTCTTAATCTAGATGATGTGTTTTACGTGAAAGGGTTGAAAGCGAAGCCAATTGTTTAATGCAAACTTTGCAATAAAGTTTGACCGATCCGAATGCAATATTTATGATCAATCCAATAAAATTTTACTACAAGGTCTGAAGATGGAAGATAATTGTTATGGGATTGTGTCCAAGTATTCCCTTGTGTGTAACAGTTATACGATCTCCACTATGGACATTTGGCATCAATGGATATGTGATGTGAAGTTTAGAGATCTTGAGATATTAGTGAAAAAGGACCTAGTTCGTGGCTTACCATATCTTGGGAAACCAACTTCCTAAGTTTGTGGACCTTGCCAATAAGGTAAACAAATTCAAAGGCCCATCGAAAGTTGAATACCATTACCACCTCCTGTGTTTTGGAGATGATTCACATGGATCTTATGGGTCCTACTCGCTCGGAGAGCTTAGGTGGTAAGATATAAATTTTCGTGATGGTCTATGACTTTTCTAGATATTATATCGTAGGATTTCTTAGAGAAAAGTCCAACGCGATTGATTTTCTTATGACCAAGTTTTGTGTCGTATAAAACCAACACGGTATCACTATTAAGCGTATGCATAATGATAATGATACTGAATTTATTAAAGCAAAAGTGGATAACTATTGTGATGGAGTGAGAATTAAACATGAGTTTTTAGCCGTTCGCACTCCTCAACAAAATGGGATTGTTAAGAGGAAGAATAGGGTGATACAGGAAAAGGATAGATCCATGATTTTTTTAGAAACCTGCCCAGATGAGTTTGGGCAGAGGTGGTGAGCACCAAATGCCATACGATGAATATGCTATATCTTTGTCCGCACACACTTCAGACACGTTATGAGTTGTGGACATGGAAGAATAACAACCTATCATATTTTCGTGTCTTTGGGAGTACTTACTACATCTTGCGAGATAGATAGAACTTAGGAAAGTTCGACTCCCAGAGTGACGAGGGGATATTTTTAGGATATTCATCGACGAGTAGGGCTTATTGGGTTTATAATCTGGTCAACTCTAAGGTTATGAAGTCAATAAATATTACGATTAAAGATGATGAGCCATCGACATTTATTGTTACTAGCCCTCAGTATGATGCACCCCTGGTAATGATACCATCCTTCCTCAAGCTACCATGGCGAACCCCATTCCTATTTTAGGGGAGACACCATCTTGGGTTCATAAGAGTCATGACCCTTCTAGTGATCCTACACTAGGTGTCAAGACTCGTGATAAACTCAAAAATATGGTTAGCAATCTCTGCTACACATCCCTTGTCGAGCCTAAGAACGTGAAAAAGCACTCAAGGACGAGCATTGAATCTCTGCCAAGCAAGAAGAATTGCTTCAATTTAGAAAGAATGATGTTTCAGAATTGGTCCTTTGACCTAGCGATACTAACATGATAGGTACTAAGTGGGGTTTCAAGAATAAGGTGGATGAAAATGGTACCATAGTTTGCAATAAGGCTAGGGTGGTCTCTCAAGGCTACACACAGATCGAGAGTTAGTCTTTGAGGAAACATTAACTCTTATTGTTAGGCTTGAGTCCATCTGCTTACTACTCGCCATAGCATGTCATCTGCGCTTCAAGTTATATTCGATGGATGTCAAGAGTGCCTTACTGAATGTCATTCTGTATGAGGAGGTTTATGTGGGATAACTAAAAGGGTTTGAAGACCCTAAGCATCTGGGCACGTCTACTATCTTAGGAAAGCCTTGTATGGTTTGAAGAAAGCACTCCATGCTTGGTACAAGAAGCTTGCTTGATTCAAGAGAGCAAGAGTAGATAAGACGTTATTTGTGAAGAGAGAGAGTGGTGCCATTTTAGTTTCCCAAATCTATCTGGATGACATAGTCTTTGGATCTATGTGCTCCCGCCATGCTCACACCTTTGAGGAGGAGATGAAGAGTGTGTTTGAGATGAACATGAAAAGTGAGCTTACCTTTTTCCTAAGTCTCCAGGTTCATCATCTTAAGGATGGGATATTCATATCTCAATCCACATATGCAAGAGACCTTGTGAAGAAATTTGGTCTAGACTCTGCTAAGTAATCACGCACCCCTATGAGTACATCGATAATGCTTATAAAAAGATGGTTTAGGCAAGGATGTAGAGAAAACCTTGTATCGGAGTATAATAGGTAGTGTTCTTTGCCTCACCATAGTCATCCCTATATAGCCTTTAGTGTTGGAGTTTGTGCGCGATACTAGGCATCCCCGAAAGAGTCACACTTACATGCTCTCAAATGAATTATCAAATACCGAGTGAAACTCTTTCTTCGATATTTGTATTCCTTTGTACTGATGACTGTTTGTTCGCCTATTCGGATGCTGTTTGGGACGGGGATGTAGATGGTTGTAGGATCACTTCAGGTGGATGTTTCTATTTTGGGAGTTCTCTTGTCTCTTAGATCAGAAAATAGCAAAACTCCATATCTTTAAGATTATTCGTTAGTGGTATCACAATCCTTTGTGCACATGTGATATTATTGTTTATGTTGATTAACATATGGAATATGTTCACCCCTACATTTTGTTTCCATGATTCGGGTATTTTTATGTTTCTCCATGGTGTGTTATTGTATAAACATTTATACTTGAAAATTTTCGAAAATAGTTTGTGGAGCCTTTGAGATTATCATTGCATATTCATCGTTTCTTTATCTTTGTGATGATATCTTCTTATAATCTGTGATTTTATCTATGTGTCATTTTTAGCTTCTACTCCTTTGTCTATTTCAAACAAAAAAGGGGAGAACAAATTAAGGGGGACTTTGAGTTTTGAGTTTTACGTGTTTTTATTGTATATTTTAAACTTTATGCATCACAAGTATTTTTCTTTATTTCATGTGTGTATACAATCAAAGAACATGTTGTACCGCATGAAGACAAAGTGTCTAAGGGAAGATCAAGAAGAACAAGTGTATATTAAAGACAAAGTTTATATTTTATCTATGCCATTCCATTTCTAGGGTTTAGGAAGGGTATTAGTATTTTTGGGATTTTTTTGTAATTTGGGTTTCGGTTAGTTTTGTACCAAAATAGACAAAGGGAAAGATTCACAAGGACAAATAGTTTAGCTTAGTCGTAGTAGTTGTCTTATTTTCCACTTTAGCAAATTTGGCATATCCCGTTAAAACCTGAGACATTCCGACACGATGAACCAAATCTTAACATCTCCAAGTTCAAGACTTCTCCACATTATGAAGGTATAAATCTTTTGGGAGTTTAAATTTATTTACATTTATATTTTGGAGACTTTTTATAAAAATCGAGGAAAATTTTTTAGAGTTCAAAATTAATTTTTTATTAATCTTGTTCAAACGAGATGCATATCCCGTTCAAACGAAAAGGCATTTTTGTCAAAACTCTTATTTGATCATTTCATCAAATGAACATTCAACATGGATGTTCTATTTGAATTCGTTCGAAGCTCATTAGAAGCTTGTTCTAATGAGATTGGAATCTCATTTGAACAAACTCTATTTTCGTTCTAATGAGATAACATTCTAGTTCGAACGACGTCTATTTTTTTCGAATGAATTTTGTCGCCTTAAATTTTGTGTATGACCTATGAAAAAATATTTTGAAAAGATTTTAAGTGAGACTTTTGAAAACTGCAAACTACATATCTGTTACAAAAGTCCTCAATCCTTTTAGGTCAAAACACCCTTTTGATTCACAAAACTACCTCTCCAATATACTTGTGAATCCATTTAAAACCATAAATAGTTTCATACTTTATCTATACTTGATGATAGAGATCTCTATTGCTGACTTTGTGGCCCGAGGGATCATTGCTGGAAGAAAGTCTATTCGGGGGATACCGAGGGTGGACTGATTTGGATCTGAATGGTATTCTTTAGAGAGTTCTGTATGTAAGTTGTCTTGTAAAACTATTTAAAGTGCAGAAATAAAGGTTTTGCCCTGAAAATGGAGTTTTCCTCATATATGCTTGTGATTGCATGCGTTATTTCTTTTTCGTGTTTGGAACGATCATCATATGCAAACCTAATTTAATAAAAGATTTAAATTTGGTAAATATTGGATTTGTGTGTTTGGTGGCATTATATTAAATAAATAAATACATTAATATCGTGCACACTCTCAAAGAATAATGTGGAAGTGTGTGCTAGTGAGAGTAAGAATGGATATCTATAGGTGGTATGTGAGGCATGTGGGTATATAAAATAGAGTATCATCATGGATATCTGCAAGTGATATGGAGCATGTGAGTAAGTGAAGTTTAACATGATAAGTACATACAAGTGAGTGAAGCATGAAGAATGGGATATAACATATGATATATACATTTGATGAGGCAATGATGATAATGAAGAGAAGAATATACAACATGTGAGCATGAGAGTAAATAAAACATATAAGTGAAAATATATACACACCTATAGAAAAATAGAGAAAATTGAGAGAGTGAAAAAAATAAAACCCATGTAAATAGAGTCTAGTCCTCTAAAAAGAAATAACCTGCCCCAACGAAGTCACCATTATGGCCATCCTGGGATACGATGGGTTTGCCGTGAAAAAAGACGGTGAGCGGGGGTGAAGGAAGCAAATTATATTTCCTGCACTTACATGATATTCGTAAGTTGCCACGGACAAAAATTGGCCGTCATCAAGGGGTGTAAAAATACAAAGAACGGAGTCGTCAACCTATTTTTCAAAATAAAGGCAAAAGATATAGTTGTCCTTGAAGAAATGACATCATAATATGAACAGATGCATATGAAACCAAGTAGATCAAGAGTCAAGGGACTAAGTTACGGAATGGGAAGGTGTTATGCACCCATTCTGCTCTTTAGTCTCTCACGGGCTATGATAATATTCTTATTTTTCTTCAAAATGCAATTTGTCTGTATAATGTATGTAGAGTGAAATATGTGAGAAAAGAAGTCATCATATTCATGTCATGGAAATGACGGGGATAAGTTATTACGAGGAGTAATTAAAAGAAATGAAATAATCTAAAAGGTAGCCGAACTGTGAGCAGCATACCAGATCACAATCCATCGCAAATAATGGAATACGCATGTCTGACAGAGCCACGAAAAATATAATAAAGAGACGCGACTGTGCTATATGCAATACACTAGATCATAATCCACTATGAGAAAATGGATATTCATGTTTGATGGGATTACAAAAACAAAAAAGAATAAAAATATGAAAATAAAATATAATGTCAAAAACACACTAGATCATGAGTCAATATGCACAAGTGAATATGGATGTCCCTTTGGGTTGATAAGAACACACACACACACACACACACACATATACATATACATATACATATACATATACATATACATATACATATACATATACATATACATATACATATACATATACATATACATATACATATACATATACATATATAAGGACACGAATCCTCGAAAAAATTCGAGATGCCTACGTAGTCGAAACCATGTTGTTCAAAAACACATAACGGTGGGATTTAACCAATGAACCCAAAACTGGAATTTTCTTATTTTTAAGTTTTTGAAAAATGTGTGCAAGAGGAGAAAGTGTAGGGAAAAGGGAGGAAAATTCTTATTTGGGGTTTAAGGAATAAACCATATTTTCTTTTTTGGGGGGATTTATTAAACTATATTTTTGTTTATATAAGTAATAAAAAAGGGATTATTAAGTGTGAGAAATTGAAATTAAAGCAAAATATGCTAAGAGTAATAAAGTGCGATAAATGACATTAGCTAAATGAACTAGAAAATGATAGAATTAGATGTTTTAATGAAGCTTTGCTTATGATTTTCGAAGTGATGTGGGATGGTTTTTTTTTTATGGTGGTGAAGTAGTGGTTAAATGGATAGCAAGGTGGGGTGAATGTGATATAAGTCAATGTGGATAGAATGTTTAGAAAATGATGTTTTTGGAAGATGACGTACTGATTTCGATGTAGTTTCTCTCTATATTACAAGAAGGATTTCTTAAGAATGAGGTTATGGCCTCCTTAAATAGGAAAGTTTTAGGGTTAGGGTTTCTGCTAATCAGCATAAGTCTAGGCATGCCTATCGACATACCTCCTGGCTTGCGGGCTAAGAAAAGTACCGATATGGCAATAGGCAGAGGCCAAGGGTGCGTATAGGCAGTCTGAAATTGACTTTTTCAGAAAAATAGGAATAAAATGCAAACTGTATATTTGAATCGCGAATGATCGGGACCTTTGGAAAGGGTATTTGAAGCTCTGATAAAGTGTGTTGAGAAACTCCGGGGTTAGAGAGTTGACTTAGGTCAAACAGATCTAAGAAGTGCCCAGCAGCCTCTGGATCAGGGTTTGGAGTAAAAAGGTAGGTACACGCGAACTGTAAAGATAATTTGTGAATGGTATGGATCGTTGGAGTGGTCATGAAAATAACTATTAAAGTGAATTGATGTAATCTATATTCCAAGAGATTACCAAAGTCAAACATATCTCAAAACTGCCCGGTGGCTTCTGGATCAGGGTTTGGAGTAAAAAGGTAAGTACGCGCAAACTGTAATGCTGATTTGTGCACAGTATGAACCGAGAAAAAAGATATTCAGAGACCTATAAAATTGAATTGAGATACTCTCAATTTTGAGCATTGACAAAAGTTAAATGGATCTCGAAAGCACCCGGTGGTATCTAGGTTTTGGTTTGGAGTAAAAAGTCAAGTACGCGCAAACTGTAAGGCCGATTCATGCACGTTATGGAGTGTTAGAAAGGGTATTCAGAGCCTTATGAAAATGAATTTGAGCTACTATCTAATCTAAGAGTGAACCAAAGTCAAAAAGAGATCGAAAGTGCCCGATGGCCTATGGGTCAAGGTTTGGAGTAGGACTTGGGGTCCGAGAATGAAAGGTTTGGTGTTAGGGACCTAAGGATGTGTTTGAAGGGTACTAAAATGGGGTCTTTAGAAATAGAAAATCATATCTAATAAGAATATGAACTATAATCCTGGGGAAAAATGGAGATGCCTACGTAGCCGAAAATGGTATCAAAGTCCATCTTGTTCAAAAAAACATAACAGTGGGATTTAACCCATGAATCCCAAACTAGAATTTCCTTATTTTTAATTTTTTGAAAAATGTACGCAAGAAGAGAAACTGTAGGAAAAATGGAGGAAATTTTTTTTTTGGGGGGGTTAAGGAATAAACCCTATTTTCTTATTTTTTGGGGGGGATTTATGAAACTATATTTTTGTGTATATAAGTAATAAAAAATGGATTATTAAGTGTGAGAAAGTGAAACTAAAGCAAAATATGCTAAGAGTAATTAAGTGTGATAAATGACACTAGGTAAATGAACTAGAAAATGATAGAATTAGACAATATATGATGCTTTGCTCCTGATTTTCGAAGCGATGTGGGATGGTTTTTTTATGGTGGTGAAGTAGTGGTGAAATGGATGGCAAAGGTGGGGTGAAAGTGATATAAGTCAATGTGTATTTATGTTTAGAAAATAATGTTTTTGGAAGATGACGCACTGATTTTGAGGCAATAGCTCTCTACATTACTAGAAGGATTTCTTAAGAATGAGGTCATGGCCTCCTTAAATAGGAAAGTTTTAGGGTTAGGGTGTCTGCCAATCAGTATAGGCCTAGGTATGACTATCGACATACCTCCTGGCTTGCAGGCTAAGAAAAGTACTGATATGGCAATAGGCAGAGGTCAGGGGTGCGTATAGGCAGTCTGAAATTTACTTTTTTAGGAAAATAGGCATGAAATGCAAACTGTATATTTGAATCGCGAATGATCGGGACCGTTGGAAAGGGTATTTAAAGCAGTAATAAAGTGTGTTGAGCAACTCCGGGGGTTAGAGAGTTTACTTAGGTCAAACATATCTAGGAAGTTCCCAATAGCCTCTCGATCAGGGTTTGGAGTAGAAACGTAGGTACACACGAACGGTAAAGCCAATTTGTGCACATTATGGACCGCTGGAGAGGTTATTAATATACTTATTAAAGTGAATTGATGTAATCTATATTCCAAGAGATTACCAAATTCAAACAGATCTCAAATCTGGCCGGTGGCTTCTAGATCAGGGTTTGGAGTAAAAAGGTAAGTACGCGCAAACTATAATGCTGATTTGCGCTCAATATGGACCGCGAAAAAAGATATCCAGAGACCTATAAAAGTGAATTGAGATACTCTCAATTTCGAGCATTAACTAAAGTTAAACAGATCTCGAAAGCCCCTGGTGGCCTCTAGGTTTGGGTTTGGAGTAAAAAGTCAAGTACGCGCGAACTGTAAGGCCAATTCGCACACGTTATGGACTGTTAGAAAGGGTATTCAGAGCCTTATGAAAATGAGTTTGTGCAACTCTCTATTATAAGAGTTAACCAAAGTCAAACATAGATCGAAAGTGCTCGATGGCCTTTGGGTCAAGGTTTGGAGTTGGGCTTGGGGTCCGAGGATGAAAGGTTTGGTGTTAGGGACCTAAGGAAGTGTTTGAAGAGTACTAAAATGGGGTCTCTAAAAATAGAAAATCATATATATATATATATATGGACACGAATCCTGGGGAAAACTCGAGATGCCTACGTAGCCAAAAATGGTATCAAAGTCCATGTTGTTCAAAAACATATAACGGTGGGATTTAACCCATGGACCCAAAACTAGAATTTCCTTATTTTTAATTTTTTGAAAAATGTGCGCAAGAGGAGAAAATGTAGGAAAAAGGGAGGAAAATTCTTATTTAGGGTTCAAGGAATAAACTCTATTTTCTTATTTTTTTGGGGATTTATTAAACTATATTTTTGTGTATATAAGTAATAAAAAGGGGATTATTAAGTGTGAGAAAGTTAAACTAAAGAAAAATATGCTAAGAGTAATAAAGTGCAATAAATGACACTAGCTAAATGAACTAGAAAATTATAGAATTAGACATTCTATAAAGCATTACTCCTGATTTTCGAAGTGATGTGGGATGGTTTTTTTATGGTGGAGAAGTAGTGGTGAAATGGATGGAAAGGGTGGGGTGAAAGTGATATAAGGCAATGTTGATAGAATGTTTAGAAAACAATATTTTTGGAAGATGACGCACTGATTTTGAGGCAATAGCTCTCTAGATTACTAGAAGGATTTCTTAAGAATGAGGTCATGGCCTCCTTAAATAGGAAAGTTTTAGGGTTAAGGAGTCTGCCAATCAGTATAGGCCTAGGCATGCCTATCGACATACCTCCTGGCTTGCAGGCTAAGAAAAGTACTGATATGGCAATATGCAGAGGCCAGGGGTGTGTATAGGCAGTCTGAAATTTACTTTTTTAGAAAAATAGGCATAAAATGCAAACTGTATATTTGAAACGCGAATGATCAGGACCGTTGGAAAGGGTATTTGAAGCCCTAATAAAGTGTGCTGAGCAACTCCGGGGTTAGAGAGTTGACTTAGGTCAAACAGATCTAGGAAGTGTCCAGTAGCCGCTGGAACAGGGTTTGGAGTAAAAAGGTAGGTACACACGAATTGTAAAGACAATTTGTGCATAGTATGGACCGTTGGAGAGGTTATTCAAATACCTATTAAAGTGAATTGATGTAATCTATATTCCAAGAGATTACCAAAGTCAAACAGATCTCAAAAGTGCCCGGTGGCTTCTGGATCAGGGTTTGTAGTAAAAAGGTAAGTACGCGCAAACTGTAATGCTCACTTGTGCACAGTATGGACCGCGAAAAAAGATATTCAGAGACCTACAATAGTGAATTTAGATACTCTTAATTTCGGTCCTTGACTAAAGTTA
Organism: Sambucus nigra; assembly: GCA_949130495.1. Lineage (NCBI taxonomy): Eukaryota > Viridiplantae > Streptophyta > Magnoliopsida > Dipsacales > Adoxaceae > Sambucus > Sambucus nigra. The sequence continues at coordinate 210,183,245 of OX422209.1, forward strand.
AACGGATCTCGAAAGCACCTAGTGGCGTCTAGGTTTGGGTTTGGAGTAAAGTCAAGTACGTCCGAACTGTAAGCCCGATTCGCGCACGTTATGGACTATTAGAAAGTGTATTCAGAGCCTTATGAAAATGAATTTGAGCTACTCTCTATTCTAAGAGTTAACCAAAGTCAAACCGAGATCGAAAGTGTCCGATGGCCTATGGGTCAAGGTTTGGAGTTGGACTTGGGCTCCGAGGATGAAAGGTTTGGTGTTAGGGACCTAGAGAAGTGTTTTAAGGGTACTAAAATGGGTAGGGGTGGCAATTTTTGACATGACACGATAACCCGACACGAACTCGACACGAAGTTAGCGGGTTAGGATTGACGATTTCTTGACACGAACCCGAATATGACACGACCCGCCAACACGAATAATAAACGGGTTGGGTTAGTGTCAAACACGTTTAACTCGAAAATGACACGAATAGACCCGTTTAACTCGTATTTTATAGAGATTATATTAGATAATTTATATATCATGATAGACATTCTATAAAATTCATGGAGAATTGGACGATAAATTACTTATGTGTTGCAAGAAGTTGAAATTAATTAAATTTAAGTTATTGTAGGCCTATGAGTGGTATAATTGGTTAAGAGAGAAGAAAAAAATTATTTTATATTTTACTTAATGGGTTATGCAGGTCAACCCGAACACGACACGATAATAAATAGGTCGGGTTAGTGTTTGCTCATATGACACGATTAGTTAAATGGGTCGGGTTAGGGTTGACTAATACTTAACACGAACCCGACATGACACGACCCGAACACGACACGACGCACATGAATTGCCACCCCTAAAAATGGGGTCTCTCTCTTTCTCTCTCTCTCTCTCTATATATATATAAAAGGACACGAATCTTGGGAAAAACTCGAGATGCCTACGTAGCCAAAAATGGTATTAGAGTCCATGTTGATCAAAAACACATAACGGTGGGATTTAACCCATGAACACAAAACTAGAATTTCCTTATTTTTAATTTTTTGAAAAATGTGCGTAAGAGGAGAAAGTGTAGGAAAAAGGGAGGAAAATTCTTATTTGGGGTTGAAGGAATAAACCCTATTTTCTTAATTTTATTGGGGATTTATGAAACTATATTTTTGTGTATATAAGTAATAAAAAAAGGATTATTAAGTGTGAGAAATTGAAAGTAAAGCAAAATATGCTAAGAGTAATTAAGTGCGATAAATGACCCTAGTTAAATGAACTAGAAAATGATAGAATTAGACGTTCTATGAAGCTTTGCTCCTGATTTTCAAAGTGACGTGTGATGGTTTTTTTATGGTGGTGATGTAGTGATGAAATGGATGGCAAAGGTGGGGGTGGAAATGATATAAGTCAATGTGGATATAATGTTTAGAAAATGATGTTTTTGGAAGATGACGTACTGATTTCGAGGTAGTTACTCTCTATATTACAAGAAGGATTTCTTAAGAATGAGGTCATGGCCTCCTTAAATAGGAAAGTTTTAGGGTTAGGCTTTCTGCTAATCAGCATAGGCCTAAGCATGCCTATCGACATACCTCCTAGCTTGAGGGCTAAGAAAAGTACCGATATGGCAATGGGCAGAGGCCAAGGTGAGTATAGGCAGTCTGAAATTTACTTTTTTAGAAAAATAGGCATAAAATGCAAACTGTATGTTTGAATCAAGAATGATCGGGACCGTTGTAAAGGGTATTTGATGCCTAAATAAAGTGTTTTGAGAAAATCCAGGGTCTTTGAGTTGACTTAGTTCAAACAGATTTCGGATGTGCCCAGTAGCCTCTAGATCAGGGTTTGGAGTAAAAAGGTAGGTACACACGAATTGTAAAGCCAATTTGTGCACGGTATGGACCGTTGGAGAGGTTATTCAAATACCTATTAACGTGAATTGATTTAATATATATTCTGAGAGATTAACAAAGTCAAACATATCTCAAATGTGCCCGGTGACTTCTGGATCAGGGTTTGGAGTAAAAAGGTAAGTACGTGCAAACTGTAATGCTGATTTGTGCACAGTATGGATCGAAAAAAAAGATATTCATGGACCTATAAAAGTGAATTGAGACACTATCAATTTCAAGCATTGACTAAAGTTAAATGGATCTCGAACGCACCCGGTGGCCTCTAGGTTTGGGTTTAGAGTAAAAAGTCAAGTACGCGCGAACTGTAAGGCCGATTCGCGCACATTATGGACTGTTGGTAAGGGTATTCAGAGCCTTATAAAAATGAATTTGAGCTACTCTCTATTCTCAGAGTTAACCAAAGTCAAACCGAGATCGAAAGTGCCCGATGGCCTAGGGGTCAATGTTTGGAGTAGGACTTGGGGTCCGAGGATGAAAGGTTTGGTGTTAGGAACCAAGGAAGTGTTTGAAGGGTACTAAAATGGGGTATCTAGAAATAGAATATCATATCTTATAAGAATATGAACTATTTGATTAGGTGGCCTCAATTTCAAAATCAGTATCAATTCCATAATGATATACATCAAATCTCTCAACAAGGATGGACGGGGCGATAGGAGGTGGTGTTGATGTAGAAGTAGGTCATATAGTTGTTGAATCATGACGTGAAGGTATTGGAAAACCTTTATTCAGAACATACAAGTACTTTCGAATCATTCTTTAATGATCATCCATGTGATCCGACAAAAGGTTGAGGTGGCTATTGATTAAATCATGTGTATCTCGGATCAATGCAAACTGAATCTTCATGAATGCTCTAGTCGACCATTGAATTCTTAGACCCTCTAGAATAAGAACATCAATGATGGTATTAGATTTTTTATCGATGCTGATGTTGTAACTTGTGCGTTAATGTATGCCTCTAGGACAATGGAAGGCGGTGTCGCCGGGGGGGGGGGTCTCCTAGAAGTCTGGCCTACAAAATGAGACATATATATGGTCGTGATCTCACCAATGGTAGCCCTTTCCATTTTGCAAATGTCTCATCAATCAACTCCATCAAGTAAAAGTGATTTCATAAAAAAAATCTCAAATGGTCCATAAAACATTATAAAATAATTGACAACTATTAGATCTTGGGATTCAATCGTGATACAAACCTCATGCAGTCATGCAAGTCACATAAAATATCATAAAATCAAAAGACATTTAATGTGGATGTGTAAAATGAAATCGATACTAAAGATCTCAAAAAACATGACTTATCATAATTCTTCATATGAATGATAAATATATCATTGGAAACATTATAATCTTCATATCATTGTTTTAAATCCATGTTTTATTACTTTTTTAAATAAGTAACACACTTATACATTGAACTTGTTATATTACCACACAAATAATAAACACAAACTCTTTTTAGTTTTTAAAGGATGATATGTACATACATACTATGAAAGGAACAAGCATATAAGATAATGCATGAAAATCGTCACAAAAGGCATGTAAAAGATCAAAATATGACAATAAAAGAACTCAGATACAATAAATGATCCCAAAATTAATCAAGGGGTATAGAGTAAGGGACTTACAACCTATAAAGACCCTAGATATCCTATTCATATACCTAACTAGGTAGGGGGTGTTAACTTTCCTAGATTATTAGGAGGAACAAACACAACATATTCCTTTCTCTCTACCTTATTTTGAGTAATCACTACCCCAACCTTATCTCAAAGAGAATTATTAGTTCTACCTCTTATAGGAACCCTACATTCTCCTTAAAGGAATTATATTCCTATGAAATGTGTTTCTATGTCTAGACATTGGAATCATTATCTTATCATGTTGATTCACCACCAAATAAACTCATCTCGTGATATTATCAATCTCATTTATAACATCTCTTAAAGGAAATCTTCTCTTAACGATAGTTTTATTCTTAAATAACCTTCTGAGCATAGCCAACAACCATCTACAAGTCATATTGGTATGTCCATATAAATTTCAATAGGTGCAATAGGACATATTTCTCTAAAAATAGATTAGTATTATATTCATGAGATTGAAATTCTTCTTGTCTTGAACACTTATGCCTCTTGAAGAAAAAATGGGTAATATGATATGGTCTCTATCAAAATGAGTAACCTAAAGTACTAGACTCAGGAACAACTTTTTCATGTTTCATATTAATATCATTTTCTTTGTTCTTGATTTTTCTATAAGATTATTATTTAAATATTGATTTAAAATTTTCTTTAATTTATCTTTGGACTCATTAAATCCAAGAAATGTTTGTCATTTTCACTCGACCACGTTTCTAAAGTATGTTGTCAAGTACATTCATCCTTTCTACTAAATCAAATTTCAACTATTTGGCAAGTTTAAGTTCAAGAGAAAATTCTTCAAACTCAAATTTCAAAACCTATTTCTGAAGCTTAATCTCTTCTTTACCTTTCAAAAGAACTTAATTCAACTTGTTCAAAGAATCAATCTCATTTGACAAGCTATAGACATATTTATGAAGTTTAGCTTTATCCAATTAAGCAAATTTGTCAAAACTTTTAACTTTTCTATCTTCTTCAAATGTCTATTGAACAGATTGATATGTGACAAACTACACCACAAATAGAACACTTATCTTGATCCTTTAAATTTATTATTTTATAATCACCTTTCTCACAACTACCTTTGAAATCATATCTAAAGGACTTTTGATGATTCAATTCAAAGTTTTTCTCATTTCTAAATGTTTTATTGTTATTATATAGAACTTTCTAAACTGTTTAATAAGTAATATCCCCATTAATACTTTTAAAAGTCCTACAATCACTTTCTTTCACACTCTCATTGTCACTAGACTCAACATTTAAAAATAAGGCTTTCTTGGGTTTCACACTTAAAGCATTTTCTAGGTCATAAATTTTAAGGGAGCCTATAAGGTATTCAAAGCTACAAGTATAAATACCCTTAATATCGTTCAAGATAGAAACCTCCGTCTTAAAATGATTAGTTAAGGTCCTAAATAGTTTCTTCAAAACCTTATTTTTCAAAAGTCTCTCTCCAAAGTTAAGTGAGGCATTAACCACTTCTATTAAACAAGTATAATACTCTTCAAACATTTCATTGTGACTCATCCTCAACACTTCACAATTAGCTTTAACTTCGCTCTTTTCACACTAGAAGTTACTTCATGAGTGATCTTAATAATATCACAAGATTCTTTTATCATTTCATAATTGATTATTCAATTTTACTCTTGTGCGTTCATGAAGGTGAACAAGGCATTCAAAGTAATCGAACCGCAATTGCAAGCCAAAAATTCAACTTCGGACCAATTTAGCCTTGTCTTGTCCGATCTCACTCCTCCTACATTAATCATAGTGGATGGCCAACCATCTTCAATACTTATCCACATTTTCTTATGTCTATAGTTCAAATTATCTCTCTCATTTTCACTTTTCAATGGCTATGATTTGTGCCATCAAAAGAGGTGCTTTATTCGTAAAATCTCCATCTTTTAAATTATCCATCTCCAAAATTAAGATCTAAACACCAAAAAAGCTAGATCTAGGAGCAACAACACATAATACAACAACAAAGCATGGATTGAGTCTGGCATATGAATGCTAACATTAAAAGTACATGCTCTTATACCAATTGAGGTTTTGGTGCAAGAATGTTGACTCAAATATACCTAGAGGGTTGAATAATTTTCTCAACAAATTAGACAAGTTTTATCCAATTTTAAAAATCCTAGTACGACATATAAATAGGTAAGATGATTAGAGGCATGTAGATCTAAAATTTAAACCATTCAATTAGAAAATTTAGGTTAATTATGATAACAATAAACTCGATGCAAATCCTATGTTCAATTTTAATGGATATAATAAGATTAGATATAGATTTAAGTGTATGCTGGTTAGATATGTAATAATCAAAGTAAATAACAAACAATCAATCCCTATAATAGATAAATGAGTAACCACCCTCCCACCTAGGAGAAAAAATCTCGATGCATGTTAATCTCTAATAAAACTTGGAAAGGTTTTATACAATGCATGAATATACTTCTCTTTTGATATCTAATCACTACATGAATTAACCTAACAACCTTATAAGTCTAGTATTGAGTTATACGTCTAAAAAAGAAACGATAGATGAAAAAAATGAACAATGAAATAAATCCATTGGAGTTCACTCTGGATAAATAAGCTACCTCTAAACTCTCTATATATGCTAAATAAATATATAACAAAACAGTCATGAGATGTACCACTAGTTGATTGTGGAAGGAAATATGGTCCCTCGATGAGAGGAAATTTCAAATACTGAGTGAGAACATCCTCAATAAAGGTGATCTCCCGATCACGAATGCATGAAGAAATGGTTAGAAGGCCCTCTAAATCAACAATCAAATTCATGCAAACATGCAAATGATATTTATATTTTCCATGGGATATGGTGAAATTAAATAGGAAGTAGACAAATGTGTGACTTGCTCAACACAAACAATCCCTTATGAAGTCTTGTTAAGATGCTCCAAATAATGCCATTATCGTTCTGGATGGAATGAATGGAAAAGGTTCAATGTCAAGTCAACCGATCGCGTGTAATGAAAACAATATAATGCTGACGATAAGATTGACAAAGACATCATGTCCCACATATATACATTGAGGAGTGGAGTATCTAGCTGTGGTGGCAGACGACTCTCTAGGGCCACTTGGCCATAATTAATAGGTGAAAGCTTCTTATGTCGAGTCCTGATTTAACATGTAAACATTTATTATTATAGTATAGTTGGATTTATTTCATGTCAAATCTTTTGAGTAATGCATTATCAAACTAAAAGACTTGATTTCATATAGGCATTTGGTAGAGAGATTCTTATTCATTAGACATCACTCAAAATTGAACATTGAAGATATTATACGAATTTTGGTATAATAGACTTCCATTGCCTAAATCATTAAAGATGTGTCCTTTTCATGGATTATGATTGAAAGTCTAAGTCTATACACATACACATACATATATTTTCCATTTGACTTTGACAAAACTTTATTTTAACCGAACAAGTGATTATATATTGAGATGTGTTGTGTTTAACCTAATGGAAAGGCACATTTTTCAAAAAAACAAGTTGTTTAGGAAGAAGGGTTGATTTCTCCCTAAACCATGTGCATAACTATGTTTTTGCCTCGTACGCATGACTTTGTAGGTTTTAGGCCACTGCCTTAAATTGTAAGCACAAATGGGTTCTGTACCCGTGCACACAGATGCACATGTTTTGGATAATAATTTCTCTATAAAATATCATGTGCACTGAGGAATTTTTAGTTGAGCGCTCGACACAATCCGTTTTGCAAAAAATATATAAATAGATCCATTTACCTCCAATTTAAAATATTTGAATTCATTTATACTTATCTTATACTGAAAGAGTATTTACGAGGTTGAGAGCATATCGTTTGCATCTATTGAATCAAAATAACTTGTTCATTTCGCATTTGAGAGATCACCTCGATCTATACTAGATCTAATTTTTATGAGGAATTTAAAGTGTTTAGGATCAAATTTAGCTTTCCTAGATTCAATCTAATTGATCCACATAGTAAATAAAGAACAAAACTCGTATCTAAAATAGGTGTTTGAGCTTGTGGGGAGTTTAAGCATGGTGAGGTTCTAATGAGGAGAATGCAAATTCCTTCTTCATCTGATGGAGCTTAATAGTGATCGCTCATTATAAATTCGGTGAAGTCCATTGTTCATAAAATAATTTCTTATTAGAATATGAACCTTAATTCCATCATACTTAATGTCATTGGATGTGGCACTGAGGATGGTTCACATGAGGAATTGCCTTTTGGTCGCTTAATCATGGAATATTTTTATTCTCTTTGGATTCTTAACATCATTGAAAATGTCTTTGTGTATATTCGTAGTGAGATAACAAGCACATATGTTTCAAATTTGAGGGACAAATTGCCTGCATCAAGATATTCTGACACTCCTAGTTATAGATCCACTTGTTGACATCATAGCCCAGGTCGCCTACACTATAGCATAACATGATCTAACACTTGCTCTAGTACATACACCAAAACCTAGTCCTACACATATGAGGGTGGTGTGTTTCAGACTAAGTTTTCACCTCAAATAAACCTATACAAGGGGGAATTGAATAGGTTTTATTGAGAAAATACCAATATCAAAATTACTTGGCCAATTTTGGATAAATTCTAGTTAACATCCATCTAGGTGAGAGATCTATTAGATCTAAGTAAATTATACAGATTAGGAAAATATCTTATTAAATTATGTGAATTTATTAGATACAATCCCTACGTTTAATTTAACAAAGGATCATATAAGATCCAATCGTAGATCTAAGTGTGTGTGTGTGCGTGTGTGTGTTATATAGAAATTATGTATATAAAAACAAACATTCACACAATAAGCACAAACAAGATCTATGAAGAAAACCCCCACCTAGGGGGTGAAAAAACCTCGATTCATCCTTGTCTATCATTTAATTTGAAAAGAAAATTTACACAAAAGAAAGAAGGTGCCTCTCTCTTGTTCCTCAACAAGAAGTTACCTATGGACATTGAAACTATCTCCCATTTCAATTAGTTATCCGCTCAAATCTCCATCAAGTGAACGTAAAAGTCACATTCTCCATCGAGACCGCACCACTAATCAACTCCCCAATAGCTAAGTTTCCTCCTTTTAGATCTCGAGAGTAGAGCTTCAAATCCAGATATGAAATGGTAGAATGTGAGAGTGCGCTATCTCCATCACAATGGAATATTTATATAATTTAGTGTCCAACACATACAATTACAAATTTTATCTTATTAACCCTATGACATGCATCTAGGTGATAAAGCATATAAAATAATTCCTGCATTTGACAAAGGAAAATTAAGGGAAAACCCCCTTTTCGGGTAAAACCTTTATTTTCATCACTTTAGAGAGTTTACATGACTATAGATTTATAGACTACTTGATAACTTCCATAAGTATATTGCACGGTGCTTTAGAGAATCTTTAAAGAATACGGCTTCATCCGGAGTCATCCACACATGGCCTTACACGCTCGATATCCACCGATTAGCCATTGTCGCCAGTAACGATCCATTCGAGAATCACAATGGTAAGCCGTAAAAAACTCTCTCCATAAAAGTTATGTATGCAAGACATAAACTATAAGGTCTAAAATTGATTCACTCAAACATATTCTTGGGATGTGATTTGTGAATCAAAAAAGTTTTCTAAACTCGAAAGGGTGAAAACTTTTGCAAAATATGTGTGAAACAATTTCGATGAAAGTCTTAACGAAAATAAACACAAAACAGTTATTTATAACATGAGCACAAATTTTGAGGCGACATATCATTCGAATGAATTTTGAATCTCGATCGAACGAGAATGGAACTTCCTTTGAATGAAACTGATCTCGTTCAAACGAAGTTCAAATGACCTAAAACAGTACCTTCATAGAATGGAGATGCTTAAAAGTTGGACGTGTTGGATCTTCAAATTTCGTGTTGGATCAAATCAAACGGTAGCGGGATATGCCAAAAACTATACGAGCCTAAGATATGAGAAAGTGATAGAAATTATGCTCTTACAAAATCAATCAAGGATTTTTGGTTTTTCAACTCAAAACACTCTCAAATCTCAAAATAAAGGAATCAATTATAAATCCAAGGTTTTCTCTCAAAATTGTGAAGTTTAAGTGAAATTAAATTTTAAAAAGCATTTTAATGATCCCTTTGTCTCGAAAATACTCTATAAATGAGAGAAGTATTAAAAAAAGGATCTCTAAAAATTAGAGGGAAAAACTTCTATATATAGAATATTTTTATAATTCTGATAGCATCTTGTGCACTGCAAAAAAACACCCATGCTCATGGTTTTAGGTAGTGGAAAAAATTACGCATGAAGTGTGACGGCCGTGCACAGAGGGAGAATCTCAAACATGTGCACTCTTATATGCAGTGAGTTTAAAAATCCCCAAAAAGTGTCTAACATCTTCACGTTGATTTTTTCAGCCATGCACTCGATTTTAGTTTAAAACTTTTCCATGCCTAAACTATGGTGTCATGCGCACGGGTCCAATTACTCTTTGAAATTTTTTACATAATTTGTTCACAAAAAAAATATTTTTCGTGATAAAATGTAAACAAGTATGTGTGTGTATAAGCCTTAAAATAATTCAACAAGAAAACCCACAAAATGATATAATTTTCAATATCCATAATTGCACGTGGAAGCTTTAACGTGGAGAATGATGTTCATTTTTAATGTCCATATATTCTAATGAACAAGACTCTTTATATTTATAATTTTTTTGTGTAATAAAGATTTTTTGCTCGATTTGTTCATGACTCACTTTTTTTTCAAGGGAAGTAGAATAAAACCAAATAGAATATCTTTTAAATCTTCGACCTACCCCTTTGATTTTTTCATGGAAAAACCCAGAACCCCCGAATTCTTGATTGCTCATCCAGACTCACCCCACATTATCCATGCAATGAAAGTATAGTGTCACAATACACATGAAATGCATAAGACAATAAACAATCATCAAGTTGATTCTGAATCAAGGGTTTGAGTCATAACCTCATGATGATACCTAAAAAGCGTGAAACATAACCAAAAGATCATGCGGGTGTGAAAGGCACAAAGACAAAATCCTCTTGCTATGGGAACCCTCTGATAAGAAATCAATATGAATAATAAATATGAGGATAATCATGTAAGCATAAGCATTATGAATCCTTCAAAATCATATAATCAACAATCAATACTTATCCCACTTAAAAAAATACCCCCGTCAAAAGTATCTCCCCCAAAACATGTTTATTCCCCTTAATCCTACCAATGGAATCATGAGGATAACTCCACCTATCTTTGGAGTTTCTCCCCCTTTGTGACATGGAAAAGTTGAAGAGAAATATAATTGATTTAGAAAACGGGTATAACATGGTATAACAATAAAATTACAATGAACAAAGAACTAGCAAAGAAAAATCTAGATACACACGCGATAAAACTAGTGTTATAATAGAGGTAACCGTAGGGTATCGTCAACAATATGAACATAAGATCTCATAACAAAGACTGTAACATAAAATGAAACACGTGAACATGGGAAATATTATGTATATCAAGTGAGTCTCAATCATAAACTAGTAGATCAAGATATATCCAAGCATATGGACATATAATACAAGACAATATCACAAATTCTAAATAGATGAGATCACAAATAATTGAGCACCGTGATATACAAAGACCACCCAATAAGCTCTATAAATCATCAAAATATATCAGTCTCATACAATCCAAATGTATCAATGTGACATCCCCAATTTTTTAATAATTAGGTTGATCAAGTCAATTTATTAAATACTACAGTTTGTCAAAATAATTTAAATGCCATTCTTAGCAAGAGAAAAATCAAACAATATAGAAAATTCAAAAACAAGTGCGATAAGATAAGTCCCATAAATTTAAAAGAATAGAAAAGTCACCACCACCAAACTCAAACGATTTGTGAACTAAAACCCATCAATACATAATATATCCAAAACAACATGAATGATAAGTCTCCACAAGCCAACCGACTATAAATCCAACTCGATAACTAAAAGAGTACATGTTAGAATTAAAGTCATAATCTTCGCATCTCTAAAAAGATAAACTAAAATAAATAATATGACAACTAAATCCTTGTAGTAGTAAAGGAATTGGAACATAAATTAATGTAGAAGAAACTGGAAAGCTAACCTGGATCATTACGAGCACTTAAAAGGGGGTTCAACAACGATGGCTAGACAATCACAAGCTTATATAGCTACGATTACCAATGACAGTTATGCAAATAAATAGTAATTCTACTTTTATTAAGTTAAGTTTCACAATGCATAACGTGCCTCAAGGATATATATAATCAATTTAATTTTTTTATTTCTAAATAAGGTTCGTGAGCATACCTAACACCACACACCACTAAAGGAGATTAGCGTCCCACCACACATGCATAATAAAATATAAATCATTATATAAATGATTTCTCATCATAAATAAAATCCAACCTTCACCTGATACACACCAAAACATCACCAATAAGATCATTGTAATTGTGCTAGTGCCCCTAGTCCCTTTGGGATCACTAAAACCCACGATACAAAATCCAACTCCCCACTTATCCATCCCAACATATCTACAATAATAGTATAACAACATTAGCCCAATACATAGGGTCATCAACATTTGATTAATATTGTTCCACTCTCGATCTAATTTCAAAAACTTTACTCACACATCGCTAATGTATTTCGATGTCTTTTACTTTATTATTATTAAAATTCTCTAGTTTTTTTGAATTCCTTTTCATTGTTTTATAACCTTAAAAAGGAAGGGGCAATGCATAGATTCTACACTAAAGTCAAAAGGTGGAATTTCTATCTCAAATGGGAATTTTAATATTTCCACATATCTTTATGTAGACACCCCATCATAGGACCCCCCCCCCTAAGAACCTCCTTAGGTCCCTAGCACTCACTCGTTCACCATAACTAAAACAGTCATACTCCGAGTACTGGTCTGGAGGTCACTAGGCACTTCCGATCCCTATTTGAATTTGGTCAACTCTCCCACTCGAGTGAAAGCTCAATGAATCTCCTAAGGGATATGAATCCCCTTTCAGATGGTCCATCCCATGCGTGAATCGGACATACGGTTTGGACAAAGGTTCGTTTCACCTTGAAAACTACTCTAGAGGCCATCAGGCGCTCACATGCCCCATTTGACTTCGATAAGCTCTCCATATTAAGATAATATCAATGAATATTTGAAGGTATATGAATACCCTTTTCAATGGTTCATCTAGTGCATGAATCGATTTTACAATTTGGACGAATGATCCGTTTTACTCTAAAGGGTCATCTAGTTCTCTCGGGCCCCATTTAACCTTAGTCAACTCTCAGAACTGAAAACAGATTATTGAAATCTGAATTAGAACTGAATTCCCTTTCCAACAGTCCACCACATGTGCTAATTGGCCTTACTATTGAGACAAACAATCCATTTTCCTTCGAAAATCTCTTATCTAGATACCATCGAGCAAGTTCGAGCCCCGTTTGACTTTGGTCAACTCCTGGACCTGGGAGTGGCTCAATGGATTCTTAAAGGACTCTAAATGCCCTTTTCAACTGTCTACCCCATGCAAGATTCGAACTTACGATTTGCATTTTATGCCCATTTTTTCAAAAAACCAATTTCGGACTGCTTATAGGCACTCCACTCAGCAAGTCAAAGAACATTCTCTCAAATTTTGAGTTGTTGCCTTTCCTAAAGAACCCATTTTCCCACATTCTCTTAACCTATCCATACCACTTTCATATCATTGCAAGATCAACATATCTACATCTCAAGGTCAACATCAAGCATTCGTAAGGAGGTCAAATTCTCCATCCGTTTCTCTAGTTATTCCATTTTAGTGTTATTTACTTCATTTTTACTTTAGTATTTTTGTTTCATTACATCAAATCCATTAATCTGTAATCTTTATTTATAGTATTTGCACATAATCAATTGTCATAAAAAACCCAAAAATAAGAAAAAGGAGGTTTATCCATAAATTCTAAAGGAGGGATTTTCATTTAACACTCTCACTCTTAAAAGCATATTTTCTCTACACACACACACACAAGAGAAATCCCGAGTTTCAATTTATGGATTGAACCCGACCCTATGATATATTCAAACTACATGGACTTTGATGCCCCTTGGTCTACTTAGGCATCTTGGGCCAATCCTAAGGTTTGAGTCCTCCCCTATTTGTGTTTATAGATTTCCTTCATGTCTTATATATTCTTTACGAGTTCATATTCTTACATGCTTGTGTTTCGTCTGATGAGCACATTCGCTCTTCCATAGCGACTTGTGATTTGGCAAACCCTTACATAATATTTTGAATTATTATTTTTGGGAACACTCCTATGGATGAGTTCAACCCGTTTCTTTCCATAACGCGGGTTGTATGACTCCATTCTCCACCATTTATATTATACACATGTGCACACACATCATGGAGTATAAAAGGAAAGGATTAAAATTTGCCCATGAGAGGCCAAAAGGGCGGGATGGGTTCCTAACAACTTCCCATTCCATAACTTAGTCCCCATACCTTCGAATTACTTGGTTTCTCAAGCATTAGTATTGGACTTGATGCCATTCTCTTGAGGCGGTGACATTGTTTTGCATGTTTTGAGCAAAATACGTTGGTGACTCTCTCTCTTTACATTATCCCCCACAATAACGACAACCGAGCACCCCAAAAAGGGTGCACGCTGCGTGTGCGCCGGAGTGAATCCAACTTCAGGATGTCCACATTTTAAATCTACAATTCATCTCAACAATAATATTATGGAGACATCATACAATTTAATCATCAAGTTCACTTTACACTACTAAGGGGATAAATCTACATCATAAGGGGGGGTATCAATTTCAATATATCATGAGTCTTTTACTAAATTGATTCAATCAAATATACATGTGGGGAAAACCACTACTACCTGGGCTACACGATAGTAATTTATGGACTTTAATAAAATCATATGAATAGCCGTTTCTCACATATTAACAATTTCACATGATCATTGTTGTTCCCTGAAAATATTAGGCCACGTGGACCAATAAATTAATGACAACTATTGACGTTGTCATTGGGTATTCCACTGCAAGTTAAATCTGGTCAGCTCAAATACCCTTTGGTCGATTGATTAGTCGACCATTACCAGGAAGATGAACCAGCTGTACTACGAAAAGACATACGTGGGATATTCAATAGTCACCATGCACATCCGTCTGCACATTATTGTGTACAAGTGTAAATTCTTGAATATATAAAGGCATTCCACCTCTTGATTTTTCACCCATTATAAATATACTACTCTTTCCAACTAAGGAGGAAGCGATAGTATCGCAACTACTTTGTGTAAAACTCTATAGTTTTAATCAACAAAAATCGTAAACAAATAGTGGAATAGCCCCATAGATGTAGGCTCCATTCTTGAGCTGAACCAGGTAAAACCTCTAGTGTCTCTTTATATTTTATATATTACTATATGTGGTTATATTTTTGAATAATTAAGGCTAAGATAGATAATCCAAATTTAGGCCTCAACAAATTGGCACCATTTGTGGGTAAGACAAGTCATTGTTGTTTCTTACTCGATTCTTTCAAACCCCATTTTTTATACCCTTGAAGTATGGCAGACATCTCGAAAGCAATCTTTCTGTAGGTAATACTTTCAATACGTTCACTCCTCGTGGTTTGGGATACTTATAGAGAATTTGACTCACATTGCCAAAGGATAGGAGACAATGCAGGAAACCATGAGGAAACTGACTCAAATGCTTTAGGCTAAATCCATTATTACCCCATCCTATAGGAGGGAAATGTGGCCACCTCCTAGATATGATGGAAGCAAGTCAAAATATTCTAGATCTTCACAAGACCGATCCTACCATCTGATGGTAAACCTCTTCAGTCATTTCTACTGATTACTATGACGGTCGTTCTCTCACTCCAGAATGGTCGAGCGTCTTGGAAAGGCTGAGCAAAACCTCTACTTTCGATCGCTTAGGTCCCCGAATAAGTAGAGGCTACCAGAGGGAACCCTCCAGATAGAAAGATCACCGAGAAGGGGCTACTTGGTCCAGGGTTAGTATATGAGGTTCTGTGTGTGCCGAGAAAACTTCCCATAAAGAGAGCTCAGCAAACATGCATGGTAGATTTTCCAGAGCTGCCTTAGTTAAAACTATCCGAAAGATCACCCTTGGAAAGAATCAATACATCAATTGGAAGACAGCCTGGGAGAAATAGCCAAGTCCAAAAATTTCTTACAAAGGAGCTTTGTGAAGGGATATCCTTTGGTTTGAGCCATTGTGGATTTACCCACACCGTTCAAATTCAAGACACTTGTAGTCACTCCCAAATATGATGGTAAAACTGACCCCGTCCTTCATTTGATTTGACACTTATGATAATTTTATACTTCCATTTTTAGAACGGGTACGGACAGCGATGCATGCTCTGGTAAGGAGTGATAGTGCCTGATCAGTGAGGCTAACAGGGTGTAGGAGGAAATATGGGGAAGTTTGGCGGAGTTTGGGAGAGTGTATGGGTTTGATTTGAGTTGAGGGATAAAATTATGGGTTCATTTCTAGGAAGATAACATTGGTATGATTTGGGAGTTGGTTGTGCGTAGTCTTTGGCTTAGGATTGGCTGGTGGGGCAATGGTACCCCGATCAATTAGACCTTGGATTACTTTTTGAAGGTGAAAGCATTGGTCGGTGGTATGACCAGTAGTTTCATTAAAGGCGTAATGGGAATCTGCCTTGAAGTTTGTTAGAAGTGAATTGGGAAATGGACGGGGATCCAAGGGTTTACTGAGGTTTCGGCTTAACATGGTCTGATAAACTTTAGAGAGGGGAGCATGGAGCTCAGTGTATTCCTATTGAACTAGGATAGGGCGGATTTCTGGTGCCCACGAAGTGGTTGGTTGAGAGATGTTATGGATGGTTAAGACTGCAGCACTGGAAAGTTTGTCATATTTTCTGAGTGTGAACTGTCCGGACACTTTCTTTCGTTCAACCTTTGTTTTAGTAAGACCTTCCTTGATTTCTACTCGTTCTTCTCTGAGAGCTCGAAAGTGGGTATAGTATTGTCCTCCCATGGTTTCTCGGACATGGGGAAAAAGTTCTTCTTCACTATGTTGACTTGTTCTTCCTCGGATGGATGATTGGTCATAGTGGCTGCCTTTTCCCTCCATCGGACTATGAAGTTACTGACTGATTCCCCAGAGTTCTATTTGAGCAGATCTAAATCACGCCGGGTGACCTCAAGCTCTTCGTTATATTTGTACTACAGCATGAATTCTTGAGCTACATCCTCCCAGCTACGGATTCTGGACTTCTAGAGAGAGAGAAACCATCGGAGAGCGTTATCCATCAGAGTTTGCAAAAATAATTGGGCCATCACTTCTTCTGAAGCCCCTAGGAGAGTCATAGCACGGTGATAACTGCGAAGATGGACAATCGGGGGACCACTTCCTCCGAATTTCTTGATATTCGGCATCTTGAACTTCTCGGGTAATCTTGCCTTAGGATAAGGAGACATGTGGGTGTAGTCCATGTAATTTCCGGAGATTCTGACTTGGTCAAACTTCTTAGTTAGCATCTTGAGATCTTCTTTGATCTTGTTCAACTCTTCCTCTTTCGGATCAACGATCGCAGGAAAGTTAGCCCCAAGTTGGGTAAGGTTTGGCATAGGAAGCTGGGCAGGCAGCGACCCATTAACAAGAGGGGCACGTGGAGCATTCTCATATTCTTTGGGAACCCAGATAGGCTCAGGTGGACCCATAGCGTGAGGGAATAGGGCCTTAGGCTCTTGAGGAATAGGAACCTATTTTCATTGCATCTCTCGGACCTCAGTCTGAAGGTTATCAATCTTGGACACGAGCTGAGCTAAAACTGTCGTCAGATCTGGCTGCACAACTGGTACTTGATCTTTGTTCTCCATGGAAAGCAGATAAATACCGGACTTAGAAGAGGTAGTAGGGGAACGGACGGAGCTTTGGGGTGACTTGACTTAAGATCGAAGCAAATAAGGAGCTAGTCCAAGGGCGTACGATCGACCTAAGAGAGCGTAAAATGGGATTTATTTTTGACAAAAAAAGGACGAAAATATTTGACATTTTTTCTTTTGAGATTGAAAGACAATTTTTTTTTGGATTTCTGGTAAATAAAGGAGAAATGTTTTTGGATTTTTGATAAAGAAAGGAGAATTTGTTTTGGAAGACGGGTCTCAGCATGATTATTATTATTATTATTATTATGTTCTCACTTGTATTAAATTCTCCTAAATGAAAAATGAAATGTCGGATGGGAATTGAGCCTCAAAAAGTTGGGTTTGTAATATATGCGAAGCTATGGTTGGACTTGTAACCTGGCTCATGGGTAGGGTCCCGTTTTAAAAATGCACAAAAATTTGGGTGGCAGGCCGACCTAGAATTTTGGCAGAGTTTCGAGTAGAAACCGATAATCTAATATGTGTGTTCTAGGCTAGAAACCTACATGCGGGTATGCAGCTTGGTTGGGTGAATCGGAAAGGGTTCCCCCTTTGGCGTGTCTTCCACGATATAAGTCTTGCTTTTGATGGAAATCGGTACGTGTGGATAAGCCATTTGATATACCTGAGTGTACGTGAATTGCCTCACTATATACCTCGTGGGGACGGTACGTGTGAGAGCGAATTCGATATACTCAGTGTATGTGAACGATTTCCCTGCGATACACCTCCCATCATGACTTCGGTCAAGCAGTACGATGCGGGGGAACTATTCGATATACATCGAAGGTACTTGGCCAATGGAAGGTGAGAGTCATATCTCTTAGGCTACCTGCGCCCTGCCGGACTAGCGCCCATCATGAAGTGACCCTCCAGTTACTGGACAAAATTTGGTCAATCACAATGATCTTTGGTGATATCGTGTGAATCATGCATGATTCTCTTATTAGTATCTTATTATGAGAGTATCTTTCTTGATCATGCCCAACAGGGAGCAAAGTATGAGTACTAATGTATACCAAGTATGGGTGATGCGTGCAACATGGGGATATATGTGATCCTAGGTGCACGTGGTGTGAAGTGTACATGGAGAATTTTCTACAAGTGTGTGAATAGAAGCATAAGCATGAGGTACACATGAATAGTAAAGAGGAAAATATGGGGATATATAAGAAAATAAAATACCCATGTAAATAGAGTCTATCCCTCAAAGTATAAATTCCCTAGCAGAGTCGCCACTGTGGCTATGCCCGATCCTCGTGGCGGAAGAGGATCCCTTTGGTCCCGCCCATCCCTCTCAGGAGCGCTTCGGTCGGCGTCGTTAATGAGGTGCAAAATGTAGAGAGATAGAGTCGACACTCTATTTTACTCACAACAGAGAAAAGAAAAGGGATCTACCCCAAAGGACAGCATCCAAAGACATACTTGTGACACCTGAACTAACTAAATACCGGATAGCTACCACTTTATTCTAATTAATACAAAATGTCAAGTTGGTTCAGTTCATAGCATCACTGTCGAAAATGTTTTAGAATTTACTACCACCTAATATTTAAAAAGTGAGTTGTCAATTTTAATCAAATCCGAGTAACATACAACCAATTTAATTTATGAAATACTAATACAACAACCACCACATAATCACAATAGAATAATCATGGAATAACAATAAATCTGGAGGAATACTCCTCTCAATAATCCGAATGTTGAATACAACCAAATGCAAAGTCTGAATCACTAATTAATTAAATCCAATATTGAAATAAAACTGAATAATTAAGATGTCTCAAAGGAAAAAGGGGAGACATGCCCTACAGATAAGTGAGTCTGAAATGGAATCAAAATGAGAAGTGGAGGCGTCTCTAATTCAATGTCCTCTAACTTCCACAGCAACTACAGCACGTCCCTGGTATGGAATTTCTAAGCTTGATGTCCTTGTGGCTGGGCACCTAAAAGATTTTATAAGAAAAATAGATTTGAAAGCAAACGGGTCAGAGCCCGATTGTGAAAACAATTTAAAATACAGCAAGTGTTTAATATCATTAAACAGAGAATATAAGATACATGATAGTGCGTGCACTCACATGAGTTCCTCACCTCTCAACGAAGTGTGCACTCCTACGTACCCGTACCCATTCTAGTTATTCCACTAACTAACTAGTCTAATACAATATTTGAGTTTACTATACTATTCATAGTTTAATTCCCGGCATTTTAATATAACATAGAGTTTTACCTTCATTCCTCAGGATTAGTTGCAATAATTACTAAGAGTTTTCCCATTTTTAACTCTACAAAGATGTTACATTAATTCACACTTGTACGTATATAAACAGTTCATTTCAGTATTCCAGTATATCATCATAAATATACAATAATGGCACCCCTAGACTAAGTTGCGGTGCATACATACTCTGCTATCAAATCCCGGTACATCACGTACATAAGGATCACGTATTCCGAATCTCTCAGGAATCGTTTTGATAAGTCATAATCACACACAATGGAGGCGAACATAGTTCACATCACATGGTTCATGCACATACCTACGCTCCCATGATCAGCAGACTTATTAACACCTCAATAAGTCATTCTCTGACCTATGTCCTCGATGTACCAATCTAAATCCCCCCGTAGGCACACAAAGATTAGTTAGCCCTGATCGAACGCCGACCTCCCGTGATAGAAAGTATGGTAGGTATGTCATACATTGATAACCACATATACTAAGCATTCACACATCTTAGATATCTTATAACATTAATAGAGGTATATTTTACATTCCTATACCGTCATTAAATGTTGCACATTTACAAATCCCCGAATAATATACATTAAAAGTTGTCAACCCTTCTCACGTAGTAATTTTAAGTACTTATTTCCTAACCCCTAGATGTCATTCGATTTACTACAAAATTCTAGGTTTTACACCTCAACATACTCCAATTATCATAACTATACCCACTAGTCAACAAGGGAAGGTTAACGCTCCATTAAATAAGTCTACTAGAAGTTCAAAATAAATCAGGCCTAAAAAGGCCATTTTGTCAACTCGTTCGAAATCTCGTTCGAACGAGGTAGTTCGAACGAGTGTCGTCCGAACTAAGTCTTCAAATGAACTCGTTATAAGGGATACTGTCATCTCGTTATAAGTCTCATTGGAACGAGGTCGTTCGAACGACCTGGGCAGGTCTTCTAACGAGATTGCAGAAAACGCCCAGAATTTCCCAATTTCGTTTTTCTTCATTTTTCTCTTCTCTAAATCCATCCTAAGTTTATCCCTAATAACGTTTTAATGTTTTCAAACTACTCTAAGTCCTCCTAGGTCGCTTCTTAACATATTATTGGGGTCAAATCCTCCTAATCAACATGCAATTATCATAAATCCCCAAATTTTACCCCAAACCCTGTGAACATGAACCCAAAATTTTGTTATACCTAAATACTCATCATTAATCCGTTTTTAAATCATCAAAGTTAGGTTTTTGGGCACCAATTTCATCCATAATCATTCTACATTCAATTCCTAACCAAAATTAAGAGTTTCTACAACAATCCCATTGGGTTTTTATCAAAACTTTCAAACCATATAAGGTTTTTACACTAAACATGGAGGAAATATTCATTGCAATTAATGACATCAAATATCTAGCCTTAAATCCGATGTTCTGGTTCATTGTTTATGATCAAGGTTGGCTCTGTCTATTCTTTCCGGTCACAAATCCTTTCAAATTTCGGGTGATGGGAGATGGTTTGGTTTGGAACCTCTTTCAACTTCTCTCTAACTTCTCTCAAAACTTCCGTAGCCCACTCTCTTATCTTTTGCTGGTAATGGACTTAGTGATCTCCCAAATAATATATAATTAACATCTAAAATTCGTGTCAATTTTTAAAATTATCAAAATACCCTTCTGGGTTGCCGGTTTGGCCTAAAAAAGCCCCGGGACCCAAACTAAACCTCCGGCTAGTGTTTTCTGACTATTTCGACCCTTTCGGACACATTGGCGCACTCAAAACGACCACTCAGTTGATAAAAATATAATTTACTTTTTAATTCAAATAAATTCATTCCTGACGCGACTGACACGCGCGTCCCAACTAAATTTCCCAAATTGTCATATTTTTGCCTCGTGATAATTTTAATATTTTCAATACTCATATATTACCATATATACTCAGGAATATTCAATTTTAACATCATACTCAAATACCAACACACGTCTCGCTAGTATTTACATTCGGATTAATTCCCAATTAAATCTCATTTAATTCAATTAATCCGTTAAATAAAAATCAATAAAGTTACGGGGTATTACATACTTCCCCCCTAATAACAGAATTTCATCCCAAAATTCGGAACTAAAGAATACCTGGTAAAAATAGCTCTGGATAACGTTCGCGCATCTCATCCTCGCATTCCTATGTGGACTCCTCGGCATTATGATGCCGCCATTGTACGCGTACTAATGGTACTATCTTCGATCTCAGTTTCCTTTCGCTGTGGTCCAAAATAGCAATCGGCCCCTCTTCGTAGGAACTATCAGGCTGAAGATCGATGTCCTCTAAAGCAATGTGAGTATGGGCCAAATCGTTCCTAAGATATTTCCTTAGCGAGGAAATATGGAACACATCATGAATCCTATGCATGTGCTCCGGTAACCCAAGTCTATACGCAACTGGCCCAATCCGCTCGATGATAGGAAATGGCCCCACATATCTTGGTGCCAGTTTCCCCCTTTTCCCAAAATGCATAATCCCCTTCATAGGAGATACTCTGAGTAGCACCTGGTCCCCTACCTGTAATTCTTTGAAGAACCTCTTGGCATCAGCATAGCTCTTCTGCTAGTCCTGAGCTACCCGAATACTGCTCCGTATCATCTTTATCCTTGTCGAAGTGTCTTGAATCACTTTCGGCCCAAGGAGTTTGTTATCCCCCACCTCTAACCAACATGCTGGGGAATGACAAGGTCTACCATACAATGCCTCAAATGGAGCCATGCCAATGGTGAACTGGTAGGAGTTATTATAAGCAAACTCCACCAGTGGAAGGCACTGTTCCCAACCACCTCCAAAGTCTAGAATGCACATACGCAACATGTCCTCCAACATCTGATTTGTTCGCTCTGTTTTCCCATCAGTCTGTGGGTGATACGCCGTACTCATCCGCAACTCCGTACCCATGGCCTCCTGGAAACTCTCCCAAAATCATGGAATAAATATCTTCTCTCGGTCAGACACGATATTTAGAGGCACCCCGTGAAGTCTCACTATCTTCGCAATGAAAATCTGGGCATACTGTCCCGTAGTGTAGTCTGTCCTCACGGGCAAAAAATGAGCAACTTTGGTCAACCTATCTATAATTACCCATATGGAGTCGTGACCCCTCTATGACGTAGGTGACCCCATGATAAAGTCCATGGATATGCTCTCCCATATCCACATCGGAACCTCAAACGGCTGTAGATGTCCTATCTATTTCTGATAGTCCACCTTTACTAGCTGACAAGTGGCGCATTTAGAAATGAACACAGAAATATCTCTCTTCATCCCGTTCCACCAGTATTGTCGTCTCATGTCTTGGTACATCTTATCCCCACCAGGGTGTACCGCGAATCGCGAGCCGTGCAACTCTGTCATTACCTCGTGTCGCAAGTCTTCCCCGTCCGAAATGACCAGTCTCCCATTGAAGCGTAATCCCCCGTCTGAACTAACGGTATAGGACTCAGCTCCCTCTGCTAGTAATCGAACTATCTGCTCCTGATAGAACGAGTCTTTTGCCTGGGCCTTTATCACTCTCCTAACAATCTGAGGTGTAATATTCATCACAGACATGAATGATCGGGCCACTGCATCCTGGTGTCCCAACTCCTTCCACTTAGCTTTCCACACCTCGGCCACCTCATCTACTGGCCTACGGCTCAACGCGTCTGCTACCACGTTAGCCTTCCCTGGGTGATATTGGATATCAAACTGATAATCCTTCACAAACTCAAGCCACCGACGTTGACGCATATTCAGTTCATTCTGCGTGAAGAGGTATTGTAGAGACTTGTGGTCTGTGAACAACCGAAATTTCTCCCCCAGGAGATAGTGTCTCCAAATCCGAAGAGCGAATACGACTGTCGCTAACTCCAAGTCGTGGGTGGGGTAATTCTTGTCGTGAGGCTTAAGCTTACGGGAAGCATAAGCTATAGCCTGACTCTCCTATTGCAGTACACCTCCAAGTACTTATAAGGACGCATCGGTGTAGACTAGATACTTAACTCCCGATCTTGGCAATGCTAACACAGGCGTTGAGGTCAACTTGTCCTTCAACTCATCGAATGCCAACTGACAGGCATCGCTCCAGATGAATGGCACACCTTTGCGAGTCAGATGTGTTAAAGGACCCGCTATCTTTGAGAAACCCCGAATAAACCTCTTGTAGTATCCTACTAGGCCCAAAAAACTACGGATCTTAGTCGGTGTCGTGGTCTGTCCCCACTCCTTCACCGAGGATACCTTCCCCGGATCAATAGATATCCCCCGGTCTGAAATGATATGCCAACTGAACCTCCTTCAGCCAAAACCCACATTTCTCGTACTTTGCATAAAGCTCGTTCTGACGCAGCGTCTGCAAAACCTGCCTCAAATGATCAGCGTGTTCCTCCTCTGTCTGGGAGTAAACTAGAATGTCATCAATGAAGACAATGACGAACTGGTCAAGGAACTCTCTGAATACCCTATTCATCAAATCCATAGACACGGTTGGGGCATTGGTCAAGCCAAAAGGCATAACCCAAAACTCGTAGGAACCATATCTCGTCAAGAAAGTAGTCTTCGAGACGTCCTGTTCCCTGATACGCAACTTATGGTATCCCGATCGCAAGTCAATCTTTGAGAAGAAGGAAGCTCCTCTCAACTGGTCGAATAAGTCATCGATTAGGGGACACGGATACTTATTCCGTATCGTGACTTTATTCAACTCCTGGTAATCTACACACAACCTCAACGATCCATCACTCATCTTTACAAACAGCACAGGGGCATCCCACGGCGAAGTACTCCTTCGGATAAACCCCTGATCCAACAACTGCTCTATCTGATCCCTTAGCTCTCTCATCTCCGCTGGAGCCATACGATAAGGTGCGCGGGCAATTGGCCGAGTGCTCGACGTCAAATTAATAATAAAATCTATCTCTCTACTAGGAGGTAATCCATGTATATCCTGAAATACATCAGGAAACTCCTTAACAACTGGAATCTAATAGAGTGGTAATACCACTTCCTTAGAGGTCTCCTCCTCTATATAGTACAAGTGAGTGGACGATCCTCCCTCAGGGCGAGGCATCGCCACTAAAAACATCTCCTGCCCGGGTATGACAAAAATGATACTCCTACTGAAACAATCAATCATGGATCGGTATGCAACTAGCCAATCCATACCAATAATCGCATCGTACTCAGTCATCTCTAATACTAACATATCAGCAGGTAAAGTAAATCTCCCGATCTCTATACCCACACCTTTACAAATAAGAGAAATCACAGAACCCCTACTCAATGATGAATCTACGCAAGTAATCGTGCTCTCTGCAATGTCTAACAATCCCAAAGTGCGTGCAAATATCATGGCAATAAAACAGTGTGTGGCCCCCATATCAAATAAAATACGCCCCATAGTCCCCTGAATAGAGAACATACCCTCAATAGCAGGTGGATCCTGTGGGACTACGGCCTGCTGGAGTTGATAAACTCGCTCGTACTGAAGCTATCCCTATTGGACTGGGACTGCTGGGATGGGTGGCAAAGCTGGCATCTGTGGTGGTGATGGGAGGGCGGTGGGAAATATAGGTCTCTAGGGCTCGTGTCGAGTACCCTGTTGCTGTTGTGGGGCCCTTCCCCTATCAAGACACTCCTGGCGCTTGTGGCTAATTTTTTCACAAGTGAAACACTTCCTCGGAAAATTCCCCCTCTCGGACCCTGCTGCCCACGGCCCTGGTGGTCGTTTCCATTCCTCCCCTGGACGTGCTGGCCCTGATGAAACTGCTGTTGTTAGCCATGCTGGACCTGCTGTCCCTGATGGCCGTGCTGACCCTGCTGGCCCTGACTAAAACCTCCCTGACCATTTCTGAAACCCCCAGATCTAAACCTCTTAAAATCCCCCTACTGGGAACCCTGATCACCCTGCTTGTGCTGACCCTGAGCTGATTGTGCCCCGTCGGCACCATTTCTCCCTGTCCTTCCCTGATGGTTGGACTCTCCTGGTCGCTTACCCTCTGACAAGTGAAAGCGGCGGCCCTGGCAGCGAAGTAGTTCTGTGTTAACCACATCAGAATAAGTGGCCAATGAGAGATTACCCAACAAGTGCTGACGGATCCTCCAAGTCAACCCATCCATGAACTTCTGTATCTGTTTCTCCTCTATCGGGAACGATGTTCAAGAGATTAGTAAACTCAACCTCATATTCTGCCACGGTCTTCCCCTCCTGCTTGAGGTTCATTAACTTCCTCCTCATTTCGATGTGAACGGCTGATGGAAAATACTTACGGGCGAACCTCACCCAGAACTCCTGAATAGAAAGGATGTCTCTCTCCTCCGTGGTGGTAATGGACTCCCACCACTGCAACCCTGATCCTACTAGCTTAAAAGTATCCAGTATCTGTTTTTGTACATCCGTGCACTCATACATCCTCAAGTGCCTTTGGATATCCTTCTTTCACTGACTGGACACAACGACGTCGAAGCTACCTGCAACTCTGGAGGGTGTGCTTTCTGAAAAGCATCACGAACACGTTCCCAAGAAGACGGAAATGCATGAGCATGTACTGGCGCTACTATCGGTGCTTAAGGCAGTGCCTGCTGCACAACTGCTAGAGCGGCATTAACCGCTTGGGCTATAATAGTGGCAACCTCTGTGGCATTCATGGAGCCCTGAACTGGTGCAGGCTGTGGCTCGGGATGAGCATCCCTGGAAACTCGCTGTGCACATCGTGGAGGTATCTGAAATGAGAGTAAAGTCTTATAATTTCGCAATTATTATCTCAAAATAGCTGAAGAGCGAAACATACACAATAGAGTACAACAATCCTAAAATATAGGGCTCTATATCAAAGAAAGCTACGCGGAAACATAACAAGCCGTAAAGATCCTAAGGACACTAGAACCTGATGCTCTGATACCACCTGTGACACCCCGACTAATTAAATACCGGGTAGCTACTCCTTTGTTCAAATTAATACAAAATGTCAAGTTGGTTCAGTTCATAGCATCAATGTCGAAATTTTTTTAGAATTTACTACCACCTAATATTTAAAAAGTGAGTTGTCAATTTTAATAAAATCCGAGTAACATACAATCAATTTAATTTATGAAATACTAATACAATAACCACCACATAATCACAATAGAATAATCATGGAATAATAATAAATCTGGAGGAATACCCCTCTCAATAATTCGAATGTTGAATACAACCAAATGCAAAGTCTAAATCACTAATTAATTAAATCCAATACTGAAATAAAACTGAATAATTAAGATGTCTCAAAGGAAAAAGGGGAGACATGCCCTACAAATAAGTGAGTCTGAAATGGAATCAAAATGAAAAGTGGAGGCGTCTCTAATTCAAGGTCCTGTAACTTCCACAGCAGCTACAGCACGTCCCTGGTATGGAATTTCTAAGCTTGATGTCCTTGTGGCTGGGCACCTAAAAGATTTTACAAGAAAAATAGCTTTGAATGAAAACGGGTCAGAGCCCAATTGTGAAAACAGTTTAAAATACAGCAAGTGTTTAATATCATTAAACAGAGAATATAAAATACATGATAGTGCGTGCACTCACATGAGTTCCTCACCTCTCAACTAAGTGTGCACTCCTATGTACCCGTACCCTTCTAGTTATTCCACTAACATTTTAATATCTGAGTTTACTATCTGGGGTTAGGGGGTGACTGTCGACCTCCCGTGATAGCAAGTATGGTAGGTATGTCATACACAGATAACCACATATACTAAGCATTCACATCTTAGATATCTTATAACATTAATAGAGGTATATTTTACATTCCTATACCGTCATTAAATGTTGCACGTTTACAAATCCCTGAATAATATACATTAAAAGTTGTCAATCCTTCTCACGTAGTAATTTTAAGTACTTATTTCCTAACCCCTAGATGTCATTTGGTTTACTACAAAATTCTAGGTTTTACACCTCAACATACTCCAATTCTCATAACTATACCCACTAGTTAACAAGGGAAGGTTAACGTTCCATTAAATAAGTCTACTAGAAGTTCAAAATAAATCAGGCCTAAAAAGGCCATTCTGTCAACTCGTTAGAAATCTCGTTCGAACGAGGTAGTTCGAACGAGTGTCGTTCGAACGAAGTCTTCGAACGAACTCGTTAGAAGGGATACTGTCATCTCGTTAGAAGTCTCATTCGAACGAGGTCGTTCGAATGACCTGGGCAGGTCTTCTAACGAGATGGCAGAAAACGCCCATAATTTCCCAATTCGTTTTTCTTCATTTTTCTCTTCTATAAATCCATCCTAAGTTTATCCCTAATGGCATTTTAATGTTTTTAAACTACTCTAAGTCCTCCTAGGTCGCTTCTTAACATATTATTGGGGTCAAATCCTCCTAATCAACATGCAATTATCATAAATCCCCAAATTTTACCCCAAACCCTCTGAACATGAATCCAGAATTTATTGTACCTAAATACTCATCATTAATACGTTTTGAAATCATCAAAGTTTGGTTTTTGGGCAGCAATTTCATCCATAATCATTCTACATGCAATTCCTAACCAAAATTAAGAGTTTCTACAACAATCCCATTGGGTTTTCATCAAAACTTTCAAAGCATATAAGGTTTCTACACTAAACATGGAGGAAATATTCATTGCAATTAATGACATCAAATCACTTGCCTTAAATTCGATGTTCTGGTTCATTGTTGATGGTCAAGGTTGGCTCTCTCTATTCTTTTCGATCATAAATCCTTTTAAATTTCGGGTGATGGGAGATGGTTTGGTTTGGAACCTCTTTCAACATCTCTCTAACTTCTCTCAAAACTCCCGTAGCCCACTCTCTTATCTTTTGCTGGTAATGGACTTAGTGGTCTACCAAATAATATATAATTAACCTTTAAAATTCGTGGGTTTTAATTCCTCAATTTTTAAAATTACCAAAATACCCTTCTGGGTTGCCGGTTTGGCTTAAAAATGCCCCGGGACCCAAACTAAACCCCCGGCTAGTGTTTTCGGACTATTTCGACCCTTACGGACACATTGACTCACTCAAAACGACCATGTAGTTGATAAAAATATAATTTACTTTTTAATTTAAATAAATTCATTCCTAACGCGACTGACACGCGCGTCCCAACTAAATTGGCCAAATTATCGTATTTCTGCCTCGTGACAATTTTAATATTTTCAATACTCATATATTACCATATATACTCAGGAATATTCAATTTTAACATCATACTCAAATACCAACACAGTGTCGCTAGTATTTACATCCAGATTAATTCCCAATTAAATCTCATTTAATTCAATTAATCCCTTAAATAAAAATCATTAAAATTACGGGGTATTACAATACTGATACATACGAAACCAAAATGATTCGAAAAGGGTTCGGAGGTTAAGTTACAAAATGGGAAGGTGTTAGGCACTCATTCCGCCCTTACGGTCTCTCATGGGTTATTGCTATTTTCCTTTATTTTCCCTTGATATGTTTGCATGTGTATACGTAGTGGAGATAGGAATCATCGACTTGTATCATGGAAGAGATAAAGCGAGTCATCCATAGGAATGTTCCTAAAAGTAATATTAGAAAATAGGATTTATGCGATTATCCTAGCGTCGGTCATTATAAGGGAATGATAACGTATGTGGAATAATACGCCACTAAGAACATATATATATATATATATATATATATATATATAATCTAAGAGAGTTAAGTTTAAAGAATATAGAAAAATAGGGAAAAAGTAGGAAAAGGACTCGAGTCTCGGGTTTTACCCCGAGATGCCTACGTAGCCTATATAGGCATCAAAGTCCACATAGTTCGTATGCAAAATGAGGGATGGGATTTATCCCATAAATCCAATCGAGGACTTCTCTTATATATGTGTGTGTGTGTGTGTGTGTAAAAAAGTGTTTTGGTTGTGAGAAAAGTGTGAGAATTATTGTTGGGAAATTATGAGCAAATCCTCTTTTTCTTGTCTTTTTGGGGTTTTATTTATATGAAAATAAGAGATGTGCAATAATATTAAATAAAAAGTATATTAGGATATGTGAGATGAGAGAATGAAAGTAGGAAGTAACAAAACAAACTAATGCGAATTTAGGATAATTTAAAGAGGGAATTGAGAAAGTTGGACCTTCTTGAAGATCTTGAGCTTGATCTTGGATGTTGGAGAGCAGCCCTTGCACTTGGGTGATGATGGAGGATACTTAATTCACCAAGTTTGATGGAGAATGTGATTAAAGGTGAAGGTTGGAAAGGGATTTGGATGTGGAAATCACGCTGACTTCGAGAGGGGTTT
This sequence comes from Sambucus nigra, assembly GCA_949130495.1. Classification (NCBI taxonomy): domain Eukaryota; kingdom Viridiplantae; phylum Streptophyta; class Magnoliopsida; order Dipsacales; family Adoxaceae; genus Sambucus; species Sambucus nigra. The sequence continues at coordinate 210,213,381 of OX422209.1, forward strand.
TCTAAGCTTGCTGAGAGTCATGGATCTCTGATCTTCCTCCCTTGAAATGAGGTTAGGCCCCCCTTTTTATAGGCCCAGTGCATTGTCGATCGACATAGCCCTAGTCCTACCAATCGGCAGGTGTGTTTAGGCACACTGCCGATAGGTAGGGTTTGGAACCTGCCGTTTGGCCGTGTGTTTTAGGTTCCTTTAGAAAATCGATCGTAGAGCGCAAACTGTTGATCTGAATTATGCACAGAGTGAACCGTTGGAAATTTATTTTAGAGACCTTTGAAAGTTCTTTGGACTGCTCCCGGGTTCGGGGGTTGAATTTGGGTCCAATGTGGCTTGGAAGCGCTCGTAGGTCCTTTGGACGAGGAAAATTCGGATGCAAACGGATCGTTCGTCCGCATGGTAAGTCAGAATTGCGAAGAGACGGACCGTTGGAAAGGTTAGGAGATGTACTTCAACATTACAAAGAGTTTGACTTGGTGTGGGTAGTTGACTTTGGTCAACCAGGGCCTGAAAGCGCTCGGTGACCTTTCGGAGTAAAACGGATCGTTCATCCATATCGTAAGTCAATCGTGCACCGGGCGGACCGTTTGAAAGGGTTTTAGTGCCCTTTAAATATTCATTCAGTCTCAATGAAGCTAAAGAGTTGACTTGGTCAAACGGAGCCTAGGAGTGTCTGGTGACCTCCTGATCGAGTATTGGGGGGAAATGGGTCGTTCGTTCGCATCGTAAGTCAGAATTGCGCACGGGATGGACCATTGGAAAGGGGATTTAGTTACCTTCAAAGATTCATTCAGTCTCATTCGATCCAAAGAGTTTGACTTTTGGTCAAACGGAGCATATGAGTGCCCGATGGCCTTTAGGTCAGTACCCGTGGTATGACTTGGGTTTGCAATGAAGAAGGGAGGTGCTAGGGACCTAAGGAGAGGTTAGGGGGAATTAGAATGGGGTGTCTACAGAGCCCCTCGACAGATGAGTTTGGAACAAACTAAAACCATCGAATAGACACCACATAATGCCTTTGAAAGAGGATGACCAAAGGGTCAAGGTCGATTCTCAGGACCTAAGGATGAGGATGACCGATTCTATGGGTCGAAGACAATTCTGAGGTTTTAAAGATGAGGGTGACTGATTCTGAGGGTCGAAGACAATTCTGAGGGCTTAAGGATGAGGCTGACCGATTTTGTGAGTCGAAGCCAATTTAGGGAGGAGGGTGATCGATTCAGCGAGTCGAAGCCGATTCTGCGGGCTTAAAGGGGCATGCTGAGGATGGCCTTAAAGGAAGTTATAATCAAAGATTTAAGTCAATTCTGAGGACCTACAGTAATGATAGGGGTGACCAATTATGGGGGTCAAAGCCCATTCTGAGGGCGTAGATTGTGATGACCGATTATGTGGTTCGAAGCCAATTTTGCGGGCTTAAGTTGGGGATGACCAATTCTACGGGTCGAAGCCAATTCTGTGGGCTTAAGTTAGGGATGACCAATTCTGTAGGTCGAAACCAATTCTGTGGGCTTAAGGTGAGAGATAACCAATTCTGTTAGTCGAAGCCAATTCTGCGGGATTAAGTTGAGATGACCAATTCTATGGGTTGAAGCCAATTCTGCGGGCTTAAGGTTAGATGACCAATTCTGCGGGCTTAAGGTGAGATGACTAATTCTGAGGGTCGAAGACAATTCCGCGGGCTTAAGTTGAGATGACCAATTCTACGGATCGAGGCCAATTTTGCGGGCTTAAGTTTGAGATGACCAATTATGCGAGTTGAAGCAATTCTCCAGGCTTAATTTGGGGATGACCAATTATGCGGGTCGAAGCTAATTCTGCGGGCTTAAGATAAGATGACCAATTTCGCGGGTTGAAGACAATTCTGCGGGATTAAGGTGAGATGACCAATTCTGTGGGTTGAAGCCAATTCCGCGGGCTTAAGTTGAGATGACCAATTCTGCGGGCTTAAGATTGAGATGACCAATTCTGCGGGTCGAAGCCAATTCTGCAGGCTTAAGTTTGAGATGACCAATTCTGCGGGCTTAAGTTTGAGATGACCAATTCTGCGGGTCGAAGCCAATTCTACGGGCTTAAGTTGAGATGTTCTCGGGCAATTCTGCTAAGAAAAAATTACCACGTGATTTTGATCTGAGCTGGGGAGACGAGTGCTGGGGAAATGATTAGGTGGTCCAAGGTTTGGACGCATTTCTCGGGGAAAATTGAGACCTTTGGGGAATGATCCTAAAGTTTTGGATATTTTGGAGGTCCTCTGGGGACGTTGTCGGGGAGATATTCGCTTGTCTATTGAGAGTTCCGCTGGGAAAATAGGGGTTCCGCTTAAGGAAGTGCAAAAAAAATTTGGTGAAAATGCTCTAAATCGTTTCCTGGATTTTTAGGAATTTTTTGAGGATTTTTCAGGGTCTTCTAGTATTTCTTGGGAATTTCTGTACGGAAATTTAAGGGGCTTCCGTTCGACATGGTGTAGAGGGTGCCATTCAGCTGTGGTACGGACTTTTGGGCTGCCTCGAGAAGGTAAAGGGTTCGTGCCGATCGATAGGTGGGCGTGTAGTGCCGGTCGGCATGACCCTTGGCATCCTATATAAAGGGGGCGAATTCTACTCATTTTTCACAGCCTCTTGCCTTCTATCTTTCTGCATTTTCTTGTGCGAATCGTGTTAGCATTTTGCAATCTAAAACATGGCCGCTTTTGTGAGCACTGCAGCACACAGGGAGTGGTTGACTATTGATGACTGGGCAAACATGGAGTGGAGGCCAGGGCGCCTCTTGCTTTGGGCCATGGATAGGTTAATTCGGTAGTACATTAGGTGTGCACACTAGTTGAGAGGTGATAATTCTCAAGTGAGTGTCAAGGTACTAACATGTGTGTAATATCAATTAGTAAGCATTTTAAATACTTGCTAAACTATTTTTAAAGATGTTTTACACTTGGGCTCTGACCCGTTTTATGTTATCTTTTCTCCCTCTTGTGTGTGTGTATATATATATATATATATATATATTATAGGTGCCCAGCCACAAGGGCGTCAGGCCTAATTCTTTGGACCATTGTCGTGCTGCAACTACTGTGGAAGTTGTAGGTCTTTGAAGTAGACGATTTCATCCTTGTCTTCTCATTTACCTATTTTAGTCATCTCTAGTTAGGGCATGTGTCACCCATTTCCATATTTCTTTTAGTTCAGAGAGAGATTTGTACTCTTTATTATTTCAGTATTCAGCTATTGTTGGGATTGTTTTACTTATTACTTTGTCCTGCGATTGGGATTAATTATTTGGATTGATTTATCTAGCTTGGTCATTTCATTTAGATGTTTTGGCTTTAATATTATCGTTTGCATTCATGAAAAATGGTTCCTTAGTAAATAATAACAATCGGACTTAAATTATAAATTAAATGTTTTGACACTTAGCTTAATTATTTATTAGGTGATTAATAAAGAAAATTGTTTTACGACTGCTACTGCTACTGCTACTGCTATTAGTATTAGTATTAGTATTAGTATTAGTATTAGTATTAGTATTAGTATTAGTATTAGTATTAGTATTAGTATTAGTAGTTGCAACAACAGTAGTAGTAGTTACCTAATCTATTTTATTTTTTATCTGTACTAGTTTGATCCCCCTCCGCCTCTACCCCTTCCTACTTTTCATTTTATAGGTTACAACCTATTTCTACTACTACTACTACTACTCGTAGTAGCAACAACAGTAGTAGTAGGTAGTTACATAATTTATTTTATTTTTTAGCTGTACTAGTTTGATCCCCCTCCGCCTCTACTCCTCTCTACTTTTCATTTTATAGTTACAACCTACTACTACTACTACTACTACTACTACTACTACTACTACTACTACTACTACTGCTACTCCTCCTCCTCCTCCTCCTCCTACTACTACTACTACTACTACTACTACTACTACTACTACTACTACTACTACTGCTACTCGTATTAGTATTAGTATTAGTATTAGTATTAGTATTAGTATTAGTATTAGTATTAGTATTAGTATTAGTATTAGTATTAGTAGTCGTAGTAGCAACAACAGTAGTAGTAGTAGTAGTAATTACCTAATCTATTTTATTTTTTAGTTGTACTAGTACTGCTACTGCTACTGCTACTGCTACTGCTACTGCTACTGCTGCTACTACTACTACTACTACTACTACTACTACTACTACTACTACTACTACTACTGCTACTGCTACTGCTGCTGCTGCTACTGCTACTGCTACTGCTACTGCTACTACTACTACTACTACTGCTACTACTACTACTACTACTACTACTACTACTACTACTACTCCTACTGCTACTGTTACTGGTACTCCTACTGCTACTGCTAGTGCTACTGCTACTGCTACTGCTACTGCTACTCGTATTAGTATTAGTATTAGTGTTAGTATTAGTAGTCGTAGTAGCAACAACAGTAGTAGTAGTAGTTACCTAATCTTTTTAATTTTTTAGCTGTACTAGTTTGATCCCCCTCCGCCCCCTCCGCCCCCTCCGCCTCTAACCCTTCCTACTTTTCATTTTATAGGTTATAACCTATTTCTACTACTACTACTACTACTCGTAGTAGCAACAACATTAGTAGTAGTAGTTAACTAATCTATTTTATTTTTTAGTTGTACTAGTTTGATCCCCCTCCGCCCCCTCCGCCTCTAACCCTTTCTACTTTTCATTTTATAGGTTACAACCTAATACTACTGCTACTGCTACTGCTACTGCTACTGCTACTGCTACTGCTAGTAGTAGTAGTAGTAGTAGTAGTAGTGGTGGTGGTGGTGGTGGTGGTGGTCGTTGTAGTAGTAGTAGTAGTAGTAGTAGTAGTAGTAGTAGTAGTAGTAGTAGTAGTAGTAGTAGTAGTAGTAGTAGTAGTAGTAGTAGTAGTAGTACTAGTAGTACTAGTACTAGTACTAGTACTAGTACTAGTACTAGTACTAGTACTAGTACTAGTACTAGTACTAGTACTAGCAACAATAGTAGTAGTAGTAGTAGTTACCTAATCTATTTTATTTTTTAGTTGTACTAGTTTGATCCCCCTCCGCCTCTACCCCTTTCTACTTTTCATTTTATAGGTTACAACCCATTTCCCCATCCATCATATCAAGATACTACCATCCTTTCTTATATCGATTTCTCATTTCATTATATTTTTAGCAGCAAGTATCCAAGTTATCATGTTTTGGTCATAAGCATATAAAAGTCCCATTACAATGTGTTATGTAAACAATGTAAGTCTAAATATATTTTACGGTGTAAACAATGAAAGTCTAAGTAAATTTTACGAAAGAAAACTAATCTAAGAAACATGCAATGAAACATGAAAAAATAAAGTCAAGAAATGTATGTATGGGCATCTGAAAGAGGCTCCCCCCAGAGCTCAACGGAGCTCGCTCTCCTACAAGATAATTTTCGTCTCCTCGTCATCCATCGGTAGGGAAGGATCGTAAGTCACCCGTGCCCTAGGCCCCGCAAGACCTTCCATACACACTACCCGTGTCCAATCATCATGGTGATCGACCATACTCTGGTACCTAGCGTGATCCAAAATGAACATCTCTAAACAAATCCCCACATCCATCGACCTAGCCTACACCTCTGGCTCCGTACCAATGCCCCCCTCATTGGTATGGTTGGAGTCCAAAGCCTGAATATCATAATCATATACCATGATGGGCTTTAAATGATCCATGATACCCAAAATAAGTGTAATGAAATCTAAAAAGGCTCACAATCAAGTATAAAAACCACGTAGAGAGAGAAAGAAAAGCGAGAGAGAAGAAGAGAATACTTGGAAGAATTAAGAAACTACCTTAGGCAAAGCCATTTATAAGTTTCAAGCACTGATATATTTGACCGATCGGTTAAATACGCACAAAAGTTTGACTGATCGATCAATAATCCCTCCTAGGATAATCAGATGGTTAAAGCAGGTGTTAACCAATCGGTTAACCATCTACCCATTCCAATTTTCACCCCCCACTCTTTCTACCTATTACACCCTACCCCCAGTATTCCCAGAAAAGATAGGAAAATCTATGTTTAGCCCTTTCACTTTTGATTAAGAGTATCCGCATAAGCACACTCTTAATCGATCACCTCTGTGGACACCCGATTTGGAATCGGGCTGTAGGTCATGTTACCCCCTTCATTAAATACCATTAACACAAAATCCACCCAAAAAACCCAAGAACAAAACTCTGAGGTCCCAAATATAAATAAGAGGAAAACCAAAAAAGCCAAAAAGTCTCTAGAGGGGTCCTTTAACTGATCGATTAAAGGCCCCATCCTGGCTTATACCAATCAGCCATGCCTCCCCTCGTAATCACTACAAAAGCTTTAATAATATTTTCCTGGCCATACACATGTCCCTAACCCCCATTCACTATATGTGTCAGCATGGATGGTAAATCGATCAAAGGTCATGGATGACCGATCAGTGAAACGACACAAATCAAACCCTATAAATATAGGTCCCACCAACCATTAAATGTACCCCCAAACCCAACATTGATTTGGTTATCTATCATTCTTAAATACTTAGCGCCTGAGATACTCGAGATCGTTCTAAAAAGTTAAGACGTAGTTCTTACTTTAGAAAAGTCACTTTCTCCGAAGGAAAGCTCGTACTTCCGAGAAGTTAGTTCCCCTCGAGTGAAGTTCGTAATTATGAAAATTCTCTTCCCCCAAAATACAGAAGCAAAAACCTGGGCGCACATTTCACGAAAGTCGACACTTTTAAACAAAGCTCTTCCGAACTAAACGGAGCTTTGCCCGACTGGGCACCTTAATTTGCGACACTCCCCCAAGAAAAATTTAGCTCATGCTAGAAGGGTAAATAAAATTTGCGAGAATCTCGGGTAAAAAATCCTATATATATTAATCTACTCATATTGGTTTATCTTATTTGGCCCGAACCCCATTTAGCGGACCGGGTATGCACTTTACATCATTTATATTTTAAATTCAAGTTTCTAATCCCACACCTCTGTTTATTGAATCGGCGTGATCATATGTTAAATAAATTCTAATCAAATGACACAACGACTCAATACGAACATACTTTTCAAAATTGTTCTCAGGAAAGTGTTAGTGAACCAAGTCATTCTAAAACTTTGCCCAATCCAATGCCTAAAATTAGACTACTCTTACGACTTCTCCGAGCGAACAAAACTCGTCGCTATGATGGCACCCCTGAATACGTGTTTTCAAACAAATACTTGTCAAGCAGGGGCCTTGATTAGCTTATCTTTAACACACACACACACACACACACACACACACATATGTGTATATATATATATCATACTGAATAAAAGTGATATATTAAGGACTAGGCTCCATAAATACAATAATGTTGCATATTGTAACACTGATATCTCATCGCCTACACATGTGAAGATGTCATGTTTGTTTGAACTACATTGTCTTTGATCCTAATTATCCTTGGGCATGTAGGCACTATACATAATGTTTGTATATTTTATAGCCGATATCTCATCACCTACCTGTACATGTAGGCACTACAGATGTAAATATGTTCCGTTTCCTAAATTTTTGTTTCAGATTTTACTAACTTCAACTTTTAAAATTGTGCACAAGCTTCTTTTGTTGTCCATCACCTCCCATGTTGCTCCTCTGGTTCGGGAGCCCTTTCCAAAGGAAAGGAACTCTAGGTGTGTCTTGTCAATTTTAAGAATGTCTTTATTTCTTTACTTTTACAATGTTTTAACTGCGATGAGTGCATTATTTTGAATATTTTATACCCAAATTTATACCTTATTAGTCCCATTTTGTTTTATTTAATAAGTTCTTAGGATCATTTTATTAAAAAGGTAAAAAAATGCAAGAATGATTGAATTTATAGTTAAAATGGCAATTCCAAGTCAAAAATGGGTGCGTCAATAATTTTATAATATTCTTGTGCTAATTTGTGAAAAAATTTGCCTAGTGAAATTTGTACAGGTAATGATGGGATTTGGTGCAAATTGATGATCAACTTGGAAAAGGCACGAAAAAGCTGAATTTTACGGTCGTTCGAAAAAATCCTGTTAATCGTAAAAAAGTCAAGAAATTTCATTCTCCGAATTGGACGAAATTTGGCATGCGTGTTCAGAAAGAAAAAAGAAGACTTTTAGAGTGGGGGGAAATTGAAGAGGTTGAAGTTAAAGAGTTCCACAAAACCCTAATACCTCACCCTAAGCCTATAAATAGAATCCTTTGGCTCATTATTTGGTGGAGAGAATTTCGTAGGGAGAATCTTAGAGAGCAATTTTTGAGCGATTGTATTCAATTTGAGGGCCAAGTCTTTTTCATTTCTTAGAGGATTGAAGATTATTGTGAGAGAACTTATTGTAATTTTGGTTTAGCAATGAAAATCTCTTCTTATTCTTGCAATTTCTCTTTCATTATGATAGCTAGATTATTGTATTAGGATTCGGGATCCATTTATCACGTAACAACATTAAATTAGTGTGCAATATTAGTTACCATAAATTAGTGTGCAACAGTAGAAGTGGGACCAAGTGAAAGGGAACCCTGTAAAAGAACAATACATATGCAACAAAGAAAACATAAGTTTAACCATGCTTGTGAATGTAGGTGAAGAAAATGATGAAAGAAAGAAAATGCCAAGAATAACTCTAGAGATGAAATTGCAGAGGGTCTAGCTACATAGATGCCTATTGCAGAAGAAGTAGGAAGTGGAATAGTGTGGTCAGGGGAAAAAGTCCTCTTCAAGCACAAAAAGTCAATGAAAATAGAATAAATTTACGAGGCAACAAATCAAAAGACTTAGGAATACGGACTATTACATGAACAGAACAAGAAGACATAAAAGAGGCCTTCGTAGTGGTAGGGTATAAAAAAAGTTGCAGAATCAATGATTGGAAGTCATGTCAGTTTGTTGTCAATTTTATCAAATACCGCAAGTGCACGGGCTATTATAGAATAGCGAGTGTAAGTACGGGTCGAACCCACAGAGATTTGTCAATTTTTTTCAAAATAATTGTGATTGTCCAACTAGATTAATTGGGTTTGGAGATGAGATGTAATATTAAACTAAGCAACAAAAACAAGAATTAGGAGTACGAGAGATATAACCAAGGGAGCGTGAAAAGTAGGACGTTGGGTCCATTTATCACATTCAACTAATATTACGTAATAATTTAAACTCGTCAGCCCCGATTTTATAACTCAAATTAAACTGACTCTCGTCGTATTTAATTCGGAGGATAACATGGTTAAGTTCCCAATAAAATTTAATGTCTCTAAATTAAGACAGATAAAATCCCTATTCCCTTAAAAGTTCACTTTTAGATTTCAAAGTATAGTCTTTAAGCATGGACTATCAAAACAATCGAGTGCAAGCATAATTCATCAAAAAGTACTCACACTTAAAAATAAAAATATGATTTTTCTTAAACAAAGCTGAAGGTTTAAAACACACTCTCGTGTCATTTTAAATGAATACCTAATTTTTAAGACCTTTAGCACATATCGAGAACAAAGATGAATTTAAATCACGCACAATATTAACTAGACATGATAGATTTCACCTAGTCCTAGTAAAGAAATTATGCAAGCATAATGAAAGACATTATAAAATTTCAAGAATGAATATGAATATGAATTTTCATTAATAAAACAACTTACAAATGATGTATCTTACAATTGATGTTGACAGAATTCCTTCCACAAAGATACAATTCTTGTCCCTCAACTATAAATAAAACTCTCAAAATAAGAGAATCAAAAACTATTTCCCAAGCTCTCTCTACAATTCTCTCCTTGTTCTACACACGAAATAATGAGCCAAAGGGTCCTATTTATAGGCTTAGGTTGAGTCTTTAGGGTTTTGGTGAAACTCTTCAATTTCCCCCCACTCGAAAAGTCTTATCTTTTTTTGCTAAGTGTAAAAACAGCATTTTTTTGAACGACCGTAAAATTAAGCTTTTTCGCGCCTTTTCCAAGTTGATCATCAATTTGCACCAAATTTCATCATTACCTGCAAAAATTTCACTAGGCAACTTTTTTCACAAATTAGCACAAGAATATTATAAAATTATTTACGCACCCATTTTTGACTTGGAATTGCCATTTTAACTATGAATTCAATCATTCTTGCATTTTTTCCCTTTTTAATAAAATGATCCTAAGAACTTATTAAATAAAACAAAATGGGACTAACAAGGTATAAACTTGGGTATAAAATATTCAAAATAATGCACTCATCACTGATCTAGCTGAGTTGGATCGAATCTGCCGTAGTTGCACTGGTTCCTCGAACAAAGCCATGTTTACTCCCCTCATCAGCTATTTTTTAGAAGCTCTGACCCCGAAGGATGTTAATGCTGTAATGGGCCGAGGTAGAGGTAAATCCCTGGAACTACCAGCCTACATACTTGTGTTGCTTGCACGATTCTTCCTGACTGGAAAACCCAATGATCAGCCTAGGAGGGACCTTATAAATATTTCCATTCGTTTGGCCAGGGGTTTCAACCTTCCTCTGGACGCCATTGCCTTGGGGTCCCTCTATACCTGGTCGGATCGAACCCACATCGACATGGCACAATCATTGGGACATTATAACTTGGCCAATTTTGCCAACACCATCATTTTGACGGGCTTCCTTTACACCCATTTTCCTGCTATTGCCGCCAAGTCTATTTCTCTGCCCGTGAGCCAAGGTATCAAGCCCCCATGCCTCCTATGTTTCCATAAAAAACAAAGTCGAAAGGAGACAATGGAAGTTTTTGATCGTTTGGACTCCTTTGTGATGAGGCCATACAGTGAGTCTACATTTGCCCATAGTTGGGATTTCTTTCCTTCTGCAGCCTCAACGGTCAAGTTCATCCCAGCTGTAGAAGATCCCTCGCAGGCTGTAGTGCTTCTATTCACTCCTGGGTTTCTTCCTTCCTATACTGAATGGCGATACACCTCAGAACCCTACAACCCTGACAGATGTAGCAGGAAGTTCGGGTTTGATCAGGGGGGCCCTCAACCTGCGTTTCAACACAACCACACAAGGGCCACTTTCGCTAAAGCTTGCACCTTTTATACTGCAGCAGCGGTGCTTGGTGTGACTTCTACCATCGATGGGCGAGTCACCCTTCCTAGTGCCACTAGGAAGGGGGACGTATCCACCTCTTATGCCACTGAGTTCCATTTGGGGATGTTGAGAATGATTTGTGAGTATATTCAGTCCCCCCCCCCCAATATCCCCCAGTCCTTTCTTTCTATGCCTTTGAGCTGGGTCTTAAGGGGAACTCCGTACTTGGAGTTGAGTTTACCTTAAGTAAAATCATTAAAGAATATCCCCAGGAGCTACCCCCTTATTGCCCAATGATCTCTACTGCTACCATGAAGCCCAAGGCCATTACAACTCCCAAGCAACCTGCCCCTTCGACCGAAGCTGCAACAGGCGAAGGGCTTTCTCAGCCACCTGCCAAAAAGACCAAGAAGTCTAAAAGTGGGGTTTCCTCTAAATCCAAGTCCTCAAAGTCCAAGACCCAAGATCAAACACAAACTTCTTTGGATTCATTCCCCATTGCCTCTGTTCCCCCCGCTATGCCTGCAGAAAAGGCCAAGGAGTTGAGAAGGCAAGCCCGGGCGGAGCTAGAACGAATAAACACTGAGTTTCAACGGCGCGATGTCGTCGTTCCTCCTTCGGCTGCCTTTCCCAAGATCGTGGTTGATCCCACTGAGACAACGATAAAGAGGAGAAAAAGGTCAAGGTTACCTCAAGGTTCTGATGCAACAGGCGCAAGGAATAAAACTCTAGGCACTAAGTCCCAAAAGAAGTGGACAAACGAGATACCTCCATCCTCAGCTCCCTCTGTTGCTGCCTCCTCTTCACCTTCACCAGTGGTTATACCTTCTCGTTCTCCCTTCGGATCTCAGATATGTGTGCATATTTTATTCTTATTCCGCTTTTCTTAAGGCAAGCTGCATTTGCTTATTTCTTTGATAACTTTGGTGCAAGGAGTTGAAGAAAGGAGCAGTCCCCTTGGTTCCCCCGTGAGACATTTCGTGGGGGGTATTTTGGTGTCTCTCAAGCTGATACTACTCCTCCCCATTCCTCCATGATAGGTTTCACCTACTCTCGCCATTTATCCTCCCAACGGGCCAAAGAAACTGCGGCAGGGGCGGCTACCGTTGGATCTATTGAAATTTCTAGCCAATCATAGGCAACTACTCTAGCCTCTTCTGAATACCATCCGAGTAAGAGGTCCCTCTGCCCATTGTTGTGGTCGAGGAGAGTGCCCTTGAGGTAAATTTCTTGCCAAGCCTCACGTCTTTTCCTTGTCCCATTGCTTTGTTTATCATTCTGATATGTTGGAATATTTTAGGTGGAAGTGGCATCCTAGATAGCTAACATTCCCCTTCCCACTACACTGACGAGACCCCTAACTGCAATTCCACTTTTTGGTCCATAATGAGGGTAAGTAACGCTTAGACGTGTTGCTGCCTTTTTCGTGCACTCGCCCCTTGTGTCTAACACTTGGTTTTGCATCTGCAGCTTTTGCCAAGCCTTACCCCACCCTTTGCTCTTAGTGGCCTTTTCCTTTCCAAGGCCAAGCCTGATGCTGTTGTCCCGCGTGGTGATTCTTCAGTGTCTGCCCATGCTGGGGCATCGCTAGGAGGTTCCTCGTGGTCTTTTAGTAAAACTCTTTCATTGGCCTTGGTACCATCTTTTGGCGAGGGAGCTTTGCCGACCGCTGAGGTTTCTTCAGTTAGGGGCGTTGTTGAGGCCTCCACGGTGGCTCCTATTCTCTCTGATGCTACTACTAAGGTACTTCATTAATTTCTCTGCCTTTCTCAGTTTCTCAAACTTCACCTATGTTGGTGACTTAACAACGAAAACACTTGTTAAGTTTTTTTTCATAAACTCCACCTATATCGGTGACTTAACAACAAAAACACTCGTTAAGTTTTTTTTTCCATGAACTCCACCTATATCGGTGACTTAATAATGAAAACACTTGTTAAGATTTTTTATAAACTCCACTTATATCGGTGACTTAACAATAAAAACACTTGTTAAGATTTCTCCTAAACTCCACCTATATCGGTGACTTAACAATGAAAACACTTGTTAAGATTTTTCATAAACTCAACCTATATCGGTGACTTAACAACGGAAAGACTTGTAAAGATTTTTCATAAACTCCACCTATATTGGTGACCTAACAACGAGAACACTTGTTAAAGTTTTTCATAAACTCCACCTATATTGGTGACCTAACAACGAGAACACTTGTTATGGTTTTTCATAAACTCCGCCTATATCGGTGACTTAACAACGGAAACACTTGTTATAATTTTTCATAAACTTCACCTATATTGGTGACTTAACAATGAGAACACTTGTTAAGGTTTTTCATAAACTCCTTATTTCCTCTAACTATTTTTAGGTTGCTCGGGAGGATTCTCCACTAGTTCCTTTGCCCATTGCCTCACCCCATCGGGAACCTGTGTTTCAGAAGATTCTAGCCATAATGATCAAGGTTCCATGACCGGTGCTGCCGCTGAGAGTGAATCTGGTTGTGAGCTTCCTCTGCCCGACCTGGCTCCTCACGCCTTCTGCCTGATGGTGCTTCAACATTCTCCTCAAATGCCTGCCAACCATCGTTTGGTAATTGAGCAACTTGTAAATCATCATCCTAAAATGTTCACGGTGGATATTCGCGTTCAAACATCTCCGTTATGAGTTATAGGCTTTAGGGCATGGCTATCAGCGTTGATGAAATTGCCAACACTCCGACCTCAACCGTTACTAGAGCCCTCCCCAACCAATTCCTGGGTCACCTAAAGGAGTTGGGTCGTGATGGCTTTCGTCTCGATTGTCTTATTACGCAATTGAAAACTTTAAAGAGCCAACGACTAGATAACCAGAGGGACCTGCTCCGGAAACATCAGGAGGATCAAGGGGCTAAGGAAGCCAAGTTGGATGAGTTAGCACCTATTCTTGAAGATGTTGACAAAGAGGTGGGGGACCTAAAAGAAGCTCTAAGTTTGGCGAAGTCGAAGCGAGAGAAGATCCTCATCGAGCGTACACAAGCGCAAACGAGGGTGAAAGTTTCTATGAATGCCCAACAATCTTTCCTGGCAGCTTCTTTGGGCCTTCCTGGAGATTTTTTCTCTTCCCCAGATCTATGGTTTCTCTTAGTCTAATGAACTTCTGTATATATATATATATATATATATATATATATATTGTTCTCATGTCATTCTTGGGCAATAGCTCCCAATTTTGTAATGCCCCAAAGTTTATGAATGAAGAAAGATATTTATTTTCTCATGCCATTTCTTTGTGTTACAACTGTTTGCATAGATTGTGAAGTTCTGTAATTCTTTCATCTCTACTTGAGTTATAATAAAAAGAACTTTCATACTCATCATAAAAAGAACTTTCGTATTCATAACAACAGCCAAATACATCAGTGGTCCAAACATAATTACCTACACATGATAGACTTTCAACCATTTATTGTTAATATTGAATGGTTTATCTTCTTCCATTATAGAAATTAAGCAATAGCCTGAGTCATGAGCTTCTTTTACAATGAAAGATCCCTCCCAATTTTCTATAAACTTGGGTAAAGGAAGCCCCCTGATGTGTATCACTACTACTTTCAATACGAGGTCTCCCTCCACGAACTTCCTTGGTCTCACTAAGTTATCATATGCCCTGGAGAGCTATTTTGTATACATTTGAAAGTGTTGCATCGCTTTATCTCTGCGTTCATACAACGCTTTCAGCTGCACATATCTATTCTGAGGGAGCATTCTACTTCGTAAAGCATATCGAGTAGAGGGAACTTCTAACTCCACTGGGAGAATCGCCTCGTCCCCATAGACAAGGGAGAACGGAGTATACCCTGTGGGATTTCTCTTAGTTGTTCGATAGGCCCACAATACAGCTGGTATCTTATCATGCCGCGCTCCTAGGAAATCCTCCATTGTTTTAGCCAAGATATTAACTAAAGTTTTGTTAGTTGCTTCAGCCTGACCATTTTCCTTTGGATATGCCACCGTCGAAGTATGATGGATAATGGAGTATTTGTCTATGAGCGTCGTTACTTCTGAATCGACGAAAGGGGTTCCATTGTCTGAAAGGATGACCTTTTGCATCCCAAAATGACAAATTATGTATTCTCTGATGAAGTTTCTCACCACCCCCACTGTTTCCCTTCTCAGTGGTATCGCTTCAGCCCACTTTGTGAAACACTCCGTTGCTACTAGTATCCATATCTTCCCCTTCGAAGAAGGATGTATTGCCCCTAATAGGTCAAACGCCCAAGTATGAAAAGGATAAGGCATCGCCAGGGAGTGTAGGTCTATCGATGGGACATAGATCATATTTACATAAAGTTGATACGCTTTGCATTTTCGAACAAACTCAGCAGATTGTTTCTCCATTATTGGCCAATAATACCCCAATATCATCAATTGGTCATATAACTTGGCCCTTCCTATGTGAGCTGGATCGTGCGCCTGTTTGAGGACTTCGGATGCTTCTTCCTTCATGATGCAACTGAATAACCTGTTGAAGTAGCCTCTTCGATAAAGCTTCCCCTCCTGAACGTAGAATCTCGAGGCCCTCCGCTTGAGTCCCATCGCTTTAATTTTCTGTGTTGGGGCAACTCCATCCCTGATAAAGTTAATATACGAAAGTCTCCAATCAGGTTAAGTTTCCACGAAATGACATTCAACTGCTTTGAAGAATAACTGGCATTTATCGCACTTTCGTTGTAGCTCCGTCACGTCCTGTTTCATTCTAGGCCAAAAATATACCTCTCTTTGAATTCTTCGGTAGAGAGGTATCTCAGTTGTCTCACAGTGCTTTTCATATGTTCTCTTCAATCTTCGCTCTGCCTCTTCTGGACTGATGCACCTTGACAACCATCCCCCTACATTCCTGAAGTAAAGGTTTCCTTGGTTCGTGAAGTATTGGGCTAATTCCTTCAGCCCCATCGCTCCTTCCCTAGATTCCAATTGCCCTCTAATCTCCCCCCTCTAGTCTTCATCATCTTCCATCGATAGAATTAACTGTACTCTTAAAGGAACTATTCTTCGTTGGATCACGATGGTAGTTATATCGTTTCTCATGAACATCTTCCGAGAAATGGTGGCATAGACGTCTGGGTGACGATTCATCGTTCTAGGCTGTCTCTTGATCTTGGTCCGATGGAACTGATAGAGAAGCCTCTGGATGATTATTCTGTATGGTGCTAGGCTCATGTGTTTCAACGCGTACTCTCCATTCACTTGCTGAACCACCAAATTGGAATCACCTTTGATGCAAAGTGAACGAATCCCCCTTCGAAAAGTCTCTAGCAACCCTAGCACCAATGCTTCATATTCCGCCTCGTTATTAGAACAAAGGAAATATAATTTGTAGGAAATGCAAATCTCCTCCATTCCTTTTGAAAGAATAACCCCTGCTCCTCCTTTCTTTTTCGTCGAAGATCCATCGAACTGCATTATCCATTCCTCATTCGTTGCGTCTAGGTGATTGGCTTTCAAATTGTCTCCTAGAATACTTTCTTTGGGTGTCTCAGACATTCCTGAGGGGAAGATTGCCAACAGATCGACGTAAGCTTGGCTTTTGATCGCGCGAGGAACCACACATTTCAAGTCATATTCGGAGAGGATAAGGAACCGCCTAGCAACCCTCCCCGTCAATATAGTTCTTGCCAACAAATACTTAATAGGATCACATCTAGTTACAATATGAATTGTAAAAGACAGCATATAATGTCTAAGTTTTTGTGCTACAAAGACTAAGGATAAACAATGCCTCTACAAGCTACTATATCTGACCTCTAGCCCATATATGATTTTGCTGAGGTAGTAAACCGGACGTTCTTCCCCCTCAATCTCCTGTGCCAACAAAGCTCCCACGGACCTCATGGTGGATGTGAGTTATAGCTGCAACGGTATTCCTGCCTGTGGGGGAACCATGATCTGTGGTGAAACGAGCAGCTTCTTGAGACCAGCGAGTGAATCCTGGTGAACGTCCTCCCACTTGAATTTTGTGTTCCTTCGTAACAACTGCATCAACAAGTTTGTTATCTCGGGTAGCCCAGGCATAAATCTCCAAAGATAAGAGACTTTACCGAGGAAACTCTTCAGCTCCTTCGCCGTTCTTAGACTTGTCGTCTCCAAGATCGCTCGCTACTTGTCCTGGTTCACCTGTACCCCTTGCCGATCGACCACAAAGCCTAGAAATTTCCCACTTGTTACCCCAAAGACGTAATTCAGTGGGTTCATCCTCAATTTATACTTCCTGCATAGGGCGAACACCTTCCTCAAATCTCCCAGATTGGACTCCTCCTTCCTTGATTTGATGACCAAATCATCCACATAGAATTCCACAAATTTGTGGAAGAAGTCGTGGAAAATGGCCATCATTATTTTTTGGTAAGTAGCCCCAGTGTTCTTGAGTCCAAACGGCATTACTCTGTACATGAAATTTCCCAACGAGGTCCTGAACGCCATTTTCTCTCCATTCGAAGGGTCCATCTTGATCTGGTTGTACCCCACATACCCATCCACGAAGCTATACATCTCATGACCAGCCGTTGCATCTATCAAGCTATCAATGGAGGGTAGCGGGAACTCATCCTTAGGGCAAGCTCTATTCAAACCTTTTAAGTCCACGCAGAACCTTATTTGATTTTTGCCTTTATTTCCCACCGGGGCAATGTTAGATAGCCAAAGCGGGTGTTGTATCGATTTGATGAACCCAGCCGCCAATAAGTGCTGGACCTCTTCCTTTATCTTTAATTCTAGCTTAGGCTTGTACATTCTTGTTTCTTGTTTCACCGGAATGGCTGAAGGCATTACGTTTAATTTGTAACAGCTGACTCCCTCATCCAGCCCTTCTATATCCGTGTATTTCCACAAAAAAATGTCTATGAACTCTCGAATCAACATAACCAAAGACTCTCGTTTCTCCTTAATGAGATCTTTCGCGATAAAAATAGGCCTTGGGTCCTCCTCTTCTTTCGTCAGGTTCAACTGCTCCAGTTCTTGCTCCTGCAGTTTCGGTTGATCCGCCATGTATTTTGGTTCCTCGGCGACTTCCACTACAAATTCATGTACATTGGAGTTGTCTATCACCATACATTGTCCCCGTTGATTCACTAAAAATCACTTATACATCGGGTCAGCCTCATTATCAGTTTCTTCAGCCACCCTCTCACACCATTATAATCGATATATCACCTTTCCTTCTACGATACCAACCTTCTTGCACTGTCTGCTGGTAGTTGTAGCTTCCTTCCTCTTCTTCTCTCTAGAATCCCCGACTACTCTTTTTCCTGAAAATCGGCTCAGCACACTTTACCGTTGGACCTCATGCTCCATCAGATCCACTCTGGGCCTCATCCTGTTTTTGAACTACTTTGAGATGTTTTGGGGTCGAGGGACCGCCTGGTGAGCTTCTTTGGCTATTACTATTGTGCTACTTGCAACCTCCTTATTCTGCTCGTTCAAGGGCCCCATCCTTTTTCTGATCAAGGGAATCCATGCTCCCTCCATTCTTCTCGTTAGGACCCGACCATCCTCTTCCAATTCTGTGTAAAATGCCGCGTCCACCAAGTGAGCTTCCTCGACAGCGAAGGGCCTCTTCATAGACCTAATGGTCACCTCTGTTCCCTTGATGTTCGCCTTAGCGTATTGGTGGTATGTAGAAGGAACTAGACCTTGGTTGTGCATCCACACCCTTCTTATTAGAAGATGATAGGAAGTTGCGCTCTCTATTACATGGACATTTATATGGGAACTCAAATTTCCCATTACAATCCCAACATTAACGTATCCAATGGATTTGGAAGATTGGTTATCATACCCCGAAATCACCAAAGGCATGGGGACCAACCTTTCTTCTGGAATATCGGCTGCGTGGAAGGAGTTGATTGGCATAATATTGATGGAAGCTCCCCAATCCATCAGATTCCTTGTGAAACTAATTCCGTTGACGCTGGCGGTCACATACAATGGCCTGTTATGAGGGAATCTCAAAGTCCTATTTGCATAGCTGAAAGTTACCTCTGACAAAAACCTCCTCACCAACCTGGCCATGGGTCCCTTCCATCTCATCGAAGGGATTTTGTTCTTCCTCTCAATGTCAAGTATTGCCTGGGTTATTTCCAACCTACTCTCTTTCGGTATCCCCACTTGGTCGAAGAACTAGGTGAACTTTGGGGATATTGAAACTACACAATACTCTAGGACTGGATTTGCTTCCTCACCTTCAACGCCGTATACGTCCTCCACATCTTTGGTGATTTCCTCATCATAGGCTAGTACTACATTATCCATTCCCTTTATACAATATTCCAGAGCTTCTTCGAATTCCTCCTGCTTCGACGTTGGCTCTCTTCCTTCTCTCTCGGCCTCTTCGTCATAGGCCACCACGAGATTGGCCCCATGAGCTGGCAGTGGGTTATTATTGACGTTCTGCGGAGGGATTTACAACGTCCCTACCTTCACATACTTGTCGATGATTCTCCTTAACGTGAAATAAATTTCCATCGAATGCTGGATCTTCTGATGAATCTGGCAATATTTGGGGTCCGCCCTTGTTACCGCATCGGGTTCCCCCACAGGAATGCCCTCTGGTTCGTAGAATGTTCCTCCTTGGACCATCGTGTTGTAATAGCGGACAACTTCCTCCACTATACAAGGTAATGGTGGTGGGTCCTCCCTGTCTCTTCCAAACTTCCTATTATTGTCCTTCTTCGGTGCCTTGCCCCCATCTGCTCCATCGGTGTACCCTACCTATGGGGGTTGAGTCCTCCTCCCCCCCCCCCCCCCCCCGCAGGTTGTATCGGCTACCTATACATCATGGACACCACCATCGGATTTGGTCGCACCACTAAGGAGATATTTCTTACTGCTTTTAAGAAGGTCGAAAAAGTCCCCTCACGCGTTTCATTAATGAGATGACAGATGTACTCAGGAAGCAGTCCTTCCGCACAGATCTGCAATAACTTGAACTCTTTGGCCTCCTCCCTCACATCGAGGTATCTTTCCCTAAACCTTCGAACGTACGCCACCATTTCTTCCCCGGGTCATTGCTTCTCCCTCCCCAGTTGGGTCAAAGTAAACTCATCTTCTGCTAGAAAGAACTTCTAGACGAACAAAATATACATCTCTTCCCACGTAAAAACACTCTTGGGAGCCAAATGAGAATACCATGTATATGCTTTATCGGTTAAGGATTTAGAAAACTCCCTCAACCTGAGCTTCTTATTATTACAATGTGCCCCCCCAAGTGTTCAACGAAGCGCTTAATGTGCACCTTCGGGTTTCCCCCTTTCCCTGTGTATTTTTCAAAAATAAGAGGAATATAGTCCTTTTGATAGGGCTCATCGTTGTATTCTTGGGGATAAGGTGTTCGAAACTCATCATAGACTGAAGCTACCTCGCCAGCAGATTGCGAGGAGGCCTGCATGAACTTCAGCATTTCTTTTTGCATATCCTTCCTCATTTCCTCCATGTGTGATGCTACTGGGGCAACAACCAATAGGACCATGGGCTGAGTGCCCGTTACAGCTGGATCAGTCATCACAGTTGGGGGCGTTGATACTCTTGATGTTCCCATTACTGTATTCACAATAGAGGTTATACTCGCTGGGACTGTTCCCGTTACACCTGCACTCGGTGGGGCCGTTGGGCTGCCCCTAGTGTTATGAATGAGTTGGCTTTAAATCCTCCCAACACCGTTGAAGCTACTGGAGTTTACAAAAACTCATAAAACTTACTCATGAGGAGTGCCACCTGAGTGGGTCCCAACCCTGCACTCGTGGAATCTTATGTCACCCCTGGAACGCCTGTCGTCGCCTAAACTAGAGGTACTGTAACACCCCGCCCGCCCGGGGAGAGCGAACGGAGCGCTAATGCGATAAAATAAATCCAAATCCAAAAGTAAGAAGGTATAGAGCATCTAAATAAACCCAAAATAATATAAATCCACTAATCTCAATTCTTCAAATACAACAAGCCTCTCGAATAAATACAACATCTAACTCGAATAATAAATACAAATATCCAAAGCTCTATACATCAAAATAATACAAATCTTTCCCAAACAATCCTCGCTAAAATTAATCTCCATAGCGCCCCAAAATCCGCGCTAACCTGCCACTAAAAGAAAATATGGGGAAGTACACAATACGACAAGAAAGATGCTCAACAAATATATGTTAGCGATGAATAAAACGTAACAACACGAGTACGAATATTCAAATCAAAATGCAAATTACAAAGCATTTATCAATATAATTTCTCAATAACACATCAATGGGTAACCAGGCCTCACCCCATTCGCATATGCTTTATCAAGCCATAGCCCGAAAATAGGTATTTTGGCGGGTACTCAATATTCGTGCCATATTAAAATCTCATGACAACGTGCTCATCAACAATATAATGATACCACATGAATCAAAATAATTTCAACAATTATTTTCCAGATTTCAATGAATTTATCAATTCAAATATGAGTTCAATTAAACAAGAATTCAGAGAGAATGACACTCGCGAGATTTAAGGAGCATATTGTGTAAAACCCCAAACCTCAAATCATGATGAGAAACCAACGATCACATCCTCAAGATCAACACAAAAGATATACAGAAGCTCCTCCAAGAACCTCCAACAAAAATAGCCCCAAGAACACCTCTAATCTAAGGTTGGAACTCACAAATCTCAAGGGCCAATGTGTATATAAAAATAAGAGGAATATAAAATATATTTGCTGACAAAATTTGTGCCAAAAGTATGTTAAAAGGGTTGCCCACGACTTCCTTTTATAATTCAAAGAAATGAAGAGTTGGAATCCAAAAGACTCCTTTAAATAAGGCAAAGAAATGAAGAGTTGGAAGTCAAAACAACTCCAAGAGTTAAAAACATTTTAAAATCCGTTTTAACTCCGTTTTCGAAACCGTTTGAAATTCTCACCTTTAAAAATAATAACCAACATTTTTTAGCAATAAAAATAATTTTATCAAAAACTTTATTTTCCTCCATTTTCCAAAAATTAATTAAAATAGCCCAAAATTACGCGGGTTGTTACAGGTACCTCTATTCGAGGAGCCCCATCCCTTAGAGCCTCTAGTTCTCTTGTTGCTTGTTCTTCATTGTGTTGAATATCATCAAATTTGATCCTTCGATTAACGTTATCTTGTGCCATACTCCTTGCTTTAGAAGAATGCCTCCCCAGTAGAGTCGTCAAATGTAAAAGGGTTGTTTAGATAAGATGGAGGTGTAACCCCTTTGAGTATAGTAATGACAAATTAAACAGTGACACTATTGATTAACCATAGGACATACAAACATTACTCAATGAAGATAGACTCAGTTTGAACTCATAGATCTCTCATGTATAACTCAGAAGGTAGTAGTGAACTTAAAAGTAACTTAGCTAGAGGGAGAGAGAAGTAAGCACCCTAGATACACCTTGGCAGGCAGCCAAACACACCAACCACCCTCAAGAATCTCTATCAAGTAGTAAAAGCTTGATAATAAATGACAATGGTAGGTGAGTGAACTCTATGATTTGTAATAACTCTCTCCGATGTATATTATCTCTAGTAATAACTTTTGAACTCTCAAAAAGATCATTCTCTCCTCAGAGGTGGTTGGGGTCCTTAAATAGCCTCCCACACCACCCCTGAGGTAACTCTGCCATTAATGCTTATGAAAGACATCCCTCATACTTGATGTCACAAACATTAAATACCTGATGCACTAGTTATCTCCACGTCATAAACATTAAATGCCAAGACATGCCTTTTGCCTAACCATTGTGTGTCAGGGGGCTATTGTCACAGAGGTGTCTCACTAACTATCCGACAGCCCCAAATACCACGGTGGTTTACTCAAGTGCAGGTCTGACATTGCCTAGCTGGTTAATGACATAAGATAAAGTGGATGTGATATTAAGTAGAGGGTTGTTTTGCTCACAACTCAACGCCCGATGGAACTCCAAGCTGCTCCGCCCGAGGTTCCATGATAAGGGTTCTTCGGTGTTTTATCAGGTATATCTAAGATGGTCAGGACAAGCTCCAATGGTGCCTCACTTCTCAATCCACCAAACCAAGTCCCTCTAAAGTTCCCACGGCGAGGTCATTCGATAGAGCATGAAAGCTCTCCCAGGACCTGCCAAGCCTGGTCTCTCGCGAGTACCGTTTGACCTCACACTAAAACTCTTTATTATTATTGTTACATCATTACAACCGTTATAGATTATAGTCAATATAAACAAAAATACAATATGACTAACACAAAAAGCTAAAGTATGAGTTTTCACGCTAAGCTGCCTCGCTGGGTTGTCACGCTTGAGCTGCCACGCTGAGCTGCCTCGGTTTCTTAATCCCAAACACTGTTGCTAATGGGGTAATTATCCCTAATCTCAGGATTACCTTCAAGCCCCCTCTACAGTAAGAACGAAAGATAAAAGGGAGCTCTTCTCAGTAAGTTTCCTCCCTGAGCTGCATCGTTGCCTTGATGCTTCATCCTTATCATGAGTCTCCTCTGTTAATTGGGGGGCTCTCTATAATTCAGATATTACCTTCAATATCCTCATACATTTTCACCATCATGTAGAGATTTATTGTGAGAATAAGAAATGTCTGCACGAAAAACTTCTCAATCTGATGGACCATCTACTGGAGACTAGCAAAAAAATTCATTTTTTTCGTCTTCGTTGCAACCTCTGCCACTATTTGTGTTTGGAAAAAGTTAATTTATCTCCGATGTACCTATGGATACTGTCTATCATTGTTCTAATTTCGCAAAAAATAACTTCTTCCCAATCTGCTTCACTTCGTTCCACCATTGAATGAACTTTGAGTGAAGGGACATTTTCGCTATGACAGCCCTTAGAAACATGAATTCTCTCCGCTGTACCTGAGTTATGGCTGTCCTCATTCCAACTTGTTTAGAAAATAAAAAATTATCCCCGATGTACCTGAGTCAAAGTTGTCTTCGTTCAAACTTATAGCGAGGGGACATCGTGAATTTTTTGAACTGTGCTACGAGCAACTTCCTATTCTTGGGAGGTCACAATTATCCCGAATGCATCTTCATCTTGTTGTATCATTGTTCAATCTTACAGCTTGAGGACTTCCCTTAATTTGTCATTTTGGCTTTAAATATATTTCAAAATTTTTGGCCCTAAAAGTCATTACTTCTTTTGAAAGCAACACTCTATCTCTCCCAGGTGTCACCTCATTAATGAGGTGAGATTATCTTTTCAACTTCTAGTGCACTCCCCGAAGTGCCACGTGTCCATTTGTAATCATTTTTATGGCTAAACACGTGCTTTTGTAGGAAACTCAACCACCCACTTGAATTCTAAGTATCTAGTACCTCAACGCTTAGCCATTTTTCTCTTTCACACTTTTATTTGCTATTATTTTCCCTAGACCTTTAGAGAGAGAAAGAGACACCTTATTCTTTTTCTCTTTGCCATATTTACCCACTGTTACTACTTCATTTCCAATCTACTCTTTCTTTTTACCACCACTACTTTGCCTCAAACTCTAATGGCTCCTTACTCTAACATCCCTGTTGCTATAGTTTCTCCCACCGTCACTGCTCCACCTGCCACCACTGTTACTCTTGCTCCTTCTTTAGACGTCTCCTCCCTAATGGAATCTCGTCAAGAGTAACTCCGATTTTATCGTCGTTCTCCTATTTTTCCCAAGGACGATGAATACTCAACCATGTGCAAAACCTTCGTTTTATATGCCAAGTTTAAGTCCTTGACACTTGGTGATGAAGATGACGATGCTTCTGCTTGGGGATTCTTCCTCTAGAGTGGACTTTGGATTTTTTCCTTGATCGAGGTGACTTCCCCTGTTCCAAGATAGACTTCGAAGGGCCAAAAGGCTCCCCAACCCATTTTGCTACCTGGAACACGTATATGAAGACAACTTATGCTGATGGCCTCACAACGGTTAGGCTCCATTGGGCTAGATGGTTCATTGAGTTTACCCTGGCTAAAAAAAATATTGCACTTCAAGTACTTGTATCTCACTAGAACATTACAACTCACACCTTCATGGCTGTGTGGGGGGGGGGGAGTTTACCATTACACTTGTGCTTGTGTCCATCAATCATATCCTGATTAAGAGCCTTAAGTAAAACTAATAATCACGAGATGTACATTGTCTTATAAAATTAGTATAAAAATAATGACCTCAAATTGGTCCAGCTCAATACACACAAAGTGTACTAGCACAATAAGTTAAAACTATGCAGTTTCTTGTAATCAAGATAGACCTACTGATATATCATGCTATAGTCCTACTAATGATGTGTCCAGATCCATCTAAGATTTTTAACGATAAAACTTATATTCCAAAAGATCTGGTGATCTGATCCTATGTGTGCAAGTTATACTCTACACACCAGAACACCTACTGGGCAGAATAAAATACATCAACAATATATAAAATACTGCAAACATTATGTCCATACATGATTCTCATTAAAATAGGAATAACTAATTTTATTATAATAATAAATCCTTAACTAAAATTATTACATAAAGCATGGTTTTAGTTTACTTCTCTAACAATCTCCCAGTTAGACTCAAAGCCATGATGTAATGCATCTCACTCCCATCCCCTCTACGTGACTATAAAAAGTCTTGGCTGGTAAAATATTTATGAAACGGTCTTCTAGGTTGTTCTCTGATGCAATCTTCATAACTGTGACATCACCACGCTGCACAAATTCTCGAATGAGATGATACTTACGCTCAATGTGTTTACCTCTTTTATGGCACATGGGTTCCTTTGGGTTAGCAACCGCACCACTATTATCATAATAAAGTGTAATAGTCGATTGAATTAAAGGTACCACTCCTAAATCCATTAGGAAGTTTCTAAGTCATACTGCTTCCTTGGCTGCCTAGGAGGCCGCCACATATTTAGCTTCCATTGTGGAATTCGCAATGCAAGATTGCTTGATACTCCTCCAACTAATGCCTCCACCTCCTAGGGTAAACAAATATCCAGAGGTAGACTTCCCGGAATCTCTATCAGACTAAAAATTGGAGTCAGTGTACCCAATGGGTACTAAACTCTCTGCCTGGTAAACTAGCATATAATCTTGTGATCTTTTCAGGTATTTAAGTATATGCTTTACCGCAGTTCAATGTTCTTGCCCAGGGCTAGACTGATATCTACTAACCATGCCAACAATAAAGAAGATATCAGGTCTAGTGCATAGCATAGCATACATAAGGCTCCAAACTGCCGAAGCATAAGGGATCCCTTTCATCTTCTCTATCTCATCAGGTGTCTTAGGACACTGACCCTTGGAAAGAGATATTCCATGTCTGAAATGAAGGAACCCTTTCTTGGAATATTTCATGCTAAATCTGGCAAGAATGGAATCGACATAATTTACTTGTGACAAACCCAACATCTTATTCTTGCGATCATGCATAAGCTTGATACCAAGGATCTGACTAGCTTCTACTAAGTCTTTCATATCGAATTGGCTAGACAACCACACTTTAACTGAAGAAAACACTCCAACATCGTTTCCAATGAGAAGATTATCATCCACATATAATACTAAAAACACCACTATGTTTTCGTTGCATTTCTTGTGCACACAAGACTCATCTGGACAATGATCAAAACCAAAAGATTTGATTGCCTGATCAAAACAAATATTCCAAGTTCTAGATGCTTGCTTAAGTCCATAAATGGACTTCTTAGTTTATGCTCTTGTCCTTGGGAAATAAAACCATTTGGTTACACCATATAGATACATTCGTCAAGATTCCCATTAAAAAATGCAGTTTTGACGTCCATTTTCCAAACTTGATAATCGAAATGAGCCCCAATGGATAAGAGAATTCGGATGGACTTCATCATATCTACTGGCGAGAAGGTTTCCTCATAAACGATGCCCTCTTTGTGAGTAAATCCTTTCTCAACAAGACGTGCCTTAAAGGTATCAACCTTCCTGTACACCCCCCTTTTCCTCCTATAGACCAACTTGCATCCTATGGGTTTTATTCCCTCGGGTGGATCTAAAAGACTCCAGACCTGATTAGAATACATAAATTCCATCTTAGTATTCATAACTTTAAGACAAAATTCTGCATCTTTATCTTGGATAGCCTCGTTATAGTTACAAGGATCAGATTTGAGTTCATCAAGGACCTTGTCATAAGACTCTCCTAAGAACATAAACCATTTAGGTTGACGTATAACCCTCCCACTACGGCGAGGTAGTCCTTGTGCTGGTGTACTAGTCTCAACACGTTGTGTTATTTCATTATGTACTGGTGGTGTTGAAGAATCTTATTGGTTCCCTCATAATTATTCAAGAACAAGTTTACTTTGGGGTTTATGATCCATCATATAATCATGTTCCAAGAATCGAGCATTGGTGTTTACAATGACCTTCTGATCCTTAGGATCATAGAATAAATAACCCTTAGTTTCCTTAGGATATCCTACAAAGAAACAAACTTTTGGTTTTGATTCAAACTTACTGAGATCTCTATTTAGCATATGTACTGGACTACCCCAGATCCGAATATGTGTCATACTGGGCTTGCGCCCAATCCACAATTCCTTAGGTGTAGTAGAGACCACCTTAGAAGGTACCAAGTTCAATAAATAAGTGATCGTTTCTAACGCGTGTCCCCAAAAGGAACCTGGAAGATCTGTATAACTCAACATGGACTTAATAATATCCAAAAGAGCCTTATTCCTCCTTTCTTCTACACCATTTTGTTGAGGCATACCAGGTGTAGACAATTGGGATGTGACCCCTTGATCTTGTAGATACTGCCTAAACTCCCCTAAGAGGTACTCGCCACCACGATCAGATCATAATGTCTTGATACTTTGCCTTGATGCTTCTCCACTTCTTCCCTATTCACTTTGATTTTCTTAAAGGTTTCAAACTTATGGTGCATTAGGTAAACATACCCATACTCTGAGTAATTATCTATGAAAGTCATAAAATACTCAAAGCCACGTCTTGCTCGGTTTGTCATCGGTCCACATAGATCATAATGAACCAATTTGAACAGTTATTTTGTTCAATAGCCCTTGGCCGAGAAAGGCTTCTTGGCCATTTTACCTTCTAAACATGATTCACAAACTGGAAGTGCCTCCACTTCTAGTGAGATCAATTGCTCACTTGCTACTAGTCTACGAATCCTTTTTAGATTAATATGACCTAGGCGTAAGTGCCAAAGATATGTCTGGTTCAATAAGGAGGGTTTCTTTCTCTTTAAATTTGGTTTAATTGAATTATGAAAAATATTAATTTGTTGTGTGGGATAGATCGGATTAACAATATAAAGATTATTAACTAATGTACCAGAAAAAATAAAAGATTTATTTTTCTTAATAACCACGA
This sequence comes from Sambucus nigra, assembly GCA_949130495.1. Classification (NCBI taxonomy): domain Eukaryota; kingdom Viridiplantae; phylum Streptophyta; class Magnoliopsida; order Dipsacales; family Adoxaceae; genus Sambucus; species Sambucus nigra. The sequence continues at coordinate 210,241,796 of OX422209.1, forward strand.
GTTTATTAAAAGAAACTTAATATCCATAAAAGGATAAACAAGAAACTGAAATCAAATTCTTCCTAATGGAAGGTGCATAAAGACAATTTTTTAAAAGAAAACGCATATCATTATTAAAGCTTAAATGAACGCATCCCACAGCAACTACCGCCACTCTCGTAGTATCTCCCATAGTCGGACAAATCTTTCCATCACTTAGTCACCTACTTTTCTGGAACCCCTACAAAGGATTACATACATGATTAGTGGTTCATGTATCTACACACCAAGTACCGGTAGTACGAACCACAAAATAAGATTCAACGACAAATGAACAGATTACCTGGGTTGTTATGTTTATTGCGAAAATCGAACAATTGTTCTTCTAGTGTCCTGACTGCTTACATTGGAAACACTTTCCCTTGGGACATTTCACACCTCCCTGAGGCCCACGGGTTGCCTGAGGGACCATAACCTATTTCTGAGACTTATTCTTCTTCTTATTCTTGCCCATAGGCTTAGAAGTAAAACCTTTCTCAGCAATAAAATCACTTACTGACTTCCTGATGAGACCCTCATCTGCTTGTAGTTCCGCCAAAGAGTAAGAAAGTTTGTTCATGTTGTAATATAGGCGAAACAGCTCGAAGGACTCAGGCAGTGACTGGAGAACAATATCAACCGGGTTTCCCCATCGATTTTTGCTCCAAGGATTTTAAGATCATTGAGAAGAGACATTATCCTTAAAACATGTTCCCTCACTGGGGTCCCTTTAGTCATGTTTGTGTTCATGAGTTCTTTCATGGAAACTTTCCTTGCTGCACGATTCTGATCCCCAAATATATCTTTGAGGTTCAACATCATGCCATAGGTAGTGTCCATCGACTTATAGTGATGTTACAGAACATTTGATGTAGATACCAAAATGTAACACTGCGCCATCTCATCAGCCACGATCCATTTCTGGTAATCCTAGGTTTTCTTTTCAGTTGCCCCCTCACCAGGTTTCTCAGGACATATATCATAGAGTACAAACTTGTACCCTTCAGCAGTCAAAATAATATCCAAATTCCTTTTCCAGTCAATGTAATTAGGTCCATTTAATTTGTTTTCCTTGAGAATGACAGTAAGTGGATTGAAAGAGCTTCCCATCTTAATACTGAGAATCAAATAATAAAATAAATTGTTATATGGCATAAAACTTTTTGAATTCGAAATTAAAATTAATGTACTATTTATCAATTTTAAAAGAATTCGTCGGCATCCCAATTACCATTTGAATAGTATTTCTATTTAGAGAACCTATTTTCCAAAAAAAAATAAGCAGGTGTATTCCTTTTTAATTTTATTAGCTAGAAAAAACCTATGTCAAATAAAGTTAAATGGCCGAGACTTTGGTCCCACGAAATCATAGCATTCCTCTCTGGAGAACCTACCATTATTTTATGTCTAAGTGTATACCACCAACTAATTTTAGACTATCTCATATCATATAGACTCCTCATTTGGGGGCGCCTATATGAATAATGAATCCAAAATTATCCTTAAGAAAATTTATACTGACTACTACAATAATTAGCATTCCTCATTGTAGGACCTACTTATTATTGAAAGCCTACAAATCGTTGATGGAGATCATGGGATTTTCTCTTGAAAAATTCCCTCTCCCACTTAGTAATTTAAAAAACTTTGTAAGGTTATAAAAACAAATGTATCCAATTCTTAATTAATTTAAAAAATCTAGGACATTTGTTATATTTTCAAAAATACCGAGATATCCCTATTTTAATATATCAAGCAAATGTGTGATAAATAGAAAATTTTAAATACCCTTGATCGTTAAAAAAAATGAATACTAATTTTTTTTATTCTCTAACTACACATATTAATGTCCACAATTCAAAATAATTATGAATTATTCACATTTAGCATCTACATGATTTAAGTTTGGTCGGTATTCCATGTTGTCCATAATTCTATGGGAACCGTTAATAGATATCAATAACCCAACAATTAAAAGATGAATAATAGAGACACAAATCAACGTAAATATGAAAATTGAGATAAATATGGATTGCCGACTATTATGGTCAAGATATAACTATGTCGTAGATAAGAGTTCTCAATAGTCATCCTCGAACTCAACGGTCATCCTTGAACTCAACAGTCATCCTTGAACTCAACGCTTCATGTTGCCACTATGCTGGGATGGAACGGGGGTCTAAGGGGCAGTGCCGCCTCGAAGAACTATTTAACACTGTCGAAACTAATTTATGTCCAATCACTGATCTTATTTCATACTCCTTCATTGACAATTACGATCGAAAAACAGTAACAATTACATATGTCCTATGCCTCCATGAAAGAGTTCACATTCTACATCAATATTACATTAATTCAGCATAAAAATAACTACAAATAAACCATCGTGGGAGCCAATCACATAAAACAAAAACATAAATACGTGACCATAATAATGGGATTAGAATAGAATTTAGCAGAGATCTATATTCTACCCAATATCTATGCACATATACGATTATTGTAATTGGACAACATGGATGAATTCAACTTATACGCGGTATCAATAGGATCTAATACAATTTTTTCGAGCAGAAGTCCGAGGGTCTATTGAAAACACGTATAGATCGAACTACAAAAAAACTATACATACGTGAAATCATACAAGGCAGGTTTAGGATTTACCTGTGAGATCTCTTTGATTTGATCTCATTTTATCACGAAAAAAATATTTGATGGATTGATTCACCTCACGATCTTCTACTGTATTCCTGATATGGATAGCCACGAGTAGAGGGTGGGCTCCTATTTCGTGACCACCTTCTTGTCTCCTCTTTCTTTTTCGCTATCTCTCTTTCTCACAAGTATGAATTCGGGTCTTTTGAGTATCCAATAGTGATAGGTTAAGAAAGAATGAGACTTAGATGCATATATATAGGCTACAGTTGGGACCCAAAGGAGAGATAAGAGTGTGGCTCCTAATGGGCCTGAGTAACCCTAATCCTTCCCAGATCATAATCTCAGTCCCTTAATAATAATTAATACCACTAAATAATTATAATTGCAACTCCACTCCTTAACTCAAAATTATATTCCGAGATGCTCATTATTAATTACTTAATACTCCCCACGCTAAGGTTATAGATACCCGTTAATAAAATAAATTACTGATAATTTATTTTATTAACTTCTTTATGTCCTTGAGCGGTCCAACTTAACTAATTTGTAGTGTCAGATTAATATAATCCACCAGTAGGCTACAAAACTTATAAGTATCTCAAGGGGTAATCACCAGTCTCTATATAGAGATGTGGATTACATCCATAAAATACTTTCACCATACATTAATCACCATTACCCAAATTATCAAGATTATTGATCCAATAATGAATCTCACCCGATAAGTCAAAAGTAATAAATAACTAGTGCTTGTGTCCATCAATCATATCCGGATTAAGAGCCTTAAGTAAAACTAATAATCATGAGATGTACATTGTCTTATAAAATCAGTACAAAAACAATGACCTCAAATTGGCCCCGTTCAATACACACAAAGTGTACTAGCATAATAAGTTTAAACTAAATAATTTCATGTAATCAAGATAGACCTACTAAAATATTGTGCTACAGTCCTATTGATGATGTGTTCAGTTCCATCTAAGACTGTGAATGATAAAACTTATATTTAACATGAATTGGTGATCTGATCCTATTTGTGTAAGTCGTACTCTACACACCAGAACACCTACTGGGCAGAATTAAAAACATCGAAAATATATAAAATACTGTAAACATTATGTCCATACATGATTCTCATTAAAATAGGAATAAATAATTTTATTATAATAATAAATCCATAACTAAATTTATTACATAAATCATGGCTTTAGTCTACTTATCTAACACCAGCGAGGGCAAGTGTGAAGTCCCCTTAACACAATTCTTCAAGTTTTACAAGGTTCAGGGACAAAAGAAGCCAATCGGCAAGGATCTGAAGCACCTAGTCCCTAGGCCCAACGTGCTCACCTTTGGGAAGGATAATAATTAAGCCCCTTAAGAACTAGAGGGAAAGATTATTTTTTATTGGGGGATCCCGGGTCACCCTTGATGTTGTTAAGCCCATTGCTTGCCTCACTCTTTGGTGTACCCCTCTGTTAGTGGGTAAGTTGAAGTTTTACTTCGATTTTAGTGCTTGGACTGACCTTTGTTTCCAGATTTAAAATTTTTATTTACCTTCTGTAGTGGTTCCTAATCCCACCATGTCGAAGTTTAACAGGATTAGTGAGGCTTAAAGGTTGGCCTCTACTCCCTTCAAGATCCTTTTCACTAGCAGAGGCCTCTTTAACTGTTGGCTGAGACATGAGCCTAAGCCTTTTACTTTTGTAGGAGTCCATGAGGCACCTAAGATCATTATGGTGGCCACCTTGGAGGCTGACCCTTATGTCTTGTCTTCCTTGGATAGGAAGATAGTATCTGAAGTCCTGATAGAGGTTCTTGAGGCCTTTAAAGGAAAGGATAACAAGACCAAGGGTGATCCTTTAGAGGTTGAAAGGGTCTCTACTTCAGTTGATTAGCCCATTATGGTTTTTGACTACTCCCCTTGTAAATAGCTTTTTCCCTTTTCTTTTTTATTATTGACTTCACTGGTTCTCTGATGGATGGCTTTGGCCTTTATTTAATCCAATAAATGAACAGGAAGAACGGAGGATAGCCATGAGACTTGGACATGAGACCTTTATTGAGACTGGGATTAATAAAAAGAAGAGATCTATGCCCACCAAGCGCTTAAAGTTTAGTGCTTTAGTGGACATTCCAGTTCTTGGGGTAAAGTTGGTGGAGGATGTCAACTCGAGGTCTAGCCTTGTCGAAGGCTCAAATTTAGAGCTTGAAAAAGCCCTATCCTTGCTGCAAGCAGAATTGGGGGTAAATGGGACTTGTGGGGCAACCTGGGAAGATCCTTTTATTCCAAGGGACTTACAACCCTCGGTCTCACAGGAAGAAGCCTTGGAGAAGGTGGTGGCCCCTCTAGGGGAAGGAAGTTTGCAAAGGGTAGCTGAGGTACCTAGTTTATCAAAGGGGAAGAGATACTCGAGGCCTCCCTTAGGTGAGGGGATAAACTCATATACCTCAGTTGTGGATTCCCTTCATTCGCTGGCTAAGATAAATAGTTCTGACATGGTGGCCACTTTCAAGGGCAAAGGTACCCATGCCAATGCTGAGGAGCTGGTCGATTTGATGGGTAAGACATTTACACATTTCTCTGACTTCTTCCTTAACCTTTTTACATTATGTTCCTTGTTCTTATATCCTTTTCTCTTGTAGGCTCAGCACCTGATAAAAGCTTCTTTGGTCGATGTTCTTGATGGGTTTAGAGCATGGAAGAAGGCTAGATGGCCAATGGTTAATTACTCACCTGACAGCATTCGGACCAAATGATAAACGATTAAAAGTTACGTATAGAGGCTCTTGAGAAGGGCAAGAATACCTTGAATACCCAAATTGCTTTCTTGGAGCAAGAAAACCCTGTAAACGAGAAGATTCTCATAGATGATGCCTCTATATTAGCCATTGCGCAGGAGTCTCTAGCCAAGGCTGAGGAGCTACATACCCTTAATTGGGTTAAGCACAAGGCGACTACATGGACTCTTTAAGGCCCAAAAGTTAAGCTTCAAATATTTAAAGAGAAGCTCCTTCGAGATGATGGTGCAGTGGAACTTTTAAAGTAAACAGTAAAAAAACATGTCTGCTGAGAAAGAACAACTGATATCCTAAGGTAAGAAGTTACAAATGATCTATATCGAGGTCTCAATCAAGCATAAAGAACTTCTAGGATGGATTCATACTTCTGTGCAGAGCCAGTTGGAAGCCTACTAGGAGTCTGAGGTCTTTAAGAGGTACCTCTTTTGAACTTCAGCATTGCTTTCAAAGATTAAGGTCCAGACATTATTTCATGAGGTGGATGTCTCTATTCTATTTCCTTAACCCCCTCATTCAGAGAAAGATAGCTCAAATGATGAAGGTAACAGTGGTGATGATCCTAAATATGCCTATGTTCCTAAATCTTAAGAGGAAGAAACCATGAAAGTGACCTCTACCTCTCTGGCCTCAACAAGTGAAGCACTTGTGGACCCCCAAAACCTCAAGCCTTGAATAGCTTTTATGTAATTTTTTATATGTTTGTGTGAGTTATATGTTGGTTGTGGTCCACTTTGTGTAATCTTCTATACTTTAATGGAAGATTAGTTTTTAATGGAACTATGTTGTTCTTCAATCTTCAGTGCAGAGTTGATTTACTTTTTTATTTTGCTAAGTAATTTCGACCACTAACTTGTACTACTTGAGTTCTGATGAGGTTTGTCATGTATGTAGTATACCCCATTAGCCACCAAGATTACTCAAAGCATCTTGAGCAATGGATTTGTTGGAGCAATCCTAGGGGTCCTAATACCTGAAGCTACGCACTTGTGAAGTTTTTGAAGTCGAGGATGAGCATTTGTAATGGGTCCTTAAACCTTGGAACCTTTCAATTCATTATACTTGTGCCTTTTTAAGATTGAAATCTAATATGTAAAAAGTGTCCTAAGGCCTTAGCTTTTTTAAATTCGGTCTTAAACGTTTGAAATATGAAGTCTTTAAAAGGGTCCTAAGACCTCCGGACTTAGTAAAATTAGAACATGAAGCCCCACAAAGGGTCATAAGACCTATGAAATTAGGTAAACTTAAATCCAAGAACACGCAAAGAGTACTAAGACCTCTTAACTAAAAAAACTTGAAGTTTAAAGTCCTTATAAGGGTCCATAGACCTCTGGACTGGAAAAAAAACTTTGAAGTTTGAAGTCCTTATTAGGGTTCTTAGACCTCCGGACTGAAAAAACTTTGAGAGTCTTATTGGGATGAAAAGTCGTTGGACCTTATCACCTAAAGAGGGTGTTTTGAGGTTCCCCAAAGGGTCCTAGGGTCCTTATACTTGTGCTCTGTTAAAACTGAAGTTTTGGACAATTTTTTGTATTTTGGACACTTAACCCCCAATAAATTTTGAAAACAAAAGTTTTTTATTAAACATTTTTAAAATCAAGTTCGATGGGTGTTTGTCTAAGGTTTGCACGTCTTTTTTGAATAACTTCGTGGTAAGTAAAAAATGATGTAAGGAAATCGACTACTTATGAGTCTTTAGACCTTAGCTTTGTTGAATTATGGATGAAAATCTCAATAATCCTTTTTGTTTTTTATAGATCCGGAGACCTTTGACTCTCCTTTTTGGGTTGTTTAAACCAAGTAATGTAGTCTTTTTAAGTCCTGAGACCTTTGACTATTAGTCTTAAGCAAATGTTAAAATCATTATAACTTGAATGTTGGGTCCTGAGACCTTAGCTTAAACTTAGAGCCAAGGATGTAATCCTTGCACCTCTTTATTTTGGGTCCTTAGATCTTGGTTTATGTAAAGATATATTTTATAAGTTATGTTTACATTAGTGTATGTCCTATACCACTACAAACCGTCGAAGAAAAAGTTCAAGTTTGAATATGTATAAAAACGGATCCGAATATCAAAGTTCTTCAACATTCAAAGCCTCTACGAGATTAATTTTGGTAAGGATGTGTTTTAATCCCTTAACGGTTCATTTAAAGTGTCGGGATATTTTTCTAAAATATTTTTCTAAGTGTTGAGGTAGATTTTTAAAGAATAAAATATAAAAAATTATTTTCGCTTTGTCGTTTGAGCAACTTGTGCATCTTGTTCAAACAACGTGTATGTCGCGTGAAGCTCGTTAGAGCGACATCTATCCTCGTTCGAGCAACATCCCTATTTCGTTCGAGCAATCTACCAACTCAACTTTTTTATATAAAGCGTGTTAAATGACTCCATTTTTGTTAAGAAGACCTGACGAATTTCTTTATGCATAAACAGCAAACATCAGATTACCTTTGTCTTCTTCATTTAGGGTTTTGATCCTTTGTTTTCAAATCACAAAAATCCTAATCTTTAGTGAATTATTTTGGTACCCAAGATACATCTTTGTTGGAGTTTCTCTTGTAGGGAGGATAACCTACTCCTGATCTAGGTGCCACTTGAGGGGAGGTACTGGGCTAACGTTGACTGCGTGTCATAGGGAGTGCTCGTGGGTGTTCCTGGGCTAATTCAGAACTATGTGTTCTTATCGATATCTACAGATATTCATTGCAAATTTTGCTTGTAATCATTGTGAGTATTATTAAGTGAAATAAAAGGTTTTCCCTTTTGGATTATTTCCTTAAATCTATGACTTAGCTATTATTATTTAATTGTGTTGGCATGATCCACTACACCTAGATGCATGTGTTAAGGTTTAATTAAATAAGTTTAAAAATTAACGCTAATTAAATAAGTATTTAATTGGAATTTGTGAATTCGGTTTAATCAATATCACACCGTATTCTCGATTTGTGGGTCATAAGACCTTAGTTTTTTAGAGCCAAGGTTGAAATCCTTGTTCCTCTTAAAGAATACTGATATTGAATACATTATGAGTAACAAAAAGTCTATTTCTAATTTCTCTGGAGTAGAAGAATACATTGTTTATAGTCATTTTATGGTATGGAGAACATCTCTCGGGGCTTCTTCTACCTTTCAACGTTTTTCCTTTGTTTAGACTCCTAGTTGCAAAGGAAACGGTCCTCATTTTGCAAGGTCGAGGCACCTAAAATCATGAGGTTTATATCTAGGCTTTATTGAGGGAACTCAAACATTGGTGGTGGTGGTGGAGGTAAGACCACTAGTGAGACCTCGAAGGTCTTATAGAGATTTTTCAGGACCTCTAGCAGTCCCTGTGGAACACTAAGTGACTTCTTCTTTTCCTTTATGAAATTGACATAGCATTCCCTAACTTTTTCTAGTCTCCAAAGATCTCTCCCACTCCCTTGGAGATTGGAAACCTCATCACCAGCCTGAGGGTGAGATAGGAGTGTCCAAATCATTAAGGGATAGTTTTCTCATGATGACATTGTAGGCTCAGGGGAGGTCCCCCACGATGAACTTATTCCAACTAGTTGTACAACAATCCTTAGATATAAGGGTGAGGGGGAGAGTGACATATCTCAGGGAATAGGTATATTCTCCATTAAACCCAATGAGAGGGGTAGTGACTGAGTACATGTGCGTTGTGCCAAGGCCCGTGGCTTCAAAAGAATCCATGAACAAGATATCGACAAAGCTTCACTTATCAATCAGGATCCTTCTCATGTTGCCATTTTCCATGATTGTTGTAATCACAAAGGAGTCGTGATGAGGTAGCCGGACCCTTATGAGGTAATTTTCAAGAAAGACCATCATTAGAACCTCGTTCAGGATTAATGTGGGGGAGAGACATGGTTGATATGTACCCCTTCCTACTGGATGCTCCTAAGGTAGACCATTCTAGTTCTAGAGAGACCACCTCCAGCAAAGCCTCCGAAAATGTATTGGGCGTCAATCGAAGGGAAATCGTCCTTGTTTTTGTTATTGTGTTAACCTCTGCTTTCCTTTTTGTACCACATATTCTTTGAGGTAGACCCTCTTTATCACCCCCTCAGTGGCCTTTTTTAGTCTGAAGCAATCGTTAGTGTTATGGCTATGATCTTTGTGGAACCGACAATACTTGGACTTATCCCTTTCGTCATCCTTTGTACTCATAGCCTTCTACTGAGGCAATATGTCCTGGGTTTCTGCGGTTGCAAAGACCTCTTCTATGGGGGTTGTGAGGGGCGTGAAGTGCTTGGACTCTAGAGGTCCATTTTTCTTAACCCCGTCTTTCTTCTTATTGGCCTCATCTACTCCTAAGGTCTCCCCAAGGTGACGGAAGACATCATTTCTCTTCCCTTGTTAGGGACAGGTTATAGCATGTATTTCTAAGATGGCATCCTCATTATTCATATATTTCTGAGATCTCTCGAGCATCTTGATCATATACTTCGGAGGTTTCTTACTAAAGGACCTTAGTAAGTCCTCTCAGGTGAGGCCCGAGATGAAAGCAGATAAACAAATGGTGTCTTTCAAATCATCGACCTGGAGGGCTTCCTAGTTGAACCTCTTGGTGTATTCCCGAAGGAATTCTCCAGTCTTTTGTCTGAAGTGAATGAGGGAAGTGACAAGCTTCCTCGTCTTCTGAGCCCCAATAAAATTACTGAGAAAGTACCTTGTTATCTTAGTGAAGTTTGTTGGTCCATGGTTTGATCTTGACGAACCAGTGCCTAGCTATTCCCCTTAATGTGGAAAGAAAAGCTCTACATAGGACCTCATCTGGGGTATCCTGAAGGAACATGAGGGATATGTAAGTTTCCTAATGATCGATGGGCTCCTTGGACCTATCAAATCGTTTAATATTAGGAATCTTTCACTTTGGGGGAAGAGGTTAATGTCGAACGTCATTCGGGAAAGGAGATAATGCCTTTTGGAGGTCCAACTCAATGGTGTTGGGAGTTTGAGTCTTGCACTAATTGAGAAAATTTCCCAACCAAGCTTGCATCTTCTTTATCTCGCCATCCCAGGGCCTAATCGCCCTAAAACTTCTTTAAGATTGATCTCTATGGAGTGATAGCATGTCCTTGATAGGAATGTGGGTCACTGATCGTTAGGGGCCCTGCACACACCCTTTGAATTATCTTATCCTTCTAACTTGGGTTCGTGATTCTCCCCAGTACTGATATGTTCTTATACCACTGGCTCCTCTGCCACCTGGGGTAAAAGGAGCTTGTTAAGAATGGTGGCCTATTGCACTTGGAGAATTTTTTATTGGGCCTCCATTTCTTTCAAGGAATAGACTAAAGCATCGTTAGTCACCATTTTAAAAGAAGCAAGATGCATTTTTTAAAGGAGTGGAACTTGTCGTTCCCATAGACAGTGCCAAATTAATGAGTGTTAAAATCATAAGTGACTTTAGACCCACAAGTTCTCCCCTTTAGACCTCAAACGGGTAAGAGAAGAGGAGTTTCAAAGTAAAAGACAATAATGTAAAGTGGTTCGGACCTTAAATGAGGTTCCTATGTCCATTGTTAAATGTATTGCATGTGTATATTAGATTGTAACTGAGTTGCTTCAGTCTAGAAGACGTCTTGAGCTTTAGTCAAGAGATTCTGAGGTCTTGCTTCATTTGTCAATAGTACACAAAACCTTAGGAAATAACTAAATTACTTCTCTAAGGGGGACTAGGTACTGATTTAGGGTTAAATAAGATATACAAGTTGTGTAAACAATGAAAATAATCCAAGTTACAAATATAAACTCGCAATAGAGGGTTATGAGTATGGAACGAAGTGTAAACACTTTTGTAAACCAGAATTCTTGCAAGTTTGATTTCTTTAATGTATCAATCTCTTGGAATGCTCGAGATTGGTCCTCTTTCACCTTCAACCAGATCCCTATTTATACACAAACATCCAAAAAGATAATTAGTGGACTGGCACAACATGGTTGTAGTGTTCCAATGGTTTGCTGGTATTAATTAAGTGGTGGAGTATTGGCCAAAATATTTGCAGAGGGTTTAAGACGATTATCGAGAGCATTTAATGCTGATGGGAGTATTGAATACAAGTGGAGTTAAGTAGTAGCAGTGAAACACCCTATGCAGATGACTTTCTAGGTTTATGTTGAGTCTACACTGCATATGTCTTTTTAAAGTGGGCTCTTTTTGAAGTCCAAGAAGATTCAAGATTGCTTCACCAATATTTTGATATTCAGCATCAAGTATGATAATAAGGTAAAATACCACACAATTAGGATACATAGTTCCTTTCATGCTTATAAACCGGTTCCATATTTTTTTTAGCGCTTTAATTACCTTTTAAAATCATTTTTAGAATTTATTTTAAATTAAAAATCAACTTTCTTCTTTAATGTTATTTTGGTGTTTTATCTAATTAAACGTTCTTTTATGCTTAATCCGTATTATTTAGATATATGTTAGTGGGATCCATCTGGCGGTGTGTGGTTGGTTAGAATTGTGTTTCTTTGCTCTCATATTAGCGAGCTTCCTTCTCAACCGTGTGAACAAACACATCTATGCCTTCAGAGTTAGCTTCATACGATCCCTGTGGTTTCTTATTTAACCAATCACAAGCCTCAACTGTTGACCTAATATACCCGGTTTATCTTACTTGAGAAACTTTATTATCAATTGTTGGATTCAATCTCAGTAGGTAGCTTCAATACCAACCGTTGAATTCAAGACTTGAATCAAAAACATTTTACCTCTTGTTTATAAACCATTATTGTATTTACTTCTTATCTTTTGCTCAGTCTAGAGAGAGAAGAAAAAATTAATAGAGATTAGAGAGAAGAGGGAGAAAGAAATAAAAATAAATAGAAAAATCAAGAGAGAGAGAGAGAGAGAGAGAGAGAGAGAGAGAGGAAAAATGATAGTTTGTCCTAGGGTTTGTTTCGAACACTTTTGTGTTAAGTTTTTTTTTAGTTTAAAGTTTAAACTCCTAAGGTTTTGTTCTCCATCATATAAATCTCTTCTCGTTGGTTTTAGAACTTGATTTTAGTCATTAAAATCGAGGTTTAAAACTCTTTTGATTTTAGTCATTAAAATCGAGGTTTAAAACTCTGAGATACAGTTTTCATGCATTGTTGGGTTTTGTTGTTCGAAATATATATCTCAAAAATAATTGTTTCAAAATATTTATTCATTTTCTGATATTTCAAGTGGATCTCGCTCTGCAATATATTTTCTTACAAGATCCATAATATTTTCTCTTGAAACATAATATATCAAAATCTATCTAAGTGTTTAGATCTTGAAATTTTTGAGAAACCGAATCTATATCTTTCGAAATATTTTCTTCAAGAAAATATCCCTATAAATTCATTTTAATGATGATCTTAGAAGATCTAAACTATCTTAAATAGCTTTTGTTATACTTTGTTTATATTCTTTTTTTTTTGGGTGGGGGGGTGGGGGTGGGGGGTGGGGGGATAAGGTAATATCAAGCAAACATTAACATAAACATGAACTGAATTAATATGAGCTATCAACGTTTGATCCACAACTACAACATTCAAAATAAATGAGCATATTTTGAAATAGTCTATCATGAGACAACATTCAAACCCGAATCTAAGTTCCAATTCAAAGTACTAGCATATAGATAAGAAAGATAAGTAATTCGTAGCCTAGGATGCACTAGTCTATCTATGTCCTTGAGCTCATTACATATCATAAATACTCGAGAACCAAGTCCAGGTCCATAGTGAGGAAAATCTTCTGCACCAGCTTGAGCCGGACTTGTGGCATTAGCGCCGTAACAGGAAGGATAAGGATTTCATGAATATCTAGCTTCAGGATTACCAAAATTCCCACTATAATTCGCATCTAGATTCCCAACTGTAGCAGCAACACGAGCCCTCTTTTCTGCATTGGCCATATCAACACGAAGTTTCTCCAATTCCCAAGCCATCGAGATTAACTTCTTCTCCATCACTTGATCATGCTCATAGTTCTCCGTATAACCCTTCTCATACTCGATAGCATCCCTTGCTCGCTGCAATTCCTGTTTCAAATTTTCAATTTATGCTTTTAGATCTAGAGCCTGCTACAAATCTGCAGTAGCTCTGGCCAAATCTTGAGTCATAGCGTGGACCTAAGTTGTAAGTTTATGTCTTGAGGCAGTTAACTCGTTAATCTCGATAGTCAACTTCATAAGCCCCCCCCCCCCCCCCCATTGCCTTCACCTCACGAAGATATGTTCCATTTTAATAGACTTCTCATACAACTCCTTCATCTGCATATCCTTCTCAGTATGTAGTGAACAGGCAAAGTGATATGTCCGTTGAAGCTCATGTTGTACGACTTCTAGCTCTTTCTTGAGTGCTACATGGGTTGCAGTCAACCTTTGATTATCAACCAAAATTGCTTGAATCTCCTGATGTTGAGCAGCAAGTCGCTCCTCAATGATGGCAGGGTGATGATGGAGTTGTCTGGGACCCATACCAAACTGGGATTCTCTCATTTCTTCAAGCAATGAAGTATGGGGCATTGGCCCGTGGTTTCTACCAAAAGGGGGATTGTGAGGAAGCTCACCCTTTATTGGAAGGGGTGGTCCACGATTTCTTTCGTACATTTTTCCTTTGGATATTCTAAGTGAACTGGTGGATCCCAGAAATTGCAAGAGCCAAACTCGAGGGATTCACATGCAACAATCACCTCCAAAAGCATTTGCTTTAAAGGGGTGATATTTGCCTATTTGGTGAGCAAAATATAGCCTACCTTTAGATTCTTCCATATAAAAACATGTTGTATTTTGATAGATCTATTTATACTATTAAGTGTGCGTGTGTGACTTGCATGTTCATATAGAATAAGTCACTGTTTCACGAACATATTTTCATACACAACATGTATGTGTGATTGTTATCTGAAGGACAAAATTTCTAGTCGACGTAATGCTTGCATCAAATGACTGGATCAAAAAAGTACGATGAGGTGTTGCTCAATGTTAGTTATATTTCTTTTCGATTTGATATGTCTCTTGTTTGTATTTTTAAACCCTATTCTTTTTTAGTAGATTTGTTTTGTTTTGCTCGGTAGAGGGAGACGTGGACGTTTTCCATAGGTTTCGGGCTTTACCATGTTAAATCTGGTCTTGTGCTCACTTTACGTATTATTGAACTTATTTTCTACTCTAATTCATTTTGGTATAGTATAAATAATTTATTTGACTTGTGTCTTTATACCAAGAATTTCAAATCTTAAGTCTTTACAAGTGTTGCTTGTTTTTTTTACACGTCGTGTGTTAATCATTTTTATACAATAAGAGTTTATTCAAATAGTTATTTTGAATTTTCAATTTTGGCCTTTTAACTTTGTTAAAAACTTAGAGTTGATCTTTTTCAAGTGGTATCAGAGCGGTTTAAAAAAAAAACTGATCCTGAGCTTTCGAAATTGTTCTTGTTTTCAAAATGGACAAAAAAATTGAAAAGCTTCATAATCTTTCCCGACCTCTTGTCTTTGGTGGACAAAATTTTCCTTAGTGGAAAGTAAGGATGATTGCTTTCATCCAGAGAACCTTAGGACATACGGTATGGGAAACTATTTAAAATGGGTATTATCACCCTACTCCACCAATTAGTGAGGAAAACTGTAAGAATTAAGAAAATGGTCGATGAGTTCACTACGGAGGAGAAACAATTGTCGCTGTAAAACAAGTAGTGTAAAAATAGTATTTTCATGTTTAATAATGAGCATGAATTCAAAAGAATACATATATGTACTACTTCTAAAGAAGCCTGGTACATGATGGTCACTGTCCATGAAAGTGATGAACATGTCAAGGCAGGACCTTAGATGCTCATTCAATAACATAATACCCTGATGATTAATGATACTGAAACATTTGATTACTTCTACATCAAACTAGCTTATATAATCACAAAGTTTCATGCAAATGGTATTATGTATGATAGGAGAGACGTAGTTCAGAAAATTCTTAGGTCTCTTCCCTATAAGTATGATAATAAACCTAATGTAATTGAAGAAAAAGATGACCCCAATTTGACCCATGAACTATTGAGTAGCAAGTTGAGAATTGTTGAAATACAACTCGAGTATAAAAGACACATGACCTCAACTGCTAAGATAACCAATGGGTTATATTTATTTTTCTCGTCTCAGATTACAAGGCCTAATTTAATTGTACCGGACCTTGACATAGACTTAGGCAAAGACTTTGATCTTGAGAGTCTTGAAAACTAAATAGCCCTTATGAGTAAAAGTTTAAAAAGATAATCAAGTTTAGAAATGTTATGGCTACTAAACAAGGAAAAAATGGTTATCAAAACTTTTAAGGTTCAAAACTTCACGACCATAATTTTGACAAAAAAAATAACACTAATAGCAATCAAAAGCCCAAGAAAGACCATAACAACATTCAATGTCATAAATCTAGTAATATGGGTCATTATGCTAATAGGTGCAAGTTTAAAGTCAAAACTACACATAAGGCCCATGTATGCAAAACTTAGGACGACTCAAGTGATTCGGAAGATGATGAGTTAGGGGCTTCTGAAATTAGTGAATCTTGCATATCTTTCTATGCTAAAATTGTATATAATAATGATAAAGAATGTCTGCCTGTTGATTCTGTGATTTATGCTTTAACTATTAGTATGTCAGTGACTGATGCTTTACCTACTAGTTGTGATTGACTGTGTACCAAATATTCTGACTATGAGTACTGAAAATGAGTTAAGTAAGTGAGAGAGTCAAAGTGATAAGCAATCTGACGAACTTAATGGGTGTGTGAGTTCAAATTTTCTAAATGAACCATTAAGGAACAACTCACACACTACACTTAGTGATTCCGATGATGATGACTTGCCAAATTTTCAAGATTTATATACTAAAACTATAAAGAAATGTTCTAGACTTGTGAAATGGTGAAAACCTTGACTAAATGTGCGAAAAGTCTAAATAGGACCATTATGCATAATGCAGAAGACTACACCAGTCAATGTGTATCTCATGAGAGTGAATTAAAATAATTTATGTTTAAAATAACTGAGCTCTCTGAGAAAAATTATGTTTTAGAACAAAGATACAAAGCCACATTAAGTGAGCTAGAAGAATCTAAAGAAAAAGTTTAAAATATTTTTAAAAAATATTTTCATTTTGAAACAAATGGAAAAACCTGTGATAAGATCATAAGCTTTAGCAAAATCAATGCGGGAGATAAAACTAGACTTGGTTTTGCAAAAAAAAAAAGGGAATCAAAGTTATTGATAAAATGAATCTGAAACTATGTTTGTATCCTCTGGAAATTTGCCAAATTCACCAAGTCATACTTTCTAAAATTCTCAAAAAATCCATTTTAAAGCAATCAGCCTCATGAGAAACTGAGACTACTTGTGGTCCTAAGAAGACGCCTGACCACAAATCTAAGTATGTGTCCCCCCTGTCAAAGACTTTGGAAAATATACAAAAAAAATTGTAGTTCGACCTCCTGTTCAAAACGAATCTAATCCTATCTTTAAGGGTTTAGAAAAGTAATGTCAAGCCATCCTCAGCTCTTTACTCTAAATACTGTGATGTTTATGGGCATACTCTTACTGAATGTTTTCAAAAATGTCTATATGCACCTGTGTATAATAATTTTAACTACTCTAGAGAGAGACTCCCTACTTATGTTCTCCCTAGAAAACTAATAAAAACTCTAACTTGAGAGAAAATCACTAAGAAAAAAACCATTACGGCGGACCCCCTAGTCCTCTAAATCAAAGACCCAATTTTTTTTAAAACAAGGGCCATTTGGATAAGAAAAGATAACTTGATAACCCAACTCAGGTGCAATATTGTTATAAGTACTTTAAAAGATGAACGCACCTCTATAGGATGGTATCTCGACTCCGGGTGTTCTAAACACATGACTGGGAATGAGACTAAACTAACAAACACGACTAACTTCTTAGGAGGTAATGTCTTATTTGACGATGGAGTCTCATCCCAGATCATTGGTAAAGGGAAACTTAAAGAAAATGGTTTACCTGTTTTGAATGATGTTCTCTTAGTGAAAGGCTTAAAAGCCAATCTGCTAAGTATCTCTCAATTTTGTGATTCTGATCATAGTGTTACCATTTCAAAATTGAGTGTAAGATTTTAAGCTTATATGGTAACTGTATTCTTATAGGAAACAGAACTCGGGATAATTGTTATACTATTGTTCCCCATTTTGAGTCCTATAATATAACCAGGTTAGATGACTCAAATATTTGGCATAATAGGTTAGGTCGTACTTATTTTGACAACAAAAGCAGATTGAGCTCTCAATAATTGGTTAGAGGTTTACCAAAAATAAAACATTCTCAAAACATTGTTTGTGGCCCTTATCAGGTTGGGAAAACAAGTAAAGCCCCTCACACGAAACTTAAAGATATTATGACTTCAAAGCCCCTAGAACTTCTCCACGTGGACCTCATAGGGCCTTCTCATACTGTTAGCCTTTGTGGCAACAGATATATCCTTGTTATTGTGGATGACTTCACACATTTTACTTAGGTTGCTCTTATGAAAAGCAAGTCGTATACTTTTACAGAATTTCTGAAAATCCTTTTAAAAATTGAAAATGAAAAGGATACCCAAGTATCACGTATTCGAAGTGACAGAGGTGGCGAATTCATGGAAATTCGTGTTGTGGAATATTGCTTCGAAAATGGTTATCAGCATAAATTTAGGACTCCTAAAACTCCATAGCAAAGCGGTATTGCTGAAAGAAAAAATCGTACAATCCAAGAAATGGCTTGGGTGATGTTATATGCTAAGGATCTACCAAAATTCTTTTAGGTTAAGGCATTCGCTACCTTAAGAAGAATGTAAACAGACTTTATATGAACTTTGGCACAACAAAAGGCCCAATTTAAAGTACTTTAAAACATTTGGGAGTGTTTTTTATATTTGTAAAGATAGGGAACACCTTTCAAAATTTGACTCCATAGGTGATAAGGGTATTTTTCTTGGTTATTCTCAAATTAATAGAGCAAATCGTGTCTACAATCTTCGTACCAAAGCTATTATGAAATCACTCAATGTAGTTGTTAATGACACTGCCAGTGGGAATGTTAACATTGAACCAGTTGTTGATCCTAAGTCAGAAAATGTTTTTGAAATTGACCTACCTTAAAAAACTGCTTCTTTGTAAACTGAAGCCCCTGATGTACCAACTTGGGTTTCTAAAGACCATCCTATTGAAAAAGTTATCGGTAACTTTCAACAACCTATGAGAACAAGATCACAACCTCAAAATCTAGCTAACTTTGCATGCTTTGTTTATCTTGTAGAACCAAAGAATGTAAATTACTCCCATAATTACTCTTGTTGGATGGATGCCATGCAAGAAGAACTTAACCGATTTAGGAGTCATGGTGTATGGTATCTTGTTCCCTGGCCAAGCGATAAAAAGGTTATCGATACTCGATGGATTTTTAAAAATAAAACATGTGAATCGGGGGTAATCGTTAAAAACAAGGCCAAATTAGTCAGGTGTGGATACTGTCAATTTGAGGGAATAGACTTTGAAGAGACTTTTGCTCCGATAACTACGCTTGAGTCTGTTCGCCTTCTCCTCGTAGTAACTTGTCATTTACAATTCAATCTTGATCAAATGGATGTAAAACCCACTTTTTTAAATGGCATTCTAACCAAGGAAGTCTACGTTGAACAACCTAAGGGCTTTATTGATCCGCCAAACCCAAACCGCGTCTTTCAATTAAAAAGGGCGTTATACAGCTTAAAGTAAGCCCCTAGGTCCTGGTATGAATGTCTCTCAACCGTTTTAGTTAATAAAGGGTTTGAGCGTGGTGAAAATGACCAGACATTATTTGTTCGCAAAATTAACAATGAGGTTATTATTACACAATTTATGTAGATGACAATGTTTTGGGTCTACTTCCCAGCAGGGTAACGATTTTTCTAAAATTCTGCATGAGGAGTTCCAAATGTCATTTATGGGGGAGTTACAATATTTTCTTATTTACAAGTTAAACAAACGTATGATGTTCTTTTTATATCACAAACTATATATGCAAATGATTTGATTATAAAGTTTGGTTTAGACAATTCCAAAATAGCACGAACTCCCATGAGTACTACATCTAAAATGTCAAAAGATGAAAATGGAAAAAACATTGATCCTACATTATATTGAAGTATGATAGGAAGCCTTTTATATTTAACAGCCTCTAAACCTATTATAATGTATGATGTTTGTGTTTGTGTGCGGCATGAAAGTGCACCTAAAGAGTCCCACTTGCAAAATGTGTTAAACATATAATCAAGTATGTTAAGGGAACTCTTGAATATGGAATTTGACACACTAAAGATATAACCAATACCATTGTTGGATACATAGATGTTGACTGGGCAGGTTGTTTCGACGATAGTAAAAGTACCTATGGCGCTTGTTATTACGTAGGGAACAATCTACTTGGTTGAAGAAGTAAAAAAACAAAACTTTATATCCTTTTCTACTACCGAGTCAGAATATATTGTTGGTGGTAGTTGTTGTGCACAATTGTTATCGATAAAACAAATGTTTAGTGACTATGGGATTGTTAAAAATCAATTAACTTTTCTTTCTGATAACCAAAGTGCAATTAACATTTCAAAAAATCTTATATAGCACTCTAGGACCAAACACATAAAAATCAGACATCATTTCATTCATAACTTAGTTTAATCAAAAGAATTTTTTATTGAATATTTACACACTGATAAACAATTAGCAGATATCTTCACAAAGACCCTTGATAATATTAGATTTGAATCTTTGAGAAAGTCTATTGGAACGATTGTTCTTGATTAAATTTTTACCTTATCTTGTCATATCGTCCTGTCAATATCTTGTTTATAATATGTCTCTAGGGATTTAGGGTATAAATTTTTAGTAAGTTACAAAAGACTCCTTATTATCTTGTCAATGTATGAGACACTTGATGTGATCCATTTTTATGATAAGTTTGATAGCTATTCTTCTCTATTGTTTGTACTCGTTGTCTATTTGAAAGAAAATGGGGGAGAAGGAGTTCATCCCAGGGGTAGAAATTTAATATTCAAATTCTTATTACCTTATCTTGTGAGAATGGTATATATATACGCACATGCACACACACACATGATGCATGGATTTTCAAAACTTTTAGGGTATTGGTCAGCACATAATTGAGTTATGTATTTTTTTTCGCTTATTTTCGGTTCTAGGATGGAAAAGGGTAGGTAGAATTTTGTATAGGACTAGGTTATTTTTTTTCCTACGAGTACCCTTAATGCACTAGAAGAATTTTATCTCCAATATCCAAAGGGGGAGATTGAAATACCCTGTGCAGTTTACTTTCTAGGGTTGTTTTAAGTCTACATTGCATGTCTTTTAACTAGTTGAATATGTAGACAACATGTTTATATTTAGTATTGAGCACCTCATAGGACACTTGCTAAAGTCCAAGAAGATACAAGACTACTTCAAGATTCCTTAAACAATATTTTCATATTCAGCCTCAGGTATGGTAAGAAGGTAATACACTACATAATTAGGACACATATTGCATTTCATGCCTATAGAGTGTATCCATAATTTTTTTGCCTTTTAATTGGATTTTAAAATGATTTTTATAATTTATTTTGGGTTAAATATCAATTTTCTTCTTTAATAAAACCTTTTAAAATTATTTTTTTATCTTAGTGTTTTATCTAATTAAACCATATTTTAAGCTTAATCCAATTTATTTATAGATCTATCAGTGGGATCCAGCTGGCGGTGTGTGGTTGGTTAGAATTGTATTTCTTTGCTCTCACATTAGCGAGCTTCTTTTTCAACCGTTGGAGCAAACTTAATTATGGATTAGAAGTTAGCTTGGTATGATCCCTATGGTTTCCTATTTAAACAAGCCCAAGCCTCAACTATTTACCTATTATACCCGGTTTAGCTTACTTAAGAAGTTCAATTATCAGTCGTTGGATTCAATCTCATTATGTAGCTTTCATCCCAACCGTTGAATTTAAGATTTGAATCCAGAACATTCTACCTCTTGTTTACAAACCCTTATCGTCTTTACTTATTAGTTTTCGCTTAGCCTAGAGAGGGAAGAAAAAATTAAGAGAGGTCATAGGGAAGAGAGAGAGAAAGAAAAACAGAGAGAACAATCAGGAGAGGGAGAGAGGAAAAACGATAGTTTATTCTAGGGTTTGTTTCAAACACTTTCATGTTATATTATTCTGAGTTTAAGGTTTAAACTCCTAGGGTTTTGTTCTCCATCGTAGCAATCTATTTTCGTTGGTTTTAGAACTTGATTTTAGTCATTAAAATCGAGGTTTAAACTCTAAGATACAATTTCACTGTTGAGTTTTGTTGTTCGAAATATCTATCTCAAAATAATTTTTTTAAATATTTGTTCATTTTATGATATTTCGAGTGGATCTTGTTCTGCACGTATATTTTCTTTAAAGATCCATAATATTTTCTCCTGAAATAGAATATATCAAAAGTTATCTAAGTATTTAAATCTTGAAATTTTTTAGAAACTGATTTAATATTTTTTGAAATCTTTTCTTCAAGAAAATATCTTTATAGATCCATTTTAGGTTTGATCTCAGAAGATATTAACAATCTTAAATAATTTTTCATATACATTGTTTTGATTCTTTCATATAGAAACTTATTGTAATTTGATAGGTCTGCTTGTGTGACTTGAATATTCATATAGAATAAGTCACTATTTCAGGAACACATTTTCACACACAACACTTAATATGTGTGGTTGTTATCTGGGGGACAAAAGTCCTAATCGACATAAAGCTTGCTGGAATTTTGATTACATCAAATGGTTGGATCAAAAAAGTAACTTGAGGTGTTGCTCAATGTTAGATATATTTATTTTTGTTTGATATTTTGCTTGTTTGTATTTGTAAACCCTATTGTTTGTTTAGTGGATTTGTTTTGTTTTGCTTCGTAGAGGAAGTCGTGGACGTTTCCCCTAGATTTTGGGTTTTACCACATTAGATCTGGTGTTATTCTCACTTTATGGCTTCTTAGACTTATTTGCTTCTCTGATTCATTCTGGTTTAGTATAAACAATTTATTTTACCTGCTTATTTATACCAAGAATTTCAAATCTTAAGTTTGTACAAGTGTTGCTTGTTTTTTACACATCTTGTGTTAATAATTTTTATACAATAAGAGTTTCTTCAAAAAGCTATTTCGAATTTTCAACTTTAGCTTTTTAACTTTGTTAAAAAACTTAGAGTTGATCTTTTTCAGTGGAGATTGGTGGAATAGTGTTCCGACTCTCGCCCACTCCATCAGACTGGTGCAAGAGCCTTGTTGGAGGTCGAGGGGGTTTAGAAGGGATATGGAGTTGCTTAAAGTAGATTCGGAAGTTCCACGTACTGCCACATCCTAGGACTGAGGCTTGGGTGACCTCGGGAGGTCATTTCCCTTCAATCTAAAGTCTGTTATGAGCGCAAGTCATGGCAGAACCTTGATGATGCGATCTATAAGCTTTCTTGGGGAGTTATGCTGGAACGACTAACATTTTCAGGAAGAAGAAGGCACGACTAAAGTCTACTACAGTACCATATCTCGCCCTTGAGAGTAGCACAGGCTTTATAAGGCAGATAGTGGTTTATCTGAGATTTGGGGCTAGCCTCGGAACCTCTACCCTGCCTTAAAAATGGTTGGGGAGTTTGAGGACCTTCGAAATACTAAGTGCAGAATAGGGTATCATCAAAAAATTTATAAAAACTGTACAAATCTTTAATAAACACCATCATTTTACACCATTTGATCCCATATTATAGTGGAAACACCATCATTTTACAGAATGGACATATAGGTCAACGGTTGAACCACTTATATTTCTGTGTATATCTCCTTTCCACTCTCATCTCTTTAATTGAATTAGTATTACTTGCTATTTCACCACTGTTGTGCAAGCTCAAAACTAAGGTTGAATCCATGGCATGATATCTGGTATCATCATTTTGGCGCCATCTGTGATAATGTTTTCACCATTTTCCTCACTCATCTTAGCTTGGATTTTCTCTTTCTCATCTTTGGAGGTGATTCGAATCTACCATTGTTAGACTAGAATCATAATTCAAAGAGCTTGGGTGGAGGAGTCTATCACCTCTCATCCGATTCATCATGTTTTATGGGCCTTCACACCCCTATTTTTGTTATGGTTGCTCTTCTCACTTATCGAAGACGTCGTTCGATCCGCCATCGAACGCCGAGGCTGGTTCCAACCAACCACCCCAACATTATGAGATAGCCGACGTGGCGGCGACGATTAGGTCACTTGTGGCTAGCCAATAGCAGAAGCAACACCAGTTCTTGGCATTCGGCCAAGATATTAGGAGTCAGATTCCAGAGGATCCAACTGTCAATCTCATCACTCTGGTCGCCAAATAGGTCGCACAACCAACAACCGGGCGACCACCCCCTACTAAAGAAGTCCAACACAACCTCAAGCGAAGAGAGATCGTCGACCCCCGTCGCCTCCATCTTGACAAGGAGGTTCAAGGAGGTCCAGAAGACTTAGCGTGTGGGCAGGAGGACTGTTGGAAGAGGTACGAGATGTCACATATGTCGTATCAGAAAGGCGCCACCCCGACTCCAACTTATCAAGGGAAGAGTGTTGAGCACGCCCCTTAGAGTCGTCAGAGGGACAATGCGTTCAACATGATAAGTAGAGGATTAGCTTATGATCGTCTCGGCCCAAAAAGGGGATGAAGCCGAGACATCATCCCCAAAGCATATGTAGGACATGTATCACTGGCCATCTCGGTGAAGCTTGGCCGAGACATCACCGGAGAAAAGGCGTGTAAAGAGGTAAACAACGAGTAAAGTAACCCAAACGGGGGGTCAGCTTGCAAGGACGCCTCTGAGGTGGAAGGCGCAGGTGATAGTTCATCTCTGGACGAGAAACCTTGGAACAGCTCAATCCAGAGGTTAAAAGATAAGATCGCCTACCTCATTAAGAGCCGAGACCCCATCCACAGGGAGTACATGGAGGGTTTTCCTTTTGTGCCAAGCATATGCAGTTATCCAACTCCCAACCTGTTCAAGCCTCCGATCGTGACTCGTAGGCATGATGGGAGTACAAACCCAGTCCACCACATTGAGATGTATCAATCGACTGCCGACATTTATTCCACCTCGAACGAAATGAGATGTCGGGCTTTCTTTAGCACTCTCACTGGTGTTGCTCATGTATGGTACACATGCCTGCCGAGAGGGTCTATAGAGAACGTCAAGCAATTGGCTAAAAAATTCATTCATAACTTATGTTTAGGCATGAAGCCAGCGAAACATATAAGCTATTTATTGGTAAGGGAAAAATGAGCCTCTGAGGGACTCTATCTCTTGGTTCAACGAAGAAAAGTTAGAAGTTGAGGATTACGATGAGAGAATTGCCATGACAGCTCTCATCAGCGGGCTTCAGCCGGGAAAACTCTATTAGAGTATCTCCAAAGATCCTCCAAAGTCCATGACAGAACTTCTGGCTAAGGACAGGAGAATCATGAATGCGGATGAGGCCATGGCGGCCAAGAGAGGAGACCAAAAGGAGGTCGGTGACACCAAAGTCTAGCCAAATCCGAGACAAGGAGAAAGATAAGGAAAGAAAGAAGAAGTCGAATGATGATAAGTTTACAAAGTACACCCCATTGACAGTCAGTCCAGATCTCATTTTAAACGAGATTAAGGATGACAAAGAACTTAAATGGCCTGAGAAATTAAGAGCTCTTCCTCACAAAAGGGATAAGAGTAAGAGGTGTGAATTCCATCAGGATCACGACCACGCGACTAATGAAATTCACGACTCCTTATGGAGTAGGAGAAGTAAATGGTGATCAGGTGGAAGTACGTGAATGTTACTTCACCTCGACGAAGGAAGAGAGGTCCATAAAAGAAAGATGACCTCGTACAATATTGATACTCATGATCCAAGAGACGAGCAAAAACTTAAGAAGGGATAGCTTGCGAAAGAGGTAGAATCCATCATCCTCAATGACGCCAAACTGAAAAAAATCGTCCAAATTGGCTCGTCCTTAAAACCAGAAATAAAGAAGGAACGGATTGAACTACTAAGGAGGAAGCAAAATGTCTTCGCGTGGGGCCACAGTGACATACTAGGGATTGGCTCCGGTGTCATCTACCACCATCTTAACTTGGACGACATAGTGAAGTCGGTGAAATAGAGAAGACGAGCAATTGCCAAGGATAGATATGAGGTTATACAAGATGAAGTAAAGAAGCTGCAGACTGCAGACTTCATTAGGAAAGTACAGTATCCAAAGTGGCTATCCAACGTAGTCAACATCCCTAAGCAAAAAGGAAAGTGGAGGATGTGTGGACTTTACTGATCTTGACAAGACTTGCCCAAAAGATAGTTTTCCTTTGCCAAGAATTGACCAAATGGTGGATGCTACAGCGGGTCATGAACTAATGAGTTTCATGGATGCTTACTCAGCATATAATCAAATCACTATGTACGAGGAAGACACCGAGAAGTCATCCTTTATACTAGACAAATACCAGATCGACAAGAAAATAGAGGTCTATATTGATAATATGCTAACAAAAATTTTGAAGGCCGAGAGTCATATGGCTGATCTAGAAAGAAATTTTGATACAATTAATCAGTATAGAATGAAGTTGAATTCGGCCAAGTGTGTTTTCGGCGTCGAGCAGGAAAGTTTTTGGGTTTCATCGTCAATCAGAGAGGCATTGAGGCAAATCCTACCAAGATAAAGGCACATATCGATATGAAGACCCCGAGAACCATAAAAGATAATCAGAGACAGATAGGCCGAGTTACTGCGTTTAATAGGTTTGTGTCGCGAGCAATAGACAAAGGGTTGTCGTTTTTCAAAATCTTAAGGAATGTGTGTGAAAAAGCGTTTCAAGAGTTAAAAACCTATATCGGATCACCAATGCTCCTCTCTCGGCCTATCCAAGTGTGAAGCGTGTGAGTTGCCCGATATGTGTGTTTCAAACAAAACCATTTTTTCTTCGAAAAAGATTCAACTTTTAATTATGCACCAAACCAAGTTGTGAAAACCCAATTCTTACTTTAAACCAGTTTTATCTTGATTTATCCTAAACAAGCATGTAGTGATTAAAACAAGTAAAGTAAAGTAAAGAATACTCACAACGCCGGATGTACGAGGAAAAACCCAAAAGGGGAAAACAACCTCGGACGACCCAAGCCAGACAATCACTATGAACAATGGTTTTACAAAGACAGATTAGCCTTACACTAAGACTCGATCCCCACGGGTCTTGATGCTCCTTCTGATCTTCAACCGTTCTTCAATAGTGCCCACGCAGAAATTCCATCTTCCACGATACCTATCCACAACACACGCGTCCACGTATGTCTCGGTGTCCACCGATATGGCTTTGATACGTCTACGATGTCGAACACGATGTCCGTCGCTTCTTCACCGCAAAACCCTTTGATGTTCAATGTATAGAACAAACAACTTTGGTACATCAAGATCACGTAAACATATAAGAATGATAACTCGGATCTTTGCAAACTCTAAGGATGTGTTTATGACTTTTAAACCTTAGAAAACATGTGCAAACAAGGTTCTGGTTCGTAAAACTCTTTTCCAGAAAGCACACACCCAAAATTATAATGAAAACACTTGTTTAAATAGGATTTAAACGCCGCCTCGAAAAACGTGTCGTTCGAACGACTTGAAGAACTCGTTCGAGCGACATCCCTATCTCGTTCGAACGAGATTGGATGTCATTTGAACGATAGCGCGAAAGTTTGACTTTTTGACTTAAAACGTCTCTTCCAAAGAGAGATCCAAAAATGTCAAACTCTTTTACGAGCTTATCATCATAAAACGAATTTTAAACCTTTAAAACACTATTAAAATATTTAAAACATTTTTCTTTATAAAAAATACATCCTTATCTTTTATAAAAATAATTTCAAGTACCATTAATTATACGCATTCATACCTGACTGATCTCGGAATGAAATTAACTTTAAAGACGATTAAACTTGCACCAATTAAACTTCGGCATGATTTAATTCTTTGAAGCTTTGCCGCAACGTCTTCAATTTCTTCAATACGTCATAAACCAAGTGGGATCGTGACAAAATAAAATCCCCCTATGACATATTACAAACACAGTTTTGTTCACAGAATTAAGTCAAAACAATACATGGACGCAATTGAAAATTTATGTCCTTACAAATCTCCCCCTTTGACTATTCCGGGACAAAACTAAACCAGTGAAAAGCCTAACCGGGCCGTCAAGCCGTATGACTACTAAATCCCATCCCATATACCCAGAAACAAAAATACAGGACACGGACTAGAATATGTAGCACCGTCAAGCATGAACTGTCTGAATGTGATGTAGACTTGAAATCTCGAATCGCTGAAAGCATACCTACACACATGAAATAGACAAACAGATACCCAGTGAAGTATGGAGGAACAAATGATACCAATTTATATTTCAAGAACAAATCATTTGAAACATGTGAGTAATTATTTTATACCAATTTGAAACAAATATAATCAAATAATATGTAAATCCAGATATCAATAGTAGCTCAACAAATCTCCCCCTACATCACATACATCTCTCCCCATTTTTGTCTCGATTAGACAATCTAGTGAAAAGACAAACCAATTTGAAATATCTAGCATGAGAATATGAAACCAATTTGAATCAAGTTGATACCAATTTGAGAAAGATACCAATTTGAAAAATATAACATGCTAGGTAATCATGAAACAACCAGCTAAGTATGATCAAGCAGTGAAAAATCAGTAGCTAGTAAACTATGGAATCACACAAAGAGTATACCAATCAAATCAGGTGTGATAAACGGACTCATATGCAAAATACCAATATGGAACATAAAAGAACCTGCATATAAACCAAACAGACCAGAAATGCTTCCCGCAGTACCAAAAATATACCAAATTAAACCAGTGGACTGCAAACCAATCAGAAGACATTTTTTTTCCAGTTTGTCGTTCGAACGAGTCAGGGACTTCGCTCAAACGAGATGAAGAAGTCGCTCGAACGAAGTACAGAAGTCGTTCGCGCGAGATGAGTGTCGTTAGAACGACTTCGCGCAACCTGCCAAAATTTTCCAGTTTCCCAGAAATAATATAAGGTAATGCCCAGTGAAAAAATTTCCACAAAAGAATTCCAGGAAGGGACTGACATAATCAAAACAGTGTTAAAACAGTAGGCTTTTAACACAAAACGCAAAAACTCATAAAAACTAAAAATGTGAATTACATGCAAACATAGTACCGATGTGCTCAAACATGGATATAGAATGAATGGGCGTGAAACTACAACAAATGAGTCACAATTCCAACACATCAAAACGATCGAGAAGCTCTAATTGATAGCGATAAATCATCAAACTTTATCATAGCCATATGACAATTAAAGAGTGAGCTTAATGAACTAAACATACTACATGCACACAAATTCAGAATTTTGACGATTCTACAAACAATAGCGTCAAATTGCAATGTTTCAACATTAGGATTAGATGTGCAAACCCGTTTAAATTTTTTCCAACCAAACTCCCTCATATATATATATACTTTTTCAAGTTCTTTTGAGGTTTCTAGCATTCTCAACTTAGAGAAAATCTTATTGACCCTTTTCTTTGTAAATAGCATTTTCTTTTGGGCTCTTTTAAAAGGTGGATTTCACGACGAGTTAATTTTGAACTCTCGTAGCCCTTTCCCGTGAATCACTCATCATTTTTACCAATTTTAAATCCTCACGGTAAACGGTTATTACATGCACACTTCTCCTTAAGTTTACTTACGCATAGATGACAAGATTGAGATAATAACGCCTCACCAAATTCAAATATGCAAGAGAAGTTAAACATCCATATAAACTCGTGCATGTGTGCGATGTTGGCATATATATAAAGTCGAATCAAAATGCATATCAACTTCGAAACAACCCCATATAAACAATGGTTAAGATCATTCTAAGTATTGATAATAATTACCAAATGTCCTAGCCACATGGATAATGAAACGATGGGGGGGGGGGGGGGGGGGGGGGAGGGGTACAAGCACACCAATATGCCACATCAAACATGTAAACTCAAAAACAAAAAAAAAACAAAAATCTTTTTGACTTTTTAAACATAAAAAGCAAAATCTTTTTGGATTTTCAAAAGTTTTCTCAAAAACAAAATCTTTTTGCATTTTTCAAATAAGACTCGAACAAATGAAAATTATAATACAAAATGATATACAGGTTATAATACTAGCAATGAAAATATCATAAAGCAAACTAGCATATGACAAACATGCAAGATACTATCCATAAGAAATAGCAAGAGATGAATCATGTGCATGCATGTGAGAATCAACCAACGAAGCATTTAGCATCTCCAAAATGGATTTCCTAACCCAAACAGGTGTATACCAAACAAAACGTGTTTTGAAAACCAATGGGACACTACGTTTAATCTTCCTAGGGTCTTTTCTAAGATCAAAACAGAAACTCCTAAGGTGACCTTTCCTACCACAATGCGAACATGTGAAAACACGACGAGGAACGGGACTTTTAGGTTGACCTTTTCTGATACCCTCGGATGTGGTTGACGCTCTAAAACAAACTATGGTTTTGGCTTTCACAATCGAACCACTGGAACAAGATAAGCCGCTACCATCACTACTCGAGTCATTTAAATCATTTTTTTACTTCAAAACTTTCGACTCAAGCAAACGATTAAGACTCCTCAAACTTTCGGGACTCCTTCTTTAAATTTTTAATTACCTCTAGAAGGTTATCTCGCTCCGCCTCAATATGAGCAAACTTATCCCTAAGAGCCTTTTCTCGTGCCACACAATCATTAATCGAATTATTTTCCTCAACGACACAAACTTTAGAATTTTTTAAATTCTCTAACTCTTTTTCTAAAATGAGGACTTTATCATCACTCTCCTTTTTTTTCAATTTTAACATATTAAAATCTTTAAACAAGGAACTAAAGTTCTCACGGCAAATATCTCTTTGAATTGGAAAGCATTGCAAATATTCAATCCTATTTTTGAGACCATAATTTTCTTTCTCCAAAACTTCAATACAATTTGCAAACTTTAAATTCAAACGATGTAGATCGTCAACGCTTAGAGAATCCATCGAAAGAAAACAAGCACAGGAGAGATAAATAAACACACGGGATCACAAAACAAATAAACAATGTTTTCTAGCTCTGATACCAATTGGTAAACGTGAGTAGACAAATTGTATCTGAAAGTAAGTCCTAGAAAAATCAGGATCATGCAATAAATTAGCGTAACCCGCTCTTATACCAATTTGTGAAACGTGTGAGTGGCCCAATATGTGTGTTTCAAACAAAACCAATTTTTCTCCGAAAAAGATCCAACTTTTAATTATGCACCAAACCAAGTTGTGAAAACCCAATTCTTACTTTAAACCAGTTTTGTCTTGATTAATCCTAAACATGCATCTAGTGATTAAAACAAGTAAAGTAAAGTAAAGAATACTCACAACGCCGGATGTACGAGGAAAAAATCCAAAACGGGAAAACAACATTGGACGGCCAAGCCAGACAATCACTATGAACAATAGTTTTACAAAGACAGATTAGCCTTACATTAAGACTCGATCCCCACGGGTCTTGATGCTCCTTCTGATCTTCAACCGTTCTTCAATAGTCCCCACGCAGAAATTTCGTCTTCCACGATACCTGTCCACAACACACGCGTCCACGTATGTCTCGGTGTCCACCGATATGGCTTTGATACGTCTATGATGTCGAACACGATGTCCATCGCTTATTCACCGCAAAACCCTTTGATGTTCAATGTGTAGAACAAACAACTTTGGTGTAGCAAGATCACGTAAACATATAAGAATGATAACTCGGATCTTTGCAAACTCTAAGGATGTGTTTATGACTTTTAAACCTTAGAAAACATGTGCAAACAAGATTCTGGTTCGTAAAACTCTTTTCCAGAAAGCACACACCCGAAATTATGATGAAAACACTTGTTTAAATAGGATTTAAACACCGCCTCGAAAAATGTGTCGTTCGAACGACTTGAGGAACTCGTTCGAGTGACATCCCTATCTCGTTCGAACGAGATTGGATGTCGTTTGAACGACAGCGCGAAAGTTTGACTTTTTGACTTAAAACGTCTCTTCCAAAGAGAGATCCAAAAATGTCAAACTCTTTTACGAGCTTATCATCATAAAACAAATTTTAAACCTTTAAAACACTTTTAAAATATTTAAAACATTTTTCTTTATAAAAAATACATCCTTATCTTTTATAAAAATAATTTCGAGCACCATTAATTATACGCATTCATACCTGAGTGATCTCGGAATGAAATTAACTTTGAAGACGATTAAACTTGCACCAATTAAACTTCGGCATGATTTAATTCTTTGAAGCTTTGCCGCAACGTCTTCAACTTCTTCAATACGTCATAGACCAAGTGAGATCGTGACAAAATAAAATCTCCCTATGACATATTACAAACACGGTTTTGTTCACGGAATTAAGTCAAAACAATACATGGACTCAATTGAAAATTTATGTCCTTACACCAAGGATAAAAGCTATATTTATACATGGTTGTCTCAGAGTCATCCATTAGTGCAACTATTTTCAGAGACGACAGTGGAGTTTAGAAGTCAGTTTACTTCAACAGCATGGCGCTGCAAGGGCCGAGTTCAGCTACCCAAAAATGGAGAAACTTGCATATGCATTAATCCACGCGTCAAGAAAAATGAATCCACACTTTCAAGATCATACGATGGTAGTGCTCACCGACAAGCCTCTCCGGCAAGTCATTCATAAACTTGAGAAATCAGATAGTTAATGGCTTGGTCGGTTGAGCTGGTTGATTTTGATATCATCTATCAGCCAAGGAATGTTATCAAAGGAGAGGCACTGGAAGACTTCGTGGCTAAGTTTACTTGGGAATCGGCAAAAAAGACCAAAAAAGAATCAATGGTCGAGATCTCGAATATCATCCAGAGTGATAAGATAAGTGCAGATGAGGGAACCTCAGTCGACACAACAATTTGTACTCCAAAGCTGAATAGACCTTGAGATTTAACTTTGAAGCATCCAATAATGAGTCAGAGTATGAAGCTTTACTAATAGAATTTGCACTTTCAAAGGCATTAAATGTCGACCAAATACTTGCCCATAGTGATTCACAATTGGTGGTCAACCAAATCCTAAGGATCTATGAGGGAAAGGATGAGAAAATGGCAAGCACTTGGCTAGGGTAAGGACGGAACTAAGAAGCTTCTAAGAAGCCAAGATAAGGATGATCTCCAGAAAATGAAAATGGGAGAGCGGATGCACTTGAGAGGCTTGCATTGGCCACTAAAACAAAGATTCGCAGATCGATTCCAGTCGAAATCCTCTTGAGGCTGAGCATAGAAAACGAAGAGGCCGACATTGTAGAATGTATGAATCTGAACTTGGGACCATCTTGGATGACCCTAGTCATCAAATATCTGAAGGGCGGGAAGTTGTCGAAAAGCACAGCCGACCGAAGAAAGATAAGATACTAAGAAGCTAAATTTACTATTATTGGAGATATATTTTATAAAAGGGGTTACCTCCTTCCCTCTTGAGGTGTGTACACCCAGCGGAGATCAACTATGTGCTCAGAGACATACATGAAGGAACTTGTGCAAGTCACATCGGGGAACGATCTTCGGCAAAGAGGATCGTCAATCCGAGCTATTATTGATCGAACCTTTCCAAGGACATGACTGAGTTGTTCTTAAGTGTGATAAGTGTCAACGCTTCGCTAACATACCCCATCAACCTTGTTCTCCAATATCGGCCCCTTGGACTTTTTCAATGTGGGGGATTGACTTGGTCGGCCCCCACCCAGAGTGAAGGAAAACTTCCATTTTCTGATTGTCGCGATGGATTATTTTTCGAAGTGGGTAGAGGTCGAGGCCATGGTTATAATCCCAGAAGAGAAATGCTTCAAATTGATTTAGAGAAACATTATCTACCGATATGGACTCCCCAACACCCTAATATCTGACAACGAAAAGCAATTCAAGAATAAGTCCTTAGCAGTAACCATGAAAGGGTCGACATTAAATAATTTTTCTCTACGTCGGGCCAACCACAAACGAATGGGCAAACATAAGTAACCAATGGGACGATACTAGATGGAATAAAGAAGAAGATAGAAGATGCAAAAGGGAACACAATGTTCTGTGGGCTTACAAGACTACAGAGAGGACTCCAATCGGTGAGACTCCATTCATGCTGGCATATGGATCAGAACTCGTTATCCTAACTGAGATAGGGTTGCCAAGCCATAGGGTTCAAACATACGACCTTGAATTAAATTTGGAGGAGAGAAGGCTAGACTTGGATCTTATTGAGGAAAGAATGGAGGATGCGGCCATAAGACAATCAGTTTATCAACAAAGAGATGCCAAGTTTATAGCAAAAGATTCAAGTCGCGGCCTATCAAAGTCGGGGATCTCGTACTCACAAAGGTTATCCAGCAAACCAACAAGTTTTATCCTAATTGGCACGAGCCCTATGAAGTTATAGAAGAGGTCATTCCGAGCACATATCAATTGGAAAATCATGAAGGAGAACCATTTGTCAACCCATGGAGCGTAGAACATTTGAAGAAATACACCCAGTGAATATTTTTATGTATTAGTTTGAAAGCAATTATGTTATGTATCTAAGTTATGTATAAAGAAAATTATAATGGAAAGATTTTTGTAGAAAGTGAGTTATCAATGAATGAAGTTCAAGTGTTGCCTCCCATATAGATCATGCTTCATCCTAATTGGCACGAGCCCTACAAAGTTACAGAAGAGGTCATCCTAAACAAATATCGACTAGAAAACCTTGAAGGCAAACTATTTGCCAACCCATGGAATGCAGACTATGTGAAGAAATACTACCAGTGAATATATCCTATGTATTATTTTGAGAGTAATTATGTTATGTATCCAAGTTATGCATAAAGCAAATTGTAATGGAAAGATTTTTGTAGAAAGTCAGTTATCAATGAATGTAGGTCAAGTGTTGCCTCCCATATTGAGCATTTTTCATTTTCGTCTATTATAAGAGTAAAATCCCCCTCTCATCGTGATAAGATTGCTTGGAGTCTCGGCTCCAGGGCGTGTCTCATCCTTTGAGAGGTGGGAAGACTAAGATTCAGGCCCACTGGGAAAGACGTTTCCTTATTTTTATGGTGAGACAAAACATCATTTTTCATGATGAAAGGCAAATTAAATCTCTCTCTCAGCAGTACAAGAGTGCTTTGGAGTCTTGTCCCCAAAACACTCTCCTCAAAAACCCTGGAGGTGGAAAAAATTGAACATCATTTTGTTATGGTGAGACTCAATACCATTTTTTATGGTGGGTGGTTAAAATGCAAATCTCCCTCTCGGCAGTACGAGAGTGTTTTTGGAGTCTCGTCTCCTAAAACACGTATCATTTAAAACCCTAAGAGGTGGAAAAATCAAACACCATTTTGTTATGGTGAGACTTAACATTAGTTTTTTTATGGTGAGTAGTTAAAATATAAATCTCCCTCTCGATGGTATGAGTGTTTTTTGAGCCTTGTCTCCTAAAACACGTCTCATTTAAAACCTTGAGAGGAGGAAAAATTAAATATCATTTTGTTATGGTGACACTTAACATCAATTTTTATGGTGAATAGTTAAAATGTAAATCTCTCTCTCGGTGGTACGAGAGTGTTTTGGAGTCTTGTTTCATAAAACATGTATTATTTAGAACCTTGGGAGGTGGAAAAATTAAACATCATTTGGTAATTATGGTAAAAATAAGGCTCAACCCCACTGGGAAAGACACCTCGTCCAAATATCCAAAAATAAACATCATTTTATAGAGATTACCTAATCATATGGCATGGTGAATGCAAAAGCAGACACTACACTTTGCAGTAAAGACAGTTGCAAAAAACAATAAGCCAAACAATATTAGAAATGCAAAGTACGAGAATTACAATGAGATATAACCATTGTTCAAAAATAGAAATAAAGACAATCGTTACAAAATGAGGGTATCAGAGACCACAAACGGTCGCCCAAAGAAGAGAGAAACATCAAAGTTTAAGTATCGGCCACCAGCCCCTAAGTGACAGTGGACTCGGGGACGACCAGATACTCCTGATTGGTGGTGGTGGCATCTTGGTCACCATTCTCTTCTGTCTCTTCTTCCTCAACCGCTTGGGTTGTCTCATCCCCATCTACCTCCTGACCGGCAGCACTAACAGCGTCCAACTCGGCTTGGACATCCTGGAAAGAAGTAATGCTCTCAGGATTAAGAAAGTTGAAGGACTTAAGGACCTCATCCAGCTTAGGGTACTTGGCAATGAGGTCGCCAAATGGATTGACTACCCCTCGATAAGCAGCCTTGGCCCCCCATTCAAGATACTGAACGCGTAGCCAGTAAACTCCTCTGACTCCTTGAAGTCAGCCACAGCCTTAACAGCACCCTCTTGATGCGATCATCCTCAGACTCCTATTGCTTTTTTAGGTTGGCCTCCAGATCAGCTATTTTTGCCTTATAGTTCTCCCTAAGATTGGCAACATGTTCCCTGTGTCGACTATGGTGATTCTGGGTCTCGTCATTATAAGCATCTTTTCTATCTTTGAGCTGCTCTTTCAAGTCAGATAGTTGTGACTTAGCCTCATCAGTAAGCTTGACCTTTGGCTCAGCCTCCACCGTCCATTATGAATGTTTTGAAGCTACAATCCAAAAAGAGAAAAAGTTAGTACAAGAAATACAAAGACGACACTATACTTAATGAAAATCATAAACCACAAAAAAAAATCGTTCGTACATGAGTTGCCCTGTAAAGAGAAAAGTCAAACACCCTTGGAGGTCCTGGGCCTTAAAGTATCGACCGTCACAGGTGGGGGTCACTGAGGCAATGACCTCCTTGGCCTTGACCTGACTCCCCAAAAGAGATTCAGGATTGAGAGTAAGTTGGGACAGACGCGCAGCTGTCGAGACTTCATCAGAGATGGACATATTGGGGTCAAAGGGTCGTCTCGGTTGACCTTTTTTCCTCTTCTTTTGCTGCTGGGTGGGAGCAACCGAGGTCCTACCGACCTCCTTCCTCTTCTTAGCCCCCTCAGTAGCTCTGGGCTAGTAGTTGTGGCTTTTGCTGAGTTTGTGTCGGCGGAGTAGTTTTTCTTTAGAGACGAGCCAAGATATTTCCCCTCATTGGGGTTGCCATATCCCACACACTATCAGGGACATCAGATGGACGATTTGCAAAAATTTAAAACAACATTAGTATCGGCCTATGGCAGAATCAGAATAATTTAAAGACGATAGTAAAGTTGGAAAAAAAAAGTGTTTCCAGGGGTTCTACCCCTATTCCAACATATTTGAGGAGTTCAGGGGGTCATCAGGTCCTCAAAGACGATCAAGTCTTTGGGCCCCTTCAATTGGTCAATGTTTTTCCTCATCTCGAAGCTAGGGTTGGGAGATCAACTTTAGCCGAGACCGTGATACGATCCCATTAACAAGTCACCCTCACTTCGGCTAGTTTAAACGATTCGCCTTCATTGTACTCCTAGTCGCCAGAAACGAAAAAATATCGAGACTTCCAATCGTGGTTAAAAGTCTGATTTACATGGATGAGTTTGCGGTCTGGTCGGCGGGCCATGAAGTGATAGTAGCAGCGAGTGAACTTAGTTGAAACTATTATGTAATATGGTAGGAAGACATCATCAGGAAGGTCTTCGTCATATGCAAGCTTCCACAGGACAACCGAACCCAATAGGATCCTCCAAGCATTGGGGTCCAGTTAGGTCGAAGCAATGCCAATGGCAGAAAGAATGGCCATAATGACCGAGTTAAAAGGAGGGTGAAAGTCGACCTTAAACATTTGCTCATAGACGGTGATTTCACCCTTATTCCTAAGGTCAAAGGCACGCTCGTCTTCGACAGGCAACCTCATACTGATAGAGGACTTTATCCCATATATGTATCGCCACACAATCAGACCAAAGAGACATCACTAGGGTATGATGAGGCAACAATTGTATCCAGCACATATGGATCCTCCTCCTCCTCAACGACAGGGGCTTTGTCGTAAGGGTCTCGGATTATGATCTCGGCCTCAATCATGGTCTTCATAGGTTGAGGCATTAGTGGGGGTGGGGGAATAAGATACCCATTCTCGTCCCCAGACTCGTCGTCTGAGACATCATAAATTTAGGGCTCAAAGTACCCTTCTTGACGAGAGGAAGTGCTAGGACGACCCCTAGTGCTAGACTCGGCATAGTCTGTCATCTCGGCTTCACCTGGACGAGCCACAGTCACCTTCATGGCCTCTTCAAAAGAGTCGACATCAGAATTTATTAGGTCATCATGAAGACCCAAACGCTCTGAAGGGTTGTAACCCTTGCAGGAAGACGACATTGAGTCACTACTAATGGAAATCACAATTAGGGGCTGAAGTGTGGTCTCGGCTTGGGAAGGATGGGTCAAGAGCAGAAAAGGTTTTTCTATGGTTAAATGTGTCAGAGTAAGAAGTACATGGGACCTTGGTCAGTTAAGACGGGCGTCGGCCTCCTCCACCTCTCGGAGGACACGGTTACGAAGGTACTGCAACTCTACCCAAGCCTCGTACAAGCGAGGGTGCATAAACAAACTCCTAATAGCTAAGGCTTATAAGGGTTAAAGATCAAATGTGAAAAGTGGGATGGTTTTTAAACTAAGAACAACCAAGAACATTAAGAACACTCAAGCCCAGTTTCAGGCCACCATG
The DNA here is from genome assembly GCA_949130495.1 of Sambucus nigra. NCBI lineage: Eukaryota > Viridiplantae > Streptophyta > Magnoliopsida > Dipsacales > Adoxaceae > Sambucus > Sambucus nigra. The sequence goes on from OX422209.1 coordinate 210,280,102, forward strand.
CCGGAAAACTCAAGACTACCCCGAAATCCTTCAGAAACCTCAAATGTTCCACCAAACTTAATCCTAAACTCCTAAAAGATTTAGATCACCACACTTGAACCACCGCAAGATGACTGGAACCCTCACAAATACTCGCCAAAGTAACTAAAAATGACACCGAAAATCGTAAAGCTTGCAGAATCCTAAATTAAACCTTGAAAGGGATGGAAAGAGTGGATGAGGAGTGCTTAAAGGAAGAAAACTGACCTGAAACACAAATCATGCCGAAGAAGGAAGAACGGAGACGCGACTGATTGCAGAAAGCTAAAGAGAGAAAGGGAAAGGGGCAAGAGTCTGTGTTTTGTGAGAAATGAATGGGTTGGGGGTAGTTTGTTGCCTAAATAAACCCACAAGATTTTCGAAGTGGGCTGTGATGATTAGAGCATAACTCTCAAAGCACGGGTGTGATGCAATGGTTGCGCACGTGGCCCAAGTTTGACTAGGAAGTTGTTCCGCCTCTAGCAAAACCCACCATTGGATGATAGCTGGACAACTTCTCATAAGTAGGATGTGATCCAACAAATAAGCCCAATATGACCGCTACACCTAACATGACTCTTAGATACTCTCGGATGCAGCCTATGAACCACATACTAAGATGAGACAACCAAAACATACTTAAACCTCAAACTTCTACTGGCATTGAAGGCTAAGTCTATAGGGTGATTGATATACACAAGTGTAGTCTTGTCCTAACAACACTACTTTGAAGAAAGTAATCATCACAGACGTTCTCCTAAGAAGACCACTGTCTGCCCAAGTACTCATTAGCAGTCTCGTCTAAAGGAGCATCGCAAGAGAGACTTGTCCAAGCGACCAACCAAACTCCAATCTCGCCTCATGAACAGGAACAATCTTGTCTCAATTAACATCAGTGTCGACCTCAGACGACACTAGTATGATAGCTTAGTAACCTCAATTAGAGATGGGCACGTCGGTCTCAAATGACTACCCAGTCTCGATTCGGCTTGCAACACAGCACAAAGCCCTAGCAGTCTCAGCTTGGCCGAGACCTTCTGCCTCAGACACATCGTACACGCACGAGAAGCATGACAAGAGCATTACAGGCACATCACATAAAATCGTTATCGAAGATCAACAACCCACGTGAGGGAATATTCTTTATAATAACATCTACGCTCATATCTACAGGAGTCACTCTCTTATTAGCCATTCCCTCAGTTAGGCATGTAGTGCATACTTGGGGGTGGCCTATATATGGCCCTGTGTCTTTTTCCTCTGGGGGCTACTTATTGTAAACCGTACTGAAACTCTACTAAATTATATAGAGAGAAAGGGTGGAGAGAGAGAGAGAGAGAGAGAGAGAGAGAGAGAGAGAGCTTGTATGTCTCCCATAACTATTTGAACCCATATTATAGTGGAAACATTATCATTTTGTATGGTGGATGTAAGTCAACGGCTGAACCACTTATATTTCTATGTCTATCACCTTTTCACTCTCATCTCTTCTACTGAATTGCTATTACTTGTTATTTCAACATTGTCGTGCAAGCTCAAAACTCAGGTTGAATATATGGCATGATATCTGGTATCATCAATTAGGTTTTCAGAGAAAGTACCCTCATGACGCAACTGACCCTCAAATGGTGTAGTGGTCCAGTAAACCCATTTCAACCCGCAATCATAATAAGATGGAACTAGATAATTAATTTTGGGCAGTAATTAGATCCAAATCGGGTGCTCTAAGAAAAACTAAGTCTTCATAGTGATAACATGGAGGGGAGACAATGGTTAGCTAGTAAAGAATGAATAAATTGGTACAAACAAAGAACTTTGAGATTTCTTTTAATACAACAAATAAAAATAAATAACTAAAACTAGCACAACCCGAGATCTAGGTGTGACTAGCATAATTAATCAATCATGTTTGCAGAAGTATATAAAATGTGAAATCATATAAATCAATCTCCACCAAATTATATGATCAATCAGGGGATAACTTAAAATTATTGCGAGCATCAAACATGAGATTCAACTAAACAGACTCAAATCTCTTATATAAGCCAAATCAAGAACTATACAGTTTCACATAAGATACAATACATTTGAAATATACTAGTCACACCATCTGTCAGAATAATATTTCACTACACTCTAAATATTACCCAACTCTCCATTGTAAATCTTCATTCATAATGAAGAACTAAGATGTGGAGGTCCTTTTTCCTGTGTGTGTGTTGGAGGGAAGGGGGGAGGCGTAAGATGAAAGAAGAGGAATAAGAAGGACCATATTTCAAATGCCAATATGTTTCTCATATATAACAAAACCCTGCTAGATTGGTCTAAATTGTCTTCCCATTGCAATTATAAACCTGCAAGAATATTTGGGTCTACAAAATGACAAAGAAGAGGTACCTGCATAAAACTTGGGTGCCCCTTTATGTCTTCATGGCAAAACAACAGGTTCAATCATCCATATGTCTTGTGCATACTGGTGAATTGTTCGATCACTGCTAAACTTGTATGATCCAGCAGTGTTCAGGATTGACATTTTAGTCCATTTCTGCTCCAAATGTCAATTAAAATGTTAGGTAGCTGTCGCTAGAGATGATGATGCATGTAAATGACAGCATGCATCAAACTATCAATATATGGTTTTCATGCAGTCTATGGAGGCGCTCATGCACTTTGGAAATTTATGTGCAATTCTGTCATTGGTAGCAAAGAATACCTAAGATCAACAAAAAAAAAATAGGCTAAGAATACTTACATTCTGGTCTCTATAAGCTTGATCGACCTTTTCTTGGCACTCTATATAACTTGGAAAATCCTTGCCAACAAGGAAATAATCTGCACGACCATAGCCTTCATTTCCTTCTAAGGATCCCATCAACTCATCATAATTGTATGGACCAAAAACACCGCTTCTGACAAATGACTTGACTTCCTCAAACCACGGGTCCGGCACAAACTGCGTATTGGATTTAATACATCAAGTGGTGTAGCATTGCAATTCCTTTTTTTTTTCAAGAAATTACAGAAATAAAACTGATCCAAGCCATTTATTAATCTATTTCTTTAGTTCTTACACAAAGGAAGATTCTTTTTATATATTTTTTTTAATTTGAGTGCTAAACCTCAACCCTGAATTTTTTGAATAAACATGGTTGCTCGGCAATATTCAACCCCAACAAAGAAATGATTAGTTCTGAAAATGACAGTTTGTACTCTGGTTTATGAAGCCCACCTTCCCTTCAGCTCTCTCTTTCCGTAGCCCATCAATTTCATGTGCTTGAGCACCAAAAAGGAAAAAGTTATTTTCTCCGACCTCTTCCCTTATTTCAACATTGGCGCCGTCCAAGGTTCCAATCTGGATGCAGCCATTCATTGCAAATTTCATGTTGCTAGTTCCACTAGCCTCCATTCCAGCAGTGCTAATCAATTTTAAAATTTCAGAGAGAGAGAGAGAGAGAGAGAAATAACAAGTTAGTACGAAACTATAAAACTGTAATCTTTCAAGTGTGTGACCACAGTAAATTATTTCGTAGTTCATTTGGGTAATGCTTTATTTAGAAAATATATTAGGGGATTACAAAGTATAGTTTAATTTAACCCTTTATAATAACTCAGCTTCCCAAACAAAGTTAAAGTGATTTAGTGATAGACAAGTGTGTTTCTTGATTTTTGCTGGTATGCTTCGATAAAAAAAAAATTAAAAATCTTGTTTGCTTGATTTGCTCAAACATTTTCAAAATGTGTGTTCAGAAGACTAAAAGCCGTGGTGACCAAAATTGAAAGTGTTCTGAAGGTAATTCTTTTGTATTAAGAAAAATGGAAGAAATCAAATACCAGAATTCCCAAGGACTATTTTTAGGGGGGTGGGATTGGATAAATAGACATTTTGTGCTTAGTTCCTCAAGCTGGTTAGTTTTTGTGCTTAGTCCAAGCGCTTTTAAATTGAGAGGCGTGGTTCCTCGGCATTTTTAGGTTTTTGTTTGTGGTTCCTGGATAAGTAATATACCATATTTGTTGCATTATGATAATATAAATACTACAGTGATATAATACAAATTGGCAGTTATATAGCACAAATTGGTAGTCATGTAACGTATATTGGTAGTTATATTATGCAAACAGATAGTCATTTTGACATATTGAGTTTCATATATTGGTAGTCACATTACTCATTTGATAATCATATAGTCATATAGCAATGAGGGACCTAATCCCGGTGACCAAAAACTACAATCCCCTCGAATAAATTACTGCATTGATGAGCCATATTCTGCATTTTCCTCCTTTATACAGGCCTGAAAACAGCTTCTAATAAATATCCTTAGCTTATGATAAATATTCTCTAATTGATAGCATACCCGTTCACAATCTTAAAAATGTAAAGGTCCCTATCATGCCATTTGTCCACATACCTGATATGCTGGGACAGCTCACTGCCAGGAATAAGCACTTCTGCGACACTGACATTGTAATCAGGGACAAAGACAACCTAACATGTAAGACAAGATGAAGCTTATAAGTGGTTATGATCACTTTTATCATGATACATTTTACTATCCATCTTGTATTCAGCAGTAAACCATGATAGTCTCCTTTATTGAATACGAACATAAAGTGCAAGGTATAATCATACTTTCAAGAGATCACCAATATCAGGATCGTGGTTTACAGTAGCCCCAACATCTGTGATGAACTTCACAATCCTCTTCGCTTGAACATAAGTGGCAAATGCTTTTCCTCCAAATATGCATACTCGAGGGACAAATTTTGCTTTTCTTTCCTCAAGACTCATTTCTTTCATCTTTTTATAGCGGTAGACAATTCCCATGATATTTAACAACTGTCTCTTGTATTCATGGATGCGCTTCACCTGACGACACATTTATCTAGATTAACATCTTAAAGCTCACTAAAAAAGAAAGGAGAAGAAGCTGCTGAGATGCAGTGTAGATAAGTTTGTCCGTAATATGATTTGCATTAATAAAAGCCATAATACACCGATTAAACCCATCATACACAGATATAGGCTAGATATAGATTCAGCTAAAAAACGAAAAAGAAAAAATAAATGTTTACTTAGTAGGGGACAACCTGAACATCAAAGATTGCATCGGGACTGACAAGATATCCAGTTTTTTCTTTGAGGAAAGATACAACCTTCTCTTTGTTGATCCTTTTTGCTTCTCTCCATTCGGATTGGAGTTCTTTATTATCAGCAAACTGAAGAGAATTTCAAACTAGTCATACTATATATTACTTCTTATATTATATATTAATATCAATACAAAAGAGTTATAAGCATCAGAAGAAGGGCATCACAATATTGCTGCAAAAACGATAAAGAAAACTGATGTAACACACAATTTCTACTATAACAAAAATATTGAATGAATACAATAAGTGGCCAAGGGACTGACTTATTGGTAAAACTGGTAAGATTGCCGTTGCATTTATGGAGCATGGAGGTGTTAAAGGCTATTGGAAAACTATGCGGGGGTTTTATCCAACTTGACGAGGACACGTCGGAGAGGAAGGAGCTCCGGTGGGCAAGGATTCTGGTTAGAGCCGAGCAGAAAGTACTGGAAAATGTGTGTATTACGGTAGGGGATTGGGTTTACGAGGTACCGGTATGGGAAGAAAAGGTGGCGGCGTGCTTTCTGAAGCAGAGATGGCGCCGGTCCGGCGCCGGAAGAACGGAAGTTGAGACGAAAGCCGGAAGTGATCCTCACGCGCTGGTGGAGGATGTTGAGTCAGTGGGTCTGCTGGGGTGTACGGTTGAGTCAAAGAGAGATATTGAGAGAGACGTTACAAGGGTTGGACGTGGCAGGAAAGGTGCAGTTGGCGCTGGCTAAGAAAATTGGGAATGAAAGCTGTGTTACCAGCGGGTAAAGGTTGCAAGGGTGTTGGGCCGGTAAACAAAATTAAAAAACATGTGAGTTCCGTTTTTTTAGACCCGCTTTTTGGGCCTACAATTCAGTCAACAGATTGGGTCATTCCCCATAGCAGTACCTATAATCAAATGCTTGGTAACGAGTCTCAGATTAGTAATAATAGCAAAACCCATGGTTTTATGGTGAAATTGAAAAGAAAATAGCCCCAGATTGTTGTTAAACATTTTGTTGAAAAAGTCAAGGGGGAGGTGGGTCAAATAATGCCGGTGAAAAAGTTTGTGTGGTGGGTGACTCTGTAGGAAAACAAGGAGGAAAGGGCAAAATGGCAGAAGATTATAGAGGCGGGAAGGAGAAACCGTGGGCGTTAGTGGTGGCCAACAACGAGGACAGTTATGAGTGCCATTCTTATTTGTGATGAAGGGATGACATACACGGAGGTTGGTGAGTCGAGGACGGGGGGATGTTGGTGAAGTCCATATCCTGTGTGATCGAGTTCTTAGCAAGGGGAAAATTGAGAGGAGGCTTGGGATAACCAATTTAATTTCTCGAAGATACCGATGACACTTGGAAATTTTTTACCCTTATGCATCGGAGGTAGACACGGCAGATGAGGGGGCAAGGGAGTTAGTTGTGATATGGAGGATTGGGTGGATGATAGGAGGGTGTAGTAAATTCCTAGGGGTTTCTTATGAGGGGAACGAGAGGGAGGTGTGGATGCTATTTAGGAAAATAGAGAGGAATTGGAGGGGTAGAAAAAAAGGAAGGAGGGGGGAAATCGTCTTCGAGTGCAAAAATTTGGACGGAGAGGAGGTTACAGAAGTTGTAATGGTCCGTAAATTATGAGGGGAGGAAGGGGAACAAAGGGGGGAGGAGTAGAGGAGGAGGGGAAGCGAAAGATCTTTATCATGAGGATAGGGATCATATCATGGAATGTGAGGGGTCTCAACAACCTCGAGAAAAGAGGGATGGTTAGTGGTGCTATTTCTGTGTGGAAGTGTGATGTGATTTGTTTACAAGAGTCTAAAATTAATAGTATAAGAAGAGAGGTAGTGCAGGGGGTTTGGAGAGGGAGGTGGATAGAATATTGTCATATGGATTCTTGTGGTCCTTTTGGAGGGGTATTGATCATGTGGGATTCTAGGGTCATGGAGAAGGTGGATTGTCTTCAGGGAGTCTATTCTCTGTCATGTTTGTTAAGATGTAGAGAGGATGGTTTCACTTGGTGTTTTTTGTGGGGTTTATGGGCCAGTGGAAGATGCGGTTAGGTGGGAGATTTGGGAGGGAGGTGGGGGAGTAAGGGGAGTGTGGGGATCCCCTTAGTGAGTGCATGGGGACTTTAACGTAGTTCGATTTTCGGAAGAGTGAAGTAGGGGGAGAGGGAGTAAACCAATGAGGGAGTTTACGGAGTTTACAGGGTTTATTAATGATTTAGAGCTCATTGATTTTCCATTAAAAGGGGGCCTCTTCACGTGGTCTAGCAATAGGTTGTCATTGTCATTGCTTGGTTGGATCGTTTTCTTGTCTCGACGGAGATTTAAGGATGAGATAAGTTGGAGGCAAAACTCCCAAGCTTTGTGGCTTAAGGAGGAGGATAAAAACACCAAATTCTTTCATAAAGTCGCCAATTCACATCATCGTTTTAATCATATCGGGAAGATTTTGGTAGGAGGGGTTGAGTACTCAGAAATGGGGGAGAAGAAGGAGGCTATTAGAAAATTTTACGAAGGCCTTCTTATGAAAGAGGAGTGGAGGCCATCATTAGATGGGTTAGAGTTTGAGAGCATTTTGGAAGAGGATAAAGCAATGTTGAAGGGCCCGTTCACAAAGTATAAGGTGATAAATGGTTTAAAAGCGATGGGGAGAGATAAGGCGCTTGGACCCGATGTTTTACTATGACGTTCTTTCAGCATTGTTGGGAGGTTGTCCAGGATGATGTCATGACTTTTTTAAAAAGGTTCTAAAAAACGCGGGGCGTGATTGAGGCGTGGAGGCCAAGCCTTAAGCCTTAGAAGCCTAGGCGGACCTTGGCGTAAAAAGGCGTGAAAAGGCGTTTAGGCGTTCTTAATATATTTTAATATTTTTTAACCATAACAAGGCTATTAAAATACAAAAATTGCACATATCATAAAAATATGTCAGAATATATGCAAATTAAAATACTATCATCGTTTCACTAAGGCATTGTTGTTTTTAGAAAAAAGTGCGCCGTAAGGATTTTACCAAGAATAAGGCGTGAAAAGCGTAAGGCGAGGCGTTTCTCCCAAGCCTTAAGCCTAGGCGGGTTTTTTAGAACAGTGCTTTTTTTAGAGAATTTCATAGTAGAGGCAAATTTCAGCGGAGTTTCAATGCATATTTCATCACATTGATTCCGAAGAAGGGTGGTGCAGTTTACGTGAGGGATTTCAAGCTTATCAGTTTGGTAGGGAGCGTTTATAAGTTGTCTAAATTGCTCTCTATCAGATTGAGGAGGGTGCTAAACCATATCATTTCAGAGGCGCAAAATGCTTTTGTGGGTGGGAGACAGATTTTGGATCTGGTACTTGTGGCGAATAAATGTATGGAAGCAAGGATGAGGAGCTAGGAACCCGGAGTAATTTGCAAGCTAGACATAGAGAAAGGCGTATAATCATGTTAATTGGAGATTTGTTCTGCATCTTTTGGAAAAAATGAGTTCGGTTATAGACGGATGATGTGGATTGAGAGTTATATTTTAACTGTTTAGATTTTCTGTGTTGGTTAATGGATCTCCTTAGGGTCTCTTTTCGAGCACTAGAGGTCTTCGCCAAGGGGATCCCTTATCACCATTTATTCATTTTAGCTATGGAGGCGTTGAGCCAGATGCTTTCTCCTGCAGTGGAGGTTGGAATACTTGGCGGTTTCCTGGTTGGTAATGTGAGGACGTCTCCCATTCGAATATCACATTTACTCTTTTTCCGATGACATTATCATTTTTTGTGGAGGCGAGGAGGACCAGATTCGCAGTCTGAGACTTATTTTGATGTGCTTCGATGCGATCTCAGGTCTCCATATTAATGTGGGGAAAAGCGAGATGATCCCAGTGGGAAGAAACGTGGAGGTAACTCATTTGGCGGAAGTGTTGGGGTGTAAGGTGGGGGGCCTACCTTCAATGTATTTGGGGATGCCTTTCGCGGCTTCATATAGGTCTAAAGTTGTATGGGACCCAGTTGTGGAGAGGGTGGAAAGGAGGTTGGCGGATTAGAAGTAGGGATATTTGTCTAGGGGGAAGGTTAACCTTAATAAAAAGCACCTTATCAAGTTTTCCCACTTAAATTTTATCGATACTTCCTCTCCCAATCTGTTCATGCAAAATTGGAAAAATTAATGCGGGATTTTCTATGGAGAGGAAATGAGGAGGGTTTCAAATATAATTTGGTGCGTTGGGAGCAATGTTACCAGGTTCGCGTTTCGCATTGGTGCTCGGTACAGGTACGGGTAAGTGGAACGCTATCTGGGCCGGTACGCAGTACAGTAGGGGTATACTTGGCTGGAACGCTATTTCGGGTCGCAATTCGTTATAAATTTATGTTCGGTGCGTAAGTTATATTATATGTAAAATATATAATACAAAGTTCACCATAAATGAAAGTGTGATACAACAATAAATATTGTAAAGCAAGTTATATGTTTTAGAATTACATATAAGCCTTTTATAGGTACTAATAAGGATAAAAGAAATTATTTGCTTACTAAGAAACATGATACATGTACATAACTAATAATCTGAAATCTCATTTTTTAACCAAGGAAGAAGTACAAATTTAGGTAGAAAGTGCATGATGTATCAGCTGCACGTTTTTTTTTATTAAATCCAAATGCAAATTCATTCCTACACGTTTTTTTATAATATTATTAATTTAAGTACAAAGAACTCTCACACGGTTTTTTATAATACAGTGTATCAACTGTACTCTCTACTATTATTAATTTCTTGTATTAATACAGTGTATTAGTTGGATATACGACTATTTTATGCACAGTGTATTGTACCGTAAAGAAGAACATTTCAATTTTTTATAACAAAAATGATATTGGGACAGAATTTTTGAACGAAAGTGGAATTACCGAATGAGGTGGAGGGTTTCTATTGGTTCTTTTGTGGGGTCCACGCCAGTGGGACCAAAGAAAGGACGAATAACACGCTGCCACGTGTAATTTCGGTCAAAAATTATGTTACAATAGAAGTACTCTTTTTATAATAGTGTATAAGTGGAATTTACTACTATTATATTTTATGTACATTACACTGTACTGTTTAAAAGAACAACCTCTCATTTTAACTTTTTAATACACATGTCACCACTCTTTATATCTACCAACGTGTCAACCTCAGACACCCATCAGATATTTAATAGTTACTTCACTTCCCAAAGCAACTTTTCAATTTCTTCACTTCCCCAAAAATAACTTTTTAACTCAGCAAACATCTCACTCTCTTCCCTTCCCAATAAAACCTGTCTCTTTACTCCCCAACCAAAGAAAGAAAACCGACCAAAAAAAATAACCCAATAGAGACGAAATTAAGATACTTAGCAGAGACAAAACGAAGAAACTCTGGTGAACCATAAACCATCGAAACTATGCTCATCTAGTGATCACTCTCATCACAGCAAAAAAAAACATGACGTGCACAAATACGGAATAAGATTTTATTTTTTATTTTTATTTATCTCTTCAATAGACATAGGCGTCTCTCTCTTAAGCCATCAAAGAATTTGTAACTTGATTTTTTTCTTTTCAATCGGTTTTGTATATCTATTTTTTCATTTCTAAAGAAAACTGAATATGGGTCGCCTAGTTTAGCGCTCCGGATTGCGAACGCACCCCGTTTGGGGTCGAACGTTCCGGTTCGCAGGACGGATGGGGGTAGGCGAATTAAGTAACACTGGTTGGGAGGAGGTTTGCTAACCGACAAGGGATTGGGGGTTAGGAATGAGAAGCGAGCCTATTTTCAACGAGGCCTTAATGGTGCAATGGCAGGGCCCTCGCTCAAGCTACAGCTGATCTCGAATTCGAGATATGATAGCAGCCTCTTTTTATATGGAGTAAGGCCAGTCGACGACTATATTGGGTAAGTGGCTATAGAGGTTCCAGCTAGAGGAGAATCGACTCTAGAGAAGGGTGGTGGTGGCCAGATTTGGGGAGGGGCATAAGGGGTGAGGGTTAGAGGGAGGGCACTTTCCACATGGAGTGGGTTTATGAAAGCATATCGCTAAGGGGTGGGACGAGTTCTTCAAACATACGTTCTTTTGTCTGGGGGAAGGGAGACAGGATTAGATTTTGGAGACACAGGTGGGGAGGAGCGTTTTCTTTAGAGGAGAGGTTTTCAGGATTATTCCGCATTGCAAGTGAGTGGGAGGGGGTTATGGCTGAGCAGTTCGTGAAGGGAGGGTAGAGGTGAGTGGAAATCTAGATTTCAGAGGGGTATGAGGGAATGGGAATTAGAGGAGTTATACGAGTGGTTGGGGGGGGGGGGGGGGGGGGGGGTATCATGTCCTCAAGATCGGGAGGATAGACCAGAAGGGAAGGTGTATTCTCAGCTAGGGATTATTATTCAGAGTTGAGTCCCAGTAGTAGAGACTTTTTTCGTGGAGGAGTATATCGCGGACTGAAGCTCCATTGAGTCTATCCTACTCACCACCCTTCGACCAACCCGCTGCCTCTATCCTACTCACCGACCACCCCAATACCCCCCCTACTTCCCCCGACCCAAACCCCAGCAACCCCCCCCCCCCCCCCCCCCCCCAACCCCACCCCACCCCAAAAACAGCACATTTGAACCCAAACCCAACCCCAACCCCCTACAGGCCGGAACCCTTCCCAGCTACCCCCACCTCCTGTTGAACCCCAAAATGGCCCAGAAAACCTAAGGTTTTGCCCTAGTTATGTCCAAAATCTGTTTGGACTGACAAATACGAACCCAAACCCATGTTTGTGCTCTGAAACCGTGATTTTTTACCCGGGTGGAATTTTCTAGGGTTTATTTGGGTGAGGAAAGTGAAGGAAGTGAGAAGAGGAAGAAATGAAGACCAAAATTTGTGGGATGCTCACCCCTCAATTTTCAGAATTTAATTTTTGGTCCCCACAAGTTTTTGGTACCCTTTTATTTTGGAATTTCTTCATGAATCCCCAATTTTTAACGCTCGAGGACGAGCTTGATTTTAAGAGGGGGAGATTGATGTGAATCAAGGGGATTATTGTCTTTTGGGGCATATTAGTAGTTTTATTTCCTTTTTGTTATTTTTCTTTATTTTTATTAATTTTGTTTTGCTGTTTATTTGTAAGTTGGGACATAGGTGAGCATAAATGTGTATTAGGTTTATTTGTAAAGTGGGAGTCCCACATTGGTTAGAAACCCATTTAGTGCTCCCCTTCCTCACTTATAAATAAATAGACCCCTTGTAACCTCATTTGAGGTAGAGCTTGATTTGGAATATAAAAAAGAGTTGTTTCTCTCTCTAAAAGTGTGTTAGATATTTTAGGAGCCTTTGACGTGTGGTTTACGTCAAATTGCTTGGTTTACGTCAAATTGGTATCAGAGTGGGTGAAGCTCTACATTGGTGCTAGGGTATTGGTGATTTTTTTTTTCAAATCGTGCACTACCTTCAATGTCTCCAAGAAGATCCAAACAACAACAAGAGAAGAAACAAAAAATGGAAGGGATTGTCAAGAAAACGAGATGAAATGTTTGAAGCCATAATGCAACAATTTTCCAAGTTGCAAAACCCTAACCTACCCATTCAAAACCCTAACCCTAACCCCCCTTTACCCCACCCCGCTGCCCTAAACCCTCCCTCCCCACTCGCCGCACCTCCTCCACTCAAATCCCCACCTCCGCTTCAAACCCTAGCCCCAAATGCTCCAAACCCTGACCTCTGCTGCCCAAACCAGTAGACCACCCCACCCGACCCACATCCTAGCACCAAACAGCAACTCGACCGCCCATTTTCTGACCCCGGAACCACCCCACCACCCTTCGACCAACCAGCTGCCTCTATCCTACTCACCAACCACCCCAATACCCCCCTACTTCCCCCGTCCCAAACCCCAGCAAACCCCCACCCCACCCCCACCCCAAAAACAGCACATTTGAACCCAAACCCAACCCCCTACAGGCCGGAACCCTTCCCAGCTGCCCCCAACTCCTGCTGAACCCTAAAACGGCCCAGAAAACCTAAGGTTTTGCCCTTGTTATGTCCAAAATCTGTTTGGACTGACAAATACGAACCCAAACCCATGTTTGTGCTCTGAAACCGTGATTTTTTACCCGGGTGGAATTTTCTAGGGTTTATTTGGGTGAAGAAAGTGAAGGAAGTGAGAAGAGGAAGAAATGAAGACCAAAATTTGTGGGATGCTCACCCCTCAATTTTCAGAATTTAATTTTTGGTCCCCACAAGTTTTTGGTACCCTTTTATTTTGGAATTTCTTCATGAATCCCCAATTTTTAACGCTCGAGGACGAGTTTGATTTTAAGAGGGGGAGATTGATGTGAATCAAGGGCATTATTGTCTTTTGGGGCATATTAGTAGTTTTATTTCCTTTTTGTTATTTTTCTTTATTTTTATTAATTTTGTTTTGCTGTTTATTTGTAAGTTGGGACATAGGTGAGCATAAATGTGTATTAGGTTTATTTGTAAAGTGGGAGTCCCACATTGGTTAGAAACTCATTTAGTGCTCCCCTTCTCCACTTATAAATAGACCCCTTGTAACCTCATTTGAGGTAGAGCTTGATTTGGAATATAGAAAAGAGTTGTTTTTCTCTCTAAAAGTGTATTTGATATTTTAGGAGCCTTTGGCGTGTGGTTTACGTCAACATCATATATATAGGATTAGGCATGTGTTTATATGTACAAATTTACTTATAAAAAAAATAATAACTAGAGACCTAACTTTATGAAGTAGACACACAATTTCTACTAAAACGTTAATATAGAGTTAATACAATGGGTAGCCAAGGGACTGACTTATAAGAAAATAACTAGAGACCTAACTCTATTAACTTAGACATATCTAGACTTTATTTAAGAGTTTGAAACAAAACTAATTACCTAGGGATAAACTAGTGGATAGTAATAACAAAAAAAATATATTATTACCAAAAAAAAATCTCTCCAAGCGGGCGAGCTACCCCTTGAGGGGCACATGCGTGTCACACCCAAAACATTTACGATAATTTGGTGTTTGGTCCCCCTTTATTTCACCACATTCGGTTTGGCCGCTATTCTTGTACTTTTCTTAGACTTTGGCACTCAAAAGATTGTCATAAGAAGTGTATTTATTATGCTTTTGAGTGCCTATATCCAATAAAAGAAAATTATGGGTCCAAACTGAACACGGAAAAAATAAATGGAGGCTAAACTCCAAATACCCCAAACATTTATGAAAAAATGAAAACTCAGTGTAACTTTAAAAACATAAAAGTAGAAGTTCATGTTGAATCCACCTTTTTTGGAAAATTGGCTTAAAATCACTAACCCAAGTTTTCTGTCTAACTTGGTGGAGAGCGAAGGATTTTTTGTTGCAGCGAAGGGGAGCTTCGCTATAGCGAACCAATCATAGTAGCTACAGCGAACGAGAACGCAACTGATTAAATGAGGGTATTTCAGGATTTCGGCCCATGTTTTCTCCTACCTATAAGAGTATCATTTTGAGGGGATCTAACCCTATGTTTGGCTACTCATTTTGAGGAGTTTGAGAGATAGCCTCCAAGGCATATGAGAGCCTCATCCTAAGGTGAGGGTTTGGGTGAGATGTGAGGTATTTTCTCTCCCACCCATGGGTATTGTGAGGGTGGGTTCTCACCGAGTTGGATGGGGAGTGAACTACACTTGAGTTCGGTACATAGGAAACACATGGGAGCATGAAATTGTAAAGGTTCTTGAATTCATTTGGTTGCAGAGTTTGGTATACAATGGCTATTCGGGATTGGGTAGATGAATATAGGCTTGTGATTTATACTTGTATTATTCTAGATTGTACTTGTAACTTCATATATATTGGAATCAAGCCTCTTTCAATATGTAGTGGTATCAAGCCTCTTTCATATATATAGTGGAATCAAGTCTCTATGTGGATGCAGCTAAATTGATGAACTATGTATTGCTCCAACTTATTGGAAATCTGGGCACGACACTTTTTGGCCCAATTTAGGTTAGCTGCAGTTGGAATTTCTTTATGTGATTATGTTCGCCTTTATCTCCACGGAGTTCTCAAAATTAGTTTAAATAAAGTACATCTTCTTTTAAAATATGAATTCAAGATTTTGGAGAAAAAATTGGAACCGGTAATTTTTTATTACAAAAACTACCGATATGTTGAGTTTTAAGTCCAGCTCATTTTTTCAGAAGCCTGAGTGAAAATATTTGTTAAGTAGAAACTGTCTATGAAAGTCAACCTTTCGAAGTTCTATCAACTTCTCGGTGTTTGTCACCCAGTCTTCTGTTCCTGTCCACTTGGTTATGATTTTACTTAGCTCTGGGTTGCAAAAACGGATCCATCTTCTTGGTGTCACCCCATTCGTTTTATTCTGGAATTTATGAGGCCACAACTGCCCAAAAAGAGACATTATACAAATCAGGGCCATGATAACTCAACCAACTTGAGAACTCTAACTGATGTAGTTAAGTTCAAAATTTGTAAGATAAAGAGAACAATGTATAAAGTAGTCTACATAACTATTTACCTTATAAAAATCATTAAAAACTTCGTTTTTTACTATTTCACTGTGAATCTCAGCAACCCCATTTACTGCGTGCCCACCAACAACACAGAGATTAGCCATACGGATCATCTTCGGCAGTTTTGGATCTGGCTCAAATGTCACCCGTGTTGTATGATCAGTATCCTTTTCCTTGCTCAGTTCAGATTGATCTTCTTCTTCAGTAGGTTCTGCTGTTTCATCTGTACTTGCATCTTCTTCAACTGGATCAATGACAGTGCTTTCCTCTGATTTAACAAGCAATTCTAAGATGGAAGTGGGTAGCTCAATATTATCCAAAATCCTCATTTGTTTTAGTTTTTGTTGCAACAAGCCGAGATCCTCTGTACCGTACTCGGAAATTATTGTATTGATCAGCTGCATAAACATCATTTAAACAAGAATATAAATCACGATAAACAGAAAGGAAAGGTGTATGTGCATGTGGGTTTACCTGAAATATAAGAAAAGGGAAAAAAGAAAATATAAAGAGAACAAAGGAGTTTTTGTGTGTGGCTGCAAGTTGGCTGAACAAGGAACCAGTGAGTTCATTAATTGACCTAATCCAAGTATTGGAACACTATTCTAGTATTACCTCATTGTCAATCATTTCTATGATCTCAACATGCCTAGGAAGCAATTCCTGCAGAAGATTCAAACTCCATTTCTCTAAAGCCTCAGGAAGAACAGTGTGGTTAGTGTATGCCACAGTTCTGCCAAAAAGGTAACAGCGTCAGAAGAAAGTTCACTACAGATACTTGAATTTTAAGCATATTTGCACTTCTGTAAGGAAACAAATATCTTAGTACACCTAACAGATACCTATGCAGTTATAATATTCCGATGTATACGCAGAGGAATGAACAATCAATCTCCAAGACTCCGACCCAAAGAATTTAATCTCTCGCTAATTATAACTATTAACGTCATATGTCCAAATACAAGGTGAGGCCTAGACCATTATATAACTAAACTGCTGGACCCCTATTATGTAAGAAAGCTAGTTGCCCTCTTCTTTTGTCGCTGTGAGTTATTAAAAAAGGTTAACTACAGAAATAAAAAGATACTCCTAAGTAAAAAAAACAATCTTCTAAAAATATGCACAATATCCGAAAATAATAAAAAAAATTCTCTCGAGTCCGTTCTACCTTGAGATGCTACTGGGGGTACTACACAGATATCATACACGTCCGAGCTAAGAAATCTAGAGAATGGTTGATTAATTTATGTTATCTTATGTGTTGGGAGAGTGATGGAGAGATGAAGGAATTCAAGCTGAATATATTAAGCCAGGAATGGGTGAATGAATAAAACCCAACCAAGGTACAACAATCATGAGTACTTTTGCTAAAAGATAGTCAGTAAGCACATCAACATGCTACAGCTATGAATGTAGGTACCTTTGGGTAATTTCCCATGCTTCCTTCCAGCTCAAACCTTTCACATCTAACAATATTCGTATCAGCTCCGGTATGCAGAGTGTTGGGTGTGTATCATTCATCTGTACTGCAACCTTTTCAGGGAATTTATTCCAGTTCACCGGCTCCCCTGATCTCCTTTCAAAGTGTGCAATTATATCTTGGAGAGAAGCAGAGCATAGTGTATATTGTTGCTTCAATCTAAGAGTCTTCCCCTCAAGTGATTCATCCCCAGGGTATAGAACGTAGCAAATCTGATCAACGTACAACATTGCAACAGTCATTGTGTATCAGCATTACATGGCAAAACAAAGCAGTTACGGAATGAAGAGATATGAAGAATTATGTTTTACAAATAAAGGTGCTGGTCAGTGTAAAAATGCGGAAGAAGAATCACACGGAGCATGAGTATGCTCTCGTCTCCACTGAAATTGAATGGAGAGAAACGGGAGGGGAAAATGGAGAGAATGCGTTTCACTTTCTCTTGTTAAGGGTAGAGAAAATGAGCGCCTACTTTCTCTCTGTTTCTTTCTTTCCAGAAGTGGGAAGAAATGGAGATAATGGAAAGTTCATTGAAGGAAACTTTTATAATTATGACTTTGCCCATACAATGGTTATGAGTCTGTTTAAAATCTACATAATGTGGTCTAAAGCACAATGACAACTCAGATTGGTCCTATACATATGTTGATGTCTAAAATAAACTCCCACGGGTAAAATTGACTTCTTTAGCCAAAAGGAAAGGCTAATATTGGAGAGAACAAAACAACAGTTGTGATTGACCCAAGAAGAACTCAACGGCTGCGAGTAACCCATTGGGTGTAAAATGGACCTTTTCACCCAAAAATGAGTGTAAGATCTAAGATTGTAAAGTTAGAATGAAACCATTTTGAAAATTGCAAAATGGTCATTCAAATTCTTCAAAATTATTTCAACTCACAAACTTCTAAAAAATTACAAAATAACTCCAACAGATCATATGGCATGCAAAGGCATTGGGCACAAGTACTGCTTTAAACACAAGTATCTGCTACTAATATATTATAATGGACATATAAACCCATAAAGCTCCATTCTTTTTCTACTTTTCTACTCAAAACTCCCAAAACAAGACGAAAGAAAATCACTATCCTTTTATCTTTGCTTCTCTAAGGAACTGCCAAACATAGAATTGATTTCTATGTCCTGTAGATACTAGTCGCTTTGATTTGTTGGGTACCACATCATGCAAGGTGTTCGTGTAGTGCCAACAAATCTTCAAATTATAAACAAATTCATGACATTAGAATTCCAGATGAGTAAGAATAAATGCAGACCTTTTCAGCCTTTTTAAGGGCATCATAAGCTTTAGCATGCTCCCCAGCATTAAAAGCATCTAAATCAAAATCTTCTGATGCAACTTTTGTTGACCAAAGCCGAAGATTAATTGTAGTTTTTGTTTTATATCCTGGTATGGGGACATCATAGGCAACAGCCACTATATCTTCTCCTCCAATCCATTCTTTCTGCCCATCTGATTTTAGAATGACTTCGCCGTAGAATTTCACAGGATAAGAGACGTCATTTCTTAGAATTTCCCAGGGACTGCCCATCTACTAAGTAGTACTTTTAATTATTGAATAAATCAAAGAAAACTAAAAAATAAAGAGAAATTGCTTATACTGCCATTGTTAACATAAGACATGAAATTCCATCAAATAACACCTCAAGCCAACTTTCTGCAACTTCCTCCTGACCATCTTTTGTAATAAGCTGCTTGAAGAGACCATATTTGTATCTAAGACCATAACCCCATGCAGGGTAGTTCAGTGTTGCCAGGGAATCCAAAAAGCAGGAGGCAAGCCGCCCTAACCCCCCATTCCCGAGAGCAGCATCTGGTTCCTATCAATAAACAACTGAATTAAGTATTGGACAACACATACATATCAGATAAGTATATCCTATCCTAGTATATTCCAAATCTTGGAGAATTTCAATTGCAATAGAGTAGTGAGTGTATCACTGAAAACTTTATAAGGATATGTACTTGGGTGAATAAGTAATGACAAAAAAATTAGATATATTATATCAACCACACTATAGATAAAAGCTAAGCACCCGATCTGTGGAGCTCAAATGTGAAACTGAAAACTTGAAAATCTGTAGAGTTCAGAGCATCTATATAATAGATAAAGAACTTATAAATTTACATATTAACAGATATGCAACTGTATTAACATCTGTCAGTATGTAATGTCATGAAGTTCTTTTTCACCTCATTTAGAGAACTATACATATAATAAAAAGATATATCCTTGTTACAAACAATAGTTAGGGTATGATCTAAATAGAAGGAAATTATTTACTCCAACTATCCGGTAAGTTACAACCATCTCACCTGACTGGCTACAACCTCTAGATTGTGGCCGAGCTTTCTCAAAGCCTCTCCATAAACGCAAGAGAGCTCTAGATTACCAATTGCATTTAGCAATGCTCTACCCTAGAACAATCAAGACATTATTAATAAATACACGTCAGAAAATAAGAAAGAGACTAAAACTAGAATCACGCTAACCCACTGGAAGTTCGAAACGGACCTGAAGATATTCCATAGACAAATAATATGCCTGCTTCATATTCGTCTTTTCATAATAATCATATGTGGCATTCCAATTAGTAATAAGCATCTCGCGAACGCTTTCTGCAGTTGCATAAAATGCCTTGGGAGGCTCAAACTTCTCTGGAGAGAATGATGGTGTGAACTCTGCGTGGTACTTGATACTTGAGGTAACAGATGCAGAATCGGGGCCAAAACTATCCAAATTATCTGAGAGTCCTAATTAAGAAAAAACAAAATTTACAAACTGACGAGGCAATAGGTTGTAAAGGATTAATTTTAAATTGCTCCCCAATTAAGTTAATATAAGAAAATATTGTGTCGTAAACATCACACGTCAACAAATCATAACAACACAATCAAAGAGGAAGAACTCTCAACACCAAATGAGGCCATTACATCATATATATAGCCTTAGAGGAACCTAATTGACCCTGAACATCTCAAGAATTCCCCCTAAAGGATATTCCTCATTGTAATTATATTAAAATATTAAAATCAAATAACGAATACTCTCTCCGTCCCAAATTAATAGTCCCCTTTTGAAAATCAAACATTTTAAGAAATGTTTTTACTTTCCAAATTTATCCTCCTAAAAATGACCAATATTTTGAATGCACTACATGCACTTGAATCATTGTCCTAACGTATTGTCCAGGTGGAGTACTATTTTTAGAAACACGACTATTAATTTAAGACAGACTAAAAAGGAAAGTACGATCCATGTGGTCTATATCCCGATCATTCGCATTATATTGCTTTTGATGTGACATTGCTATTAAGAAATAGAGGAGTGTGGAATATAAAATTAACTATAAGTCCCATAATTAGTAAACCAGTTAAGAAATATGGTCTATATCCCGATCACGCATATTTCTAGATTTTCAGAATAATATTAACCTCCAGCTACCAATGTTTTAAAAAATCACAAGAGGCGTACGCCTCGAGGAGAATCACTAAAAATTGCCTTGAGGATAGCCTCAGGGTTGAATTTGAGGCTTATGTCTCGATGCGCCTTCGCGCCTCGCCAAGGCGAGGAAAATTTTTTGTTGTACTTCTTCCATCACGAAATCTGTTTTTTTATTATTTTAATATATGTCGACAACTGGTAGTTATAATTCTACTAAATTAAATTAGTGTTTGGACTTTCCTTTACAGTTATTCAATTTGGACTTTTAATATATATAAAACATACTTACTAATTTGATTATGAATTGAAAAAAAAAATTCAAAGTTTTTGGATACATAACTATTACTCAATATAAACTATATAAAACTTAACTGATGATAATACATGAATATATATATATATATATATATATATATATATATATATATATATATATATATATATGTGTGTGTGTTAAATTATGTGACTTTTGGCTTTTGAGTGGATGTCCACTCACATTCTTATCTTTTGGGATACCTCACTATGTCCTATAAATAGGAGGGTCCTCGTGATTTTTTACTACACTCAATACATTTGAGAAATAAAATACTCCCTCTCTCTAAACTCTATCCATGTCTTAACACGTTATCAGCACGAAAATACTTTTTTCATTCCTAGTTGCTATACTAGATCTAATTCATTCATCGTCAAGTGTGCATCTATATACTAAGGTCATCGTCAGCTGTGCATCTATATACAAAAGGGCTGAATTGTGTAGTTGGACCAAACTACCAATCTCATTAAGATTCGGTCTCAAAACCTGTAAGGCATTTTTTTTAATCTATAATAGGAAACCACGATTTCATGATCACACAGTGACACAATTTACGGCATCAAATGTAGCAATTATATTTGATACATATTTTTTTTGTACGTAAAATTATACAGATGATATACCCAGCATCTCATGTAAAGGTGTATGATGGATATCTCCCTATACACACTTGGAAAAAAAACTACCTTTTTGGCTTCTAAAATAACTATATGACAAGCATGTGAACAGATAGGACTTGAAAGAAAAATTATAGGCGCAATACTTTATCTAAAATCAAAGACAACAAAATGATGAAAAAATAAACATATCCTTTATTACTACTCGTACAGATTACAACAAAACTGTTTAGGTGTTTTAATCCTATTAAATTTATTTTAAGTATAACTTTTTAGATATATTGACACTGCACGTTTTTTTTAATCCTAATTAATTTCATATTAATTGTTTGACTGCCAAATTTTTTTAGAACTACTATTTGCCTCGTATGTTTGCCTTAAGTTGTGATAAACTCAAAAGTTGGAACCAAAATTTTTATATTTTGTTATTAGGAGTCGAAGTTCCTAATTATCATTTAGTGTTGGAACTTGAAGTTCCCAATTTACATTCATTAAATTTTTGGGACCAGAATTTCCCAACAATTAATTAAAAATTAGGGCCCGAAGTTCCTAATTTATATTGAAATTTCGAACCTGGATCTCCGGAATTGCAATCTAATTCTTGGACCTGAAGTTCCAAACGAATACTCCAAATCATAAATTCAAGTTTTGATTATTTATAAGGTACAAACATGTCCTTTATTACTACTCGTACAGATTGCAACAAAACTGTTTAGTGTTTTAATCCTATTAAATTTGTTTTTAAGTATAGCTTTTTAGATATATTAACACGTTATTAGTATGAAAATACTTTTTTCATTCCTAGTTGCTATCTTGGATCTAATTCATTCATCGTCAAGTGTGCATCTATGTACTAAGGTCATCGTCAGCTGTAAGAGACTCGAATTATGCCATCATGGCATTTTCTCATTTTGGTCAATATATTCTTTGTCGATATTTATTCATAGTATGTGGACTTGTAGTATCATTGCCCTCTGATTTTTGTGTAGCTACAACATATATAATTATATCATCGATGATCATCTTTGTTGATCCCATTTTTCTCTTGTATATGTATAAAACATAAAGATCTCATTAGTTATTAGGTACCTTTGCCAACTTCATGGGCTTTATAGTCACTTCAGGGACTTGTGTCTTTTCATAGATAATAACCTCTTCTTAGGTTTTAATCTTTTGTTCATAAACTCTTCTGGAGCGTTATGTATAACCTCTTCTACTAAGGAGTCTAATTTGGACCTATAAGTTTGTCACGCTTTTGGCGTGCAATAAATTTATTTGTTGTCAAATATATTTTGTCCATCTGGGACAATGATTTGGGCAAGCACGTTTGCAACTAGTTCATGTGACATTTGATGTTGCAACATAACTTTTCACTTCATTTTCGTATTGAGCAATACAAGAGATTATATGAGATAATGTGGAAGTATTCCACGATAATTCTGATTATATGAGACAGTGTGAAAGTATTCCACGATAATTTTCGTTGAAAAATATGTATGCAAAGGTAGAAATGAAGCTCTTTTATTTATAATAATAATAATGTCAACTTCAATACAATAATGTAAACATTTGAACACAACTCTGTTGAACTTCAAATTAATTCTGAAAACTTCAAGGCGTGATGTCACTTTCCTAAATACAGTTTTTGCCCCCCCCCCCAAGATAATTCGGTATACAAACGAGAATTTGCAAATCCGTACTCAAGAAACAATGAAGCAATTACACTGTCTGCAAATTATATGTTTGAAAACAGCCCTCGGACGTAGCAGCGGAGAACAGACAATCAAGTTCCTATTCTGTTTCTATACACAAAACAGAATAAGATAATTTTGTATTTCCTGAAAATTGTAAGTGAGTAATTGCCGGGGCTGGGAAATCTGAAACTGGGTTAATCTCAATAATGTGCAATTTCGAATTAGGCAGCCTTTATTTATAGGAGATGAAAGGCTGTCTTTAAGAGTCATGACTGTTAGAGATATACCTTGTAATCATTTTGCTTCGACTCTTAGTGTTGAAACAGACCCACAAACTTATAGTGAGGCAATTAAGTCGATAGATTTAGCATTTTAGAAAGAAGCCATAAATGATGAAATGGATTCAATCATGGGAAATAAAACTTGGAAGTTAGTAGACTTACCTCCAGGATCTAAACCTATCAAGTGTACATGGATTTTTAAAAAGAAAATGAACATAGATGGAACAATTGATAAATTCAAGGCTAGATTGGTTGCTAAAGGTTTTACACAAAAAGAAGGAATTGATTATTTTGATACCTACGCACCTGTTGCTAGAACTTCTACTAGTAGAGTTTTGATTGCATTAGCATCTATATATAATTTTGAAATTCATCAAATGGATGTGAAAACTGCATTTTTAAATGGTGACTTAGAAGAAGAAATTTACATGGAACAACCTGAAGGGTTTGTTGTGCCTGGACAAGAACATAAAGTATGTAAACTAATTAAGTCATAATATATACCTAAAACAAGCACCTAAATAATGGCATGAAAAATTCGATAAAGTCGTCATTTCTTATGGTTTTAAAATTCATGAATCTGGTAAGTGTGTTTATAGTAAATTTGCTAATGGTAAAGGTGTGATCATTTGTTTATATGTAGATGACATGTTAATTCTTGGTACTGATTTAAAAGGCATTAATAACACAAAGAGTTTTTGTCTTCTAAATTCGATATGAAAGATATGGGTGTGGCCGACGTCATATTAGGAAAGAGAATAATAAGAAAAGATAAAAATATAATTCTCACTCAATCTCATTATATTGAGAAAATTTTGAAGAAATTTAATCAGTTTGATTGCACACCTGTTAGTACACCTTTTGAACCACAACTAAAGATGATTCCTAATACTGGTAGAGCTATTTCACAATTGGAATATGCACGAGTAATTGGTAGTTTAATGTATGCCATGACATGTACTCGTCCCGATATTGCATATGTTGTTGGTAAATTAAGTATATATACTAGTAATCCTAGTTTATTGCATTGGCATGCTGTTAATAGAATATTAAAATATTTAAAAGGAACTATGGACTATGGTATATACAATAGTAGATATCCTTCGGTATTAGAATTTTTTTCTGATGCCAGTTGGATAACTGAGCGGGAGGATCATTCCTCAACAAGTGAATGGATTTTCACTCTTGGTGGAGGAGCTGTTTCTTGGGGATAAAAAAAACAGACTTGTATAGCTGACTCTACAATGGCAACTGAGTTTGTAGCATTAGCTGCAACTACTAAAGAGGCTGAATGGTTAAGAAATTTTTTGATTGAAATTCCAGTTTGGCCAAAACTAATGCCTCCAATATCCATAAATTGTGATAATAAGTCTACACTTTCCAGAGCTTATAGTAAAGTGTACAATGGAAAATCTAAACATATTGACCTGAGGTATAGTTATGCTAGACAAGTGATTACAGATAGTATAATCACAGTAGATTATGTAAAATCGAGTCAAAACTTAGTTGATCCATTTACAAAAGGGCTTGCAAGCGGACTAGTGTCTAAGACTAACATTGGGGATGGGACTAAAGCCCATTAAAAATAATCATTCTTGATGGAAACTCAACTTGATACTTGGCATATTCAAGTCTTAAGTTCAATGATTAAAGTATATCATATGACGTGATTATAAGCACTACAAAATCAAACATCCCAAAGATAGGTGCTTAGTACATGTAGTAAATAATTAATGAAGATGTGTTTGATCTTAATAGACTTACAGTGTTTTAGTTACATAGACACCTATGATAGTCGACTGATATGCGTGTGGAAGTGGTGCCGCTTCCTATGAGAATTGGGCTCGACTCTAATGCACACATGAAATCAAGGTACAAACACAAGGCTTAATACATGTGTCGGCTTATATGGATAATCAGTGACTAAAAGATTTGTGCGTGTAGATAAGTCCGGCTGATCAATATGGATTGATAGTTCAAAGACAAGTCTACTATACCTTGGTTAGCCTTGACGAATCTTCACAGGGTATTGGTTCAAGTTGTGAGACACCAGTACTTATACACAGTCTTACAGACAATCAAAGATTTACAAAACTTATTTTGAAAATGGTGGAGGAATGTTAAAGATTTTTAAAATAAGTGAGTAAAAGCTTGGTGTGTGAAAGCTTGTCCCACATTAGAAGTGTGTGGAGGAAAGTGGGAAACAAAGCCAATATAAAAGAACGAGTGTCCCACATTGAAAAATGAGTAAAGCTAAGTAACACCCACTAAGCTATAAAAGAAGTGGGCAACCTTAGTCCCACATTGGAAAAATATAAAGAAAGTGTGCACTTAATAAGTACAAATGGAAGATGAAAAGTTACTTCATGAAGCATTTAAGAGGACTACTCAAGAGAGCTCCAATACGGTGCGAAGCACCGTACGCACGCACGTGCACGCTTGCGATAGTAGCAGTTGATGTGGATGATATTAATTTAATCGGGACTCCAGAAGATCTCGTGAAAACTGCTAACTATTTGAAGAAGGAATTTGAGATGAAAGACCTCGGGAAAACTAAATTTTGTCTCGGCCGGCAGATCGAGAGAAATTCTAGTGGAATTTTTGTTCATCAGTCTCATTATACTCAAAAAGTCTTGAAAAGATTTGGTATGGACACAGCCCATCCATTAAGTACATCCATGGTCGTCCGGTCTTTAGATATAAAGAAAGATCCATACCGTTCTAAAGACGATGATGAGGAACTATTGGGTCCAGAAGTACCCTATTTAAGTGCAATTGGGGCATTATTATACTTGGCACAATGCACTAGACCAGATATTTCATTCTAAGTCAACTTGCTTGCCTGATATAGTTCTGAACCAACAAAAAGGCATTGGTTGGGATCACGCATATCCTAAGATAACTATGAGGAACCAATGATATGGGCTTATATTATTCGAATCATTCTAATGATTCTGAGTTAATAGGTTATGCAGATTCTGGATACCTCTCTGATCCTCATAAGGGTCGATCACAGACACGTTATGTATTTCTTAGTGGTAACACTGCTATTTCTTAGCGCTCTACAAAACAAACTTTAGTAACTACTTCCTCTAACCACTCTGAAATTTTAGCACTTCGTGAAGCAAGTCGTGAATGTGTATGGCTGGAATCTTTAATTCAGCATGTTCGTAGTTCTTATCAATTGTCTTTGATTTCATGTCCAAAGGGCTCGTTCGTGTGGAGGTTCAGGGTTATCAAAAAAAATATACGTAGATAATGCAGCATGTATAGCCCAAATTCAGGAAGGCTTCATCAAAGGAGACAAAACTAAGCACATTTCACTAAAAAATTTCTTCACTCATGAGCTTCAAAAGAAAAATGAAATCAAAGTCGTGCAAGTGCGTTCAACTGAAAATCTAGCTGATCTGTTTACCAAGTCACTTCCAAAAGCAACTTTCCAGAAACTTGTGCATGGGATTTGTACGCCGAGACTTCACCAACAGTAAATTTGAGATAAGCAAATCAGGGGGAGATCCTTTTGAAGGGGAGAATCACAAATCATGCTCTTTTAGGACATAAGTGCGTTGTACACTCTTTCCTTTAACTAGGTTTTTCCCATTGGGTTTTTCTAGTAAAGATTTTAATGACGCAGCATTAAGCACGTCCAACACCAATTCAATGGTAACAAAAGTTATAATCTTTTTCCTTCACTTTGGTTTTTTCCCACTGGATTTTTCCTTAGTAAGGTTTTAATGAGACAGCAATCATTGAATGGTGGATATGGTGTACATCCAAGGGGGAGTGTTAAATTATGTGACTTTGGGGTTTTGGGTGGATGTCCACTCACATTCTTGTCTTTTGGGATACCTCACTATGTCCTATAAATAGGAGGGTCCTCATATGATTTTGTACTACACTCAATACATTTGAGAAATAAAATACTCCCTCTCTCAAAACTCTCTCCATGTCTTAACTATATATATATACAGTACTGCTCTTGTGCATACCAGTCCACACTTTAAGAGTGCAGACCGGACATGTGTCACCTGGCGGTGAGCCCAGAAAAGAGAGAGAGTGCGCCTATAATTTCTAGGCTCACCGCCAGGTGACACATATCCGGTTCGCGCTCTTAAAATGCGGACCGCTATGCACAAGAGCAGTACTATATATATATATATATATATATATATATATATATATATATATATATATATATTGACTTATATAATAAATTGGTTAATATATGTTAATATATATTACATACATATGTTAATATATATTGACTTATATAATAAATATATTGATTTATATAATAAATTGGTTAATATATGTTAATATATATTACACACATATGTTAATATTGGTTAATATATTACACACATATTAATATATGTTAATATATATTACACACATATATATATTACACACACACACACACATATATATATATATATGCATACTAATCAATTAATTATATTTATAATTAATTATCTAATGACGATACACTAATTACTAATGACAACGCACTTTATATTTTTTTGATTGCTTGGATTTAATGATTATGACAACGCACTTTATATTTTTTTGATTGCTTGGATTTAATGATTATGGACCTTTTGGCATTATATAATATGAGTGATGCTATGAGTCCCAAATAATTCCCCCAAAACTCCCCCAAAAAGCAATTAATTGGGTGCCCTGGCGGGACCCCATAACACAAGGCAATACTTAATAGGCAGGTGAGAGAGTTAGTGGAATCCACATCAGATTTGGGGAGGTTTTGGGGGAGATTTTTGTACTCATATCATTATTCATATAATATATTAGATTATTTTTTGTGAATTTAGTAGACATTCACAGGTCTCACTATGCCTCACCTCGTCTTGTGCATTTTTAAACATTGCGAGCTACATTAAGTTTTTAACTATAGTCTGTTAATTTCCTCAAAAAACAAACAAATACGTTATAATGTGAGAATCAGTATTTGGAAAAAAATAGAATTACTTGTGTAGAAGAAAATGGTAAGGGAATAACAATATACCTTGTTGGGTGGGGGTATCTTTGAGCCTTTGTTGTTGATTGCTAGCCACGTTTCTGACAGCGAGGCTTCTTGGTGAGCGTAAGGTTGTGTTGAGCGAGGGCTTTGAGTGTTTGGTTGTGATGGAATTTGAACGTGAAATTAAGGTTGCGGAAGAGAATGCTGAAGCTGCCATTCTTTCTCTGTCCGCGTTTCAATCTGATCTACACACAATCTATAATGAAAGAGAGAGAGAGAGACAAGTGTGTCCTCTTATCTTCACTTTTGGTGCACCTTAACTACTCCTCTCATGTTTGTAAACGAGCCAATTTTTTATTTGTCGGTTCTCCCCCACCCTCTTTTTTTATAACGAATTTTATTGTCTTAATTAACATTTAATGTTATCAAATTCATTTGAAAAATAATTTTGAACATTTTTATTATATAAACATAACACTCTTTCATTAAAAATATTATTTGATTTATTACACTATTCATCATACAGAATTACATTTATTATTGAGATTAAAATTATTTTATCTTTAATGTCACAAATAAATATGGATATTTTTTTATCAAAAAGGTTTTGCAATCTGTATTATACAATGCAATGTAAACATACTTAAAAAAATAGAGGTAAAATATATAATGTTAGAAAACTAATATAACATTTGTGTGATATATGTTGTTAATACAACAAATTTATAAAAAGGATAATGAATATATGTATTTCATTAATAAAATATTTTATGTTAAACAAATACTTGCGTGTAACATTGAAATACAAAAAGAAGAACATTTAATGATGAAGTAAGGGGAATTTAAAGAACTGAAAATAATAGAACACACACACACACAAGTGTGCATATATATTAAAAGACTAAGTATAAATATAAATTATTTTTTAAACAATACTATTTTTATAAAAATATTAATATATAATCATTTTTATAAATTGTAAGCCCCTTTTTCAAAGTGTGCTTTAGGTGAAAACAACTTGTCTTTCAAAAAATCTTTTTTCAATTTTAATATGCACCAAGTTTGTGAAACAATTTTATCTTGGATTTGAGGGAGCTTCCCGAAATAGTATAAGAGACTCAAGGGAAGAAGCCTTCCGTTCTTATTTAGTCATGCTGTAACTTTTGTTTATATTGAATATGAGCTATAACGATTGTAATGATGTAATGATTATAACTATTCAGTATGAGGTCAAACGGTACTCACAAGAGACCAAGCCTGGAAGGGCTTGGGTGAGCTTTCATGATCTATCGAATGACCTTGTCATGGGAACTTCAGAGAGACTTGATTTGGAGGATTGAGAAGTGAAGCATCGTTGGGGTTTGTCCTAACCATCTTAGATACACCAGGTAAAATACCGAGAGACCTTTCATCATGGAAGCTTGTGCGGAGCAGCCTCGAGTTTCATTGTATGTTGAGTTTTGAACCAAATAGCCCTCAACCTAATGTCACATCTACTTTAGGTGATGTCACCAGCTAGCTAAACACTGTCTGATCCACACTCAAGTAAACCACTATGGTATTGGGGCAAGATGGAACTAAAGAAGCTAACACAATACTTTGTCAATCATGGAAACCTCTACTTCAGGAACGTGAGAGGATAGTTGTCAAGATTTATCGGTCCAGAAGAAATGGAACATATATTAAAGAAGACACGTGACGAACACTGTGAAACAACGGAGATCCCCCTATATAGAAGAATTTATAGGGAGGGATGCTTCGGGCCAATAATGAAGCAAGATGTAGTAGAGTTGCAATGAAGGTGTGATAAATGGCAAATTTTCTTTCAACCAGTTGAATGCCACTTAGTTGAAACTCAAAAAGACTGGAGGCAGCCCGATATCGACTTAATCAAAGATGGAGTTATTCCTTCGGAGAAAATAGATGCGATGGGACTAAAGCGAAGGGCCCCATGGTTTTACGTCTGGGCCGATTATCTCTAGCGAAGAGGGTACTTCAACAAACCACTGAGATGCATCATGAAGGAGGAGGCAACGAAAGTTTTGAAACAAGCACACAATCCGGCTCAGATTAGAGGAGCAAAGTTATATGACCAACTAATGACCTTGGATTATTATTGGTCAACTATGGAGAAGGATTCTGCTGAGTTTGTGTGAAAATGCAAGGCGTGTCAGCTGCATGGAAACATGATCCATGCCTCTGTGATGGACCTATATTCTCTGACTACCCCTTACCCATTCCAAACTTGGGCATTTGATCTAGTAGGGGAAATACACCTATCTTTGAGGGCGAAGATCTCGATACTCGTGGCAATAAAATGTTTTAAAAAGTGGGTTGAGGTGATACCACTCAAGAGATCAAAAGTAGTTGTGATGGCTAACTTTATCAGGGAGTACATTATTTATAGGTTTGAGATTCCAAAGGTTATCCTCTCTGATAATGGAACCTAGTTTGTCAATAAATAAGTAACGATGCTTACAGAAAAATACTCCATCATCCATCATACCTCAATGGTGGTGTATCCTAAGGGGAATGGTCAAGCCAAAGCAACTAAGAAGACATTGGTCGAAATTTTGGCCAAAACACTGGAAGACTTCCTAGGATCGTGGGATGACAAGATTCTAGCAGTCTTGTGGGCCTATCGAATGACTAAGAGGAAGGATACAGGGTATACTCCATTCTCACTTGTATTTGGGGCCGAAGTTATTATATCGGTAGAACTGGAAGTCCCCTCTGCCCGATACGCCTTACGAAGCAGCATGCTCCCTTAGAGTAGACATGTACAGTTGAAAGCACTAGATGAGCATAGAGACCGATGCAACATTTTCCAATGTACATGAAACAACTCTCAAGAGCATATGATAATTTGGTGAGGCCCACAAAATTTGTGGAAGGGGATTTAGTCTTGAAGGTACCGGTGAAGCACATTCGGGGACTCCCATTGCCTAAATTCGTTGTGAATTGGGAGAGGCATTTCATTGTAAAGGAGGCTCGTGATTCAAGTTACTACTTAATCTCTAAAATGGAAGAGGATAAACCTTTCAAAATTAATAACAAATGGTTGAAAGTGTCAACCGCGATTCAGATTAACGGTTTCTGTTTTACGGTCATTTTTTTGGGAGAATCTGCACGGGAATGCCAATTGGCAGGTCCTGAGCCCTATCAATCGGCATTGTGTCTGGGGACAAGTGCTGATGGGCACCCCCTAGGGTAGGCCGATCGACACCCCCTGACCCTATAAATAGGGGCCATGACCTCACTCCAAGAAAACACAACAGATCCATCAACATCAGTGATCTCAGCAATATTCCCTCGAATTCAGCGAAGTTCCTCTTGTGAAGTTCCGTTCAAGCCTACATTCCCATCCTTTTCATACCCAATTTGGAAAAATATCCTTCTCTCTCATTAACATTCATCAACACTCAAGGGAGTTCATCCAAGATCAAAGATCAAGCTTCAAAGAAGGTTCAATTCCTTCCCTCTCTCTTTAAATTCCTTGTGTTTGCATAATAAACATTAGATTCATAATCTAGTTCGTAGTTTAGTTTATACACATTAATATCTACACTTTTATTAGTATATAGCACATACTTTATTTTCTACAAAAATCCAAAAACAAATAAAAGAGGGTTACAGCAGTAAATTCCGAACGGAATTAACCATCACATCTTTTTCCAAAATCAAAACAATACATTTTCTACACACACACATATAATAAAATTCCATTCAGATCTATGGGATAAACCCCACCCCTATGCTACATTCAAACTTCGAATTAAAATCCAAGACTCAAGTCTAATTTTCCAACTTGCTCAATTTCTTAAAATCTCTTATTTTCTAAAAACCTCCCCTTTTCACATTTATAAATAACATACTTATTTGCGTTTCACCCAACACATATTACCGTTTCCTAGTAACGACCAATACCATGATGGACGCACAAATTATATGTTTTACATATGATATTTTGGGAACATTCCTATGGATGATCTCACTCTACCTTGTCCATGGTACGAGTTGAATAAATTCGATCTCCATTATATAAAAACTCTCAAACACTTCACGGGGATATTAAAAGGAAGATAAAAACACTAGCCCGGGAAAGATCGAAAGGGCGGGATGGGTGCTTAAAACCTTCCCATTCCGTAACTTAGCCCCCGGACCTCTGAATTATTGGTTTCTTATGCATCAGTTTTGTCCTTGATGTTGCTCTCTCGAAGGCAACATTTCTTTTTCCCATTTTGTGCAAAATAGGTTGGCGACTCTATCTCTTCACATTCACCCCCACATCGATGACAACCAAAGCCACCTTCCCAATAAGGAGGGGTGCGAGACCGTGGCACAGCCTTCCCGAGGGGGGAGACGTATCTATATCTCTCCTCCTCGAAGGCGCCTGACCCATTGGTATGGCCACAAGCAACCTCTATTAAAGGCACCAACTCTAGCAGTTTAGCCTCCTCAGTCTATTGGGCCTCCACCTGCTTCTGAAATAGCTCCCTCTAGTTGGCAGTTGGGTGGACTTCAGGACCTTTAAGTATTCAATGAGCCAAGAAAACTGGAAGCCATCTCTACCTAGATCCCTCAAGTTACCCAAATGTTGATTTATAATAGACCTTGATAAAGCTGAAGTGGGAGTATTGATGACCTCAGCCACTATAGTCGCCATACCTTAAAGCCTATAACCCGTCAAGACAATGTTCGAATGAAGGCAGTTTAGGGTAAAGGTATTCGGGTGATGGGCGGCCAACCACTCGATAATAGACCGATGGCAGGTAAAAAATTGAGGGGATTGTCGAAGGAACTAAAAGAAAAAGGCATGAGGGACCACATCAGGATGTGGCGCTTTACGAACATATTCACTGTCAGCCTAAAGATTTATCGTTGAACCTTGGTCATTATGGCTTGACTTATTTGGGAAAGATGGTTCCCGATGGGGCGAAGCGATAGGCAAAGGACGTCATCGTGTTTGGTCTTTAGCAGGAGCAGGCTCTCTTGCAATCTAAAAAGATAGAAAGAAATATGAGTTTGACGAAAAAATATTAACAAGTGGCTTTCATTGTTAAGTCACAATTATTAGTGGAGTTTGGCAGAGTTTGACAAAAAATCTTAACAAGTGTTTTCCATTGTTAAGTCACCGTTACTGGTCGAGCTTGATGAAAATCTTAATAAGTGGTTTTTATTGTTAAGTCATAGACTAGGATGTTTCCTATTTCTCGTTATAACAGGCATAATGATAACACTTATGAAAAGTACAAGGAGAAATTAACAGTTACCTCTTGTGCAATTATCGAAGGAATAATGACAGTAATGGCAACTCTATCCTCCCTCGGTCTCTCTGAATAAACCTCCGACAGAGGAACCTTAGTTCGAGACGAAGCACCATCTCCTTCAAAAGACACAAAGTCTAAAACTGAAGTTGTTCCCACTAGAGTAGCCCCCATTGAAGAAGCACCCATAGACGATATTGGAACTGGCGGGGGAATAGGTCCTGTAGAAGTAGAAAGAACACTAGAGCTAGATGCACTAACAGTATCTACAAAAACCGTGCAATCACATGTTGGAACGGGGGTAGTCAAAGATAGAGAAAGCTACAGACATAAAGCTAAGTGTTAAAATGAAAAAAATACTTTACGAAAAAGGGGTAAGGCGAACATTTTTCTTAACCTAGTAACATTGACAAAGGGGGAAAATTTAGAGATGGGCCTCAATAGAGGAAGTTGCAGAAAAGCATCAATGAGGGAAGGGACTAATGAGGATCTAACTTCAATTGAAATATAGAAGGTTACTTATAAACTATATCAATAAAAGAAAGAAATAGATGAGAAATCTAAAAGTCGTTATCTCAGGAATACTTGGCAAAGCTGGAATGATGTCAAGAGGAATACGGATAAAGGGGATAACTCAAAAGAAGCTAGGGAGTCCTATCTGGTTGAGAGGAAATTCCCTCAGATTCAACGAAAGCGTTAGTCCTTCTAACAGCCTCCTCTCCATGACGGGATAAAGAACTACAGGAATAAGTGAGCCCGATCATGGGTGAACGGGAAGGAGAGGCAATGGTCTCAGGCTGATCGAAACATCTCCCCATGAAGGGACTCACTGGAGGTGAATCCCCTTTTTCATCAACCTCCTAACAAAGACAAATAAATGGGAATAAGAGTTAAATCTACTATCAGTAGGATGTAAATAGCTAAGTGTTGGAAAATTTACCTCTTGCTCTGGGGAAGAGTGTGATGAGATGACCGCAGGCGAGGTAGGAGGAGAGTAGTCACTATAAAACCTTTCGGTGGGGCAAATCTCAACCTGGGACTATCATCAGCAACAGTTGGAGCTGAAAAGGGAAAGACCTCAGGTGTCACTTTACAAGTCCATTTCCTCTGAGTTTTTGTACCTAGAGTCTTCTTTCGAGTGGAAGAAGCACCAACAGTGGAGGGGACTTTGGAACTTTTTCTGCGTTTTGACACCCCCTCCATTGGATCTATCATAATTATAGGGAAAATAGCAGGAGGAGGAGTGGGGGGAGTGGCCTCTTGAAATTCTCGTTGCACCCTCTCCAATTCAGCCTCACACTTGGATCTTATTTCCCCACTTAATTTTGCAGGCATGCCAGGTTAAACGGAGGTAATTGGGAATGCGTCCAAAGGTGCTTGGGACTCAGGTTGGGACTTAGAATTGGAGTAAGTCCCACTCGTGGAAGTTTTGGATTTCTTAGAGGGAGACTTTGAAGTCCCCTTTCCAGAAGCACCTTCGATAGTTTATTTGGTGTGGAGGCTTTGTTGGGCTTGGAGTGACAGTGGGGACCATGGGGAAATCGGGAGGCAGCTCGCTCGATAAATCCTTGGGATTCTTGCTTAAAGGGAACTCCACCCCAAGAGCAGAATTGCCCTTAAGCCCCAGTTCCAAGGTAGGAAAAGAAATAACTGAGGGATACATCAAGGGACCTAGAACGAACTCAGCAATCTTGACTCGCTGCATTGGCCAGTACTTAGTCACAAATAGACAAGTCATATCCCCTTTTATTACAATACTGGGGATGGTGACTCGCACATCCAGTGATGAGCTTACCCCCCAAGCAGCAGTAGAATTATAGAGAGAATAGGCCGCAGTAAAGGTAGCCTTGGGGTGAGAAAGCTGAAAAACTGGGCGAGGGGCCCCTTGGTCGAAACCAAATTAACGACTGCACCGATTGGGGTTGTAGTGCTTAGAAGTATATCCCCACTCGGTGTAAGAGGTTAAATACCCTGTAGAAAATAGAAGGACCATAACCAGAGAAGGATCTCCAACAATAAGGTCCACAGTAGTTGGTTGGACCATCTTGGCTTCATGTTAAAAAAAAATTTAAGTGTGGGCAAAAAATTTCTTCACCGTAAGGCCTCATGACAAAGATGTCAGGTTGTCAATACCGAGAAGTATCTCCTTGCGACTCTATTTTTTATGGTGAAGGTATAAGCGATGGGACATAATGGTCTCCCCACGGGAAGGAATAATGGTGTTGGCTGATATAGAAGGGAAACATGCATAAAGGAAGCCTGTTAGAGTATGGTGTGTAAAAAATTGGCTAAGTTATAACGGCCAAGGGACTGTTCCATGTTTAGATGAGTCATATCCAACCAGGTATAAAGGGAACCTAATGCTATGGCCACTAGAGGAAGCTTGATACATCTGGCCAAACGGATAAATATATTGATAAGGTCCCTCATGGGCAGGTCGTTTGGTTTCCCAAGCATCACGAAGCGGGAGATAATAACAAGGATATAAACCATTAGCTCAAGAG
Organism: Sambucus nigra; assembly: GCA_949130495.1. Classification (NCBI taxonomy): domain Eukaryota; kingdom Viridiplantae; phylum Streptophyta; class Magnoliopsida; order Dipsacales; family Adoxaceae; genus Sambucus; species Sambucus nigra. The sequence goes on from OX422209.1 coordinate 210,316,301, forward strand.
ATGTACTTTATCCTTTGCCAGCGACAGAGGAACCATCCTTTGTAGAAGGATCTTAAAAGAAGTAGTAGATGAGAGGAATGAATGTGGATTTATTGGATGACCCAGTACAGCTTCAGCATATTCGATCCAACTCAAAGCGATCAATAGATTCTTCATCATTCGGAGCCTCATCAAAATATGGCACATCACTTATAGGCTCAAGACCCAAAATCTCACAAACATCCTCCAAAGTAATGGTAAACTCACCCCATGTAGCTATAAAAGTATGAGTGGTAATATTCAAGTAAGAGACCAAGACTTGGAGGGCAGCCTTGTGTTTGGAAAGAGTGAACTCCCCAAACCATTTTGCTAAATGAAGCCTGACCTTAACAAGGGATACAATGTGAGAACTATGTATATTGGTATTCCAAGCTACAAAATGGGTTGGAGACCCTCCAGGTCCCTCAAAATCAATCTACGAACAAGGGAAGTCACCTCGATCAAGACGAAGACATAGATTCCCCTTTGGGGGAGGAAACCTAATTCGACTGAGTCTTCATCTTTATCACCCAGAAGTAAGGGGTCACACTTGGCACTGAATTCGATAAACGTCTAAGAAATCATCGCCCTTGTCAAAAATGGGGTAACGATGGTAAAAACGCAATTGTTCCTGGAAAGCTGCCACCAGAGCGGTGGCATCCATAACTGGTAGTAGGGGAAATCGGAGACCTTAAAGAGGCCATTATATATGGTGGTGAGGGAAGAAAGCTTCTAGGAAGGAGAAAGGAGGCTGAATATGGTGGAATACAGTCACTAGAGGTGGCAAAGAAGGCAAGAAATGAAGAGAAAATAGGGGAAAAGTTTGGCAATAATGGCGGTTTGCTCTTTTTCTCTCTCTAAAAATCTATCTGAGTTGAAGAAGACAAGAGAAGCGTAAATGAGGAAAATGGCTAAGTGTTGGATAATAGCCATTTGAATCTTCAAGTTGGCATTTATGGATCCCACCAAAACATGTGCCAAACCGCCTATACTTATTTCAACTTGACACGTGGCACTTTGAGAAACGTTCTGGCAACTAAAAAGACAATCTTACGTCATTAATGAAGTGACACTTGGGAAAGAGAGGGTTTGCTTTCAAAAGAAGTTATGATTTTGGCGCCAGAATTTGTCAGACATATCGTAAACCCTAGGAGCCTAAACGATGATACAACAGATTATTAAGCAAGCGACATAAAATGTTTCATTTCAAACCCACAGTGGAAAAGCTGCTACCACGGTTCAAAAAAGCTATGATGTCCCTTTGTTATAAGTCCAAATGGGGTTAACTTTCACTCAGGTATATCGAGAAGAATTTTGATTTTTGAACAAGATGAAACAGTGTTTTCCAAACTACAAGTATCTCAGGAAGAATTGACTTACAACCACAGCTCAAATGATCACAAGGCCACCTCTTAAGCAGCCCAAACACAGATGACTTTGACCTGGAAGCAACGAGAATAATGATAATCATTAAGGGGCAGTCCCAACGAGGCAGTACCTTCAACTTGGAATAATTTACGGAGGAGAATCCATCTTTGAGTCCACAGAACGACCACGATATCCAAAAAGTAATGATGTCCCCTCGCCATAAGCCCAGGGCATGAAGAACTTTGGTTCAGGTACATCGGGGAGAATTTTATTTTTTTGGATATCAAATATAATAGTAGAATTTGCAACGAATTTGCCAACAGAAGAATTTTTCAACTCAACAGAATAGGCCATATCGAAATGAGAAGTATTTCGTGCAGACATTTCTTGTTCGTTATAACTAATCTCTACATGAAGGGGAAAATGTAGGGGGCTTGAAGCCAATCCCTGTATTAAAGGGAGCTTCTCTAAATAGCATAAGAGACTCAAGGGAAGAAACCAGCGAGTCAACTCAGCGACGCAGCTCAGCAAGCAAGCTCAGTTTATTTATGTTCTTACTTAGTCATGTTGTAACTTTTGTTTATATTTACCATGAGGTATAACGATTGTAATGATGTAATGATGTAATGATTATAACTATTTAGTGTGGGGTCAATCAGTAATCGTGAGAGACCAGGCCTGTCAGGGCCTGGGAGATCTTTCATGCTCTATCGAATGACCTTACTACGAGAACTTCAGAGGGACTTGGTTTGGAGGATTGATAAGTGAGGCATCATTGGGGCTTGTCCTGACCATCTTAGATACACCTGGTAAAACATCGAGAGACCTTTCACCATGGAAGCTTGTGCGGAGCAACCTTAAGTTCCACCGTATGTTGATTTTTGAACCAAACAACCCTCTATCTAATGTCACATCTACTTTAGGTGATGTCACCAACTAGCTAAACACTATCCAATCTAGACTCGAGTAAACTACTATGGTATTGGGGCTGTCAGACGGTTTGGTGAGCCACCTTTGTGGTGACAGTCCTTTAACGCGCAATGGTTAGGCAAAAGGCATGTCTTGGCATTGAATGTTGATGATGTAGAGCTGACTAACCCTTCAGGCATTTAATGTTTGTGATGTAAAGCATGGAGGGGCATCTATTCACAACTGTAAGGGACTAAGGCATCTTGGGAGTGGTGTAGGGGCTATTTATTGGCCTCAACCACCTCTGAGAGAGGGGCTTCTTTTTCTAGATATTTATTGGAGAGAGAGAGAATATATACCAGGGAGAAGTTATTGGAAATTGGATCTCTTACTCATCCACTATTGTCATTCATTGTGAAGCTTTTATAGCTAACTAGAGATCTTTCAGGGGTTGTTGGTGTGTATCTAGGGTGCTTACTCCTCTCTCCCTCCGACTGAATTACTTCTGAGTTTTCTTTATTATTATTTGAGTTGTACACGAGTTTAGTGTGAGTCTAATTTGAGGGTTGATCAAATATAATATTGTGTGTTTACTTATGTTTGTTAAAAGAGTTTCTGGGTTATCATTTATCACAATACCTATAGGGGTTACGCCTCAACTAGTATTACCATGCCCCAAGCTGTAAGGGGACTACCCTCTTACAATCCTGAACATGCATCTAGATGATTAAAGTAAGTACAATAAATTAAGTTAAAAAAAGGAACACCAGGTATACGAGAAAAACACTAAGGGAAAAAAACCTCGGACGACCCAAGGCAGACAATCGCTATGATACGATAATTACAAAGGAAGACAGACAGATTTACAAAATGACTCGATCACTTTGGCGTTCTTCTTCTCTTTAACCGCTCCTCTACAGTGCCCATGCAGAAATGTTTCCACAATATTTGTCCATAGCACATGAGTCCATGTGCCCTCGGTATCGATAGATGCAACTTTGGCAACTGTATACGATTCGAAACACGACCTTCACTATTTATTCACCGAAAACTCCAACAAGATAACTTGTTCATTTTTGATGAAAAAACCAATGGTGCAAATAAGATCTCTATAGCATATGTTTGAATCTCTGCCTCAATTTGTCAAAGGTCTGATCAGTATCGATTGGCTTCATTTCCCTCAAATTAGACTTAGAATTCACAAAATGTAATGGGGATAAGATAAATCCCCAGTTTTTGAAGATTTAATTGTAATGGGGATGATATAAATCCCCAAATTCACTATTTTTTTTATTTAGAGTATCGAACCCAACCTCTAGATATCAAAAATTTTCGGTTTGTTAAGCTATGGAGAGGCTGTTTCTCTATTAATTTTTAAAAATTAATAAAATTTATGGGTGTTCCATCCCTCTTTGATAAAAAAAATATATGTTTGAAAGCTCGAATCTTTTATAAACTTTGAAAGCTCGAATTTTTTTATAAACAATAAGGATGTTTTTTTTTTAAATCCTTAGAAAAGTGAAGAAAAACGAGACTGTTCTATTATGTATTTTGGTTCTGCACACCTCAAAATTCTGAGAAGAAATTGCCTTAAATAAAAAACTTTAAATCGGCAGGTCGTTAGAACGAATTGTGTATGTCATTCGAACTATATAGTCATCTCGTTAGAACGATATGTCCATGTCGTTTGAAAGACTGTCAAAGTCGTTTGATCCTTCTAAACTCAATAGCTACACAATTCTAAAATGAGTTTATCTCAGAATAAATGAAGTTAACATTTTAAAATAATTTTTAAACAAAATAACATCCTTAAGATATTTTTAGAGTCCCATAAACATTATGCATTCATACTTGAGAGTATTTCAGAATACAATATAATATGAAGATATGAAACTTGCACAAATAAACACAACATGATCTATCTTGGTGATTAGGCATAAATACTTCTTATTTATTCTCATAATTTAGAGAATTTTATCACCCCGTACGATGTAAATTGAGTTGATTTATCTCATATCTTTGCTACTGACATTTTCTATATTGTGCATCGAGTTTCATGTACGTCTCTTACATTTTGCAGATATTTTATGCAAGTGAAGAAAAGAGAAAACTCAAAACTGATAAAGAAAGAAAAGAGAAAAGTCAAGGGCAAAAGAGTAATTTTACACCCAAAATTTGGACGAAGAACTCGAGAAGAAGTTGAAGTCTGTGGGTCCATAAGAGCATATGAAGAAACGACATCTAAATCTGAGGTCCGAGTGAAAAGTTATGAAGATTCAAAGTTGAGAAGAAATCATGGAAAAACGTCCTAACCAAGTCCGAATTTCAAAATTAATTACCGCGTGGATAGCTAAGACACGAAAAGATAAAAAAAAATTAATTGGTGTGAATGAAAAATGATGTTTCTCATTTTTCGCTAACCGTATTTCGATGATGAGATCTTATTACCATAAAAATTTTGTCTTTCCAATTTGTGTGCGTGAATTTGCGTTCTCTTATATTTACTCTTTATATCAAGCATATCGAGAGAAATAGCCACATTTCGAGTGATTTTATCATATATTTTATTTGGATTCTTGATTAAGCATGATGAGGGATTGCACCCTCATATGTATCATGCTTGAAAGGAATAAAATAGTTCCTTAATCAATTGTTTAACTCTTGACTACTTTTGTATGCAGTGAATTCATTAAGGGGTTGGGGGATTGTATTCCGACCTTACTTCTTATTCATAGTTATCAATCGACAATTTTTAATCTTTTCATGCATGGTTAGTTTAGTTAGAATTTCACTGCTTCTGTAGTTGATAGAGATAAAATAACACCCATTCAATCACATTTCCTTTTTCTTTTCAGAATCAGTTTAAGGTTAATCATCTTACCTATCGTCGTCACGTTCTGCGTTCTATTTCCTTGAGGATTCGACCTCGTCTTACCGAATTTATTACTTACACGACTGGTTTGTACTTGAACCGTAATTAACACATACTAGAGACATCTTTTGAGTCGCATCACTTGTCCACTATGTCTTCAAACAACACGTCATAGACTATATTGTAATCGTAACAATCTATGACTCAAATTGGATTTTGTCGGAATAATTCCAATGCATACAAATTGACACTACTTGGAAATTTGTCCTTAAAAATATCCCCCTTTAACTATTCCGTGATATAACCAAAATAGCGAAATGCCTAAGTTGGGTTGTCAAGCCGAATGACCTAAATCCCATCCCATAAATCCAAAAAGAAAAAACAGGACACAATCTAGTAAACAAGTGTTGGACCAACAACATAAACTTGTTTTCATGCGTTGCCATCGCAAAATCTCCAATCTCTGAATAATCACTACACACACGAAACAAATAATACCATGCGAAGTATGGAGGTTCAAATGATATACAACATTATAATACCAATTTGTAAAACAAATCATTTGTTAAACATGTGAGCAAATTATATTATACCATTTTGTAAAATAATAAACATGATAAACAATGTGCTCATCAAACAAAACCCCCCCTACATCACATACCAAATCCCCCCCCCCCTCTTTGTCTCGAATAGACAGCCAAAGAAAAAGATAAACAACTGAATATCTAGTAAGAAATAATCATATGAAGCATATTTAGATAAACATGGATAGACAACTTAAAATAATCCAAAGATACCAAATCGTATCTAGTAAACATTCACATAAATGAAATCATCAATATGAGTAAAGATGCGATTAAACGAATCAATGCAGTATAAGAATCAAGCATGAATAATCAGTATAGACTGTATGTAAACTGACCAAATGTACCAAAACACTATAATATCATCTAATATACGAAGCAGGTACAAACACATAACAAAGTGTTAAAAAGTTAACTCTGGTCAACATAGGTCATTCAAATGACAATGACAAGTCGTTTGAACGACATTGCATGTCGTTAGATCCATGCAAGAAATGACCTCAAACAGTAGCATGTCGTGGGAAACACTCCAAGAAATGACCCAAGAAATGACCTAAGAAACGACCATACCTGACACTTTTAAAATCTCGCTACTAAGGTCACGAGATCCAGTCTTCGAACGACATGGATATATCGTTCAAACGACATCTAGAAGTCATTTGAATGACTTCAAAACTTTTATTTTTCAGCTCTAAAAATATGCAGGATTTGCCTAGTGAAAAAATTTCATGAAAATAACAACTGAAAAATCAAAACAGTAGCAAAACAAATTCAAAACTAGAAAAATAAAACAAGTATGAGTTTCATGCTAACATAGTATCAATGTGCTCAAACATAGATATGGAATGAATGGGAGTGAACTACAACAAATGAATCACGATTTGAACACATCGAAATGATCAAAAAGCTCGAATTAATAGCTACATGTCATCAAACTAAGTTTTAGCCATATGTGACAATTAATAAATTGAGTTAAATGAACTAAACAAACAACATGCACACAAATTTTGAATTTTGACGATTCAACAAACAATAGGATCATGACATAATCTTTCAACATTGGTATTCATGGGGCAATCCCGTTGTTATTTTTCCATCCAAACACCCTCATATATTCATATTTTCTTTCTCTAGCTCTTTTAAGGTTTCTACTTTTCTTACCTTAGAGAAATCCTATTAGCCCTATTTTTTGGCATATATTTCTTTTTATTGCCTTAATTTTTTCGTAGGCTCTTTTAAACGGTGGATTTCACGACGAGGTTACTATTCTCTCGCATCCCTTTTCCCGTGAAGTCTCATTATTTTTTCAATATAAGCAATATCTATCCTCATGGCAAACGATTCTTATATGCAAATCTCCTCCTAAGTCTTAATACGCATAGATGGATAAATTGAGAGGAGAACGTCTCACCAAACTCAAATACGCATGAGAAATCAAACATTCATATAAACTCGTGAATGTGAGTGCAGTGGAATATATACAAAGTCAAATCCAGATGCAAATTGACTTTGAAACAACCCCATTTGTCAATGGTTAAGATCATTCTAAGCATCTATAATTGTGACCAAATGTCCTAGCCACATGGATAATGAAATGATGGGGGTCCAAGCACACAAATATGCCATATCAAATATGAAAACTCAAGACACAAAAATAAATCGAAAATCATTTTGTTCCTTAAAAAATATTTTTGACTCAAAAAATAAAATCTTTTTGTATTTTCTCAAAAATATATGTAGCCAAAATCTTTTTGTATTTTTTCAAATAAGACTCAAATAAATGAAAAATATATTACAAGGAGATATACATGTCATATCACTAGCAAGATATATATCATGAAGTAAAGACTAGCATATGACAACATGGCTAACACATTCATCCTTTAGATTTAGTATGAGAAGTATCATGTGAAAGTAAACGAGAGTCATGAAGTATAATTCCTAAAGCCACTAAGTCCAATTTATAACCCAAATAGGTGTGTAATGAAACATGGGGGTTTTGGGAACCGAAATGACTTTATTATTAAACTTCCTATGAGCATTTTTAAAGTCATAGAAATAGCGTTTAAGGTGACCCTCCCTACTGCAATTAGTGCAAGTGAAAACACAACGAGAAATGTGACCTAAATGTGAACCTCACCTATAGTTCCTAGTTGGCTCTCTCACACAATTGGTATTGGCTTTGGGAATGGGTGAAATAGATCATCAAAGCCTATACCACACTTATCATCCTTGATTTGGACGGTACCTAAAATTATATCTAACTTTTTCGACCTTGACTCTAAATAACACTTCACCTTACTCGAGTCTCTCAATCTTTCCTCAAGCTCACTAATCCTAGACTCAAGCAAATGCCTAGACTCCTCAAACTCTAGAATCTCTTTCTTCATAGCCTCCATCAAATTACGAAGACTATATCTCTCCTCCTCAACGTATTCTAGTTTCTCATATGTCGTAAGATCCTCAATCAATGCATCATTATTTACGACACGCTCTTTCAACTTAGCTTGCAACTTCAAGTTTGCTCTTTTCACCTTTACCTCTTCCTCATACAAATCATTAAAGGCAACTTGTAACTCTCTAACATCTATCTCCTCCTCCTCACTAGTTTCACCCTCACTCTCTTGGGATTAAAACAAAACGTCCTCGGAAGAGTCATTCACATGAGTATCTTCATGAGAAGATTTATCGTCGTCGCTCATATGACATTTCATAAACGCTACAAAGTGGCGGTCAATGGGGAAACTCTCTCCCTCTTCCGCTTCACTATCAATTAAGTGAAATACCCCGTATTTTTATGGCTTTTAAAATTGGGGATTTATTAAATTTAAATTGAGATATTAATTTAATATTAATCCAGATTTTTTTTTAATATTTACTAACATGATGTGAGTTAGTAATTATTGGAAAACTGTTGAATATTACTAGACGAGTAAAGTAATATATGAGATTTATTTCATTAAAATTGTCACGAGTAAACAAAATGGCCATTATAGAAATTTAAGTCGGGACGCGCCTGTGTCGTGTCAGGACTAAATTATTATTATATAAAGTGAATAAATTATAAGCTGCTCGTATGATCATTTTGAGTGCTCTAAAGTGTCCGGAAGGGTCGAGATAGTCAGAAAAGTGTACCCGGGGGTTTAGTTTGGGTCTCGGGGCATTTTTAGGCCTAATTGACACCCCGGGAGGGTATTTTAGGCATTTTATATTTTTGGGGAATTAAACCCACGAATTTCCTAAGGATATATCAGCCTTTAGGAGTTGTCTTCTAGGGTTAACAAACACAAAATCAAAGGACGTCCATTAGAGAAGAAGTTGGCAAGCTTTTCAAGAAATTCAAGGCCAAAGACTCAACCGTTTGCACCGCCACCACCACCAAAACGTAGATCGCGCGAAGAGGAACGCAACCATACCATTTCATCCAAGAAATCAGAACCTTGAATTTCATGCAAGTATCTATCTTTCTTTATTTTTAGTTAATGTCTCAATCATGTTAGTCTAGGGTTGTTTAGGACTTATCCCATGAAAGAAATTGTTAATTTAGAGACTTTCAATCGCATGTTTAGAGAGATTCCATATATTCTAGATATACCCATCATATGTAGAGGACTACCAGCGAATTATTATGAGTTTAGAGACAAGAAATCTGGGAAATAATTAGAGGAATGTATATTTCTTTCAAAATTAGGGTTCTTGAAGATTATGTCAATTTTACAACATTAATCTGATATCGTTGATGAATTTATACATGTTTCGCATAGGAAATCTTGTATATATGTATATAGAACTTGTAGTACCGTTATTTGAGAATTCTAGAGTTGTTAATGATATTTTTGGAGAAATTTGAAGATGAAACCCGTAGGTTTAATTTGCAGTTTCTAGGCAAGAACTGTTTGATCGATCGATCGAGCCCAGAGCATCGATCTATCGACTGATTGATCGATCGACCCATTTTCTTCGATCGATCGACCCCTCTTGGAAAACTTCATATTTCTCATTCGTTAGTTTAATCCGATTAAGATGTATGGGAACTCTTGATTGTTGTTGTTGGAATATAATGGGATATAGAGATGACCAGTAGGGCCTAGGTAGACCCCGTTGAGTAACATTTTATTGCAGGATGAGATTTTGGGTTAACGAGGAATGATTCATGTGTATAAGAAATCATGCGTATATTTAATAAAAAGATCGGGACTCGTAAGGGAGTTAGACCAGAACGTAAGTGAGTGAATGCCTACTGAAATTATACTTAGAATACTTCGAGAGAGGAGAAGTGAGTATGAAGTGAATAATAAATGAGAATACAAATAACGAGTCTGTTTTACGAAATAATCGAGTAAAATGTGTAATAACGGATAATTATAATTATAGGTCGTGAGCGCACCTAATTTAGAAATGTGGATGTGTGTGTGTATATATATATATATATATATATATATATATATATATATATATATATATATATATATGACTGTGTGATTGTGCATATATTATATCTGTATAAAAATTATACTCAGGCTACTTGCTATCACAGGGGTTTCCGTGGCGGGATGGTCTTATCTCGATGGGACCTTTATGGGAGATATTGACTCGTACCCTAGAACATAGGATTCCTTGGTACAGGCTATCTGATTGATAGTCAGACGGTCCTAAGAGACGTGAGGGTATGTGCTGACCTCTTAGTGACTTGGAACTATGCTTCGCCTCCATTTGTATGTGTTTTATGTTAATGCAGCTCGAGAGTGATTCCGAACTAGCATTTACCTAAATGTGTGTGATACAAGGACTTAATAGTAGAGTATGCCAGCACCATAGATCTTATGTGGGGTACAGAGAGTATATATATATATATATATATATATATATTATATGAGTGATTGGTATATATATACTTATATATGGAAACCTTGCACCATAGATTTTATGTGGGGTGCCGTTAGTATATATATTATACGTGTAACTAATATATATATGTATATCTATATGAGAAATTTCTACTGTGCATAATAGTAGTTAAGTAATGTATAAATTTTCAACTTCACTATAAGTATTCAGAAACTTTATGACGGTACGGGGTTATTCTAAATAACGTAATAAATCCTGAAGAGATTGATTTTCGAAAGTGAATATCATAACCATATTTTCAAGTGATAAAACCTTATGGAGAATAAGTTAGAGAGACTTATGAGATTCATTAGTACGGTAGGCGTGCACACTAGGCGAGAGGTGAGAATTCTCAAGAGAGTGTCGCATACTAACATGGTTGTTGCATTAGTAGGTAAGCATTTTAAATACTTGCTAAACTATTTTTTTTAAACTGTTTTACAATCGGGCTCTGACCCGTTTTCTGTTATCTCTTCTCTCTTGTATATATATATATATGTATATATTACAGGTGCCCAACCACAGGGGTGTCATGCATAGGTTCTTTGGATTGGACGCGCTGTAGCTTATGTGGGAGTTGCAGGCCTTTGTTTTAGACGACTACTTCATTGATTCGGTTCTTGTTATAGTTCTTCATAGTTAGGGCATGTGTCGACCATTTCCCATTCAGTGTAGATTTTTCAGAGATGTATGTTCATTTATTTTCACTATTCGGTACTCTTTGGGTATTAACTCTTGTCAGGATGATTTCATTTGTAGTTTAAATTTGGTTTGGTTAATCTAAATGGATTAATTCTTATGTGTTGATTGCTATCCGTAGCACTTATGTGATTCTTAAACTGTTGGTTATTTAAAAGGTTTTCAAATTGGAATTTAATAAAAATGGAAATAAAGTTTTAAATTGTTTTGACACTTAGCTTAATTATTTAGGGTGTTTAATTTGAGAATTTTTATTTTGCGACAGTGATGCTAAGAATGAACTAACTGTTCACCTTGATTTTAATTTAATAAAGGATTGATCGCCCGGTATTTAATTAGGCGGGGTGTCACATTAAGGTGGCATTTAGGGGTGGAAGCGGTACGGGTTTTTACCGTACCGTACCGTTTTGGTCCGAAAAAAATGGTTTTGGTTTCATATATTAAAATACCAGAAACCGGTCTTATCGAAACCGAAATTATCGGAAAAAAGTTGGTTGGCTTTGGTTTTAATATTTAAAAAACCGATTTACCGAAATTACCTTACCGAATTTATTGAAACCAGAAAAAATCGTACCGAATTTACCAAAACTAGAAAAAACCGTACCGAAATTACCAAAATTACCGTACTAAATTTACCGAAATCATTAAAAAGTTGGTTTTGGTTTTGGTTTAATATTTAAAAAAGCTGGGGTTTTTTTTTTGGGGTTTTTTAGGGCTTTTAGTGCTATTTACCGAAACCAGAATTTACCGAAAGCAGAAAAAACCAGAATTTACCAAAACCAGAAAAAACCAGAAGAAACCAAAATAAACCATAATTTACCGAAACCAGAAAAAACTGAAATACCAGCCGGTTTGGTTTTGGTATTGATTTTGGTGTACCGAGTGGTAAACTGGTACGATTTGGTTTTACCATCCAGAGTTTGGTTTTGGTATTGGTATCTATAATTTACCGACCAAACCATACCGCTTTTACCCCTAGTGGCATTATATGATATCATTTTTTTACCCTCCTTCTTAAGTCTAGTGGGACACTCCGCTACCTCATGGCCATAACCCTCACAACCAAAACACCTATTCGGCCCATCCCTCTTATCATTCTCACTTCGATTCTTAAGGACGTGACCGACCGTGCTGTTCTTGAATTTCTCAAGTCTTTTGGCGTTTTTCGATTGCTTTTGGAACTTAAGAAACTTTTTGAACTTCTTTTCCAACAAAGTTATATCTTCGAAATCGATGTCGGAATCATCATCTGAAACGTTAGTCTCCTCCTTTCAGGCTTTCAAAGAAATACCCTTTTCTTTCTTTGGCACTTGCTTGGAGGTAAACATGTCAAGTTTATAGGTTTGTAAGTCACCTACAATCTCTTCTAGTTTCGTTGATTCAAGCATACCCAAGGAGTTTAAAATGGTCACTAGGCAACGGCCTTAAGATTTTCTTTATGACTTGATTATCGGGTATTTTCTCTCCCAAGTTAAACGATGAGTTGATAATATGGGAAAATGTAGTATAAAACTCACCAAATGTCTCACTCTCTAACATTTTAATCATCTCAAATTGGGGTGAGGTTTTGAAGTTTAGACGCCCTAACCGTGCTAGTTCCCTCTGAAGCACCCTATATCTTTGACTCACTTGAGTCTACATTATATACGAGCTTGTCTAGTTTGGAAATAGTGAAAAAATTAAGTCATATCCTAGTCTACCAAAGAGCTTCAGACACTACATATCAATTCTTCTAATACGTCTCAAAGGTAGAATACCAACACTGCACCTAGGATTGCATTCATTCATTGCATTCACTATAATTTAGGTGTGTGTGTGTGTTAATTCCAAGGTTCTAAAAAATGCGGGGCGTGATTGAGGCGTGGAGGCCAAGCCTTAAGCCTTAGAAGCCTAGGCGGGCCTAGGCGTAAGAATGCGTGAAAAGGCGTTTAGGCCTTCTTAATATATTTTAATATTTTTTAACCGTAATAAGGTTGTTAAAATAGAAAAATTGCACATATCATAAAAATATGTCTGAATATATGCAAATTAAAATACTATTTGATTATTTTGGATGAGATAATGGTTCGGTTCGTAAACAAATTCTGTAAAAAGCGACATCGTATCACTAAAGCATTGTTGTTTTTAGAAAAAAGTGCGCCTTGAGGGTTTTACCAAGAATAAGGCATGAAAAGCGTAAGGCGAGGCGTTTCTCCCAAGCCTTAAGCCTAGGCGTGCCTAGGCGGAGCCTAGGCGGGTTTTTTAGAACAGTGGTTAATTCCCATCAAAATGTTTTTTCTAATAATTTTTGGGATTTTCTAAATAGTTTTTAGAAAATTTTAAAACATTTTTAAACATTTAAAAGTTGGTTTTAAAAATGTTGTGGGTTGATTTATAATTTCCTATTCTTCCTAAAACCTTGCTTGGGTAGGATCCAAAAGCGACTGAGACTCCTGTGGTGGAAAATGAGATTTTTTTAAACTTATAAACATGCGTTTAAGGGCTCATCCTTGCCTTACACATGTTGGCCAGTGAGTGATTGGATTTGTGTTTGTTTCCTCTCACAACCTTAAGACGTAATCATGTCCCTTAGATCATTAGTTATCAACGGCTTGCATGTCTTTGTAATAATCCTTGTGATAGTAGAGAGAACCAATCAAAACGTGTTTAATGGCGGTGCATCCTAAGCCATTAGAATTACATCGTTTGTGTTAGATTTAATCTCAGCTATTGATATCGACCAACCCTTCTAGATCCTTCTGTGACTAGTATAAATAGAAACCAATTGGGGAACATTTTCAGTCTTTGGCTCATTTGATTATTGAGAGAAAAAGAGAGAGAGAGAGAGAGAGAGAGAAAGAGAACCCTATTCAAACTCCGACCAATTTTTCTCAGAAAAACCTTTGTGAGTTTGCATTTGTGAAGAACCATCCTCTCTAGTCTTTAATCTCTTGTCCAATCAAGTCATGAAGTTTAGATCTCATTTTCTCTTCATAAAAAGTTTAGATCTGAAACTGTGTGATACATCTCACGCATAACTTGCTTAATTTGATTTCTTTTTTCAAGAAATCTTCATTTGTTGGTTGATTTTACTCTTACATGTTGTTTTCAAAACTAGAACCACCAAATCCATTTCTGTTTACAGTTTATAAGAATAATCATACTTAGATCTAGTTAAGATATTGATTGGGGATTTACACTTTCGTGATTATTTCACAATTTGTGAAATAACTGTGTATATCAAATAAAAAGTGTTTAGGATTTTGGCTATTTTTAATAGCAAGATTTCCTCTTGATCTGTGGATAAAAATAAAGATCAGTAGTCTGAGACTAACAAACAAGCTATGATTCATAAATCCTTACTGCATCTTAGAACGATATTTCTAATTTGTTAGGAATATTGTCTGTATAAGTGTGAGTGAGTTGCATGCATGCGATTAGGCACTTCACCACTTACACTTGTCACACTAAAACACTAAAGAAGTGTTGGTAGAGAGATTATTGACTTTAGAGTCAACGTAAAGTTAAAGGAGAAGCGGTTACAAAGCTGGGAGAACAACCTCAATATCGGAACCTTCAGAGGAGTCAGAATAATCCAAAGGAGTTAGTAAACATTCTGGATTTAGATTAGGTATGTTTGTGTGTTTGGTTTGTTATATAGTTTGTAATCTTTTAACTCTATTTTAGTGGATTTTGGTTTTGAGGTGTAGCGACCTCCATGGATGTTTCCCCAATTGGGTGAGGTTTTACCACGTTAAAATCTTGTGTTCTTACATACTTACTCCTATTCTCATCACCTTCTTGAGACTGTGATGATTTAGAACCTATATAAATTTTGTTTTTCAAAACTGGTACACCTATACCTTAAATAACTCGTTCATATAATCTTTTATACACATTTTGTGTTAGCTGTTTGTTTTGATTAAAGAATTTCTTCAAAAAACTGTTTGGAGCCATTTAAACTGTTTAATCTTGAATTAAACGACTTAAGTGGTACATTTTTCACCCTCGTGAGTGAGTGAAAGAATATCGCAAGCCTCTTTTGACGTCTCACACATCATAATACGATTATATTCATCCTGGGTGACAGACGAGGAAATAACATTTAAACCTTTAGAGTTATAAAGCCCAAGTCTATGTTCGACTTCGGTCCATGACTTAACATGTTTTAAACTAGTGGTCACTCCATCTCTCGTGACCGGTGGTGACCACCCTTTTTCTACCGCTAACCAAAGACGCTCATCAATAGCTTTAAGTGCACTTTTTATTGGTATTTTCCAATAAGTATAATTAGTGCCATAAAAAATAGGAGCTCGAAAGCATTAAAATTTCTGAAATTCATACCTACAAGCACAAGGGGTCACACACAATAAAAATGTTTCTAGCTCTGATACCATTTTGTAGGCTCCTTTTTCAAAGTGTGCTTTAGGTGAAAATAACTTGTCTTTCAATTTTTTTTTAATTTTAATACGCACCAAGTTTGTGAACCAATTTTACTTAAGTCCAATTTTATCTCGTTTCTTCACCGCAAAACTCCAACGAAACAACTTGTTCAATATAGATGAGTAAACCAATGGTGCGAACAAGATCTCTATAGCATATGTATGAAATCTCAGATCTTTTATAAACAATAAAAATATATATTTTTAAATCCTTAGAAAATAAGTGCAGAAAAATGCGACTGTTTTATTCTGTATTTTGGTTCTGTACACCTCAAAATTCTGAGAAGAAATTATCGTAAATAAAAAAAATTTAAGTCGGAAGGTTGTTAAAACAAAATGTGTATGTCGTTTGAACAATAGTCACATGTCGTTTGAACGACTGTTAAAGTCGTTTGATCCTTCCAAACTTAAGGGAAATATCTACATGATTCTAAAACGAGTTTATCTCAAAATAAACGAAGTTAAAACCTTTTAAAAATATTTTTAACATTTTAAAATCATTTTTAAACAAACTAACATCCTTAAAATATTTTTCGAGTTCCATAAACATTATGCGTTCATAACTGAGAGTATCTCAAAATGCAATATGATATGAAGACGTGAAACTTGCACAAATAAACATGGCATGATCTATCTTGAAGCTTGACCGTTACGTCTTCAAACAACACGTCATAGACTATGTGGGAATCGTGACAAGTAAAAATCTATCTATGACTCAAACTGGATTTTGTCCGGAATAATGTCAATACATACAAATTGACGCTACTTGAAAATTTATCCTTAAATAAAATTATAGTGTTAAATTTTTTTTTTATAATTTTTTAATTAAAACCTAATTTTATAAAAATATTTTATTATATATATAAATTGTATTTATATAAAGTAGTTTTCTAAAAACTGTAGTTTTAAACTTGATTTCTTTATATAAATTGTGTTTTAAAAGGCTTTAAACAATACTGTTTTTATAAAAATAAAAATATATAATCATTTTTTATAAAACTATAGTGTTAACATTTTTTTTATACTTTTTTTAATAAAACCTAATTTTGTAAAAATAAGTATAAAATATTTTATTATATGTAAAAATTGTATTTTTATAAAGTAGTTTTCTAAAAACTATAGTTATTAACTTCATTTCTTTATATAAATTGTGTTTTAAAGGAATGCTCTATAAATATAAATACAATTTTTTTAAGAGAAAAAATGCTTTTATAAAGCAATGTTAATGTTCATAATTTATAAATTGTTTTAGAAAACTCTACATTTTTTTTTATAAAAAAACCTTTTTTGAGTTATCTATAAAAAAATATTATATAAATATTAACAGTTATTAATTGAGGGAAAAGATGTTTCATATAAAAAAACATTTTATATGGGGGACACCATATTTTACATAACTCTTTGCATCTAATGTAAATAGGTAACACAATGACATGAGGAGACACCGTTTTTATTTAGATATTAGATTTTATCCCCGTGCGATGCGCAGGTGTTTTAAAAATCTTTATATATGTAGCACGTTGTATTGCCTTGTTTTTATAAAATCTAGTATGAATATAAATATATACAAATAATTACTTTTAAACTAAACTTAGTTTTAAGAATTATATAATTAAATTTTTCAAAAAGATATTGCATGAGAAATCTGACCCTTATCATTTACAAACCTATAAAAATTTCATCATTAAAAATTCAAGATAAATATTAATGTTAAAAATATAATATGAATTTAAAAACTCCTAGATAATGCAAAACAAAAGCATATGCAGAAATGCAAATTGTATTTATCATCGAGAATATATTAAAATTTTAAGTCTAAAAAAATAATTATAGATGAAACCCAATATACATGTATGTACAATATAAAATAGTTAAAATGTAATGAATCTAGTGTCAACCCTCACTGGAGAATTGGACGAGAAAGAGAGATTAAACGGGTTTAATAAGAGAGAGAGAGAGAGAGAGAGAGAGAGAGAGAGAGTTGAAGATGAAGGAAATTTTCCTTAATTGCATATTAATATTGAAGCCACTTAGCAAACCTAAAATTGGAGACACTATATATATATTAGATTAAGCTTACCTTGAGTATGATCTACACATAAAAGATTACTATAAGCCTAAGTTGATCCAAGATAAATCTTATATACTATGTAATGTTCATTGCTATCCTATTTTTTCATGAACCTGTGACGATGATAGGTTCTAAAAGTGGCATCGAGATATTATTTCTTAAGATACAATATAATCAGTCAAATATTAAATAACTCTAAATTATTTACACCAAATTATTCTTACTCGTAACAAAATAATAACAACCAAAGAAATAAAAATGAACTAAAATATATCTAGCCTCATAAAAGACCCATAATTGCGCAAACCCGATTATCGGCCTTTAATACATAATTTTTTAAGCCACCCTGAATGTACCCAAACCATTCACATAATAGTACTATATAGAACATGAATGGATTCTTTCGATTACATGAGGCATCTGATCTCAATAAACTAAATATAAAAAAAATTGATCGCAAAACACTAGAGATAGAGATAGAGAGAGAGATTCAACACCATTAATCGTGGCTTCTTGACACTTCACCTATTTTTTTGTGAGTGTCATTCTTGTCTAACAATTGTTATGTAGATGATGAGACTATGAAGAAACAAATAGAAACAAAGAGGGCAATATGTTTCTTTTCAATTTCAAGATACATGTATAAAAGAGAATATTTACTTAAGGAAACAAACAATCTAGTTAAGTATATAGAAAACTGACAACCTTTCGAATGAGAGAATATAGTGAGATCGCTAAAGAGATAACATCCAACCCACCCTTTATTGTAGTTAGAGGGACACATGGAGTACCTAGATTTCTTTGAAAATTAAATGCCAAGGAAAAAGTTTATAGTTATAATAATATAATATATATGTTGATGTAAAAAATTAGATGATATCTAATTATTTAATCACAGATAAATAAAATGAGACAAAGAACTTTTAAAGTGGTTCAGCCTTATAAGAATGGTCTACGTCCACTATTTTTGTTATTGCTGACTGTTTGGGAATTCTCGATTACAAGTTTTCTCAAGAAATTTCGGTCCCCTTACAATGAGAATAATACAATGTATTTATAGCCCTAAGGCTGTAATGTGAAAGGGTAATATATTAAATGCCCCTTAAGCGTATACATCTGTATGATAATAAGCATTTAATGCGCAGTCAAACTGTTGGGTTATCCTGCTATTAATGCTTTGTTCGAGGTGCATCTCAGACCGCCTAAGCTGCTCGGATCGCCTAAGTTCCTCGGTACTCAAAAGTTACTCGGTGCTCAAAGTTCCTCGGTACTCAAAAGTTCCTCGGAGAGTTCTTGTAGGTCGGAGCGTCTGAGTTGATCGGGGAAGCAGAGTTCCTCGTTGTAGTATGGTTCCTCGGAGTCGAGGTGTTGTTCTTAAGTGTTTATCGTTGCCATGTAGATTGCCACGTGTCTTCACCCAATTGAGCCATGTCAGCAGACTAAATTTGGTATCAACAGAAGCCCCCAACGTTTCATAGTTCGAAATTTGAGGAGTGTGGAACATTCTTTCTCGATCTATGGCGGTTTTAAATGGTCATCCTGAAATTTAGGAGTATTTTCTTTTGAATTTATTTCTCCTTCCAAATTCGTAGAATCGGCCTTTTTTTAATTTCTCTAATCGCTTCGATTCCCGCCCATTTTGTTTGTTTAGCCGCCGGTAACGTAACCGTCTCTTTTTGTAATCATTACTTTTACCCTTTCCCAAGGCAAAGTATTTAAACGTTGCAGAAAATCCCATCGTCTTCTACTTTTTCAAATTTGTCTCTTTGAGTTTTCTATCGTCTCTCTCTCTCTCCTGTGCGTTCATCTCTTCCATCGTTTGTTGTCAACAGACTCATCCCTTTCCTGTAAGATTTTCTTCTTTCTCTTTGATTTCCTTCTTTCATCATGGTTTATCCTGTAGAATCAATTGATAAGTTTCGCTCTGATTTCTCCATTCCCTCATGGGTTATTTTGGAAGAGCTTTCTGAGCCTCCAGACTATTTTCGTTTGGCTGAGGGACATTGGTTCCCCAGTCTCTTTGTTGCTGAGTGTGGCTTTTCTTTTCCCCCAAACCCTCTATGTCTGGAATTCTGTCAATACTTTGACGTGGTTCCTACACGAATAGACCCCAACACATGGAGAATAGTTAACAGTGTTTATAGACTAAATTAAATTCATGGAACCCGTATAGGAATTCCTGAAATTATGTTTTGTTATAGATGGGCTGTGGGCGATAATACTTTTTATTTAAAAACTAGGTTTTTAAATAGAGCTTTAGTGGTCAATCTCCCAGATACCAATAGGGACTACTTTGAGCATGGGGTTGTTATAAAAAATTGGCAACACCCTCCCTTAACTAGAGATGATGTTTACCAGGGTCCCAGATGTCCTCCCTATGGCAATAAGATAGGTTATTTTTATTTTATTTTATTTTCAAAATTATGCTTCCTTTGTGTTTGATAAAATGTGCCACTGATAGTTTAATTTTGATTTATTTGCAGTTGACAACAAAAGAAAGTGTCCAAAAGAGGCAGACGTTAATATAAGGCACTTGAAACTTATCTGGAGTTTGCATCAGACTGTTGCTGACGAGCACATTAGGTCAGCTTCATATCTGCTTCAGTACAAGAGTTACACATCCTCTTTTACTGCTCGTCCGGTGATAAGCGACGCAGAACCCATACCAGCCTCTACAAGTTCTTCACCTGAATCACATATACCTTTGAGTGAAAGGATGAAGAAAAGAAGGCCTCCAACCCTTTTTGAAAAACCTGCCTCTGGTGCTGGAGAGGCAAAAAGAAGTAAGCTTGATGTCCCAGGAGAAGGGACAAAGAAAATTGATGCATCTTCCTCGGCTGCTCCTGTGAAGGTGGTCGAGAAGCCCCCAGTGGCCCCGAGCAATGCTGCTGCTCCAGGCGAGGTGATTATCATTTCTCCGACTAAGACTACATCGTTAGTCGAGAAGGTTGATGCTCCTCTGAGGAGGCTAAAGAAAAGCTCCTCTATCAATTTGGTTGAAACCGTCTCTCAGCCCCCGACTAGTGGAGTTCCCACTTTTATTCCCCCGAGTTCTGCTATGAGCTCGGTGAAGACTTGGATCATTCCCGAGGTCCAAGGTATTGAAGAAAACCTTTCTCGGGACACTGTTACTACACTAGAAGCTCGTCACATTGCTTCTATAAGTCCTATAGTCTTAAATTTTCATTCTTTCCTTTTTGTATCTGTGCACTGATTTGCTTTGTTTTTCTTTTCACAGTTAGTGAGATGCTTTAATACAATCCTGAAGAAAGATGAAGCTATTAAAGCTTCAAGCTCCTCGTCTGGTGTAGAGGAAGCTTTGATGGGCATGGCGCAGTCTCTGAAAGATTCTCGTCAGAAATATGCTGATGATAAGGCAGTTTGGGAGAAAAAGCTTACTTCGACTGAGCAGGAGAAAGCTCAGGTTATTGAGGTCTCCAATGGGTTAGAGAAAAAAATGAATGACTTAGATAAGAAGAATAAAGAGCTCTAAGGGAAGCTCAAAAATGTTGAGGAGTTTGAAGATAAACTCAAGGCTGCTGAGGAGGAGTTACGTCGACTTCGGGAAGTAGGTCGTCAGAAGGAGGAAATTGAGAGTAAATTGAAAGCTGCTGATGACCTTCTTTCTGAGAAGCTTTCCTCGGAGAAGGCAAAAAGGAAATTGGCTGTGAAGAAATCTTTCATCGCTGGCTGGGATAAAGGGTGGAACAAAGGTTTGGCTGCCATGATATCGTAAGTCGAATATGGCAGTCTCAAATACTTTAGAGATGGATGGGTTGCTGCTCTATAAGAAATAAAAGTTGATGAAACTTCTGAATTATTTCAGCGACGCATCCCTGGTCCCCTCCAACTCCTGAAGACGAAGAAGAGGACGAAGCTGCCTCTGAGGAGTCTTCCATGGTGATGGGAGATCAAGTTTCTCATCCCCCAGCCGTCCAGCCTACTAATGAGGAACTTCAGCAACTCGTTACTTCATCCGAGCAACTGCCGGCGCTCCCCGAGCAACTCTTTGTTCCCTCCGAGCAACCTACCTCCTCGTCCCAGCCTCCCGAGAAAGTTTTGGGAGACAAGGAAAAGGTTTAGAGTTGTTCGGGTTTCTCTCTATTTTATTTTTCTTTATCAAATGTAACCCTGAACATGTAACTCTGAACCTTGTACTTCTGAACTTTGTGATGCAATAAAATTTGAACTTTTGATTACGCATACTGTTAATTCTCTTCTTCATGCTCTGTTTGTACTCTTATTGATTATTGCTTTTTCTTCCTCTACTAGTTTCTGGCCAGGATGGAATTATTGTCTTCTCATGATATAAAGCTGTTACGGTAATGCAATGAATATTTTAAAGCCGATCACACAGACATGAGTGCAGCTCAAATCACGGATATCCTCGGTTAAGGTGCTTCAGAGCAGGCAGTTAAAGCATATCAGTATTTGAAGTGCCTACTCGATCGTGCAATGGCTAACAACGTAGCATATTATGATATGATTGAGGATCTCCAAGGCACTCTGGAAGAACTTCAGCAACAATATAAAGAATCCACTGCCCTTTTGCACGAGGGGTACGAGAAGAAGTATCAGCAAATCTGTGCCGATAAGGGATACGACAAACGGTTTGCTGCTTATAATGTGCGGGAGAGAACGTTGAAGGCTGAGGTCAAAGAGCATAGACAAATAGCTGAATTATTAGAGCAAGAAAATAATAACTTGCAAAGAGAGGTGTCTCAGTTGCAGTCTACAGCTTCCACCTCAAATTCTTTGATCCCAGTGACTGACGAGGGATTCTCGTTCTTGGAGGTAAAAAACGCCAACCTGAGGGATGAGTTGGAAACCATGAAAAGGTCTGGACCTTCTACTTCTGCTAGAGGACGAGCAAGATCTGCTCGAATTCCTGTCGAGGAACAGAGGACTCAATCTGCTCTAGAGAACCAGGCCTTCCAGCTGATGGCGAAGAACCAGGCATTGGCTGAGATGTCTAAGAAAATCAGGGACCTGGAAGAGCAGCTTTCTGCGCAGAAGTCTGTCTTGGAGAATAAAGAACTTTTTATCAAAAATCTCCACGAGCAGCTGGAAAGATTGACATATCAATTCCACAAGCAGCCCAGGGAGTTCTGGATGGCTAGATATAACGAGGCTCTCTACCACTTGGACGATCGTATCCAAAATGCAAATAATGAGGGATACAAATAGGGATGGCTGAATGTCTTAGGTGTGCTGCAACTCGAACAGGGTCATTACCTGTGGGATTACCATAATCCTGGGCTGCTCGACCTACCAGTGCCACCATTCAAACTTGATATGAGTTGGATCCCTGCTCGGGCCATCCCTCGGTGTTTGATTTCCAAATACCTCGGTGATTGCAATCTCCATTCCAATGTTGAGATATCTCATCCCAAGCATCTACTAGATCGACCATCCGTGATGAATATCAGGATGCTAAAAGATCTTAACTTTATAAATTCTCCTCTTGCTTTAAATGATCCACCTGCTGGAGAGGAACCTGTTTCAAAAGCAGAGGGGAAGAAACCAATAGAATAGGAATATTGATGTAATAAATTTGTATTTCATTCCTGATGTATTTTGTTCTACATTTAATGAAATAATTTTATTTACAAATTTTTACTGCCATTGTCTTTTAATTATAAAACACTTTATATTTGTGCATGTATATCTGTTAAAAAGATAACAACATTGTGTTATTTGTCAATCAACTGGAGTTTGTTAAAACTTATTGTCGACTATCTTGAATTTGTGGTAATCATTTGATGACTAACCAGAATTGATGATATTTTGTTTCTCGACCAACTTGGTAGTAATTTAAAAAGTCACGAGTATAAAAAATTTTTGCTCGATCACTTCTTCGTACTCATAAAATGTTTTCGACCAACCAAGGTCGATAAATTTTCCTTTTCGACCAACTACAGTTAGTGGGTTTTTATTCCCGACCATCCATAGTTAGTGGATTTTTTCTTAACGAGCAACTTTGGCACTTATTGGAATAGTTTTACATCTCGACCAACTTTAGTTGGCGTTTCGAGAATATATTTACTTCCTGACCAACCTAAGTTGGCATTTTTAGGAATACTTTTACTTCCCGAGGAATACATTTACTTCCTAACCAACATAAGTTGGCATTTTTAGGAATACATTTACTTCCCGACCAACCTTAGTTGGCGTTTTCGAGTATATATTTACTTCCTAACCAACCAAGTTGGCATTTTTAGGAATAGTTTTACTTCCCGACCAACCTTAGTTGGCATTTTCGAGAATATATTTATTTCCTAACCAACCAAGTTGGCATTTTTAGGAATAGTTTTACTTCCCGACCAACCTTAGTTGGCATTTTCGAGAATATACTTACTTCCTAACCAACCAAGTTGGCATTTTTAGGAATAGTTTTACTTCCCGACCAACCTTAGTTGGCGTTTTCGAGAATATATTTACTTCCTAACCAACCAAGTTGGCATTTTTAGGAATAGTTTTACTTCCCGACCAACCTTAGTTGGCGTTTTCGAGAATATATTTACTTCCTAACCAACCAAGTTGGCATTTTTAGGAATAGTTTTACTTCCCGACCAACCTTAGTTGGCGTTTTCGAGAATATATTTACTTCCTAACCAACCAAGTTGGCATTTTTAGGAATAGTTTTGAGTAGTCCGAGATCTGCTGAGTATCTGCTGAGTAGTGTGTAGCACTAGTATTCCGCAAAAAAAATCCAATAAAGGGAAAGAACTGGGCAAAACATTATCACTTTATACATACTGATGAAACTGCATTACATGAGAGTTTACATTACTGATAATATTTGCGCAGGTGCTCTGCATTCCATGCATTCTTAAACTCCTCCCCTTCTAAATTTTCTATTCTGTATGTCCCTAGTCGAACAACTTCTTTAACTCGGTAGGGTCCATGCCAGTTTACTTCCAGTTTGTTGTGCTTTTGAATCACCTTCTTTAGCACATAGTCTCCTTCTTTCAAGTCACACTTCTTCACTCTCTTGTTGTAAAACAAAGTTGTTCGCTGCTGGTAAGCAACATTTCTAATGGTTGCTTCTTCTCTAACCTTCTCGAGCATGTCCAAGTCTAACTTTCTCATTAAATCGCTGATAGGGGAATTAAAATTCAGTATTCTGTGTGTTGGGAGACCCAATTCGGCGGGTATAACAGCCTCACTTCCAAATGCCAGCATATATGGAGATTCCCCTGTTGCTGCTCGGGGAGTAGTTCGGTAAGCCCATAACACTGATTGTAGCTCGTTGATCCAATTTGCTTTCGCATCATCCAGTCTTTTCTTCAAGCCATTCAGCAACGTTCTGTTTGTCACTTCAGTTTGCCCATTGCTTTCAGGATGGCCTGGTGCCGAGTGGATCTTCAAAATATTTGACTGATGACAATAGGCAGCGAACTCCTCGTTGTCAAACTGTGTTCCATGGTCTGTGATGAAGGCATGAGGAAGACCATATCGACAAATGATGTTCTTCCAAATAAATTGGTACACCTTATCGTACATCATATCAATGAGAGGCTCAGTTTCAACCCATTTAGTAAAATAGTCCACAGCGACCACGAGATACTTAAATCTTCCCCTGGTCGTCGGCAGTGGCCCAACCAAATCTATTCCCCATATGGAAAATGGCCAAGGGGAAGTAATGGGTGTCAATAACGCTTGGGGAGTTCTTCGGATGGAGGAGAAGCGTTGACACTTGTCACATTTCTTAGCATAGGCCATGCAATCAGCCCTCATCGTCGGCCAGTAGTATCCTTGAGTCATTATTCTTTGCAAAAGAGTCCGACCTGCTACATGGGCTCCACATCACCCTTCATGGACCTCTTCAATCAAATCTTTCACCTCGGTGGGATGCACACATCTTTGCAAACCTGCTATAATTCCTTGTTTGTATAAAATACCATTAGTCAGTACATAACGAGCAGTCTTAAACTTTAATTTCTTGGCTACAAGTTTATCAGTTGGTAATTCCCCTTTCTCAATATATGCCCTGATGGAATCCATCCATGATGACCCTAAATTGAGGGTATTAAAGTTTATCGTCAGATCTTCATCTATACTCCGACCAGCTAAAACTTCAATTGGGATTGTTCTTCGTAGCTCGGTACGAGTAGCTGATGTTAATCGAGCTAAGGCGTCTGCTCTCGCATTTTCCATTCTTGGTATTCTGACCAGCTGAATAGCAGCAAATTCCGACACCAGTTCCTTTGCCTTTGCATGATATCTGATCATTAATTCTCCTTTGGCTGCAT
The DNA here is from genome assembly GCA_949130495.1 of Sambucus nigra. Taxonomy (NCBI): domain Eukaryota; kingdom Viridiplantae; phylum Streptophyta; class Magnoliopsida; order Dipsacales; family Adoxaceae; genus Sambucus; species Sambucus nigra. The sequence continues at coordinate 210,342,385 of OX422209.1, forward strand.
ATACTCCCATCATTTGATTTATGACCAATTGCGAGTCACTGAAAATAATAACTTGTTCCGCCCCCATGGTTTTTGCCAAACTAAGACCTGCAATCATGGCTTCATATTCAGCCTCATTATTGGAAGTAGGGGTGGGCACGGTCCGGTCCGGTCCGGGTTTTGCCTATTTTTTGGACCGGACCGAATATTCGGTCCTCAATTTTTTTGGACCGAGACCGGACCGATTAATTCGGTTAACCTACTAATTCAGTCCAGGCTTTTTTCGGTCCGGTCCGGGGTAAAATTCGGTCCTGACCCTATTTTATATATATGTACATTTTATGAATGTTTTTATCTATTTTTCTCACAAATATATATACAAAAAAGTAATACTCGAAACTCCAAGTGATATTTACATGGTTTTTTTTACCCAAATAAAAAAATGTCTATACATATATAAAACGTTCCATATTAAATTCATAAGTTATATACATTAATTCAAAAACTATACATATGAAACACAATAACATTATTTTTATTATATATATATATGGGAATCGGTCCAGTCCGGTCCAAATCGGTCTTTTAATATAGTGGATCGTGGACCGGACCGATTTAATCGGTTTTTAGTTTTTGTGAACCGATTTTCGGACCGGTTTCAAAATAGCCTTAATTTTCGGTTCGGTCCAATCGGTCCATTCGGGTCGGTCTTTTTTTTGTCCACCCCTAATTGGAAGCTTTGAATTGGAAGCGTAGGGCGTATTCCATGTCGACCTCGTCCGGACTGTTCAAAACTATTCCTGCGCCACATCCTGTAGTGCAGGATGAACCATCCACATACAGACTCCATATAGGCAACTCGTCTTCAAATTGCTGACCTGACAGAGTTCCTCGGTGGAAAATTTGCTGCTTCTTTTCACCATCTCCTGATATTTCTTGCTGTTCGTCGATCATCTTTTCTTGCCCTTTTACCAACTTAAGCTGGTCTGGGCTTGAATTTGATGATCCTGTAACATCTATTTTCCCTTTTACCAAGCTAAGTTGGTTTGGGCTTGCATTTGATGATCCTGTAACATCCACAGGTTGATCAGCGAGCAATTTTTGCTCATCGGGGGTATCAGGATAGGTGAACTCTGCTATAAAATCTGCTACCGCTTGCCCTTTTAACGATGATCTGGGTTCATAAACTATATCATATTCACCGAGTTCTATTGCCCAGCACATCAATCTTCTTGACTTTTCTGGTTTATGAAGGGCTTGCCTCAATGGCATATCAGTATATACTACTATGGTATGAGCCCGGAAGTATGGCTTCATTCTTCTACTTGCCTCGATCAATGCTAGTGCCAATTTTTTCAGCCTTGGATATCTGATCTCTGCTCCTCGGAAGGCCTTACTTGTGTAGTAGATCGGTTTTTGTACTCCATTCTCCATTCTTATCAATGCCGAACTAACTGCATTCTCGGACACTGCCAGATACAAGTATAATTTTTCTCCCATCACTGGCCTGGATAATAGTGGAGGTGTTCCCAAATATTTCTTCAAGTCTTGAAAAGCCTTCTCACATTCATCATTCCACTCAAAAGTTTTTCTGAGCGTCTTGAAGAATGGAAGACATCGATCAGTTGCTCGCGATACAAATCTGTTGAGTGCTGCTACTCGTCCTGTAAGACTCTGCACCTCTTTCTTCGTCGTTGGGGATCGCAGCCCTAACAGAGCTTTGATCTTTTCAGGGTTAGCTTCAATGCCTCGCTGATTGACAATGTACCCGAGAAACATGCCTTATCGTACTCCAAATATGCACTTCGTTGGGTTCAACTTCATTTGGTATTTATCTAGTTGATCAAAGGTCTGGCTTAAGTCAACTAGATGATCATCATCTTTCTTTCTCTTTGTCAACATATCGTCAATATAGACTTCCATATTGCAATTGATTTGTTCTGCAAACACTTTGTTCATCAGCCGCTGATATATTGCACCTGCATTTTTCAAACCAAAAGGCATAACATTATAACAATAAGTTCCCCTAAGGGTAATGAAAGAAGTACTCTCCCTGTATTCAGGTTTCATTTTAATCTGATTGTAACTAGAATAAGCATCCATGAAGCTCAGCAGCTCGTGTCCCGAGGTAGCATCCACTAGTTGATCAATTCGGGGCAGCGAAAAATGATCCTTTGGGCATGCTTTGTTGAGGTCAGTGAAGTCTACACACATCCTCCATTTGTTGTTCTTCTTTTTCACCATCACTTGCTAACCAGTCTGGATATTTAACATCTTCAATAAAACAAGCTTTCTGGAGCTTCTCGACTTCCTCCTGTATAGCTTGATTCTTCTCGGGACTAAATACTCTTCTTCACTGTTTCACAGGCTTGATCTCCTTATTCACATTGAGTTCGTGACATAAGAAATTTGGGTCTATCCCAGGCATATCCTCATGACTCCACGCAAAAGTTTGCTTTCTGCTTCTTAGGAAAATTATCAATTCCTATTTTAGTGAGGCTTCCAACGACGAACCTACTTGAGTAGTTCGTTCAGGGTGATCGTCGTCCAGGATGATGTTTTCAGTAGCTTCCACCACTTGACCCTTCACGAGTTGCGACTCATCTCTAGGATCCAATGTTTTAATTTCTGCAACTTCATCCACTTGATAGGTGATGGTCTTTTTCCTTGACTCCTCCATTTCCTCTTGCTCGGCGGATGAATAATAGCATTCCCGAGCTACTTTCTGATCACCTTTAACAACTCCTACTCTAAAATTTGTTGGAAATTTTAGGCATTGATGTACCGTAGATGGTACAGCCTCGAACTTCTTCAATCCTACTCTTCCCATGATGATATTGTATGATGATTGAACATTCTTATCCATCACGAAGAAGTGTATTCTTTCTGTTCGACAAGCAGGCCATGTACCAATGAATATATCCAACTTGATCGTCCCAAGTGGAAATACTTTCTCGCCAGCAAAATCGAGGAGGGGTCTATGATAAGGCTCTAGTTGAGATAGCTTTAGATTTAAACTGTTAAAGCACGAGTAGAACATAATGTCTGCCGAGCTACCATTGTCTACCAGTACTCTTGAAATCATTACCTCCTTAATCCTCATTTTGATCACCAATGTGTCATCATGAGGATATATAACACCTGCGAGGTCGTTCTTTGAGAAACCAATGACCAATTTCTCTTTGTTCACCTTTCTCGGGCGATCCTCCTCTGCTAGATTTATTCGTTGAATGTATGAGCAAGCTTGAGCCTCACAGAGGTAAACTTTTCTCTTGGCAGTAAGGTCTCCTCCTCCTGCATCTCCACCTGCAATAACATTACAGTCAAATAACCCAAAGCGTATTGAAAATACCTCACGTTCTGGCTGCCTTGGTCTCTTGGGAAGATCAGGGTCGTCTTCTGGATCAACTTCATGGTCTCTCTTCTTGTTCTCCTCTGCTCGACGAGGAGATCTAGACCTCTCTCTTGCTCGGTCGTTGTTTCTTCTATCATTCCTTAAATCAACATACTTTGCCAGTTTTCCTCGTCTGATGAGTGTTTCAATCTCATTCTGAAGAGCTATGCAATTTTTAGTCATATGGCCATGATCTTTGTGAAACTCGCAATATTTTGCCTTATTTCTCCTTTCGGGGCCTGCCTTCATTTTCTCTGGCCAATTTAATTCCTCGTTGTTCTTGATTTCTTCTAGAACGTGGTTGATGTCTTTCTTCAAAGGAGTATAATTATCAAATTTCTTCAATACTTCCCATGACGACCTTGTTCTTGAATGTTTGTCACTACCATTGTTCTTATGCTCTTTATTCTTAGCTTTATCACCTTCCACCTTAGTTTCTTTGGCATCCATATTCTTCTTCGCAACCATAGCCTCCTCGGCATTCATAATCTTGGCTGCCTTTCCCATCAGATCTGACATGGTTCTAGGTGGATCTTTGGCCAAAGTGTAGTACAACTTGTTGGGCAGTAGTCCACTCATCAAGGCGGTAATCGCTGTCTTTTCCTCATAATCAATGACTTCGAGCTTCTCGTTATTAAAACGAGTTATATAATCTCTGGTACTTTCACCAGCTTTTTGTCTAACACTTAAAAAATGCGCTACTCGTTTAACTGGCTTTGCCCCAAAATAGAAATTCCCAATGAATAACTCGACCAGTTGAAAGAAAGTTGAGATCTTACCCTGAGGAAGATTATTATACCATAGTTGAGCAAATCCGGTAAGAGTTCCCGAGAATGCTATGCATCTCATCTCATCTCATCTCATCTGGAACAGCATAGATGTCGGCTGCAGCTTGGTATTGTTATATATGAAGGACAGGGTCGGTCTTTCCATCATATTTGGAGGTCACAACAGGTGCTTTGAACTTTGATGGTGTTGGAAAATCTACAATGGCCTCGACAAAAGGTGTTCCTTGAACAAAAGTTCGTTGTAGAGGGTTCTTGGCCTTAGCCATTTCCCCTAATCTATCCTCCAGCCTCTGAATAGAGCCTTTCCATGCATCGTTTCCTTCATCGGGCCTGTTGGTTCGAGCAACTGATCGCGTTGATGTGGCTTTCTGGGATCTATCTTGACGAGCAGCTGGTCGCGACTGGGCGGATCCTTCCCTTAAATCTGATGGTCGTCGAAAACTCCTTGATGCGGCTCTAGGAGGACTTTTGCTCCTCCTAGGACCTAATCGATCAAAAGGAGATACTTTACTTAATCTTTCTAGCGCACTAGTCCTTTCTGGAGAGAGAGTGATACGTTATTCAGTATCTGTGGCTCGTACTGACGAAGTTCGTCCAGGTTGATAAGAAAAATCTTCAGACTCCTCAGTACGATAGGAATCGGTACGCCTAGTACGTGAAGAAGGTAAACGGGTATTTCTTTGAATACTTCGCGATTCTGAATGGGTTGGTGCACCGCCATGGAGGGTTCGTATGAGTTGTCGCATCGTTTCTTGCGTGACTGTTTGGCCCTGGGCCAGATTTGTCATTATTCCAGCCAGCTCTGGAATATTTGGCGGAGCAGATGGATTTGGAGGGCTTCCAGCGTTTCGATTGCTGGGTTCTGGAATATCAGCCATTTGTGATGAATTATTTTTGATGAAAAATGATATTACCAATCGTTTGCCACAGACGACGTCAATCTGTTGATGTAAAAAATTAGATGATATCTAATTATTTAATCACAGATAAATAAAATGAGACAAAGAACTTTTAAAGTGGTTCAGCCTTATAAGAATGGCCTACGTCCACTGTTTTTGTTATTGCTGACTGTTTGGGAATTCTCGATTACAAGTTTTCTCAAGAAATTCCGGTCTCCTTACAATGAGGATAATACAATGTATTTATAGCCCTAAGGCTGTAATGTGAAAGGGTAATATATTAAATGCCCCTTAAGCGTATACATCTGTATGATAATAAGCATTTAATGCGCAGTCAAACTGTTAGGTTATCCTGCTATTAATGCTTTGTTCGAGGTGCAGCTCGGACCGCCTAAGCTGCTCGGACCGCCTAAGTTCCTCGGTACTCAAAAGTTCCTCGGTGCTCAAAGTTCCTCGGAGAGTTATTTTGTAGGTCGGAGCGTCTGAGTTGATCGGGGAAGCAGAGTTCCTCGTTGTAGTATGGTTCCTCGGAGTCGAGGTGTTGTTCGTAAGTGTTTATCGTTACCATGTAGATTGCCACGTGTCTTCACCAAATTGAGCCATGTCAGCAGACTAAATTTGGTATCAACAATATATTTAATATAGATTTAGATACCTAGGTATGCACACCTTAATACATTAATACATATTAGTATAAGTATATATTGGTGTATTAAAAATAAATTCTACATTATTTTTAATGGTTTTTAATAATTTTTTTTTTATAAAATGAATAATTCTATAAAATGAAAAAGATTTTATATATATTTATAAAAAAACCAGTTAACGTGGTTTTAATAAAGTGGTTTTCAAATAACGTGGTTATAATAGATATTTATAACAAAATGAGTAAAAAAACTGTTAATAACTTGGTTTTCAAATAATATTATTGATAACGTTTAAAACAGTAAAAATAGTGAAAACAGTTTTTTAAACTGTTTTTTTTATAAATATATATAAAAAAACTATTTTTTTATAAACATACATAAAAATAGTAAAAACAATAAAAATAGTTTTAATTGTTTTTTAACAGTTACAAAAACTTTTTAATAGTTAAAAAAAATATTTAACAATAAAAATAGTTTATAAAATATTTAACTGTTATAAGTTTCTTTACTGTTAAAAAGTTAAAAACACTAAAAATAGTTTGTAAAATATTTATAGACTGTTTATTAAAAATATAGAAAAATAATAATAATTGTTTTTCTGTTAAATATTTAACAGGAAACAGTTTAGAAAAAGATTTAAACACTTTTATAAACAGTTTATAAAAATAGTAAAAAAACTTTTTAATTGTTAAAACACAATAAAAACTATTTTTGATTAAAAAAAATTGTAAATAAAAAAACATTTTATAAATTTTTTTACCTGTTATTTTACTTATTTTTTTTAAATAAAAACAGTTTACATATATATTTATAAAAAACATTTTAAAAAGTAACGTTTTTGTATATATAAATACTAAAAATAGTTAAAAAACTGTTTTGATATATATTTTAAAAAACAATTATTTTTACTATTTTTTTAATAGTTTTTATATGTATTTATAAAAAAATTGTTTATATATATATATTAATAAATTAATAGTTTTTACATAGATTTATAAAAGGTATTTTTTATATATATTTATAAAAAAATAGTAGATATAAACATTATTTCTAACTTTTGTACTGTTATTTAAAAGTAGAAACAGTAAAAATGACACGTGTAAAAACAGTAAAAAATTTATATATAAAAGTAGGTTATATATATATTAGTTAAAAGTAGTTTTTATTTATATTTATAAAAAATATTTAAAAAATAGTGAATAAAAACATTATTTCTTACCTTTTTACTGTTATTTAAAAGTCAAAAACAGTAAAAATGACATATGTAAAAACAGTAAAAAAATTATTTTTTATAAATATATAAAAAATTATTTTTTATAAATATATAGAAAAACATTAAAAATAATGAAAAAAGTAAAAATAAAGTTATTGATAACTTTTACTGTTATTTTTTTAACTATTTTTTAATTGTGTTTTATAAATATATGTAAAAACTTTTTCATTTTATAAAACTTTTTGATTTTAGAAAAACATTTAATAAAAAAAATTATTATAAAAAATAATTAGAAATAATGTAGCTAAGTTAAGGTAGGATTGTATATTTTACAGTGTAACATCAAAACAATTGAAATTGAACATTTTCGAATGTTCTCCTTTTATTTTTCCGGCACCAGTCATTTTGGCACATAGATTTTATCGAGAAAAAGTTTTTTCTTCGTTGATCAAAACAACACAAATAATCACAAACTCTCATTTTAATGAATTAAGTAAATGAAAGGATAAATATTTTTTTTTCTAAAAATAGATGGATAAAATAGTGTGTCAAACTAGTAAGGAACCACCCACATATACAAAAAAAAAAAAAAAAAAAACATGATAAATGCAGAACGTACTAGATTTAGATGTTCCCCAACCTTGAATATTATCTCTCATTCTCGTATCATCAACCCTATTAATTTCGTACAGAACAAATGAAGAAAAACATATTTATTGTCTAAGCGTCCATTAGATTAAACAACAAATTGTGCATATACATCTTGTGCCAAAAAAAAAAAAAAAACAAATTGTGCATATACATCTTGAGAGAACTATATGAGGTTTCCAAATTACCTCTGTAATCACTCCAGATCTGTAAGCTTAACACACTAAATAATGAACACACATGCATATTAACTTTCTACCCAAACCATAAAATGAATAATGCCTTAATATGTTTGGTTTACAAAAATAACCTTAAATATTTCTGCTCACTTCTTACAGTAATAATGAAAGTTAAAACATTAATAGTTAATATTATAAAAATAGGTAAAAATACATAAAATAAAAAACAAAATACATAAGAAAACACCAATAGAAAACTCCGTAAAAATCCAAATTTGTAAAAAACATATCACAAAATATAACATAAATGCAGTTATGTGAAGCACCACCAAAGAGCCTAACCATTTGTTCCCGGTCATCAAATTTCTCCTTCTTAGGGATACTTTCTTCCACCTTAAACTAGAAAAAGTGAAGAACTTGTTTGTGAACTGACAGAAAATATTAGATCTAAAAAGAAAAGAGAAGGTATTGAAAGATCCTAAAAAACCTGTTTGTGAAATGAGAGAAATTAACTTTGTGCTTTTGGTTTCAAATGAATGTGGAAAGAGGGTCTAAGGGTTTAGGTGACAGAGAGAAATATAAAAAATGTGAGTGTGATGGCTTTGACATAAAGAGTTGTGAACATGATGGAGAGGGGAGAGGGAAGGGTGAATTTAAGATGAAACCGAGGAGGTGGAAACGAGAAAAGATGATCCGTGGATTTTTTCAAAGACGTAATAAATTTAGAATTAAACCTTATAATAGTAGTGTATTAGAGGTGTGGTGACAATTATTATGCAACACAAATAGATAAGAGAAACGCAATCACCAAGTAAGAATAAGAAATGCAAAATGACAATCACACAACAAAGGATGTACGTGGTTCAGTAAAGATGCTTACGTCCACGGTGGTGCAGTCAGTATTATTTCTATATTCTCCGGAGAGTGATTATAGAGAATACAACGTGTCTCTTGCTCCGGACCTAGGGTTTATTATATACATGTTTATTTCAGTAAGTGGGGGTGTTGGACTCCCCCACGTTTTTCATCTCTTCCTAGAACCTCTCTTAATGGGAACATGGGAAGAGACTAAATCAGAATCGGTTAAGACATGGAGGGCTGGACTTTGGGCCCCCACAAATGAGCTACTCGTCCAGGACCATCATTCTAATTTCGAGTACTCACAATTGCCCCTAAATTTGTTGGCCATATTTGGGCTCAATAAATTTAAATGATTTGTCATAATGGCTCCATTGTACTCCGTGCAACTTTTCCCAAAGTTTGAGGACTGATTCTGGCGACACCCGCTTCGTGGCCTGCGCACTATGATTAGCAACATTTGAAGGTTTTCTAGAGCAGCCATTTTTCGACCATCGTTTCAACCTTCTCAGCATTCTTCCATTTCTTGTGAGCTCTAGCGATTCACACTCTCTTCTCTCAGTCTCCATTCTTATCACTTCCTTGTTATTTGGGCTCGTGATTCTTTATCGTTTGAGTCTAACTTTCATCTTGTAAGTCTCTTATGCATTCTCTTTGTATTTTTTCTTTGAATTTGTAGTTTTCTAGGGTTTCCCAATAGCAAAGATTGGTAATAGGTCGGTTGATAAGCACCCAAAACTGTACATTTTGTACTCCAAATAGACGTACTTTAGTTGCTAATTCTCGACAATATTAGTCTTATGTGCTTAAATGTTTATTTTGTAGGCTGAATGCACGTTGCGGTGTTCAAATGCGTATTTCAAGGCAATTGTGCATTTTATGGAGCTAAATTACCAATCCCGTAACCTCACCTGAGCCTTAACCTAGCCTAAACCTACCCCAATCCATGTGTGTGTTTTGTTTGTCCCCTTTTATTATTTTTTAGATTTTTAGTTTGAGTCATTTTTATTTTTAGGATTTATTTTAGATTTATTTAATATTTTCTAGATTTATTTTCTATTTTTATTTTTATTAGTATAATTTTATTTTATTTTGATTTTATTAAGTTTTTAGTTTTAGTTTTAGTTTATTTTATTTTATTAGGATTAGATTTTTTTTAGGTTTTCTTTTATTATTATTTTTTTATTGATTTTACATTTAATTAGAATTTTAGTTTTAGTTTTATTAGATGTTATTTTTATTTTTATTTCTTTTTAATTTTATTTGAGTCTTTATTTCCATAAAATGCACCCAGAACTCCTGTATCGTGAGAGTATCTCTCTCCTCTGCGGTGGTAATAGACTCCCACCACTGCAATGCAGATCCCACTAGCTTGAAAGTAGCTAGTATCTGCCTCTGAACATCGGTGCACTCATACATCCTCAAGTGCCTCTGAATATCTTTCCTCCACTGACTAGATACCACAACATCGGAGCTACCTGCGAACTCTGGAGGGTGTGCTTTCTGAAAAGCATCTCGAACATGTTCCCAAGCAGACGGGAATGCATGTGCCTGAACTAGCGCGGCTACTGGCGCCTGGGGTGGTGCCTGCTGTACAACGGCGAGAGCGGCATTTACCGCTTGGGCTACAATGGCTGCAACCTCGGTGGCATTCATGGTGCCCTGTACTGGAGCTGGCTGTGGCTCGGGCTGTGCATCCCTAGGAACCCGTGGTGCACGTCGTGGAGGCATCTGAAATAAGAGTAAAGTTTATAAGTTCGCAGTTATAAACTTAAAATAGCTGAAGAGCGAAGCATACATAAAGGAATACAACAGTCCTAAAATATAGGGCTCTACATCAAAGAAAGCTCAGCGAAAACATAATAAGCCGTACAGATCCTAAAGGACACTAGAACCTGATGCTCTGATACCACCTGTGACACCCCGACTAATTAAATACCCGGTAGCTACTCCTTTATTAAATTAATACAAAATGCCAAGTTGGTTCAGTTAATAGCATCACTGTCGAAAACATTTTAATAATTACTAACCACCTAGTATTTAAAAAGTGAGTTGCCAAATTTTAAGTTAACTCTCATTAACATGCAATAAGTGAAATGTAAAGGATAACATAACCATTCACAATAAAGTCCAACTATAGAAATCATCAAATAATAATAAGTCTGGAGGAAATACTCCTCACAACAATCCAAATACGGAACTGAAATAAGAACAATAACATGTAACCTGAATTAATTACAAACCAAAGTCTGAATAACTGAAATGTAAAGTGTCTCTAAAAGAAATGGGCGACATGCCCTACAAATGATGAAATAGAATATGGAATCAAGACAAAAAAAGGAGGCGTCTACTGCCAAGGTCCTGTAACTCCCATAACAGCTACAGCTCGTCACCTGAATAGAATTCCTATGCATGGTGTCCTTGTGGCTGGGCACCTAAAATGGTTTTTATAAAAAGATAGATTTGAAAGCAAACGGGTTAGAGCCCGAATGTGGAGAATATTTTAAAAACAGCAAGTGTTTTAATAACATTAAAACAATGAATGCAAAGTACATGTTAGGACGTGCTCTCACATGAAATACTCACCTCTCGACTAATTGTGCACTCCTAACGTACCGTACCCATTCAAGTGATTCTCATATCTAACTAAACCGATATAAGTTCTAACCTTTCCACTCGATTCACCATATGAATTCCCAATATTATCACTTAAACAGATAGCTTTAATTAAACTCGTATTCTCAATTGTTAACATTACAATTCACGGCATGTTATCCCTTTTTAACTTCTCAAGGAGTTACTATAAATTATTCTCGCAATTAAACATAACAATTCCTTTTCATTTAACCGTATATTATTCACATCATAAATATACAATATAAGCACCACGAGGCTAAGCTGCGGTGCACACATACTCTGCTATCCATCCCGGTACATCACGTACATAAGGATTACAAATTCTGAATCTCTCAGGAATTGTTAAAATAAGCACAACACACGAAAATGGAGGCGAACATAATTCAACATATCCATGGGTCACGTACATACCTACGCTACATAGTCAGCTGACTTATTAACTCACAAATAAGTCATTCTAGTATTATGTTCTCTAGGCACCAATCTAAATCCGGGCACACAAGGATTAGATGGCCCTAAGCGAACGTAAACCTCCCGTGATAGCAAGTATGGTAGGTATGTCATACACTAAAATCATATACATATACTAAGCATGCACACATCTTAGTACTAATCGTATTTTATTAGAGGTATACTTCTCATTCTTATACCAATACACGTGTCCCCGGTTTATATATACACATCATCCATTATCCTCACGTCGTAATTAGTTATACGCGTCCTAACCCATAATTACCATTTGGTTCAAATCATTCTTCTATATTTTTCTCCCCAATATATCCCGAATATCCCAACTATATCAATTAGTCATCAAGGTAAGGTTATCTCTACCATTAACCAAGGCTACGGGACACTAGAAATCAAACCAGGCCAAAAAGGCCAAACTGTCAACTCGTTAGAAGTCTCGTTCGAATGAGGTCGTTCGAACGAGAGTTCATTCGAACGAAATGGCCATCTAACGAGATCTTGTTCGAACGAAAGACATCGAACGAACATCCCACTCGTTAGAAGTCAAACTGTCAACTCGTTAGAAGCTCGTTCGAACGACCTGGGCAGGTCTTCTAACGAGGTGACAGTTTCAAGCTCAGAAATTTTCTATTTCGTTTTTCACCAATTTCCTCACCTCAAAACTCCTCCAAAAATTATTCCAACAATATTTTAAGGTTCCTCAACATTCCTAAACATTCTTAGGTCGTATTTTAACATATTTATAGGGTCAATTCATCCTAAACAACACCCAACTAACAAATCTCCCAATTTTCCCCAAATCTCATGGACATGAACCCTAGAAAATATAAAGTCATCAATAGGCATAATCAAATCCGTTTTTGTGATATAAATGATGTATTTCTCTCAGAATAAATTTCCCAAACATGATTCTACATGCAATCTCCTTATCAAAATATGAATTTCTAATTCCAATTCAATGGGTTTTTATCAATCTCCCAAAATAATGAAATTTTCATAAATGTCTAAACATGGAAGAAACATTCGTTGTAAATAACGTAATTAAACCACTTGCCTCTGATCTTTCTCTGAATTTGATGTTGAATTGATGAAGGTTGATCTCTCTCTCTCTCTTTCTCTGCAGAATTCTCCTTCCTCTCTCTCTCTACTAGTTTTTCTCCAAGATGACAATGGTGGTTTAGAGGTTGCCTTAGGAAACTCTTAGAACTTTTTCCAATAACTCCCGTAGCCCATTAAGTCATTTAGTGTTGTTAGTGGGTTTAGTGGGTAAAGACCAAATCAGATTTTAACCTCTAATTTTCGTGGGTTTTAATTCTCAAAATTCCGAAATTATCAAATTACCCTTTTGGGTTGCCGGTAAGGCCTAAAAATGCCCCGGGACCCGAACTGAACCCCCGGCTAGTGTTATCTGACTATTTCGACCCTTCCGGACTCGTTGGCGCACTCAAAATGACCACACGGTTGATAAAAATAAAATTCACTTTTTAATTTAAATAATTACATTCCTGACGCGACTGTCACGTGCGTCCCAACAAAATTTCCCAAATTGCCGTATTTTTATCTCACGACAAACTCGATATTTCCAATATTCATATATTGCCATATATACACATTATAATCAAATACCAACTCACATCTCGTTAGTATATTATCCGGATTAATTCTCAATTAATTCACATTTAATTTAATTAATCCCATAAATAAATATCGATAAAAATGCGGGGTATTACAGTGTATCCATATGACACTGTCCCGAAACCCACCTCGGCCCATTATCCCGCTATACCTAATCCCGAGTTGTGTGAGTACCCGAGCTATTCGTGGAGGCCTGATCACCCTTCAACGCAATACAAATCCCAACCCGATGTTGTGGATCCTCACACGTTCCAACAGTCATCATGGCAACCGTGTGCACCTGTTCACGATCAGTTCCCTCACTACGCACCCCATGAGTATCAACCATTTGTCCATCACGAAAGCGATCCTTTCGTGTATGATGAACTTGGCCCCACCCCACACACTTCATAAGAGTATTCTCCATATAGTCCCGATTATAGCGCGTTGTGTCCACCTTAACCACCACCACCACCCATCATTCCACCAACACTATCATCCACCTCCACTCTCGAAACCCTCTTGCAAAAGTTCATACTTGAGCAAGAGCAAGAAATTCAAACTCAAGCTCTCCAAAGGCTTGAACAACGATTAAATGAATTGGAGTGTGAGCGAGAGTCGGACACTCTCATGGACCCACCCATCGTGGCCACCGAGTGTGACGATGATGTGTCCTCTTGTGACACGAATTTTGAGTATGACCAACCCTACCATCCCGAGAATCTCAAAGTTGAGACCATTCCATGGTCGGGGCCCCAAGTCGACAATTGTGTTGACTTACCTTTAGATAGTGAGCCTGATCTAATCCCACCATGTCATCCTGAACCCATCATTGCGGTTCACACTCCCGCTGAATCCAAAACAATGCCCGAGTCTATACCCATTGAGCACACTGTGTGTGTTCCCGAGGAACCACTTCATCTTAGGTTAGCTCCGACTATGAGTGTTCACCATTTTCCCGAGATAGCGTCAGAGATGGTTCTCACCTCTCTTGATATGGATGATGTCCCACCATGCATGGCTCATGTTGAGCCCATCATTTCTAGTGATTCCTCTATCTCCGATCTTGTTGCCTCGTTTGATCCACCCACCACATTCACCAATGATACCTTTTTGGAGAAGTTGACAACTTTATCTTTAGAAACCACACTCCCTTGTGAGTATTCATTTACTCCTCCCAAGGAGTGTGTGTCTCCCACTCTTGAGTTGGATCATCTTCCTCCACCATTTATCCCACCCGATCCACCGTTTATCCCACTCGACCCACCCATTATCCCTTCCACCCCACCACCTGGTTTGGATCTTCATCTTACACATTTCAAGTTTCCATATCCATTTTTAGATCCTCACCTAAAGCCTTCCACCATTTACGAGAGTATATATGGTGATACTTTCCACTTCCGTGACATTGAGATTGTCCCTCCATGCACACCACTTTCTTGTGGTGTTGACTTTTTCCAGTGACAGCTCCCTGGCGTGTCACGGCGCGACCATTATCATCGCCCATTCATAGAACGGTCGTGTGATTTTTATGAGCCTCACCCCATTCCTATGTCCAAACCATATTTCCTTCCTCACCAATTAGAGCACTACGCTTATAGGGCCCTTGTTGCCCTTACCTTTCGGCTCAACAAAGCCCGTGACCGATACCTCTCCACCCTTTCCACCCGCCCATGGTCCACCGATGCGTCGCATCGTGTGATGCACTTTGCTATACAAGTGCATTGACCTGTTTTAGCCTGTTTCCAACAAGACTGACGCTTCAGTCTTGTTTGGGGGTGATTCTCATCACCCATATTTTCTTCTCCCCCGCACTTTCATAGATCTTATCTTTAGCGTGAGATCCCATCGGTCTGGCTGAAGACCTTAAACTTAGCGCTACCGGGAGGCAGCCCGTCGTTTCTTGTACTAGTCTCACCCTGTTTGGGGGTGGTGTTTCACATCACCCAATGCTTTTCCATGTTATAGACTTGTACACATTTTTTTTATTATCACTTATTCAGGTTTATTCTTGTCTATATCTTTCCACTTCATTAGCGGTTCATTCTGGTAATCTCTTTCCTACCTTATGCTCTCAATTTTAAAAATCATTTTACCTAATATCGAGGACGATGTTCCTTTTTGTTTGGGGGTGGGGAATTTTATCAAAATCGCGCCTCTTTTGAAAAATTACGATTTTAAACCTGATTTTTAAAATTTCGTGCAGTTTCTTTCATCTCACTCATTGATGTGAATTTTCAATCATCCATCTTTCAAAAGTCTAGGAATCAAGCTAGAGAATATTTTTTCTAATAACTTATGTAATACGTAACAAGGCATTTTGCACCATGAATTTCTAGAACTCAACAAAATTTGCGCACTTATCACGTCATTACGTTTAGAGTTGATGAGTACTACAATTCTAAAGAGAACCTTAAGGATCACTAGTAGAGACTTTAGCCCGTGAGATTTGTGCCTTTCACCCTTTCTGAGTGTTTTACGCAATCTCCAAGTCACAAGTTGATTCAACTTCTTTTGGATCCGCACTTTAAATTGTTGTATGATCTTATCATTCTTCATTTTTGGCTTGATCACTAAGAATGACATATTTTTCGAGTTGTAAGAAACGCGTGTCTTGAAATTTGTCCCGAATACTAGATTTTCATCGATACACTTACCAATTTTCCATACACCATTTACCATTCACTTCACCCATTATACACCCATGTTCTTTCCATATTTTCCCCATCCATATACATACCCCACCACATTCATATATCATCCTTCATTCTTGAGAAAAAAGAGTGTTGTTCAAAATGTTTTAGTCTTCAATGTTGGTTTGAAAAGTGAGAGAAAAAGAAAAAAAATGAAAAAGAGAAAAATAGCCAAAATAGAAAAAAATAAAAGAAAAGAAAAATAAAAAAAAAAAAGAGAAAAGAAAACAAAGAGAGTTTGTAGTCAGTAGTTAGTAATAAAGACATTTGTTCTTCATGTATAGTACACTCTTCTCAATCTTATCGCATCCATCACTCATCCATTATCCATCCTATTTTACCTCACCTCATCCCATCCTTCTCATTTCATTTCCCCCTCACCCATAAAACATTCATTTATTCCCCTAGGTGTTCGGGCAAATGAAAGTCGACGTGGTGAATAACTCGACGTTCTCACTATAGTGATTAGCATTCTTTCATGAGATCATTTTCTTTCTAATTGTTCGTTCTTTCTTATGTATGTGTGAGACGTTTGAACTTGCTTACATTTACTCACCTCCTCACACACAAGAGCGATACACTTACCCTAATCTCGAGAGTTCGTTTGAGAGAGATATATCCATGAGATTTGAAGTTGAAGCGTTGATTTCGAAAAGGCAATCTAGGAATTACTCTTGTGATACTCGACCCGTTTTGACTAATTCACACTACACATGTTGAGTTCTAGGAAGGATGTGACTTGAGTATTTACTTAGCTAAACTTTTTATGCATTCTAGCTTGTATTTCTCAAATCATTTCTCATATGATGGATTGTGCGAGTATTCTATGTCTAATAAGAGATTGACTGCCATTTTGCAAATAAAGAATTTTGTGGGTATATTCCCTGCAAACCCTCACGAGACACAACTCGTCCTGTAGGGCAACCTATAGGATTAAAGGCTCGTTGCACATGCTAAGTGAAATCGCAAGTGCCCGCGAAAGTGGTACACTTTTGGTTACTTATCTTTCTCTTTCTCTCTATCTTATTGCTCGAGGACTAGCAACGCTCTGCTTGGGGGTGGTGTGATAAGCACCCAAAACTGTACATTTTATACTCCAAATAGACGTACTTTAGTTGCTAATTCTCGACAATATTGGTCTTATGTGCTTAAATGTTTATTTTGTAGGCTGAATGCACGTTGCGGTGTTCAAATGCGTATTTCAAGGCAATTGTGCATTTTATGGAGCTAAATTACCAATCCCGTAACCTCACCCGAGCCTTAACCTAGCCTAAACCTACCCCAATCCATGTGTGTGTTTTGTTTGTACCCTTTTATTATTTTTTAGATTTTTAGTTTGAGTCATTTTTATTTTTAGGATTTATTTTAGATTTACTTAATATTTTCTAGATTTATTTTCTATTTTTATTTTATTAGTATAATTTTATTTTATTTTGATTTTATTAAGTTTTTAGTTTTAGTTTTCATTTCATTTTATTTTATTTTATTTTATTAGGATTAGATTTTTTTTAGGATTTTTTTATTGTTTTTTTTTATTGATTTTACATTTAATTAGAATTTTAGTTTTAGTTTTATTAGATGTTATTTTTATTTTTATTTCTTTTTAATTTTATTTGAGTCTTTATTTTATTTTAGAATTAGATTTTATTAGGTTTTTATTTTATTTTATTTTATTAATTTTATTTTATTAGTGTTATTTTTTTAGGTGTCCTAATTAAACACACACATAACCCCCTTATCCTAAACTAATACCCTCACCGATACCGTACACCCTCACCCTCACACACCTACTCTACACCCTCACCCACGCTAACACCCACATCTTCTTCAACCTCCAACCATCTCACCCTCTCTCCTCTCTCCAAAACAGAAAACCCACCACCCTTTACCCGGAATCCCCTTATACCTCCATCCTCTAACCTCACAACCCATCAACCTTATCTCCGTCACCAAACCCGTCGCCCACCTCCGACGGTGACGCTCCTACCCCTGCCCGAAAGCCCCGTCGCCAGCGGCTTGCACTCCGCCCCTATCCATCACCCGCGTCCAAACCACTCCGGCCCGCCACTTGACCCGCCGTTGACCTCTTGTCTCCTGCGATTCTTGTCTCCGACCCTCTACCCTCTGGCCCCCAACTGAAACCGCAGGCCAATTTCGGCGCTGTTCCGTCCGGTGATAAATCCGGCCAGCTACCCCTACCCGCTGCCTGACCAATTACCTTCATCCTCCAGCCCATTTCCGGTCGGAACTCATGAAAAACCATTTGAATCCGGTTTCAAACTAAGACCCATTTCACCTTCAACCATAAAACCAATAAATCCAAGACCCATCCTAAAAGCCATTCACGATTTCATTACCTGCTAACAAACAAACCAAAGACCAAAAAGCCAAATAAACAAACAATTCCCCACATGCCATAAAACCCAACTTATTCCCTTAAAACCAATTTACCCAAATACCCTTAAAAAACCCCAACTACTAATTCTAACCCAACTTCCCAAAAATGCCCCCAAACCTCTCATTCCCAAATCAGATTTTATTCCTCACCTCACTTCCCACATGACCTAACACACCCCCTTGCACATGTGCTCTCACCTCTCCCACATGTTCACCATAGCTAATTTCCATTTTTACCCTTAGCTCCATGCCTATTATAAATTGAAGAAGAAGACCCCATGCTTTAGATAGGAAAATTCTAGAGAGAGTTTAGTTTAGAAAATAAATTAGAAAAACACCATTTGTAAATAGTTTTGTTTTATTCTTTTTTTTATAGATATTTTTTAGGTTAAATATTGATTGAGATTTAATTGAGTGTTGATTTTAATTTCATATTACTTGGATTCTCAATTGGAGGGTTGTATGCTTCTCATTCAAGGAGTGAAGTTTATTGAATTCAAGAGATTGGTTTGATTATTCTTCTCTCTACTCTTTTTTTATTAAATGGCTATTGAATATTTGTTTATTATGTTTGATACCATGTTAGGCTAAATCCCCTTTCAAGGGGTGGGGTAAAACCCTTATTTGATGTTATTTTATTTTAATTAGTTTAATTACTTGAAAAGTCCCTTTGAATATTAATTTTAATCCCTCACCCTTAAATTTACGCCTCGAGAGAGGGTAAATGATTTTCGAGAGAAAATCAAAATTCTAGTTATAATACCCATTTTAGATTCGAACTAAAGATTGGGGTTTCTTAAGTGGGGTATTATAACTTGAATTTCAACTCTAAATTTATTTTCTAAGATTGACATAAATTTTAATTGATCGATCCTAGCGGGTGATTAATTAAAAGGAGTGTAGATCTAATTTTCTAGAGTTGTGGGGTGTTAAACTTAATTTTCTAAGATATTACTATTATAATTACACTTGCAATGAGAGTTGGTTTGTAATTTTGATATTAATTTGGGAGAATTCAAATAATTAAATTAATTAATTAGAATAACTAAAATTTGTGGTGTAATCCCATTCCTTGATTGTTCTCACAATTATTTACCTCACTTATCTCTTATTTTTAGTTTAGACTTTAATTTTCATTTTTGTAAATTTCTAGTTAGTTGTTTTCATCTCACACTTTAGTTTAGTTAGTTTAAATCATCACCTCACCCTATTGTTTTAATATTGAAAAAGCTAAAAAAAAATTAGAAAAGTGAAAAAGCACAAAAAGAAAATAAAAAGTGAATTACAATTGAATTTGTCTCTAGATTACTCCCTAGAAAGTGGATTGACATCCTTACTTACCACTCTACACTTGAGTTTATTATATTTTGTAGGTATTTGAGGATTTTTGACTAACTTGGCTTTCAAGAACAACGACACATACCGAAAAAGCAAAGTTATCATCGGTGTTTGAGTTTAGGAAGTTTTATAACATCCCAAAGTGGGTAGAGATTGAGTGTGTTCCTCCCCCTAGAAATATTAGGGACATAGAGGGTGCCCATTGGATCCATATTTTGATGCTTTTCCAAGGGGGACTTACTTTTCCTCCCAACGACCTGTTCTTGCACTTTTTTGGTTACTTCAATATTGTTCCTGCACAGTGTTCGCCCAATGTGTGGAAGATAATTAATGGCGTCCATTGAATCAATCAGTTATATGGTACCAGGTTAGGTCTTGCCGAGGTCTATTTTTGCTACTCCTTTTCTCGAACTAGTTCTGGTGTTCTCTATCTCAAAGCCAGGAGCCCTGACAGGGTATTGGTAGTAAACCTACCTCATTCCCATAAGGACTATTGGTAAGAGGGTTTTCTTGCTAGAAACTGACAGTTTTCTCCCCGGTCTGAAAGGTCGAGGACTGATAGGTTCTTTGTTCCCTTTTATGGGGAAGAATACATAGGTAGACTTTGCTTTGTTCTTTCAATTTTTATTGATTTATGATCTTTCTGATTTTTCTCTGTTTTTTCTTCAGCGAGGTCGAAGAACTTGGAACCTGCTCTCAGCGAGGTTCGTCTCTCTGAATTGGTCAAGGCCTGGAATATCAGGGAGCCCTTAGCTGATGGCGAGCATCCCCGGTCTGCTGCTTTTTTGCTCAAATATAAGAACGTTGGTTTTAGTTTTATAGCGAGGCCGGTAGACAGTATCCCTGAGTTTGATACCTCTGAAGAGACTGCTGCTGATCCTATTCAGTTGGATGAGGAGGAGAGCAGTTCTGAGAGTGATATCGCAGGTGGTGCTGAAGGCAACTTTGGTGAAGGGAGCTCCGGTGGTAGTAGCTCTTATGATTCGGAGGAGGTATCTGAAGCTCGAGAATCTTCGAGCACGTCTAACAGTTCAAGCGAGGAGATGGTTCCTCCAAGGAAAAACCTGATTTGGGATGATGATGACGACAATCACGAGCTCCTCGCTCAGAGGTCAAAGAAGCAGAAGTCCAGTACTGGGGCTGTAGCTACTGGCTCGCGGTCTTCTACTCAAGAGGAAGAGAGGAAGAGGAAGAGCAGATGAGAGAGAAGGAGAGTAAAAAGGAGGAGGAAAGAAAGAAGATGGAGGAGAATAGGAGGGTGGAGGAGAGGAGGAGAATGGAGAAGGAGAAAGAGGAAGAGAGGAGAAAAACGGATTCAAGGACGAAGGATGGGCAAGCCTTAATCACGGTGTCTGCCTTGCCCGAGGGGGCCTCAGTTGCCATTTCTCCTCAACTGGCTCCTGTGCTGCTCGAGAGGGCAGTTCTCCCTGCAGATCGCCATAGGGCGTTGGGGTCTGATCAATTGTCCCTATAAGCTAGCCAGAGGCTAGCCCTGGTAAGATCTTTTCCATTTTCTAATGCTTTAACAAGTTTTGGCTGTTTCTCCTTCCTGATCTCTTCTTTGTTTTCGTCAGTTTGTGACTAACTTCGCCGTGCTCTATCGCTCTCGCGACGAACTGGTGAGAAGGAATGGCGAGCTAGAGCAGCAGAAGGCTGCTCTCCTGCTTTGGAAGTGAGGGGTACTCAACTGGAGGCTGATTTAAAGACTGCTGACGCCGCCCGAGTTTCCTCTGACCCGGCCCTCATCAATTCTGATCGAGAGAGGGATGCGACGGTTAAGGAGCTAAACGAGCTGAGGCAGGCCTATGACCTGGTTTGCTCGAGCAAGCTGGCTATCGTAGAGGAGAACAAGGTGCTGACCGAGCAGTTAAAGGAGAAAGAGTCCCAGGAAGCCACCATTAAGGAGGACTCATACAACTTCGGGTGGACTGCTGCATATGAAGATGCCGAGATTCAAATAGGCTAAATCAACCGTATGAACTTCAAGAAGGGTTGGAACAAGGCCCTCCTAGCTGCTGATGTTGATGCTGACTCCCCTTTGTTCGATGAGCATGACCCGGGCCCGAAGTCGACTGTGGATGAAGAAGCCCCTGCCCCTACTATAGAAGGCGCTGAGCCTGTCCCCCCGACGTTGCCTGCCGAGGTCCTTCCTTCTCAGGCAATAGAGGTTGCCCCTACTGAGGGGGATGCTTCTACTATCGCTGACAAGGGGAAGCAGTGAGCTACCTCTGGGCAGCCTGAGGTTGCTAATTAGTTATCATCTAGGGTTACTTTTTGTATCTTTGTTTGTAACTTTTCTTTTTACTGCTCGATGTACTTTAACCCTTATTAATGAAAAGGTTTCTTTTTCTCAGTGCACTGATTTGTCTTTCTTTTCGATGCCCTCTTATGTCTTGTAGTTGACTGATGTAGAAGAGTATATTCCTGCCACATCTCAATTAGGCAGGACTCTTGGTCTCAATGCAAGTCCTCAGGTTCGCTAGGCCTTTGTTAGGCTTTACAAATCTTTTAGGTCAAGGAATCAAAAGTATAAGGATCAGTCTGATCTTGTGCCCAAGTTGAAGGACAGGCTCCAGGAGTTGGAAGAGGTTGGTGCTTCAGTGCATGAAGAGGTGAATACACTGAGAACAAAGCTTCTCGATGCTTCTGAGATCAACCAGGTTGGGGAAATGCTTCAGCAAGAAAATGAAGCTCTAAGGAAAGAGGTATCGCGTCTTAGGGAGCATGCGCCGAGCACCGCTCCTGCAGTATTGTGAGGCTCTTCATCATCGTGAGCTAGGACTGGCTCGAGCGACGTTCCTCCTGTGCTGCGAGGTTATACTGGTCCATCCGTTCTGCGAGCTGACAGGAGCACCAAGCGTACAGATAAAGAAATGGAAGAGCTTCGCGGTGATGTCCAATGAGCATATGTGATTGCTGCTGGGCTTCAAAGGGATGTTACTCGGCTGCGGCACCTATTTAAAAAAGGACCTCGGCGAGTATGGGCCGACGGTTATGACCAGGGTTGGCTAGATGCTCCGACGAGGCTGGCAGAATTTGGAGAGCTTGCCTTCATCAGGGGGTGGTTGAGTGCTTTGAAGGAGATGTAAGTTCCAAGGAACTTAATTCTCTGGTATCGCCATGAAATATCTCCTTCCACTCGGATGCCCAATCCCTTCCAGAGAGATGATCAGTGGATACCTATCGATGCCATCCCTCGGCAGCTATTGGAGTCAGATGCTAACGAAACCGAGGAATAGTTAGTTCCTGCTCCCGATGATGGTCGAAGAGCTCAAGTGGATGATTATCTCGTTCAGAGGCCTCACCCCCATTGAGATTTTTCCAGTAGTTACTCTGTGTATTTTATATCGAAGTGATGTTATATTAATGTTTTGGGCGAGCTCGCCGACTAACATATATTGTAATTATTATAAATATGGTGGATTAATATAAAATTTATGTTTGGGCTAATTTAGCCGACTAAACAAGTGTATTATATTCTTAATATTCTCTCTCCTTTATGATCTCTAAATTTGTATTTTTACGCAAGTGTCCTTCCAGTCCAGTATACTATCGAGATACCATTGTGCACCACTTTACCTTTTAGGTCGTGTCGTCACACTCCCTTAGGACTAAGTGTGGCAATTGGCGAGGACACACTTGGTGTTGAATGCTCTATCTGATCAGGATTTTATTCAACCAAAGATGGCTTGGCGACCAGTTTTAATTTGGCCGTATTGCCTAAGGATCTCCTGTAGGGCTTCATATATTGCCAGGGGTAATGCTAAGAGATTTTTCGTGTTTCATAACGAAAGCCTGAGGAGGGTGATTTCCCTGCTATGGTGTAATGATCAATGTGCCTATCATTTGGAAAAAGTGTGTGATAAAGCTTATATAACTGTTACTCATTAGAACGCAACCGTTAAATAACTTTCATTAATGATAAGGAAAATGAACTACTAGTTCCACAACAAAAGCATAAAAGAAGAATCTAAAAATAGAATTTCTTGAGATTGGCTGCGTTCCATGCTCGGGGGATTTCTCTGCCTTCCATCGTTTCTAAGTGATAGGCGCCTTGCAGAGTATCTGTTGTTATCATGAATGGTCCTTCCCAATTTGTCCCTAGCTTGCCGTCTGATGATTTCACTGCGCTGCCCAGGACTTTCCTTAGGACATAGTCCCCAACTCGGAATGTCCTTGGGTTGACCCTCTTGTTATAATGCCTTGTAAGATGTTGTTGATAGCTCGCTAGTTTTACTAAGGCTAGCTCTCGGCGCTCATCGGCTAGGTCTAGCTCAGCGAGCAATGCTGCATCATTATGGCCCTGGTCGATAAGGCTGGACCTCATTGTCGGCCAGTCGACTTCTAAAGGGATGACTGCTGCCATTCCATATGTCAGCGAAAATGGGGTCTCCCTTGTTGCTCGTCGTGGAGTGGTTCGATAAGCCCATAGAATATGTGGTAATTCATTCACGCACGCGCCTTTATCTCACTCTAATCACTTTTTTAATTCGTCGATCACAGTTTTGTTAGAAGCATCGGCTTGGCCATTGCTCTGAGGATAGGCCACCGAGCTGAAATGGTGTCTGATTCCATGTTCTTTACAGAAACTCTAAAAAGATCCTCTCTCGAATTGCGTTACATTGTCGGTGATGATGGTTCTGGGGATGCCAAAATAGGTGATTATATTTCTCCATATAAACCTTATCATATCTGCATCTCAGATGTTCGCTAGGGGTTCTCCCTCGATCCATTTGGTGAAGTAGTCAGTCGCGACCAGCAGATACTTGCGATTGCCAGTGGAGATAGGAAGTGGTCCTACGATGTCCATCCCCCATTGGGCGAACGACCATGGGTTGGATAATGATTTTAGGCCGCTAGCAGGTTGGTGGACCATAGGAGGGTAAAGATGGCATTTCAAGCACTTGCGGACATACACCGCATATTCCATTTGCATATATGGCCACCAATAGCCCTCCTTCGTTGCTCGGAAAGCCAGAGATCTTCCTCCAATATGGCTTCCACATATTCCTTCGTGAAGCTCATGTAGAACTTGCTCGACATCCTTTGGGTGACCGCATTGGAGGTAGGGACCGGAAAACGATCTCTTGTATAGCCTACCCTCAGGAGATAAGTGAAAGCGAGCAGCTTTGGCTCTTATCTGGTGAACAGTTTTCTTATCGTCTGGAAGTGTGCCATCCTTCAAATAGTCCCTTAATGGGTTCATCCAGTTGGGTGCAAACTCAATTTGGAGAATCTTCTCTACGCTTGGTAGCTCGCTGCTACGATTAATGCTCGGGTGAGAGAGGAAATCGATGGGGATTGTCCTTTTTAAGTCGGAATCGATTGCTGAGCTTAGGGTTGCTAGGGCGTCAGCATGACTGTTCTGCCCTCTGGGAAACTGCTGGACATTGATCTCTTCGAAGCTCGCCATCAGTCTTTTCACTAAGGCGAGGTACGCTGCCATTCTTTTAACTTTTGCATTGTAATATCCACTTATCTGATTGGAGACTAATTGAGAATCGCCGAACACCTGTAAATTCTTTGCTCCCAAAGTGTGCGCCTTCTGGAGGCCGGCTATTAAGGCTTCGTATTCTTCTTCGTTGTTGGAGGCTGCAAATCCAAGCCTAATTCCTTGTTCAAGGATTGTATCCTCTGGACTAATGAGGAAAATGCCTACACCTGCCCCCTTTGAGTTGGAGGCTCCATCAACGAAAAATTTCCAGGTTTCCTTCGTTGCGTTGTTCCCCTTTTGTCTTGTTGGTGGAGGTTGGTTGGAAGGTTGCTCACCTGTGAACTCGGCTATGAAATCCGCAAGGATCTGCCCTTTGATTGCGTTCCTTGCTTAAAATTGGATGTCAAATCGTCCGAGCTCGACTGACCATTTAGACAGTCTACCCGATAAATCCGCCTTCCTTAGGATTGCTTTAAGGGGGTGTGATGTAAGGACGATTATAGTGTGGGCTTCAAAATAGTGCTTCAGCTTCCTCGAAGCCACTACTAGTGCAAAGGAGAGCTTCTCCAGTGGTAGGTACCTCTGCTCGGCGTCTAGTAGGATCTTGCTCGCGTAATAAATGGGGTGCTGGATTCCTGCAACTTCGTACATTAATGCAGAACTGACAGTGTGGTTGGAAATGGAGAGGTACAAGTACAAGGAATTTGCTTCTTGTGGCATGACGAGCAGTGGTGGGGAGCTGAGGTAAGCCTTGAGTTCGTCCAGAGCCCGCGAGCAATCTTGGTTCCATTCTACCATTTTATTTCCCTTTAGAAGCTGGAAGAAAGGCTTGCACTTCTCGGAGGACTTTGAAATGAACCGGTTTAAGGCAGCGAGCATACCGGTGAGCTTCTGTACGTCTCGGATCGTGCGGGGAGGTTGTACCCTATTTATTGCATCGATCTATTCTGGGTTGGCCTCGATGCCTCTCTTACTGACCAAGTACCCAAGAAATTTTCCTGACTGAACACCGAAAGAACACTTGCTCGCTTTAAGTTTCATTCGGTATTTCCTGAGGATTTCGAAGGTGCTTGATAGGCCTGAGAGGTGGTTTTCTTTCTTCTTACTTTTAACGAGAATATCATCGATGTAGACTTCCATGGTGTCTCCCATTTGACCCTTGAACATCTTAGTGACCAGCCGCTGGTAGGTTGTCCGTGCATTTTTGAGCCCGAAGGGCATGACCTTGTAGCAGTATAGTCCGACTGAGGTGATGAATGCTGTTTTTGTCCTGGTCTGGGGCATACAGAGGGATCTGATGATACCCGGAGTATGCGTCCAGAAAACTCATTCTCTTGTGAGCTGCTGTAGCATCTACCAGTTGATTAATTTTTGGGAGGGGGAAACTGTCCTTAGGGCATGCTCTATTGAGGTCGGTAAAGTCGATGCAGACTCTCCACTTCCCGTTGCTTTTTGGAACTACTACTGGGTTAGATAACCATTCGGGGAATTGTACCTCCCGTATGGATCCTGCATCTAGCAGTTTTTTTACTTCTTTTTCCACGGCTTTTGCCTTCTCGGGTGCAGTTCACCGTGCCTTCTGCGTGATTGGTTTGAAGGTGGGATTGACGTGCAGCTGATGACAAACCATACTAGGATCAATTCCAGGTAGCTCATATGGTTCCCACGCGAAAACATCTACGTTGCGTCTCAGTAGAGTTGTCAATTCCTTTCGTTCCTGGTCAGTGAGAGAGGCTCCAATCAAGAAAACTCGGTCACTGTTGCTATCTCCAGCTGTAACCTCTACCAGGTCTTCGATGACCCGTTCAGAGGGGAGGAGCCTGGTCTCCTCTACTCCAGGTCTTCCGTATTTTGATTGATATTTAGAAGGTGTCAGACCTTATTGTTCTTTAACTTTCTAGCTGGACTGATCGGCCTTCTTCTCTGGCCTTGGTCGGATGGCTGCTATGAAGCACCTTCTTTCCATTGCTTGATCACCGTGGATCTCCATTACTCCTCGCTCGGTTACATACTTGAGTTTTTGATGGTAGGTCGAGGAGAATGCCTTCATCGCATGTAGCCATCCCCTGCCGAGGATGGCTTGGTATGGCGAGTCGATGTCGACCACCAAAAACTCAATCATCTTGGAGACATTTCCCGTGCGTACTGGCAGTACAATATTTCCTAGGGGAATAGTTATTTTTCTAGCGAAGCCAACTAAAGGGATAGTAACTTCCTTTAGGTCGATGATGCTCAACTTCAATTTTCTGAATAGGTCGAGATACATTACCTCGGACGAGCTTCCTTGGTCGACGAGTAACTTATCGACGTCAAAGTTAGCTATCCTGAGGGTAATGATCAAAGCATCGTGATGTGGGGTTCTCACTCCCACCAGATCTTCATCTGTGAAAATAATATGCTTATTATAGTTGACGTCATCTGCTCGTCGATGCTTTCCTGATTGTGACTTCGCTGGATCGATTTGAAAAGCTTGCATCACTGCTGTAAGCTTCTTCATCTCCATTCGAGCTGAATTTCCTTGGATCTTCTTGGCATCATATGCCCCATGAATTACCGTGAACTCATATCCACGATCATCATCGAGTACGTTGTCAGGTCTCGCCTCTCTATTGGCAACCGCTTTCTCTGCCTTCTTCTCCACAAACTTATTCAAATGTTCGGATTGGGCTAGCTCCTCGAGGTGAGACTTAAGGGCCTTGCAATGCTCGGTCTTATGTCCCCCCTCGTTATGAAAATCGCATCTCAGCGCGTTATTTATTTTTGAGGGATCTCCCTCCATTTTCCTGGGCCACTTGATGAATGGTTCGTCTTTGATTTTCACGAGAATTTTGTAAATTGGTTCTCGAAAGACGGTGTTGACCGCCTGAAATGCTCTTGACACATCATTGTTGCCTCCGTTCTTGGGGAAATTTCTACCCCTGTTCTTTCCTCCTTTCTTCTGATTCTCAGTTTTGTCACTGCCTTTGGCAGCGAGCTTAGTTCGACCGTTTTCTGCTGTGCCGAGGCGGGTCACATCTTCCACCTTGGCATACTTCTCGATGCGGGCCATTAGGTCGTCGATGGTCATGGATTCTTTCTTTGTCAAGGATTGGTACAGAAGGGAAGAGCTGGGTAGCCCAATTTTGAAAGAGGCCACTGTCACTTGCTCCGAACAGTCCTCGACATCGTTGAACCATTCCCAGTATCTCTTAGCGTAGTCTCGAAGGGTCTCTTGGGGCGTCTTTTTCATTGTCAGCTGGGCATCCATTCTTTTGGGATGGGAGCTACTAGTAATGAATCGGGCCGTAAAGAGCTCGGCCAGGGATTTGAAACTTCTGATGGATCGGTGGGGGAGCCTTTCGAACCATTTCTGCACCACGTCATGCAGGCTCGAGGGGAAAATTCAGAACATTAGTGCGTCTCGATTGTTCCAGAGGGTCATGGCCTGTCGGTACTTCCTGACGTGATCAATGGGATCAGTCTTACCGTCATAAATTTTGAACCTTGGAATGGCAAACTTCTTGGGGGTTTCTTCTTCCTCAATTTCCCTCGAGAAGGGTGATTTCATCTGAGTTTTAAGAGCTCGCCTAGCGAGTTCTCGGGTCGATCTGGTACCGTGATGGGCAGGATGTTGGTCCATCTCCCTTCCGACCAGATTTCGTATGTTCTCGTTGCTACGATCCGGGCTTCTGTGGCTGCGAGCTAGTTGTAATTGCTCGAGCAGGTCATCCTGTGACTCGTTTCCCTCGGCTCTCTGGGATCCGCGCTTGGGGCTCCTTCCTCGGCTGCGAGACTTGCTCGCCTGAGGGCTAGGAGTGTGGTACGAATGTTTCTTGGTACTACGATGGAGATCTCTCTCCATTCTTTCTAATCTTCTTTTGAGGCGAGCGTTCTCAGCCTCGTGCCTGCGAGATGACTCCCTCTACTCTTGGAGCCTCGCCTCATATGCATCAATCAGCCTGGATATCTGCGTGGATCTCGCTGGTCCTTGGCTTTCTTCCGAGGCTGTCCTTTTTGGGCGAGCTCTGTGATCTGAGCGCCGAACTTCAGACCTAATCCTACGAGGAGCAGGGGGTTCTTGAATATCCCCTGCCTGGGGAGCATTACTACTGTAACCAGACATTTCGAACTCCTTTTTTGGTGTGGGTTTTCTCAGGGAAGATAAACGTTTCCCATAGACGGCGCCAATTGTGGTGACAATTATTATGCAACATAAATAGATAAGAGAAACGCAATCACCAAGTAAGAATAAGGAATGCAAAATGACAATCACACAACAAAGGATGTACGTGGTTCAGCAAGGATGCCTACATCCACGGTGGTGCAGTCAGTATTATTTCTATGTTCTCCGGAGAGTGATTATAGAGAATACAACGTGTCCCTTGCCCCGGACCTAGGGTTTATTATATACATGTTTATTTCAGTAAGTGGAGGTGTTGGACTCCCCCACGTTTTCCATCTCTTCATAGAACCTCTCTTAATGGGAACATGGGAAGAGACTAAATCAGAATCGGTTAAGACATGGAGGGTCTGGACTTTGGGCCGCCATAAATGGGCTACTCGTCCAGGCCCATCATTCTAATTTCGGGTACCCACAAGAGGTATAACTAACATGTAACCCGCGCGATGCGCAGGCGTTTATAAATCCTAGATGAAACTTCTTATTAAATCAATATATAAAATATTATGAATAACACTGTTCTTTGCAAAAGTACATTCATATATGTTAAATATACGGACAAAAATACAATCCTTAGATATTGAAAATGTAATTATAAATCCTCTTTGTTTCCAAAGATATAATTTATCAGAGTTCAAGAATGTTTTGAAACTATTTTAAATATTTTATGCTAAGTTTATAATTCTAAAAAATAAATGTTTTCAACCAACTGTCTCAAGCACATAAATGTCATAACTTAATTTAAGTGTTGATTATTTGTGGATAAAACATAGAAAACTTATAGAATTTCAAAGAGTGAGAATTACAATAATGGATCAAACTTTTGCCCACTTTTTCAACATTATAAAATGGTTAATTTCCACTTCTACTCGGGAGAATAAGGACTACCTAAAGTATAATCTTTTTACTTAAATAAATTTGGTAGTAAGATGACTACATTATTGAGATCTAGTTTAATCATAAATCATCATAAACAATGAAAGTGGTTGAAGAATCAAGGTATGGAAACTTGATTGGAGGAATATTGGAAAAAAATTAATTCGTTGAGTCTGAAACCCAGATTGATAATTAATATTTTATGGAGAAAATTGGAGCTTACAGAGTTTTGATTTTGTCCAATAATAGGCTTATATTGGAGTTTCCTTATCAAATATTACTATGGAACAATTGTTGTGTATATTTAAGGATCATAGAGAAACCTTATAAATTTGAAACTGGTCATTTCAGATAGATATATGGGTGTTGGTAAGGGCACTCTTTATTTTTATTTTGGGCAGTTATTTATAAGCTGAAAAATAAGATTTTACTTTTTGTAAGGGAACTTCCTAAGGTAGAGAACATTCGTTAATTTTTCGTACCCAGTTTTGGTGTATATAACATTTTTCAACAGAATAATAGCCATGTGAAATGAGGAAAAAAGATACAAAAGAAGCTGTCTGAATGTGCACGCCGGTGTCAGCAACAATAAGGCTTTAATTTCAGTGCTGTTAATGTCAGTCGACACCCAAACTGGAATAAGTACCACATTGTAGATTAATAATCTCCCATAGATGTTCTGTTCCTACTCGTATCTGCCACATAAAATCAGCCAGAGTTACTTAAATACATGTGAGTTACTTTTATATATATATATATATATATATATATATTCTTGTTTAAAAAGTCATACATATATTTTAGTGGTAAAATCATATGTCCTGTTAAAGAAAATTGAAATCATTTTTATATAAGGAACATTCTTCAATGGAAAATATGCAAGTGTCCATTGTAACTTATTCATCTGTAAGGACATTTTTGTCCAACATACTTGTATATGTCATTAGCCGTAACACCGTTGCAAAGATTCAAAGTCCATTCATCATCAACGGAATCCGAAGATCAAAAGAAAGGAAGAATTCAGAAATCCAGTCATCCGGACCGGTCCGCCTGAAATTAAAATGAACCGATCCGCCTCTGACAACCCCGGTCCGATCCGCCTTTATATAAAAAGAACCGATCCGACTGCGGACCGATCTGCCCAGGACCGGACCGGACCGCCTTGCGCTTTGAAGCCAGTGAGCCCCGAACCGAATGCGAACCGAATCAGCTTCAAATTAAAAGAACCGATCCGCTATCGGACCGATCCGCCTAAGGCCCAGACCGGTCCGCCCTGGATAAACTCTGCCAGATCGTGTTGCAGATTTTTTAGGGTTTTGGCTTCCTATTTAAACCACGTTTGGAGGTTGGTTTTCTTAAGACTTTTCAACGATTTTCAGAGCATATCAACCCTAAAGTCGTCACCTATTGAGTCGTATGATTCTAGGTTTTTAGATTCACACATCTTCCATATCTATGTGAATCAAGTTTGGTAACCCAAAGAACACCATTGCTGTTGTTCAACCCTTGTGAAGTGGACCGCTTCTTCCTCTTCATTGCAGCCCTACTGGACAGGGATAGTTCCAGCCGCCAGCCCTACTGGAAAGGGAGTCTTCCAGCCGCGACTACAGAATCCGATACCTGAGGGTAATTCTTAGTCAAAAACTTGTATTTCAGTGTAATCCGATTGTAAGCCGTTTCTCTTACAAATTATAGTGATATACAAATGGTTTTGCCCCTGTGGGGGATTTTTCCTTAAACTTTTTGTGTTGAATTATTATTGCATGATCTTCATACTATGTCAATCACGCCTAGTTGCATGATTAGGGTTAATTTGGGTTAAAAAGGTGTTTATTATATTATTTCTTAATTGAACGCAAGCGCCAACTCTTTCAAATTGGTATCAGAGCGGGTTACGCTAATTTATCGCGTGATCTTGATTTTTCAAGGATTTATTTTTTTGATACAATTTGACTTCTCACGTCGTCAAATTGGTATCAGAGCAGGTTACGCTAATTTATCGCGTATTCCTTTTTCCGCAAATTTTTTTCTAAGATATCAATTTTATAAAAAAAAAAAAATTGATTTTTGAAAAAGTGCGTGTTCAAATGGAGAAGTCATATTATAATCAGATGCCTATTTTTGACGGGTCTAATTATGCCTACTGGAAAGCTCGTATGAAATCGATTTTAAAATCTATTGACGAGCGTGTTTGGTTGCTTTGCGAAAATGGTTGGACTCCTCCCACGGTCACTGTTAATAACATCACCACTTTAAAACCCGTGTCAGCCTGGACTGAAGATGATTATAAATTGTCCAATTTTAATTCCCGTGGTCTGAGTGCTATTTCTGGAGTTGTCTCTCCTAATGAGTTTCGCCGAATTATGACGTGCACCACGTCTAAAGAGGCTTGGGATGTTTTGAAATTGACACATGAGGGTACGAACGCGGTTAAAGAGTCAAAATTACAAAATTTGGCCACCCAATTTGAGACTATCACCATGTCTGAGTCCGAATGCTTTGATGATTTTTATGCACGATTGTCGGACATTGTTAACACATGTTTTAATTTGGGTGAAGTGTTTGATAACACGCGTGTCGTTAAAAAGATTTTGAGATCTCTCCCAAAACGCTTTATTCCTAAAATCACTGTTTTGAACTCTTTGGGAAATTTGAAATCACTTAAGTTGGAAGAACTTGTAGGAGATCTTCAAACCTATGAGATTGACATGTTTCCCAAAATCACTAAGGCTAAGGATAAAGGCATTGCTTTAAAGACTCATTTTAAGAAAAAGAAAGAAAAAGTTTGTGAGTCCGATTCTGAGGGAGATTTTGATGATATGGCCTTGTTTGCGAAAAATTTTAAAAAATTCCTCAACATGAACAAAAATAATTCTTCCAATAAAAAGAATATTTTTGAGAAAAATAAAAGGAAAGGAAAGGCCAAAGAAAGTGGTGAGAGGGAAAAAGAGAATGACTCCGATGAGGAGTGTGAGGAAGATTTTGAGAACGTCACTTGTTTTGAATGTGGGGGTAGGGGACATAAGTCATTTGAGTGTCCTACGTGGCTTAGAAAGAAAAGAAAGAAAATAGCCATGCCTGCCACACTTAGTGATAGTGAGGGTGATGAGATTAGTGGTGAGAAGTTTGTAGCTTTTTCTAGTCGTGTGAGCACACCCACCTTGTCCCACAATAGTGCACACGAATGTGATAGTGATGGTTTGAGTGTTTCAAGTGAGGGAGAAAGTGAGAGTGAAAGTGGAGATGAAAGTGAGATCCAAAAAACTTTTAGAGAGTTGTACACCGAGACCTCGAAAACAAAAAGGTATAATAGGGATTTAGGTCGTCGGGTTTTAGATTTGGAGAAAGAGAAGGAGGTTTTGAGAAAGGAGAAGTGTGATTTGGCCGACACGTTGTCTAGTCTGACGACACGTGTATCCCAACTCGAGAGTGATCTCGAACGTGCCAGGGTGGTCAAAGTCAAGTTTGAGAACGCACCTAAGAAGGTTGAAACGGTGGTTCTTAAGGGTAAAGGTGAGAAGTTAGGAATAAGTCATGACGGTGCTTCTTCTTCCCAATTAGCACCCGAGCCGGTTCCCACTTTAGTGACAGTTTCACATGTGTCTCACCCTAACCCACCTAGGCGTCCCATTCCTTTTAGGAAAGTGCGTACTAGAATTTTTGAGAGAGGTGTTCCTAGGCCTATTTATGTTTGCTCACATTGCAAAAGGAGAGGACACCTTAGGGAATTTTGCTTTAAGTTGGGGTATGTGTCACGTTTTGCTTCTACACGTGTTTCTGGCACACATGCACCCACACATGATACTTTACATGCTCCCGGAGACTACATGAGAGAGTTTGCACATTTAGGAGAGCAAGTTAAGTTTTTAGTCAAAACTTCACAAGAACTGATGGAGGTTTTTCATAAGTTGTCACCACCTTTGGAAAACCCCTCCGCACCTAATGATTGAGGTTTGACTTGCTTACTAGCATAGGATGATTTGCATGATGTCATTGTTTGCCTATTGCTAGTATGTATCATTTTTGTATATATTTTTGTTTTGAAAAAAAAAAAAATTTTGAAAAATACAAAAAGATTTTATTTTGACAAAATTTTAGAAAAATACAAAAAGATTTTATTTTTTTGTTTGCACCGTTTATGGATGAACACTTAGGATGACCAAGTCACAACATCATTCCATTATTTCCATGTGACTGTTTGATAGAGATTTGAGAGGCTACATCATTTCATCCATGTGCTTTACATTGATTGGAGTCTTTGAGATGTAATTAGTGATATTTCCTACATGCTTGACTCCTATATCCTTATTGCACACATGCACGACTGTATTTGTCTATTGCACTTGTCTATCACATATTGGCTTGAGTATTTCTATCTCAATTCTGTCTATACAATGTACAATATGCGATAAAACTTGACAAGATTGAATTGCATGTAAAAACCATTTTGGTGAGACCGTGTGCATATTTTCATAACGGGGAGGGGCTGCGAAAGTTGATTCTTATCCTTTGCGCAAAAGCCACCGTTAAAAAGGACCTAAAAATGGAGGAATTTTAATATTCGAGGTCCTAAGAGGTTAAAAGAGCCCGAAAAAATTGATAAGGCAATAAAAAGCAATTCATGCCAAATATGGGCCATTTAGGTTTCACTCAATTCTCCAAAGTTTGAGAATTTAGTATTCCTCTATTCAAAATATAAATCTGAGGGAGTTTGGTTGGAGATTGAAAAACGGGTTTGCACTTCCTTGAAAGTCCTAAAAAAGCATGAAAATCATTTTGGACGTTATTGGTGTAGAAATCACTTTGAGCTTTGATTTGTAGATTTGATATAGTCAATGTCTTATATTTCCAATCTTTTACACCAAAGGAAGCATTTGAGTTCATTCGTTAGGAATATCCAATATTCATCGTGCACATATGTCATGTTTGTATGCTTTGATTTTCCTATCGAATTTTGATCACACCCATTCTTTTACACTATCACCGACTTGGTTGTTTTATTTTCATTCATGGTGTGATTTTATGCCTTATGTCACCCCGGTACTTGATTGCTTGATTTATTTCTCTCATTTGTCTATTTGGGGACATCATAAAAAGGGGGAGAATGAATTATCTGATTATGGGGGAGTTTTGAAATTCTGAGAATATCATCTTAAATTGATATATAGGCTTATGTTTATCTCATTTCAAATTCGATACGTCACTTGGTATTTGCTTTGTCTCATGTGTGTAGGTACATCTTTTGATAATCCCATGTTGCACACCCTGATGAGAAAAGCGGTGAGATTTCTGAAGATTCGAAGAACAAACGATGCGGCCTTAGTCATTTGTACCACTTTCAGTTTTTGGGTTCATGGAAGGGTAGATTTGTATAGGCATTGTGATTATAGATAATTCGGATTTTTTATGTTTGTTCCGACATAGACATAGGGGGAGATTTGTAAGGACATTTTTGTCCAACATACTTGTATATGTCATTAGACGTAACACCGTTACAAAGATTCAAAGTCCATTCATCATCAACGGAATCCGAAGATCAAAAGAAAGGAAGAATTCAGAAATCCAGTCAGTCGGACCGGTCCACCTGAAATTAAAACGAACCGATCCGCCTCTGACAACCCTGGTCCGATCCGCCTTTATATAAAAAGAACCGATCCGACTGCGGACCGATCCGCCCAGGACCGGACCGGACCGCCTTGCGCTTTAAAGCCAGTGAGCCCCGAACCGAATCAGCTTCAAATTAAAAGAACCGATCCGCTATCGGACCGATCCGCCTAAGGCCCGGACCGGTCCGCCCTGGATAAACTCTGCCAGATCGTGTTGCAGATTTTTTAGGGTTTTGGCTTCCTATTTAAACCACGTTTGGAGGTTGGTTTTCTTAAGACTTTTCAACGATTTTCAGAGCATATCAACCCTAAAGTCTTCACCTATTGAGTCCTATGATTCTAGGTTTTTAGATTCACACATCTTCCATATCTATGTGAATCAAGTTTGGTAACCCAAAGAACACCATTGCTGTTGTTCAACCCTTGTGAAGTGGACTGCTTCTTCCTCTTCATTGCAGCCCTACTGGACAGGGATAGTTCCAGCCGCCAGCCCTACTGGAAAGGGAGTCTTCCAGCCGCGACTACAGAATCCGATACCTGAGGGTAATTCTTAGTAAAAAACTTGTATTTCAGTGTAATCCGATTGTAAGCCGTTTCTCTTACAAATTATAGTGATATACAAATGGTTTTGCCCCTGTGGGGGATTTTTCCTTAAACTTTGTGTGTTGAATTATTATTACATGATCTTTATACTATGTCAATCACGCCTAGTTGCATGATTAGAGTTAATTTGGGTTGAAAAGGTGTTTATTATATTATTTCTTAATTGAACACAAGCGCCAACTCTTTCATCATCTTCTCTAGTACATACAATTACCAAGCCCACAAAAAACATTTACAACAAAGCAAATTATAATAAATCGGACTGCGGGCATTTCCAAAATACAACAACAATTTTTTTTATAAAAAAAAATCAGAAATAGTGGTTCAAAACCTACTCTATCCTCTTCTCTGTTCATGGTGCTCAAGACACAATATAGTTCTTTTGACAATTTTGTTTCTAGTAGTTGGATAATAAACTAAGTTTTGTATTACCCATTACGGCTGTTGATAGGATTATATACACCTATGTTTTTTAGTTTTGTTGGATCTGGAGTTTAAGTTTTAATAATAAAAATACTCTCCTTAATGGGAGTTTGCACCACCCCTTTGGATTATATCTGGGTCATATTGTGTGCTCGTGTTAGTTAAATTATTTTTTAGTAAAGCCATTGCAACTCTATATTTGGCTAATTGAATTATATTGTTTTGTCACTATATTTGGCTAAATGTTAGGATTATAAACACGTCTGTTTTTAGTAGGGTCAATTCGGGTCAACGGGTCGTGTTTTGGACCGACACGACACGACAAGGTATTTTCGGACACAAAAACGACATGAGACGAATTCGTATTTTTTTAGTTGACATGAACATGACCTGAATAAAAAACAATACGACACGACATGACATGACATGAATACCAGAATTTCTTAAATTTCACGCCTAAAAATATGATAACACGACAACACGATACGACTCATAATTCAGGCACGAACATGATACGACACGACACGATATGAATTCGTGTAAAAAAACAGGACACGAACACGACATATCGTGTCAATTTCGGGTCGTTCTATGTCATTTTTTCGTGTTGTTTCTAAAATTGTCACCCCTAATTTTTAGCTTTGTTGGAGTTTATGTTTTAATAATAAAATACTCTCCTTAATGATTGTTGGTTTGCATCACCTTTTGGATTCTATCGTTATATTGTGTGCTCGTGATAATTGATATTTTTTTAATAAAGCCATTACAACTCTATATTTAGTTAATTGAATTATGTATTTTCTTGTCACTATATTTGGCTAATTGAATTATGTGTTTTCATGAAATATTCTCCAAATATGTGTTGATGAAGAAATTCATCAAACGCCTTAAGTGCAATTAATACCAAAAGAAATACCATAAACTTCAAAACCCATTTTAACCATATTAACAACAATCATAGCCTTGGGAGCAACATTAGTTTTTAATTGGAAGGATGCAACACAATGATAATGATCAAATGATATTATTATAAAATTAATTAAATATAAGAAATGAGAGAGATACAATCACTTACCTTAAAATTCTAAAAGATTGTGAGATTTTTAAGATCTTCATAATCTACAAAATTGATTTAAAATAAACTAACACAAAAATTGGAAAAAGATAAGGCTAAGTGAGGATAAACGAACATGTTTACAGAATCAAAACAATTGGGGAGATATGATAGAAAACTTATAGTAAAGGAACATCGCAACAAAAGGTAAGAAACTGCCCATTTTTTAACCATATCACCATTTACTAAAGACTCATTTCAAAATTATGGTTGGTCTTGCTTACCCTCTAAGCGTCTGTGTTTCCTATTTGTTGCTGATTCTAAGACTGCTTCTGTTCACCCAAATGCTAGATTATGAATGTGTGTCTGTTGTTCTGGTTATAGCCATGTTCATGTTCAAACAAATAAATAAACATAAATCTCATCACAACAAAAGGTAAAAGTATACTAAGGAATTCAGAGTATGGGGATGATCATATGCACAATATATATTCTTCTTTATGAGACTTTTGGGATTCAGAGTTGGGAGGATTGATCATATGCAACGTTTTAGCGTTTTAGAGTGAATGGTGAAATGTATTAAATGTTATTAATAGCTCTAATACTACAGTATTAGAGGTATAATATAGATAAAGATTATACAACTAATATATTTTGCCTCACTTTATGTTACATCATTAATAAAGAAATAAAATTATTGTACGTGAGTGTGATAGACTAATGCGAGTTTCTTACTTCATCCGTTTTAAAATTACTAGTATAATATACTTAATTAATTATGTTTAGATAGTTGAATAATATTATTTTAACCATTTTTACTTATTAATTGTTTATTGAGTATTTATAATTTTGTTATTTATATCAAATAATAATAGTAACATTTGAATATTTTTTTTCATTAAGAAATTCAACATTTAGCTGTGGACATAACTCTTGATGTCAAATACCGAATTTTAACTCTTATTTAACATTAAAAGCAGGGGTGGAGGGAGGTGGGGGCATGTGGGGGCTCAAGCCCCCATGATTTTTCTAAAAAAATAATAATTGTCTTGTAGGTAAAAAAACTTCTATGGGTAAAAATTGAATGTTTTAAAATAAGAGGTAAATACCAATTTGGAGCTTAGCTTTCTACTCGGCCCTCTCACTTCACACGCTGATTTGATTTTTCAATTTTAGAGGTTTGCTTCTTCCTTCAAAATATATTTATTTCTTCTCTGAATACAAGCCCTCCACATCCATACGCTCACTCCCTGAAAATTACAAGATAACA
The DNA here is from genome assembly GCA_949130495.1 of Sambucus nigra. Lineage (NCBI taxonomy): Eukaryota > Viridiplantae > Streptophyta > Magnoliopsida > Dipsacales > Adoxaceae > Sambucus > Sambucus nigra. Next base: position 210,381,562 of record OX422209.1, read on the forward strand.
CAATATTTTGTTCCACTCACTAAGATTTTAGGTTATTTATTTTTCTTTATATAAATATCACTCTATCTCATTAACTCTATTTTTATGGTTTCATTCATTTTCTGATGTTTCAATTTTGTGTCAATTAAAATTTGTTTCTCCTCCATTAGAGATCATTCCTCCCATTTTATCGGGTAAGCCTTCTCTCGTTTCTTCTTTATATCTCTTGACTTTAATTTTAGGGTTAATGTTGGGGTAAATTATATGGTTGAGTTTTAGGTAAAATATTATAGTTTTATACAATAAAAATTAACAGCTTGAAATGTTTTAATTATCAATACCAGAGATACCACCACTTAAACTTGTATGGAGTTGAAACTAGCATTCTACAGTAATGGAGATAAAATTAGTAAGCTAAATACAGAAGGAGATGATGACAAGAGGATGAACACAATCATATAAGTGGTTCAATCATTGGCCTACTCCAATGTGCAGGTGATTTTGTGTTTTTATATTAAATAAAGGAGCTCTAATGGCTTAAAGTACAACTCTCTAGTACTTTCTTTATCTAATATGAGTTTCACATAGCTTGGGCTAGGGTTTTGAATTTTTATCCCCCTCAATGAAGAAGATGATAGGTATTTATAGCCTTGGGAGTGCATCGTGTACCCCCCAAATATGTAATAAGCATGAACATGATGAAGCATCCAATTAGAACCAACCATACGTCCTTAGCACACATATGTCACGATAATGAACTATTCCCTCACATGATTATGAAGATCTTATTGTAACGGTTTGTCCACGTGGGATAGTGACTCATAATCCACAATCGCTCTGCTAGGTGTCGAGGGTGACCAGGTTGAGTCGATTTGTCAAGTTAGTCTTCTAAGGAGATGACCCTCAAAGTGCTGAGTAGGGTCTGGGTCTGCATATGAAACTTGGCCCCTTTGCTCATGGATGAGGACGAGGAGGTATGTAAGATAATTGGGATCACTGATGTGTCATATGTCTGAGTAGTGGCCGAGGGAAAGGCCACTTGAGGTTTGGCTTCTACTGAGTCATCCCATATTTGTTTCCCTTGATGAGCGGACAAGGTCGGCTTTGGTCGGGTTGATATTCGTTGAGGACGAGACCACACTTATGTATATCAATCACCCCTAGTCCTTAGTCTTTAATTGGAGTGGAAGGCTGAGGGGTATAAATGTTATTTCATTGTACCTAGGCAAAGTGCCTTGAACTGGACACCTGTCAGCAGGTATGTGGGCTGGCGTGCTTATCAAGGTAGGGAGGCTACAGGCCTAGTAAATTTTCCCCCCATGATTTGTCGCTTGGATAATCGCGCACAATCATTACTTGGTTTAAATGCGAAAACTCAAAAGCCATTTATCTTTCTTCTCCATTCACTTTCGTGCTTAAGCTACATTTTTTGCAGCCTTTCAAACTCTTATTTCTCTCTCTTCACTTCCAGGTAATCCAAAGAGTTTTTAGGGGTTCCTAGCTTTCCAGGTCTCCTTATCCACTTAGGTAACACTTCAGTGCCCTTATATTGAATTTCCCCCCTTATTTAGCATTTATTGGTTGTTTTACATTTTTTCGGACACTCTTTTATTTTTTTCAGCGACCTGCCTAGGTGGATTTAGGAGGTTTAGTGGAGTTATAGTGGTTCAAAGTTGGTTAGTGATGTTTTAGTGATGTTTCTAGGTGGTTTCTTACCCTGTCTGCCCATTGTGAAGGTTACTGGTGTAACTTTAGTTATTTTCTCCGATGAGGCTAGCTTGAGCATTCTTGGTGTTCTAAAGTAAAAATGTTTGAGTTCTCCTTTTGATATTCTAGTAAACTATACTCAAACCCTTGGATGTTTAAAGTATTGTATGAGCTTTTAGACCAATACCCCCATCTTAGCGCTAAGATCCTTAGGGAGATAAGGAAAGGTGAGGTAGAGGTCTAGGCAAAGAGAAAAGTCGGAGTGGACCTTAAACGTCTAATCTTCTTAATCCCCTTAATTATCATCCCTCCTCCAGTAGTTAAGGTTAGTGGGGAATATATGTCTGATCACTCATCCTCATCTTTTAAGGGATACAGTCCCTCGTCTCTTTCCTCACAAGTTGACACTTTTGAAGAGGCTCTTCGTGTCTCCTCATCTCATACGACTGAGTCTAATGCAGTTGAGTCTTCACAAATCCCTTAATCTTATGCTTCCCAGGCCTTTGAGGAGCCAAGGGTAACCATCATAACACCCCTTATGGCTGAGCCCCTATCGACCATTACCGAATGAGAGTTCAATAAAAGGTTTCTAAGTGGGCCCTTGACTGTTAAGGTTCCCGCTGATGATGATTCTAACTTTGAGGCTGGGGAACCACTTGATGTTTCTTACACCCAAATTTTTCCTTCCACCATTAGAGAGTTTAACATCCTTGTCTGGAGGCATATGTATATAATTAAGTCAAATATTACTATGAGACTCCCGAAAGAGGATGAGAGAGCCTTCGATGGTCGACAGGGTGAAATTACCGTCTATGACCAGATATTCATGGTCAGCTTTTGTCTTTCCTTCCACCCTTCTATACGAGCCATCCTTGCCAATATTGGGTCTTGCTCCTATCCAGCTGGCACCAAACTCTTGGAGAATTATACTCGAATTTATCTCTTTGTGGAAGTCAAAGTGTAATCTAGCACTAGGGCCCAACCGGGATACTACCATTAGGGGCAAGAAAGCTTGATAATAAATCCTTCACATTAACCAAACCTCGAACCATTAATAGAATTTGAGTTACTTCTTTATCTCCTAGGCTTGGGAGTTTACGATCGACGTTGTTTATGATGACTCTGAGCCGAGGGCTGCCCGACCTTAGGCAAATCCCTCTATGTCGGCCAAGTTGGACCCCAGCCTCAGTGTTGACGATAGGACAACGGTTGACTTCTTAAGGTGACAGGGGAAGGATAGGAGTCTGATCGAGTTCGAAGAAGTGATGACCCCTTCCATCTAGAGATATCAGGTCTAGGGTTGAACCCTGGATGAGTTGTGTAAGTTTCCTATACTTTCTATTTATAATTATTTTCTCGTCTATAAATATTTTAACTAATCACCATATTCTCTTTATTGCAAATCGTCCTCCTAATACCGCAGTCCATCTTTGAAATATGATGGCTTCGAGCCTTTAAGCAGCTTTAAGTTGGAAAAGAAGTAAATAGCCTAACAACACTGCTCGTAAGAAAATAACAACCGATGGACCAGGACATGCTGAGGCCAGGCTAAAGCGAAAGGAGTTGGTCGATAGGGGGACCTTCCCCAATGATAGGAGGATGAGTGTTGCCACTCAGGCCTCTAATAACGCCGCCATAACGGCTCATCTGACCCAACTCAAGATGAGTTCCGACTCTCTTATTACCAACGATGCCAGATCTAAGGTGGTCGTCCTTACCTTCCCCTCAGAACCCGATAAGCGCTTTCTTGAATAGATGGAGGTGCCCCAATTTTTCACTTTGGGCTTCACCACATGGCCCAGGTATACATTCTAGTCGACCTTATTTTATTAAAAATATTTCTGATTTTTCAAGTCTTGTATCGTCTCATATTAAATTTTATATTATGTGTTTTTACAGTCCATGTGTGCCTTTGCCCGTGCCACGTAGTGAAAGAACGAAAAGCTCCCCCAGGTGCAAGAGATCGAGAGGGACCTTCAGGCCGAGAGAAACCTGAAGAATAAGGTGAAGTCCATTGTGACATCCCGCCTAATAAAATACTGGGTGATTAGTCCTATACCAAATTAAAACAGGAATCCCAGTTGGTTCATCCTTAGCATCACTGTCGAAAACCTTTTTAAAACTTACTAACCACCTAGTATTCCAAAAAGCTGGTGCTAAATTTTATCTTTTTAATTAAACCAAACAGTACATGCGGAAATAAATATAAATCATTCACACAACTGAATTAAATCAACTGAATAAATAATAAACTACATGCCGAATAAACCATCGGTCACCAAAGTTAATAGTCCGATACAAATATTCAACACCTGAATAAATAATCTGAAAACTGTACAGAAAGTCTGGGCGACAAGCCCTAAGTAAAACTGAAACTGATAGATGATTCCTACTCTAGGAAAGAATGAATGAGGTGTCTAATCCAAGCTCCTGCTAGTATCCACATATGCCGCAACTCCGTGTCCCTGGAATAGAATATCAATCCTGGCGTCCCTATGGCTGGACACCTAAAAGGTTTTGAAAATAGTTTTATAGAAAGGGTTAGAACCCAAAACATTTTGAAAATATTTAGCAAGTGAATTAACTGCAGTAATTAAATTATATGAATGCGCTCCATATTTAAGTTAGTGTCGCACTCTCTTGAGGACATCACTACACCAAAACTGGCGATTGGTCACGGCCAAAATCCCTGACCAAAGCTGTGGGTCGCGGATTTGGGCCGTGACCATTTCGGGCGTGACCATTTTCGTGGGTCGCGGCCCAAGTCCGTGACCAAAAATGGTCACGGCCGAGAGGGGTCACGGCAGATAATCACGGACTTAGTCCGTGACCCATGTCGTGACGGATCGCGGCCCTTATCCGTGACCCATAACCGTGATAAATTGTTCGCGACCAAAGTCCGCGACCCACGACCGTGACAAAAAAATTAAAAAAAAATTGGTCGCGACCCTGATCTGTGAGCCACAACCGTGACAAATTGTTCGCGGCCAAAGTCCGCGACTCATTACCGTGACAAAAAAATATAAAAAAAATTGGTCGCGGTCCTAATCCGTGACCCACAACCGTAACAAATTGGTCGCGGCCAAAGTCCGCGACCCACAACCATGACAAAAAAAAATAAAAAAAATGGTCACGGCCCAAGTCCGTGATCCACAACCGTGACGAAAAAATGGTCGCGAACTTTGGCCGCGACCATTTTTATGCGTGACGAAAAAAAAAAATGGTCATGGACAAAGTCCATGACCATATTTAACTATAATTTTAAAAAAAAAAATATTTTTTTGGTCTAATCCTAAAACTGGGGTTCCTGCGAGTGCACCATCAGTTGCTACGTGTAACGTTTGACGCGTACGAGGTGTTACAAATATTTATTATTGGCAAAACAATAAGAAAAATCACAAATTACAAATCGAGAACGTTGTTAATAAACAAATATATATACAAACTTATAAATATTACACGTCTTAATAATTCACAGACCAAAAAAAAAAAATTGGGTAGAGTTTCCTCTATTTTCTTGACATTCCAAAACCTGTAAATGTAAAACCTACTTATTATAAAGCCTGCACGGCCATAAAATTCAACAATCAAATTATAAAATCCTGCACGACCATAAAACTAAACAATAAAAGCCCGCATGGCTGACAAAATCCTGATTGTCCACACATATAAACAATCTTCATGCTGTAGACCATTGCCTCCTTCGTTTGATCCGCATGCAAAAATCCTACAAATGATAGGATACATAAAAAAAAATATCAGTAACCAAGTAGTTTTACAAAAAAATTAATCAAGCTGAAAAATTGCATATATGAGTTAAAATTATCAGTAACCAAGTAGAAATATACAAATTATCGTCGTATTCTCAAACCGAGAGTCCCGCGACTGTGGGTCAATTCCTACGAGTTACATTGGTCCCGTGGGAGGTGTCGGCGCCGTTCGGGGGCTGTTTTGGATTTTCACCCTCTAACGCCATGTTTTTAAGCCTAAGCCTAGAAATATGCAAATTACCGTTGTATTCTCAATTCGGGAGTCCCGCGACTGCGTGGTCAGTTCCTACGAGTTACATTGGTCTCGTGGGAGGTGATGGTGCCACCCACGGGGCCGTTCGGGGGTTGTTTCGAGTTTTCACCCTATAACGCCATATTTTTAAGCGTAAGTTTAGAAATATGCAAATTATCATCGTATTCTCAAATCGGGAGACCCGCGGCTGCGGGGTCAGTTCCTACGAGTTACATTGGTCCCGTGGGAGGTGTTGGTGCCTCCCACGGGGCCGTTCGGGGGCTGTTTTGGGTTTTCACCCTCTAACGCCATGTTTTTAAGCCTAACTCTAGAAATATGCAAATTATCATCGTATTCTCAAATCGGGAGACCCGCGGCTGCGGGGTCAGTTCCTACGAGTTACATTGGTCCCGTGGGAGGCGTTGGTGCCACCCACGGGGCCATTCTTGGGGCTGTTTCGAGTTTTCACCCTCTAACGCCATGTTTTGCTTGAGTCTAGAAATATGCAAATTATCGTCGTATTCTCAAACCGGGAGTCTAGCGGTTGCGCGGTAAGTTCCTACGAGTTATATTGGTCCCGTGGGAGGTGTTGGTTCCACCCACGGGGCAGTTCGGGGGTTGTTTCGAGTTTTCACCCTCTAACGCCATGTTTTTAAGCCTAAGTCTAGAAATATGCAAATTATCATCGTATTCTCAAACCGGGAGACCCGCGGCTGCGGGGTCAGTTCCTACGAGTTACATTGATCCCGTGGGAGGTGTTGGTGCCACTCACGGGGTCGTTCGAGGGCTATTTTGGGTTTTCGCCCTCTAACGCCATGTTTTTAAGCCTAAGTCTAGAAATATGCAAATTATCGTCGTATTCTCAAACCGGGAGACCCGTGACTGCGGGGTCAGTTCCTACGAGTTACATTGGTCCCTTGGGAGGTGTTGGTGCCACCCATGGGGCCGTTCGGGGGTTGTTTCGAGTTTTCACCCTCTAACGCCATGTTTTGCTTAAATATAGAAATATGCAAATTATCGTCGTATTCTCAAACCGGGAGTCTCGCGGCTGCGCGATCAGTTTCTACGAGTAACATTGGTCCCGTGGGAGGTATTGGCGCCACCCATGGGGCCGTTCGGGGGCTGTTTTGGGTTTTCACCCTCTAACGCCATATTTTGAAGCCTAAGTTTAGAAATATGCAAATTACCATCGTATTCTCAAACCGGGAGTCCCGCGGCTGCGTGGTAAGTTCCTACGAGTTACATTGGTCTCGTGGGAGGTGATGGTTCCACTCACGGGGCCGTTCGGGGGATGTTTTGGGTTTTCACCCTCTAACGCCATGTTTTTAAGCCTAAGTCCAGAAATATGAAAATTATCGTCGTATTCTCAAACCGAGAGACCCGCGGCTGCGGGATCAGTTCCTACGAGTAACATTGGTCCCGTGGGAGGTGTTGGTGCCACCCACGAGGCCGTTCGGGGGTTGTTTCGAGTTTTCACCCTCTAATGCCATGTTTTGCTTGAGTCTAGAAATATGAAAATTATCATCGTATTCTCAAACCGGGAGTCTCGCGTCTGCGCGGTAAGTTCCTACGAGTTACATTGGTCCCATGGGAGGTGTTGGTTCCACCCACGGGGCAGTTCGGGGGTTGTTTCGAGTTTTCACCCTCTAACGCCATGTTTTTAAGCCTAAGTCTAGAAATATGCAAATTATCATCGTATTCTCAAACCGGGAGACCCACGACTGCTGGGTCTGTTCCTACGAGTTACATTGGTCCCGTGGGAGGTGTTGGTGCCACTCACGGGGCTGTTGGGGGGGGTTGTTTCGAGTTTTCACCCTCTAACGAGTTACATTGGTCTCGTGGGACATTTCAAATGATTGTTAGATAGCTTTGTTTTATTCAAGGATTGGCCTAAACAGACCCCAAATACTAACTTTGACATGCGGAATCTTGAAATAAATAAAGAGAGGGTTAAAATATACATGTTCTAAGTGTTGTGAATGTAAAATCAGTCCACATATAACCACATCCTGAGAAAACAAAGCTATATACCACTTAGAGGTGTTTTCAGTCCACGTAAAATCACAACCTGAATAAATCAGTCCCCGCATAGCAGATAGGTGTTCTCAATACATTGTTTTGAGTTTACATTTTTTATACCAACAATCTATATAAACAAAAAATATATACCAGTAATCTATATAAAGATAGACGGGAGAACCACTGCTGTTTATATGGTATATATTGTATACAAAACTGATGTTTATATACAAAATTGATGCATACCGAATTGCTCAAATGTATGTATTGTATCTACTCTCAAACAAAGTAATGATTTAAGATGCTATAACTGTCAACCATGACATTTTGTTTAGACATTTTTTCAAATAAAGTAATGATTTAAGATGATATACTTTAAAAACATAAGAGTAAGTGTGGTTATATTAAACCATTGTGTTGATGATTTGTTAATACTCCATCCAGTCCACTCTTTAACAGGTGATATGATCAAAATTGGTAATTTACCTAACTAACATAAACCATAGCGTTGATCGTATGAGTGAATGGAATTTACCTATACAAACACAAATGAAAGCTCATATTGAAGTGACATCTTAGCTTACGTCTGGCGCCAATGCACTTATTTCGAGATCCGATGTTCAGTAAATCTGAAAATACAAATAATAGTTTACGTATAGAATAATCATAAAAACCATACAATCTCTATATCGAATAATAATGCACTGTACTTTTGATTTTTGCAAAATTACACCAAATATCTGCAAATCCAAATGTTTACACCAAAGTACAGTGCATTATTACACCAAATATCTGCAAAACAATATAAAGGTTTTATTGGAAATCTCTAATATACATTTCATTCGAAAATTATCATATCCAAAAACCTAAAAAGCTAAAACACAAATTAGATACAGAGTTTACCTAAGAGATCCAAGATTCTGAACCTAATAAACCAACCTGGTGCTAGCAAAAACAGAGGGATAATACACATCTCAACAAAATTATACTAGTATAGATATCCATGTTGGCCAATCTTACTCATTTTTGGGCAGCATGGATCAAAATGCAAGTACTGATTACTGCATTATAGCAAGTGTTAGGTTTGTGAATAAATCCATTTGTCAAAGAGTTACAGATGTTGCTATCTGGCATTATTCAAATTCCAGAGGAAGGGTTGCAGGCCATTATATATGCATATATATACCATTATATATACTGTATATATAGTATATATATGCAGTATATATACTGGTATGCTACTCTGCAGTACACTGCATATATATATATATATATATATGCAGTATATATATATATATATATATATATACTGCATATATATACTGCATATATATGCACTATATATACTGCATATATATGCACTGCATATATATGCAGCAGTTGCATATATATGCCTGCATATATATGCACTGCATATATATGCAGCAGTTGCATATATATGCCTGCATATATATGCACTGCATATATATGCAGCAGTTGCATATATATGCAGATGCAACGGCATATATATGCAACACTGCCCCGCCCCGCCCCCTGCCCCGCCGCCTCCCCCCTTTCCCACTCACACACGCACACACGCGCACACAAACACACACACAAACATGTATACACTGGCATATCTGTTAAGTTTTTGGATTGGGGGTTTCAAGTTGCTGCAAAAAACGAGGTATACCTCACGAATTTGTTTTAATATATTTTTGTTGAATCTTTTGTTTTAGCAAGTATGATTTATCACTGTGAAGCTTCTCATCACTGTTGTAATGGATGGCCTGATAAGTAGGATGCACTGAGCATATGGTATGTTTTATTTCTAAATCTCTCATTTAGTTTCATATTAATAATTATATAATTCTGATATGTTATTTCTCTTTCAGGTGACAATTATTTAAAGTCCAACGTGATACTGGAACCGGAGGCAACCGTAACGGATCAGATGACTGAATATGAGTGTCAGGAGGTTTGTTTTGTAGATCCCACTCTTGGATTCAACCTAGATCAGGTATACTCTCTATTTTATTTTGGATTTTATCACCAATATGCACACACTCACACGCGCACACAAACGCACGCACGCACGCACACACGCACACACTCTCACTACATATATGCATATGCATATATGCATACATGCCCCGTCCCCTCCCCCCTTCCCCACTCACACACTCACACACACACAAACACACACACACATATGCACACATGCGCCCCCTGCCCGTCCTCTCCCCCCTTCCCCACTTGCACACGCGCGCACACACAAACATGCACACACACACACACGCGCCCCCTGCCCATCCCCTCCCCCCTTTCCCACTCACACGCACACACGCACACACACAAACATGAACACACGCACACACACAAGCCGGGAGCGCCGTGACTACACGGTCGGTTCCTACGACTTACATTGGTCCCGTACGAGATGTTCGTGACTCTTGCGGGACCGTTTTGTGGGTGTTTTACGTTTTCACCCTTCGATGGCATCTTTTTTATTCTCAAGTCTAACTTTTTGCAAATTTACGCCGTATACTCAAACCGGGATCCTTGTGACTACCCGTTTGGTTCCTACTATTAACATTGGTCCCGTGCGAGGTGTTCGTGACTCTTACGGTACCGTTTTGTGGCTTTTTTACGTTTTCACCCTTCTAAGGCATGCTTTTATGCTTTAGTCAAATTTTTTGCAAATTTATGTCGTACACTCCAACCGGGAGCGCCGTGACTACGCGGTCGGTTCCTACGAGTTACATTGGTCCCGTGCGAGGTGTTCGTGACTCTTACGGGACCGTTTTAAGGTTGTTTTACGTTTTCACCCTTCGATGGCATGCAAGTCTAACTTTTTGCTAATTTACGTCGTACACTCAACCCGGAAGCCCCGTTACTACGCGGTCGGTTCCTACGAGTCACATTGGTCCCGTGCGAGGTGTTCGTGACTCTTACGGGACCGTTTTGTGCTTGTTGTACGTTTTCACCCTTCGATGGCATGTTTTTATGCTCAAGTCTATTTGTTTTGCAAATTTACGTCGTACACTCTAACCGGGAGCCCCGTGACTACGCGGTCGGTTTCTATGAGTTACATTAATCCCGCGTGAGGTGTTCGTGACTCTTATCGGACCGTTTTATGGCTATTTTACGTTTTCACCCTTCAATGGCATGTTTTTATGCTTAAGTCTAACTTTTTACAAATTTACGTCATACACCAAAATCGGGAGCCCCATGACTACGCGGTCGGTTCCTACGAGTCACATTAGTCCCGTGCGAGGGGTTCATGACTCTTACGGGACCGTTTTAAGGATGTTTTAGGTTTTCACCCTTCGATGGCATGTTTTTATGCTTAAGTTTATTTTTTTGCAAATTTACGTCATACACTCAAATCGGGAGCGCCGTGACTACACGGTCAGTTCGTACGATTTACATTGGTCCCGTGCGAGGTGTTCGTGACTCTTACGGGACTGTTTTGTGGCTATTTTACGTTTTCACCATTCGATGGCATGTTTTTATGCTTAAGTCTAATTTTTTGCAAATTTACGTCGTACAATCAAACCGGGAGCGCCTTAAACCTAGAAAGTGGCAATCCGTTGGATAATGACTTCTTTTTCTAGTGTTCACCCTAACTATTCTTTGTTCAAAAGTTATGTTCTCCCCCCCCCCCCACTGTAAGTGACAAGAAATAAATGCGCCAACAATACCCAAGCTATAGGGGGAACAAAAAACTTAAAATTGCGGGGTTTAGACATAAATAGTATCCAAACCCAAAATAATTAAAAAATTGAATCAATGCATATTTAACCTTAAAATAAAGTTCATCATAGGTCTATCCATTACCTGGATATTTTGTTACACCCAACGTCAATCAAAACCTTCTCTATGCCAGCAGCGATGCAATTTCAGATTATGTTTGATAGTAGTTCGACCCCAACATCAATGTATCCTATGACAGTGAAAAAATAATGAATTTTTTGTAAACAGTTATGTTCAATTAAAAAAATGGTAGAACCAAAAAATCAAATTCAAAACCAAAGGAAGAAAACCAAGGCTTGTTCTTTCGTCACTCACTGTCCCTATGAGTTACATTGGTCCTGTGGGAGGTGTTGGTACCACCCACGGGGCCTCACGGGGCCGTTCGGGGGCTGTTTCGAGTTTTCGCCCTCTAAAGCCAAACGATAGAGATAAATAAATGAAAACATATCTATTCTAAACAAAAGAACCGATAAATCACCTAACATTTGCACAATAGCGGGACATTACACTTAAAAGTAGATGAAATTCATAAATTAATGTAAAGTGCTAATACAATGTCAATATCATAATAGGATACAAATAAGATTGATGAGGATAAAATAATATTTTGATACTCAATCTTCCTCTAAATCAACTAAAAGATCCTTCAAATTAGGGTTGTCATCAAGAGCTGACTGGAACTCTTTTGGAGCCTTTAATGCGTCTACTTCAGTAGTCATACCCTTTGGTGCATGCACAACAATAAACCAATTGCCATCGTTTATGCACTTTGAGTAGAATACCTTCTTTACATTCTGAAAGGCACAAATAAAAGGCTCGTCGACTATGCGGTCTTTAGTCTTCAGCTTTGATAAATCTACCATAATAAGTTTGGAGTCGGGATTAACTTTGCAAGCATTCGTTGTATCCTCCACCTTTACCCAATCACAATAGAATACGGTTTCTGTGAAATCCAAGTAATCAAGTTCTAGGATTTGTTGAATTATTCCATAATAGGTTAGCACCGTATTCTTTGGATTTTTATCACTTTTGCTAGCCATACAGGTGGTCAAGGCGGAAATTGATATTCCACTATTTTGCGTCAAAAGTTTTTCCTCATATGGATATGAAATGAAATCAAAACCTTTGGTGCGGAATTTCTTAAACTCTTTTGCACGAAAACTAGGACCTTTTGCTAGGCGTGAAAGTCTGGAAGAGACATCACCTCTTTTTAGAAGCTGCATTTATTAATGAATTTGTATTAGGGCATGTTTTTACCACACATGAATAAATAACCGCACACATAAGATGTGAAAAGTACCTCTTTTGACACCCATGCCCTAAAGTCAGTTGTCGTCCAATTTCTCCTTTGATTTTGGATAATTTCGTTCTCGTACTTCCTACCAAAAAATTATAGAGTTTAGATCATAAAATAAAAAATACATATAATCAAAGAAGAAGAATTCAGTAGATACTCACTCTCTCCAGTCTTGGACTTCATCTTGCGATTCGAAGACATGACGAGTTGCTTGCTCGTATTGTAGGTTTGTGAGTTTCACCTCTTTAGGGTTCCCAAACGATAATTCGTCCTCAAACTCGTCAGGTTCCTCTATCACTCGTTCTCCACGAGGATTAAACCTCCTCACCTCTTGTTCTGGCATATATTCCCTAGCGTATAGCGATGATTCCACCGTTACGTATTCTTCAGCAATTGACCCTCCAATATACCGTGTATTCTTTACATAATCTTTGAAGGTTTTCATCAAGCGCTCAAAAGGATACATCCAACGATACCTCACGGGACCACATAATAAAGCTTCATCGCATAAATGCACAAGCAGGTGGATACTGATATCGAAGAATGACGGAGGAAAATATTTCTCTAATACACAAACTGCCTCGGCTAAAGTTGATTTCGCAGCTTTAATGTGCCTTCTGTTTACCACTTTTGCACAAAGTAGGGTAAAATACAAACTGATTTGCATAATTGCCCGATGGAGATCTTTGTGTTCAGAGAAGCAATGCCGAAATAACAACGGGATTAATTGGATGATTACGTGCCAATCGTGAGACTTGCACTGTTTCAAGTCAATTTCTTGGTAGCTTACTACCCTACGTAAATTACCAGAATAACCGGTTAGAGTCTTCAAGTTGAACAACGTGTCTAAGAGGATCTTCTTCTCACTAGTAGTCAAAGTGAAAGCAGTCGGGGGGATAGAAATTCTTCCTGTCATTGGATCATTTTTTAACCACAGTCTCTTCTTTATTTTCATATCCTGTAGATCTCGGCGGGCACGCTCTCCATCTTTGGAATGAGATCCACCCAAACATGTTCCTATCAAATGTTCTGCAACATTCTTCTCTGTGTGCATCACATAAATTATATGCCTTACACGATGATCTTTCCAATACGGCAAATCAAAAAATATTGATCGCCTGGACCATGGCTTCGCTTTACTAGGGTCGTTCGGATCCTCCCTAGCTTTACGCTTCAGGTTTACAAACTGGGGGTGTTTGCCTACGTACCTATTACCCGCAGTCGCAGCCACCGCCTTCTCCTCAATTTGCTGACCAGAAAGTCGTATAGGTGCCGTTCTTCGCTCGTGACCAACAGGCAAAAAGTTAGACTTGTTGTTCCTGAAAGAGTGACTGATCGGCAGAAATCTACGATGACCCGTGTAACTCAACTTACCACTATGTTTTAACCAACAGGCTTCAGTTTCCTCCCCACATATGGGACACCCATAATAACCATGAACATTACAACCGGACAAGGTCCCGTAAGCAGGAAGATCGTGGATCGCCCACATCACCATTGCTTTAAGTGTGAACTCTTCACCCTTATGAGAATCGAACGCCGCCACGCCTTTATCCCACAACTCTTTAAGTTCTACGATTAATGGTGCTAAGAATATATCAATATCATCACTGGGAGCCTTCGGCCCGGGTATCAACAAAGATAACAATGTGAACTCCTTTCTCATGCATAATGTCGGAGGAAGACTTAAAGGCGCCATAAGAACTGGCCAATAACTCTGACTAGTACTTAAATTATCGAAAGGGTTAAACCCATCGGTTGAGATTACAAGACGAACGTAGCGCGGTTCCTTTGCAAATTCATGGTGTTGTGCATTTGAAATTTTCCAGATGAGTGAATCAACCGGATGACGCATCAAATTCCCACCCACCTCGCATCGAGCATGCCATGTCATGGCCTCCGCTATCCATGGTACAGTAAAAAAACGTTTTAAGCATGGCCCAAGTGGAAAATACTTCAAAACCTTTTGTGGGACTTGCGAGCATTTGCGATTTTTTGCATGTTTGCCATTTCCATTCTCACAAACCATATATCTAAGCTCACTGCATACCGGACATTCATCCTTCTCTTCGTGCTCATTCCGGTACAATATGCAATCATACTTGCAAGCATGAATAAATTTGTATTTCAAACCTAAACCCTTCAAACTCTTCTTCATGGTAGGATAATTGTCTGGTAACATGTTCTCTTTTGGGATAATTTCTTTAACCCACTTAAGAATTCCGGTTACGCTGTTTCCAGACAAACCAAATTGACTCTTCAAATTATGCAAACCAATCATTGCATATAATACCGAGTGATCTTCATCGCAATCTTTATACAACGGTCTAGCCGCATCGACTTTCAACCATATGTATTCCCGATCTCCTAGTAGTTCAGCATCAATTTGTTCATTTACTTGGTCATAATGCGCATTATTTGTATCCATAGGTTGGTGGTTTTGTTGGTTGTGGAGTCCGTAAGCATCATCAATTAAGTCGGTCAATGGACGATGTGTTGGTGAATCATGTACCACTTCTACTCCTTGAGGTTCCATTACACGGTCGGCTCCCAGTAATTCTTCTGGAACATAAGGTACAACTTTTTCACCATGGTATGTCCATATTATATAGTCTTGATAGATTCCCCACTTTAGTAAATGCAACTCAACAACTTCCAATGACTTATATTTTCCGTTAATACAATGAGTACACGAACACGGAATCTTCTCACTTTTAAGATTTTTGGAAGCGTATTTGATGAATTCATAAACGCCCTTTACATGATTAATTGATATCCGGTTAGTCTCTACCATCCACTCTTTGTATTGTGGGAAATCCATGTAATAATCTTCAAATTTCAGTCCTGTGGTAATATGTTAAAAAATATTATTACAACTGAAATAAAAAGAATATTCTTACGACTGAAACAAAAAAAATATCATTCCAAACGAAACAAAACCAATATTCTTACAACTGAAACAAAAAAATATCATTCCAACTGAAGCAAAACCAATATTCTTACAACTAAAACAAAAAAAAAATTATTACAACTGAAACGAAAGAAAATATTATTAAATCTTTTCCAACAGATAAAGTGGACAAGTAATAAAAGATTTTGCATAATTCCTCAATTCCATCCCATCCCCGTTGTTAACGTACACAAGTACATCTCCGCAACCGTTGTATATTTCATCGACCATTATTTTAGCCTCACCCTTCTCCAAAGGTCGGTGATGTACTAGAGTTCTAGGAACCTTGGAGATGAGTATGCACACGCCAACAAACCTCGAATTGATCATGTCCTTGATATAGTACTCTTCGCCATAGTCACTGTGAGTTGTTGACGATGATCCGAGCCCCGTGATTGGCGAAGGTGCAGGGGAGGGGAATGTTGGAGGATGAGGCATTTGAGAGGGGAATGTTGGAGGGGAAGGATGTGTGAAACCTTGAGTAGGAGTAGGGTAAGGGTAACCTTGAGGAGGCATTGGGGGCCTATAACTTTCCCAAAGATTCACAAGTTTCCCAATTTGATTTGTCAATAATCCCAGGGAATTTTTAATCTCATGGACATCCCCATCGGTCTTCAACTCGTGCTCCTTTTGGGATGAGATACGATTCTTGACCGAAGAAAGCTCGTCCACAAGAGGTGCAATGTGTTGAAATTTTGTTTTTGGCATATGTGAGCCAACACCTCTCGTCCTCCCCCTTTTGTCCTTTCCAAAGGTCTTAGTCAGGGCATCATTTTCAAGGTCAAAGTCATCAGTAGTGCTCGAATCTGATTGACTGCTGATGGCCTCTATTGATTCCAGTGTCTTAGCCAAGTGCAACGGGAATTTATTATCTTCGTCCCGTCGAGCATGAAGGAATAAGTTGGACCGATTTGGGTTTTTACCGGCATCTGGACCATCTTTTGTCCTACTCTCCCATTGATTCTTCAAATCCTCATATGATTTGGATCCCAGCCTATGGATATCAGTTTTTTGTGCCCTATTTTTTTTATTTTGCTCCCTCTGGACCAAATTTTTTTCCTTCGCCTCATTCTCCAAAAACTTATTCCACTGATCCACAGGCATTTCAACATTGGGAGGCACTTTCTCTTTCAAAGCCAAAATATCTGAGCTCGCTGCCTCTTTCGGGAAATGTTTCTTTCGAAGGTTTCTCCTGTATGTCCTCAATCCTTCAGCAACCAGAGATAGAACCTTATTCTTCGAACGGTCAAGAAATGAGAAATGCTTGCAAAGTTGGTCATGCATGTCATCTTTGATAGCTTGATAAACAAGGTTCCAATTGTCTGGTCCACCGACTCCCACGTTCATTTTTCCCAGCGACAAACACCGGGCTTTAAAGTTCAGCACGTCATTCCTATCACCCGTCGGGTTATTCACGAGAAGGGAGAAGCCAATAGGCTTCTTTTCATTTGAGCGGGTGGCATCATGAGTGTTGGATGGGGGCGTTAAAGCAACGGGAGTGCTGGATTGGGGCGTAGGAGCACTTGGAGTTGGACTTGGTGAGGAGTGAACCATTGGTGGAGTTGTGAATTGCTCAGCCATTGGTGTTGAGAATTCGGGTTCTGCACGAGATAGTGAACCTCGTTGTGGTGTCACATCGGCACTTGGTACCCTTGGGTTGTTTCCTCTCGACATTATCTACAAAAATTAAAAAATGTAAGTGACTAAATAATTATAGTAATATGAAATTATAACTAATTAATCAAGCTTAATTAGTTATATATATATAGATAGATAGATACCTTTTCAAAGTAAGACTTTAGAATAAGTTCAATGTGTCTGATCTCCATCCATTCGGTATTAGTTTTTAAGAACCTATGAATTTTTGCACGTGGCCAACTAGCAGGAATGGTATCTATGATTGATGTGTAGATGTCAGTGACATTAACTCGGAATCCCCTATTTCTCAACTTGTTGGCAAGATTCAATTTTACATGCATGTGGCGCGAGACATCACAGTCTATGTCAATGCTCTCTGTACGCAGTTGTATCCATAACGGGTGGATTTTTTTTTTCGCCTTCTCCAACAACGTAACAAAGGTCAGGGCTATGTCGGGATTACGTGTGTGAAATATATTTTGTATAACGTCATCCCAGTTTTCTGGTAGAGAAAATAAAATACGATCGAACAAGTAATCTTGCTGGATATCAAATCCATGATTTACAAGGTAGTTAAATTGTTCGATATTTTTATTTCCGTACCTATAAATAGGAGTACCCTCTATATGACGCACGCTAATAAAAGAGTTATGTGTGCGGTCTAATTGCAACCTCTCCCACTCTTGTTGACAGTATTTATCACCGTACCTCATTTTTCCTGAGAAAGGTATACGAGAGCATGAATACGAGTCCTGCTATTAAGGTTTAGGTTTAAAAGTTATGAGAGTTTAAACATACATATACACATAAATAATTTTTTCATAATTACACACATAAACATACATATACACATAAATCTATACACAATTTATTTGTTGGCCCAAGTCCGCGACCCACTGGGTATGACAAAAAATGCACATTAATCGCAAGATATGTGATATACTTTTTCATAGGCAAATCAAGAGCACACCCACCAAATTTAATAACATATACATTTATCGACACTAGTATCAATTCAATAAATTCAACAAAGTATCCAACAACCAAGCCAACAATATCTCACTATGGTAATGTGCACACGTGTTTGCGACTCGTATGTAAAAAAAAACCATTTAATTATATTTTCTCAAAAAAACAAACAAGACAAGCATATTTTGTCGAAAAAAAATACACACATATACAATCTGGGGTTTATTGACATAATCTATACATACACACACATATAATCTAGGGTTTATTGACATAATCTATACATACACACACATACTATTTAAGGTTTACTAAACCCTAATATTTTTTTTGACATAAATCTACACATACAATCTATACATACACACATACAAACATAAATCTACACACATACACAAAAATTAGGGCTTTAGATAGAAATCGCGAAATCCAAATGAATCAATACATACCAACTGAAATCGATTAGCCAAATGAAAATCCAACTGAAATCCAAATGCAAATCCAACTGAAATCCAACCGAAATCGCAGGAGCTCGAAATCGCACGAACCCTAACAACAAACGAAGTCGCACGTAATAAATGAGAAGATGGGAATGTTTCTTTTTAAGACCAGACTATGGTCACGGCCTAGAGCCGTGACCCGATGTGCGCGACGCATTAATGACCATGAGGCTGGCGATTTTGACCTGGTCACGGCCTAGAACCGTGACCCATTACTGACTTGGACAATGGCGATTTCAAATTGGTCACGGCCAAGAGCCGTGACCCATGCACGCGACCCTTTACTTACTTGCAGGACAATGGCGATTTTGATTTGGTCACGGCTTAGGGCTGTGACCCATAGGCCGTGACCCTTTTCCAGTAGCCTTGGTGTTTGAATGATGTATGGTCATGACCAATAGCCGTGACCCAGACCAACAAATGGTCACGACCCTAAGCCGTGACCCTTAATGTGTGTGTTTTATGCTTCGTCGCGCCTTTGGTCACGGCCCAAGTCCGTGACCCATCTGCGACCAGTTTGGAGGGAATTTTGGCACCAAGCTGGTCACGACCCAAGTCCGTGACCCATCTGCGACCAGTTTGGAGGGAATTTTGGCGCCAAGCTGGTCACGACCTGGTCACAGCTCAAGTCCGTGACCCACTATGGTCAGGGATTTAGTTCGTGACCACTTCCAGAGCATGGATAATTTAGTGTGGTAATAAAATTGGTCACGCCAAATATTGAGTGGGTCACGGCCTAAGTCCGCGACCAGCTGGTCGCGGACTTGGTCCGTGACCCACTGGGCGTGACCATTCGCAGGATTTGGTGTAGTGCATACTCACTCCTCCACTAATGTGCACACTTAATGAATTTCTTAACCCCACCTAGTTGTACTATTCCGCCCAACTAGTCCTGGTGTAATCTCCCCTTGCCATACTACTCTAACCCGAGTATAATAATTCATGGGTTATAATTTATCTCCCCAATTAACTTAATTAATTTCTTTTAAATCATAACATATAACTGTGACACAAGTTATATAAAGTATATACATCACACACTGTATTATTTCCCGCATATAATATTTACTACCATTATATACGTACCTTTACTAAGAACAACCACACACATATATATATATGTACATCCATCCCTCCGAGTATACCCTCACCGGATGATTCCCTCTAAAGTGCTATCTCACTAGGTGTGCTCACATAACCTACTTCCCTAAGTTGGAACCTCTTACGAACCTAGCTCAAAATATAAACGTAGTGGAGGCGGTCATATTCCTTCCCTGAAAGTGAGATAAACCCCACACCCATATACTGGACGCTATGACCTGGGGATATACTCACCCTACTCCTCAAGCTAGGGGATTCACCCACATAGCCCAACCTCCCTTGATAGCACTAGAGTATATAAATTAAATAAATATCTAGTCATTGATATTTAATAGCACACACAATACACACACACACACACACACACACACACACACACACACACACACACATATATATATATATATATATATATATATATACACACTATCACTACACCGTATATATATAATATAAACCCCAACTTTACCGTGTACTCAAAAATTCGTAACACTAGCCTGAAATTTCCCGAGTCTCTGGCCCGGCTCAACTTAATTAATTTTTTCCCTTATTAATTTTTCATCTCCCCAAGTCTATGGTCCGAGTCTAATTTATTTAATTCACACGTCAATTAATATAATATTTTTCTCGAGTCTATGGTCCGACTCTAATATAAATACTTTTCACATTCATTAATATAATATTTACCCGAGTCTATGATTCGACTCTAATTTAATTAATTTACACATTAATTAATTTATTACCTTGTGTCACTCAAACAACATACCGGACTCGATCACTTAGCCCATAACTTAATATTTACCGAGTCTATATTCCGACTCCAAATTAATTTGTTTATCTCCATAATTAATTTAACACACTGGCGTCGCTCAACCAATATTCCTGGACTTAGTCACTCAATCCGTATATAATTAATTTGGAATCTAATTCCCCAAATTTATCCATAAAGTGCCTCACGTAAATCCTCCCTAACTCCAATTACTTTTCCCTATAATTGTTAGGAATATGTGCTTCATAATTTTTTAACATTTAAACAATGCATGGAAATTAAATTTTAAATTAATTTCCCTTCTATATATAAAACTGACCGAACTGAAAAAATTCTGGGACCATCGATCGATCGATCAAACATGTATTCGTCTTCTTCGGCTTGCTGTTTCAGCCATTGATAAACCCTCAAGCTTTTTGTTCCTTCCCAAACCCTTACCCAATCACAACCAATATTACCTCCACATAATAAAAGGGTATTAACATCCTATATACCTTAATTCATCATCAAATTTCATGAATTCCAATGTTTTCCCGATTTGGGTTTTATCCGGGTTTCAAATCTCCAATACGATTTTCATTCCTATTAACATAAATTAACCATTGATTCTTACTGGTTTTAACATACGATTCATACCTCTATATTATAGAATCATAAACATAATAAATTTCACCCTTAATTCCATTAAAGTGTATCAATTACCGAAAACCCAATTTTTACATGAATACCCACCCAAAACGAATTTTGGTTTACACCTCCCATAATATGAATTGATTATCATCAATTTGAGAATTCACAACAGTTAATCACTTGCCTCTAATTGTTCGTAGAGTCTGATTCGTTGGTGTAGAGAAGGTGTCGATGACGAACACTCACTTGTCCCTCGATTTGTCTCCAAAAAAGTCTCCAATTTGCTTCTTGATTTGTTTCCTCTGTGTCTCTCTCAAACCCTAGGTTTAGAATTGTTAACTGCCGTTCAATAAGTCCCTCAATTATGTTAAAAATCCTTAATCCCGTTTTTGGTCACATGGGCCTAATTAAAATGGCCAGAATCACCCTGTGTGAGCCTGACTATGCCCAAAAATGCCCTGAGACCTGATTACTACCCTAGGTACTCTTTTTTGACTAACTCGACCCATCCGGACTCAACCGCGTACTCAGAATTGTCATCC
The DNA here is from genome assembly GCA_949130495.1 of Sambucus nigra. Lineage (NCBI taxonomy): Eukaryota > Viridiplantae > Streptophyta > Magnoliopsida > Dipsacales > Adoxaceae > Sambucus > Sambucus nigra. The sequence continues at coordinate 210,403,400 of OX422209.1, forward strand.
GAAATACTTTATAATATTTTCAAATTTCGACCTCAAAATGCGACACACATTAATTCGAACAATTTAACTTAAAGTCGCCAATTATAAATAATTCTTCCCACTCGAATAAATTCTCCAAATAAAAAATTTAAGTTTCTCCAATTTAAATATTTTTATACCTCCCAAAAATAATTAAATATTAAATCCTCAAAATTACGGGGTGTTACATACTTCCCCCCTTACAAAGGAATTTCGTCCTCAAAATTAAGATAAGCTTAGTACTCCAAGTCTCGAATACCACTCCCTATTCCTGTTCCTCTAAGCTCGCTACATCTATCTCTCCCTCTTCTAACTATGAGTTACAAAATTATGTAATTTAATTAATCAGGGTGCCCATACACCCTGTACCCATGCTTGACCGCACAAAAGTTACCTTAATTAACCCGGGTGCCCATGCACCCTATCCCCGTGCTTTACCGCATGAAATTTACCTCGACTATGCTAGCCATGACCCGTAATATAACTTCCAACCCGTATTCATATCACATATATATAATGGCCGGGGTACCCAACCCATGTACTAACTACTAAACACCTCCCAACTTCCAACGTTGCGCTAAGTTTCATGCGTGGGACGTCTCGCAAAGCGAAATCTAAATAAGGAACCCCCCCTGATACACTACTACCTAACATTATCGGTCGTTGATATCCATTAGAACCTCAGTCCATAGCACGTACCCCCAAATACTTGTCTCTTCACACAAAAGCATGCACGCCTACCCTTATGCTACAAATGATAACCTAAAATACCTCGCCCTTACTATCACTCGTTCTTGCGCAATCTCTCTCTGCTCGAAAATAAATCTAACCACCCTGATTCACTTCAGTAAACACCCTTACTTATAGGGATAAAATATGAGAACACAAGACCTCATTATGTGTCTATCGCACTACACAATACGACATACATACACACATATATATAGGATAGACGCTCTCTCAGGTGATACCTAGTAGAAATCATTCATACCCTGGTGTCGCGAACAATAAAACTTATGTAAGGACATTTTTCTCGTGTCCAACATGTTACATTTGTGTATGTCGTACGCCGCTATATTTGGCATGTCACCTCACGATCTCACATAACGGCCTCTATCCAAATTTCAGGAATCAAGCATTTATTATCTCCATCATGTGTCCCTCATCTGCCTCAATGACTTCATGTGCCATGATTTTAGGCTCGTAATGCAAGTGGTACGCAAGAGAAGTCAAAACAGTGCAATAAGGCTTGATAAGGAAGTTCAAGGGAAATTTGGTAATTTTATAGCCACCGTCCGGAGGACCGGTCAACTGGAAAGTTGAAGAGCTTGCCACAACGAAGATACTGGAAGATACGTCACCTCAATCCGAGCTACGGTGAACAAGTTATGGCCCGTTGAAAATGGAGATATTTACATTGAAAATACTGGGAATTTTTCTAAGTGTTTAGCCCCTGTTCCCAGCAAGTTTCCCCAAACCCAGCCCGAACCGGTTCGGGGTCCCTGTACGCTGGATAGAATTTCAGTGTTTTAAATTGGTGGAACTCTTTATGTATTTCCCTATAAATACCAATTTCGTGGGAGCAGTTTTATAAGACTTTAATAAACGAATTTGAGAGTCCTTTTTCCTCAAGTCTTCACATTTTTGAGTTCCCAAAACTCATGTTTTGATTCACATATCATTGACATATCTTTGTGAATATTTTTGGTAACCCAAGAACACATCTTTGAGTTTGTTCAACCCTTGTGGAGAAGCCGTTCTCTTCTTCATTGCCGCCCTCCTGGAAAGGGAAACTTCCAGCCGACGACATAGGAACCGACACCTGCGTGTATTTCTGTGTCACACTGTATTTCTAGCCGTTGCTTTGAAGGTTTGCCGAAGACACCGTGCGTTACACTTGTGGGCGATTATCAGGTTGTATGTAAGTCAATGGTCTTATAAATTATTCAAAGTTCTAGAAATAAAAGGTTTTGCCCTGTGGGGATTTTTTCCTTAACTTTGTGTCACATGCTTTATTTTTGATGGGTTGATTTAGATGCATGTTTAAGGGCTGATTTTATTTGGTTTAAAAGTAGACTCTAATTAAATAATGGTTACTAGGAAACTTGCGAATTTAATTTAAATCATTATCACACAGTCTCACTTTTCAAATTGGTATCAGAGCGGGTTATGCTAAGTTGTCGCGTATTCCTATTTTCCGCAAAATCGTGTGATATTGTTTTTTTTTGAAAAATCCGTTTTGTGAAAAATCGCAATTTTTTCAATGGAACGCTCATTTAATGAGGAGCCTATTTTTGATAAAGTTCACGACTATGCTAAAAATTTAAAAAGTTTGATTTTGAAACTTTGCAAAAGAATTAAAGTTTTGGAAAAAGATAATTCTCTCTTTAAAAGTAAGATTGAATATTTGCAAGCGTTTCAAACTCAAAGTGATATTTGTCGTGATCACTTTGGTAATTTGAGTATTGATTTTGATTCTTTGAAAATTGCCAAAAAGGAGAGTGATGATAGGGTCCTATTTTTAGAAAAGGAATTGGAGGACCTTAAAAATTCAATGGTTTGTGTTTGTGCCAAAGAGGAGAAAAATATTTTAGTCAATAAGTTTGTGGCACGTGAAAAGACTCTTAGAAAAAAGTTTACTTTAATTGAGGGAAAGAGAGATACGCTTTTAGGAATTATTGAAAACTTGAAAAAGGCGTCCCTTAATTTGGAAGAGTCTAATTCTTTGCTTGAGCCAAAAATTTTGAAGTTAAAAAATGATTTGACAGACTCAAGTAGGTTTGAAAGTGATGGTAATGGCTCACCTTGTTCTCATGCTTCGAGTGTAAAAGCCAAAACCATATTTTTTTAGAGGGTCAACTAACTCCAAGGATGTTAGAAAAGATCACACTTTAGGTGTCGTTCCACCCGTTTACACATGTTCATATTGTGGTAGGAAAGGCCACCTTAGGAGATTTTGTTTTGATCTTGGAAAATGTCCTAGGAAGTTTATGTCTAGTGTTCCCGTGGTTTCCAAATCCCCTACATGTTGTGTCACATCTATTTGGGTTAGGAAATCACTTTTGGATACACTAGATTTTAGACAAGTTGAATCTCGTTTGCTTGCACATGATTCTTCTCTTGCCATATCATATAGATGATTGTGTTTGCATGTTTGTCATACACTAGTTGTGGTTTCATGATTTATACTTGTTTGCTAGTGTTATGACATGTGTACTTTTTGTAAAAAATTTTGTTTTTGATTAAATATTTGAAAAATACAAAAAGATTTTATTTTGATAAATTTTTAGAAAAATTCAAAAAGATTTTTGTATTTTGTTTGCACCGTTTATGGATGAACACTTTGGATGACCAAGTCACAACATCATTCCATTATTTTCATGTGACTATTTGATAGTGTTTTGAGACAATAGGTCAATTCATCCTTGTGCTTTATAATGTTTGGAGTCATTAAGATGTAATTAAGTGTTACTTCCTACATGTTTGACTCACTTGATCCTTTATTGCACACATGCACAGATTTGTTTGATTATTGTGCTTGTCTTATCACATGTTGGTTGGGTGTTTTCACTTCAATCCTGTCCTTAAAACGAACCAAGCGCGATAAATTTTGATAAGGATATTGTGCATATAAGAACCGTTTTGTGAGTTTGTGTGCTTTGTTTAAAAATGGGGAGGGGTTGCGATAGGTAATTATCTATCCTTTGCGCAAAAGCCACCGTTAAATTGGACCTAAAAATGGAGGAATTTTATTATTCGGGGTTCAAAGAGGTTTAAAAGAGCCCGAAAAAATTGAAAGGCAATAAAAAGAAATTCGTGAGAAATTATGGGCCATTTAGGTTCTTGCACCAATTCTCCAAAGTTTGAGAATTTAGTTTTACACCTCTAAAAGAAAATATTTATGAGGGAGTTTGGTTGGAGAACTAAAACGGGTTTGCACGTCCTTGAATTGCTTGATAATATGCTACATAGTTTTGGACGTTATTGGTGTGGAAATCATTTGACTTTGATTTGTTGATTTGTATAAGACGATATCATCTAAATTCAACAAATTTTTACACCTAAGGATACTTTTGTTGCTCATTCGTTAGGGGTACATATATGCATCGTGCACATATAATTGATTGAGTTGATTTACCTATCGAATGTGTTCACACCCATTCATTCCATTTTCATGACTTGGTTGTTTGAGTTTATATCCATGGTGTGATTTTTGTATCATGTTTTACATTTTTTTTCAAAATGGTATCTATTTTTTGTTTTGTATGAAAAAATTTGAAAAATCAAAAATAGTTTGTGAAGTTTTTTTTTGAGCATCTCCTTGCTAGAGCGTGTTTGCCATATTGATTGATGCCTTATTTTGAATACCGTGACACCTCGATTTCGCTTATTTGATTCATTCTTCTTATTTGTCTATTTAGGGACATCATAAAAAAGGGTAGAAAGAATTATCTTATTTTGGGGGAGTTTGAATTTTGGGAGAGTTTTGAGATTTGACTTATGCTCATCATATATTGGTATCTATGTTTTTCTCATTTCAAACTCGATACGTCACTTGGTATTTTTTCTTTATCTCATGTGTGTAGGTACTACATTGATGATCTCTGAATTGCACACTCTGATGAGAAAAGATTTGAGATTCCTGAAGATTTGAAGAACAAACGATGGAGCTTATTCATTTGTATCTTTCCAGTTTTGGGTTCATGGAAGGGTAGATTTGTATAGGCAATTTTGTTATTCGATAATTCGGATTTTTTATGTATGTACCGGCATAGACATAGGGGGAGATTTGTAAGGAAATTTTTCTCATGTCCAACATGTTACATTTGTGTATGTCGTAGGCCGCTACATTTGGCACGTCACCTCAAGATCTCACATGACGGCCTCTATCCGAATTCTAGGAATCAAGCATTTATTATCTCCATCATGTGTCCCTCATCTTCCTCAACGACTTCACGTGCCATGATTTTAGGCTCGTAATGCAAGTGGTACGCAAGAGAAGTCAAAACAGTGCAATAAGGCTTGATAAGGAAGTGCAAGGGAAATTTGGTAATTTTATAGCCACTGTCCGGAGGACCGGTCAACTGGAAAGTTGAATAGCTTGCCTCAACGAAGATACTGGAAGAAACGACACCTCAATCCGAGCTACGGTGGACAAGTTATGGCCCGTTGAAAATGGAGATATTCACATTGAAAATACTGGGAATTTTTCTAAGTGTTTAGCCCCTGTTCCCAGCAAGTTTCCCCGAACCCAGCCCGAACCGGTTCGGGGGGGGGGGGGGGACCGATTCGTAGGGTACCCGAACCAATTCGGGGTCCCTGTATGCTGGATAGAATTTCAGTGTTTTAAATTGGTGGAACTCTTCATGTATTTCCCTCTAAATACCAATTTCGGGGGAGCAATTTTATAAGACTTTAATAAACGAATTTGAGAGTCCTTTTTCCTCAAGTCTTCACATTTTTGAGTTCCCAAAACTCATGTTTTGATTCACATATCATTTACATATCTTTGTGAATCTTTTTGGTAACCCAAGAACACATCTTTGAGTTTGTTCAACCCTTGTGGAGAAGCCGTTCTCTTCTTCATTGCTGCCCTCCTGGAAAGGGAAACTTCCAGCCGATGACATAGGAACCGACACCTGCGGCTATTTTTGTGTCACACCGTATTTCTAGCCGTTGCTTTAAAGATTTGCCAAAGACACCATGCGTTACACTTGTGGGCGATTATCAGGTTGTATGTAAGTCAATGGTCTTGTAAATTATTCAAAGTTCTAGAAATAAAAGGTTTTGCCCTGCGGGGATTTTTTCCTTAACTTTGTATCGCATGCTTTATTTTTGATGGGTTGATTTAGATGCATGTTTAAGGGCTGATTTTATTTGGTTTAAAAGTAGACTCTAATTAAATAAGGGTTACTAGGAAACTTGCGAATTTAATTTAAATCATTATCACACAGTCGCACGTTTCAACTTACCCTTACTATCCACAATAGTTCAAATCCATCGCTATCCAGCCGATGTTTGGAAAAATTTTCTACCCTAGTCCCATAATTATCGAAAGTAATAACTCCTCGCATAATACCAATCCTCTCTCCGTGTACACTCCCACTCTCTCGTGGCTAACACCAAAGAAATCCACTACCCCACATAAATATATATATGTACCGTGGCTGCTATAGCCAGCGCACCCACTAAATTTGACTTACCCGCGAACTCTAGTGAAAATAATTCTTATATGGTGACACCCTCACTGCCACTCAAAATATACCCCATGCCTATAAGATAAAAAATAAATACCTCCATACTCTAGCTGCAATGGCTCATCCTCGGGTTCCTGAGGAGCTTCCCCCTGCCCGAACGCACCCATGACTTGTTGTAGTGGCTGTATATCCAGGACCTCGTCATGTAGTTGACCCCTACCTCGCTTAGGACAATCTCTCTTCACGTGTCCCGCTTCCCCACAAACGAAACACCTTCTAATAAATTCACCCTACCACTGATCCCTTCCTTGCTGGCCTTGTCGGAAGTCTTGGACATCCTGTCGATAGCCTCCAGACCTAAATCGCTTGGCCTGATTCACCTGTCGGTAATCCTGCCCCTAATGTCCTCCTATCTGCTGCTGGGATACCCCACCTGTCCCCTCCCACTTTATCCGACCCGCTGGGTTCCACTCCCCTCCTACTTCCTTTCATGTGGAAGTGATATTCCTGGCATTGCAGGAGTGCTGCATTAATGACGTCTATATAAGCTACTAATGCAGGATTACCAATCAAATGTTTCCTGATCCTCCAGACTAACCCATCCATGAACCTTGACTTCTTTCTTTCTTCATTGCGTACCTCATCCAGTACAAAATTTTCTAAAAGAGTGAATTATTCCTCGTGATCGGCCACTGAACGATCCTCCTGAGTCACCTCACTGAATTTTCTTCTCATTTTAGCCTCGACTGCTGGCGGAAAATACTGGCGGTCGAACTGAACCCAAAAATCTGTAATAGTTAATGTATCCCTTTCCTCAACTGTGGTGATCAACTCCCGCCACTGTAGCGCTGCTCCCACTAACCTAAAAGTGTCTAGCATTTGCTTCTGCACCTCATTGCAATCTACCATGCGTAGGTGACGTCGGATATCTCTCTTCCACTGACACGCTAGCACCACATCTAAACCCCCTCAAAACTCTGGCGGATGCCCTTTTTGAAAAACCTCTCGTACTTGCTGCCACCCCGACGGCCCCGGGTGGGCCTGAACATCTGGTACCCCTAACGCCTGTGGCTGATCTCGTGGAAAGTACCTTGCCATTGCGATCATCGTCGCTTCAACTGCCTGCGCCACTAATTCAGTTACCTGGGCTACCGAAATCATCTCTGGCTGCTGCTGCGTTAACTCTGGCTCCTGATGACGTCTCTAGTCTCATATCCCCCTGCTACCCTAGCTGCTCTATCTCTCCTGGGCGGTATCTGAAATGAGAATCGAATCGTATGAGTTCACCCTCAAATATAAAGTAACTGGCAGAAGAATGTAAATGCACATACGTATGAGAATACAATAATTCTATGATAGGTTTCTACATCAAAGAAGTCGAAAACCTTTTTAAAACTTACTAACCACCTAGTATTCGAAAAAGATGGTGCCAAATTTTATCTTATTAATTAAACCAAACAGTACATGCAAAAATAAGTATAAACCATTCACACAACTGAATTAGATCAGCTGAACAAATAATAAAATGACATGCCGAATAAACCATCGGCCACCAAAGTAAATAGTCCAATACAAACATCCAACACCTAAATAAATAAATTTGAAAATGGTACTGAAAAGTCTGGGCGACATGCCCTAAGTAAACTGAAACTGATAGATGATTTCTACTCTAGGAAAGAATGAATGATGCGTCTAGTCCAAGCTCCTGCTAGCATCCACATATGCCGCAGCTCCGTATCTATGGAATAGAATATCAATCCTAGAATCCCTGTGCATACCCCCACTCTCTCATGGTTAACACCAAAGGACTCCGCTACCCCACGATTTTTTTTATCTACATAATATGGCTGCTACAGCCAGCACACCCACTAAATCCGACTCACTCGCGAATTCTAGTGAAAAATAATTTTTTTATATTGTGACACCCTCACTGTCACCCAAAACATACCCCATGCCCATAGGATAAAAAGATAATTAACTCCATACTCTAGCTGCAATGGTTGATCCTCGGGTTCCTAAGAAGCTTCCCCCCTGCCCGAATGCACCCATGACTTGTTGTAGTGGTTGTACATCCAAAACCTCGTCCTGTAGTTGACCCCTGCCTCACTGAGGACAATCTTTCTTCACGTGTACCGCTCCCCCACAAATGAAACACCTCTTAATAAATTCACCTTGCCACTGATCCCTTCCTTGCTGGCCTTGTCGGACGTCCTGGCCATCCTATCGATAGCCCCCAACTCTAAATCGTTTGGCCTGATTCCCCTTCCAGAAATCCTACCCTGATGTCCCCCTGTCTGCTGCTGGGACACCCTACTAGTACTGTTCCCTCCTGCTTTATCCGACTGGTTAGTTTCCACTCCCCTCTTGATTCCTTTCACGTGGAAGCGATATTCCTGGCAGTGCAGGAGTGCTGCATTAACGACATATGTATAAGCTACTAATACGGAATTACCAATCAAATGTTGTCTGATCCTCCAGTATGGATTACGTGACCTCACAACTGTAATAGCCGAAGCCGAATCATTTATCAATCACGACATGGGAAAGGATAAGCCTAACTAAAATGCTTTGTCACTAAAAACACGAAATGATGACGATGACAAAGGCAGGTGAGACAAACCTCCTAATTCCAGTATGGGACCACGAGGTCCCCCACCCACGGGCAAGGATGGGAAATATTACAATAACCAAGACAGAAGGCAACCCAAAGTAGGGTCTTACATGATTTGTGATGGGGCAATTGGGCTAGGTATTGTCCAAAGAAGAAGGCCTTTAACTCCATCATGGCTAGGTACGAGGTTGACCAAGAGTTGCAAAAGCAACATGATCATGAGGAAACACAAGTCATGATTTCACTCTAGGTCCTCAATGATATGAATGTCGAGATAGAGACCAGGGAACCTTAGTGTCAAGGTAACGGACTCATCTACATAGCTGTCATCATCAACATTTTGCCAACAAGATCTTTAATCGATACAAGTGAAACACATAACTTTGTCTCCACAGAAGAAGCCAAGAGGTTAGGCCTAAAGGAAACCAAGGAAGGAGGGAAAGTAAAATCGATGAACGCTACGACCAAGTCTATAATTAGAGAAATATGTTATGTGCATACAATTCTAGTAAGCTGACATGGAATGGTTGACTACACATAGTGGTTTCCATGGATGATTTTAAGGTCATCCTAGGTATGGAGTTCCTAAGGAGGACAAATGCCTTACTATTGTCGAGTGCTACATCGATATGCCTTATGGAAAATGGGACTCCATGCATGGTTCCAACATCGACCAGGAGAACAAGTGGGACAAAGACTATGTTCGCCATGCAAGTTTTAGAGGATGCATCTAACGACAAGGCAAAAAGGATACGTGGGAGATGTTGAAGGCCACGACGCACGACTTAGGTGCAACGAGGGAGTTGCACGAATTTGGTGGGGGAGGATGTCATGTACCGGACATCGTTTGTAATTTTATAGCTTAAAGGCTTCATCCCTACACCATTTTTCTCCGGAATATTCTAGAGTTATCTAGTATTATCCAGTGTTGTCTAGTATGTTATGGAGCAATATAGGATTTACGAGAATAATCTAGAGCATACTTGTATGGTATAGAATATTCTAGAATAGTAAGGAAGTGTGTAGCATTTTGGAATGTTCCCATAAGGAGGTGGGATCATTCTGGAGAATTAATCTGGTCCATTCATGTATTTTGATCTCCACCATCCATTAAGGAGGTGGGATGCCTATAAATAAGTGGAGAGGTCATTTGGCCAAACCATCCAAGCCAAGCATTGTAATCTTTTATCAAGCAATATAAATACTATTCTTTGTGTTCTACTTGTTCCGTTATTCTCCCTTCTGTAGAACTTGTGTTATAACTTTACTATATTGCTAGGCTTACTTAGTAACTCACCCGTCATTGGAGTGCTAAGTGTCGTACGGAGTAGCCAAAGTCTAACCACATGACAAGCTAAGGCTCCTTTTGAGACGGCCAATGGCTACTTTCAGTTGCCAACTTGTTTGAATGATCTAAATTCTTCTTTTAAACATTTAAAAGAAAATTGTTCTTCTCCAATTTTTTTAATAAAATAATCACGAAAAAGGACGTGATAATGATTTCCTTTTAAACAAGTAGTTTTTTATTTTAGTATCTAAATTAAGGATGTGCAACTAATTTAGTCATTGTGTTAAAAAAATTATTTAAATGCACACACACACACACACACATATATATATATATATATGCACACACATAACAATCATATGTGTTAAAATACAACACGAAACGAAATCGTATTTTTTTATAACTAACACAAACCAATGAAAACATGATAGGATGTGAGAAGAATTTTTTTATTTTTTAATTAATACAAACACAACTCAAATATAACGCGACACGACATGCAATCATATTTTTTTTACGTAGCACAAATACGACACAGTACAAGACATAATCTTTTTTTTACCTCGCACGAAAATGACTCATATAAAAAATGACATAACACGGAATATTTTTTTTATCTAACACTAACACAATCCAACTAAAACTCGACACAAAATATTATTTTTATACTTAACAGAAATCAAGTGAAATACGACAAGCCAAGACACAAAATCTTTTATTTAATTAACATGAACACGATTCAAATAAAATGTGACATGATTTTTTTTTACCTAACACAAAAATGTCCTAATTAAAAATATGACAACGCACAATATCTTGTTTTTTACCTAACACGGACACGATCCAAATAAATCACACCATGAGATGCAATATTTTTTTACGTAACACTAACATGACACGACATGAACACTAACCCAAATAAATCACGATACAACTTATCTTTTTCTTACCTAATACAAAAATGACATGACAATAATTCTTTTTTTAAGTACCTAACATGATCACGACCCGATTAAAATACAACACAAAAGATAGTGTCGTGTCATATTTTGATTGGACCGTAATCGGGATATGTAAAAAAATGATTTAATTTTATTTTGCATTTTAATTGGGTCGTGTTTGGGTTAGGTAAACAAATTATATGTTGTGTCATGTTTAATTGGGTCATGTTCATTTTAGGTAAGAAAAAATATCTCGTGTTGTGTTTTATTTGGGTCGTGTTCGTATTAGATAAAAAAAGATTTCGTGCCACGTCATGTTTTAATTGGACATATTCATGTTAGGTAAAAAAATACAATTTCATGTTGTGTCGCAATTTATTTGGTTCGTGTTAACTAAAAAAAAAGATTATGTGTCGTGTCGTGTTTTACTTTGTGCGTGTAAGGTTAAATAATTAGATTCCATGTTAAGTTTTAATTGGATCGTGTTGGTGTTAGGTAAAAAAAATATTATGTGTCGTATTGTATTTTATTTGGGTAATTTTTGTACGGCTTAAAAACAAGATTATGTCTTGTATCATGTTGAGTTAGTGTGATGTAAGAAAATACGATTGCATGTCGTTTCGCATTTTATTTGAGTCGTGTTCGTGTTAGTTAAAAAAAATTTGCACAGTGTCCTATTTTAAATTGGTTTGTGTCAGATAGAAAAATACGATTTCATGTTGTGTCATATTATAACATATATAGTTTTAGCACACACACACACACACACACACACATATATATACACACATAAAAGCTATCGTGTGGTTTTCCTAAACAATAAACATAAACATCTGGACTCCCTTTTATCTCCTACAATCTCTCATCTCTTTTTCTCTCTCCTCTCATTTATCTCCTACAATCTCTCCCCCATTTCTCTCTCTTCCTAGATTATAGAGGTTGAACAAAAAATAAACTACCCGCACCCTATTTATAGAAATTGAGCGCGAAAAAAACATACAAAGAAACAAGCCAACTGTACCAGATGAGAAAAATGAGGAAGGGTCCGGATATATCCTATGCGGGAAGATCACATAGGAGCATTATATATATATATATATATATATATATATATATATACACTAGCGGAATGCTCGTGCCTAAAGACATGGCAAAAATTTTCAAAGTACTTAATCACAAATTGAAAAAAAATTCCGAAGTACGTAATTACAAAACGGTAAAAATATCGTTCCCCAACAAAATAAAGTGTAATTTAGAAAAAATGGCCATAAACTCCTTTATTTATAGGACTATCCACCCTGCTTAACAAATAATAAATAGTCCAACACCATTCAAATAGTCTAAATTCATCAAACAAATTCACATGTAACATGAAGTATATAATATTCATCAATTGAATTCCAATTATGCCTCAGATAAATAAAGTGTCCATTTAAAAAAAATGGATATAATCTCCATTGTTTATTGGACTATCCACCCTCTTAAGGGATAACGATTCAAAGATATTAAATCCAACTAACAAACACTTCAATGAAACAACCTTTGTAAAAAAGAATCACATATATCAACTGAGGTCATCCTACGTATTCCACTATAATGATTGTTTGCAGTTTTCAAAATGCGACCTGATACTTAACTCAACTAAACTCAACAAAGCCTTTTCCCAATTATTTGGGGTCGGCTACATGAATCCTATTTTTCCATTCCATTCTGTCCAGTGCAATATCTTCAGTTAAATCACATGACATCATGTCCGTTTTTATAATATCCCACCAAGTCAATTTAGGCCTACCTCTACCCCTTGTGTTACCATCAATACTAACTAAATCACTCTTCCTTATAGGACCATCCATTGGTCTACGCTTGACGTGTCCAAACCATCTAAGTCGATTTTCTCTCAGTTTATTATCTATAGGAGCTACTTTTATCGTTTCACGAATTTGTTCATTTTTAATTTTATCCTTTCGAGTTTTATCACAAATCCATCTTAGCATTCACATATCAGCCACACTCATTTTCTGCACATTTTGTTTCTTGGTTGCCCAACACTCTGTCCCATATAACATGGCGGGTCTAATGATCGTCCTATAAAATTTTTGTTTTAACTTCGAAGGTATACGTCTATCCCACAAAATGCCGGTAGCACTTCTCCACTTAAGCCAACCTGCTCTAATCCTATGAGTAACATCATCACTAATATCTCCATCTTTTTGGATAATCGATCCTAAATAACGAAAATTATCATTTATAGGTATCTCTTGACCCACCAATTTCACCACATCTCCATTTGTCCTCCTATTACTACTAAAATTGCACTCCACATATTCTATTTTAGTTGTGCTTATTTTAAATCCTCTTATTTCTAAATTTTCTCTCCACAATTCCAACCTAGCATTAATCCCCATCTTAGTCTCATCCACTAAAATAATATCATCTGTAAATAACATACACCATGGCACCTCATCTTGTATTTTTCTAGTTAACTTATCCATAACAAGAGCAAAGAGATAAGGATAGTTAATTCAAATAGGTAGTCAAATATTATATAAACCATGCTAATTAGTAACTATATAGCGCAGATCTATCTATGTATTAGCGCCATTTCTTTATAGGTCTATCCACCCTCTTTAAGAAATAAAAAATAGTTCAACAATACTAATATTAGATATCCAATTTTATTTCCAGCATCAACGTAATTCTCTTAAAGAGCATGTATTCTTATGCTTAGGAATCTAAGAATCAAGACCTTTTTTTTAAAAAGGCAAAAAATATAATAATATGTGATAAATGGTCATAGCTAATCAAGTTGTTCTCTGAAAATAGTGAACTGGAACATTGAATTGTTATTAAGCATTGCTTTCCAATATGTACTTGCCAAAAGCAATATACGCATCAGAATGCACAAAACCTCAACCTAAACTTAACGGATAATATGTACTGGGATTCTAGGATAATGAAAAAACAAAGAAAACGACATTAAGTCATCCTAGAACTGACATGAGCGAAGCTTTAACAATAGGTTCGAGGGCTTTATGCTATTCTTTTTCTTCTTCCTCATTCTCACTGAATGAGTTTTCCACATCTTTCAAAGCTTTAGAGATTGTCGAGGTCACAACTTGTGGAGAATTTTGACCGAGAATAACTGTATGCAAGCAAAATAGAAAAATTATGTCGAAATTCTAAATAATGTGAGAAGCATAAAACAACCAATATCATATCTAAATAATAGAAAAGACAATACGTTTCATCCACATGAGCTTGTCTATTGAGACCCTGAACATATGTCGTTCTGGAGCTTGGCTTTATGAGTCATTTGTTAACTAATATACATATTCATAGAGAATGTTAAAGAGAGGTAAATATCGAGCATTCTTGATAAGAGTGATGTTTAAGAACATACCTTTGATGAACTTTGAAATACTCAACATCATGAAATACACATGTCTAATCCAAGAAATGTACAACTCTATAGCTCACCACCACATACCAGTCACCAACTATAGGGAAGACTCGACAACCTTGCAAGACCTGTTATTTGTAAAATAGTGGTAAAATGACGAAAATATCATGGGATAAATAATTGAAGAAATGAAACACAACCGTACATATAAGTGGAGAGGGATGAATGTAATGTAAATAAATCTTAAAATGCTAACACAATTGTTGATGTCTGAAAATGGAGTGGGTTTAATTTTATAATCATTGATAAAATAAAAGAAACAATCTCAATAAACACACAAGAGATAAAGGTTTTTAAAGTAATTCAACTATGAAAAGCCTATGTCCACTATTGGTATTGTTTTGGATGGTTACATTAGCTTAGTTAGGTGTGCTTGTGAATGAATAAAATTATCTCCCTGAGCTAAGGGAGATTATACATTTATAATGGCCTGGAACCCTAGAGACGAAATGCTTTTATATATTTAGGTATTTACATCTATATAGAATAAATAAGACTATCGGTATTCAGTGTTGGGGCCATTCCATTCGAGTAACGTTTACTATTCATGATGGTTCACATTCGGGGTGTTATTGTCCTACGACCGACTAGTTACCTCTGATGCCAATCAAGATGACTGAATGGCCATGTAGGAGGATAGGTGTCTGCTATTCATTGGTCTACGTGGGAGAGAAATTTTTACATACAATAAAATCCCCCAATGCTCTATGCTTGATAATTTATTGAAAGTATGGAGTGTTTGTTCAAAATTTGCTCGGCATAATGTCTGAGTGCTGGTTGGCAGCTGACCTCTCAGACTTGTAATTTTTTTTCACAAGAACTATTTATGATAGCATTTTTCTAATAATTCAAACTTTTTCGAATCGACAAAGGGCATACTAGTCTTTTTGTGCATTGGTAAGCGTGCAGCTGACGATAGTTCAATCGTTCGTACTGTTTAATCATTTCATCCCTATTCTCGAGGCAACCTATAAATAGATGTAAATTTCCCTCCATTTATATCTCTCAAATCCTCTGTATTTTTTTTCCAAGCTTTCCTTCGTGTTCAATATTTTTTCTCTAATATCTTACTACTTGCTAGCCACCGTTGTTTTTCGATTTTTGACGTTACCTTTAGATCTCAGTAAGCTATCTGTTGATGTAAAAAACTAGATTATTCTAATTATTCAATCACAGATAAATAAATGAGACAAAGAATTTTAAAGTGGTTCAGCCTTATATGAATGGCCTACGTCCACTGTTATGTTATTGCTGAGTGTTTGGGAATTCTCGATTACAAGTTCTATCAAGAAATTCCCGTCCCCCTGAATGAGGGTAATACAATGTATTTATAGCCTTGAGGCTATAATCTGAAAGGGTGATACATTAAATGATATACATATGAAAGGGTAATTCATTTAATGTTCTTCAAGCGTGTGCGTCAAGATGATAAGCATTCAATGAATAGTTGAACTGTTGATTATCTGGCAATTAATGCTGTAGCCGAGGTGCAGCTGCTGTGGTCGAGATGCAACTCGAACTGCCTTAGTTGTTCGTCGTCCAATAGTTCCTCGGAGCACTGGAGTTCCTCGGAGGGCTGGTGTTCCTCGGAAAACTGGTGTTCCTCGGAGTACACCTGTTGCTCGGAGTGAGTATGTTGGTCGGGGGAATGATCTTCCTCGTTGCTATTGTGCCACGTAGATTGACACGTGTCTTCTTATTATTCATCCACATTAGCATACTAATTTTGGTATCAACAGAATCCCCCAATGTTTCATATTTCGAACTTTGAGGAGTATGGAACATTCTTTCTCGGTATATGGCAATATTAAATGACCTTCCTGGTTTTTAGGAGCCTTTTCTTCGTATTTGAATTTCCTTCCAAATTCGCAGAATCCGCCTTTTTGCATTTTTATAAGCGCTTCGATCTTCGTGTACTTTTTGTCGCCTTTAGCGGAATAGTTTCCTTTTTGTAATCATTTCTTTCGTCGTTTCCCAAGGCAAAGTATTTAAGCTACAGAGGCAATCCCATCGTCTTCTACCTTTTCAATTTCTGCTTTCGAGTTTTCTATAGCTTTTCTCTCTCCTGTGCGTTCATCCCTTTCTTCGTTTGTTTGTCAACAGATCTCCTTTTTCCTGTAAGATTTTCTTCCTTCTTCTTCATCTCTTTTTGTTCACCATGGTTTATATTATCGAATCTCTTGAGAAGTTCCGTTCTTACTTTTCTACTCCTTCTTGGGTAACTTTGGAGAGTCTTTCTAAACCTTCAACTTATTTTAATTTGGCTGAGGGACATTGGTTACCTAGCCTCTTTATTGCTGAATGTGGATTTTCTCTTCCACCAAACCCTTTGTGTTTAGAGTTCTGTCAGTATTTCGACGTTGTCCCTGCAAAAATAGCCCCCAACACATGGAGAATAGTTAATGGGGTGTATAGGTTAAATCAGACTCATGGAACTCGTATAGGAATTCCTGAGATTATGTACTGTTATAGATGGGCTATTTTAGACAATGTTTTTTATTTAAAAACTAGGTTTTTGAATAGGGCCTTAGTAGTCAACCTCCCTGATGCAAACATGGATTATTTTGAACACGGGGTAGTCATAAAAAATTGGCAACATACTCCTTTGGTTGGAGATGAAGTATATGAAGGTCCCAGATGCCCTCCATATGGAAATGGGATAGGTTATTTTCATCTTATTTTTTTTTGAAATTATGATTTCATTGTGTTTGACAAAATGTATGACTGTTATTTCACTATGTATTTGTTTGCAGTTGACAGTAAGAGAAAAACTCCAAAAGAATCAGAAGTAAATATTAAACATTTGAAACATATCTGGAATTTGCATCGAAGAGTTGCAGACGAGCACATCAGGTCTGCTTCATATTTGTTGCAGTATAGGAGCTACACATCATCCTTTACTGCTCGTCCTGTGGTCAGCATTAGTGATCCATTGCCAGCTTCTGAGGAATCTTCACCAGAATCTCACATTCCTCTAAGTCAGAAGATGGGCAAGAGAAGAGTTCCTGCTATCTTCGAGGAGACTTCCTCTGCCGGGGATGGAAAAAGAAGCAAGGCTGAAGTCCCAAAGGGGACAAAGAAAGTAGATGGTGCCCCTTCTGTTGCTCCTCAGAAGGCTGCCGAGAAGCCCCCAGTGGCTCCGAGCAAGAAGAATGCACCTGTGGAAGTGGTCCCAACCAAAAGTTCTTTGGTTGAAACTGCTGAAGTGCCACTGAGGAGATTGAAGAAATCCTCCTCGGTCACTTTGACTGAGACCATTCCCCAGCTCCAAGCTAGTGGAGCTGGTGTTCCAACCATTATTCCCCCGAGTTCTGTGATGAGCTCGGTAAAGACTTGGACTATTCCTCAAGTCCAAGGGATAGAAGAAAACATGTCTAGGGATATGCTGACATACCTAGCTACTCGTCACATTGCTTCAGTAAGTTTCTCTCATCTTGAATTTTTCTTTCTTTACATCAATTCATGTATCTCGGCATTGACTTATCGTTACCTTCTTTTTCAGCTGGTGAGTTGCTTTAACACCATAGTTAAGAAAGATGAAGCACTCAAGGCTTCTAGCTCCTCGTCTGGAGTGGAGGATGCTTTTGTGGGTTTGGCCCAATCTCTGAAGGAATCCCGTCAAAAATACGACGAGGATAAGGGTGAATGGGAGAAGAAGTTGACTGCGTCTGAGGCAGAAAAAATGCAGTTGGGAAAGAAGGTGAAGGAATTGGAGAGAGAGAATAAAAAGTGCGCCGAGAAGCTCACAAATTTTGGGGAGCTTGAGAATAAGTTGAAATCGGCCGAGGAAGAGCTGTCCCTTCTGCGAGAAGTAAATCGCCAGAAAGAGGAGGTGGAGGCCAAATTGAAAGCCACCGAGGATCTTCTATCCGAGAAGCTCTCCTCGGAGAAAATGAAGAGAAAAATGGCTGTTAAAAAATCCGTTCGAACCGGTTGGGACAAAGGATGGGATTGGGGGTAGCTGTAATGATGGCTCAGGTGCAGTATGGGAGTTTGAAATACTTCCGAGATGGTTGGGTTTAGGGCTGTCAATGGACCGGATCTGGACCCGGACCCGATCCGGACCCGACCTAAATTAACGGATCTGAGCAAATTTTATAGACCCGATTATCCGATTACCCGATTAGTTAATGGATCGGATCTGGATATACATGACTCCGATCCGATAAGGACCCGACCCGAATGTGTATATATATATAATATAATAAATATATATTTATATATAATATTATATATATATAGTCTTACATATAGTTACTAAATATATATATAACTAACTTATATATATGTAATATATAACTTATATATATTTATGTAAACTGTTTTATATTATAAAAACTAACTGTTTTTTTATATATAACTTATATATATATATATATATATATATATATATATATATATATATATAAGTTATATATAAAAAAACAGTTAGTTTTTATAATATAAAACAATTTACATACATAATATAAATTATATTATAAAAATATTTTATATATATATAAGTTATATTATAAAAACAATTTATAAAAACAGTTAGTTTTGTTTATAAAAAACAGTTAGTTTTATGTTTTATATTATAAAAACAGTATATAACTTATATATAAATAAAAAAACAGTTTTATAAAAACAGTTTTTTATTATAAAAAACAGTTATATATATATATATATTCGGGTCGGGTAATCGGGTCGGGTCTCCGGGTTCTTGACGGATCCGGGTCTGGATCCATTTTCTGAGACCCGTCGGGTAATCGGGTAAGACCTGATCCGCTAAAAATATACCCGGATCGGATCTGGATATACCCAGACCCGATCCAGACCCGATCCGTTTACACCCCTAGTTGGGTTACTGCCTTGCAAGAATTGAAGGTGAGCGAGGACTCTGAACTATTTCAACAACATCTTCCTGGTCCTCCTCCAGCTATTGAAGATGAAGAAGAGGTAGAAGCTGCATCCGAGGAGTCTTCACTGATAGTGGGTGATCAAGTCATTGCTACACAACCCAACCAGACATCTACTGAGGAGATTTCTTCTTTGCCTGCTTCTCCTAAACAAATCCCAACTCCAGCCGATCAGATTATTATTCCCACCGAGCAACCAAGCTCCTCGTCCCAGCCTCCCGAGAAAGTCTTGGGAGACAAGGAAAAGGTGTGAAGTTGTTCGGTATTCTCTTTTATTTTTCCTTTTACTTGTACTTTGTATCCTAGATCTTTGTAACTTTGCCTTATGATCTAATAAAATTTGAGTTCTTTTCTTCCATATGATTGTCTCTTCTCTATCTGCACTCTGTCTTGATCTTCTTTTTGATGATCACTTTTTCTTTCTTTGCTAGTTTCTGGCCAGGATGGATATGATATCTGCTAATGACACTAAGCTGATGCAGCAATGCCATGAATATTATAAAGCTGGTCACATAGACCTAAGTGCATCAGAAGTTGCCGACATCCTTGGCCATGGTGCTTCAGAGCAGGCAGTAGAAGCTTATCAATACCTGAAGGGCTTACTTGATCGAGCTGTGGCCAATAACGTGGCTTACTATGACATGATCGAGGAGCTTCAATATACTTTAGAAGATCTTCAGACTCAGTACAAAGAATCAACTGCCCTTTTGCACAAGGGGTATGAAAAGAGGTATCAACAGCTTTCTGCCGAGACAGGCCACAAAAAGATCATTGCTGGGTACGATGTCAGGGAGAGAACCCTAAAGGGTGAAGTTGAAGCTTGTAGACAGATCGCCGAGCTGCTGGAGCAAGAGAACAATAATTTACAGAAAGAGTTGGCACTGTATAAGTCTGCAGCTTCATCTTCCACTGCCTTGGTACCGATCACCGATGAAGGATTCTCATTCTTAGAGGTTGAGAATGCCAAATTAAGGCAAGAGTTGGATACATTGAGAAGGTCTGGTACTTCTGCTGCTGCTCGGGGATGAGGAAGAGGTTCTCCTGGTCGAGGAATAAGTGCTCAGAATGTCGTCGAGGAACCAAGTTCTCGACCTGCTCGGGGAGGATCAATAGCTCTTAGTCGTAATGTTAAAGAAGCTCGTACTCGATCAACGTTGGAAACTCAAGCGTTCCAATTGAGCGCGAAAGATCGGGCTTTATCTGAAATGTCCAAGAAAATCCAAACTCTGGAGGATCAACTTGCATCGACAAAGTTTGCTCTGGATAATAAAGATGTTTTTGCCAGGAACCTTCATGAGCAGTTAGAGAGAATAACTTTCCAATTCCACAAACAACCTCATGAGTTCTGGATGGCAGGCTACAATGAGGCCCTTTGTCACTTGGATGCTCGCATTGAAAATGCCAATAATGAAGGTTATAAATAAGGATGGTTGAACGCTCTGGGTGTATTAAAACTAGAGCAGGGCCATTATTTATGGGATTATCATGCTCCTGGGCTACTAGACTTGCCTGTGCCACCTTATAAATTGGACATGGAATGGATCCCAGCTCGTGCCATTCCTCGGAGCTTAATTTCAAAATACCTTGGTGACTACAATCTTCATTCTCAGATCGAGGTATCTAGTCCCGAGCATCTACTGGACATACCTTCTGTGATGAATGTTAGGATGCTAAAGGACTTGAACTTTATTAACTCTCCTCAGACTTTAAATGATCCACCTGCTGGCGAGGAACCTATTTCAAAAGCTGAGGGAAAGAAACCAATAGAGTAGGGATCTCAATGTAATAGTTAGTACACATATGTAAATTGTAATTCGTTTTGAATTTTAATGAAAGACTTTCATTTTCTGTTTGCAAATCTGTATTGCTATTGTTTTGTGCTTGTCAAACACTTTATATTTGTGCTTGCATAACAATATTGTGTGGTTCCTCGACTAACTTAGTAATAAAAAATTACAAGTATTAGTAATGTTGCTCGATCACTTAATAATAAAGCAATGAGTATAAAAATGTTAAAAATTCTTCCAACCAACCAAGGTTGTTGAGCTCGTCGACCAATTATAGTTAATGGGTTTTTATCCCCGACCAGCTATACTTGGTAAACTTTGTCTTTTTCATAAAATGTACCCGACCAACCAAGGTCAAAGATTTTTCCTCGTCGACCAACTACAGTTAGTGGGTTTTTATTCCCGACCAACTATACTTGGTTTAGTTTGGAATATTTGTTCTCCGATGAACTTTTATGTAATAAACTTACTTCCCGACCAACATAAGTTGGCATTTGAGAGCATGTCTTGTTTCCCGACCAACCGAGATTGGCCTTTCGTCGATCATCTTTTGTTCTCGCCCTTTTACCAACCGGAGTTGGTCATGGGTTTGAACTATTATGTCCACTAGCTCTTTTACCAACCTTAGTTGGTCACGCTAGTGTATGCCTCCTAACCAAAGGAGTGTAGTTTGTTCTCGCCCTTTTACCAACCGGAGTTGGTCGTGGGTTTGAACTATCATGTCCACTAGTTCTTTTACCAACCTTAGTTGGTCACGCTAGTGTACGCCTCCTAACCAAAGGAGTGTAGTTTGTTCTCGCCCTTTTACCAACCGGAGTTGGTCGTGGGTTTGAACTATCATGTCCACTAGTTCTTTTACCAACGTTAGTTGGTCACGCTAGTGTACGCCTCCTAACTAAAGGAGTGTAGTTTCTTCTCGCCCTTTTACCAACCGGAGTTGGTCGTGGGTTTGAACTATCATGTCCACTAGTTCTTTTACCAATCTTAGTTGGTCACGCTAGTGTACGCCTCCTAACCAAAGGAGTGTAGTTTGTTCTCGCCCTTTTACCAACCGGAGTTGGTCGTGGGTTTGAACTATCATCTTCTTTTTACTGCCGAGCAGCGTTGCGTACCGAGCAGCGTAGTGTTAAACACACTAGTATTCCCCCAAAAACTTTCAATAAAAGGAGAGAAGATTGTGAAATATCATCGTTTTATTCATATTGATGGAACTGCTTTACATTTTACATCACTGATAATACTTGCGTAGGTGTTCAGCATTCCATGCATTCTTAAATTCCTCTCCTTCTAGAGTTGCTATTCTGTAAGTTCCTGGTCGGACAACTGCAGTAATTCGGTAAGGTCCATGCCAGTTTGCTTCCAACTTATTGTGCTTCTGAATGACCTTCTTTAGCACGTAATCTCCTTCTTTTAAGTCGCATTTTTCACCCTCTTGTTATAGAACAGGGCTGTTCATTGTTGATAAGCAGCATTCCTAATGGCTGCCTCTTCTCTAACTTCCTCGAGCATGTTCAAATCTAATCTCCTCATCAGGTCGCTGACTGGGGAATTGAAATTCAGCACTCTGTGTGTTGGAAGACCCAACTCGGCAGGTATTACAGCTTCACTTCCAAAAGCCAGCATATATGGTGATTCTCCAGTCGCTGCTCAGGGAGTTGTTCGGTAAGCCCACAATACTGACTGTAGCTCATTAATCCAATTAGCTTTAGCCTCACTTAGCCTTTTTTTCAAACCATTTAATAATGTTCTATTCGTCACTTCAGTCTGCCCATTGCTTTGAGGATGGCCTGGTGCTGAATGTACCTTCAAAATGTTTGACTGATGACAATAGTCGGCAAACTCCTCGTTATCGGATTGTGTTCTATGGTCTGTGATGAAGGCATGAGGGAGACCATATCGGCAGATGATGTTCTTCCAAACGAATTGGTACACCTTCTCGTATGTCATATCAATCAGAGGCTCAGCTTCTACCCACTTAGTAAAATAATCCACTACGACGACGAGGTACTTGAATCTTCCTCGGGTCGTTGGCAGTGGTCCAACCAAATCCATTCCCCACATGGAAAAAGGCCAAGGGGAAGTTATGGGTGTCAACAATGCTTGTGGAGTTCGTCGGATGGAGGAAAAACGTTGGCATTTATCACATCTCTTAGCATAGGCTATACAATCAGCCCTCATCGTTGGCCAGTAGTATCCTTGTGTCATCACCCTTTGCAAAAGTGTCCGACCTGCTACATGGGCGCCACAGGACCCTTCATGGATCTCTTCAATCAATTCTTTCACCTCGGAGGGATGCACACATCTTTGTAAACCTGCCATGATTCCTTGTCTATACAATACACCATTAGTTAGTACATACCGAGCAGCTTTAAACTTCAATTTCTTTACTGAGAGCTTGTCCTCTGGCAATTCTCCCTCCTCAATATATGCCCTGATGGGATCCATCCAAGATGGTCCTAAATCAAGGGTAATAATATTCATCGTCAGGTCTTCATCTATGCTCCGAGCTTCTAATACTTCAATTAGTATCGTTCTTCGCAGCTCAGTACGAATAGCTGATGCTAATCGGTCCAGTGCGTCTGCTTGTGCATTCTCCATTCTTGGTATTCTGATCAACTGAATGGCATCAAATTCTGCCAATAACTCCATCGCCTTTGAATGATACTTGATCATTAATTCTCCTTTAACTGCATATGTTCCCATCATCTGATTCACAATTAATTGAGAATCACTGAATACTATCACTTGTTGCGCTTCCATAATCTTTGCTAAATTAAAACCTGCTATCAAGGCTTCATACTCAGCCTCATTATTGGAAGCTTTGAATTGGAATCGCAAGGCATATTCCATGTCAATCTCGTCTGGGGTTTTCAAAACAATCCCTGCCCCACAACCTATTGTACAAGATGACCCATCTACATATAATCTCCATGTAGGTAACTCGTCTTCAAATTTCTTATATGACAGAGTTCCTCGGTGAAATATCTGCTGTTTCCTTTCATCCTCCCCTGGTATTTTTCGCTCCTCGTCGACCATCTCTTCTCGCCCTTTTACCAACCGGAGTTGGTCTGGGTTTGAATTTGATGATCTTTCTACATCCACAAGTCCTTTTACCAACCGGAGTTGATCTGGACTTATGTCTGTTGATCCTGTAACATCCACAGGTTGGTCAGCGAGCAATTTTTGTTCCTCGGGGGTATCAGGATATGTAAATTCTGCTATAAAGTCTGCTACAGCCTGCCCTTTTAATGATGATCTGGGTTCATACACAATATCATATTCACCGAGCTCTATTGCCCAATACATCAATCTCCCTGATTTTTCTGGCTTATGAAGGGCTTGTCTCAATGGCATGTCGGTATACACGACGATGGTATGGGCCTGAAAATATGACCTCATTCTTCTACTTGCCTCAATTAATGCCAATGCCAATTTTTCCAGCTTTGGGTACCTGATCTCTGCACCTCGGAAAGCCTTACTTGTGTAATAAATTGGCTTCTGGACTCCATTTTCTATTCTGATCAATGTCGAGCTGACTGCATTCTCTGATACTGCCAGGTACAAGTACAATTTCTCTCCCATTACTGGTCTGGATAACAATGGAGGTGCTCCCAAATATTTCTTCAAGTCTTGAAAGGCTTTCTCACATTCATCAT
This sequence comes from Sambucus nigra, assembly GCA_949130495.1. Lineage (NCBI taxonomy): Eukaryota > Viridiplantae > Streptophyta > Magnoliopsida > Dipsacales > Adoxaceae > Sambucus > Sambucus nigra. Next base: position 210,428,256 of record OX422209.1, read on the forward strand.
TCCATTCGAAAGTTTTTCGAAGCGTTTTGAAGAATGGGAGGCATCTATCAGTTGCTCGAGATACAAATCTGTTGAGCGCTGCAACTCGTCCTGTAAGACTCTGCACTTCTTTCTTCGTCGTTGGAGATCGCAACCCTAAAAGAGCTTTGATCTTTACTGGATTTGCCTCAATGCCTCGCTGGTTGACGATGTACCCGAGGAACATTCCTTCTCGTACTCCAAAAGTGCACTTCGTCGGGTTGAGCTTCATTTGGTATTTATCCAGTTGATCAAAAGTCTGACCTAAGTCAACTAGATGATCAGTAACTTTTTTGCTCTTTGTCAGCATATCGTCGACATAGACTTCCATATTGCAACTGATTTGTTTGGCAAAAACCTTGTTCATCAGCCGCTGATATGTCGCACCTGCATTTTTCAAACCAAAAGGCATAACATTATAACAATAAGTTCCCCTAGGGGTAATAAAAGAAGTACTTTCCCTGTCTTCAGGTTTCATTTTGATCTGGTTGTATCCAGAGTAAGCATCCATGAAGTTGAGCAGCTCGTGTCCCGAGGTAGCATCCACCAGTTGATCAATTCTGGGCAATGGAAAATGATCCTTTGGGCATGCCTTGTTGAGATCGGTGAAATCAACACACATTCTCCATTTATTATTTTTCTTCTTCACCATCACCACATTTGCCAACCAGTATGGATACTTCACATCTTCAATGAATTGGGCTTTCTGGAGCTTCTCGACCTCCTCTTGTATAACCTGATTCTTCTCGGGACTAAATACTCTTCTTCTCTACTTTACAGGCTTGATCTCCTTATTCGTATTGAGCTCGTGACATAAGAAGTTTGGATCTATTCCTGGCATGTCTTCATGACTCCACGCGAAAGTTTTCTTCCTGTTTCTCAAGAAAGTTATTAACTCCTGTTTTATTGAAGCATCTAACGATGAACCTATCTGGGTTACTCATTCCGGATGCTCGTCGTCCAGAATAATATTTTCTGTAGATTCCACCGCCTGTCCTTTTACAAGTTGGGATTCATCTCTGGGATCAAGTGTTTCAATTTCTGTACCTTCCTCCACCTGGTAGGTGGTAGTCGTTTTCCTTGACTCTTCATGGATCTCTTACTCGGCTGACGAATAATAACATTCCCGAGCTACTTTCTGATCACCTTTCACAACTCCTACTCCAAAATTTGTAGGGAATTTTAAACACTGATGTACTGTAGATGGAACTGCTTCGAACTTCTTCAAATCAACTCTTCCCATGATGATGTTGTAAGCTGACTGCACATTCTTATCCATCACAAAAAAGCGTATTTTTTCTGTTCGAAAAGCAGGCCAAGTTCCAATGAATATATCCAACTTGATCGTCCCAAGTGGAAAGACTTTCTCGCCAGCAAAACCCAATAGAGGTCTGTGATAAGGTTCCAATTGAGATAATTTCAAATTTAAACTGTCAAAGCATGAATAGTACATGATGTTTGCCGAACTACCATTATCTACCAGCACCCTTGAAATCACTACTTCTTTCATCCTCATTTTGATCACCAAAGGGTCGTCGTGAGGGTAAAGAACACCTGCCAGGTCGTTTTTTGAAAAATCGATGACCAGCTTCTCTTTGTTTACCTTCCTCGGGCGATCCTCTTCAGCCAAATTTATCCGTTGAATGTATGAGAAAGCCTGAGCCTCACCGAGGTAAGCTTTTCTTTCTGCAGTAAGGTCTCCTCCTCTTGCATCTCCACCTGTAATGACATTACAATCAAATAACCCAAAGCGTATTGAAAATACCTCTTGTTCTGGCTGCCTTGGTTTCTTGGGAAGATTGGGGTCATCCTCTGTATCATCTTCATGATCCCTTTTCTTTTTCTCCTCTGCTCGACGAGGAGATCTAGACCTTTTTCTAGTTCGGTCATTATTTCTTCTTTCGCCTCCCCGATTAACATACTTTGCTAGTTTCCCTCTTCAAATGAGTGTTTCAATCTCGTTCTGAAGAGCTATGCAATTTTTTGTCATATGGCCATGATCCTTATGAAACTCACAATATTTATCCCTGTTCCTCAGGTCAGGGTCTGACCTCAGTTTCTTTGGCCACTTTACTTCCTTGTTATTCTTGATTTCTTCCAAGACATGATTAATACCCATTTTCAAAGGAGTATAATTATCGAATTTCTTCAGGACTTCCCATGACGATTTATTATTCTTGGAATGCTTGTCACCGCCATTGCCCTTATGCTCTTTCTTCTTGGATTTCTCGTCTTCCACCTTGATTTCTTTATCCATATTCTTCTTCGCAGCCATGGCCTCCTCGACATTCATGATTTTGGCTGCTTTCGCCATCAACTCTGACATAGTTGTAGGTGGATCTTTGGCCAAAGTGTAATACAACTTGTTAGGCAACAACCCACTCATCAAGGCTGTGATTGCTGTCTTTTCTTCATAATCTATGACTTCCAGCTTCTCGTTATTGAAACGAGTTATGTAATCTCTAGTACTCTCACCAGATTTTTGTCTAACACTTAACAAGTGTGCTACTCTTTTTACTGGTTTTGCTCCAAAACAGAAATTGCCGATAAACAACTCGGCCAACTGAAAGAAAGTTGAAATCTTACCCCGAGGATGATTGTTGTACCATATCTGGGCAGGTCTAGTAAGAGTTCCTGAGAATGCTCTACATCTCATCTCATCAGGGACAGCATAGATATCGGCAGCAGCTTGATATTGCTCTATATGAAGAACATGGTCTGTCTTTCCATCATATTTTGGGGTCACTACTGGTGCTTTAAACTTCGACGGGGTAGGAAAACCCACAATGGCCTGGAAAAAAGGTGTCCCTTGAACAAAAGTTTGTTGTAGGGGATTCTTCGCCTTAGCCATTTCTCCCAATCTATCCTCCAAGCGCTGAATGGAACCCTTCCACGCATCGTTTCCTTCCTCGGGCTTATTAGTTCGGGCAATTGATTGTTCTGATGTGGCCTCTTGAGATCTATCTTGATGAGCAACTGGTCGTGATTGTGCTGATCCTTCTCTTAGATCTGATGGTCGTCGAAAACTCCTCGACATGGTCTAGGTGGACTCCTATTCCTCCTAGGGCCTAATCGACTGAAAGGAGATACCCTACTCAGTCTTTCCAAGGCACTGGGTCTTTCTGGAGAGAGAGTGATGCGTTGATCAGTATCTGTAGCCCTTATTGACGAAGTTCGCCCAGGTTGATAAGAAAAATCATCAGATTCCTCATTACGATATGACTCAGTACGCCTGGATCGTGAAGAATGTAAATAGGTTTGCCTCTGACCACTTCGCTGTCGGGAACGCGCAGGTGCACCGCCATGAAGGGTCTGTATGAGTCAGCATTGTTTCCTGCATGGCGGTTTGTCCTTGAGCCAGATTCGTCATAATCCCAGCCAGATCTGGAGGTGCAGAGGGATTTAGAGGATTTTCAGCATTTCCAGCATTTCGATTGCTGGATTCCGAAATATCTGCCATTGATGATGAATGAATTTTGGTGAAAAATGATAATAATAATCGCTCCCACAGACGGCGCCAATCTGTTGATGTAAAAAACTAGATTATTCTAATTATTCAATCACAGATAAATAAATGAGACAAAGAATTTTAAGGTGGTTCATCCTTATATGAATGGCCTACGTCCACTGTTATGTTATTGCTGAGTGTTTGGGAATTATCGATTACAAGTTCTATCAAGAAATTCCCGTCCCCCTGAATGAGGGTAATACAATGTATTTATAGCCTTGAGGCTATAATCTGAAAGGGTGATACATTAAATGATATACATATGAAAGGGTAATTCATTTAATGTTTTTCAAGCGTGTGCGTCAAGATGATAAGCATTCAATGAATAGTTGAACTGTTGATTATCTGGCAATTAATGCTGTGGCCGAGGTGCAGCTGCTGTGGTCGAGATGCAGCTCGAACCGCCTTAGTTGTTCGTCGTCCAATAGTTCCTCGGAGCACTGGAGTTCCTCGGAGGGCTGGTGTTCCTCGGAAGACTGGTGTTCCTCGGAGTACACCTGTTGCTCGGAGTGAGTATGTTGGTCGGGGGAATGATCTTCCTCGTTGCTATTGTGCCACGTAGATGGACACGTGTCTTCTTATTATTCGTCCACATTAGCATACTAATTTTGGTATCAACACTATCCTTTCCCTCTTTTCTCTATTTTTCCTTTGTTTCAATCATGATTTATATCGTTGATGATAATTCCACAGAGGAATTTAGTGAGAAAAGGAAAATCTATGGTTGGGTAGGTCTAAATATTGCTCACGGTCCCGTAGACGCATATTCTTTAACAGAGGGTCATTGGGTTTCCATTATTTTTATTACTGAGTATGGTATTACCTTTCCCCCAAACCAACTTTTTCTTTAGTTTTGCCAATATTTTGATGTCGTTCCAGCAAGAATATCTCCAAACAAATGGAGGGTAGTAAATGGAATTAGAAGGTTGAATGAGACTTATAAGACTCATACTAAGATCCCCAAATTAATGTTCTGATACAAATGGGGAACAATTGGTGATAGTAGATACTATTTGAAGACTAGTAAAGCCAATAGGGCTTTAGTGGTCAATTTGCAAGATTCAAGAAAGGACTATTGGGATTATGGTGTTGTTGTAAAAAATTGGCAATATGTTCCCCTTCCTGAGGGGAAATCATACACTGGTCCCAGGTACCCCCAGAAAGGGTGTGTAATATGTCATACTTTTTTCTTAAATCTATTTTATTTTTGCATCTATTCCATGACTTGTCGACTAACTTTCATTTTCTATTATTAATATAGAGGAAAGTAAGAAGAAGTGCCCTAAGGAGAGTGAAGTTAATCTTGGAGATCTCAAATACTTGTGGGTCTCAATCAAAGGATTGGAGAAAAACATCCTAGAGCTGATTATATATTATAAGAGTACAAGATCTCAATATCTTCTTTTGTTTCTCGACCACCACTTGCATTTCCTCAGCTTACTATCAACCTAGACGATGAATCTATATCCACTTCTTCAACTACAGAGTCAGTTAGAGCAGAACTTGTTCAAGGAGGAACATCTTCTTATTTTGAATTCCTTGATATCACAACCATACCTACTTCTCCTACTGCTGAGATGGTGAAGAGGAAGATTCCTAATCTGTTCGCTAGGTCTGGATCTTCTCTCCTTCTTGCTAAGAAAACCACTACGACTGACAAGAGGTCTCAAGCTATTGATAAGAGACCTCAAGTTCTTAATACCGAGGATTCCCGAATTGAAGAACCTCAATATAAGGGGTTGAAGAAAGGTTTACCTGGTTATCAAGATCAAGCCAAATTATCCATTGAGTTGACCAAAAAGTCTGCTGCTGAGCAAGGCAGATTTGAGAATGCTTTAGTGGTGATCAACCCTAGGCTGGCCAAGAGTTTGATAAAAGCTAAAACTTCACCGACAAACAGGTCGATTGCAACCCCCATGATTAGAGCCCGATTAATTGAAAGGGTTTCTCACACTTTGTCCTTGGTGAATTCTCAATCTTTCTATTTGATATTTATTGATATTTACCATTTTTATAAACTGATAACACATTCATTCTCTTACAGTTCTTGGTTAACTTCAATCAAATGATGGAGAATGATGACTAAATAAGGTCCTATTCCTCGGCTGATGTTGAGGAAGCCTTTGAGGGCTTACAAATATCCTTATAAGAATCTAGTGAAACCTTAAAAGAGAGAAAAACAAACTTGGTAGGATAAGATTCAGACCGCCGAGGACCAGACCAGAGTAGCAAAGAAGGCAAAAAATATCGCTGCTAATGAACTGAGAGAAAAATAAGCCTGATAGGATAAGATTAAGACTACCGAGGACTAGTCCAAAGCGGCAGAGGAGGCACAAAAGAAAACTGTTAATGATCTAACCCAGTTCAGGTTGGCAATTACTGAAGCTGAGTGTCGGGCAAAGGCTGCTGAAGATAAAATTATTGACCTGATTGTGGATAACTCTACTCTTAAGGCTAAAGGTAAGAAAGATAAGGAAGAGGCTATAAATAAGGTATGAAAACAAGCCTTCACTACTGTTTCCATCCAAATATAGTATGCTAAAAAATTGTCCTTCAAGGAAGGTTGGTCTGAAGCTTTGAAGAAGGTCGACACTCACGCAGACTCTGAACATTTTCAGAGACATGAACTAGGAACTCCTCCCAACCTGGAAGAAGATTTTGATGATGATTAGGAGGGTTCTGGTGAGTTTACCATGGTCCCTTCAGAACATGTAGACTTGCCTGCTACTAATTAGGACAAGTCCAAGGACTAAGAGAAGGACAATGAGAAGGTTTTAGATAGCTATTTTCTGCCTTTTCCTTTATATGTTTTCTATTTCCATTTCTTTTTCTTTTGTAATGTAACCAACTATTTAACTATGGAATGATCAATGGAAAGACATATTTTTTGCCCAATATCTTATAATTTCATGTGATGTTGATTGCTTGTTACTTGTTATCCTCAATATTATTTATACTGTTTGTTTTCTCCCTCGGCTTTATAAACTTGTACTTATAAATTTCCAGTTTGATGCTAGGAAGAAAGTAGTAGTCTCTGTTGAATCCGACCTACTCTGGCGATGTATAAATCTTTTTTAGATTGGCCATGTCCCATTTAATGAGGAAGATCTAGTGGGGTTGCTTGGCCCAGATGCTTCCGACCAAGTGAATGAGTCTTTTGTTCATCTTTATTGTCCCTTAGATAAAAGCAGTGGAAAATAACCCTGCCTATTATGAGATGATCGAGCAACTATAGGATGACTATACACTTTCTTTGTCGTTACTTCATTCTGAATATGAAGGTCCTTGATTCATTCTAAATATGACGCTAAATATAAGGCATTGAGTTAAGGATGGGGCTTTAATAAAAAGGTACAAGATATTACTTTTGCCATGAATAAGAAAGAACTGGCATTGAACCAAGAAATTGACAATGCCCAATCAATTACTGTCCTTTTGGAGAAAAAGAATAATGCTCTAATGAGCGAGCTTGATAGTCTGAAGAAATTAGCTAACACTGGTTTCGATGAGGGGTGTGCCATTTTTAGAGGCTGAGAATGCCAGGTTATTGGAAGAGTTAGAGGCCTTGAAGAAGAAGAAAAAAACTAAGTCTGGATAATATTCTAGGCAAAGTATAGTTGTTTGGCTAACCATTGATCAAGAGAGAAATAAGAAAAATCTTGTCGACCAAACTGCGAAGCTTCAGGAGAAGGACAAGGCCATCAGAAAACTTCAAGATAAGGTGGACCGACTTACTTTCCACTTCCATAAGCAACCCAAAGCTGTTTGGATGGATGGGTATGATGAAGCATTGACTTACTTAGATAAGCACATGGAACATGCCAGGAATCAGGGATATAATTGGGGTTGGTTGGACCTCTTTGGTTTGCTGAAGATTCCTAAGGGTGATGAATTATAACATTGGCATGTCCTAAGAATGTTAAAATATCATGATCCTCCTTTCTCAATTGACATTACTTGGATTTGTCCTGATGATATTCCTTATAGATTAATTAGAAAGTATACTGGGGACTATAGACTTGAAGGAGAAAATGAGTATGTTTGTCCCCAACGTTTACTAGATCGGCCGAGCAACAATAGATGATCTAGGCTAAGGAATTTTAGATCCACCACTCTATCGAGCACCCTTGATGAGCCTCTTGTTGGGATGAGAAAAGCCAAAGGAAAGCGTCCAGTAGGATAGACTTTGTTCTTTCTTTCTTTTTGGATGGTAATGCCAAGTGTTTGAAATAAAATGGACTTATTTTTCAATAAGTATTCTTGTGATTTATTCCCATTGATATTTAAGCTTGTCGACTAGGTAACATACCTTATGATTAGTTAATCTGCTTGCTGACTAAGTAATATGCTTAAATGTTAAATGCTTGATTTATGGTTGAATCTGTTTGTAATGCCTTAGATTCAAGTAATGCACATAGATTAAACTGTGGTTAGTTTCACTGAAATAAGCTTTTGCATTAGTTATCAGTGGCGACCACGTGTATTAGGAATGTATTGGTATTCCTGTGTTTTAACTTAGTCGGGTAAAACCTCTTATGTCTGACTTTGAGTCTTACATGAAGTTTTACTAAATTTTTATTCTTTATTTGTCGAACATGAAATCATACAAGAAGTTAAAGAATAACTTTTTAGAAGTTGAAAAAGTTTAAAGAATAACTTTTTGAAGTTGGAAAAGTTCGAATTAGAACTAGAAATATTCTACATTAAAATTTTTTTGTAGTTGGAAAAGTGTGAAATAAAATTAAAAATTTAAACTAAATAACTTTTCTGAAGTAAAAAAAGTTTGAACTAAAATTAAAAGCTATTAGTAAGTTAGTATTTAGTAAGGTGGTACTTCAAAAAATCAAACATAAAAAGAAAGTATAATTGAGAGTAACGCATAATTTCATTAAATTGAATAACTTATTACATAAAAAACAAAATTACTGTTAATATTTGCGGAGATGGTCATCTTTCAAGGGATTCATGAATTCTTCACCTTCTAATGCTTCTAGGCGATAAGTTCTTGGTCAGATAACTGCCGAGATACCGTATGGACCATGCCAGTTGGGCTCCAACTTTTTGTTCTTTTGAATTACTTTCTTAAGGAAAATATATCCTTATTTCAAGCTGGTCGGATTAACCATCTGATCGTAGAACTTGGCAGTCCTTTTTGATAAGCAACCATCCGAATTGTAGCATTCTCCCTGACTTCTTTAATCTTGTCGAAATCTAGTCACCTCTTGTGATCACTCTTAGGCAATCAGAATTTAGTACCCTATCAGTCGGCAGACCTATTTCAGTTGGTACTAATGCGTCACTGTCGAAAGCTAGCATGTATGGAGTCTTTCATGTTGCTGTTCTTGCCGTAGTCCTATAAGCCCAAAGGACGCTATGCAGCTCATTGATCCAGTTCCTTTGGCATCATCTAACCTTTTCTTAAATCCATTGATGTCTAAAAAAAGAATGAGTCCAATTTTATAATAATAGATAAATTAATATGAACAATCTCAACAAACACACAAGAGACAAAGGTTTTTAAAGTAGTTCAGTTGTAAAAAGCTTATGTCCACTGTTGGTATTATTTTGGATGGTTACACTAGCTGAGTTAGGTGTGCTTGTGAATGAATTAATTGTCCCCCTACGCTAAGGGAGATTATACATATATAATGTTTCGAAACCTTAGAGACGAAATGCCTTTATATCTTCAGGCATTTACAGTTGTATGTAATAGATGAGACTATTGGTATTCAATGTTGGTCGCCATTCCATCCGATTAACCTTTTCCATTCCTAATGGTTCACATTCTTGGTGTTGGTCGGCCTACAGTCGACCAGATACGTCTGATGCCGATCATGATAGGTGAATGGCCACATAGGAGGACAGGTGTCTATTTTTCATTGGTCCACGTGGTGGAGAAATTTTTACATATAATAATAGTTAAGTTCAAGCCTCCCGCATTGAATGTAATGGAATTTTTTATACATGGGTGTTATCCTTTAATAGTGTTATTCAAAGAAGGCTTGATAGATTATGCAGCAAGACTTGACATGATATTTGGGATGAAGTCTCTTGGTCAACTGGTCTTTAATTCTCTTATGACCAAAAACCTCTTATTTTTAAATCTGAAAGTGCTAGTCTAAGTAGTCTAAAACCTTTAAATTCATTTCAGCTTAGATTACTAATAAATTTTTTATTTAGTTTATCTCCCAATGTTAAATACATCTATTGTGACTGCTATGGATTCAACAATCAAAATTACCAAAATTGAAAAATTATAAAAATTCAAAATGTCTAGGGGATATCAATCACCCCTAACCCTTAGTCTCTGAGTGAGGAAGAGGCTGGGGGATAATAATGTCTAGAGATGTTAATGGTAATTCTTGAAAAGACATTTGGCAATCATCAAGTAGACTGTAGGTTTGATGTGATAGCTATCCTAGTTCATATAGGGTTATGTCTGATCGAGGAATAAATGATGGCTAAACGCTGTGTGCCTGAAATGATGATGTGACTTGAAACTTATGCACAATCATTTAATGATATTAAAACCTAAAAATATCTTCACTTTCTCTCTTTTCCTTCACAGAATTCATGCTCTCTCTCTCTCTCTCTCTCTCTCTCTCTCTCTCTCTCTCTCAAACCAGTTCATCCTTTGCTCGTTCAAGCATTTCTAGGCAAGATTTTAGGTCTCTCCTTGCTTCCCCGTTCTTCTAAATCTTCTAAGTTACCTCCTTCTGCCATTCTTTTCAAGATTTTTCTATTTCCAAGTTAGTTTTGAGCATTTTTAAGTTTTTGACAAGCTTGAGGGTTTTCTCGGCTACTGTATTTGATGGCAGTTAGGTGGTTTTAGGGCTGAGTAATTTAGTAATTTAGTTGAGATAGTGTATTTTTTTGGTGGTTTTAGGGTTTCTCTCCCCCCCTGTTATACCCTCTTCTGGTTAGTTCGACAATTTACCAGTCATCTTCTCCGGTAAGCACTCAAACTGTTCTTGAGTGTTCTTGATAAAAACGATTCAATTGCCCATTTTAATCTTTAGGTCAAAGTTTGTTAAATCCCTAAGTTGTTTGTCTCTTTTAAGATTTTAGCTTCTTGTACGCTTAAGTCCCACCTCGGCTTTTGGATGTTACAACAGCTTTATAGGTTAGCCGAAGAGTTCCCCACACTTAGGGAGAGGTTCTTCCAAGAGATCCATAGGGTAGAAGAAGAGGACAAGGCTAGACGTAGGGCCGACCCCAACTGGGTATAACCTATTTTCCCAATTCCTTTGAAAATAATATTTCCCTCATCCACTGATACCCTTGGCTCATCCTCTACTCAATCCGAGGATTGAGATTTCGAAGAGGAAATGATGGAATCAAAATCTCGTACGTCTTCTTCTTCTAAGGCCGAGTCATCTGGCCAAGATGACTCATTTATTCACGTTGTATCTGATAGGGATAAGCTGACGATTAGTGCAACTACCATTCCTGTTTCGGCTATAATCCCTCATGAATTTCATGAGAGGATCCTAGAGGGGTCGATCCCCTTATCCTTGGGGAGGCTGATGGTGTGGCCAATGCCAAGGCTGATGATTCAGATACCGAAGCTGAGGATCCAATTCATACTTTATATGATGGGTCTTTTGTCTCTTCTGTCAAAGTGTCTGATCTCCTTTTATGGAGACACTCGTATGGAATTAAGCCTGGCATTTCAATGAGGATCCCGGATGGGGATGAGAAAGTATTCCAAGGTCAGGAAGGAGAAATTACCGTATACTATAAGATGTTTAGAGTCAACATCAGGCTACCTTTTCATCTTTCCATCCAAGTTATCCTATCTGTTTTGGGGGTCTCACCTACCCAGATGGCTCCCAATTCTTGGAGAGTCATCCTTGGGTATGTCTCTTTATGAAAGAATGCCTTTACATATGAACCTTCAGTTGAGCTTTTTACAGCTTGCTACAATATCTCGTCTTCTACCAAACAAGCTGGCTATTTTCACTTAGAGGCTAGAAAAGCAGGAAAAAACTCATTCAGGTGGTCCAAACATCAAATTATTACTTGAAAGAAAGATTTTTCTTCATCTCTAGGGCCTGGGAGTGTTCAACCTCGGCTGAACCAAGTGAGAACGAGCCGAGAGTCTCCGTACCTAAGTTAACCCCTCTATGACAGCTAAATTGGACTCCGACCTCAACCTTTAGGAACGAAACATGGTAAAGTATCTAAGGGAACAAGGAAACGAGAGGGCCCTTCCAAAATTTAAGGAACTCATGGTCCCTAATTATCTTAAAGAATTTGGTCTAGGTGTCAGCCCACTGGACAAGTTGTGTGAGTTATTTAATCCGTTAAAAGTTTTCCCTCATCTTCACGTATTATTTCTAATCATTTTTCTTTTTCTTTATAGATTTTCCTCATAATGTTTTAGACGAGGTCAGGAATATGATGGCTCCAAGTTCTCTGTCTGGCCTGGGAAAGAAAAGCAATAAGCAACGAGCCAAAAAATCAACTGTTGGAGGGACAAACCATATTGAGGTCACCCATAAGAGGAAAGAACCCATGGGCCCCCAAAGACACTTGGCCTGACCCCCCGATGAAGTAGAGGTTCGGCTTTGCAGAGATAGCTAGCGGCTCTACTCCATCCTTTGAGTGTTTTTGGGCAACCAACCTAGCCCATTTGAAGGCCGACCCCAGTTCCTTGATTACCAATATAAAGGCATCAAAGGCTACCATGTTTGCAGCCCCCATCTGAGTACGACTATGAATTCCTTAGGAAAATTCCCCGCCAAGGTTTATGACCCTGGCCTCCACCATATGGCACAGGCATCATCCTCGTATTTCCCTAAGTTGTCTCATCTTATATAATTTTTAATTTTTTCTGACTCTGACTTATTTGATTTTTGTAGCCTATATGCTCCTTTACCTCGGCCACCAGGTGGATGATTGAAAATCAATAAAAGATTCAAGAGGACGAAAAAATAATTCAAGTCGAAGCCTAGCTGAAAGAGAAGTTGAAAGAGCGCAGGGCCGAGAACAAAAAGGCCATGGACGAGTCAAAATTGCAGCATACAAACTAGATAAAAGAGAAAGAAAATGCCTTGAAAGAGAAGGATGAAGCTCTGAAGACCCAAACCACCTAGTTCAAGTCCAACCTTGCTGCTGTTGTTCAGAGGCCCAAGGACAAGGCAATTGAAGCTTATAAAGCTTCAGACTAATTTCAAGGTTTCAGCTTAGAGTATCTTGAGAGGGGAATTATAATACGTGTGGGCTATTGGTGTCTTAAGCTTGTTAGTGCCACCATGTAGAGGATTTTCCTACATCTTTTCTAATAATACGTGTGGGGGTTCCGTCCCTCTTCTTTGGGGGGAAAACAATATTGAGAGGGGAACTAAGACAGCCTACAAATGGGTTGTCCTGAAGTTTGCTGATGTCGTCTCCTCCATTCGTCTATCGTTGGAGACTGTTAACATTGGTGACCCCCTCTTTACTGAGGCCTTATCATATGTTGAGTCCTTGGCCACTGCTGAGGGAGAAGGGACGACTATCGACCCTCCAGCTCAAGTAGACAATGTCTATACTGAGATGACGACTGCAGTCGGGGACAATGCTAAGGAAAATATCAACGTTGAGCCGACTCAGTAGGGTGGCCGTCTATGGCCGATGCCCCTAGTTTTGTAATTGTCCTTTGTTTTGTGAACACTTGATTTATTTTTCTTGCACCAAAGTGTATCCTTAGCTTTAGTATGAATGAATGATACATTCTCTCACATTTTATGAATTATCTTTGCTTGTTTGCATGTATGCCATTGTCTGATGTTTCAATCAAGTAACCATAATAAAATGTTTTAACACCTTGAACCACCAAGTATAAATGAATATTCGTACATCTTCTCATCCAGGGATGATATAAACATGCTAATTTTAAATTCACCAAGTTAATTATGTTTAGAGTAAACCACACGAGTGATTTTTAGATTTGAACCCACCAGATTATGGTGTTTACATCATGTCCCCTCTCGTCATTTTGAGAGTGTATGGACGATGGTCGTCTCGTCCATGCACTGTCGTCTCGACCGAGAGAATTTTCCATAAAATTAATGATGTTTAAGATGAATCACACTTAAGTGATTTTTAAATTTTAACCCACCAAATTATGGTGTTTGTATCACAAGTTCCCTCTCATCATTTTGGGAGTGTATGGATAAGAGCCGTCTCATCCATACATTGTCGTCTCGGCTGAGATAGTTTATCCACTAAGTTAATGATGTTGAAGCGATTTCCCCCTCTTGATGTTATCGAGATTCCATGGACGAGGTCGTCCCTATTTGGATTATCATGTCACCCAGAGTGAGTTAAAGCTATTTCATAATGAATGATGTTCTATAGCTTAAGATGAGTTGATACATACAATCTAAAATTATTCAAATAATAAAATAGTAGAGAACACTTGGAAAATTTTCATTCATAATCTGATTCTCATATACATAGACAAATGGAATTAATATAAATGAAACTAATACAAAACTCTTACTAATAGTATTTTTTGAGATGGTCAGCATTCCATGGATTAGATAATGGATCTCCATCTAAAATTTCCAGCCGATACATTCTTAGAACCACTTCTTCAACCACCTGATAAGGACCATGCCAGCTAGGATGAATCTTGTTAGGCTTCTGTCAAGTCTTATTCAGAACTAGGTATCTTACTTCTAATGTTCGGGCCTTCACTCCCTTATTATAGAATTTCACCGTCCTTTACTGATAGGCAGCCTGCCTAACCTCAACGTCTTCTCTTCGTTCCTCTATAAGATCTAGGTATAGTCTCCATTCTTTAACATTCTACTCCGTGTCATATGTTTAGACCCTATGGGTTGGGAGACCTATCTCTATCGACACCACGGTCTCTGAGCCATAGGCTAGAATGAATGGAGTTTCCCCTGTTGGAGTCCTATCTGTCATCCTATATGCCCATAGTACGGTATGCACCTCATCAATCTATCTCCCTTTGGCATCTTCTAACTTTTCTTGATTCCATAAAAAATGTTCTATTCGTAACCTCTGTCTGCCCATTGTCCTGGAGTCGGCCTGGAATTGAAAAAAATTGTTTAACGCCAACTCGCCCACAATACTTCTTAAGGGAAATGTTCTTAACCTACTTTTCTTTATCAGAATTCAAAGTGTTAGGTAAGCTGTATATATAAATAATGTTTTTCCAAATAAATTAGAAGGTTTTCTTCTCGATCATCACCTTGGTCTCTACCCACTTCAAAAATAATCAATAGCCAGAATCAGACAACAATAATTATTCATAGCCCTTGGTAGGGGTCCTACCAGGTCGATTCCCCAAACTGCAAATGACAATGGGGATGTGATAGAGGTCAGGGACTAATGAGGTTTATGGGGAATGGTGGTAAACCTTTGGCATTTATCACACCTCTTCACATATGCAACTACATCCTTGGCCAACATCGACCACCAGTATCCCTAAGTGATGATTCTCTTTGCTAATGACCTTCCTCCAATATGACTAGAGCAAGACTCTTCGTGCATGTCTTTCAGAATATACTCTACCTCTGATGGATGGACACATCTAAGTAGTGGGAGTATGAACCCTTTCTTGTATAGGATGTCTCTTATGATGGAGAATTTTGCCTCTTTGTACCTTAATTTCTTCTTCTCGGCTTTTCAATCGGGCAATTCCCCATCCATGATGTACTAGATAATAAGATCCATCCAAGAAGCTCCCATGTTCAAGTTCAAGAAAAATTCCACAGTATTGTCTTCCTCTTCAATAGCCGGCCAATGTAGGATCTTTACCGGGTACCATCCTTCTAATTTCTATTCTCGTAGAGGAGTTTAACCTCTCCAAAGCATCACCTCTGCTGTTGTATAACTTAGGTATCCTATTCAACTTCACTTCTCTGAAATGCTTCATGTTACTTTTACCCTTCCAAGGTATTTATCCATTCTGTCATCCTTGGCCTCATATACTCCCAAAATTTGATTCACAATGAACTTGGAGTCACCATGGACCAGGAGATGGCCAACGTTCAAGGTCCGGCCAAGGGAGAGACCTGCTATAAGGGCATCATATTTTGACTCATTATTTGAGTCTTTGAAGTTGAACCTCAGGGCATATTCAATATCGGTCCCATCTGTGGCCGACACAATCAAACCCTCTCCGCTTTCAGCCTCACTTGAAGAGCCATCAATAAATAAATTCTACATAGTACCATCTTTGGAAAAATTACCCTCTTTTAGGGTCCCATTCTTAAAGAGATATTTCTATTCCTCATTCTCAGACACTTTACTCCTTGTTGTACTCATCTCGACCACTGGCGGGGGGAGACATACTCTTCTTTCTAGCTCACAAGCTGGAGGTTCAATCTTTTCCACGTCAGCCTCGTCCTATGTCAAATTGACTATGAAATTAGCTAGGGTCTGTCCCTTAGTGGTTGTTCTTGGTTGGTAGATGATATCAAATCCCCCCAGCTCAATTGCCCAAGCCATCAACCTACCCGATTTCTGAAGTTTATGGATGACCTGCTTGAGAGGAGAGTCGGTGAGAATGACCATAGTATGTGCTTGAAAGTACGACATCATCTTCCTTGGGGCATGGATTAGAGCATAGGCTAACTTCCCCATTTTGGGATATCTCTACTCATCCCCCTAAAGGGTTTTACTGTTAAAATACACTAGCTTCTGTACTCCATCTTCATTTTTTACTATGGCAGCACTAATGGCCCATTCTGACACTGCTAAATACAAATACAACCTCTCTTCTTGAATTGGTCTTGACAGTAGGAGTGGGGATCCAAGGTAGGTATTTAATTCTTGAAAGGACTTATCACACTCCTCGTTCCACTCAAAAGCTTTTTTGAGCTCTTTAAAAAATGGAAGGCATTTATCAGTAGTTCTAGTACAAACATGTTCAATGCTGCCACCCGTCTAGTTAGCCTTTGCACATCTTTTATTATTGTTAGAGTCTTCATCTCCATTAAATCTTTTATCTTCTCAGGGTTGGCCTTAATTCCATTTTAGTCCACAATAAATCCGAAGAACTTGCCAACCCCTACGCCGAAGACGCACTTGTCGGGGTTCACATTATACTCATCCATAGTATCAAAAGTTCGCTCAAGGTCGTCCACATGAGTGTCAGGCCTGAGACTTTTCGTTAACATGTCATCAACATAAACTTCCATCGTCTTCCCGATTTTCTCTTTAAAAATCTTATTCACTAATCTTTTATATGTTGCCCCGGCATTCTTCAAGCCGAAGGGCATGACCTTGTAACATTAGATCCCTTTGTCAGTTATAAAAGATTTCCCCTCAGCGTCGATCGGATCCATGAATATTTGATTATACCCTAAGTACGCATCCATGAAACTCATTAGCTCATGGCCAGCAGTAGCATCAACCATCTGGTCTATCTTTAGCAGAGGAAAGTTATCTTTAGGACAGGATTTATTCAGGTCGGTGAAATCAACACACATCCTCATTTGCCATTGGCGTCGGGGACGATAACTGCATTTGCTAACCACTCAGGGTAAATGACAACCCCAATAAAGTTGTCCTTTTCTAACTCCTTCACCTCTTCTCGAATGACGTCATACTTCTCTCGAGAGTAAACTCTTTTTCTTTGTCTTATTGATTTTACATCCTTGGCCATGTTGAGCTTATGATAGAGGATCTTAGGATTGATGCCTGGCATATCCTCATGGCTCCAAGCAAAGATTTTTTGCCTCTTCTTCAACAGTTTGATCAACTCTTCTTTGATTTCCTTCTTTACGGCTTTGCCGATTTGGACATTTTTTTAAATCATCCGCGTTGAAGATGATGGATTCTATCTCCTCAGAGGCTCCTCCTTTCTTCAACTTTGATTCATCTTTGGGGTTGAGGGTATCAATATTATATGTCGTAGTGGCCCTTTTATATGCCCCCCTCTCCTCAACCGAGTTGAAGTAGCATTCACGTGCCTCAACTTGGTCACCTTGAACTTTCCTTACCCCGTATGGAGTCAGGAATTTAATCATTTGGTGAACCTTTGAGGGAACGACCTCAAATTCCTTGAGGGATACCCTTCCCAAAATTATGTTGTATGCTGAGTATACACTCTCATCCATGATGAAGAAGCTAATTTTCTTTGTGAGGCATTTTGGCCAGCTATTTCCCAGCCTTACTTCCATATCATAGATACCCAAGGATTGAACCTTCTCGCCACTGAAGTTGATGAGTGGTTGGAGATATGGCACTAGTCTCTTTTTGCTTAGACCCAAGCCTTTATAATAGTCCTAAAACATGACATCGGCTAAACCGCCACCGTCTACTAAAATCCTCGAAACCTCGTAACTATGCACCAGAGTGATGATGAAAAAAGGGTCATCATGCGGAGCTAAAATCCCTTTAAAATATAATCTTAAAAAATCAACAACCAAAGTATTCATATCAGCTTCAGTCCTCTTACCTTTCACGGGCTCAACTATAGCTGAGTTCACAGACTTCGGCTTTGGTGTAGTAACTTTAGCTTTGGCCATATATGCTTTTCTATCAATGACTTTCTTTCCTCTACCTGTAAGTCCTTCGCATATCATATTGACCTCATGCATGATCATATTGAGCCAATCTTTAGGATCAGTGAATGGAGAAGGGAGGTCAGGGTCATCCCCATCATTATCGTTCGAGTCATCATTATCTCGATTTTCTGGGGCGTTAGGCTTACACTTGTTATTTCTCTTCTTCTTCTGGGTGTCGTCTGGGCCACCCTTCGAACTGGTACTATCTATGTACTTTCTCAACTTGCCATCTTTTAACATTTTCTTAATTTCTTCCTTGAGTGCGAAACATTTATCGATCGTATGGTCGTGGTCTTAGTGAAACTCACACCATAGATTCGTATTCCTCTTATGGGGAGGATCCTTCAGCCTCCCAGGCAATCTCAGGGACTGATAATTCTTTATTTAATTAAGGATGTGTTTATAACTGAACGTCAGAGGAGTATAGTCAGCAAAATTATCATTCACCGACCTCTTCTTGCCATCCTTATTCTTTTTCTGAAACTTACCACCATTGCTACTTGTTCCCTTCTCGTCTTTACTTTTGGCATCCATTGCCTCCTCCGCATTCATGACCTTCCCAGCCATAGCCAAGAGTTCAGCCATAGACTTCGGAGGATCTTCGACAAACTTCCAAAGTAGCTTTCCTTTCTACTGACCTCCAATCAGAGATGTTATTGAAATACTCTCTTCGTAATCTTCAATCTCCAACTTCTCTTTGTTGAACCTCGCTATGTACTCCTTCAGACTTTTATTCTTTCCTTGCTTTACGTACAAAATGTGTGTCATCTTCTTTTGAGGTATCACCCCTAAGCAGAACTTATATATAAACCTTTTTGCAAGCTTTTGAAATTCTCAATTGAGTTTTTAGGGAGAGAGGTAAGCCATACATGGGCTGCTCCGATCAGCATGCTTGAGAAGGCACGACACCTCATCTTTTCTGAGATTGAGTAAATATCAATAGTTGATTGATAAATCTCCACATGGTGGACTGGATTAGTTCTCCTATCATACTTGGGTGTGACTACCACAGACTTGAATTTAGCCAGGCTTGGATAACTCATAATCTTAGCCACAAAAGGAGAGCCTTCACTGTATCCCATCTGTAAGGGGTCTCAACTCTTCAGAATATTCCCTATCTTATTTTTTAGTCTCTGGATTGAGGTATTCTAGGGTCTCTCGGCTGCTGCTATAACCTCAGCTCGAGCTATATTATCTCTAAACCCCTCTTTACCTTCTGACTTAACTGAGGGCTCTCTGGAAACTATCCTATATCGACTATTCACTCTCACTGTTCCTTATCTCGGCCTCTAGGGGGTCAAAAGTCATCACACATGTCATTCCTTCTAGAACCAGCGACACTTCGGGATCTGGAGAGGCAATTTCTCAAATCATATACTGTTGGGCCCAACCTATCAAAGGCTACCCCCTACTTAGTCTGTCTAATGCTGATGTTTTAGGCTTGCACTCTCGACTTGGCCTACGACTTCCTCCTTGATTGGGTTGAATTGGTCGCACAGTGCCTTTAGAAATTTCATGAGGCTCCCAACATTACCTATCATCCTCATCATCATACTGTTTATCCTCATCTTTTGAGCATTCTTGACCCGTCCTCCCTAGGCATAAACGCCTAGGGTCGGCCATATCCCTACGCCTTTGTTGATGAGGAAAATCCTTATGTGGGGCTTGGGGTGGTTCCCTGGCCGTTGGATCTGGGACACCTTCCCTGACAGACTAATTTATCATCTCATTTCCAGCATCGATGGGTCTAAGCACCATGTTATCACTAAAAGCAACTAGAATTGCCTGTATCCATCGCTGGTTATCCACTAAGGAACGCAAGGCCGTTGCCACCATAGTCAAACGTGACTGAGGAGGGGCTGAACTGGTACTGGGACCACCCATAGTAGGGGGATCTAATGCCATCGAAGAGTTTTGGTGATCGAAAAAAATCAAGTGATGTACTGAAAATGAGCTGGATAAGCTGAAAGTCAACTTAAGAACTCAAACTATAGCTCTTTCAATGGTTGTTCAAGCTCATCCAAGTATGATATTGGACCACCACTAGAGAATCTGGTGGAGTAGCTACAAATGAAGGGAAGAATATGGCTATCTAGTTCCCACAAACGGTACCAGATTGATGATACCAGAAATGGTATCACCAAGTCAAAGTGTTGTGTTAGCTCAAAACTAGACAACAATGGAGTATAATATATATATATATATATATATATATATATATATATATATATATATATATAAAGAAAGAGATGAGGAAAAGAAGAATATGATACCAAATATAAGTGGTTCAACCTTTGAAGGGCCTACGTCCACTATATGAGTGTGTGAAATCCACTCAATCTGGGCTCTAATGGCCTTGGGATACAAGCATTCAAGGTTTATCTCTCTAAGCAATCAGTGTAGCAGAGTTTCAGTAGGGTTTACAATTTGTGATCCCTTACAATGATGTAGAAGACAAGTATTTGTAGTGCATTAGGGGTATAATGTACCCCAAATCATGTGATAATCATGCATATAATGTTCTTAGACAATGAGGGGGAGCCAGCTGTCTCTATCACATGTAGGTCACGATGATCAAATACTCCCTCACGTATGAGGGAGATGTTGTTATAACAATTTTGGTCCACGTGGGATCTGCAGCCCACACACAGACTCTCACGCATTCCCCAACTTATGCGCTCTGTCAGCTGTCCACTATCAGCCACCTGTCGTATCCGAGGACGAGTCATAGATTCATAATCCATTAAAGATACCTATTATGCTAGGAAATCTTGCCCTGTCGTCCTCGTCCTGTATCAGGCCGAGGACGAGGTTCTGTAATCTGCAGAATTAAAGATAAGAAGCATGTTGATGATTCTGAAGGACGAGGTCGAGGTCGCCCCTCAAGGTTTTTGAGGCAAAGTCTTCTCAGGATGAGCCCCCCCGATCAAGGCATATTTCATCATTAAAGATTGATTAGTGAGGGTCGGCGTCAGGCCGAGCTGATTTATATTGGGGATGGGGATATACTTGGCATATTGGTTACTAAGGATCTCTTAATTGGATATAATTATATATTAATAATCTTATCTAAATACTCAGATTGGATGATCCCAAAAATTAAACTTAAGAATAACTACTTATGGTGCTTTCTAAGAGTTTTAAGATGCTAAGTTTGACAGTTGTTGTATTAACCTTTTGCAATCATAGATCACATATATTGAAAAAATATAGAAAGTATATACTTAAAATAGTTTACAAGACAAAGATTATTTCCGCTATTTTAGATAAGTATTATGAAAGGAAGGTGTTTTAATATTTTACTACAGTAACACCAATCCAAATGCTAAGATTTTCCCATCTACTAAAATTCAAAGGTCTCCTGTGTTGCCATGTCAGCCCTTATTCATTCATTTCAGCTCACAAGACAAACCCCCTCAATTTCAACCCACCGTCAGCTCTCCATCGCTGCCCACCTCCACCACCGCCCACCTCCGACTTTGACTATGATTTCGACTCTCTTTCACACGTGCACATGTAATATCCCCCCTATGTAAATCTAATTTCATAATAAGTTTTTTGTTTGATATTTTTAGTTTCGTTTGTATTAGTTGGATTTCAAAGCACTGTTTTTTGTAACTAATTTTGATTTTTTTTGCTCTAAGGTACCGTACCATTGCAAAAGTATGTGGTATTTTATTTTATGTTTTTTATCTCATGTACTATTTCAAGTTGACAAAGTTATTTCTTTTCATTTTCATTTTGGTTTAATAATATTTTTGTGTTCCTTATTTTGACTATTGTGGTTTCATTTTGGATTTTGAGTTTGATTTCCCTTCTCTAATGGATTTTTTTTGACAATTTTACCATATTAAAGCTGAGGTGAAAATTCTCAATAGATCTAGATCTCTCTTTAACTAAATATTTTAATTCGATCTATGTTTTCGAATTCCACTCTCCCATATTCAAAAATCTGGGTACTCAACTAAGAAGCTAGAAAATGTAGTAGTTTTCTTTGAGTTGACGGGGTCATTTTCTATCCAAAAAGGTGGTTGCGTTTAGTCTGATTATTTTGGGGTCGTATGAAAAAAATTATTATCTAATTAGTCACAGATGCTACTTATATCAATTTTCATATTTTTCGTTTTTGTTTAACCTTGTCTTATGTCAAATTTGAAATCGTTTATTATATAATATATGTTGTCTCACTTGAAATTTAGTTTTTAAACACTGTTTTAATGCTCTATGTTTTTACCATAAATGAAGACAGTGGTGAATGAAAACAATGTTTAGGAATTTGGGGTCCAAAAACTATCTTTTTTAAACTAAATTTGGGTTTATGTTAAGGGTGCATCCTAAAATTTTGAAGACTGCATTTATATGACATGAAGTATATTTCAATGATATGAGATTTTGACATCCTAAAGATATTTAATATGCATTGATACCCCCATAATATTAAAGATATTAAATTTTTACTAATATTAGATGATTGTATTATTTTCTAATATCATTATTTGAATATCCAGAGGCTGATGTAGGCGTTGGCATCGAGACATTTTTTTTGACATACTACAATTCCTTCCAAATGAGAAGTTATCTGGTGCTTAACAAGAATTGTTTACATGGGTTTATGATGATGTTTCTGATTCATCCAAATGTTCAAGTAAAGTAAATATTTCCCAATTTTTTTATATTGAGAATCCTATAGTGGATTTGAAGCATTTGAAGTACATTTTCTATTTTATTTCACTTACATTGAGTTGCAACAGTGCTTTAGTATTTTTAGCTTTGTGCGTCAATGATGTCTATTCTTAGGTTTAATGACACTTACATTAACACCATAAATCCACTATTACATGAAATTGTACCTCTGTTTTTTTATGATTGGGTTGAATGTTCATTGTTGTTAGATTATTCTCTTTGAATTTCAATATGGATCCATGATTGTTGATTTTTTATATGAAGAAGATAGGATTTTTTATATGGAATTTGGTTGCTTAAATGACCGCAGTGACTTTCATGAAAGTTAACATGGTTGCTTAGCATGCCTATTATTGAATTAGTAGAGTTTGAAATTAAAAATACTACTATGTAGAGCCATGTAAGACTAAACTTTGTTTTGTCAAGTTAAACCAAGTGACAGTTTGATTTAGTTACTTAATTTGATATTGACTTTTTGTAGGTTAGTTACTTTATAGTGTGTTATCCAAACTTGGTTTAATTTTGGAATTATGTTTGTTGCAATTAATTGAATATGGCTACAACCATCCTAATTCATCATTATTTTTGTGTTTGACATCATTTTCATACTAATTGTTTGATGAGTTCCCATAAGTTAGGCAATGTAAATAAAAAAGTAGTTTATATGTGAACGAATTATTTTGTTGTCATTCACGTTTATTTAATTGATTCATTCACAATAGATGTATCTATCTTTGGAAGAAAAACTGCATAAAAAAAGTCATTAGTAATCCAAGTCGAAATGAATTTAGAGGTTTGGACTACTTAGACTAGCACTTTTGGATTTGAAAATAAGAGGTTTATGGTCATAAGAGAATCAAAGACTAGTTGAGCATGATATTTCATCCCAAATATCAAGACAAGTCTTATTGCATAACCTATCATGCCTTTTTTGAATAACACTATTAAAGAATAACACCTATGTATAAAAAAATCCATTACATTCAATGTGGGAGGCTTGAACTTAATTGTGTTAGCATTTTAATATTTATTTACATTACATTCATCCCTCTCCACTTATATGTACACTTGTTTTTCATTTCTTCAATTATTTATCCCATGATATTTTCCTCATTTTACCACTATTTTGCAGATAAGAGGTCTTGCAAAGTTGCTGAGTCTTCCCCGGAGTCGGTGACTGGTATGTTGTGGTGAGCTACAGAGTTGTACATTTTTTGGATTGGATATATGTATTTCATGATATTGGGTATTTCAAAGTTCATTAAAGGTATGTTCGTAAACATCACTCCCAACACGAATGCTCCGTATTTACCTCTCTCTAACACTCTTTGTGAATATGTATATTTGTTGACAGATGACTCATAAAGCCAAGCTCCAGAATGACATATGTTCAGGGTCTCAATATACAAACTCAGGTGGATGAAATGTATTGTCTTTTTTTTAATTATTTAGATATGGTATTGGTTGTTTTATGTTTCTCACATTATTTAGAATTTCAACATAGTTTTTTTATTTTGCTTGCATACTAGGGGTGCACATGGTTCGGTTTGGATCGGTTTTGGTACTAATTCGAGAACCGAACCGACCTGGGTCGGTTCCAAATTTTTGGAACCGGAACCGAACCGACATTTTTACAGAACCGAACCAAACCGAACTAGCAGTTCCCCGATCGGGTCGGATCGATTTTCGGTTCCAAAATCATATTTCATAACTAATTTTTTTTAAGATTAATGTGTTTCATAACTAATTTTTTTAAGGTCAAAATTAATTTTGACCTCAATAACTTAAGTTAGAAACTCAAATAATCACAAAAATATAAATTACAAGTGTTAAATATATTAAATAAATATATATATGTAATTATAAATCGGTTCGGTCCCGGATTGGTTCGGATCGGATTGGGTTTTTTTACCCTGTAACCGAGAACCGAACCGATGTATCGTTTTTTTTTTCAAACTGGAACCGAACCATTGAGTAAAAAAATTCGATCTAAATCGAACCAATACAGTCGGTTTGGTTCGGTTTATCGAATTTTCGATTTCGTTGTGCACCCCTATTGCATACACAGTTATTCTCGGTCAAAATTCTCCACAAGTTTCACCTCGAAAATAGCTAAAGCTTTAAAATATGTGACATACTCATTCAGGGAGGATGGTAAAGAAACAAAAAAAACTGTGTAAAGCCCTCAAACCTAATGTTATTAATAGTGGCGACAAGGAGGCAACTTTAAATTCTAAAGCTTCACTCAGGTCAATTCTACGATGACTTATTGTCATTTTCTTTGTTTTTTCATTATCCTAGTATCCCTGTACTTATTATCCATTAAGTTTAGGTTTAGATTTTGTGCATTTTGATGTATATATTTCTTTTGGCATGTACATATTGTAAAGCAATGCTGAACAATGATTAAATGTTCCAGTTCACTATTTTCAGAGTTCAACTAGGTTAGTTCAGACCATTTAGCACATATTATATATTTTTAGCATTTTTGGGAAAAAGGGTTTTGATTATTAAATTCTTAAGTATAAGAATACATGCTCTTTAATAAAATTACATTGATGATGGGAATAAAATTATTTTCGTGCCTTTGGGCATGGGAAATATGATATTAGTAGTGTTGGACAATTTTTTATTTCTTAAAGAGGGTGGATAATTATATAGACAAATGACATTAATCCATGCGTAGATATGCACTATATAGTTATTAATTAGCATGTTTTATATAATATTTGACTACTTATTTGAATTGACTAACTATATTTTTTATTTTGTATTTGGTCGCAGTTTGAAAACTACGGATAATCACTTAGTGAAACAAGTTAACAACCTCAGTTGATATACATGTGATTCTTTTTTACGAAGTTTGTTTCATTGAAGTATTTGTTAGATGAATTTGAGATATTTGAATATTATTGGATTGGTTGTTATCCATTAACAGGGTTGATAGTCTAATAAACAAATAAAATTATGTCCTTTTTTTATAAAATATACATTTTGTTTATTTGAGGCACAATGGGAATTCAGTCGAAGAATATTGTATATTTCATGTAATATGTGAATTTGTTTGATAGACTATTTGAATGTTTTTATATTATTTGTTATTTGTTAAGCAAAGTGGATAGTCCTATAAACAAAGGAGATTATGGCCAATTTTTTATTTATGTCGTTTTGTAATTACGTACTTTGTGGAAATTTTTATCGTTTTAGGATTATGCACGTTGAAAATTTTCACCATACTTTTACGCACGAACATTTCGCTAGTATATAAATATTCAATGGGTTTTTTGAAATGTTTAAATACCACACAAAAAAATAAACTCAAAATATTTTTTTTACTATTTTAAAAAACTGGACCGCACGGGAGGTACTCTCACAAGAGATTTTATATCTGTGTATGTGTGTGTGTGTGTGTATTAGGGTAAAAAAATATATGTATTTTGACACATATGGTCCTAAACTATTTCTGTCGTTAACTTTAACGGGCTTTTTAACAGAATGACTGGATTGACTAAACGTTTAGTTTAAGTAGTAAAATAAAACTACTTAAAAAGTTTAGGGATCATTGAAGTCAAAAACTCTAAAACAAAGTTACCAAAGAATAGACAATGGATTTTTTTAAATATAAAAAAGGTAACCTAAATAAAAAATGTACTTAGTTCGTAGAAACTAAACATTAAGGCATGTTTAGCTATACATAATTGTTTTTTCTTTTCATTTTCTATAGAATATTTTAACAAACTAAAAAATGCGTTCAATTAGTAGAAATAAATTATTATTATCAAAACGTAGTTTGTTGAAAATTAGTGGGTCAAACGTAATTTACAAAAAGTTCAGGGTTAATGTAATTACAAAAATTTCAGGATCCAAATGTAATTTATAGAAAGTCAAGGGGCCAAAAAATCAATTCTCAAAAATTTCAAAAACCAAAATATAAAACATTTAGAGATTAAAACATAATTTATCAACAGGTTAAGCATCTAGATATAAGTTATATAAAGTTTAAGGTTAAAATGTAATTTTAGAAATTATGAAAATCAGTGGAAAACTACTTAAAGTGATTTTTCGATTTCTAGGAAAATATCAAACTTGAATGCATATTCTAATTTTTCATTTTTGTGGAAAATTTTTGAATTTTTTTCATCCTAGAGCTAAATAAGCATTAATTGTCCCTATATTTAAAGGGTTATCTTGTTTCAAACCCATATATTTTATCAACACACCACATTTGTATGTTTAATGTTTTTTGAATATATTAAGGTAGAATGTCTACTTCCGCCAACTAGTCAATCTATTTAATCTTCTAACTATTTAAATAAGGGTGTTTTTAGATAAAACCTAGCTTGATAATAAAATGTTAGATTTAATCCCATTTTTGGTTAACAATTAAATATGACATAAAAAATAAACATTTTGTTGGTCTCTCGTCAATTATTTTTATTTTTTTCCTGAAGTACCGTATAGTTTTAATACGCATTCAGGTCAAATATGATCTCTTTCTCCCTTTCACAATTTTAGAGACTCATAAAATAAACCCGTTTGATATTAAATGCCATAGTAATGCAAACCCAATTTAAATCTTAATTGTTGTAAGGACAAAATTTCCAATTGAGTCTATTGTAAGTATTTGACTTATTCCCGGAATAAAACAAGTTTATGAGTCATAGATACGATCCCACACAGTCTATGACATAGTGTTTATTGAAGACGTTATGGCCAAGATTCAGAGATTTATCATGCTGAGATTTATTTGGTGCACGTTTCACGTCTTCATTGCATTCCGATATCTCAGGTATGAATGCATAATGTTTATGGGACTCAAAAATATTTTAGGATGTTATATTCATTAAAAAATGTTTTTAAAGAGTTTTAACTTCGTTTATTCTGACATAAGGATTTTTTAGAGTCGCATTGAACCTTCTCTTGTGTTTAGAAGGATCAAACGACACTTGCCCTCGTTCGAGCGACATTGCAAGGTCGTTCAAGCGAGATGACCATTTCATTCGAGCGACATGCTGATCTTTTTAAAATGATGCGCCGACTTAAGCTTTCTACTTAAGGCGTGTTTCACTCAGCATTTGGTAAGTGGCAGAACCGAAAAATCAGTTTACAAACAGTACATTTTCTGTACAAGTAAGGTTTTCAAAGTCTAGAAACATACTTCGAGTTTCTATAAGGACACAAGTCTCCAATTGAGTCTTAATGTAGTGTTGGCTCAATTCCGGTAAAAAAACGTTTGGGTCGTAGGATAGAGTTCTTGACCATCCATCAAGCCTATGACATGTTTAAGTTTAAGATGTTGCGGCCTACTTATTAAGAGAACATCATTGCCGGTTTACATGTGCCTCATTTCACGTCATCAACTTAGTTCTAATCTCTCCCAAGGTATGAATGCATTACATATATATATATATATATATATATATATATATATATATATATATATATATATAGGAGCTTGGAACATTTTTATTGGGTGTAATTTTATTTTAAAATAATTTTTATGTTCTGAAGGTTACTTTAGAACTTTGTATAAAAAGTTTTTGGGCTTAATTTTGAAAAAGACCATTCTGTCACTTCGTTCGATATTGTCGTTCGAACGAAAATCTCGTTCGAACGAGATTGCTGGGCGGGAATTTTTTTGGCAGTTTTAACTTATTTTTCCACTACTTTGTCCCACTATCTTTTGATAGTTTTAAAGGCAACTTCGGGATAGACCTATCCAAGACTTTTGCCACTTCCTTGAGAGATTTTTGAGAGCCAATATTTCATAACAAAACTCCCAGTTTTCATGTGTCAAAATTAATTAGAACTTCTCTTATGCACATGTGTTTTCACCCATAAAATCAGTTTATGTTTATTACAAGTTCTTAAATATATATATCTTGCTTGAAGTTGTTTGGCACCATTGGTTCATCTCTACGACAAGAAGGAGAAGTTTGAGTTTTCTTCTACATACCTCAAAGAAGAAGAAGCTTTTGTTTTGCTGCGGAATTCTCACATGGTGAAATTCTTGGGCTCAATTGGTTGACTCCAAGGTTCTGGTGGACTCCGGGATTATTCGCTAGGCGAAGGTTGAAGTTCGAAGGAGCGTGTCAAGGCTTGAAGGGAGTCGATTCAGTTGTGTAAGTCCTCTTGTCGAGTCTTTATAAAATTCATACTGTACTTAGTGAATTTGTTAGGCCAGGGCCGTCCAAGTTTTTTTTCCCGATTTGGATTTTTCCTCGTACATCTCCGTGTTGTGGGATTGTGAATTTATTTTATCTTTTGTAAAAATCACCTAGAACTCAAGCTTAGGGTAAAAATATAAAATTTGGTTTAATTCGCGTTCTTAATTAAAATGGTGCATGTTTAATTATTTGGGTAAATAATGTTTGAGTTAATTTAATTCAAGTCTAAATAATGTAATTTGATAAAGTTTGGTTCGGCCTAATTTGCAAATTAAATTAATTAATTTTAGGCAAATTTCTAGGACGTGGGTTAAATTAATTTGGTTTAAGTGAATTTCAAGTGTGTGTGTGAGTTCATCCTAATTCACTTATTTAGTTTTAATTTTAATTTTGCTTTTAGAAATTAAAATTTGTGTTTAATTTAATTTTTTATCTTTTTAAGAAAAGAAAATCAAATAAAATTTGAAAAATTAAATTGTTGTGTTGAACCATCTTTATTCTGCATCTCAAAGGAAATTCTTTTTGAAAAACTTAAAATTGGGGGTCTACGTTCTCAACAAGTGGTATCAGAGATGGAATGTTAAATTATTACGTTAAGGTCCTTTTAATTATTTTTGACTAAAAATGAAATTTTCCCCATTTTTAAAATTTTCTGTTTTCGATGGCGCAAACTACGCGTATTGGAAAGCGCGTACGAAATCGGCACTTCGGTCTATCGATGAGAGGGTTTGGTTGTCTGTTGTTAACGGTCGGTCCCCGCCAACATATTTAGTAGAAAATGAGCGTGTTCCCAAACCCACTGAAAGATGGAGTGAGAATGAATTTAAACTTTCAAATTTTAATTCTCGATGTTTAAATGCCTTGTTTAGCGTGATCACACCGGATGAATTCCGACGTATCATGACATGTAAAATTGCTAAGGAAGCTTGGGATATATTACAACTCACTCATGAGGGAACTAGTGTCGTTAAGGCTTCGAAACCCCTAAACCTCACCAATCAATTTGAAACCCTCAAAATGAATGAAAAATAAACATTCGATGAATTTTATGCTAGACTTTCCGATATAGTTAATACATTTTTTAATTTGGGAGAGAAAATACCCGACGACTGAGTAGTAAAGAAAATTTTAAGGTCCCTACCCGATAGATTTATCCCTAAGGTGACCGTGTTAAATTCTTTACCCACTTTAGCCTCTACGAAATTAGAAGAGCTCGTAGGTGATTTTCAAACCTACGAACTAGACATGTTTCCCTCTAAAACTGAAAAGAAAATAGATAAGGGCGTTACTTTGAAAGCCCGAAAGGACGAAAAACAAGTAGTATAGAGTGAAAGTGATAGTGACTCGGAGGACATGGCTATGTTTGCTAGGAAGTTTCATAAATTTCTTAAATTTAATAAAGATAAATTTAAAAATGATTTTAAGAAATTTGAAAAATCTAAGCATGACAAAGACGAAAAGATCCCTAAAACTTTTAATGAAAATTTAAATAGGGACGAGTCTAATAGGTGTTATGGTTGTGAAGGTTATTGACATAGGGCTTTTGAATGCCCCACTAAACTAAGGAAATAGGGTAAATGTGAAAACGAGACTCTGTGATAATTGATTAAATTCGCAAATATCTAATTTGTCACACTTATTTAAATAGAGTCTATTTTTAAACAAACTAATTCAGCCCCTACACATGCATCTAAACATCATAAGAAATTCAACCCATGCATGAAAAATAAAGACGACCGATATAGGAAAAAATCCCTTTCGGGTAAAAATCTTTTATAAACAGTTTGAAAAATTCACAAGACCTTTGATTTATGAACAACCTGATAATCACCCACAAGTGTGTAATGCACGGTGCCTTCAGCAAATCTTCAAAGATACGAGAGACAACGAAATATCCTCCAGGCGTCGGTTGTCGTCTTCGGCTCGTCCACACACAGAATGACTACGCTCGGTATCCATCGATCAAATATGGAGATCCCTTCTCCACAGAGGTTGAACAAAATCAAAGTTGTTCTTAAACACCAAACAATTCACTAAAGCATATGGGAGTTTTGTGAATTGAAAACAAAAAGGATTAAAACCCTAAAGGAACAAGCCAAAAAGGATTATGCTTTTGCAGTATTTCTGTTCGTCAAAATGCTGTGACTTCTTAATGAAAACGATACCATTTAATGAGTATTTATACAAAAACGCACTGCCTCGAAATCCAAGCTCGTTCAAACGAGAAGCATATGTCGCTCAAACTAAAGACGCGTGTCGTTCAAACGACATCGCGCGACTTCCAATCGCATTCGAACGAGATGCTAATCTCGCGCGAACGACCTGGGCTTCAAAACTTAGAAAAAAATACTCATTCTCAATATTTGACGAAAAAGTCCACTCCAACACTTAGAAAATATTTTGTAAAAATCTCCCAAAAGCTCTAAGTGAAAAGTTAAGGTATTTAAAACATAACCTTACCAAAGTAAACTTCGAGGAGTCTTGAATGATGAAGAACTTGAGTAATTCGGATACGTCTTTGCTGTAGATGTCTCTTGAATGCTCTTCGACGGTGTAGCGGTATATGACATAATAAATTAATAACGGACCTATGAAAATATATCCTTACAAATCGCCCCCTATGTCTATGCCGGTACATACATAAAAAATCCGATTTATCAAAAAACTAACATGCCTATACAAATCTACCCCCCAATGAATAAATTTGCAAGACCTCAAAACTGTTCTTCAATCATCTTCGTCAAATCTCAAAGCTTTTCTCATTAGGGTGTGCAACATCATGATCTTCAATCTTTGTACCTACACACATGAGAAAAAGCAAAAACCTTCGTGATGCATCGAGTTTGAAATGATATAAGAACAAAACATTAATAATCAAATCTCCCCCAAAATGCAAAAATTCCCTTATAACATGATAATTCTTTCTCCCCCTTTTTATGATGTCCCCAAATAGACAGATAAGAAGAAACAATCAAAACATGGAGTGTCACGATAAAAATGCTTAGCAAACAAAGATCAAACTACGCGCATGCAAAGGAGTATCTCAAAAATTTCACAAACTATTTTTGGATTTTTCAATTTTTCATACAAAAATAAGATACTAAAAATCACACCATGGATTTAAACTAAAACAACCAAGTCCTGGAAATGGAATGAATGGGTGTGAACACATTCGATAGGTAAATAAACTCAATCAATCATATGTGCACGATGCATATGTGTACCCCTAACGAATGAACATCAAAAGTATCCTTAGGTGTAAAAATTTGTTGAATTTAAATGACATCGTCTTATGCAAATTAACAAATCAAAGTCTAAATGATTTTCACACCAATAATGTCCAAAACTATTTAGCGCTTTTTCAAGATTTTCAAGGACGTTCAAACCCGTTTAAAATCTCCAACCAAACACCGTCATATATATTTTCCTTTTATAGGTAATCTAAATTCTCAAACTTTGGAGAATTAGTGCAAAAACCTAAATGGCCCATAATTTGGCATAAATTTCTTTTTATTGCCTTCAAATATTTTCGGGCTCTTTTAAACCTCTTTGGACCCCGGATAATAAAATTCCTCTATTTTTTAGGTCCAATGTAACGGTGGCTTAGTATTCACAAATGAAAAATGAACCTTTTGTAACCCTTCCCCGTTTTCAAACAAAGCACACAAACTCACAAAACGGTTCTTATATGCACAATTTCCTCATCAAAATTTATCGCGCTTGGTTCATTTTAAAGGACAGGATTGAAGTGAAAACACCCAACCAACATGTGATAAGACAAGCACAATAATCAAACAAATCTGTGCATGTGTTCAATAAAGAAAATCATGAGTGAAACATGTAGGAAGTAACACTTAATTACATCTTAATGACTCCAAACATTGTAAAGCACATGGATGAATTGGACGATTGTCTCAAAACACTATCAAATAGTCACATGAAGAATGGAATGATGCTGTGACTTTGTCATCCAAAGTGTCCATTCATAAATGGTGCAAACAAAATATAAAAATCTTTTTGGATTTTCAAATTTGATCAAAATAAAATCTTTTTGTATTTTTCAAAATTTTTCTTAAAAAAAATAAAACATACAAAAATGATACGTACTAGCAATAGGCAAACAATGTCATCATGAAAATCACCCTATGCTAGTAAACAAGTCAAACCTCAATCATTAGGTGCAAAGCGGTTTTCCAAAGGTGGTGACAACTTATGAAAAACCTCCATCAATTCTTGTGAAGTTTTGACTAAAAACTTAACTTGCTCACCTAGATGTGCAAACTCTCTCATGTAGTCTCCGGGAGCATGTAAAGTATCACGTGTGGGTGTATGTGTACCAGAAACACGTGTAGAAGCAAAACGTGACACATAACCCAATTTAAAACAAAATTCCTTAAGGTGACCTCTCCTCTTGCAATGTGATCAAACATAAATAGGCCTAGGAACACCTCTCTGAAAAACTCTAGGACGTGCTCTCCTAATAGTAATGGGACGCTTAGCTGGGTTAGGGTGAGTCTCATGTGAATCTAACACTAAAGTGGGAACCGGCTCAGGTGCTAATAGGAAAGTTGAATCACCGTCATGACTTATTTCAAACTTCTCACCTTTACCCTTAAAAACCACCTTTTCAACCTTCTTAGGTGCGTTCTCAAAATTTACTTTGACCTCCCTGGCACGTTCGAGATTACTCTAGTTGGGATACACGTGTCGTCATACTAGACACCGTGTCGGTCAAATCACACTTCTCATTTCTCAAAACCTCCTTCTCTCTCTCCAAATCTAAAACTCGACGACCTAAATCTCTATTATACTTCTTTATTTTCGAGGTCTCGGTGTACAAATCTCTAAAAGATTTTTGGAGCTCACTTTCATCTCCACTCTCCTCCTCGCTTTCTTCATCACTCGAAGTACACAAATCACTATCATCACTCTCGTGTGCACTCTCGTGAGACAAAACGGGTGTGCTCACATGACTAGAAAAAGAGACAACCATCCCATGTCCTAAACCTTATCGGACTCATCTCCCTCATCACCCTCACTATCACTAAGAGTGGAGGGCATAGCAGTCTCTTTGCCCTTTCTCCTTATCCTAGTAGGACACTGTTTAGCTATGTGCCCTTTGCCCTCACACTCAAAGCACATGATCTCATCCTCCTTGTCACTATCTTTGGCCTCCACTTTCTTTTTATTTGACTCAAAAGATCTCTTTTTGTTGGAAGAATTTTCTTTATTCATTTTGAGAAATGTTTTAAAAATTTTTGCAAATAAGGCCATATCAAAATCTTCCTCAGAATCAGACTCATAAACATTTTCTTCCTTTTTCTTAAAATTAGTCTTTAAAGCAACACCATTATCCTTAGCCTTAATGGTTTTGGGAAACATGTCAATATCATAGGTTTGAAGATCTCCTACAAGTTCTTCCAACTTAAGTGATTTCAAATTTCCCAAAGAGTTCAAAACAGTGGCTTTAGGAATAAAATATTTTGGAAGAGATCTCAAAATCTTTTTAACGACACGCGTGTTATCAATCACCTCACCCAAATTAAAACTGGTGTTAACAATGTCCGACAAACGTGCATAAAAATCATCAAAGCATTCAGACTCAGACATGGTGATAGTCTCAAATTGGGTGGCCAAATTTTGTAACTTAGATTCTTTAACCGCGTTCGTACCCTCATGTGTCAATTTCAAAACATCCCATGCCTCTTTAGACGTGGTGCACGTCATAATTCGGCAAAACTCATCAGGAGTGATAGCTCCAGAAATAGCAGTCAAAGCACGTGAATTAAATTTAGACATTTTATGATCATCTTCAGTCCAGGCTGACACGGGTTTTAAAGAGGTGATATTATCAACGGTGACCGTGGGAGGAGTCCATCCATTTTCGCAAAGGTACCAAACACGCTCATCAATGGCTTTTAAACTAGATTTCATGCGAGCTTTTCAATAGGCATAATTAGACCCGTAAAAAATAGGCATCTGATTATATAAGTGCTCCACAGAAAAATTGTGAATTTTCACAAAACTGATTTAAAAAAAAAATCAATATCACACGATTTTATGGAAAATAAAGATCAAGCGATAAATTACCATAACCCACTCTGATACCAATTTGTGAAAACGAGACTGTGTGATAATTGATTAAATTCGTAAATATCTAATTTGGCACACTTATTTAATTAGAGTCTATTTTTAAACAAACTAATTCAGCCCCTATACATGCATCTAAACATCATAAGAAATTCAACTCATGCATGAAAAATAAAGACGACCGATATAGGAAAAAACCCCTTTTGGGTAAAAACCTTTTATAAACACTTTGAAGAATTCACAAGACCTTTGACTTACATAGAACCTGATAATCACCCACACGTTAATGCACGGTGCCTTCAGCAAATCTTCAAAGATACGAGAGACAGCGAAATACCCTCCAGGTGTCGGTTCGTCGTCTTCGACTCGTCCACACGCAGAATGACTACGCTCGGTATCCACCGATCAAATATGGAGATCCCTTCTCCACAGAGGTTGAACAAAAGCAAAGCTGTTCTTAAACACCAAACAATTCACCAAAGCATATGGGAGTTTTGTGAATTGAAAACAAAAAAGGATTAAAACCCTAAAGGAAGAAGCCAAAAAGGATTATGCTTTCGCAGTATTTCTATTCGTCAAAATACTGTGACTTCTTAATGAAAACATTACCATTTAATGAGTATTTATACAAAAATGCACCACCTCGAAATTCGAGCTCGTTCGAACGAGAAGCATATATCGCTCGAACAAAGGACGCGTGCCATTCAAACGACATCGCGTGACTTCCAATCTCGTTCGAACGAGATACTAATCTCGCGCGAACGACCTGGGCATCAAAATCGAGGTCTGCTTTAAAACTTAGAAAAAAATACTCATTCTCAATATTTGACGAAAAAGGCCGCTCCAACACTTAGAAAATATTTTGTAAAAATCTCCCAAAAGCTCTAAGTGAAAAGTTAAGGTATTTAAAACATAACCTTACCAAAGTAAACTTCGCGGAGTCTTAAATGATGGAGAACTTGAGTAATTCGGATCCGTCTTTGATGTAGATGTCTCTTGAATGCTCTTCGATGGTATAGCGGTAATTGACATAATAAATTGATAACGGACCTATGAAAATATGTCCTTACAGTAAACAACCAATTTCATATAATGCTACCCTTAGTGATAGTGATAAGGAAGAGGGACCCGCTTCCCCTATTGAGCGCAACTTTCTCGCGTTCATGGATAGTCATGAGAGCGCCGATAATGAATCTTCCCATGAAGATATACAAATACATGACACTTCCAAGGCCTTTTATTGCGAATCTATACAAGATAATGGTTGTGAGAGTGGAGAAGAAAGTGATAGTGAAAATGAAGAAGAGGTTAATGTGAGTGAACTTCAATTTTCATTTGAAAAACTATATGAAGAATCTATTAAATTTAAAAGATCAAATTTGAAGTTAGAATCTAGTTTAAGAGAGTGTGTCAAGGTCGTTGATGATAGTGTGTTGGTTGAAGACCTTAGGACACGTGAGAGGGCTCTTCGAGAAAGCTTAAATATGTAGAAGGCGAGAGAGATAGCCTTAGAGGTTTTATGGAATCCTTGAAAAAGGAACTTCTCGAGTTTGAAGAGAGAAATGGTTTGCTTGAGTCTAGGATTGTAGAGCTCGAGACGAAAGTGAGAGACTCAAGTAGAGTCAAATTTGATTTGGAGATTCTTTCGTAGAAATTAGATAAAATCTTAGGAACAGTCCAAAATAAAAATGACACTTGTGGTTTAGGCTTCGATTCTTATAACGATTCCACTAATAAAGCCAAAACCAATGTTTTAGGAGAATCCTCTAGGAATAATATTATAGATCATTCCTTAGGTAAGTCTTTTCACTGAGTCTTTAGGTGCTCACACTGTGGTTGAAAATGTCATCTTAAGAAATTTTGTTTTGATCTTAAACGAGGTCTTAGAAAATCCCAATGTAAGGAAACCGAGGTAGCGAAGATTCCTAAATCCTGAGATCGTCAATCATCATTAGTTTGGGTTAGGAGATCCAACTTGGTAGGTTTACAAGGTAGGATTTTTTATTCTCATTTACTTTCACACGATACCTCCCTTGCTAAAACCAAAGGTTGAATGTGTTAGTTGTTTGCATACTCTAGATTTTTGTGCTTCATATTATATATCATTGCTAGGTGTATGCATGTTTATCATTTTCTAGTCATCGCTTTATCACATATCTCATGCTAGAATTATGATGTTTGTTTATCTTTTGTATAGTTCTTTCATTTTAGTTTGTATTAAATGAAAAATACAAAAAGATTTTTGTTTATCATTTGTCTTTTATTTTTTATTTAGACTTAATGAAAAATACAAAAATGATTTTTGTTTGTCTTTTGAGTAAATATTTTTGTTTGGTTGGTTAAAAATTTCAAAAACTCAAAAGGATTTTTATTGTGTGTATTTTAGTTTGACACACTTTATGTGGCATATACTTGTGTTTGAATCCCTTCTTTTTTCACTTCCATGTGGCTAGAACTTTTGGTTAAGATTATCAATCCTTAAAATGTTCTTTACCATGCTTACATGGAGTAGTTGGATTTTTCGTTGCTATAATGGATTCTATTTTTGTATGCCTCAATTCACACATGCACGAGCTCACTTGAAATTTTAACTTCACATATATATTTGAGCTTTGTGAGGTGTTCTCCTATCAATCTAGTCATCTATGTATTATGTGACCTAGGAGGACTAGTGCATGTTAAAATCTGTTGCATGTGAGATTTGTGTGAGACATAAAAATGATATATATAAATGTGTACGGGGAAGGGCTCCGAAAGGAAATATCATCCTTTGCGAGTAAGCCACCGTTTGCTTGGACCTAAAAGAAATACGTGGTCCAAAGTCCTAAAAGAAGAATGGCATTAAAAGAAAATATTTGCCAAGGCCTATTTTTTTAGTTTGATATATTCATTCAAAAATTAATATGCTTATTTTAAGGGAGTTTGGATGGTATATCAACTGTTTGCACAATGTCCGTTTATCCTAGTTATTCTTTCAATGTCATGACTCTATTGGTTTGTAGAATCATCAAAATTCTAGGCTTGTATGCATTGTGTATGTTTGTTCATTGAGTTCAATCTATATTGTCACATGAGGTTGTATTCAAATGTGATAAAGTTTGCACTTAAATGAGAACTCCATGCACATGTTTTAAGTGATTGGGTCTAAATTTAATTGTTACTAGTTCACACCCCTAGACTTCCGTTTACCACATGTATTTGGACACATTTTTACCATACGAGTGTGAAAAGATTAATGTACTTTGTGTCATGATTAGTTATGATTTTTTTTCCCATATGCTTTCATGCTCTTATCACTTTATGCTCAATCATGTTTAATTGCTTTCCCATACTTTATCCCTTATGTAGTTGTTAGGAGGAGAAATAGTACTTAGTTAGATTGGGGGAGAATGTGTAATTAATTCCTTATCCTTTGTCTATTCCTGAACAAAAAGGGGGAGA
Source organism: Sambucus nigra (assembly GCA_949130495.1). NCBI lineage: Eukaryota > Viridiplantae > Streptophyta > Magnoliopsida > Dipsacales > Adoxaceae > Sambucus > Sambucus nigra. The sequence goes on from OX422209.1 coordinate 210,466,694, forward strand.
AGTGGTTTCTAACTCTTTAGTTTAGGAGATTTAACGTAGGGGGAGTCACGACCTTCTTAGGTTGATCATAGTTGATAAAGGAAGAATTAATTTAGGGGGAGTATTTAATTTCATTGCATTTAAATCTTTGATATTCCCTATGCGTTTAATGTTTGCTTAAGTGTGCAGGAACTCTATTTAGCGACAATCTTTCATCGGCAAAGCTATTGATCCTTGGGTCTTGAGTCAAGTTTTCTATGTTTGGGTGGGATGTTTTTAGTCTAGTAGAGCTTGATGGCCCTATAGGAGTTTGTTTTTGTTTTTGTCCCGGAATAGCCAAAGGGGGAGATTTGTAAGGACACAAGTCTCCGATTGAGTCTAATGTAGTGTTGACTCCATTCCGGTAGAAAACGTTTGAGTCATAGGATATAGTTATTGACCATCCATCAAGCCTATGACATGTTTAAGTTGAAGACGTTGCGGCCTACTTATCAAGAGAACATCATTGCCAGTATACACATGCCTCGTTTCACGTCATCAACTTGGTTCCAATGTCTCCCAAGGTATGAATGCATTACATATATATATATATATATATATATATATATATATATATATATATATATATATATATATATATATATATATATATATATATATATATATATAGAATCTTGTAACATTTTTTATTGGGTGTAATTTTATTTTAAAATAAATTTTATTTTCAGAAGGTTACTTTAGAACTTTGTATAAAAAGTTTTTGGGCTTAATTTTGAAAATGACCATTCTGTCACTTCGTTCGATATTGTCGTTCGAACGAGAACGAGAATGTCATTTGAACGAGTTTGCCAATGAATTTTCCCTTCTGGCCTCTGGAACTTTGTTAAAAGGGTCGAGATTTCTGGGCGGACATTTTTTGGCAGTTTTAACCCATTTTTTTACTACTTTGTCCCACTATCTTTTGACAATTTTAAAGGCAACTTTGGGACAGACCTTTCCAAGACTTTTGCAACCTCCTTGAGAGATTTTTGAGAGCCAATATTTCATAACAAAACTCTCAGTTTTCATGTGTCAAAATTAATTAGAACCTCTCTTACACACATGTGTTTTCACGCATAAAATCAGTTTATGTTTATTCCAAGTTCTTAAAGAAGAAGAAGAAGCTTTTATTTTGCTGCGGCATTCTCACATGGTGAAAGGCACTATGTGTGGTTGATGGTTGCTTGGTCTCAATTGGTGAACTCCAAGGTTCCGGTGGACTCCGAGATTATTCGCTAGGCGGAGGTTGAAGTTCAAAGGAGCGCATCAAGGCTTGAAGGGAGTCGATTTGGTTGTGTAAGTCCTCTTATCGAGTCTTTGTAAAATTCATACTGTACTTAGTGAGTTTGTTAGGCCAGGGCCGTCCGAGGTTTTTTTTTCCCGATTTGGGTTTTTCCTCGTACATCGCCGTGTTGTGGGATTGTGAATTTATTTTATCTTTTGAAAAAATCACCTAAAACTCATGCTTAGGGGAAAAGATAAAATTGGGTTTAATTCACATTCTTGATTAAAATGGTGCACGTTTAATTATTTGGGTAAATAATGTTTGAGTTAATTTAATTCAAGTCTAAATAATATAATTTGGTTTGGCCTAATTTGCAAATTGAGTTAATTAATGTTAGGCAAATTTCTAGGACTTGGGTTAAATAAATTTGGTTTAAGTGAATTTCAAGTGTGTGTGAGTTCATCCTAATTCACTTATTTAGGTTTAATTTTAATTTTGCTTTTAGAAATTAAAATTTGTGTTTAATTTAATTTTTCATCTTTTTAGGAAAACAAAAATGAAATAAAATTTGAAAAATTAAATTGTTGTATTGAACCATCTTTATTCCGCATCTAAAAGGAAATTCTTTTTGAAAAACTTAAAATTGGGGGTCTACGTTCTCAACAGTTCCAAGATCCGAGCTTTCATATTCATATGCCCTAGAGATCTTGGTTTTCACTATTGTAGTTTGTTCATCACTTTGAACATTGGTTTTTTCGGTGAAGAAGCGAAAGAGTTCGTGTTCTACATCGTAGACGTTGCAAAGCTGTATCGGTGGACACTGAGGCATTCGTGGACGCGTGTGCTGTGGATTAGGGTGGCAATTTTAGGAATAAAATGATAACATGACACTAAATGAAACGAAATGAAATGAAATTTAGAAAAAAATGGCACGGTCTTTTGTGTTCGGGTCTGGGATTATGGATCCACTAAAGGGTCATGTCGTGTTCATGTCCAATTTTTGCCACGAAATTAACCCGATAAGGACCCGCTAGTGACCTGATTAATGACACGATATAAATCCTATATAAACCCACTATCAATCCAATTTAGACCCATTATTAACCCAATATTTATACCCACTAGTTTTTTAATTCCTCACTAATTGGTCTAATCGTATCCATTCGTGTCGTGTTGGGTCGGATCTAATCATGTCCAATCGAATCGTATTTACTTTTCGTGTTATCGTGTCATGTTTTTAACGTGTCATGTTCGAGATTGTTGGATTCTTATCATGTTGTGTGAGATCGTGTGAAAACACAACCAGTTGACCCGTTTTTCCACTCCTAGCTGTGGACAAGCATCGTAGAAGGACTTCTACGTGGGCACTGTAGAGGAGTGGTTGAAGGATTAGAGTAACGTCAAGACTTGTGGGGGATCGAGTCATTGAGTAAGTCTATTGTCTATAATTTGTAATACCATATCATAGTGATTGTCTGGCTTTGGCCATCCTAGATTTTTTCCTTTAGTGGTTTCCTCGTACAACCGACGTCGCTTTTGTGAACTTATTTATTTTACTTGCTTTAATAACCTAGATGCAGGTTTAGGATTAAACAAGATAAAATTGTGAAGAAATGCTTTAAAACTAAAAGCTTTGTTTACAAGGTTGATAACAAAATGTTATGGTTGTGTAAACTCCGAATAAACTTTTGGCATAAAACTCTTTTCGAAAAACACAAGATGTGTTGTAAAATCTATTTCTGAATGTATGGATTAAATATGATAGTTGATTACCTTCTTTTTTAAAATCTAATAAACATCTACTAAAATTACCATACAATCCCAATCACAACAATAGTTAAGAACATTCACAGAAATAGACACAAGAAATTTTAACGTGGTAAAACCCTTAAGCAAGGGAAATATCCACGGTAACCTCTACGCCACAAAAAAAAATCCACTAGAATAAAAATCAGGTTACAACACTTAAGCAAACCACAAATATCCTAACCTAAGTTCATAATGTACCTACACGAGATTCTACACTCCAAAGGTAATCTGACTTGGAACTTGATATTTTCTTGTTGCTTCTTTGTCTTTTCCTCGATTTCCTTCTCTTTGAATTCAGATTCCAACAACTCTTTCAAATTCAAGATTCTCAGATAGAACCACAGTGTCTAAGTGTTCGTGTGAGATAGTGTTTGTGATGTGCTACTACATGCAAATATGCTACTCACCCTCTCAAGAATTTATACAAACAATCCTAACAAATTACAATAGTTTTAATTATGAAAGTTATTTCTGAATCTTGATTTTTCAAGCAAAGACTTCTTGATCTTTTATTAAACCACAGATCTTAAGGATACCTTGCTCGGAAGACGGTTCAAGGTCTTAAACAATTTCAGGGTTTTGAAAATATTTTTGAAATTGTAAACCTCCATTTGAGATCCAAACTAGACTAAAAGTCTACTTTAACAAAACAGATTCAGACTTAACATGCAAAGACTGATTCAACAAGTTTTGACATATAAAACTTATTTTCAGATCTGTACGCCTTAAAACTTTAGAAAGAGTTCTTTTGTGTTCCTTTTATTTTTGATCACTAGTATTTCATAAAATATGAAATAAAAACTAGAAGCACACAACTCACTAGATCTGAAAACTTATTTTTGGAAACTAAAAGTTTTTTATTTCAAAAACTCATTGAAATAGAATAGATCTAAAATGCTAGATCTAGAAAGAGAAACAGAAAACTATAACTTGAGATGTTATCTTTTAGAAAGACTCATTTTCAATAATGAAACTTAAATCTCTCTTCGAGATGAGTTCTGAGAGAATCAAAGATTTGAATAGGTATTCAAAAGAAAACACAAAACTAACAACATAGAAACCCTAGAAGGATCTAACTCTCAAAAGTAGGTTTTTTTGGTGTATGGGACTTTTAGGTTTTGGTGTTTTCTTGGGAGAAAACTCACAGAGGTTTAGACTTACGAAGAAAACTACGGTTTCTTCTGCTAATCTCTCTCTCTTCTCTCTTAGAAATGGTGAAATGATAAAAGTATCAAATTGCTGAGGGTTGATCCCATTTTATACTAAGCATAGAAGGATCGAGAACCTCAATCCAATGGCTGAGATTAAGTCTAACTGAGTTAGCTTAGATCCAACGATTTAACACAGGCAATGGATTAAACGAACACTGATTGGTTAAAGCTGGGTTCACAGAGATTGAGATAATACACATGCAGAACGTTGATTAAGTTGATCCAATGGTTGGGAAAATGTACGCATTTTGTGTCTTACAACAAACACACTCTAAGCCGACATAATGCTAACACGTGTACACACCAGATGTGATTAAAAATGCGTGTATGAAAATAATTATAACGCACACCTTCAATTCTCAAGCGCTTTCGGATTCTTCCCAGGCAAACAATCAGCATAGAAAACAAGTTTCTGAAATTCAACTTTTAGCCACAACACTTTTAAAAACCAAATTTTAATTAATTCAAAAAATCTTTAAAAAATTATTTAAAATTATATAAAATGATTTGAATTGAATTAAATTTATTTTTCAAAGGTTTGAAGTGTTGAAAAAGCCATTAAACTAATAGATGATATGTATGATGTAGTGCAAGTGTCCTATTTGCGATTTTTAGGGTTTAGAATTAACTTTCCTTTGAAGGTTCTCTTGGACTGGATTTCTTCATGGAGTATGTACCTTTGAGGAGATGGAGTTCTCAAACTATTCTAACCTATTTTGTCTATATATCCAAACTAGTTGGAACTCCTATATATGTAGACTCAAGTGAGTCAATATACAGTGTGTTCTCAATCTCCCCCTTTGGATATTAGAGACAAAATCCCCTTGAGTATTCTGTACTCTTGGATCAAAATGAAAAGAAATCCTATGTGTCCTATACAAAAATTCTAACTACCCATTCCCATCCTAGAACCGAATATAAGGTAAAGAAAATACATCACTCAACTATGTACATACCAATACCCTACAAAATATAAACAAGATGTACAACGGGTCTGAAATGCCTATAACAAGATAACACTAAATTGGCATATTAGTTGAGTTAGAATCAAGAATAGATAGAAAAATCGCTAAACAATACTAAACAATACTCAAGATCTTCTCCCCCAATTTTTCTCAAATATACAAGGGGTATAGATCACAAAATCATATAGATGAATTGATAGTGATCATGCCTATGGCTGTTCACAAATACTCAAATCGAATGTTATATAAAGGTTTGGTAAAGAGATCTGCGAGCTGCTTTTGAGTGTTCAGATATTCAATAATGAGGTCTTTGGATTCGACAAGGTCATGGATAAAATGATGTCTAATCTTAATATGCTTAGTACGTGAGTGCATTAAAGAATTTTTGGAAATATCAATGGCAATTTGGTTATCACAGAACATGGTTAATTGATTTTCGGTGATACCATAATCACTAAGCATCTGTATAATCCATTGTAATTGAGCACAACAGCTACCAGCGACAATATATTCATATTCGGTACTAGATAATGAAATATAATTCTGTTTCTTACACGACTAACCTACAAGATCATTGCCTACATGGTAGCAAGCACCAGAAGTGATCTTACTATCATCAGTACAACCGACCCAATCGGCATTGGTATATCCTACAATAGAACTAGTCGTATCTTTTGTGTACCAAATACCAAATTTTAGAGTACCCGTAACATATTTAATAATCCTTTTTACACTTAATAAGTGAGACTCTTTAGGGTTACTTTGATATCTAGCACATATACACATGGCAAAGGATATATTAGGTCGAGAAGCGGTAAGATACAATAAAATCCCTAGCATACTTTTATAAAGAGTGGGATCAATACCTTTCCCATTATAATCCTTAGATAGTTTAGTTGAAGTACTCATGGGGGTTCGAGAAGGTTTAGCATTTTCTAAGCCGAATTTTTTAACTAAATCTGTAGCATACTTGGATTGAGAAATAAAAAGACCATCATTGTATTGCTTGAATTGTAAACCCCAAAAATATTGTAGTTCACCCATTAGAGGCATCTGAAATTCAGTATGCATGATATCAGAAAAATCCTCTACTTGTTTAGGACAAGTGGATCCGAAAATGATATCGTCCACATATACTTGCGCGATTAAGACGTGTTGATTTTCCTTTCTAACAAATAATGTTTGATCGTTTCCTCCATGGACAAAGTTGTGAGACACTAAGAAGGTAGGCAGTCGCTCGTACCAAGCCCTAGGAGCTTGTTTCAAACCATATAAGGCTTTCTTAAGCTTAAAAATGTGGTCCGAGTGTACAGGATCAATAAATCCTTTGGGTTGTTCTACGTAAACTTCTTTAGATAAAATTCCAGTTAAAAAAGAGGATTTAACAGCCATTTGGAATAATTTGAATTGCATATGACACGAAATTCTAAGATGAAAACGAACTGGTTCTAGACGAGTAACATGTGTAAAGGTTTTGTCAAAATCAATTCCCTCAATCTGGGAGTATCCTTGTGCAACCAACCTAGCTTTATTTCTAATGAGCTTCCCATTTTCATCAGTTTTGTTTTTAAAAATCCATCTTGTGCCAATAACATTCAAATATTTAGGTCTAGGAACCAGATTCCAAACATCGTGACTCTTTAATTGGATTAGCTATTCTTGCATAGCATTTATTCAAAATGAGTCAGTAAGGGCATCATTAACATTTTTAGGTTCCTCAAGAGAAACAAAATAAGAAAATTATGCCACTTGTTGAAGTTGAGATCTAGTTCGAACTGGTTTCGAAGGGTTATCGACAATGGTTTCAATGGAATGATCTTTAGAAACCCAGGTGGGTACGGAAGGACTCTCAGCTGGCAATGAATCAGTATCATTGTGAGGATTAGTGAGTAAAACAGATTCGTCCTCATCAATTGTTACTGGTTGACTGTCACTAGTCCTTACACTAGTATCATCTACAATTACATTAATTGATTCCATAATAGTTTGCGTTCTGTAGTTAAAAACACCCAACGCCCTACTATTTTAGGTATATCCAAGAAAAATTCCATTTACTCCTCGGGTATCAAATTTTGAAAGGTGCTCTCTATCTTTGCAGATATAGCAGATACTATCGAAGGTTTTAAAGTATTTTAAGTTTGGCTTTATGTTGAACCATAACTCATAAGATATTTCTTTGGAATTTTTTCTGAGGTAGATACGATTAATAATGTGACACCACTACAAGAAAAAGGATCTTTCCCAACACTTATTTCTCGGCATTATTTATAAATGCGGAGAAGAGAATTTTTACCGGCATTTATTTATAAGTGCTGAAAAATTACAACATTTTTATTTGAGTGTAAAAAATTTGCGATAATTTAAAAGTAATTCTGAAAAAAGTGTCATAAATTTACGGTATATTAGAACTTTTTGCGGATAATTATAAAATTTTAATGAATTTTTATGTAAATTGGTGGGTCTTTATTTCGCGGGCTCTCTTTTTGATGGTTTAGTGGGCAACACATTGGAAACCCTATCTCTGTCTTCCCCTAGCTCCTAGATCCATATCCGTCCCCCCAACTTCCCAAGGTCTCTTTTCTCTCTCTTTCTCGAAGAGACTATGGCCTCATACCATTTTTCTAGAATTTTCGATTTCTAGAATACAGAAATTGCCAATTTCCTCTTTTCTCCATTGCAATTGATGGAATATAGAAACCGAACTACAAGAAAAATGATTCACTCACATCCTTCCGAATAGCCGCTACTGCAATTTTCACTGCCGTGGATGCAATTTCTCTTCTCTAGGGTTTTTTCTTTTACAATGTGAAACATGGCGACTGCATCGGGTGAGCCTTTCTTATTAAATATTTAGGTTTCACTTGTCATAATTTTTTTATGCTGTAAATCAAATTATTTTTTGGGATATCTTCTATACGCAGTCTTATTAATGTTGATTTTTGAGACATTTAAGGTAGGCCATTTATGTAACAATTCGTTGTTTAATGTTTCTATTTGTGTGCATTTTTGCAATGAAAAACACTAGTCTTTAGTGGTTTGAAGTTGCAAGTGATACGTTCTTTTTAAATCATATATAAGTTACGATTCCAACAATCATAGCCCTTTCATCATGATTTTTGTGCCCAATCCTCCATATCTGAATTTGCCCTGGATCGCTTGTATTTCTTTATTGGGGATTTCCCTTTCTCTAACCTGATTGCATATTGACAAGGACTCATTGCTGCTAGCTATCCTACTAACTCCTTTCAACAATCTTGTCAGTTAATTTTGAAATCAACCGATTAAAAATAATGGTACGATAGTCGACCGTAGTGAAAGTTGGGTTTTGAGATTTTAATTAAAACACCCAAATATGACAATTTTATGCAATGAGTACTTTCAATGCCGTGTTTTGGTGTATTTAATTTTTTTATTTACTTTTATACATCCTTTAGATAGATAGAAACTATCATATTTATGATATAATATTGAATTGAACTTTTGGTGTCAAAGTTTGTAGGCTAGATGTTTGACAAAATACACGAATGGGGCATGTTTCCCTGAATTTTCTTTGTCTTACTGAACAATAAACTTTTAACTTTTTATTTTTTATTATTAGTAAATTATATATCAATTTTAATAATGTTAATAGTTTTTTCTTGATTTATCCAATTATCTAGGGATGAAGGTTTATGAAGAAGTTGGAGGAAAGATAAACTATTCTACTTATGAACTCCACCTTAGGTAAGTTCATCAATGTAAGTGTTGCCTAAGAGAGTCATTTGTTTGAACTATTATGAGTCATTTTAGGACATTAAATTTTGTTTTCAAGTTTAGACCCATTTTGCAAACGGCCTTAATAAAGGTTTTCTAAAGCTATAAACATAAGAAACCCTATATAGGTAAACATATCATTATTCTTTATTATTTTGTGACATTTGTTTATTTAAAGGATTTCATGTTCTATTTGTGGTTGCAGGTGCAGTTTGTTAACTCTGTAGATGTGATGAAAGTTCATATGACACTACAATGATTATTCCTTTGTTTAATTATGGGTAGGTGAAATTCGTTCATTTGTTTCTTGACATAGCCTTAAATTGTCAGGTGTTTAGTGAAGAAGAGTTTTACAGAAAAGTAAAGATATGGGAAATGTTGTTTTTTAAATACAAAATATGTTTGTTGTTTTAATCTTCATCGATCAACTTTGATAAAAAAAAACTACAAAAACCTACGAATAACCAAAATTATTCACTAGCTTGCATCGCATGTTCATCATGGGGATTTAATAATTACCATATTTATTGTTTGACTTTTGAATACTTGGATATTAGATCCATTGATTACAAAAAGCTTTATCAGAATGGGTGTAAAAATTCCTTTAATAACAATAGTCTAATTTAGTTATAACTTTAGCATGTAGTTGTTTCATATATTTTTGTGATTGAAATCCTAATTTTGTTGTTTTGTCTTTGACACCGTAATAATGTTTAACCATCCCTTTCATGGTAGAGGATCCAAATTAAAAAGAATGGGTTCATTTCGATTCTTATAGCTACATTTACATAGGAACTTAAACGTTTATCTAGGGTAAACTATTACCAAGTCTTGCTGACAACGATGTGATTAAATTTGGTTTGATAAATCCTATTGTGATTTGTATGATAATTGTGTGGAATAAATCAATGACCTATTTTCTCATTTCACGCATTCATACGACAGATTATAGAGGAAGTCAGGGAGATTTCTCTCCACTTAGTCTATTTCCTTTTCTTTAATGATACTTCCCATCTATCCCACCACGTTTTGTGTTCTGAAGAAATAAATTTCATATTATCTTAACCTCGTAGTATAGTTTCCCTCCATCCCACCAGCTTTACAAAACGATTGAAATACACCATTTTGTCTCAACCCGCATCCTCTTCTTGCCACAGAATAACCCTCCCCCCCAATATAAACATGGGTGAAACATGACAGAACTAACATAATATACAATTTTACACTCAATTCAACTTGATACCAATATTGTCTAAATAAATACCATAATCAACACTACTTTCTATTGGTTTTAAGCTAAGGAGAAAAGACTATTAAGGTTGGTCACATAATTTTGCGTTTAAGACGTGGGAGTTGTAAAATTAAAGTTTTGATTCTTATTACTTTAAGACATTTCTTGGTACTCGGTAATGAGTTTTGGTTATTTGTTACAAATGACATCATTGTTTATGATCATATCATTTTCGCACTCCTTTTTAGATCTATTCACACTCCAAAAAACATAAGTGCATATTCGTATTTACCACCAATTAAACAAAATGAAAACACTCTCCCAAAATATATTCATCAAATATTTCGGTCTCTACTAATGTGAAACAAAACTTGATTGATCTTCCTGTCCTTCAGAAATCAAAGATTGTTTGAAAGATTGATTTAGATAAATGGGAAAAGCTCTGAGAAGTTTTATATCTCTGATGATTCTAAGGACTATTCAAGAAAGCGTACTGCGGTAAGTGAATGAGCATTGTCCTCTTTTTTGTTGCTTTCTACCTTTTGAATGTATATTAGTTATTAAGCGTAATGTATTCGATTAAAAGTTGGATCACTCATTGTTTGCATCATTAAGAATTTATAGTTTTTTTACTTTGCCCACTGAGATAATGTCGTAATTAGACATAACCCCCCACTTTTTAAATAATTAGAACCATCCCCCGCATGTGCATCATCCTTCTTGTAGCTTATGCATGGTGGGGGTTAAGTCTAATTATATAAAATGCGGGGGGATATGTCAAAATACAACAATATCTCAGGGGGAAAAGTAAAAAATAAAGCTACGTTACCTCCCATTTATTACTAAAATATAGCAATATCTCGGCTCTATTACTAAAATTGACGCAGAATAAGAATAAGATTCGAGATAGATGAAGAAAAAGAAGCAGGACGAAGATAGATGCCCACAGGAGCTAACTCAAATCATAATTTTGTTGTGCAAAAACAAAAGAGATTACAACCTTATTTACAAGATGGCATGCCTAATTCAAAATAAATAGTAAAATCTAATTCTAATTGATAAATTCTTCTTAAATCCTAATAACTAATGATAAAAATATTAGTTTCTTATTATCCTTACCAAAATTACAATAATTAGTATTCACTTATATTCTAAATACAAAAATATACAACTACAAATAACATTTTACGTAGCTTATCCAGACCATTTCCTCTATATGATCCAATATTGCCGACTTGTTGATTTTATTAGTGCCTCTTGAAATGGAAGGTTTAAGTCATTTATTGTTGAATCCTTCCAACTGAGCACTGTTTAAAATTATGTAATATTGCCTTTTCAATTTTATACTATAGGCGGGGCACGTATTAACACTAGTTACCACACCATTTATATCTCATTCCTTTTATTGCTTTTCCATTTTTTCTTTAGCTTCCTTTTTAGAATTCATCTCACATTGCAAAGTGAAAAAAATTACAGGACAATTAAACGAAAAGTGGTCCTGGTTTATATGTTTGCAAGTTTTCATCTCACATTGTCAGTATTTTGTTTGTAGGTTTGCTAGTTTTCTCATGTTATGCTAACTCCCAGTGTCTTGGCAGCCAAAATCAACCTTGGTGACGAGAGAAAATAGCTAAAAGCTATTTTTCAACATAAAATTTTACTTATGTTGGCAAGATCTTTTCTCGGGCTTGAACTGGTAAAAATGGTTTTCGAGCTGCAACAGTCTTACCACCCTAAGGATTTTCCTTTTGTTTCAAGAAAACCAAGTGCAAATATAAACTCTTCACTTGAGCCAAACTTCTTCACTATTGCGAGTGTTGACATTAGTTATTGACCTTGTGTGGTTTAATCCAACTGGATGTTAAATAAAATTCTTAATGTATGAATTCTCCAATTATAAGGAAGCTAAAAAATTCAAACCGAAGAGAGATCACTTAAGGCCCTATAATTTTACTTTGCTAAAAATTATTCCACCTGACTTTCAAAACGAGTACGTTTTTCATTAATGGAAAATCTTTTGTGTGGCATGATTTGCTTCCTCATCTTCAACTATATTATGAAAGTTACATATTGAAGATCTGATAGGAAGTTTATCCAGGATTTTGGAAGCAGCCGCTAGGTCCCAACGGGAACTAATGAATATTATTTTCTTTTGGAACCTCATCCTTGACTAAGAAGTGCATTTTTTATTTTAATACATAGTGACTTCAATTAGGATGAGAAGATATTGACATGAACTTTTATTTTGGGTTGTTTTGTTTCTTGATACTGCTTTTGTTCTGTGTGAACTTTGAAGCAAAAAATCGACAGTTGAGGCTTTGATCAAAACCTTTTCGCATTAATAACACTTACCAATTATTCTGTTATATATTAATGTATGCACAAACTTCAGCAGACACTTATTTCTTACTCTTATTTAATTAGGTATATTAGTGCATTATCTTAAGTATTTACCCCCAATTTGTATAATGTAGTTGTAATCGATGCCATGTTTTTTTTAAGGTTTATAATAATATTCTTCACTTTGATTTCTTTCAGCCACTCAAATTCTTCCAGTCAAGTTGTTTCATTGAATATCACTTGCACTGGAAATAAGAAAGGGGGGATGTTCACATATTCATAACAAAAAATACTCCCAATCAGATTAGGTATTTGTTGAGTTTACTTGATTTAACATTGACTCGATTTAACAATGGTTGGATTCTAAAATAATTTTTCATCTCCAAGAATTACTCCATATCTTACAACAGAAAAAAATGATGTTAATATATTTTGTTCTTTAAGATATTTATGGACGTTCGCGTGCATGCTCTTATGTGTGTGTGTTTTATATTTTTTTTATACACTGTAAAAATGATATCAGGTGATAAAATTAGTACAGCTGATAGTCCTGATGGATGTGAGCACCGAATTATTTCTTCCGCAAGAAAGAATGGCATGCTCTATTCAATCAATCGTCCTTTCAGAAAGGTTTAACTCTTCTCCAAAATAGTGAAAACCTTCTAGAAGATTTGATTTGAATTCTCCAATAGAGTTCAATTCTAAATTTGTATTCGTGCCCTCCTGCAAATCTAGTTTGCGGACTTCAAGTCTTGTTTCAATATCTAGCATGGCACCACCAGAATACTCGATGTCAATTTCCAACACCACTATCTCATTCATGTCCGAGGGAACAACGCTCATACCTTGAATATATGGATGAACATTTCCAAGATGTTTGTTAGTGGAGGTGACTTCTCCCATGTAACTAAGATCCTCATATTGAACAACATTCTCTGCATTCCTATTTGCGTGGGACTTTTAATCTCCACGTTGTTTTTGGCATAAAAAACATCCTTGGTATTAACAAATTCCAAAAAAGTATTCCTTTATCACCAAAAATCCTCTCATCAGATTCTGCATCAAAACTTCCTGAGCGAGTAAGGCTTGAGAAGCTTGACGACGCAATGCTCTCTTTGGTAAAACCATCAGGTGCCTTCCCTGTCAAAGAAGGCTTTAACACACTAGTGGCTAAACACGTATCCTAGAATGAATAAGATTTCTCGTTGATCCTTCTCTCATCCATGACCTGATGTTGAAGTCCAGTTCACCTTATTTTCGGCACCACTCTTGGAAGCCTTCTTTGCATGTTTTTTTCAAGAATAACGAACCTTTGATGTAGAACCATCAAACTTTGTTGTCCTCTGGACTACCTCACCATTGAAACGCATAGAGGGTACCATAATTAAGGTATGTCCTCCTATATTTAAGGATGCTAAGTAACTGTGGAAGTCTATTCGCAACTCGACAAACTTCCTAAGTTGCTCTTTTCCATAAAACAAAGCAAGACTGAGGGATTTACACCATGAATATAGCAGAAACAACTTCTATTATGCAATCCTTCAGCAAAATTTTAACATGGGAGCCATCTGATTTTGTTAAAATAAGTGACTCATCCTTGGTTTTTGCATATTTTTGAATAGGGGTAACTTCCCCAATCTCTTTCTGTTGCGTTTGATCACTTAGTCACTTGTCTGTGTACCAACTCTTTAAAACATTTTCTGATTCTAAAACACAAACTCTATATTTTGAATTATGTAGTTGTAGTCGATCCCATATTTTTTTATGTTCTATAATAATGTTCTTCATTTTCATTTCTTCCAGCTACTCAAATTCTGCCAGTCAAGATGTTTCACCGGATATCATTTGTACTGGAAATAAGAAAGGGGGACTTTCACGTATCCATAAGTTCATAACAAAAATTACTCCCAATGAGATTAGGTATTTGTCGAGTTTACCTGATTTAGCATTGACTCGATTTAACAATGGTTGGATTCTAAAATTAGTTAAAATTTATGATTTAGGATGAGTGCATGACTGTGAAAATAAAGGGGTGGGGGATTATTCAAAGTGATATTTAGACTTGTATTATAGTAACATAACTAAAAGGAAACAAAATCACATTCATACGAAGCACACAATTATATGTTGTTTTCTGTAAGAGGTATCACGACAAAGATAACTTGTCACTTCATCTCTATGCTCTCTCTCTAGCTTCCCAATCCTTCAATTCCCCTCCACACCTATTGAATAAAATGTGCCAATTAATAGGCTTAATTTTAATGAATTTTTGGATAATAGTTTAGTTTTGATGTATTTTTTTTCTTTTATCATTCTGTTTGGTGAACATGTATGCGACTGTTGAGAGTATGAATTCGGGTAATATGTTACTGCCATAACTTTTGACTGCTGCGAACTTTTATCCTAGTAGAATTAGGGTATTATGTTAGGCATGAATACACTCAAAATATCACACATTTTTCCAAATTTCAGTTGTGTGAAAATACAAATTTCAAGAGTTTGGAAAATGAAGAACTGCATCAAGGACCCTGAACAATGCAAATTATTGCAAACACCGATTTCCAGGAGTTTTTATTGACAACTAGCGACAAGTAGGGGTCTTCGCAATGCATAGTGAATGAGAGTTTCCTTCTTTAAAAACAATAAAGATCTTAGGTTTCTTACAAAACTTGTGTAGTCTAGGTGTCTTGTTTCTTCTTTTTTACACTTACCTCTCAGATAAAATCAATGATGCTTACTCGACACTTCAGAAATCACTAACATCAATATTCCAAGATTGGATGGAGTTCTCATTGTTTTGGAAGATGATTTCAATAAAGTCATGAAGAGTGATGTCTATGAAAGAGGTGCCAATAATTGCAAGGCCAGGAGGAGATGTGTCCTTAATTGTGTGTAAGTTGATGACACCATGGATGCTAAATTAATCAACAAATTTCAGTGGAGTTACTGGATCAATGTAAGAAACCTTATTAACAACATAGCGTAGCTTCCCATTTATTTTAGCTGCTGAACTGGCTAGAATAAGTGTCCTCACTACTGGTATTGTCCCATAGTGAAGTGAACCTTCTGGGTTGGGCCTGGCTGCATTTACTGTCAAATTCAATCTTTGGCACAATAGAAGAAAATTTTAGAATACACGACTTCATTAATGATAAATTAGAGTTTAGGTAATCTTAAAATATAATCCACTGAGAAAAATCGACTTAATTTTTCACTTCAATAAAAAGTTCCTTAGTCAATACGAGCTTTTAAATACGGCCATAATGCTTTATGCATAATGTGAAGGTATCTGATCCGAACCCTAAGCTAAAAGTATAATGACATTTATAAAAATCCAAGGACCTGATTTAAAGGATATTAATTAAAAAAATTATATTTGGCTTATGATAATAGGAAATTCAAAGAACACACAACCTTAAGGTCCTTGCTTGCTTCATAGAGCAGTGAATGTGATAAGTGGGACCAATAGGCAGTGGTTGAGAGGATCTACTGCCCAAACCTGCATAATGAATAATTACAGTGGCTTGAAGGATGGGTTTCATAAAACGAGTTGAAGCAACAGTGAAGTAGTCTTTATGATACCCATGCATGTTCGCCTCGGCCTGTATCCGGGTTCGATCTTGGGTCTTGGGTAGAGATGATATTTACCATTTTGGAAAAAAACTTATTTGGGTTTACTACTTAAATTTTGGGCTGAATTTTTTCATATACAAAACATCTTTGTTATCTTCTAATAAAGTGTTGCAGGAAAATATCATCATATTAAATAGAATAAAAGCAACGCAGAAAATGTCACCATTTCAAAAAGGCACAAAGTACATTTTGTATTATTCGGGAGGAGTTAAGAGTTTCCAGGTCAAATTTTTGGTATATATTTGTCTTTAAGAGTGAATCATTCAACCTGCTTGTAGATTGGAGTGCACAATCAAATGTTAATCGAAAGAAAATTGTTTTGTGAACAAAACAACATGTAAATGACTGCAGTTTTTCTAATAATGATCATAATAGACTTCTGCTTTTAACATAAATCTTTTTCCTGACAGAAAATATGGTCTTGATGACAACACAAAGGACTTTATTGATCATCCATTAGCATTACACAAAGATGACCGCTACTTAGATGAACCTGCATTTGAAACGGTGAAGAGAATGAAGGTGAGAAATGCATAGGGTTCATAGTTTACATTGGGTTTGAGATCAATGTGTGATAGTTTCAACTTCTAGTATGATAACTCTTTTTCTTATCATGTGATAGCTTTATGCGGAGTCCCTTGCGCATTTTCACGGAGGATCACCATATATTTACTCTTTGTATGGATTAGGGGAGCTCCCTCAGGTTTTTCCTTGCTGAATCCTCTTTTTAATCTTTGTATGGACTAGATTAGGGAAAATCCTTGTGTTATTTTTTATTTAGTTTGAGATCTGGCATGAAGTTTGATGTTGTTCAAATTCCAGGTGGAGTTTAATGAGGAAGGCAATGTCTGTTGTGTCACGTCTGAAGGGGAAATTTCTAAGTGCAAGAAAGTTGTGTGTGATCCCTCCAACTTTCCCAATAAGGTACTTTTCCTCTCCTTTTTTTAATTTTAGCCTGCAAGTTTGTAGTTGACATTATCGTAGGTGGCTTGCTGTTTGTTTAGGCTCGTACAAAAGGAATTTTACCCTGTATTGAATGAATCTATCGTTCTGAATTGGAAATATATGTACGTAAATTTTTAAGCCAAATTATTATTTTCGGTAGTTGTTGGACGCTTCTAAACAAGGAAAAAGAGAAAATCCCTCACGTTTTCATTTAGTATAATGTTTTCTATGATAGGTTCGGAATGTTGGCAAGGTTGCACAAGCAATTTGCATTATGATCCACCCAATTCCAGATATCGATGACTCACACTTTGTACAGGTTATTTTTCTATTCTTCCACAAAAGTAGTTGGGTCGCATTCTAATAGTCCTCTATAATAAGTGTTCCAAGTTCACTCAGAACCTCATTAACTCAAAGCAAGTCATATTTTAAATTTTCTTCAAGATTCAAAATATGAAGGTTGATGACTATATATTCTATGCAATTCATGAGGGTTAGTTTGGTTAGAGATTTTGTGCTTTCCCGAAATCCTAAATTGGTAAAGTTACATATAATATCTAATAATCCATGTCAAGACATTGAATCAAACTATGACAATCCTTTACCTAAGGTTGAAACTTCATATGTGAATTTTCCAAAACCATTGATTACAACTCTTCAATATAATTTGTGTACCTATAAGATAAATAGCCATAAAACTATAAAACCAAAAAATATGAAGAACAAGGAAATAAACAAGTCAAGGCTTCCTATCAACATAACAATAAACTAATGAGCATTAAGAAAAATTAACACTTACAAGTATGAAATTTTAGTTTCATTGCTAACCACTAACAGATCTAGTAGCCCATGTATTCATATGTATAGTCATTAAATAGAACTATATGGATATTTTCATTATTTTGATCTCCACTAACACAAAAAAAATCCACATTAATAAACAAGCACACACACATGCACGTGCGCGCACGCGGACGCACACACATAAATATATTGATGCTAAATAACCATTTAAATGAATCTTAAAACACTGAGAGAGTAAGACATGTGTGGGTATAGACGGTGCTACGAGTGTTGGTGACTACTTTCTAAAATAAAAATCTATAACTTTACATTTTCACGATTGATATAAATCATTTGTTTGTAGATGGCAAATTCTAAACACTTGCCCTGCACCCCCGAGATTGCTGCTCGTGTTAGTGAAACGACAAATGGTACTTCAATTTGGTTATATTACTATTATATATTTAATATATAACTTAAGAAGTCCCCCTCAGAGATAATTTTTTTCTAATTAAACCTACTTTAAAGTGGGTGTTATTTGGCTAAACAATGACTGACTGTATATATTGATTTTTGCATTTCACCCGCTATAACATTAACTTTTCTAATTGAAATTTAATGGAATTCTTGTCCTTCGAAATTGGTGGAAAAAATAATTAATCATTTACTTGGCCCATTGGCTACATCCATTCTTTTTATATTTCTTCTATCCATTTCAGTATGGTAAGTTAGTTTCCTTCCATCTTGATATTGATATTGATTCCTTGTTCTTTGCAAGTAAAATAAATGTAGTGCTTGCCTTATTCAACATTGATTTGGCCATTTTCACGTCAGTTTTTGGATTTCTCCCGCTTTGGTTAATGGTATGCTGAATCAATTCAACAAATTACTCTGTAGAACTTATTGCCTTTTGTTATTTTCATTACCTACTGGTAGCCATGGAGAGATGTAATGCTGCAGCAAAATCCACGAATTTCTTTAGATGTCTTGACGAAAATAGTATTTTAGTGAATGGACATAAACAATTAGATAAAGTTTAGGTTTAAGTTCAAAATTATAATAATATATTACAATAACATGTTTATAATTCATCCACCGAGAAAAAGGGAAATGTAGAGCTTGCACGATAAGGGTCTCCCTCATAAACAATAAAATGAAAGCTTAGGGTCTGGTTTTAGTCCTCAGCACCACGGGTTTAAAGAATCGATCGAAATGAGTTGTTTCGTCCAAGTTGACTTGGTTGTAGTGACCAAGCAGATAATAGAGTACATTGGGAGGAATCTATATGGTTCAACTTGACTCACCGAGATATCAAATGGAATGGCATGACTCACCGAGTTGTTGGCTTGATGAAGAACATATACGAAGTGAAAGATCCGACTTTTTTCAAGTTTTAACATTTGATTCGTGTAGATTCGAATTTTTTCAAGCTTGAACTTAAGAAAACCCAAGTTAACATCACTTTAATATTATACGACAGATTGACTATCTACCCATTTAGGCGTTTTAGTTCGTGATGCGAACATGTAAAGTTTCTTTGTAAATTTCCGCATAACACAACTCTTATTAGTATACTCTTTGCAAACTGTATGTTATCTCTTGACAATTTAATGATGATTCTTTAATCGATGTAAGAGGGTACTAATTTAATATTATACCGATGCTAAACAGGTTACTGTTGGCTTTCAAAGATTGGCGATGCATGAAGTTATACTCATACATGGAAACTGTTTGGCGAGAGGTGAAGGTAAAATCAAATAATACCATGATTTGTGGAAAATGTAGTTACTATTTTAAAGGATTTTAAATGGTACAATATATATGCGCTTCCATGGGGAGTTTATGTATACTTGACATTGTGTTATTGGTTTATTTGGTTATATATAATGTTAAAACTTTTGGGATCTCTTAAAACCAAATAAAATTCTGCCAATTTTTCCCCAGAAATATATGGTTGATGACATATTTATCTTATTTGTATAAAGAACCATCAAAGAAGAAAAAGAAGCAACATCAACCATGACAAAGGGTCTCAAATAATGAACTTCCTAAAATTGTCGACCTTATTACTTTCGGACTTCCAAAAGTGGTTATGGCACGTGAATTCATTGTGAGCAAGGACCCTTCAACAAAAGTAGGGGCACGCCACTAGATGAAGACTTTTGGAAAGTATATATTGAGAAAACATTTGAAACAAATGAACCATTGCCTGGACCTTATGAAAATATTTCCCCAATTGGAGATACATATCATTCAACCGTAGCGTGGCCTATTGCTAATGTACTAGTTTTTAATTTTATTTTTTTAATTAAAATGCTAAAGAATAAGTATCAATGACTAACGATTGACTTTTTTTATTTGTAGGTCAAAGATGATGTTTGACTTTGATGGACAAGGATCATCAATTATTAAAAATTGAGTACCACTACATGGACCCTTTTTTCATACCCACTTTGATACCCGCCTAATAAGACAAGGCTGATAAGGGGTTGTACCTTGTGCCCTGGCGGGACCCACAACAACAAGGTATAGCATTTTTATGCACCGGGTATGGAAAAAGGGTACCAAAGTGGGTCTGTGTAGTTTTAGTCTTAAAAATTTTGTTTCGCTTCTTATTTCCCCGTCTTTTCTTATTGGACATGTAATACATTTTATTTTATGGATGGATAATTGCTCCAAGCTCAATTATGTTTATTACGATGAATGCTATTAGTTTTAATTTAATGACGTTATAATTTTATTATCGCCCTCTTAATTTAATGTTATGGTAGTGTATATGCACACAAATACGATACTTTATCCACAAAAATACAATTCTTGTAATAATTTTTTTAACACTTGTTCCAACTCATATATTGGAAAATAATATCAAAATTTTGTTTAATGTCGCTATTATCATTCTCAGCATTTTTTTAGTGCCGTTAAAGTGTGTTGAACATTTAATAGGTGTTGCAAAAGGTTATTATCAACATTTTTTTAATGCCGCTAAAAGATTATTACCAGCATTAATATAAATGCCTAAAAATGCAGCTAACTTTTTGCGGCATTTTTTAAAATGCCGTTGTTCTTTTACCACATTGGCTACCGCACTAGTGGAAATGCAGCGAAAAGTGCCGCTAAATTTTTGCGGCATTTTTTTAAAAGTCTTTGTTCTTTTACCACATTGGCTATTACCGCATTTATGGAAATGCCGTCAAAAGTGCCGCAAAAAGTTTTATCGGCATTTTTAGTACTTTTATCGACATTTAATTTGTGCCAAAAAAAATCAGTATTCCGGTAGTGCACACCGTTTGGACAGCTTCTACCCAAAAGTATCTAGGGAGATTCTTAGCATGTATCATAACCCTAGCCATTTCTTGTAAAGTCCTATTCTTACGTTCAGCTATACTATTCTGTTGCGGGGTTTTGGGAGCGTTAAACTCATGTTTATAGCCATTAGCTACACAATACTCAGAGATTCCAGAGTCCTTAAACTCACCGCCTCTCTCATTCCTAATTCGACATATTTGGGTATCCTTCTCATTCTCAATTCTCAAGAGGATTCTTAAGAATTCATTGAAGGTTTATGATTTATGTTTCATAAAAGCTACCCATGTATATCTACTATAGTCGTCCACTTTAACTGGGACGTAAGAGTTTCTATAGAAATTAACAGTTGTTGAGGGACCCATGAGGTCCATGTGGATAAGTTCTAGGGGCTTAGTGGTATGGATATCTTTAACTTTCTTGTGTGGGGATTTACTTATTTTCCCTTCTTGACAAGGTCCACATACAGGATTAAAATAATTTTTAATTTTTAGTAAACCTCTAACTATCTCTTGGGAACTCAATCTTCTAAGGTTATCATAATTTGTGTGTCCCAATCTATTGTGCCAAAGATCATAATCCTCTAATCTGGCAACATTACAAGATTCAGAATTTGGGATTACTGTGCAATAGTTTTTCGGGGTTCTGTTTCCTGTCAAAATACAATTACCTTTTTCATCTATAATTTTGCAATCATTTTTAGAAAAGGTAACTGAGTGATTGGAGTCACAAAATTGTGATATACTTAAGAGATTGACTTTAAGGCCTTTAACTAATAAAACATCATTCAGTTTAGGAAGACCTTTCTCACTCAATGTTCCCTTAGCTATGATTCTGAGATGAAACACCATCTCCAAACATGACACTACCTCCAAGGAAGTCTATCTTTCTTTTCAATTTTGTTTCGTCCTCGGTCATATGTTTAGAACATCCGGAGTATAAATACCATCCAGTTGAAGTGCTTTGTGCCTTTAAAGCAGAAATGACAATGTTGCACTTGAGCTAGGGTAGTAAATCATCTTTTCTAATCCAAATAGGCCTAGTTTTAAAATTTTTGTGGCCTTTTGACTTTGAAAAGGTTTCAGGGGTCTTTCTAAATGATTTCTTCTTAGTCTTGGACCCTCCCTTTTTCTTTTTAGAGTTAGAGATGTTTGTGGCCTGTCTAGGAAGTATATAAGTATTTATGGATTTCCTAGAATAGTTAAAGTACTGGTAGGTAGGAGTGTATGTCCTTTTCTGGAAACACTCATCCAGAGTATGTCCAAAAATATCGCAGTAGGAACAGTACTAATGGGTATAGGACTTGACTTTCTTACTAAAGTCTTTGAAAATTAGCTTAGATCTATTGGGTACAGTAGTCCAGTCATTATTAGGTTTAGGTTTCTGTCTTTGGTCTCTGGCAGAAGTACAAACATATTTGGTTTGACAGTTTCCTTTCAACTGTTGATCGTACTGATTATGTGTTGATTGAGAGACATTGAGCTTAGGTTGAACATTTTGAACATTTTGAGAAGTTTGTCCTTGTTTTACAAAAGTAACATTTTCAGGAGAAACTTTGGTCTCACTTGGGTGCACTATTTCTCCAAAACCTAGTCTAGACTTATCTTCAGAGTCAAATTTGCTTCCAGTAACAATTTTTTCATAAGTCTTGGTTTGTGTTTCAAAGTGTTGACATTTTTTAAAAACGTTTGAAACCTTTTGCTCTGACTCTTCTAGTTCAATAAGGGTTGCCTTGTATTTTTGTTCAAATTCATGGTTCTTTTGAATCAAAGAATTTATTCTCAAGTTGTAATTCTCAATCTCAGTCACATGAGCAACACATTGAGCAGTATAATCTTCAATATCCTTCCTAATGGTTTGGTTAAGCAAAATCAATACGCTCAATTAAGGGTTTTATCATCTTTTCTAGGCGAGCACTTTTCTTAACCGTTTTAGTGTATAATTCATATAAACCAGGCAGGTCATCATCAGACTCACTATGTGCATCATGTGAATTGCGCCTTATGATTTGATTAGGTTCTTTAATCACGCACACATCCAATTCGTCATCAATATTATCACTTTGACTCACACACAGTCTTTTAGCAGTAATAGGAACAAAATTATCAGCAATATCATTAATAGCATCAATAGGCATAATAGGTTCATGAGCAGGCAAGCATGCATCATCATTATATATTATCTTAGCAAAGAAAGACATGCCATACTCATTAATCTGGTTTGACTCTGTTTCATCCTCATCAGAATCACTATAGTCGTCCCATGTCTTACACATATTGGCCTTCTTATTGATGTTAAAACTAGTTGTACATTTACTAGCATAGTGACCTAGTTTACCACAACGGTGACACTTAACATATTTTATCTTAGGTTTAGGTCTGTTGGGGTCATAATTCCTCCTATTATCATAAGTGTGTTTGGTATTGTCTCTGTCATGATGTCTGTGAGATTGATTACCTTGATAATTTGATTTGCCTTGTTTAGAGGCTACATCATTTCTAAATTTCAAAATCTTTTTGAAATTCTTGCTCATAAGAGCTATTTCATTGTCAAGGTTTTCCAAATCACAGGTTTCAATATAGTCAGTGTCCAAGTCTATAGAGTTCAATTTAGGCACTAGTAATTTAGATGAAAACACAACATTATAACTAGAGGCTCTACTAGTCTATCTGGTCAATTATTTTTTGAAGTCCAGTTCCAATTCTACAGTCCTCAGTTTACTGCTAAGTAATACATGAGTCATATCAGGGTCATTCATTTCTTCAATAGCATATCTCTTGGTATCAAATTTAGATGGAAATGACCTAAGAATAATTGAAACAATTTCCTTTCTACTGTAGGTTACATCATTTGCATGAAGTTTTGTAAAAATGTCTGTTAACCTTATGTAGAAGTCGTCAAAAGATTCGTTGTCATTCATAATCAGGGTATTATATTGATGTATGAGCATTTGAGTTTTTCTAACTTTGACACGTTCATCACCCTCATGAGCAATGACTAAAGTGTCCCATACCTCTTTATAAGTAGAACATATGGATATTCTTTTGAATTCATGTTCGCTTATAGACATAAAGATGGCATTCTTTCCTTTATTATTATCAAGGGACAGTTTTTTCTATTCCTTAGTAAATTCACTGAGAATTTTCTTAATACTTGTTGGATTAGTTTCAGAAGTAGGTTTAGTAGGATGTTCATATCCATTTTCAATCATTTCCTAGACTTCATCACCCAGGGTTCCTTAAATGAAATCAGTCATTCGCACTTTCTAGTACGAAAAATTGTTTCCATCAAAGAGTGGTGGCCTGGATAGGTTACCTAACTTCTTAAATTTTTCTTCCATATTCAGAAAATTTTTCAGAAAGAAGTTTCGAAAATAATTTCTCAAGTTTCAGGATCACAAAAGGTGTTCCTGCTCGGATACCGGTTGAAGAAACGCTTTAAAACTAAAAGTTTTATTTACAAGGTTGATAACAAAATGTTATGGTTGTGTAAACTCCGAATAAACTTTTTGGACAAAACACTTTTCAAAAAACACAAGATGTGTTGTAAAATCTATTTCTGAACGTATGGATTAAATTTGATAGTTGATTACCTTCTTTTTTAAAATCTAATAAACATATACTAATATTACCATGCAGTCCAAATCACAATAATAGTTAAGAACATTCACAGAACTAGACAAAGGAATTTTTAACGTGGTAAAACCCTTAAGCAAGGGAAACATCCACGGCGACCTCTACGCCACAAAACAAAAATCCACTATAATAAAAATCAGGTTACAACACTTAAGCAAACCACAAAGATCCTAACCTAAGTTCAGAATGTACCTACATGAGATTCTCCACTCCAAAGGTAATCTGACGTGGAACTTGATATTTTCTTGCTGCTTCTTTTTCTTTTCCTCGATTTCCTTCTCTTTGAATTCAGATTCCAGCAACTTTTTCAAATTCAAGATTCTCAAACAGAACCACAGTGTCTAAGTGTTTGTGTGAGATAGTATTTGTGATGTGCTACTACATGCAAACATGCTACTCACCCTCTCAAGAATTTATACGAATAATCCTAACCAATTATAATAGTTCTAATTCTGAAAGTTATTTCTGAATCTTGATTTTTCAAGCAAAGACTTCTTGATCTTTTATTAAACCACAAATCTCAAGGATACCTTGCTTGGAAGGCGGTTCGAGGTCTTAAAGAATTTCAGAGTCTTGAAATTGTAAACCTCCAATTGAGATCCAAACTAGACTAGAGGTCTACTTTACCAAAACATATTCAGACTTAACATGCAAAGACTGATTCAACAAGTTTTGACATATAAAACTTATTTTCAGATCTGTACGCCTTAAAACTTTAGCAAGAGTTCTTTTGTGTTCCTTTTATTTTTGAACACTAGTATTTCATAAAATATGAAATAAAAATTAGAAACACACAACTCATTAGATCCGAAAAATTATTCTTGGAAACTAAAAGTTTTTTTATTTCAAAAACTCGTTAAACGAGAATAGATCTAAAATACTAGATCTAGAAAGAGAAACAGAAAACTATAACTTGAGATGTTATCTTTTAGAAAGACTCCGTTTCAATAATGAAACTTAAATCTCTCTTAGATATGAGTTCTGAGAGAATCAACGATTTGAAGAGGTATTCAAACGAAAACACAAAACTAATAACACAGAAACCCTAGAAGGATCTAACTCTCAAAAGTAGGTTTTCTGGTTTATGGGACTTTTAGGTTTTGGTGTTTGGCTTGGGAGAAGACTCACAGAGGATTGAACTTACGAAGAAAACTTGGGTTTTTTCTGCTAATCTCTCTCTCTTCTTTCCCTCTCTTCTCCATTCTTTCTTTTCTCTCCCAGAAATGGCGAAATGATAAAAGTCTCAAATTGCTGAGGGTTGATCCCTTTTTATACTAAGTGTAGAAGGATCGAGAACTTTGGACTCAATCCAATGGATGAGATTAAGTCTAACTGAGTTAACTTAGATCCAACGGTTTAACACAGGCGGTGGATTAAATGAACACTAATTGGTTAAAGCTGGGTTTACATGGATTGAGATAAAACACATGCAGAACGTTGATTAAGTTGATCCAATGGCTGGGAAAATGTACGCGTTTTGTGTCTTACACGTCTTGTGTAGACATTTAATAAATAATTCCCTTGTTGTAAACCATTAACTTCTCCGTGTGTTCCACTTGAATAAAAGCTAACGGTAAATTATTATCCTGCAAAAAAATAGGATACAAAAAGAGATGCAATTAGTAACCAAGTAATTTATAAAAAAAGCTCACTCAAGCTAAAAAATTGCATATATGAGTTACAATTATTATTACATTCTCAAATCAAAAATCTAACATAAGTTGTGACTACATAGTCAGCTCTGAGAAGTTACATTAGTCCAATGCGAGATGTTGGTGCATCTTACAAGGCCGTTTGAGGGATGGTTTGGGTTTTCACCCTTCAATGACTTGTTTCCAAACCTAATCTATATATTTTCAAATTATTGTCATAGTCTCAAATCGAGAGGCCCGTGACTATGTGCTTAGTTCCTACGAGTTATGTTGGTCCCGTGTGAGGTGCTAGGGCTTCTTACGGGGCCGTTTGGGGTCTGGTTTGGATTTTCATCCTTCAACGACTTATTTCTAAGCCTAATCTATATATTTTCAAATTATTCTCATATTCTCAAACCGAGATGCCCGTAGTTACGGAGTCAGTTTCTACGAGTTATGTTGGTCCCGTGCGAGGTGTTAGTGCCTCCAACAGGGCCATTTGGGGGCTGGTTTGGACTTTCACCCTTTAACGGCTTATTTCTAAGCCTAATATATATATTTTCAAATTATCATCATATTCTCAAACCGACAGGCCCGTAGCTACGCAGTCAGTTCTTATGAGTTACGTTGGTCCCGTGTGAGGTGTTAGTGCCTCTTACGGGGCCATTTGGGGGCTGGTTTGGATTTTCACCCTTCAACGATTTATTTCTAATCCGATTCTATATATTTTTAAATTATTATCATATTTTCAAACCGAGAGGCCCGTGACTACGCGATCAGTTCTCACGAGTTACATTGATCCCGTACGAGGTGTTAGTGCCTCTTACGGACCACTGGGGACAGGTTTGGGATTTCACCCTTCAACGGCTGGTTTGGGTTTTCACCCTTTAATGACTTGTTTCTAAGCCTAATCGATATATTGTCAAATTAATGTCATATTCTCAAACTGAGAGGCCTATGACTACGCGGTCAGTTCCTATGATTTACATTGGTCTGGTGCGAGGTGCTAGTTCCTCTTACGGGGCCGTTTGGGGGATGGTTTGGGTTTTTTCTAAAGCTAATATATGTATTTTCAAATTATCATCATATTCTCAAAACGAGAGGCCCGTGACTATGCGGTCACTACTTACAAGTTACGTTGGTCCCATGCGAGGTGTTAGTGCCTCTTACAAGGCCCTTTGGGAGCTGGTTTGGGTTTTCTCCCTTCAACGGCTTGTTTCTAAGCCTAACCTATATATTTTCAAATTATCATCATATTCTCAAACCGCGAGGCTCGTAACTACGCTGTCTGTTTCTACGAGTTACATTGGTCCCGTGCGAGGTGTTAGTGCCTCTTATGGGGCCGTTTGGGGGCTGGTTTTGATTTTCACCCTTCAACGGCTTGTTTTAATCCTAATCTATATATTTTCATATTATCAGCATATTCTCAAATTGAGAGGCCCGTAGCTACGCGGTCAGTTCCTACGAGTTACATTGGTCCCGTGCGAGGCGTTAGTGCCTTTTACGGGGCCATTTGGGGGCTCATTTGGGTTTTCACCAATCAACTTCTTGTTTCTAAGCCTAATCTATAAATTTTCAAATTATTATCATATTCTCAAATCGAGAGGCCCGTGACTACGCGGTGAGTACCTAAAAGTTATACTGGTCCCGTGCGAGGTGTTAGTGCCTCTTATGGGGCCGTTTGGGGGCTGGTTTGGGTTTTCACCCTTCAATGGCTTATTTTTAAGCCTAATCGATATATTTTCAAATTATTGGCATATTCTTAAACCGAAAGGCCCATAGCTACACGGTCAGTTCCTATGAGTTACATTGCTCCTGTGTGAGGCGTTAGTGCTTCTTACGGGGTCATTTGGGGGCTGGTTTGGGTTTTCACCATTCAACATCTTGTTTCTAAGCCTAATCTATATATTTTTAAATTATTGTCATATTCTCAAACCGAGATATCCGTGATTACGCAATCAGTTCTTACGAGTTACATTTGTCCCGTAGGAGGTGCCAGTGCCTCTTACGGGGTCGTTTGGGGGCTGGTTTGGGTTTTCACTCTTTAAAAGTGTGTTGCCAAGCCTAATCTATATATTTTAAAATTATCATCATATTCTCAAACCGAGAGGCCCGTAGCTACGCGGCCAGTTTCTACGAGTTACGTTTGTCCCGTGCGAGGTATTAATGCCTATTACGGGGCCATTTGGGGGCTGGTTTGAGTT
Organism: Sambucus nigra; assembly: GCA_949130495.1. NCBI lineage: Eukaryota > Viridiplantae > Streptophyta > Magnoliopsida > Dipsacales > Adoxaceae > Sambucus > Sambucus nigra. The sequence continues at coordinate 210,495,383 of OX422209.1, forward strand.
TTCACCCTTCAACGGCTTGTTTCTAAACCTAATCTATATTTTTCAAATTATCATCATATTCTCAAATCGAGAGGCCTCTGACTACACGGTCAGTTCCTAGGAGTTACGTTGGTCCCGTACGAGGTGCTAGCGCCTCTTACACCACCGTTTGCGGGCTGGTTTGGGTTTTCACCCTTCAACGGCTTGTTTCTTAGCCCAATCTATATATTTTCAAATTATCATCATATTATCAAACCGAGAGACCCGTGACTACGCAGTCAGTTCCTACGAGTTACATTGGTCTCGTGGGAGGTGTTAGTGCCTCTTACAGGGTTGGTTTGGGGTTTCACCCTTCAACAGCTTGTATCTAAGACTAATTGATATATTTTAAAATTATCATCATATTCTCAAACCAAGAGGCCCGTGACTACACAGTCAGTTCCTACGAGTAACATTGGTCCCGTGCGAGGTGCTAGTGCCTCTTACGGGTCCGTTTGGAGGCGGGTTTGGTTTTTCACCCTTCAACGGCTTGTTTTTAAGCCTAATCAATATATTTTCAAATAATCGTCATATTTTCAAACCGAGAGGTCTGTAGCTACGTGGTCAGTTTCTACGAGTTATGTTGGTCCCATGCGAGGTGTTAGTGCTTCTTACGGGGCCGTTTGGGGGCTAGTTTGGGTTTTTATCCTTTAAAGGCTTATTTTAAGCCTAATCTATATATTTTCAAATTATCATCATATTCTCAAACTGAGAGGCCCGTAGCTACGCGGTCAGTTTCTACGAGTTACGTTTGTCCCGTGCGAGATGTTAGTGCCTTTGACGGGGTTATTTGGGGGCTGGTTTGGGCTTTCATCCTTCAACGACTTGTTTCTTAGCCAAATTTATATATTTTCAAATTATCGTCATACTCTCAAATCGAGAGGCCCGTAGCTACGCAGTCAGTTCCTACGAGTTATGTTGGTCCCGTACGAGTTGTTAGTGCCTCTTACAGGGCCATTTCGGGGCTGCTTTGGATTTTCACCCTTCAAAAGCTTATTTCTAAGCCTAATCTCTATATTTTCAAATTATCATCATATTATCAAACCGATAGGTCCGTGGCTATGCGGTCAGTTCTTAAGAGTTACATTGGTCCCGTGCGAGGTGTTAGTGCCTCTCACGGGCCATTTGGGGACTGGTTTGGGTTTTTACCCTTCAACGACTTGTTTCTAAGCCTAATCGATATATTTTCAAACTATCGTGATATTCTTAAATTGAGAAGCCCGTGACTATGCGATCAGTTCTTACGAGTTACATTGGTCCCGTGCGAGGTGTTAGTGCCTCTTATGGGGCCGTTTGGGAATCATTTAGGTTTTCACCCTTCAACGGCTTGTTTCTAAGCCTTATCTATATAATTTTAAATTATCGTCATATTCTCAAATCGAGAGGCCCGTGACTACACGGTCAGTACCTAAAAGTTACGTTGCACCGTGAGAGGTGTTAGTGCCTCTTACGAGGCTGTTTGTAGGATGGTTTGGGTTTTCACCCTTCAATGGCTTGTTTTTAAGCCTAATCTATATATTTTCAAATTATTGGCATATTCTCAAACCGAAAGGCCCGTAGCTACGCGATCAGTTCCTACGAGTTACATTGGTCCTGTGCGAGGCGTTAATGCCTCTTATGGGGCCATTTGGGGGATAGTTTGGGTTTTCACCATTCAACGCCTTGTTTCTAAGCCTAATCTATATATTTTCAAATTATTGTGATATTCTCAAACCAAGAGGCCCGTGACTACGCGATTAGTTCCAACGAGTTACATTGGTCTCGTGCGAGCCGTTTGGGGACTGGTTGCGCTTTTCACCCTTTAATGACTTGTTTCTAAGTCTAATCGATATATTTTCAAATTATCGTCATATTCTCAAACCGAGAGGCCCGTGACTACACGATCAGTTCTTACGAGTTACATTGGTTACGTGCGAGGTGTTAGTTCCTCTTACGGGGCCATCTGGGGTCTGGTTTGGGTTTTTACCAATGGCTTGTTTGTAAGCCTAATCAATAAATTTTCAAATTATCATCATATTCTAAAATCGAGATACCAGTGACTACACGGTCAGTTCCGATGAGTTATATTTGTCCAGTGGGAGGTGTTAGTGCCTCTTACGGGGTCGCTTGGGGGATGGGTTGGGTTTTCACCCTTCAATAGAGTGTTGCTAAGCCTAATCTATATATTTTCAAATTATCATCATATTCTCAAACCGAGAGGCCCGTAGCTACGTGGTTTGTTTCTATGAGTTACGTTAGTCCCGTGCAAGGTGTTAGTGCCGCTTACGGGGCCGTTTGGGGGCTGGTTTTGGTTTTCACCCTTTAATGTCTTGTTTATAAGCCTAATCGATATATTTTCAAATTATCGTCATATTCTCAAATCGAGAAGCCCGTGGCTACGCGGTGAGTTCCTATGAGTTACGTTGGTCACGTGCGAGGTGTTAGTGCCTGTTACGGGGCCATTTGGGGGGCTGGTTTGGGTTTTTACCCTTCAACGGCTTGTTTCTAAGCCAAATCTATATATTTTTAAATTATCATCATATTCTCAAACCGAGAGGCCCGTAGCTACACGGTTAGTTCCTAAGAGTTACATTGGTCCAGTCTGAGGTGTTAGTGCTTCTTACGGGGCTATTTGGGGGTTGGTATGGGTTTTCTCCCTTCAACGGCTTATTTTGAATCCTAATCTATATATTTTCAAATTATCATCATATTCTCAAATCGAGAGGGCCATGACTACGCGGTCAGTTCCTACGAGTTACGTTGGGCTCATGGGAGGTATTAATGCCTCTTATAATGCCGGTTTGGGGTTTCACTCTTCAACGGCTTGTTTCTAAGACTAATTGATATATTTTCAAATTATCATCATATTCTGAAACCGAGAGGCCTGTGACTATGCGATTAGTTCCTATGGGTTACATTGGTCCCGTACAAGGTGATAGTGCCTCTTACGGGAATGTTTGGGGGTTGGTTTGGGTTTTCACCCTTCAACGGTTTATTTCTAAGCCCAATCTATACATTTTTAAATTATCATTATATTCTCAAATCGATAGGCCCGTAGCTACACGGTTAGTTCCTACGATTTACGTTGGTCCCGTGCGCGGTGTTAGTGCCTCTAATGGGTCCATTTGGGGGTTGGTTTGGGTTTTCACCCTTCAACGGCTTGTTTCTAAGCCAAATCTATATATTTTCAAATTATATGCATATTCTCAAATCCAGAGGCCCCACTACGCGGTTAGTTCTTATGAGTTACATTGGTCCCGTGCGAGGTGGTAGTGCCTCTTACAGGGTCATTTGGGGGCTGGTTTAGGTTTTCACCCTTCAACGACTTGTTTCTAAGCCTAATCGATATATTTTCAAATTATTGTCATATTCTCAAACCGAGAGGCCCGTGACTACGTGATTTGTTCCTACGAGTTACATTGGTCCCGTGCAAGATATTAGTACCTATTACGGGGTCGTTTGGGGGGCTAGTTTGGGGTTTCACCCTTCAACAGCTTGCTTCTAAGCCTAATCGATATATTTACAAATTATCATCATATTTTCAAATTATCGTCATATTTTCAAACCGAGAGGCCTATGACTACGCGGTTAGTTCCTACAAGTTATGCTGGTCATGTGCGAGGTGTTAATGCCTCTTACGAGGCCATTTGGGGGTTGGTTTGGGGTTTCACCCTTCAACTGCTTGTTTCTAAGCCTAATTTATATATTTTTAAATTATCGTCATATTCTCAAACCGAGTGGCCCATAGCAACGCGATCAGTTCCTACGAGTTACATTGGTCCCGTGCGAGGAGTTAGTGCCTCTTACGGGGCCATTTGGGGAATGGTTTGGGTTTTTACCCTTCAACGGCTTATTTCTAAGCTGAATCTGTATATTTTCAAATTATAGTCATATTCTCAAATCAAGAGGCCCATGACTATGCGGTCAGTTTCTGCGAGTTAAATTGGTCTCATGGGAGATGTTAGTGCCTCTTATAAGGTCGGTTTAGGTTCTCACCCTTTAACGGCTTGTTTCTAAGCCTAATCGATATATTTTTAAATTATCGTCATATTCTCAAACCGAGAGGCTCATGACTATGCGATCAGTTCCTACGAGTTACATTGGTCCCATGTGAGGTGTTAAGGCCTCTTACGGGCCCGTTTGGGGAACGGTTTGGATTTTTACCCTTCAACGACTTATTTCTAAGCCTAATCTATATATTTTCAAATTATCATCATATTCTCAAAATAAGAGGCCCGTAGCTATGCAGTTAGTTCCTAGGAGTTCTGTTAGTCCCATGCGAGGTGTTAGTGCCTCTTACAGGGCCATTTGGAGGTTGGTTTGGGTTTTAACCCTTCAACGGTTTATTTCTAAGCCTAATCTATATCTTTTCAAATTATCATCATATTCACATACCGAGAGGCCCGTAGGTACACAGTCAGTTTCTATGAGTTACGTTGATCCCATGCGAGGTGTTAGTGCCTCTTATGGCGCCATTTGGGGGTTGGTTTGGGTTTTTGCCCTTCAACGGCTTATTTATAAGCCTAATCTATATGTTTTCAAATTATCGGCATATTCTCAAACTGAGAGGCCCCTGACTACGCGATTAGTTCCTAGGATTTATATTGGTCATGTGCGAGGTGTTAGTGCCTCTTACGGGGCCATTTGAGGGATGATTAGGTTTTTCACCATTCAACGACTTATTTTTTAACCTAATCTATATATTTCATAATCATCATCATATTCTCAAACGGAGATGCCCGTAGCTACACGATTAGTTTCTACTAGTTACGTTGGTCCCGCACGAGGTGTTAGTGCATCTTATGAGGCCGTTTGGGGGCTGATTTGGGTTTTCACCCTTCAACGACTTATTTCTTAGCCTAATATATATATTTTCAAATTATCATCATATTCTCAAATCGAGAGGCTCGTGACTATGCGATCAGTTCCTAGAAGTTACATTGGTCATGTGCGAGGTGTTAGTGCATCTTATGGGGCCATTTGGGGGATGGTGTGGGTTTTCACCATTCAAGGACTTGTTTCTAAGCCTAATCTATATATTTTCAAATTATCGTCAAATGCTGACACATATACTATGATGATAAAGATGTTTTACGAAGATAAACTTTTTTTCACAAAATTATCTTATATATCATTAATAGGATTCAGAGAAGCAATATTTTGAAGGTAGAAAAGAAACGAAAATATTTATGATACGCACGAACGACTTAGTTTATTAATTAGTGTACCTCCATTGATGAGAATTAGACATTTTAGATGATGTCATATATATTTTTGCCGTGAACCTCCACTTTAGTATAAGGCTACGGTTTTAAGAAAAGAAAGAGATATAGTATCAACCCCCGCCACTATACAAGTTGCCTTAAAATAACATAGTGCGAAATGTGACATATCAGCGTAAACTGATGTTTATATTTTATTAAAAGTAATCTGTAATTTTATTTCAAAGGGCCAATTATTCAAGTTCTATCGACAAGAATAAGAATTTGAGATGAGTTATTACCGCGGTGTGAGGGATTGATCTCGTTATGCCAGAGAACACGTATATACAAAATCTTATAATGAATTGAAATATGTTTTTGAGGATATATTCAGATTATGGTCAGGTTGGTGGTAATCCAATACAGAGTCACTTAAAAGAGTTCTAAAGAATTAAATTGATACGACGACAAATAAGAAGTGGTCGTCAGTCTTCCTTTCTAATAAAATCTTTTGAAGATTCTGATGACACTCTTGTTGTAGTTGAGCTGAACATTAGATCACAACAACATTTGCTTTTGGGGGATTAGACCTGCATGAGATATGCACACCATGATGTTTGAAAGCTGTGGGGTGCTGAATATGGTTGGATTTATCCAAGTGATGATGCTTTTATTTTCCTAATTTATTTTTTGGGATTAAACAAGCTCCATTGGTGAAGTAGAAGGTCATATTCAACCTTTATAGTTGGATGAGAATATAAGTTTTGATCACATAGTCTGGCTTTCTCAATATGTTGAGCAATTGAAAGAGATGTTTTTTGGGTCTTTTATATATAGGTCTTGTTTGTAGTATAGGGAAAAAAGTTGACATCAGTGGCTATCATGTATTTAAGCTACTACTGCGTTTGTTTTTATGAGAAAAAACTATAAAACTATAATGAATTTATTATGTTCTACATTTAATAACAAATATGAAGGGATTTCGAGAGAAAATATATGAAACATAATAAATTAACGAAGGGGCTATGTATAGTTATCTAAAAAAAATCACAGCATAAAAGATACATACAATCACTCGGGAAACTTCATTAACAGGCCCCTTCCCTTGGTTACATTTATCTCCTTATACACCATCCTATGAGTTGGTTTGAATCCCATCTCTTTAGTCATCTGTAAGTACAATATATCAAGTGTCAAAGCATAACATAATAATACAATAATAATAATGAATTAGTAACTACAAAATTTTTAACGCGTGTCTAACTTAACCATGAGTTTTTTTACCAGATGTGTCCAGCATTTGCAAAAGCACATGGATGGCTTTGTTCTTCATACTTGTGGTTTAATACAATGGAAATACAGTTAATCGTATAACAAATTTTGATTAAATCCTAATATTAATCTTTCTAATATATTAGTTCATTTCATGATGTTCTTTATATGCGAGATAAGCATAGTGCGTACACGTAATTCATGACTAGACTCAACAACTAGTATATACATGTGCTCGGGCGGAGTCCCAGTCATAGACGAGCATTTTCCACTATTTTTTCTTGACTCGTTGGGGACAATTTGCAAAGCTTTCCTCATTATATAAACAATATTCGTGTATGATTCAACTGATACCCAACATAAAAATAAAACCCAACTGATACCAAACATTAGTGTATGAATCAACTGATACCCAATTGATACCCAAATTTATTTATCTGCTACAGTATCAATTGTTGTCCAAGAATTGGATTTAAAATAAAAAATGTATGCATAACTTCTGGGAAAAGCCAACATAAATTTGTAATTATCAAGGCTATAAATGTAATCAAGTCCACGGCCTATCAATTTTCTTACAACATTCGGTGTGTGGATTCCATATCCTGTAGTCGAAAAAGGTATAATAACAATCAAACTATTTCAAGAATCATAAAAAACCTAACCATCATGTTCAAATTCATTCGTGCTCAAATTCAGCCGTGGTCAATTCAGATTGATGGCCTATCTTCCAAAATTCAGTCGTGCTCAATTTTTACAATTCCAAAATTGTTATGTTAAAACCCAGTGAGAAGTTAATAATGTGTATAAACAAGTGCATTAAATATCCACTCACTCAACAATGTGAAAGTTGAAACCAATTGATGGAAAGCTAAATTTACAACTAGTCAAACCAATTGCAAGAAAAATATCCACCGTAAGTAGCCCAAGAAGTAGATACTTAACTGGGTGATGTTGGGGATAGTAATACAACGGGAATAAAACGTCCATAAACAAATCAATTATAACAACCATTGGATTACAAAAGAAACAAAGAAATGAAGAAAATAAACTTATGAACGATATAGACCGCTAAGCCTACATCGCTGGAAACGAAGAAATGGGCGACAGGATGTACGGTAACGACAACGGCAGCGACGGCTATGGTGAGAAGCAATTGGACCACCGAAGTTATGGGCTCTCTAACATCATCGGGTACAGAGGCTGATTTGTGAACTCAAGTCATTTTTCCGATTGTTGTTGCCTCCTGATTTTTTGGTATCATCAAGAGGGAAAGGAGTTTGTTGTTGACTTTAAATGATTTGCAAAAATAAAGAAATGGGCAAGGGGATGTATCAGTTGTTGTTTTCGGTTGTTGACTTTTGATGATTTATGGACTCACCATAGCGACGACGTTGGTGAGAGTTTGTTGGATTATTTTGAATGTAAACAATTTTGTGAAAGAGGGAAATGAGCGTATCATTAGAGGGAAATCGAATATAAGAGGGATTCGGAGAGAGGAAGAATTTTTTAGAAGCCGACGTTTTTATTTGAAAACGTGGGAAAATAGCCCATGTTTTTCTATAAAACATCGTAATTTTTTGACGTTTTTAATAAACGTCAATAATATTTTGACACTTTTTAGAAAACGTCGATATATTAACGTCGGCATATATAGTATATACCGACATTTGTAAGAGCGTCGCGACAAAAATGTCACTATATCCAACTTTTTTTTTATAGTGGGTTGATTTCCTCTAGATGGATTCACAAAGTTTTGACGAATTAAATCCTTTGAATTTGAATTTTACAAAACTTATTGAAATTATTGAAGAAGAAAAATCTCATTTTAAATATATGATTGATTATTTGCAAACATTTCAAACTCAAAGAGATATCATTCGTGAGAAGTTTGGATCTCTGTATAATAACTTTAAATCTCTAATTTTGGTCAAGGAAGAGACTTATAATAGAGTCCTTGTTTAAGAAAAAGAGTTGGAGGACTTGAAAAATTCTATGGTTTATGCCGATGATGATAAAAATTTGATTAATGATTTTGTAGCATGTGAGAAGACTCTTAGGGATAGGTTTGCTCATATTGAGGGGGAGCGAGATAACCTTCTAGGGGTAATTGAGAATTTAAAGAAGGAGTCCTAAAATTTTGAGGAGTCTAATTCTTTGCTTAAGTCCACAATTTTGAAGTTGTAAAGTGATTTAAATTCACTACACCAAAATGGGCAAATTGTCACCTTTCAGCCGGCCAGCCTTGCCAAGGTCATTGACCGTGACAAAAAACATGCGTTTTATGTCATGGTCATTGACCTTGACACGACCGTGACAAAGAATTATCACGGTCATTGACCGTGACAAGACCATGACAAATTTACTTATCACGGACTTGTCACGGTCAATGACCGTGACAATTCTTTAAATACTTGTCACGGTCAATGACCTTGACACGACCGTGACAATATTTACAGCTAAAACCCTACCCCCTTCTTTTTTCCTTACCGCCGTTCCCTCTCTCTCTCTCTCTCTCTCTCTCTCTCTCTCGACGCTGCTCTCTCTCTCTCTTTTTCTACTTTCAGGTCGATTTTCTCTCTCTCTCTCTTCCATTTATATATATGTTTGTGTGTATATTTATGTGTGTATGTGTATATATATATGTGTGTATGTGTGTGCGTGTGTGGGGGGTGGGGCAGGGTGGGGGTAGGGGGTGGGGCGGGGTGGGGGCAGGACGGGGTGTGTGCGTGTGTATATGTATGTGTATGTATGTGTATATGTGTGTATGTGTGTGTATATATGTGTGTGGTGGTGTGTGGTGGGGGAGGGGGTGGTGGAGGGGGGCAGGGGGTGGGGTGTCTGTGTAGGTGTGTGCGTATGTGTGTGGCGGGGGGAGGGGGGCAGGGGGTGGGGGTGGGGCACCCATTTAATAACTTTTAAAATATTTGAAAAAAATATAATATTACAAAATTGAAACGAAATGGTATTGACGGAACTTATACATACGTTATAATATAGAATCTCAAGATAAAAAATAGGCATAAGCCTTAGAATCTCAAAATTATTAGATAGAAAAAGAAAAATATAAATTGAGATAACCTTAGAATCTAATTAGGCTAAAAATATAATGGCATCAACTAACATATATACACAACACTAAAAGTAGACATCAATTTTATAGATTTATACTTTATAATTCAATATGGGTTATACTCCCACATAGTTCATCAACAAATATTGTAAGAACATTGTGAAAATAATAAACATCGGGAGGGGGTGGGGGTGGGGGTGAGTGGGGTTTTGAATATTATTTACATTTATATTTTTGGATATTATTTACATTCAAAATAAATAATTGATAATAGTTGGATAATAATTGGATAATAATATATATTTTCATTCAAAATAAATATTTCATTCAAAAATATTGGATAATAATTGATATTTTCATTTAAATTGATAATAATTTTATTCATGAAATTAATTCAATTAGGTAAAACCCTAGATAATTTTTTAACAGAATTTGATAATATTATATAAAGTTTAGTAAATTCACAAAATGTTGCCAATTGTATGTTTTTAGGAATATCATTAGTTAGAATCCATACACATGCATGTTGTTAGAAAGTCTTAAATTTAATTCTCACTTTAATTTGTAGAATCTCTGTACTTGGTTGGATTTATCCCTTTATGATAATGAAATTTATGCTCCAATTATAATTATCTCATGTCATAATTTTATTGATAAACAATATATATAGTTGTCACGGTCGTGGTGCGTAGGTGTGCGTGTGTGCGTGCGTAGGTGCGTAGGTGTGCGTGTGTGCGTGGCGGGGGGAGGGGGAGGGGGAGGGGGAGGGGGAGGGGTGGGGTATGTGTATATGTGTGTGTATGTGTGTGGCGGGGGGAGGGGGCAGGGGCTGGGGGTGGGGGCGGGGTGTGTGCGTGTGTATATGTATGTGTATATGTGTGTTTATGTGTGTGTATATATGTGTGTGGTGGTGTGTTGTGGGGGAGGGGGTGGTGGAGGGGGGCAGGGGGTGGGGTGGGGTGTCTGTGTAGGTGTGTGCGTATGTGTGTGGCGGGGGGAGGGGGGCAGGAGGTGGGGGTGGGGGTGGGGGTGGGCATCCATTTAATAACTTTTAAAATATTTGAAAAAAACATAATATTACAAAATTGAAACGAAATGGTATTGACGGAACTTATACATACGTTATAATATAGAATCTCAAGATAAAAAATAGGCATCAACCTTAGAATCTCAAAATTATTAGATAGAAAAAGAAAAATATAAATTGAGATAACCTTAGAATCTAATTAGGCTAAAAATATAATGGCATCAACTAACAGATATACACAACACTAAAAGTAGACATCAATTTTATAGATTTTTACTTTATAATTCAATATGGGTTATACTCCCACATAGTTCATCAACAAATATTGTAAGAACATTGTGAAAATAATAAACATCGGGAGGGGCATCGGGTGGGGGTGGGTGGGGTTTTGAATATTATTTACATTTATACTTTTGGATATTATTTACATTCAAAATAAATAATTGATAATAGTTGGATAATAGATTGATAATAATTGATATTTTCATTCAAAATAAATATTTCATTCAAAAATATTGAATAATAATTGATATTTTCATTTAAATTGATAATAATTTTATTCATGAAATTAATTCAATTAGGTAAAACCCTAGATAATTTTTTAACAGAATTTGATAATATTATATAAAGTTTAGTAAATTCACAAAATGTTGCCAATTTCCAATTGTATGTGTATATGTGTGTGTATGGTGGTGTGTGGTGGGGGAGGGGGGTAGTGGGGGTGGGGTATGTGTACTATTAACATTTTTTTTATCTGTACTAATAACATTTTTTTTTACAGCAAAAATGTCTCATTCAGATGTTAAGGCGAAGATGATGATGCTGTTTATGATGATGTCGTCTGGGTTCGGTGGTAGCGGAGGCGACGAGGGCTCCTCCGCCCCTAGGCTCCCCAAATATGGAAAATTTGGGATTACCGTCGAGAACAAGTCGGAGCTATTAGCGAGATCCCTCGAGTTGCTAAAGACGGTCATCGGCCCGGGGTTTATGAGTTGGAAGGAGGTGCCATATGAGCTCAAGTTAGCTGTTTGGGCGGCACTACAGGTAATATTTCAATTTCAATTTCATATATATATTTATATTTATATTTATATTTATATTTATATTTATATTTATATTTATATTTATATTTATATTTATATTTATATTTATATTTATATTTATATTTATATTTATTCGCAACTAACATTGTATTTGTTGGACAGGAACAATTCAACTTGGATCCAAAGCTACGCGATTCCGTCTTGGAGCAGTTGAGGGAGCAACACAAGACGTGGAAGAAAAATATGCGGACACGGTACTTTGGGAAAACACGAGAGTCCATTATACAATGGCGCGGATCCGTCCCGCCCAAGGAGCCGATCTCATTGGCACAATGGCAAAATTTCATTGACAATGAGATCGAGGATCGACAATTGGCATCTCGCCAATCGGGGAGGGAAAATCGGGCTAAAAAGACGGACGTGCACTACTCCGGCCGAACCTCTTACGCTGAGGTGGAGCATAGGATGCAGGTAAGATTTAATTTATCTATAACTACAGAAATATATTATTCTTCATTATTTTTCTTTGCGGGGCTGATACTAATTTTACTTTACTTTATTTTATTTCAGGGGGTAGGGAGTGGGCTAGGGGGTAAGCCACATAGGCTCGATACTTACGTGGCTCTTCGGACGAAGAAGGGGAAGGACAAGGAGGTGTCCCCGAGCGTCGCGGCCACGATTGTAAGTAATCCGACAGTTTAATTATTATTAATTACGTTATAATATTTTAGTTTACTTATTTTACTAATCATGTGCTTTTTGTCGTTTCAGGCAAAGCTTAAGGAAGTGCATGAGTCGCAGTCTGATGCCGACAAGGCATCTTTGTCCACAGACGCACTCAGCCAAGTGCTTGGCTCTGATCGCAAGGGGAGGACAAGGGGAGTGAGCTCGCGGGTGGCCAAATCTAGGATCATCAGATTGGAGATGAGAGACACCGGGTTGGCTCGAACGGTGGATTCACACGACGCGAAGTTGTCCCGTTTGGAGGCGACGGTCCAAGATATGTACGCATTCATGAAGCGTACGTTGGGTGGAGACCGTAAAGGGAAAGGGAAAGGGAAGGAGAAGGAGAAGGCGATGGAGGAGGAGGTGAGGGAGGACGAGGCGCAGGATGACGAGGATGTGGACCTCGCTGCTTCATCACCGACACATTCGTACTTCGACGATCCACTTCCCTATTTGGCGCCATTCAACAGACCATTGTCGACACTTGGTTGGCCGAGCGTGTTCATATTGGACGTATTTGATGGCCAGCGGATAGGGTGGGGGTTGAGGGACCCGAATATCGTCGAGGGTGGAATAGTCCATGGACGTGTGCTTCAAGAGATGGAGTCCAGGGTGCTCGTCACGCATGTCATACCCGGGAAGGATAACTCCCTATTGTGGTTGCACGAACAATGCGGCACGACGTATATTAGTGGGTTCGTCAATTCGTATGTCGTGTGGCCTACTCACCTCCTCAGTTTTATCCAAGACATGTAGTAACATTATTTTTAAGTTTGTCCATTTTAATTATATTTGGATTATATCGTCATGTATATTATTTTTACTTTGAATATTTGGATTATATCGTCATGAATATATATTTGCATTATCTTTAGTTTGTGTTGGATATATGATGTTTGGAACAGGTACAACGTTGCTATAACAGGTACAAATATACTGCTGGGCAGTGGCAGTGGCCATACTGCCCAACAGATTTTTTTTAAATTCTACCCCGAATTGTCACGGTCATTGACCGTGACAATTCTGGGCAAGAGGGGTCACGGCTTTGTCACGGTTATAAACTGTGACAAACGTGTCACGGTCATTGACCTTGGCACGACCGTGACACAAAACGTGAGTTTTGTGTCAAGGTCAATGACCGTGACACGACTGTGACAAAAAAAGTTGTCTCACCTCGAAATGTCATGGTCATTGACCTTGACAAGTTGGATTTGTCAAGGTCAATGACCTTGACAAATGGGCAGATTTGGTGTAGTGATTACTCAAGAAATGATGGTAGTGGCTTATCGTGTTTTAGTAGTTCAAATGTTAAAGCCCAAACCATAGTTTGTTTTTGTGCATCAATCGCATCCGAGGGTGTTAGAAAAGGTCAAACTAAAGGTCCCGTTCCTCATCGAGTTTCCACATGTTCGCATTGTGATAGGAAAGGTCACCTTAGGAGTTTTTCTTATGATCTTAGATAAGACCCTATGAGGTTTAAACATAGTGTCCCATTGGTTCCCAAAACCCGTTTTGTTAGGTATAGACTTATTTGGGTTAGGAAATCTATTTTGGAGATGTTAAATTCTTCATTAGTTGATTCTGACATGCTTGCACATGATGCGTCACACGCTATTTCTTATGGATGATTGCTTGCATGATATGTTTGTCATACGCTAGTCTTTACATCATGATTTATATCTTGCTAGTGTCATGACATGTGTATCTTTTGTATTATTTTTTTCATTTATTAAGTTTTATTTAAAAAATACAAAAAGTTTTTTTTTATCATTTTTTTGAAAATTACAAAAAGATTTTATTTTTGGGTCAATAAATATTTTTTAGAAAAACACAAAATTTTTTATTTATTTTTTGTGTCGTGAGTGTTTCATGTTTGATGTGGCATATTATTGTTATTGGACCCCCATCATTTCATTATCCACGTGGCTAGGACATTTGGCCATAGTTGTTGATGCGTTGAATGATCTTAACCATTGTCTTAACGGGGTTGTTTCGAAGTTGATATGCATTTGAATTTGACTTTGTATATGTGACATCTTTGCACACATGCACGAGTTTATATGAATGTTTGACATCTCATGCATATTTGAGTTTGATGAGATATTTTTATCTCAATTCTGTCATCTATGTGTAATAAGACTTAGGAGGAGGTGTGCATGTAAGAACTATTTATCGTGAGGATTGATATTGCATTTATTGAAACAATGATGAGTGTTCACGAGAATGGGATGCGAGTGAATAATAATCACGTTGTGAAAGCCACCGTTTAGGAAAAAAATAAGGCAATAAAAAGTATTATATGCCAAAATAGGGCCAATAGAATTTCTCAAAGTTGAGAAAAATACAAACATCAAAAGAGCTTAAAAAAAGAATATATATATATATATATATATATATATATATATATATATATATATATATATATATATATGACGGAGTTTGGATGGAAAAATAAAACAGGTTTGCACCACGAATCCTTATGTTGAAAAATCATATCATGACGCTATTGTTTGCAAAATCGTCAAAATTTTGGATTTGTGTGCGTGATGTTTATTTAGTTCATTTATCTCATTATATTAATTGTAAAATTTGGCTAAAATTTAAGTTTGATGATATTTAGCTATCAATTAGAACTTATTGACTGTTTCAATGTGTTGGAGTTGTGCTTCATTTGTTGTAGTTCACGTCCATTCACTCCATATCCATGGTTGAGCCATTGATTATATGCTAGCATGAAACTCACATTGTTTTACTTGATTTTTTTTTATTTTGAGTCTATACTGCTATAGTTTGATATTTACAGTTACTGTTTTTAAGAAATTTTTTCGTTGGGAGAAACTTCATGATTTTAAGAACTGGAATTGATCATTTTTTATGTCGCTTAAACGACATATGGACTTTGTTCGAGCGACAAGTCCATGTCGCGCAATGAATTGATCTCACGAGCTTCAAGCGAGATGGTGAAAAGTGTTAGGTATCTATCGTGAGAAGGGGTGTTCGCACGAGAGTCTACTATTTTGGGTTGTTTGATGTCGCTTAATGGATGGTTCAGACGACATGCAAATTCGTTCAAACGACCTAGCCTTGTCGTTCAAGCAACGTCTGAAGAGAATTTTTGGATTGTTCCTATTTCGGTACCCGATTCATGTTAATATAGTTTTGGTACTAAAGAGTTACTTCTGGACATTTTTTATGCAATACGGGATGTTTATGTGTGATGGTTTTTAGTGCATTAATTTCGATTAGTCACATCATTACTGATTTTGATGATATCCTTCATGTAACTTTTGTTTGCTAGCTACGATTTAATATTGTTTAATTATTTTTAGCTGGAAGTTTATGTTTATCTAGATATGCTTAATTGATTTTCACATTCTAGATATGATGATTTGTTTATCTTTTTCACTTACTGTCTATTCGAGATAAAAAGGGGGAGAGCTGTAAGTGATGTACGTGGAGTTTTGAGTTCATAGTTTATTGTTGCATTACAAATTGATATCACATATTTTCATGCTTTTATATTGGTATTAATTAATTTTCACAATTTGATATCCTGATTTCAATGTTGTTTTTCAAATTGGTATCAAAATATAATTTGCTCACATGTTTAACAACTATTTGTTTTTGCATATGGGTATTTTTATATCATTTGTTCCTCCACAATTCACTGGGTATTTTTCTGTTTCATGTGTGTAGGTATTCTTCAGCGAGTCAAGATTTTAAGACTACATCACATTCAGACAACTCATGCTTGCCAGAACGACATTTACTAGTCTTGTCATGTAATTTTTGATTTTCGATTTTATTGGATGGGATTTAGGCATCGTACGGATTGATGGACTGTCTTTAGCATTTCACTATTTAGGTTTTGTCCTGGAATAGTCAAATGGGTAGATTTGTAAGGACAAAATTTTCAATTGAGTCCATTGTAAGTATTTGACTTATTCCCAGAACAAAATATGTTTTTGAGCCATAGATAGATTTTTTACTGTCACGATCCCACACAGTCTATGACATAGTATTTATTAAAGACGTTGTGGCCAAACTTCAAAGATTTATCATGCCGAGATTTCTTTGGTGCACGTTTCACGTCTTCATTGTATTATAATCTCTCAGGTATGAGTGTATAATGTTTATGGGACTCGAAAAATATTTTTAGGACATTATTGTTATTAAAAAATGTCTTTAAAGATTTTTAACTTAGTTTATTTTGAGATAAGGATTGTTTAGAGTCGTATTGAACCTTCCCTTATCTTTAAAGGGATAAAATGACACTTGCAGTCGTTTGAACGACACTTGTAGACATTCGAGCGACATTTTAAGGACGTTCGAGAGATATGAACATGTAGTTCGAGCGAAATGGCTATTTTGTTCGAGCGGCATGCTAATATCATTCAAACGATACGCCAAATTAACTTTTTTATTTAAGGCGTGTTTCACTCAGAATTTTGTAAGTGGCAAAACCATAAAATTAATTTACAAATAGTACGTTTTCTGGATAAGTTTTCTAAGGTTTTCAAAGTCTAAAAATATCCTTAGAGTTTCAAGATCCGAGCTTTCATATTCTTATGCTATAGAGATCTTGGTTTGCACTATTGGAGTTTGTTCATCACTTTGAACGTTGGGTTTTACGGTGAAGAAGCGATGGATTTCGTGTTCAACATCGTAGACGTTGCCAAGATGCATCGGTGGACACTGAGGCATTCATGGACGCGTGAGTTGTGGACAAGTATCGTAGAAGGACTTTTGCGTGGGCATTTTGGAGGAATGGTTAAAGGATAAGAGGAACGTCAAGACTTGTGGGGGATCGAGTTGTTGAGTAAGTCTATTGTCTGTACTTTGCAGTACCACATCATAGTGATTGTCTAGCTTGGGCCGTCCGAGGTTTTTTACCTTAGTGGTTTCCTCATACATCCAACTTCGCATTTGTGAACATATTTATTTTACTTGCTTTAATCACCTACATACATGTTTAGGATTAAACAAGATAAAATTGGACTTAACTAAAATTGGTTCACATACTTGGTGCATATAAAATTTAGAAAACGGTTTTAAAAAAAGAATGTTGATTTTGACATCCTTAAAACACAGTCGAAAGAAAAAAGGCCTACAGTTGTGTCCTAAATTTCGTAATAGTTTTTATTTTGGGAGGTGGGTTATTGGGGGTGTAGTGGTGGAGAAAGAGATAAAACATGATGATGGCCGAGCATGGGGGCTGGGTGGGTTTCTGCTAATGAAGAGGGGTAGGGTTTCTATTAGAGGTGGAAGAGAGAAAAATAAACATGGTGGTGGTTGGTGGTTAATGGGAATTGGGAATGAGTGGGTTGTTATAGTGGGTGCGTTATCGGGGTGCGGGGATATAAGGATTGTTGTCGGGGTAGGAGGCAAAGAAAGACAGGTCGTCGAGGAGGGGGCTTATATATATATATATATATATATATATATATAGATAGATAGATAGATAGATAGATAGAGAGAGATAGATAGATAGATAGAGAGAGAGAGATAGTATTATGCGAAAAAGCTAAAAGGAATTTATGACAAATTAAGAGAGTCGGAGTATGTGTTTTTGGTATCATGTCTAATTGTTGACCAAAACTAGAATTAAGTCTAATATGCTATTAACAAATTGGAGTTTTGTCTAAAACCTCGTAAAAATAATTGGGTCATTTGATCAT
The DNA here is from genome assembly GCA_949130495.1 of Sambucus nigra. NCBI lineage: Eukaryota > Viridiplantae > Streptophyta > Magnoliopsida > Dipsacales > Adoxaceae > Sambucus > Sambucus nigra. The sequence continues at coordinate 210,513,397 of OX422209.1, forward strand.
GTGTCTGGTTTACACTTTAACATCCATTCTTTTTCATTATATAGGCTGGTAACCATTTTGAATGAAAACTATTGTATTAAAGATTTCACCATTAGTTCGACGAAATATCACTTAAACCCGAAAATGCCCCTATTGATGTATTTCATTCTTTTTTTCAATATACTCTTGACCCCATTTGGGTTTTAAATGTTTCCAACCTTATTGTCAATGAATGATAAATTGTATCCAGAAGTTTTGAAAAGAAAATTAACTTAATTTTAATAAATTTACTACATGTATGAATATTTTAATCTTATGAATATAACTAATATCCATACAAAAATATTAAACATTTAAAACTATTATGACAATAATATCATATCATTTTACGTAAAAAGTATACCAATAAAACTTATATTTTTTTTAACTTTGTAGTCTAGATACTATTAAAAAAATTGTCCATATAAATAATATGTCGCGTAAAATTGGACATAAAATCTAGAATGCAGCTTGAGAGGGTAAGATTTTAGGATTGACATATGAGGAAGTGGTTGAAGTTCAAATTAAGTATGATCATCCATTTTATGGATTAAATTCATTTAAAGTCTACAAATAATACCTAACAAAACCATAACACATGAATAGACATTAAATAAAAAATATTTTTTAAGGACTAAATTTAATATTTTAAAATATATCTTGAACTCTATTATTTAGGGATTAAAAATTATTTTTGAAAATGTATTTGAATAAACATGAAATGGGATATTTTTTAACGGACTAAATATTCATTAAATCCTTTTTTAAAAGTTATTTTTCATGCAATAATTTCGAAAGATTTAATGTACACTTTTTTGCCCATAACATAAAAGAATCCTAGATAAAATAAAAAATATTGAGAAAATACGTAACATGGATAAAAGGTTATGGGAATGAATATAAATTCATAAAGTAGTGATTTGATTTGATTTATTAAACAAAAGGATGGTTTAGGGCTTGACAAAAAAAGGTAGAAAAAGTTCAAGGTCACCTGATTTAATGGGAAGACTTCCATCCAAAATAAGGATCACCCCTATATAATTAAATAGATGAATACCAAATTATAAATTGAACAAATGAGTAGGGAACAAAGGCCAAATAATCAAAAATAATTTTACTCGAATAAAAATACTCAACTTGTCATCTTCATCTCCACTATCGCATATTATTATTCATAGTTTTCCTTACTTTCACACTAGCTTGACCCAATAATAAGCCCTTGAAATCCACCTCCCAAATCTTATCTCTTAATATCACCTGCTAAATTCACTATCTTTACCGCAAACTTAATCATAAAATGAATAAAAACAAACTCAAATTTGCATGTATTACTAAACAAACTCAATTTGGCATTTATTACTTTGACATGATTTTATATCTAAAGTTGGTATAGAATTGAAAATAAATTTTAAGGTGCTAGGAACCAAATCAATTAAAGGATAACAAGTTAACTTGTAAGCAAATGTTGATGGCAATTTGGTTAGCAAGAGTGAAATAAAATCATTTTGATTTTGATAAAAAAATTTAAATTTTTTTATTAAGATTTGTAAATTAGAATTCGGGGTTTCAAATGTTGATGTATTTTTAACCTAAATATTCTTTTGGGATAATTTTGAAAAACATTTTATGATTTGAAAAGTAATGGATTTTATTCCTGTAGGAAAGTAGTGTTACCGGGGTCTGTGCATTTCTTAAGGTGGCAAGGCGTGACCCAGACCTATGGAACAATTTTCTAAAGTAATAATATTCAAGAGCTTCAGTATAGAAAAAACTAATATTTTCTTCTATATTAAATGAGATTCCAGTTACAAGAATGATTAACAAACGTTTGAATATAGAACCTTACTAGTACATAAATAACTTTTTTAACAAACGATTGAATATAAAGCCTTACTAGTACATAAACAACTTTTTTATAATAAATGAGGAATATAACAATCTTAAGAATAATGATTTTTTGAGAGCAGAGAGATAACCACTTATATAAATGTGTGTGTGTGTGTGAGAGAGAGAGAGAGAGAGAGAGAGAGAGCAGAGAGAGAATAATTTTTATTTTTTGTGAATTTTGGGCAGCATAACAATGCATGTTAAGTCATTGTCAATTAATGTGCACCTAGTACTCTATTTATATGATTTTTTTTTTGGGTTGATGTGGTTATTGCACGCTTAAGAATATTCTTTTGTAATAAATATGTTCCTACATTTTATCCATTGCCATTGTCTACCTCAATTTATCTTTTAGTGGTGTGTTTCTCAGTGTAATAGTGGGCAAAAAGGTGATCTTGTTAGGCACTAGGCCTAAAAAGTACTATTTTGTCTTTTATTGAAAATACTTTTTGTGTAAGTTTTAAAATCTTGCAAGTGACATTAAGGGTAACTCACAACTTATCGCTTAAAAAGTTATTTGCGGGCACCTCAGTGATTGCTCGCCTTTTTGTGCGAGTAACTTAATTAAATGCATGTCTGTACGAGGGACCCCGTGCTCGCACTAATATTCTGTCTTTATCAATATATTAAAGTAATTGAGCCTTAACTTATAAAATAAGTCTTACCTCCCAGTCTCCAAACTAAAAATGTCAAGAGGTACCATAAACTGCTTGGTTGCTCGAGCCCTGCTTATTCAACCAAGGCCTCTTGCTAATTTAACCTGTCAAAGACATAAATGTTAATGAGAAAATTTCTCTTGTACTTTATTTTGTATTACTGAGGAATGTAATACCCCGTATTTTTATGGCTTTTAATCATGAGGATAATTAAATTGAATTATGGCTTTTAATTATGGGATTTATTAAATTAATTTGGGATAATTAATTGGAATATTAATTCGGATTTAAAATGCTAGCGGGACGAGAGTTAGTATTTGGGATTATTATTTTGTAGAATATTATTGAGTGATTATGGTAATATGTGATCATTAATTTTATTAAAATTGTCGTGAGTTGAAAATACGACAGTTTCGGTAATTAAGTTGGGACGAGCGTGTCAGTCGCGCCAGGAATTAATTTAATTAGATTATAAAGTAAAGTATAATTTTATCAACCGGATGGTCATTTTGAGTGCGCCAACGTGTCCGAAAGGGTCGAGATAGTCAGAAAACACTAGCCGGGGGTTTAGTTTGGGTCCCGGGGCATTTTTAGGCCAAACCGGCAACCCAGAAGGGTATTTTGGTAATTTTAAAAATTGAGGAGTTTAGACCCACGAATTTTAGAGTTTAATTATATATTATTAGATAGACCATTAAGGCCATTATCAGCCAAAAATCAAGGGAGTGGGCTACGGGAGTTAGAGAGAAGTTACCATAGGGTTCCAAACCAAAAACCACCCACCACCACCATTTCGAGAGATAATTATGACTCGAAAAGAAGAGAGAATCAACCTTGATCATCAACAACGAAGAAGAAGACCAAACTTAAGGAAAGTGATTTGATATTTTTAAGTGCATTGAATATTTCTTCCATGTTTAGTGTAGAAATTATTTTTGTCTTGAAAGTTTTGAGGAAAACTAATAAAATTGTTGGAGAAACTCTAAATTTGGGATAGGATTTGCATGTAGAATGACGATGGACGAATTTAGTATTCGAAGACTTAAATATGATGATTTAAAAACGAATTTATGATGAGTAATTATGTACAATCAAAGTCTGGGTTCATGTTCATAGGGTTTGGGGTAATATTTGGGGATTTATGTTAATTACATGTTGATTTGGGGGATTTGACCCCAAAATTATGTTAAGAAACGACCTAAGAGGATTTAGAGAAGTTTTAGAACATTAAAATGCGATTGGGATGATCTTAGGGGAAATTTAGAGAAGAGAAAAATTGAGAAAAACGAAATTTGGAAATTTCTGGGCGCAAACTGCCATCTCGTTAGAAGACCTTCCCAGGTCGTTCGAACGACCTCGTTCGAACGAGACTTCTAACAAGATGACAGTACCCCTTCTAACGAGTTGGTAGTTATTTTGAATCCATTCGTTCAAACGAGATTTCTAATGAGTTGACAGAATGCCTTTTAGGCCTGATTTTATTTAAAACTTCCAGAAGACTTATATAATTGAGTGTAATCCTTCCCTTGTTGATTTGTGGATATAGTTATGAGATTTAGAAGTATGTTAAGGATTAAAACTTGGAGTTTTGTAGTAATCCGAATGATGTTTATGGGTTAGTATATTAATGTCTAAAGACTTCGACGTGAGGAGAGTTGTTAACATTAATGTATATAATTCGGGGACTTGTAAACATATAATATGAAATGACGGTATAGGAATTAGAAATATACCTCTATTAATATTATGAAATACCGAAGACGTGTGAATGCTTGGTATATGTAGTTAGTTGTGTATAACATACCTACCATACTTTCTATCACGGGAGGTCGGCGTTCTATCAGGGCCATCTAGTCTTTGTGTGCCTACGGGGGGATTTAGATTGGTACCTCGAGGATATAAGTCAGAGAAGGACTTATTGAGAAGTTAATAAGTCTGCTGATCATGGGAACGTAGGCATGTGCGTGACCCATGTGATGTGAACTATGTTCACCTCCATTATGTGTGATTGTTGTTTATTGAAAACGATTCCTGAGAGATTCGGAATATGTGGTCCTTATGTACGTGATGGACCGGGATTTGATAATAGAGTATGTGTGCACCGCAGCTTAGTCTCGGGGTGCCAGTATTGTATATTTATGATGTGAATAATATACTACTAATTGAAATGAAATGTCATGAATAAATGTAAGTGTGAATAATAGCAATCTTTTTGTAGAGTTAAAAATGGAAAATCTCTAGTGAATAGCATGATTAATATGGGAACTAAGAAGGAAAGTAAAACTCTCTATTTAAATTAAGATGTCGGGACTTAAATCGTGAATCGTGTAGTAATATTAGATTTTATATTGGACTAGTTAGATATGGGAATATCTAAAATGGGTACGGGTACGATAGGAGTGCATAATTAGTTGAGAGGTGAGGAACTCATGTGAGTGCACGCACTATCATGTACTTTATATTCACTATTTAACTATATTAAACCACTTGCTGTATTTTAAACTGTTTTCACAATCGGGCTCTGACCCGTTTTCTTTCAAATCTATTTTTGTAAAAACCTTTTTAGGTGCCCAGCCACAAGGACGCCAAGCATAGGAGTTCTATTCCCAGGACGTGCTGTAGCTTCTGTGGAAGTTACAGGACCTCGATAGTAGACTCCTTATTTTTCTATGTTGACTCTATTTCAGATTTACTCATCTGTTGGTCATATCGCCCCATTTCCTTTAGAGACATCTTATCTATTCAGTTTATCTCAGATTTTGGAATGTAATTAATTAATGAATCAGGCTTGTATTTGTCCATTTCAGTACTTGGATTGTTGTGAGGTGTATTCCTCCAGATTTAGCTTATTACATCGTTATTTATTTGCAACTGTGATGTGGTTGTGGTATCAGTATTTCATAATTTATATGGATGTTATGTCAATCGGATTTAATTTAAATTGACAACTCACATTTTAAATATTAGGTGGCTAGTAATTATTAAAATGTTTTCGACAGTGATGCTATGAACTGTACCAACCTGGCATTTTGTATTAATTTGAATAAAGGATTAGCTACCCGGTATTTAATTAGTCGGGGTGTCACAAGGAACTGCTCGTGCGTTCCTAATTTACCTTAGTGATGGTTGCCCCCGTGCACTTACATTTCCTTACTGTAAAGGAAGCGATCATGGTTCTCTTCGTAGCTGAGGGGTTTCTTATACAACTTTCATAATTCAATGATGTTTCTCGCATATCCTTCAAGTTACTAAGGGGTTTATCATGCACCTTTCTACATTATCCCCCGCGTGCAAAAGCCTCTCATTCATTTGTAAAGATAGAGTTGTGCACAAAACATCATTGTGAAATCTCGAAGTGGATATTTTTCCATCATTAGTTTTATGGGTATTAAATACATTATCATTCTCATTATTTTAAGATGTGTTAAGATGTGGACCCAAAAAACACGATTGTTGCTGTTCAAGGCAGTATTGACATCGTCTATCGTATCGCCACCTTTGGTGCTTATGCCCTGGACGACATGTGCAAATGGAAGTGTGGCCTCTACAGCCGCCTCCGGGACCCCATCTCTTCTACGTGCTCTTATGGAAGGCATATACCATTGTCTCCACATGGAGAAAATGCGTGGATGGAAGGATGCCATGATTGAGACGGACTCGCACGAACTTATAGAGATTTTCAAGGGGTTCCAATATCACGAGACCAACTTCTAAAAAATCAAGATGGACTACTACGAGCTTATGAGAGCTGTGGGTGATGATTTTACCTATGACCATTCAGGGAAGATACGTGGAGCCGATTGGTTGGTTCGTGAGGCCAAACTTCAAGAAGACACGATTGTTGAGATTGAGGACATCCCTGCTGCGATGCACTGGACCCTAGATAACCCAATAATGTAGACGGTCCCTCCCATTGTTGCCTGCTAGCTTTTTTTTTTCTTGTTCTTTGATTTTGCTTTGATGGCTAATGTTTTACGTTATGTAATCCCCTCATAATCTATCTTTTTCGTGCCTACCAAAAAAAAAAATTAAGTTAGTGCCACGTGTCGTGTTGGGGAAGGGTACCGATATTCGCTAATCATTACTCTTTTTTGAATTGATGGCACCTTTTTGAATTCTGTGGGTATAAATATCCCACGAAAAGATTCTCCAGTTTTACCTTGTCACTTTCATAATTTTTAGATAGTGAAAACCCTCGTGATTCATTTGTTATCCCATCCTTTTATGATAAGCAAATCTTCCATACTCTATCAAATTTTCTCCATTTCAACGGCCTTTTCTTCTTTTGTTGGTGTTTCATCCTCTGCTTCCACAACCAATATAGATATTTTAATAAGCATTAGGCTTTTTCAGGTGTCAATGGTGGATGTTGTGGCGTCTGGGGTTTCTTTTGCTGCTACCGTCATTTCTTCTGGCACTGCCACCTTTGATGATAGTACTGGGTCATCTCCTCAAGGTGGCCCCCCATTATTGTAAGAGTCCTTCTACATGTCCCGCCTAGGGATCGCCTGGGGACAACATTTTTTTTTTTTTTTGGTTTTAACAATTGATATAATATATATAAAACTGTTTTTTTTAAATAGTATATAAAAAAGTTGTGTTTACTAATAAAAAAATTTATAAACAGTTTTTTTAATTAAAAATAACATTTAAAAAAATATTTTTCAAATTTTAATTAAAAAAAACATGTTTAATTTGATGTTTTAGATTCACGATTAAATAGTGTCGCTGGCGCGGACCCACATTCAACAAATGATGTGAGTTCGGAAATGTGGGTCCGCGCCATTGGCACTAATTAATCGCGATATTTTATTGAAAAAATATCGCGATTACCTAGTGCCGCTGGCGCGGACCCACATTCAGCAAATGATGTGGGTCCAGGAGTGTGCGCCTGCGCCAACGGTCGGTAATCGCGATATTTTTTCAATAAAATATCGTGATTAAATAGTGTCGCTGGTGTGACCCCATAAAATATCGCGATTAACTAGTGTCGCTGGCGCGGATCCACATTCAACAAATGATGTGGTGCTGGAAATATGGGTCTGCGCCAGCGGCACTAATTAATTGTTATATTTTATTGAAAAAATATCGCGATTAATTAGTGCCGCTGGCGCGGACCACATCACCGCGATATTTTATTAAAAAATATCGCGATTAATTAGTGCCGCTGGCGCGGACCCACATTCAACAAATGATGTGGATCCGAAAATGTGGATCAGTGCCAACGACACTAATTAATCGCAATATTTTATTGAATTTTTTTTTTGATTAATTAGCGTCGCTGGGGCGGATCCACATTCAACAAATGATGTGGGTTTGGGAATGTGCGTCCGCACCTGCGACACTAATCAATCATGATATTTTTACCAGCAGCACTAACAAATCACGATATTACGAAAAAATATATTTTTTATTTTAATTTTAATAAAAAAGACTGTTTGATTTTAATTAAAAAATGTTTTTTTTATATTAATTGAAAAAACTATTTTTTTTATATAAAAAACTGTTTTTTTTTCTAATATTAAAATTGTTTTTATATTAAAAGTTAAAAGACGAAACAGTAAGAAACTAAAAAATAAAAGAAAAAAAAATGGGCAATGCGGTCGCGGGGCGGGACAGACTTGCGGGTCACAAAGATTTGAAAAATTCTATTGTGCCCGTTATTTTTACCGAAAGACGATCGACTGAACCAGCTGGTAATGAGTTGGCAACCAATCCAAGAGAAATAGAAAGTGGAGCCAAATGGAATGTTTTAATGACCGGATATCAAAACCACCAAAAATTATCTTTGAAGTCTTTTTTATCTTCTACAGCAAAGCAAATTTTTAAATCTTTCTTCACCTTTTGAGCATCTTCTCCATCATAGTCAATTTTTATTTTAGCAGGACTAACTATTTTCACACCATTTATCTCTTCTCTCACACCTTTTTTAATATTTAAATATCAAATGACAAAAATACCTTATATGCATATATAATTTGAGCAAAAATAATATTTTTGCCAAAAAATCAATATTTATTTTTAAAAACTTAATATTCTAAAAATAAAATTAAAAACAAAAAATTTTGAATATAAAAAATCCTAATATTCTGAAAAATAAAATAAAAATTTGACGTTAATTATATTAATAAAAAAAATTGGAAATCATTTTTTTTAATAAAAACTAGACGAAACTTTTATTATAAACTATATTTTTCAAATTTTGTATTTAATTTTTTTTATAAAACATAATTTTTTAATAAAAATTGTATTTTTTGTAAAAAAACTAAGTTTTGACTTTAATACATTGCTATTTTTTTTTAGATTTTAAAGCATGACACAATACAAATAACGTGATTTATAATTTTCACACCGCATTAAATACTATATAACACAAATAGCACGCGTAAAATTATGAATTATAACGGGTGTCATTAGGGGTCGTGTTTTACTTAAGATTCATCGTGTCATCAGGGGTCATATTTTTTTACCTAACATTAATAGAATGACACAGTTAATTCGTAAGTTTACTCGTGTTATTCGTGTCATATATTATGTAATCTAGTGTGAAAATTATAAATCATGATGTTCATATCGTGTAATTTTTTTGGGAGTATTTCTATATTTTTTTTCATAAATAAAAAAAACTATGTTTATTGACATAATATCCCCATTGATTAGTGCTGCCGACGCGGACCCACATCAAATCATGATATTCATCTTTGTTTTATAAAAGTTTGCCAAAAAAATAGTTTTTAATAAAAGTTTCGTCTAGTATTTATTAACAAAAAATGATGGAATACAAATCAGAATTGATCAAAGATCAAATGCAAACGACACTAACAAAAAATATCGCGATTGACATTATCCATTTGACAAAAATAATGATTTAAGTATATTGACACTGTTTTTTATTTATTTGTGTGCTATTTTATTGAAAAAATATAAAAATTAATTAGTGTTGTTGGCGCGGACCTAAATTCAACAAATGATGTGGATCCGGAAATATGAGTCCGCTCCAGCGGCACTAATTAATCACGATATTTTATTAAAAAAATATAGCGATTAATTAGTTGTAAGGACATTTTTTTCATATCCATTATCTTACTGTTTTGTATGTCGTACGCCGTTACATTTTGCACGTCTCTACACGATCACATATGACGGCCCCAATTCGAATTTCGAGAATCAAGCATCCAACACCTCCATCTTGTGTCCCACATCGGCCTCAACGACTTCACGTACCATGCTTTTAGAGACTATATGCTAGTGGTATGCAAGAGAAGTCAAATCAATGAAAGAAGTCGATATGGAAGTTCAAGGGCAATTTGGTAATTGTACATCCACCGTCCGGAGGATTGGTCAACTGGAAAGTTGAAGAGCTTGCCGCAACAAAGATATTGGAAGAAATGACATCCCATTCCGAGCTACGGTGAAGAAGATATAGCCCTTTGAAGATGGAGAGAATTGCTCGAAGGAATCTGGTTTCTGAGGACCAGACCGATCCGATCACAACCGGACCGATCCGCCTGCTGAGGTGAGGCCAGTGTACCCCGGATCCATAGCGAACCGATGAAGCTAAAAATCCGAACCGATCCGATGCCAACCGGATTGATCCGCCTTCAAAAAGGAACCGATCCGATGTCACCGGACCGATCCGCCTAAAGAGACCGGACCGATCCGACGAGGATAATTTCAAACAGAACGTGTTCAGATCATGTTCCGAATTTTAGGGCTCAAGTTCTCCTATTTAATCCCACTACGGGAAGTGGTTTTTTCTAAGACTTCCACACGATTTTCTGAGTTCCAAAACTCTGAAGTCTTCATGGTATATGAGTCCATTGATTCATACCTTTGATTCACACAAATTCCATACCTTAGTGAATCACTTTGCAACCCAAGAACGCACTTTTGCTGTTCAACCCTTGTGGAGGAGACCGTTCTTCTTCTCCATTGCAGCGCTACTGGACAGGGATAGTTCCAGCCGCCAGCCCTACTGGAAAGGGATATTTCCAGCCGCGACTACAGAATCCGATACCTGAGGGTAATTCTTAGTCAAACTGTATTTCATTGTAATTCGATTGTAAGCCGTTTTCTTACAAATTATAGTGAAATAAAAGGTTTTGCCCCTTTGGGGGATTTTTCCTGAAACTGTTTGTTTTTATCCTGCATGCTATATTTTATTTGATAAATCATCTAGATGCATGTCTTAGGGTTTAACTAAAATTTGGGTTTAATTAAAAACTGGATTTTATTTGAGAAGTCGCAATATTTCCGCTGTAGCTGCACTCTCAAATTGGTATCAGAGCGGGTTACGCTAATTTATCGCGTGATCCTGATTTTTCGAGGATTTACTTTCTGATACAATTTGTCTACTCACGTTTTCAAATTGGTATCAGAGCGGGTTGCACTAAGTTATTGTGTTTTGATCCTGATTTTGCAAAAATGTATTTTGATGGTTTTGATGATCTTCGATGTCAAATTTTTGAAAAAATTAATTGGAAAATTCACACGAACTCTTGTTTTAAATCTTCTGTTGAAAACGAATCTGAGAGGTGTCCTTGTTGTGAGGGTGTTGGTCACATGTTAGATGAGTGTACCACAAATTTAAAGAAGAAATTGAATAAACCGATTTCTCATGTTTCTACCCTTAGTGATAGTGATTCGGAAGAAGAAGTCTTTTATGCTTCTAGGCGAGAGCTTCCCATCCGTGTGATTAGTGATGGGAGTGTGGATGAAAATGAGGAGGAAAGTGTAGATGAGCATGACTTGCAAACTGCTTTCAATGAACTTTATGCTGAAACTTTGAAAACAAAGAAAGAAAATTTGAAATTGAAAGCTCAGTTGAAAGAGTGTGCCATAAAAAATAATGATTTTTTAGTTAAAGAACTTAGGGATCATGTGAAAATTTTGAAAGAGAAGCTTGAGTACGTCGAGGGTGAGAGAGATAGTCTTAGAGGGTTGATGGAGACTATGAAAAAGGTGCTTTTAGAGTTTGAGGATTCTAAACGAGTACTTGAATCTAGGATAGGTGAACTTGAGGTGAAATTGAAAGATTCAAGTAAAGTGAAATTTGATTTGGAGTCTAGGTCTGAAAAACTTGATAAGATTTTAGGCACAGTTGAGATCAAAACTGATAGGGGTGGGATTGGTCTTGAAAAATATGTTGCACCCATTCCCACACGTGTGAGAGAGCCTCCTAGGATTGTTAAGAAAGAGGCACCTAAGTTTGTTAAAAAAGCGCCCCATAGGAACATCGTGAGAGAACCTCCTAGGATCATTAGGAGAGACCCACCTAGGCAAATCCGGAGAGAGCAACCGATAAATTTGAGGAGAGGGCCACCTTTAGGTAACACACCCCCCCCGATTTACACTTGCACACATTGCGGTAGGCAAGGTCATCTTAGGCGATGTTGTTACAAGCTTTTAAATGGACCCAGGAAGGTTAATTCGATTCCCAAAACTCCCACACTTCGTTACAAATCTATTTGGGTTAGAAAATCGGATTTAGAGGCTTATGGCTTATTTGTCCACGATTCCCGTTTGCTTGCAGGTAATTCACCCCATGTGAAATCTTTTGGTTAATTGTGATTGCATGTTTGTCATACACTAGTTGTGGTTTCATAATATATTTTTACTAGTGTGATGACTTGTACTTTTTGTATAAATTCTTGTTTTTGATTTTTTTTTGAAAAATACAAAAAGATTTTATTTTGATAAAATTTTGAAAAATCCAAAAAGATTTTTGTTTTTTTTGTTTACACCGTTTATGGATGAACACTTTGGATAACCGAGTCACAACATCATTCCATTTTTTTCATGTGACTATTTGATAGTGTTTTGAGACAATAGGTCAATTCATCCATGTGCTTTATTATGTTTGGAGTCATTAAGATGTAATTAAGTGTTACTTCCTACATATTTGACTCATGTTTCCTTTAATGCACACATGCACGGATTTGTTTGATTATTGTGCTTGTCTTATCATATGTTGGTTGAGTGTTTTCACTTCAATCCTGTCCTTAAAACGAACCAAGCGCGAATTTTTTTTTATAAGGAAATTGTGCATATAAAAACCGTTTTGAGAGTTTGTGTGCTTTGTTTGATAACGGGGAGGGGCTGCGAAAGGTAATCATCTATCCTTTGCGCAAAAGCCACCGTTAAAAAGGACCTAAAAAATTGAGGAATTTTATTATCCGAGGTCCAAAGAGGTTAAAAGATCCCGAAAAAAATTAAAAGGCAATAAAAAGATATTCATGCCAAAATATGAGCCATTTAGGTTTTTGCACCAATTCTCCAAAGTTTGAGAATTTAGATTACCTCTAAAAGAAAATATATATGAGGGAGTTTGGTTGGAGAATATAAAACGGGTTTGCACGTCCTTGAAATTCTTGAAAATGCGCTACATAGTTTTGGACGTTATTGGTGTGGAAATCACTGTGACTTTGATTTGTTGATTTGCATAAGACGATGTCATCTAAATTCAACAAATTTTTACACCTAAGGATACCTTTGATGTTCATTCGTTAGGAGTACACGTATGCATCGTGCACATATGATTGATTGAGTTGATTTACCTATCGAATGTGTTCACACCCATTCATTCCATTTCCATGACTTGGTTGTTTGAGTCTAAATCCATGGTGTGATTTTTTATCATAGTTGTTCAAATTGGTATCCTATCTTTGTATGAAAAATTTGAAAAATAAAAATATTATGACACCTCAATTTTTCTTATTAGATTCATTCTTCTCATTTGTCTATTTGCGGACATCATAAAAAGGGGGAGAAAGAATTATCATATTATGGGAGAAATTATGGGGGAGTTTGAATTTTGGGGGAGTTTTTTTTTTAGATATAGCTTATGTTTTTATCATAAATTGGTATCCATGTTTATCTCATTTCAAACTCGATATGTCACGTGGTATTTGCTTTGTCTCATGTGTGTAGGTATGAAGATTGACGATCAATATGTTGCACACCCTAATGAGAAAAACTTTGAGATTTGAAGATTCCTGAAAGAATTGAAGAGAAAACGCTGTAGTCTTATTCAATTGTATCTTTCCAGTTTTGGGTTCATGGATGGGTAGATTTGTATAGGCATTTTTCATTTCTTTGATAATTCGGATTTTTTATGTATGTACCGGCATAGACATAGGGGGAGATTTGTAAGGACATTTTTTTCATGTCCATTATCTTACTGTTTTGTATGTCGTACGCCGTTACATTTTGCACGTCTCTACACGATCACATATGACGGCCCCAATCCGAATTCCGGGAATCAAGCATCCAACACCTCCATCTTGTGTCCCACATCGGCCTCAACGACTTCACGTACCATGCTTTTAGAGACTATATGCTAGTGGTATGCAAGAGAAGTCAAATCAATGAAAGAAGTCGATATGGAAGTTCAAGGGCAATTTGGTAATTGTACATCCACCGTCCGGAGGATTGGTCAACTGGAAAGTTGAAGAGCTTTCCGCAACAAAGATACTGGAAGAAACGACATCCCATTCCGAGCTACGGTGAAGAAGATAAAGCCCTTTGAAGATGGAGAGAATTGCTCGAAGGAATCTGGTTTCTGAGGACCAAACCGATCCGATCACAACCGGACCGATCCGCCTGCTGAGGTGAGGCCAGTGTACCCCGGATCCATAGCAAACCGATGAAGCTAAAAAGCCGAACCGATCCGATGCCAACCGGATTGATCCGCCTTCAAAAAGGAACCGATCCGATGTCATCGGACCGATCCGCCTAAAGAGACCGGACCGATCCGACGAGGATAATTTCAAACAGAACGTGTTCAGATCATGTTCCGAATTTTAGGGCTCAAGTTCTCCTATTTAATCCCACTACGGGAAGTGGTTTTTTCTAAGACTTCCACACGATTTTCTGAGTTCCAAAACTCTGAAGTCTTCATGGTATTTAAGTCCATTGATTCATACCTTTGATTCACACAAATTCCATACCTTAGTGAATCACTTTGCAACCCAAGAACGCACTTTTGCTGTTCAACCCTTGTGGAGGAGACCGTTCTTCTTCTCCATTGCAGCCCTACTGGACAGGGATAGTTCCAGCCGCCAGCCCTACTGGAAAGGGATATTTCCAGCCGCGACTACAGAATCCGATACCTGAGAGTAATTCTTAGTCAAACTGTATTTCATTGTAATCCGATTGTAAGCCGTTTTCTTACAAATTATAGTGAAATAAAAGGTTTTGCCCCTTTGGGGGATTTTTCCTGAAACTGTTTGTTTTTATCCTGCATGCTATATTTTATTTGATAAATCATCTAGATGTATGTCTTAGGGTTTAACTAAAATTTGGGTTTAATTAAAAACTGGATTTTATTTGAGAAGTCGCAATATTTTCGCTGTAGCTGCACTCTCATTAGTGTCGCTGGTGCGAACCCACATTCAACAAATAGTGTGGATCCGGAAATGTGGTATCGCGATTAATTAGTGTCGCTGGTGCGAACTCACATTCAACAAATGATGTGAATCCGGAAATATCGCGATTAATTAGTGCCGTTGGTGCGGACCCACATTCAACAAATGATGTGGATCTGGAGAATGTGGTCCGCGCCAACGACACTAATTAATCGCGATATTTTATTGACGCACTAACTAATCATGATGATATCATGTTAGTAAAAATATATTTTTTTTATTTATGAATAAAATATATTTTTTAATTTTAATAAAAAATTATTTACTTTAAAAAAAATGTTTTTTTATATTAATAGGGAAACTTTTTTTTAATATAAAAAACAATTTTTATATTAATTGTTATACACAAAATACTAAGAAAGTTAAAAAAAAAAAAAGGGATGCGGTCGCTGCGCCGACAGGCTTTACACATCATTCGGTCAAAACATATTAAGTCCATTCTTCGGTTCCTATAGATACGCTCCATAGATTTATTGTAAACAAAGATTACCAAATGTACTTAGATCATCTTTTGACACCAAACTTCACTTCATACCACTGTTACCCTTTCTTTGGGGATCGTGATTTTTTTTTATGCCATTACTCGAGAATTTTATTGCCAACTTTATTGCTGTGGTGGCCGAGCAACCATTCGCTGGGTTTCTAGAGGTGGAAAAATACTCCTATTGTGATTGCTGACATCATATTAAGAGTTTGAATGGATAGAGGTGATTTCCTTTTCTCCCATGTTAACTTTAAAATTTGTGGTGGTTTTCCCGAGGAGTGAGAAGCAAGGGTGAGTCATGTTATGCGTGTGCTAAGTTATTGTCAAATAATTGTGACGCTTGGTCTGAGTTGTACCATTTTCAGTTTACAAAATTGCAGTAAAAGAAATAACTTGAACACCTTAAATGCTTCAGTATCTCACTGAAGCATAGATACTCATACCTTTGTCACGGACTGGGTCAAGTTTACCATTACCGTAAAAGATCTTTATGAATTGACTGGATTGCCTCTTTGGGTCACTCACTCTTTCACTGATGGGTATGAATGAGGATGCTACTGAGAAATACTTGTGTGAGGAGTTGGTGAAGGCTATGGGTGACTTCAAGCATTATGTGGGTCTTACTCACACAAGCTTCCAAGAGTTTGAATGGGCCAGATTACAAGGCCCCTGGCCATTTGGCTGCATTTTATTTTATAACTTTCTTGTCTAATGACTGTACTTGGGGAGTTATTATTACATTTGGTTGCTCATCTTTCTCGTGGCAGGAATATGACACTCGCCGCTATGACATTGGGAACCATATATACTTGGTTGTACCGAGCGCATATGGATACAGAAAGATCCCATGTTCACTATGACGTCCAGAATTTTACTAACTCATTTATTTTGATGGGTTTGTTGTTTGATAGGTTCCCCAGCTTTGCTTTAGAGCTTCGTTCATTGGTTGGTAGTACAGCTCGTATTGCCAGGTGGAACAGGAAGACACCAAAGATTTCTCTCAACTAACTTTTGGATAACATTTAGGAGTTTTGTTTTGGTCCTTACGCAAAAAGTTTGGGGGTATATTTTCTTAGACTTTCTTTCCCCTTATCCCCCAATTGTTCGCTCATCCAATAAACACGAAATCCGTATAGAGTACTCCTTTTATTTCTATATTGGCCATTATATTCCCATATGGTCTTCTATCTTTAATCGAGCCAGGCTAAGGTGTGAAAATTTATAGCCCCCAAGAAGCATTAATGCAATTGGGTTATGACCAAGGTGCCTACTCATCATATTTTGCTCTTACTCGCCCAACTGACCAACTTCTTGAGAGTTCTTATGTGAATTTTACCGCAGAGGGCGTTGTGATCAGATTTTCCAAGCCCAGGCATTTCCAAATTGCCTCTTGTGATTACTTTCCCACCATGAGTGAGGCTTGGTTTTCCTTGTGGAAACACTAAGTATTAATTATTCGGAAGTGTATTAGAGGATTTCCCCAGAGACATACATTAAGGCCATCCCTCCATTAGATAAATGCTAGGGCAAGCGTACTCGCAGTGAAACTTAGAATTATAACAAATTTAGAACACCTTCTCTGGAGTCAGTTACTCCTATTTTGGTAAATCCTCATCATAAGTAAACCAGTTCTTCGAAGCATCCTAGTATAGATCCTACAGAAGCCAAAACCAAGGTCAAATTTCTTTCCAAAATAAAAACCGAAGCTTAGACATTTCCAGCTTTATCCCTACCCAAATTAATGGGTCTTCCGTATCCAAGTTCCTATTCAAGGATAAGTGGGGAGTAACGAAACTTAGGTAATAAATCTATGAGCAGTGTCATTCTAGTAGACCAGAGTTCAGACACAAACACTCTTGGTGTTGAGGAGACTTTTCAAACTGTCCTCGAGGGATGATATAAACCTTTTAAAGCAGTTTCTTCTCATTTGTTTGTCCCAACTACTTCTAGCATATAGAAGTTACCTTTGTTATTTCTCATACACTTAATAAACATCAAAGTATTGAGGATACAAGTCTTTTCTCAACTTCATGTTCATCTAAAAAATAACTTGTTGATTATGGAAGTAGCTCTTTCTATGATTATCATAGTTCATCTTCAAATGACATTGGTTCATTCGCAATTGTTGAAGATCATTTGAATGATAATTCATTTTTTAATCAGCTTAAGAGAATGTAGTATTTGACATTAAAGAGAATTCTTCGAGAGATCGAGAGGGCTTGATGATTTATACTCCTAATATGATTGGCCACAGCACTTGGTTATTGCCTTATGGAAAAGTTCCTCGTCCTAGGCATGTAAATGTTTTATATTGTTTGTCTATTTTTTTCTTTAATTAAATTGAGTTTTTCAATCAATCTACCTTTTCCTTTTTTAAATAGGTTTCTTCATGAGGAAGAGCATGCCTCTAATGGAGAGAGCCCCCCTTCACTTGTCCCTCAAATAATGCTTCCAATTCGTGTTCCCTTTCGTAGGGAAAGGAATTCTATGCTGATGACTTCATTGAGCCTTTCTCTTGAGGTACGTATTTATTTCAAAATTTCCTTAAAAGAGTCCACGCAAGTGTTCGCGTGACTAACCTTATGACTTTTATGCATAGCTTTTAAATGTGTTCACTAGTGTGTGGAGTTTTACAGGAAATTCTCTTTCTAGAGGTCTTTCCGGAAGCATTCCTCCTCGGTAGCACTGGCAAAATTATGGGTTGGGCCTAATTTGGGTGGGTCAAATATGGGTTGGGCTAAATGTGGGTTGGGCCAAATATGGGTTGGGTTAAATGTGGGCTATGCCAAATATGAGCGGACCAAATATGGGTTGGGCTAATCCATTATTTTTCTACTAAAATAAGTATTACAATTCGAGGTATATATAAAAAAAAAACTCATATTTTACTCACAACTTTTAAAAATGAGTATTATATTTGATTTGCATCTTTTAAAATTGGGCTCTATATTTGATTCCTAGCTTTCAAATATGGGCCCCATATTTAACTCATAGCTTTTAAATATGGGCTTCATATTTAGATGACTGGGCTAATATGAGTTGTTTTATTACGTGGGCCACATTTTTCCACTACTACTCCTCAGGTATTTAAGTATCTTTTACTAAAGTCTTTACTTAAACCTTTCTCCTACTAACTTATGTTTTTTTCGTAGGCGTCCATTGTGCCTTCCCTCATTCACAGTTTTGCGATGTCTGTCGCCAAGGGCACTTTTTTTACTCAAACACCAACGACATCTATAATGGAGGTAAATTCACTTTCATGTACCTTTCACTTTTGTTGAGAAAAATGATTTCCATTATAACATTTATTTGTCTATAGGTGTCTCTTGCCGTGGTGAGTAGCCCTTTATTTCCGTTAGACTCTTCCTTGTCAACAGGGTAACCCTTCTTAGTTTTTTACCTCTGGGTAGGATTTTTATCCCAAGTGTAGATTGCCTATGGATAAAAGGCCCCAGGTGCAGGAGATTACTGCTCGGCCTATTATGCACATTGCATTGAGCGACCCTTCTATAAGGCCAATAATTTTCACACTACTTGGAACATGTAATTTAATACTTTGGTTTATTCCGTTGGGTTATTTAATGAAATAATATTTTTCATTATTTGCCAATGCAAAAATAAAATAAAATCCTCATTCTTGGTTGCTCGTAGGTTGGTACGAGCGATCCATCTGTACCTATCACTCAATCTGTTGAGTCTCACATATGTGTATGAAAAAATGTTCTTTGTTTATTAGTATTATTTCCTCAATCTTTCAAAATATTTTTTTATTCAACCCGTCCTTGTTCAAGTTGATGTTGTAACTACTTTGAGTGCCCCTATGCTTGTGGGGTCTCCATCACTAGCTTTTATACTTGTTCTTTTCATTTACTAGTACTTTATACAATTTTACGAAATATATACCCAAAATAGTTTCCTTGTTTTCATGTTTCAAGTTGAGGCAATATTAAATTTGAGTTCCCTTGTGTCTCTGGGGACTTAGGTACTTAACTTTTGTTCCCTTTTTCCTTTTCATTGGCTCGTACTTCGGAAACCTTGTATATTATATGATTAAAAAATTTCCCTATTTTAAAGTTGAGACTATATTGAGTTCGATTGCCCTTATGCTTATGGGGACTCAAGTACTTAATATTTGCACCTTTTTTTGTGTATACTTTGCAAATAGTACTCGTGATCCTATACCTTTGGATCCTGTTTGCAAATATTTATTTTGCGTATACTCTTTTCAAAATGTTTTTTTTATTTTCAGGATGACATCATGAGTGCCCCTATACCTTTGGATCCTCAGGTACTTAACTATCAAACCTTTCATTTTCTTTTGCTTATAGTTTGCAAATACTCCTCGACTGTTCAAGCTATTTTTTTGTTTTCAGGGTGACACCATGAGTGCTACCATACCCTTAGAACCTCAGGTACTTAACTTTTCTACCATATTCTTTCTTTTCATTATACTTTGTAAATACTACTCGTCCATTCAACATCTTTCTTTGTTTTCAAGATAACACCACGAGTGCTCACATACTTTTAGAGCCTCGGGCACTTAACTTTTGTACCTTTTTCTTTCTTTTGCATATACTTTGCAAGTAAATATTCTCTCTTTTTTTTTTTTTTTATTGATTTACCTAATCGAGCAGAGAGGTGACCATCCACCCATCTTCCTTGTGGTTCCTTCTCCTGAACAACAAGTGAATTGCTCGTTATTTCTTTATTCTAATTGTTATTGTACATTACCTTGATTATATAATTTTACCCCTTATAGGAAAGGGAGAAACGTGGGCATTCAGGCAATATTGTAACTCCTAAGGGAATGTGAGTAAGTTCTATTCATTTAAATAACCAATCTTCTTCCTCATACTTGGTATAGTTTGTGTTCTTTTCTTCATCGGGCTGAAGAAAGCGAAGAGGAAGAAGACAATAAAGAGGACGAGAAAGTCTCCAAACCTCGTAACTATCAAGGGGGTTAGAATGAGAAGGGTGATGAAAGATCTAATGTTGATTCAAATGGATGTTCTATGGACACAGGTTTTAACCTGATAAAAATTGATGCTCTTGACAAGTATATAAAGCAATTATGATCTGAAGGTTTTGCAAATTGCGTTTGCGAGGATGATAAGGTCATATTGGAACATATATACGAGGATAACCTGGAGACTTTCACTAGTAGGTCCATTTAAAACGTTGAAGGCATCATCATTTCCAACCTACTAATACTTGCCAATTAAATTTGTCGATTTACTGCTACTTCTCAGAGTGATATTACTTCTTCTAAGGCTCGTTACAACCTTTCTGTCATTAAAGATTTGGAGGATTACTACAATTTCATATTGGATTGGTTGGATGCTATTGTTCACAACCTCATTCATCATTGAATAAAGAAGTTAATAAAAGTCGAGTCCTTCGAGAATGCTAAAGTTTAGGAGATTCTTCATTGATCAGTCGGTCTAAGAGACTAAATAAAATCACTTGAACTTGATCTAAGTAAAATTTTATTTGGAAAGGAAGAAGGTGTCGCTCGAGTAGCCAAAGTTAAAGAGGAAGTGAAGCAAGAGATAGGAATCCTCTGGGAAGGTTTCTACGAGAGATATAACCTTCCTTTTCTTGTCACGGGTGGTTAGCTTGTATAGGCTTTTACTTCCCCCTTTTTTTTGAACTCTTCTAACTCTTTTGCATTTTTTTAGAGTAGTCAATTTTTTTTGTGAAATGGGATAAACCTTGTCATTTATGCCTCATTTGTGCGTTTACGTTTCACTTCATTTTATTGCGTTCGAGCGAGTGGTTCAATCTTTTTTTGATTGCTTTGTTGCTTTTCCTTTATACTTTTAGAAATTCTTGTACTGCTTTGCTCATTTTATTTTGGTTTTAAGCAATACAAGAATCATAACATGAAAATGTATCCCCTCACAGAATATTACGAGCAGATATACACAAAAACATTTTCTTCCGTACTTTGAGAATTCTTGGATTACTCTGCTCGCTATATTTTTTTAGTAGTGCAATCATAACTTGGAAATATTTCCCTCATAAGATTACGAGCAGATACACACATAGTAAAAATGTTTAACTTTGGTTATAACACAACATGGATGAGTAACATGACATATAATTTTCTAAGAAATAAGCATTAATTAGAACAAAACTTTATCACAAGAAAACAAGAGTGATGATATTCATTCAACGTAAACTTAGCACTTTTAAACATTGGTCATTCGAAGGAAGGTTTTTCTTTCCATACAAGAAACTTTGTCTTTTCATAAACAAGAGAAATAAACTTTCCAAGATACCTCATGCGTAATACTTCTTCAGCGCCATTTATAATTGATCAATTAGAGACAATCACTTTGTGGCTTTGAGATCTAACTATATTCTGACTTACCAATTCCTCTGACCAGGAAAGATCCCTCCCAATTAGGTTTGAAGTTTGAGGTAGACATGCTCTTCAAGTGATGAGTCGAATTCTCTTAGAACTATATCACCCACTTGGAACTCCCCTGGCTTAACCAAATTCACATAGGCATGCGAGAGTTAATGGGTATGAACCTTAAAGTTTTCTTTGGCTTTGTCTCTATGCTCGTCTAAAGCTTCTAGATTCACATTCCGTGAGTAGGTCCTTCGTCAAAGCCATTCTTAAAAACGCCAGTTCCACTATTAGGAAAACTTATGTTCCATACACAAGGGAAAGTGTAGTGAACCCTGTTGGTTTCCTCTTTGAAGTTCTGTAGGCCCACAAGACCATTGGGAGCTTATTATCATAAGTCCTAAGGAGACCTTCAAACAAATTCTTCAGAATATTGATGAATGTCCTATTGGTCACTTTGTCTTGTCCATTACCCTTTAGATAAGAAATGGTAGAGTTATTACGGATGATCCTGTACTTATTTGTTAATAACCCTATTTCCTTGCGTACAAACTTCTTTCCATTGTCCGTGAGGATGAATTTTAGGATGACAAACCTAAATATAATGTACTCATGAGTAAAATGGGTTACCACTTGCCAAGTTATTCTCCGTAAAGGGACCAACTCTTCTTATTTTGTATATAGCTCTGTCGTAACTAAGAGGAAGAATTTTCCTTAAGAAGCTGCTGTGATCTTTCCTACCAAGTCAAATGCCTAAGTGTGGAAAGGATAAGGAGGAACCAAGATTTGCAAACTTACTAATGGATTATACACCATGTTTCCATGAACTTGGAATGCTTTTATTCATTTTACAAAGTCAATCGAATTAGACTCCATCTTGGGCCAATAATACCCCTATGTCATTTATTGATCATATAGTTTAGATCCACCCATGTACAATGGTTGATGATCCTCTTTTAGCACCTTTACCATTTCCTCCTTGCAACATACCGCAGGGACATCTCGTCATCCATTTTCTGTACAATTCCCCTTTGACTAGGTAAAAATTAGCAACTTATTTTTTAAGGTAAATCTCATATTCTTATTCAATAGGTAACTATCCATCTTTTAAGTAGACTATGTATGGCTTCCTCTAATTGCCTAATGCTTCCACGATGTGAGCTTTTACTAGTTGATCAAATCGGGATTGTAATTTAAATAATTCTTATGCAACCGAGCATAATCTTTACTCATAGTGGGCCAATAATATCCCCCTCTTTGTGAGTGCCCGTAAATTGGAATATCAGCATATCTGCAATTTGTCTCATGCATTGCTCGCAGTTTATCTTCAGCTTCCTCTTCTCCCACATACCTTGCTGAATAACCTTTGGGCTCTTGAAGTATAGAGTTCCATGTAACATTGAATTTTTTTACCAACTCTAACAATCTCATCTCTCATTCACGCATTTCTAATTATTTGACTACTGGGGCTCTCTAACTTAGGGTTCCTCTCTTGAAATTAAGGACTTGACTGTTGTCGGCATTATTCTCCTTTGAATGGTAATCGTAGTTATAGTCTTGTCCATTTCCATTTTTGGCAATTATTATGTAAGGAAAAATTTAATAATTGCTCATTTTATTTTTATTTGTCATATCCCGTTACACCCCATTGCACCCTTCATGACTGCTCTCAAGTCTTTGAATAGAAGAATTATCGTTGACATTTGCAAGATTGACGATCATTTGAAACAACTTTACTTAAGAAGTATAATGAGGTGGTTTGGTAAAGGTTAAACTGTTCAGGGGGTTAATAGAGTTTTTTTACAAAAAAAATTTGAAATGATTTTTAAAGATTTTTTTGCAAAACTCGCTAACTCGTTATATCGAGTTATGAAGGGTCGTTAGAACGAGGTTTCCACATTCGAGCGAGATACGAAGTATCACCTTCTAGAATATCGTTCGAAGTACCATTGGAAGTCGTTTAAACGAGATTGGTTACATCATTCGAACAAGGTGACAGTCCATTCGAACAAGTACGCGTGTTTTTTAAATTTTAAAACAAATCTGAGGCAATATTTTATCCCTGTCTCCTTGTAATAACTTTTCCTATAAATAGATAGCAGTTGCATTTATTGAGAAACCTTTCCAGAGTTCTTTTTATGAGAAAACTCTACAATTTTTTCATCCAAACCTCTTCAATATTTTAGGATCACTTTGCTAAACCAAGACCAACACAATCTGAAGTTCTAAACCTTTGTCGAGAATTTCTGTACTGCTGATTTGTGGAGTTAAGGCTCCACGACCAAAGAAGAAGGGAATTTATTATTTTAAAGGTTGATCGGTGGATACCGAGGTGTGACACCCAGCCTAATTAAATCCCGGGTGATCAGTCCTAAATTAAATTAAAACAAGTTTCTCAGTTGGTTCATTTGTAGCATCACTGTTGAAAATCTTTTTAATTACTAGTCACCTAAGTAAAATTAGACCGGTGCCAAATTTTTATCTTTCATTAACCCAAAACAAAATACTCATACAGAAGTAATATATAACCATTAACAATAAACTATGGATCAAACCATGTAGCATTATATATAAAGGATAAAATCTTGTCGAATCAACATTTGGCTAAAAATTCAAAACTGCTAATTAAAATCCACATATTTCAAAACTGAAATCTGAAATAAAGACTGTGGTCAACATGTTCCAATAGAGAATATTATACAGAGATCCTACATTAGATCTGAACAGATGAAGCGTCTATGCAAAGTCCTGTCAGCCTCCACAAAGCTGCCGGTACGAGTCCCTGGATAGAATCTTCAGGTCTGGCGTCCCTGTGGCTGGACACCTAAAAGATTTTAAAAATATTTTAATAGCAAGAGTTAGTACTCAAAACGTTTTGAAAATATTTGCAAGTGACTATCACAATAAGATGAGTTATTGATTACACATGATAAAATTTTGTGTACATTCTCTTGAGTTACCTCACCCCTCATCTATCGTACACGCCTAACGTCCCGTACCTAGTCCACCTAACTATACTACTCTAGCTAACTGAACTGTGGTATTCAACTGACTCATCTATACTACTAAGTTCCCATTTCGCCCACTTAGTATGTAATAGTAACCATATCTCATGATTTATATACCTAGATAACTGTTCACGTCTTGTTATCTTTCACCATTTTATAATTAATTTTTCCTACTTAATTTGCTTTTAGATGTATTCGCGGCATCTCATTATCTACTAACTCGCACAAGTAGATTTATTAATACAGTTTATATTTCACACACAACATATATTTATAAATTCATTTATTACTAATATGTCCTCTTAACACACATCAAGGATTCTTGGTTCGGAATGGTCCATCGACACCAAGTAAGAGTTTGGTTTGGAATTTCATCTCGACCCCAAATTCATCTCATGAAGTGGTTCAGAATAATCACCTCGACCCCACTAATGAAATTTATACATAGGTTGGTTCGGAACTCTTTTGTCATGACCCCAACTTACTATTTTCCATATATTAGATCGAAATCCTACCTTGAACCTAATATAGGCAATTATACTTTAGGTATTCTCACCACCTTAGTATCTATATAATTCAGTAGGTATACACACAACCAATAACAATGTTCGTACGTAATATTTTCTCTTCAATATTCACCACACTTATTTATTTATGATTTATCTCACTATTGTATTTTAATTGAGTATTCACACAACTCTAAGTGACCTAGTTACCCCTCTATTCATTTCAGTAATTAAGATATCTCTAACCTACTGATATACCCCTGGGGATTACGTTTACTGATAAGCACCCAAAAATGTACAATTTATGCCCCGAATAGATGTATTTTAGTTGCTAATTCTCGACAATATGGTCTTACGTGCTTAAATGTTTATTTTGTAGGCCGAATGTACGTTGCGGTGTTCAAACGCGTATTTCAAGGTAATTGTGCATTTAATGGAGCTAAATACCAACGCCGTAATATTACCCGAACCTAAACCTAGCCTAAACCGTCACCCAAGCCCCGTGTGTGTTGGTTTGATCCCTTTTTATTTTATTTTAATTTTTTTTAGATTTTTATTTAGTGTCGTTTTATTTTTTAGATTTTATTTTAGAATTATTTTGAATTTGTAGGTTTTATTTACTATTTTTATATTTTATTTTTAATTTATTGTTATTTTTATTAGTTTTATTTTATTAGAATTAGTTTTTTTTAGGATTTATTTATTTTTAGTTTATTTTGATTTTACATTTTCTTTTTAGGATCTTAGTTTTAGTTTAACAGATTTCTATTCTTTTATTTTCATTTCTTTTTAGTTTTAATTTTATTTGAGTCTTTATTTTATTTTTGAATTAGATTTTATTAGGTTTTTATTTTATTTTACTAATTTTGTTTTATTAGTGTTATTTTTTTAGGTATCCTAATTAAACACACACACAACCTCCTTATCCTACACTCCCATACACCCATTTACACCTACACACTATCCTACACCCTCATTCTCACCCATATTCCCTACACCTCATCACACCCAACTCTTCCCAACTTCATCTTCAACCTCACGCCCACTCTCTTTATCTCTCCTTTCATCAACACCCACAACCCCCATTAACACCTCACACTCTCTCTCTTACCCAAACAAACCCATACCCGATTCCAACCCTTACCCCCTTAAACCCACCAGCTCCGGTCGGCGAACCCACCGCCGGAGCAACGCAATTCGCTGCCGGTGCAACCTCCATAACCTGCCCATGTTCCGGCGTCGTCTCCCCTTACCAACTCCAGTGGCGATCGCAATCCCCTCTGCTCTGTCGACCAGACACACCTGCACCACCTCTAAACCGCTGCGCACCGAAACCACCCCGAACTCCGATCCATCCCAAGACCAACCGCCGGCGGTACCCGGACTCGTTTCCCTTAACTTCGGCCGACCTCTAACCTCCTACCCGTTGGAGAGCCAAACCCATACCCCAACATCCCGACGAACTTTCCCCTACCCGTGTCCGCGATTATAAACCCGACCCCACCTGTTGATCAACCCGCCAACTCCGGCGACCATCGCCGGTGATCCCACGGCCGAGACCTCCTCTTCCGATCCCCTCTCTCTCTCTCTCCTCAACCCATTTCCAAAACCGATCCATCAACCCCTTCCAATCCAAAACCCATTTCATTCCCACTTCCCACTTCCCAAACCAAAAACGTGAGCTGCCAAAGACCAAGCCAACTAAAACATAACCCAAATGCCACATGTGCTTTATACCACCTTTTACCCATTTTACCCTCAAAAATCCCCAACTAACCTCTTCTAACCAAAACACCCAAAATACCCCTCAAACCAAATCTGAATTTATTCACACCTCACACCCCCATGCATATGTGCTCTCATCTTTCCCACATGTTCACCATAGCCAATTCCCATTTTTACCCTCATGCTCCATGCCTACTATAAATTGAAGAAGAATACCCCAAATCAAGGATCTAGAGTTTTGAGATAGGAATTTGTAGAGAGAGAAAATACCATTTTAGTGTAGTTTTAGATTAGAGTTTTTATTTTATTATTTTTAGATAGTGAGGAGAAAATAAATTGTTGTGAGGATTAAATTGAGTGAGATACTTGATGTAATTGTGTTTTAATCATTCAAATTAAGGGATGTGAATTTCAACTCAAGGAATAGAAGTTCAATTTCACTTCAAGAGATTGGGGTTTGATTGTTTTCTTCTCTTCTCATTTATTTATGCCTTTGATTATTAATTTGTCATATTTCATACCATGTTAGGCTAAAACCCCTTTCAAGGGGTGGGGTAAAACCCTTATTTGATGTTATTTTATTTTAATTAGTTTAATTACTTGAAAAATCCCTTTGAATGTTAATTTTGATCCCTCACCCTTAAATTTACGCCTCGAGAGAAGGTAAATGATTTTCGAGAGAAAATCGAAATTCTAGTGATAATACCCATTTTAGATTCGAACTAGAGATAGGGGTTTCTTAAGTGGGGTATTATAACTTGAATTTCAACTCTAAATTTAATTTCTAAGATTGACATAGATTTTAATTAATTGATCCTAGCAGATGATTAATCAAAAGGAGTGTAAATTTATTTTTATAGAGTTGTGAGGTGTTAAACTTAATATTCTAAAATATTATTATTAAAATTACACTTGCAACGAGAGTTGATTTGTAGTTTTGATATTAATTTGGGATAATTCAAATAATTAACTTAATTAATTATAATAACTAGAATTTGTGGTGTAATCTCACTCCTTGATTGTTCTCACAATTATTTACCTCACTTATCTCTTTATTTTAGTGTTAGACTTTATTTTTCATTTTAGTCACTTTTTAGTTAGTTGTTTAGATTAGTTTAGATCTCACCTCACCCTATTGTTTTAATATTGAAAAAGCTAAAAAAAATAGAAAAGTGAAAAAGAACAAATAGAAAATAAAAAGTGAATTACAATTGAATTTGTCTCTAGCTTACTCCCTAGGAAGTGGATTGATACCCTTACTTACCTCTATACTTGAGTTTGTTATATTTTGTAGGTATTTGAGGATTTTTTACTAGCTTGGCTTTCATCAGCAACGACATACACGCAAAAGACAAGTTATCAAATGGCGCCGTTGCCGGGGAGATGAAAAGTCATTTTTATCAAATGGCGTCGTTGCCATTCTTGGGATTGTGAAGCTCGGCGCGGATTCCATTTTGTGATTCACTTGTATTGTACTTTTTTTCATTTTAGTACCATTTTTGCATTTTATTAGAAAGATTGTATTAGGACTTTTTTTTATTATTTGGCTTGTATTGCGGTGCATAGGACACCATTTATTTTTCATTTAAAATTGTAATAATTGAAAAGCGTGATAGGAAAACCGGACAAGGTAGAGAGAGGGCGTCCAAAGGCGAGAATTTAGAAGCCTCTCTACCTTGGGTCGGTAGGACTCCCGGGGATGACTGAGATAGGCGTGATCTCCCCCCGGTCGACTCAAATTTTTCGGCACCCCACGGCCTAAAAATCGTGGGAGGTACATTTCTTACACCCTCGCGCTTCTCCTGTTAGCGAGTCATTTATTTTGTGTGCTTTATGTGCTCTTATTTGATTTTATTCTCGCATATATTTTCGAATGGTGTGATGAATTAATTAATTAAGACCTACACCCGGTCACTCACGAGAAGGGATTTCATCACCCGACTCACTCGCTTACCATTTTGTGCTACCCTAGCCATCACTAAATTTAAAATTAATCAACTAGGTAGCCCAATAGGAGAATATTTTTGCAAAGGCGATCACTAAGAGATTTCCGTGAATTTTTATCGCCCACGGACTTAATTAAAATTTGACTACCCTCTCACTAAATTTAAAGATAAAAATTGGCTATGTGCTAGTTAGGAAATTTTCTTGACTTGTGTGTGTGTCCAATTCATTTTTTTGGTAGTCGGTTTTAGTTAGTTCGTCCAATTCAAAGAGTCCATATTTTTTCCCCACCTTTTCTTCCAAAAAAAAAAATTCTTTCATTTTTTAAAAAATCCAAAAATATTTTCTTCCCTTATTTTTAGAAAAATCCAAAAATATTTTCCTTTCTTTTGAAATTTTTTTTACAAAATCCAAAAAAATATTTTCTCTCCTCATGGCCGAAGAACGCCCTTTACGGGACTACTTTGGTAATTTTCCATTGACACGTGACACGTGTGAGAGTGATCCTGCGCCATCTCTTTATGATATTCTTAGTCGTTTCACCTCTCTCACGAGTACCGTTAGTACTCTTGACCCATCTATGCACGCACCTCGTATTCCATCACCCTCGGTGTCAAGTGTCACCGTGTCTCCTCCTTTGTTCTGCACCCACTGTTCCTATACCGATCACATGTCCCATGAGTGTCCATACTTGTCATATCCATCGGAACCCACCATGGACCATGTGTATACATATGGCACTGTTACGGAACCCACCTCGGCCCATTATCCCGATGTACCCAATCCCGAGTTGTGTGAGTACCCGAGTTATTCATGGAGGCCTGATCACCCTTCCACGCAATACGTATCCCAACCCGATGTTGTGAATCCTCATACGTTCCAACAATCGTCATGGCAACCTTGTGCACCCGTTCACGATCAGCTCCCTCACTACGCACCCCATGCGCATCAACCATTTGTCCATCACGAAAGCGATCCTTTCGTGTATGATGCACTTGGCCCCACCCCCACACACTTCCTTTGAGTATTCTCCATACACTCCCGATTATAGCGTGTTGTGTCCACCTCAACCACCTCCACCACCCGTCATTCCACCACCACTATCATCCACCTCCACTCTCGAAACCCTCTTGCAAAAGTTCATACTTGAGCAAGAGCAAGCAATTCAAACTAAAGCTCTCCAAAGTCTTGAACAAAGGTTAAATGAATTGGAGTGTGCGAGAGAGTTGGACATTCCCATGGCCCCACCCATCATTGCAACTGAGTGTGATGATGATGTGTCCTCTTGTGACACGAATTCTGAGTGTGACCAACCCTATCACCCCGAGAATCTCGAAGTTGAGACCATTCCATGGTTCGAGTCCCAAGTCGACAATTGTGTTGACTTACCTTTCGCTAGTGACCCTAATCAAATCCCACCCTGTCCTTATGAACCCATCATTGCGGTTCACTCTCCCATCATATCCAAAAATATGCCCGAGTCTACACCTATCGAGCTTCACCCTTGTGTTCCCGAGGAACCAATTTATCCTAGGTTAGCTCCGGCTACGAGTGCTCACCATTTTCCCGAGATAGAATCCGTGATAGTTCCTAACTATCCGAATATGGATGATATCCCTCCATGCATGGCTCCCTTTGAGCCCGATATTTCTAGTGATTCCTCTATCTTAGATCCTGGTGCCTCGTCTTACCCACCCACCCCATTTACCGATGCTACCTTTTTGGAGAAGTTTACAACTCCATCTTTAGAAACCACATTCCCTTGTGAGTATTCATTTACTCCTCCCAATGAGTGTATGTCTCCCACGCTTGAGTTGGATCATCTTCCTCCACCATTTATCCCACCCGATACACCATTTATCCCACCCGACCCACCCATTATCCTTTCTACCCCACCACCTGGTTTGGATCTTGATTTTGCACATTTCAAGTTTCCATCTACATATTTAGATCCTCACCTGAAACCATCCTCCATCTACGAGAGTATTTGTGGTGATACTCTCCACTTCCGTGACACCGAGCTTGTTATTCCCTGTTTTGATTTTTATTCTCAACAGTTCCCTGGTGTGTCACGGCGCGATCAATATCATCGCCCATTTATAGAACGGTCGTGTAATTTCTATGAGGCCCATCCCATTACACTTTTTAAACCTTTTTTTGCCTCCTTCACCAACTTGAGCACTATGCTTATAGGGCCCTAGTTTCCCTCACCTTTAGGCTCAATAAGGCCCGAGACCGATACCTATTCACCCTCACCCTTACCCTGATCCCCACCCGTATTTAGTCCACCGATGCTTTGCATCGCGTGATGCACTTTGCTATACAAGTGCATTGACCCTTTTAGCCTCTATCCAACACGACTGACACTTCAGTCTTGTTTGGGGGTGATTCTCATCATCCAAATTTTCTGCCACCCCGCGCTTTCATAGATCTTATCTTTAAGGTGAGAATGGTTCGGTCTAGCTGAAGACATTAAACTTAGCGCTATCGGGAGGCAGCCCGCGTTTCTAGTATGAGTCTTATCCTGCTTGGGGGTGGTGTTTCACATCACCCTATGTTTTGCCATGTTATAGACTTGAACATATTTTTTTTCTCTTATCATTTATTCAGGTTTCATCTTAGCTTCATATGTCCACTTCATTAGCGGTTCATTCTGGTAATCTCTTTCCTACCTTATGCTCTCAATTTTAAAAATTATTTTACTTAACATCGAGGACGATGTTCCTTTTTGTTTGGGGGTGGGGAATTTTATCAAAATCGTGCCTCTTTTGAAAAATTATGATTTTTGAACCTGATTTTTAAAAATTTCGTACAGTTTCTTTCATCTCACTCATTGATGTGAATTTTCAATCATCTATCTTTTAAAGTCTAGGAATCAAGCTAGAGAATATTTTTTTTTAAATAGCGTATGTAATACATAACAAGGCATTTTGCACCATGAATTTCTAGACTCAACAAAATTTGCGCACTTATCACGTCATTACGTTTAGAGTTGAGGAGTACTACAATTCTAAAGAGAACCTTAAGGATCACTAGTAGAGACTTTAGCCCGTGAGATTCGCGCCTTTCACCCTTTTAGAGTGGTTTACGCAATCTCCGAGTCACAAGTTGATTCAACTTCTTTTGGGTCCCCACTTAAATTGTTGTATGATTTCATTATCCTTCATTAAAATTTGGCTTGATCACTGAGAACGACATCACTTTCGAGTTGTAAAAAACGCGTGTCTTGAAATTTGTCCCGATCACTAGAATTTTCATCCATACACTTACCATTTACCATTCACTCACCCATTACATTACCATATTCTACCCTTTTCTCCACATCATACATTCCCCACTCTATTCATATATCTTCCATCATTTTCAAATAAAAGAGTGGGATTTCAAATGTAAATGTCTTCATTGTTAGTTTAAAAAGTGAGAGAAAAAGGAAAAAAAAAAGAGAAAAAATAGAGAAAATAGAAAATATAGAAAAAGAAATAGAAAAAAAGAAAAAAGAAAAATCGAAAAAAGAAAAGAAAATAAAATAAAGAGAGTTTGTAGTTAGTAATAAAGACATTTTTGAGCCTAAAGTGTAGTACACTCTTCTCGCTCATCCATCATATATCCATCATTTCACACATCAATCCTAGTCTACATCACTATCCTACCTACCTCATCCCATCCATCCTACATATCATATCCTTCTCATCCCATTTAACTTTTCCTCACCCATAATCATCCATATATTCCCCCTAGGTATTCGGGCAAATGATAGTCAACGTGGTGAATAACTCGACGTTCTCATTATAGTGATTAGCATTCTTTCATGAGATCACTTTTCTTTCTAATTGTTCTTTCTTTCTTATGTGTGTGTGAGACGTTTGAACTTGATTACATTTACTCACCTCCTCACACACAAGAGCGATACACTTACCCTAATCTCGAGAGTTCGTTTGAGAGAGCTATATCTAGTGAGATTTGAAGTTGAAGCGTTGATTCCGATAAGGCAATCTAGGAATTACTCTTGTGATACTCGATCCATTTTGACTGATTCACACTACACACGTTGAGTTCTAGGAAGGATGTGCCTTGGGTATTTACTTAGCTTAAACCTTTTATGCATTCTAGCTTGTATTTCTGAAAATATTTCTCATGTGATGGATTGTGCGATTATTCTATGTATAATAAGAGATTGACTGCCATTTTGCAAATAAGAATTTTGTGGGTATATTCCCTGCAAACCCTCACGAGACACAACTCGTCCTATAGGGCAACCTATAGGTTTAAAGGCTTGTTGCACATGCTAAGTGCAATCGCAAGTGCCCGCGAAAGTGGTACACTTTTGGTTTCTTATCATTCTCTTTCTCTATATCTTATTGCTCGAGGACTAGCAACGCTCTGTTTGGGGGTGGTGTGATAAGCACCCAAAACTGTACAATTTATGCCCCGAATAGATGTATTTTAGTTGCTAATTCTCGACAATATGGGTCTTACGTGCTTAAATGTTTATTTTTTAGGCCGAATGTACGTTGCGGTGTTCAAACGCGTATTTCAAGGCAATTGTGCATTTAATGGAGCTAAATACCAACCCCGTAATAGTACCCGAGCCTAAACCTAGCCTAAACCGTCACCCAAGCCCCGTGTGTGTTGGTTTGATCCCTTTTTATTTTATTTTAATTTTTTTTAGATTTTTATTTAGTGTCGTTTTATTTTTTAGATTTTATTTTAGAATTATTTAGAATTTGTAGGTTTTATTTACTATTTTTATATTTTATTTTTGTTTTATCTTTATTTTTATTAGTTTTATTTTATTAGAATTAGTTTTTTTTAGGATTTATTTATTTTTAGTTTATTTTGATTTTACATTTTCTTTTTAGGATCTTAGTTTTAGTTTAATAGATTTCTATTTTTTTATTTTCATTTCTTTTTAGTTTTAATTTTATTTGAGTCTTTATTTTATTTTTGAATTAGATTTTATTAGGTTTTTATTTTATTTTATTAATTTTGTTTTATTAGTGTTATTTTTTTAGGTGTCCTAATTAAACACACACACAACCTCCTTATCCTACACTCCCATACACCCATTTACACCTACACACTATCCTACACCCTCATCCTCACCCATATTCCCTACACCTCATCACACCTAACTCTTCCCAACTTCATCTTCAACCTGACTCCCACTCTCTTTCTCTCTCCTCTCATCAACACCCACAACCCCCATTAACACCTCACACTCTCTCTCTTACCCAAACAAACCCATACCCGATTCCAACCCTTACCCCCTTAAACCCACCAGCTCCGGCCGACGAACCCACCACCGGAGCAACGCAATTCGCTGTCAGTGCAACCTCCATAACATGCCCATGTTCCGGCGTCGTCTCCCCTTACCAACGCCAGTGGCGATCGCAATCCCCTTTGCTCCGCCGACCAGACACACCCGCACCACCTGTAAACCGCTGCGCACCGGAACCACCCCGAACTCCGATCCATCCCAAGACCAACCGTCGGCGGTACCCCTGACTCGTTTCCCTTAACTCCGGCCGACCTCTAACCTCCTACCCACTGGAGAGCCAAACGCATATCCCAACAACCCGACAAACTTGCCCCTGCCCGTGTCCGCGATTATAAACCCGACCCCACCTGCTGATCAACCCGCCAACTCCGGCGACCATCGCCGGCGATCCCATGGCTGAGACCTCCTCTTCCGATCCCCTCTCTCTCTCTCCTCAACCCATTTCCAAAACCGACCCATCACCCCCTTCCAATCCAAAACCCATTGCATTCCCACTTCCCACTTCCCAAACCAAAAACGTGAGCTGCCAAAGACCAAGCCAACTAAAACATAACCCCAAATGCCACATGTGCCTTATACCACCTTTTACCCCAACTAACCTCTTCTAACCAAAACACCCAAAATACCCCTCAAACCAAATCTGAATTTATTCACACCTCACACCCCCATGCACATGTGCTCTCACCTTTCCCACATGTTCACCATAGCCAATTCCCATTTTTACCCCATGCTCCATGCCTACTATAAATTGAAGAAGAAGACCCCAAATCAAGGATCTAGAGTTTTGAGATAGGAATTTGTAGAGAGAGAAAATACCATTTTAGTGTAGTTTTAGATAAGAATTTTTATTTTATTATTTTTAGATAGTGAGGAGAAAATAAATTGTCGTGAGGATTAAATTGAGTGAGATTCTTGATGTAATTGTGTTTTAATCATTCAAATTATGGGATGTGAATTTCAACTCAAGGAATAGAAGTTCAATTTCACTTCAAGAGATTGGGGTTTGATTGTTTTCTTCTCTTCTCATTTATTTATGCCTTTGATTATTAATTTGTCATATTTCATACCATGTTAGGCTAAAACCCCTTTCAAGGGGTGGGGTAAAACCCTTATTTGATGTTATTTTATTTTAATTAGTTTAATTACTTGAAAAATCCCTTTAAATATTAATTTTGATCCCTCACCCTTAAATTTACGCCTCGAGAGAGGGTAAATGATTTTCGAGAGAAAATCGAAATTCTAGTGATAATACCCCTTTTAGATTCGAATTAGAGATAGGGGTTTCTTAAGTGGGGTATTATAACTTGAATTTCAACTCTAAATTTAATTTCTAAGATTAACATAAATTTTAATTAATCGATCCTAGCGGGTGATTAATTAAAAGGAGTGTAAATTTATTTTTCTAGAGTTGTGAGGTGTTAAACTTAATATTCTAAAATATTCTTATTAAAATTACACTTGCAACGAGAGTTGATTTGTAGTTTTGATATTAATTTGGGAGAATTCAAATAATTAACTTAATTAATTATAATAACTAGAATTTGTGGTGTAATTTCACTCCTTGATTGTTCTCACAATTATTTACCTCACTTATCTCTTTATTTTAGTGTTAGACTTTATTTTTCATTTTAGTCACTTTTTAGTTAGTTGTTTAGATTAGTTTAGATCTCACCTCACCCTATTATTTTAATATTGAAAAAGCTAAAAAAATTAGAAAAGTGAAAAAGAACAAAAAGAAAATAAAAAGTGAATTACAATTGAATTTGTCTCTAGCTTACTTCCTAGGAAGTGGATTGATACCCTTACTTACCTCTATACTTGAGTTTGTTATATTTTGTAGGTATTTGAGGATTTTTTACTAACTTGGCTTACATCAGCAACGACATACACGCAAAAGACAAGTTATCAATCCACTTCCAATAATGCGCTCTATGATTATAACGAACATCCACTATACACCTACTGGTACTCTCTAAAGTCCCTACATAGGTACAACATCATCCCTAAGGTTTCCCCCAATCATTGGCAAACAATTATAACTCAACCAACAAAAGAACCCAGAATCAGCCTGGGTCGATCGATCGACCAGGATCATCGATCTATCGACTCCATCAATTGATCGAGCAGGTTCAGTTCGTCTTCTTCATGCATTTTCTCACCATTATCAATTATTCAACTTACATGTTAACACACCAAACTTGAAACCAATGATTTGTAACCATTCCTATATAGTCTATGATGATTTCCAACGATTTAAACATAAAAAATCTTCACGAATTTAGCCCATTCAAATCCTTTAATTATTCAAGAACCCTAAAAATATGTTCTTTCCATATGTTAAATCATAAACCCAAATTTTAATTCGTATTAACAATCATTATTCCTCTGATTTTCAATCCTCTATAGATATAAATCTAACTACATGTTAGTTCCACCCAAACATGCAATTAATCAATTCTTTTTCTCCAAGAGTATTAATCAAAATCGTTTATTCATTAATCCTACGCATGGATATTATAACTCAAAATAATTTGCAAATAACCACTTGCCTTATTCAGATAAGATCTGATTTCGTGGTTGTTGGTGATTGCTTGACTTTCTCCTCCAATCTTCCTTCCCAACTAGTTTGTGGTGCAAGAACCCTTTGAATTCTTCACCAATTCTTCCTTAAGCTTTGAGAATAATCTCTTTTCTCTCTCTAATGTCTTTCCTTTATGTTATGAGGTTTCTAACCCTAACCCCACTTTTAATCAGCTGATAAAACACTCTAAAATTCGTAGGTCTCCTCACTCCCATATGCCAAAAGACTAAAACACCCCCGTACAGTCCCGGTTTAGCCCAAAATGCCCCGGTACCTGACTAATCTCCCCGGGTATACTATTTTGACTAAGTCGACCCATTCGGAATCATCTGTGACCTATAAATTATCATTTGAGTGACAAAAATATTTTTCCTATCTCATCGTCAATTTAGTCTACACGCGACACTCGGTTGAGGTATAATCAAGTACGTCCATATCTCTCGCTATGTCGTACAACTTAACTATCATCATTTATTATTCACACTTAGTAAATTTGAATCATAATATTAACCAGTATCTATCTCTCGATTAATATTTAATAATCACAATTATTATTTATGCTTAATAATCATGATTTTTATTAAATCATATTAAATTACTCTACTCACGTAATTTAAATTAAAATGTATTTTCTATTTAATTACCCAATCAATTAAATTCTAAATACACATAAATATGGGGTATTCCACGAGGGAAGATATGCTTCCTATGGGCGGTGCTGGAATGCATCATTTTCGGTTAAAGATTCAAAGACTCTTGTACGTTATACTTAGTGGATCTCTGTGTAGTTTGTAATTCATTACACGTGTGTGTTATTTTTAACAGTACTGAAAGAAAGGTTTTTGCCCCAAAGGGATTTTTCCTCTATTTCTTATTCTTCCCGTTTGGTTTGGAGATTTGGTAGGGGTGGAAATTCGTGTTTTTGGGCAGTATTTCGAGCCGACACGACAGCACACGACAAGGTTTTTTCAAATGCGAAAATGACACGACATGAATAACACGATTTCTTAAATTTCACACTAAATTAAGCATAAATAAACACGATAATTCAAATAAAAACACGATTAACACGACAAGACACGATGACATGACTACGACTCATAATTTTGACACGAATATGACATGACACGACTTCGTGTTAAAACAACCTGAGACGAACACGACATATATTGTCAATTTCATGTCAATTTCGTGTCATTCCGGGTCGTTTCTAAAATTTCCACCCCTAAGATTTGGTTTGAATTTTTTACACAATCTTGCATGTTAACTTTAAATTAAATAAAGATAAAATTTGGTAAAAAGTGAATCTTTGTGCGTAACCTAATATACTAGTGATTCTATATAGCCCCCTCCTTTCTCAAGTTGATATCAAAGACGGTTATGCAAATTTATTATGTGATCTAAATTCTGGGATTATATGAATAATTTGTATAATAGGCTACCTATTTTTTATGGGTCAAAATATGCATATCGAATAGCTCAAATGAGATCGACACTAAAGTCGATTGACGAAAGAGTCTGTTTGTGAAAGAGGGGGGAGACCATGCACTGTGACTAATGATGATGTTGTAAGTCTTAAACCTGTCACTTATTGGATACAAAATGATTTCAAATGGATTAATTTTAATTCCCGTGGCTTAATTGCAATTTTTGCTGCAGTCCCTCTCGACGAGTTTCATCGCATTATAATGTATACCAAGTCTAAAGAAGCGTGGGATACCCTATAACTCACTCATGAGGGTACCAACATCATGAAAGCCTCTAAGCTACAAAATATCACCCCACAGTTTGAGACCATTTCCGTGCTATGGACTAAGAGCTTTGATAAGTTTTATGCACGTTTGTCTGATATAGTCAATTCTAGCTTTAAGTTGGGTGAGAGGATTCCCGAGACGAGAATTGTGAGAAATATTTTGAGATCCCTTCCATACCATTTTATCCCTAAAGTCACGGTCCTTAATTCATTGGTAATTTTAGATACACGTAGGTTATAAGAACTCGTCAGAGACCTTCAAGCTTATGAAATCGATATGTTTCCCGAAATTCAAAAGCTGAAAAAAGGGATTGCTTTAAAAGCCTTATCAAAAAGAAAGAGGAGGTCTCTCCTAACTTCGAATTTGATTTTGATCTTAATGGTCTTGGCCTTTTTACAAAAAAGATCAAAAAATTTCTCAAACTAAGAAAATAAAATTATTCCAAAGAAAATAAAGGTTTTGAGAAAGATAAAAATTTAAGTCGGGCAAGAAAGGTTTTGAAAAGGCGAGAGGAGAGTACCCTAAGAAAGACTATGGAATATGTTATAAGTGTGAGGGAAAGGGTCATAAATCCCACGAGTGTGCTACGAGGCTAAGGATATAGGGCAAAGGAAAATTCACCAACAATGCCACTCTTAGCGATATTAATGACGAGTCGGTGGATTCCGGGGACGAATCACTATGTGGACATAACTTTATCGCATTCATGGCCAGTCATATTAGTACATTGAGTACGTCTTACACTGATGAGGATGTTTCTAAACTTTATGGTCTCAATAATTTGTCTAGTCATTTTGAAGAGATTGAGGGAGACAAAAAATAAAAATAAAAATTTGGCACTTAGGGTGTTATTGCTAGAGAAAGAGTAGAAATAGTCGAGAGAGTGAGAGAACTCAGTGAGAATATCTTTGGGAGAGAAAGTTATTTTATTGGAGAAGGAATATAGTGACTTGACCAACAAAATGGCTAGTCTTACGAGAGTTCTTTGTGACACCCCGACTAATTAAATACCGGGTAGCTACTCCTTTATTAAATTAATTCAAAATGCCAAGTTGGCTCAGTTAATAGCATCACTGTCGAAAACATTTTATTATTTCTAACCACCTAGTATTTAAAAGTAAGTTGCCAAATTTTAATTTAAGTCTGATTAACATGCGACAATTATAATGAAGAAATAAATAACACCATACACCATACTGAAGTAAAAGAAATAACCATCACAATAGAGTAAATAAAGTCTGGAGGAAAACTCCTCACAACAATCCCATACTGAAATAAATAACCGAAACTGAAATAAAACATGCTAAAGTCTGAAAACTGAAATGTAAAAGATGTCTAATAGAAATGGGCAACATGCCCTACAACTGATAGGTAGTGACTCTGGAATCCAAAAGGTAGAAGCGTCTACATGCAAATCCCTGTAGCTTCCACAAGCAGCTACAGCTCGTCACCTGAATGCGTACCTATGCTTGGTGTCCTTGTGGCTGGGCACCTAAAATGGTTTTACAAGAAAAAGATTTGAAAAGCAAACGGGTCAGAGCCCGAATGTGGAGTTATATTTTAAAAACCTGCAAGTGCTTTAAAAACATTTAAAACATTAAATGCAAAGTACATGTTAGGACGTGCACTCACATTATATTCTCACCTCTCGTCTAACTGTGCACTCCTAACGCAAGTACCCATCTATAACTACCCATATTACTAGATAAGTAACAACATATCTAGCTAGACTGCCGAAGGTCCTACCCATAATACTCGGTTCCATTAACATATAACGCTCGTAATTAGGTAGGGATTTAATGTAATCTCGGATGCTCAATATGCATAATATATATATCACTAACCCGTTATGTTATTCTCAAAACGATACTGTAGTTATATTCACAACATTTCCATGAAGGTTCTTATTAATTAACCGTATATTATTCACATCATTAATATACAATACAAGCACCCCGAGAACTAAGCTGCGGTGCACACATACTCTGCTATCCATCCCGGTACATCACGTACATAAGGATTACATATTCCGAATCTCTCAGGAATAGTTTACCGATAACAACATCACAAATAATGGAGGCGAACACAGTCACCATCACATGGGTCACGCACATACCTACGCTCCCATGATCAGCGGACTTATTAATATCCCAATAAGTCTTTCTATGACCTATGTTCATCGAGGTACCAGTCTATATCCCCTCCGTAGGCACACAAGGATTAGAGGGTCCTAAGAGAACGCAACCTCCCGTGATAGCAAGTATGGTAGGTATGTCATACACACAATCCATATACTAATACTAAGTAAGCACACATCTTAGTATTACCGTATTTTAATCGTAGTACGTATCGCATTCTCGTACTAACTATAAATATCATAATCTATACTATTCCGGTTTGTAATTATACGCGCTATAATTTCTCACGTCGTAGTAGACACTCACGTCTCAACCCAAAATCGTCCATGTAATATAACTCTCGTATGTAAATTCCTCCTCATAAATACCCAAATGTCCCAAGTCTATCACTATATCATCAAAGAAATGCTATCTATATCCTCGAACAAGTTTTCGGGACTCCAAAAGTCAAAACAGCCCAAAAAGGACCAAACTGTCAACTCGTTAGAAGTCTCGTTTGAACGAGGCTGTTCGAACGAGATCCCTCTGTCAACTCGTTAGAAGTCTCGTTCGAACGAGGCTGTTCGAACGAGATCCCTCTGTCAACTCGTTAGAAGTCTCGTTCGAACGAGGCTGTTCGAACGAGATCCCAGTTCGTTCGATAGAACTGTTCCTTCTAACGATATCTCGTTCGAACGAGATATCAAACGAGATCCCTTCTCGTTAGTAACGACTGGTCAACTCGTTAGAATCTCGTTCGAACGACATGGGGGCTGCTTCTAACGAGCTACCAGCTTCGGCCCAGATTTTTCCCCATCTCGTTTTTACCCATTTTTATCACTTCTAATCTCTTCCAAAGTTCATCCCAACAACGTTTTAGGGTCTCTAATTCATCCTAAACATATTCAAATCATCTCCTAACATGTTTTCAAGGATTGAATCATCATAACATCAACCAAATTTACAAATCTCTACACTTTTCCCAATTTCTCTAGAACATGAACCCTAGGTTTATATCATCATCAAATCCCAGAATTTATTTCGTTTTAATTCCTTCAAATCAAAATTATTATAAGGGAAATCATCTACCTATCATACTACATGCAATTCTCTTCACAATTTTCAAGTTCTAAACTCCAAACTACATGGGTTTTCATTATCTTTCAAGAACAGTTGTAATGTATCAATTTCTAACATGGGGAAAACATTCTACGAATTTAAATATAATTAAAACACTTGCCTTGGTTTGATTTCTGACTTTGGTGTAGGTTGATGAGGTTTTTCTGCAGAATTTCCTCTCTCCAAGCTCCTTCTCCAATGGTGGCTTAAGGTGGCTAGGGTTTTGATTTGGGAACTTAGAAAACCTAAATGATAACCTACGTAGCTTTCTAGGTTTATATGGTTTGGTTAATGGGCTTAATGGGTTTAATCCACATCAGATTTACATCTCTAATTTTCGTCACTTTTAATTCCTAAAAATGT
This sequence comes from Sambucus nigra, assembly GCA_949130495.1. NCBI lineage: Eukaryota > Viridiplantae > Streptophyta > Magnoliopsida > Dipsacales > Adoxaceae > Sambucus > Sambucus nigra. The sequence continues at coordinate 210,555,617 of OX422209.1, forward strand.
AAAATTACCAAAATACCCTTTAAGTTACGGGTATGGCCTAAAAATACCCCGGGACCCAAACTATACCCCCGGCTAGTGTTTTCTGACTATCTCGACCCTTCCGGACGCGTTGGCGCACTCAAAACGACCATACGGATTATAGATTTTAAATTCACTTTTATCATCAAAATATTATACCGTGACGCGGCGGCCCCACGCGTCTCAATAAAATTTCTAAAATGCCGTATATAAATCCCACGACAAATTTTATAATACCAAGTTCATATATAATCATATATGCACATAATCAAATACCAACTCGCATCACATTAGTATTTATAACCCGGATTAATTTCCAATTAATACGCATTTAATTAATTAATCCCCAAAATAAATATAGTCAAAAGTACGGGGTATTACATTCTTCAAGCTTCATTAAAGAGTCCTGAGAAACTTGAAGACCTTGTACCCTAACTCGAGGAAGATTTATAACATTCTTGGTAGTTTAATTTTACTATAGAGGATACATAAAATAAGGTAAGGAAGATGTTCCTCGATCCCGCTTTAGGTTTTATGGAGAGTAAAGGAATAGGTTATGACGGTGAGTACATTTCTCATGTCGCACCCGAATAGGTCCCTAAGTTTGCGGTGGATCCATATGGGCCTCGAACCAACCCACTAAAGGGAGTTCAATATAAATGATCTAACCAAGATAGACCCAAACAAGTCTATGTTTGCACCCACAGGAAAAGGAGAAGTTACCTTAGGGAATTTTACTACAAGTTAGGAACAACTCCACGTACACATACTCCCGCACAACGCTATAGTGACTGTTCTAGTCTTAGAGAGTAAGTTGAGTTTCTAGTCACCACTTCTCAAAGCTTAATGGAAGAACTTTAAAGGATGTCGATGCCTCTTGAAAACGCTTCTAATGCTACAACTAGAGCTAAGAATCATAAGGGAAAATAAAAAGTTACCTCCACTCGGATACCTAAGCATGATGACAAAGCCCTTGTCGTTCACATTAGTTTTAAGGTTCAAGATACTTCCGAATGGTATTTTGATAGTGGGTGCTCTAGTCACATGAACAGTGACAAGTTGTATTTTATCGACCTTATGGATAGCAAGGAAGGCAAAGTCACATTTGGAGATGGGAGTAGGTTTAGCAAATTACCATGTGGTTATGTTGAGATACACGAATTTCCTAAGCTAGACAATGTGTTGTACATCAAAACGTTACAAGCGAACTTAATTAGCATAAGCCAACTTTGCAACACAAACTTAACGGTAAAGTTTGATCGGTCTGAGTGTAATGTATATGCTAAATCAATGGACTTTTACTACAAGGAGTGAGGATCAAAGATAGTTACTATGAGATCACTCCCAAGTCATCCTTTATGTGAAAAAATGTCACGGTCTCCTCTATGGACCTTTGGCATCAATGACTAAGTCTTGTAAACTTTAAAGATATTGAGAGATTAGCAAAGAAATACCTAATTCGTGCCTTACCATCTCTTGGGAAACCAACTTCCTCAGTTTGTGGTCCTTTCCAACAAGGAAAATATATTCGAAGTCCCATCGAAAGTTGAATACCATTACCACCTCTCGTGTGTTGGAGTTGATACACATGGATCTTATGAGTTCTACACGTATGAAGAGCAGTGGTGGTAAGAGATACATTCTCGTGATGGTTAACGACTTTTTGAGATACTCTATCATGGGGTTTCTTATTAAAAAATCCAACATAGTTAAGTTCCTAACAACCAACTTCTACATCCCATGAAACCAACAGTGTCACTAATAATAACACGTGTAGTGAAAATGTCACTAAATTTAAAGAATCCAGAGTGGATATCTATTGTGATGGAGTGGGAATCAAACATGAGTTTTCGATCATTTGCTCTCCTTAAAAAATGGGATAGTTAAGAGGAAGAATCGGACAATTCAAGATATGGATAAATCCACGCTTCTTAGGAGAAATGTGCCTAGACATTTTTGGGCAGAGGTTACTAACACTGCATACTATATGGTGAATAGGATATATCTTCATCCACGCACGTTACACACTCTATATGATTTGTGTATATGGAAGAAACCCAACCTATTATATTTATGAGTATTTAGGAGTCCTTGTTACATTTTGAGAGATAGAGATCACTTAGGAAAGTTCGACTCCCAAACTGATGAGGGGATATTTTTGAATATTCATCATCGAGTAGGGATTATAGGGTGTTTAACCTTGCAAGCTCTAAGGTTATGTAAATATCACGATTAGAGATGATTATTTGCTTATGCTAATTGATCCAAAACTCGAGTGTGAGAATGATACAACCCGGGTGACGATCCCATCGTTCCTCATACTATATCGACGAACCCCGCTCTTGATTTAGCGGATCCACCCTATTGGGTTCGAAAGAGTCATGAACCTTACACTATATTTGGTGATCCCACGCTAGGTGTCAAGACTCACGCTCAACTTAAGAACGTAGTTAGATACATCTGCTGCAGTTCCTCAATAGAGCCCCCGAATGGGAAAGAAACACTCAATGATGATCATTGTATTTGAGTTATGAAAGACGAGTTGCTTCAGTTTTGCAATAATGATGGCTGGAAATTAGTCCATCGACCTAGGAAGATTAATGTGATCGGTACCAAGTGGATTTATAAGAATAAGATGGATGATAATGGTACCATAGTTCGCAATAAGGCTAGGTTGGTCGCTCAAGGCTACACATAGAATGAAGGTATAGACTTTGACTAGACATTTGCTCATATTGCTAGGCTTGAGTCCGTTCTCTTATTACTCACCATAGCATGTCATTTAAGGTTCAAGTTATAACAATTGGATATCAAGAGTTCCTTATTTAATGGAATTTTAAAGGAAGAAGTGTACGTGGAACAACCAAAGGAGTTTTAAGACCCAAAGCATCAGGGACACGTCTTTTATCTTAAAGGGGCCTTGTATGGTTTGAAGTAAGCATCCCGTGCTTGGTACAAGTGACTCACTTCTTATTTCTTATCTCACGGATTCAAGAGAGGGGGAGTGTATAAGACATTATTTTATAAGAGAAATAGTGGTGCAATCTTGATTGCCCAAGTCTATGTGGACGGTATAGTATTTTGATCCATGTGTTCCCAACATTCTCACATGTATGAGGAGGAGATGAAGAGTGATTTTGAGATGAGCATGTTTGGTGAGCTTACATTCTTCTTAGGTAACTAAGTGTATCAATTTGAGGATAGGATATTTATATCTCAATCACAATATTGTATGGACCTAGTGAAGAAGTTTGGTTTAGGCTCCGCTAAGCACTCTTCCATATCTATGAGTACTTAGGCTAAGCTTAACAAAGACACTTTAGGCAATTATATAGATCAAACCCTCTATAGGATCATGATAGGTAGTCTTCTCTACTTGATCGCTAGTCATCCTAATATTGCTTTTAGCGTTGGAGTTTGTGCGCATTACTATGTGTCCCCCCAAAAATCTAACTTGCTCGCACTTAAACATATTATCAAATATATGAGTGACACTCTTTCCTACAGTATTTGGTACTCTTTGATACCGATAACCATTTGTTCACCTATTTGGATGCCGATTGGGCCAGGGATGTTGATGGTTATAGGAGAACCTCAGGTGGGCATTTTTACTTTGGGAGTGATCTTGTCTGTTGGTTGAGTAAGAAGCAAAACTCCATCTCTTTATCTACAACGGAGGTCGAGTACATTGTCGTTGGGAGTTTCTGCACATAACTCTTATAAATGAAGCAAATATTGGAAAATTATAGGATGGCACAAGGCACAATGACTATTTCATATGATATTACAAGTATAATTCATATATCCCGTAATTCGGTCCAACATTCCCATATGAAAAACATTAGGATACGTGAGAATTTTTTTCGTGATCTCATCGAGGAGAAGGTCGTGTCCTTGATCTTTGTGAGCAACAAATGCCAATTAACCAATATTTTCACGAAACCTTTAGATGCACGTAGATTCGAGAATCTTAGGAAGTCTTTGGGTATTTGTTCCATTGATTGAGTTCAGGTAATTTATCTAGTGTAGGGGTTATTATCATGTTCGTATATTTTGTCCCTATTGCTAGATTGTATTTCTATGTTTGTATATGCTTTAATTTGAAAAATCTTGCCAAATTTAAAAATATTTTTGATTTTTGAGAAATTTTTTAAAAAATTCTAAAAAAAAATATTTTTGATAAAATTTATGAAAAATACAAAAAAGATTTTTTTTCACCATATGTGGATGTGCATTTAAGATGTCCGAATCACCCCTACATTCCATCCATTCATGTGACATTTTTCATGGTGTTTGGTTGCATGCCTTCGTCTATTTAGTGTGCTTAATAACGTGTGGCTAGCATTTTGTCATTCATTGATGATTACTTTATTCATGTTAAAATTTTCATCATCTTTATTGCACACATACACGGACTTTTTAAACATTAATTTTTCTTATCACACGTTGAATACGGTGTTCTCATCTCAAACGTGTTTAATAACGAACCAAATGTACTAGAGATAAGTTGTTATTGTAAGATCCATTGCCCAGATTTCATTTCCTAGATAATATGTTTTATATTAAGCAATGGAAAGGGGCTATGAAAGAGAAATTTCTCTTTGTGTTAAAAGTCACCATTCACACAAAGAGCCTAAAAGATTAACAACACACAAAAACAGAAGTGTCCAGGCCATTTTTATTTCATTAATGTTTCGCTACTCATGAGCATTATTATATCTTCAAAATTTGAGAGTGAATTATTAATTATGTGAAATTTTGAGGGTGTTATAAAGTATAAGATCAATGGATTTGCACAACAAACATTCTTGAAAAACATCAAATAGTTTGGCATTATTGTTTTAAGTAGCATTTAAATTCATGGCATGTAGAATAAGTCGAGTTAATTTCATTTATGTTCAACATTCTTTCACATAAGGTTGAAATTAAGCTCTTTATTTAGAAGTATCTCATGACTTCATACAACTTTGTTACATATGCCTATGTTGATTTGCCTGCGAAAAATATTCACATAATTTCCTTCCGCTTTCATTATTGGGGGTTTTTTCATGCTATTCCATGGTGTGATGTATTTGTACCCGTGTACCTTTTATCCATACTATTTTCATACTTGAGAAAATTGATTTTTTTTCAAAAATAGTGGGTATGCCTTTTGTAATTTCATTGCATGTGCGTGAATGATTATCCTTGTGATGTTATTTCTTTTGTATTCATGTGATGCTAATATTTTCGGATGAGTTTTAAACCCTTTATTTATTACAAAAAATAAGGAGAATAAATTGAGGGAGAGTTTATTTTTTTAAACTCGTACGCATCACGGTATGTCTTTTATATCATGTCTGTAGGTCATTCGGCCTTGATGATATTTTCATGGACCATATAAGATGAAGACATTCAGTTAAAGACTTGTACATTTATATGCATTTTCCGTTTCTTGGTTTAGGAGGCCATTAGTTGTATCAGTCTTAGGGGTCAATTTGGTTTTGGTTTGTGTTTTTTTATCGAAATAACTAGAGAGGGATATTTATAAGAGCAAATTTTATAATTCCTCATTTTATTTTTATTTGGATTATCCCATTACACCCCAGTGCACTCTTTATGGTCATTATCAAGTCTTTGAAGAGAAGAATCGTTGGTGATATTTGCACGATTGAAGATGTCACAACTTTACTCGATTAGTGTTTTGAGGTGGTTTGGTAACGATTAAAATGTTCAGGGGTCATTTTTAAATAAAGTTTGTTTACAAAATGTTTTAAAAATGAATTTTAATGGTTTTCTTGCAAAAATCGCTAACTCATTAGATTGAAACGACATATCATTAGAATGAGTTGCGAAGGGTCATTAGATGAGGTTCCCACTTTCGAACGGAATCTGAAGCATCGCCCTTTTGGTCAGCTCTGGAATGTCGTTCGAAGTATTATTGGAAGTTGGGTACATCGTTGAAACAGAGTGGAAGTTCGTTCAAACGAATATGCGTGTTTTTATTTAAAAAAAATATGATCCAATCCGTTATACCTATCTCCTTGTAACAAATTCTCCTATAACAGATATACGTGTTTGTATTTATTGAGAATCCCTTTTAGAGTCTTTTTGTGATAAATCTCTAAAAAAAAATTCATCTAAATCCCTTAGATCTTTTAGGATCACTTTGTCAAACCAAGAAAAACACAATCCTTAGTTTCAAACCCTTTTAGATAATTTCTCAGTTGCTGATTTGTGGAGACAAGGCTCTACGATCGAAGAATAAGGGAATTGCATATTCCAAAGGCTGATTAGTGGATATCTAGGGAAGATACTCTTACTATGGGTGGTGCGGGATTATATCATTTTCTGGTAAAGATTCCAAGACTCTTTTGGGTTATACTTAGTGGATCTATAAGTAGTTTTCAATTCATCACATGTCTGTCTTATCTCTAACAGTGCTGAATTAAAAGTTTTTCCCAAAAAGGATTTTTCCTCTATTTCTTCTTATTCCTATTTGGCATGAATTTTATTTACAGAATATTGAATGTTCACTTTAAATTAAATCAAGATAAAATTTGGTAAAAAGTGAATTTCGTGTGTAACCTAATATATAAGTGATTTCATATAGTCCCTTTCTTTCTCATATTGCAAAAGCTTCTGGATGCATGTTCATCGCTTGAGCATGTGTTTTAATCTTAATAGACATAAATTTTTTCAGCAAATGTTGGATAATTTCTTTATAAGGAGCTAGAATTTCACGCTTGAGAGATAACTCTCCATTGACTTACTTGATCACGAGGTTAGAATATCCTTGTATGAAAAGGACTTACACCTCTTCGTAAAGCTTCTAATAGTCCCAATATCAGAGCTTAATACTCTGCTTCATTATTCGAGGACTTGAAATCGACTTTATAGGATAAAGTCATCTTCTCTTTTGTATGAGAGAGTATGATTCCGTATCCCTTAGTGCCTTGTGAAGATGAGCTATGAAAAGACACAAGCTTGAAAATTATCTCCTATTAATTACTCGCTTGGGGGTTCAAACATTTGGATATGAAAGTTGGCTAAACGATCAACTAAGTCTTGACTTTTTATTGCCTTAGGTGGAAGGCACCTCAAATCATACTCAAATTGGATGAGAAGCCATCTAGATGCTCGCCTAACTATAATATTCCTTGCTAGAAAGTACTTTATAGGATCACATTTGGCAATGATGTGCATTATGAATAGGAGCAAGTAGTGCCTTAGCTTCTACACTACAAACTAAAAAGAGAAGTAAGGTATTTCCATAGCTGTATATCTGGACTCAGTTCCAAGTATCACGTTGGAAAAGTAATACACCGATTTCTCTTGAACCTCCTCCTTTTGCATGAGCAAAGCTCTAATATATTTGTTTGTAAATGTCAAATACAATAGAAAAAGTTTACCTACTTTTGGTGGAATCATTATTGAGGGAGACGTCAATAATTATTTAATCATCTCAAAGGATTTTTATTGCTCGGTCCCTTAAACCCATTTTTCTTTATCCTTCATTAGTGGTGAGAAGGGATGATTAATCTCTACTAGAGCAGGTATGAATATGTTGAGATAAGAAGATTTTACTAAGAAACTCTTAAGCTGCCTTCGACTCTTCGGTGGTGGAATCCTCAGAATTTCCTTTTATTTTTATGCATCCTTCTGTACAACTTGCATATTAATAGTAAAGCTCAAGAACTCGCATGTTATAACCCCAAAGGCACAATTTGAAAGGTTCATCCACATCGTATACTTGATACATCGCTCGAAAACTCTCCTTAAATATTAAATATGTTTGATTTCTGTTTTTAGATTTCACCACGAGGTCATCCATATATAATTCTAGTACATCATGAAATATGGCCATCATTTTTCATTCATAAGTTTCTCCAGCATTTTTTAATCCGAACGGCATGACCGTGGAGTGAAATTTTTTAAGAGGAGTTTGAAAGGTTGTATTTTCTGCATCCATTGGATCCATTTTGATTTTATTATACCCTATATAACCATCCATAAAACTATACATTTCATGACAAGCATTTCTACCTACTAAACAATCAGTACTCAATAGTGGGAACTCATCTTTTAGACACACGCGATTCAAATCCCTAAAGTCCACATGGATATTAATTTTCTTTTTATCTTTCTTGTCCGCGAGCATAATGCTCGAGTTTCAAATAGCGGTTTGGATGGGCTTGATGAGATCTATTGTGACAATGTTCTCCATTTTTATCTTTATCTTTAAATCTAACTCAACTTTTGTAGGTATGAGTGGTTTGTCTCACATGTAAAGAATTAGGAAATATATTCAATTTGTGAGAGCTTACTTGAGGGTAAATCCTAGTCATTTTTGTATACTTCCACTCAAACACATCAGTAAACTCTTTGATCAAGCTAATGATATATTCTCTTTGATTAAAACTTAACCTTTAGATATGAAGATGGGTCTTTTGTCTCCACCATATTTTCCCAAGTGTAATTCCTCCAACTCTTGCAACTGATCTCTTGGCCAATCATGCATGCATTCTAGATCAACTTTTGCTTCTTTAATGTGCTCGACTATATGACAATCATCGATTACAAAATATTATGGTATCGGGTTGATGCTCTCATCTCAGAATGTCTCCCATTTAAACCATTATTAACGGTGAATCAATTTTCCATTATGAAAAACTAACTTTTTACAAGTTCGACCAGGTATGGTCTACTTTTCCATCTTTTTTTTACCTTTGTCTTTTGCTTCAGTCGGTATCGCTCATGGACCCAATCTATCATAAATGGAATTTTTCAATTGGATTCCATAATAAAGTGCTCATAACTCCCCAACTCTTTTGATCAGGTGAGCGTTTCTCCCTTTGTCTAATTGGGTATAAAACGTTCTGTCTACCAGATGGTCTTCCTCTATTGATGAAGGCCTTTTAGTTGCTTTGATGACTACTTACGTTGCACGAATTTTATCCTTAGCACACTAATAGAATGTAAAAGTCACAATGCCATGAGTATATATCCAAACTCTTTATATCAACAGTTGGTAGCTTGTGTTAGCATTAATGACATGGAACTTGAAGTTTCCCAACTTTATCCCTATATGTACATATCCTACTGATTTCATCCCCATGAAGTCAAAGCTTAAAATCACCAAAGGAATCGACATGATATTCTCTTCTGATATCCCTATTTTGTTAATTGTGCTAATGGGTATGATATTGATTGATGCCCATCAATCTAGCAATGCTTATACGAAACTAATCCCATTTACCAATACAATTACATATAAAGGTCTATTATGAAAAAAGGGTACCCGCGTATTTGCATATGAGAACACTACTTCTTACATGTAACTCTCAATGAGCCTCCTAATTGGACCATGCTAGTTTACTGAGGGATCTTCCATGTCTTTCAAGGCTTTAAGGATCTTCTTAGTGATTACTAACCTTGTTTTAGGTTTAATTCCAATCTAATTGAAGAACCATTTGAACTTTGGGCTCTTAGAAATTTTGGTGCACACTGACTTCTATGTCCACCTCGTATGTCTTTGCATCATATATGTATTCTGCCTATGAAGTTCCCCCCTCATTCATCATGAGCACTTGAATAAAATTTCCTTCTTTAATTTCCAACTCTTTATCCTGTTCACATTTTTAATAAGTAATGGGCAAGACGAGCAACCAATCATCATATGCTTGGTCATTTTCTACCTATTCCTTAGATGCCATCATTTCCTTTAGAGCATAAGCAACAACCATATTTGTTGACCCATATTAATAGGATGACAATGGATTATCATTGACATCCAAGGGTGGGAATTGAATAGTGAAATTAAAAACTTTGTTGTTTATTACATTGCGTAGATAATAATAATAATCTTTTGTGTAATACTGAACGCTCTCGTGTAACTCACAAATTTTTTTCTTCTGCCCAATCTACTGTTGTAGGTTCTTTGTCAAGTAGGTTGGGTGGTTATGTTAATCCTTCTCATCCAAGTGTATTTGAACATTACATAACTTACTTCATGCTACATGTCAAGGGAGGTGGAGAATCAGCTCCAATCTTTCTATTGCTTACTCCTCCATTCTTCGATATCCCTTGGCCACCTTTTCTTCCTTTGGGACTATCTTTAACATAATAACAACTTGCCTATGAGAAACCTGTAACCTTCCTTCTCGAGGGACTGCTTAGGCTCTCCAGTTTTACGCCTTTGGTTTTAAAACCATAGCAATATTCCTCACTGCTTTGGTAAAGTCTCTGAGCATGCCTTCTTGTGTCTCATTGATACAGTGGATATTGTATTCTTAGAGAAAACCTTATAAATAAATTTGCAACAACCTGACCTCTGCGTATTTTACTACCGCGTATTCTCGTGGACTATATTTATTATTTATTATGCGAGAATAAAGTAATAAATGGGACAAATTATTACTTCTATGGCTTAGTAATAATAATTTGGTATAATTTAGATGATAGTTGAATATTGCATGCAATATGATTTTTGTAGCGTGTGTTAGTAATAACCAATTAGTTATATTAATTATATAATTATGGACTATGTGTATGCGTAGAATAATTAAGTGTGCCGTTTTAGCAGCGTCGTGAGATATTATCATGAGTTGTGGGTAATATCATTTGTACTGGACTTTAGGATGAAACAAATGGTCGCTTAGGTGTTTTTATTGCTTTAAATTGGTCCGGGGGGTAGGTATACCATTAGGAGAGATTTTAGGCCATTTCGGATAGTATTTTGGGCTCTTTTAAGGGTTCGAGATTAGGCCTCATTAAGAGATGCGGGATAATAGTTTTCAAAAGGAGTTAGAGCACATCAACCATTGTAACCATAAAGACTTAGGAGAATTCAGGAAAGCTTGGAGAGGAGAAAGCAAGGGGAATTTGATACAGGTTATTTAATCTTCCAATTTTAGGCAAGCATTTTATTGCAAAACCTTTAATGACGTGTTTATTAATTTATAAGCATGCTTTCTTATATGATTTTGAGTCTTTAATTATGCCGTAGACTGATTTATATGATGATTTATGATTGGGACCGATTAGGATTAATAGTAATTAATCTTACCTTGAAAGTTAATACTTTGGTGATAAAACACAAAATTAACATCGAATAATTAATGGAAATTATCTTAGAATCCTTGTTTAGGCTTGTAGTTACTTTTTAATTGAATCCATGTTTAATAAATCAGGAATTCAAAGATATTAGGGATTTATAAATTGTCCTTAAGGAATTTTGAGTTAATTTGATTACTAATTGAAATCGTATTGAAAATCCTTATTTATGATTAGAAATTATTAGGATTCTTCCACTTAGATGCTAGTTTTAGGTATTGGTATGATGGGGATTCGAATGGAAACCTTAGTGGACCTTTAAGTGAGGCTTTTGAGGAGTTTTGGGTTCGATTTTCATAGTTGGGGACGAAGCACAACATCTTTTTTCGTTCGTATGAGGTACCAATTTCGTTCAAACAAGGTACCCTTTCTTATTGGAACGACTTTGGATGTTTGTCCAATCGTGCAGAGTCGAAATACGAAGGCGTGGGCACTAGTGTTGTATTTTTCTAAGTTTTTTGGATTTGATATGGATTTTTCTACTAAAGAGTGCGCGAGATCGAAAGTTGGATTTGGTGATTTTTAGTTAGGACTTTGCATTAGGATTACTACACCTTATTTAGTGGTGGATTATACTTGGTTAATATTGTGGATAGTTACATAGGTTATATCTATTACCCTTGTACTGTTATACTTACATCCGGTGTTAGGATTTGGTTAGAATGGGTAAACGCGAAAGTGAGCGGTATCCTATCGTCCTATGTATATATCGAGCTTAGAGAGGAATGAATTAAAATGTTTAGGAGAATTAATTCAGCTTTTGAGAGGATATAGGGTGTGAAATTAATTTAGTAATCAAATGAGAAAACATATATGTACATTACAAAAGAGTGTATATGGGGATAGATGTACTCATAGTTTAGAGATAGACTACACTAGGAGTCGAATTTAATAAGGATTATAGTTGATGATCCAGTGAACGTAAAGAATAATTCGATGTTTAAGGATTTAGATGAGTTGGGGTACGCTTGAGTGCAAGCGGTATCCTATTTTATTTATATATGTTTAACTTGGTTTCGAGATATTATAGACCTAATTAAAATAAGGATCCAACAATGTGGGGATCGTGATGTTTGGGTACGCTTGAGTGTATGCATTATCCCATGATTATATATATTATGTGTATACATATATATTGTGTGATTATGTGGACATACATGTCCTCATGGTGAATCTATTGGTTAAGGGTTGCATTCGACATCGAGATTGGGTACCACACGCTAACTGAGATGTGCTAGGACGTAGTGGATGTCATTATTTTAGATCATATGATAAGCGGTCACTGCTTCATGATGAGAGAAATAAGATGTCCTGATCCACCTACATAATTAGGGTATGGGCGGTAGGTGGTGTCACTACTTATTTATTACCCACTTATGTTTTTTTTGTTTAAGTTTATTAGATGATGGATTCCTACAGAATTGCGGATAAAATCACGAGACGGACACCAAGGGTAGATGACTTCGTTTGCTATATATATATGTGTGTGTGTGAGAACTAATATAGTCTGATGAAGTAGATAATTGTTCATGGATCGAATGCTATGTAAAAATACATTATGTGCTTTAATTGTATCCTGTGGGGGTATTATTGTAGGGTTAGTTTTGTGATTGTGATCGTATACGTACACGTAGTTACAACCCTATTATACGATAGCTAGCTATGATTGATTCTTTATGGTAATTTGGATAATAATTCATTTAATTAAAAGATGTTAAAACAAATAGAGCATTAATTTAATGAAACTAAGGATATGCTAACAAATATATGTGTAGGCCTTGGACTGAATTGCTAATTAAGTTATTGGTAGAATTCCATGTTAGTTGTTCATTACGTGATCATACTTAATTGTCTAGATGTAGAGACTTTCACCATATTTATGCCTTAGGTTGAGACATGCACGTAGTTTTTAACTTAGGTGAGAGGTAAGATACTTATTTCATGTGAGAGCCAATGGGTTAAAATTAACTGCATCATTATTTATTAGAATTGAAAGTTAATTATTGTAACTTTAGGTCACTCGCCCAAATTATAAAATATTTTTCCCACAGGCTTTATTATTATATAAACAGTCCTTCAGAACTAAGCAGTCAAACTTGCAATTGTGGCAATCTAGCTTGGTATTCGCAGAGCGGGAGTCGCCAGTTCATTGTAGATGTCAGTATATATGGAGTTGACGTAGAAGGGATGCTTTTATACTTTATTTTAATTTAGTTGGGATGTTATAATTAGAGGAGGTTTTAGATATACTCTTTTATTCATTTAAACGATTGTAATAAGATATTTTTATATAGTGGATTCAGTTTTCACAGTTTAGTATTTTCTATGTGTTGGTTTTAGTTTACTACAGTTTTAGTCTATCATTGATGCTGAGAATGATATAAATTATTTTAGAATACCCGGTATTTCATCTGCGGCCTGATCAACTAGGCATGGAAAATTTAGGGGTGTCATAATTGGTATCAGAGCATCCAGGTTTTAGTGTCCTTAGGATTGGTTTTGTGTTCGTTTTATTTTCTGTTGAGCGTTATTTGATGTGTCTAGATCCTGTTATAGGATTTTGTACTCTGCATCGCGATAACTTGTGTGTCGACATCATTCGTTGTCATTTGCGCGTTGGTAAGACTTCAGGAATATTGGAGATTAGAAAAGCATGGGAATGGAGATTGTTGCGAATTAGTGGTTAAGTATGGGAGGAGTGGTTGTACAATGGTGTTCACCATAGCCGTGCAGATTATTATGGGAAGTTTTCATATTTGGGGGTAAAGTCTGTAATTTAGAGAATTTGTATACATAATAGTGAATGTGTTTCACGTCGAGTCCAATTTTGGAGACATTAAGAAATTTGAGTTTTTGAGGAGCCTATTGGAATTTTGGGCTCTATTTATAGTAATTGGGGTAGTGATGAAAATGTAGGCTACTATAATGACCTTATGAAATTTTATCCACCTAAAAGAGAGAGAGAGAGAGAGAGAGAGAGAGAGAGAGAGCAATGTATTAATGCATTTTAGCAAATGTGAGAAATTTTTTAGGATAGATTTAGGCGTGTATAATTCCAATTGAAAAGTAAAATTGGTGCTGCACTAAGATTTGAGAAAGGTTCATTTATGTTGTTACAAAGTTTGTGATTTGGGTGATGATAATATGAGAGTGTTTGGACTTAAAAGTAGGTTCAGCATGTGGTTATAGAGTATATGTTGGGGACTATTTACAAAAAAATCTAGTACACCTGAATGAGTGAAAGTTAAAAAAGAGAGTATATCTTGCCGATCGGCTATCTAGCAGACCACCCCCATAAATATGAATAGTCATTAATATGAACAAACTTATGTGGGATTTTTAACAATCATAATATACATGCACGTGAATAAAATCTAGCTGCTTATTATCATGTAAAGATGTAAATACCTTATGTATAAAGGTATTTTATGTCTTTAATTTCCATCTACTATAAATAGATCATAACTTTTCTCAACTAAGGACAACTAAAAACCTTTACACACACCCTAGAGAAATCTTGAGAGGATTGTACTAAACTCTAAAAATAATAGTAGCATTGTACCCATGTATGTAGGCACCACCTTGGGCAGATCCACATAAAGTTTATGCATCTCTCTATAACTCTCATCCTTCTCTAGCTTACTAAATTATCTATAGTTATAATTATTAGTTCAAATTGAGCTAAAGATATTCCAAATCAGCAAACCAAATTTAAATGCCAATATATTGACACTGTTTATTGGAACGACAAGCTATTGTTGTTTCTACCAATTTTCTTTAAGAAACCATTTTTCAGCTGCATCGCTGAAAGATAACAAATGTTCCATAAGGAAGCCACGCAACTGGCAATGCTTTCAATCCTTTTGTCCCCTGGTATGGTAGATATTCAAGGAATAGTGCTAAATATATCTAATGGTCAAGAGGCAAAGCAAGAGACAGTGAGGCATCTTACTCAGACGCTTCAAACTAGGCTAGCTATCATCCCAGCTACCAGGGGAGAAATGTTTCGCCCAACACCTAGGCAAGAAAAAGCAAATCTAGATATTCTAGATCCTCCAATAACATGTCTTATTGCCTTGGCAAGACCTCTTACCTCAAATCAATTGATTACTATAATGGCTTTTCCCTCTCTTAGGAATGACTGAGCACCCTAGAAAGACTAAGTAAGGTTACGCGAGTTATACAAAGAGTTAGAGAGAAAGTAAAGAGAATCACTACTCCGAAAATAGCATTTTGGCACACCTTAATATTAAAAATCTGGCACAGTTTAAAACTGTGCCAAATTCTGGCACGTTTTAATGACAATCTGGCACACTTTAAAACAGTACTAAAATTTGGCACTGTTTTAAAGTGTGCCAAAATTGAGAACACTCACTAAAATATAAAATACCCTAAAAAATCATTGTAAAAACTTCTTTCCTAGATTTAGTTTCCCACTTCTCTCTCCTATCCCATCTTCAATCTACCGCTCCCCTTTCTCTCTCTTTGTCGGACAAAAAACTTCCTCTCTCTCTTGGCTAAACATCCTCCCTCTCTTCGAAGATTTTGGACCAAAACCTTCCTCTCTCTCTCGGTTAAACATTTTTTCAAATAGATTTTTTAAGGTCCGTTTTTGTTTGTTTTTAAGTGTTAATTTCCCATACCATTTCTGAAATCTTGTTTTAATTTATCGCAGGTGAAAAAATCTCGTTGGAGCTCACAGGTATATATCTCTTTTCTTAATTTCTTTTCATTGTTGATGAATTTTGTACAATATAGCTAGTTGGATTCAATTTGAGCATGACTTAAAATTTTTTAGTTTAATAACATGGAACATATCCACATGTATTTATTTGTTAATTCTTGTATTTTTTTTATCAATGTGTGTATTGATGTGGTTATGTGCATTTTAATGGTTCTAAATGATCTAATACTTCTTGTCTTTTATTGTATGGAGATTTAATTTTACTCATCATGGATGATTAGTAAGTTGTGTAAAGGGAAATCAATGGATTTCAGGAAGAATGTTGAGTCTAGGTTGGTTGATTTTTTGAAACAGACTCCTAAGGAGAATGAGAAGAAGGTTGGGGGCATTTGGGGATTTTTTTTATCAACGTGTGCGCCCAAGGCATTAGTGATGTTGTACATGTCATCAGCGAGTGGGAATAAGGATTGTGGGCGGGAGTGTATAAGGGAGTTTGTGGGATTGAGTAAGGATTTGTTGCAGAATGGGTTGTATGAATATTGCGCGTCGATTGTTTTAGAGCAATTGAGGTTGTTGGGGAGGTGGAACCCGTAGTATGTATTGTGTCAAAGTAGTCTTGGGTCGATAGTCGAGTGCGTCGGAGTTGGGGGAGGGTTGAAAAGTGGGGTTAGGGTTTAGGAGACAATGTTGTTTATGATTGAGATAGTGGGAATTTAGCGAAGGAGTTAGAGTTATGTTTGGGGTTGTGTAATACCCCATAATATTATTGATTTTATTTAAGGGATTAATTGAAATAAATGATAATTAATTGGGAATTAATCCGTGTATAAATACTAGCAAGATATGAGTTGGTATTTGATTATGATGTTAAAATTGAAAATTTCATGAGTATTGAAAATGTTAAAATTGTCGCGAGGCAGAAATACGACAACTTGGAAATTTAGTTGGGACGCGCGTGTCAGTCGCGTCAGGAATGAAATTATTTGAATTAAAAAGTGAGTTATATTTTTATCAACTGAATGGTCATTTTGAGTGCTCCAACATGTCCGGAAGGGTCGAAATAGTCAGAAAATACTAGCCGGGGGTTTAGTTTGGGTCCCGGGGCATTTTTGGGCCATACCGACAACCCTGAAGGGTAATTTGGTAATTTTAAAAATAGGGGAATTAAAACCCACGAATTTTAGGAGTTAATTTTATATTATTAATGAACCCACTAAGTCCATTATCAGCATTTATCAAGTAGTGGGCAACGGGAATTAAAGGGAGAATCCTAAGAGGTTCCAAAAGAAACCCCTAGCCACCATCACCATCTTTGGGAGAAATCTGTAGAGAGAAAGAGGAGAATCAACCTTCATCCTAAAACATCAAATCAGAACATCTAAAGCAAGTGGTTTAATTACATAATTTCAAGCAAATGTTTCCTCCATGCTTAGAATTGAATATAGGTATTGTACTAAAAGTTTGATGAAAACCCGTGAAATTGGAGATAGAATTCATAATCTTAGATAGGGATTGCATGTAGAATGGTTATGGATGAATTTCATATCCAAAATATATCTTTTGATGATTTAAAAAAATGGATTTATAAGGAGTAATTGTAGACATTAAAATTTTGGGTTTATGTTTATAGGATTTGGGACAAGGTTTGGAAATTATGATGATTACATGTTAATTTAGGAAGCATTGACCCCAAATATATGTTAAAGAGTGACCTAGGAGGACTTAGAGTAGTTTAAAAACGTTAAAACTTAATTGGGATGATCTTAGTAGGGGTTTAGAGAAGAGAAATTTGAAGAAAAACGAATTTGTAGATTTCTGGGCGTGTTCTACCATCTCATTAGAAGACCTGCCCAGGTCGTTCGAACGACCTCGTTCGAACGAGAATTCTAACGAGATGATAGTATTCCTTCTAACGAGTTGGTAATTCGTTCGAAGCCTTTCGATCGAACGAACTCGTTCGAACGAAACTTCTAACGAGTTGACAGAATGGGCTTTTAGGCCTAATTTCATTTTAAATGTTCCCGTAGACTTATTTAATGGAATGATAACCTACCCTTACTGACTAGTGATTATAATTGAGAGATTGGAGTACGTGAGGAGTAAAACTTAGAATCTTGGAGTAAACCGAATGACATTTGTGGATTAGGAAACGAGTACCTAATTACGACATGAGAAGAGTTGACAACGTTAATATACATGAATCGAGGACTTGTAAACGTATAACATTAAATGATGGTATAAGAACGAGAAGCATACCTATATTAATAATTCGAGATATCTAAGATGTGCGAATGCTTAGTATATGTGGTTTTATGTGTAAAACATACCTACCATACTTGTTATCATGGGAGGTCTGCGTTCGATTAGGGTCATCTAATCTTTGTGTGCCTACGGGGGGATTTAGATTGGTACCTCGAGGACATAGGTCAGAGAAGGACTTATTGAGAAGTTAATAAGCCTGCTGATCATGGGAGCGTAGGTATGTGCGTGACCCATGTGATGTGAACTATGTTCGCCTCCATTTTGTGTGATTGTTGTTATTTGAGAACGATTCCTAAGAGATTCGGAATGCGTGGTCCTTATGTACGTGATGTACCGGGATTGAATAGCAGAGTATGTGTGCACCGCAGCTTAGTCTCGGGGTGCTAGCATTGTATATTTATGAAGAGAATAATATACTGTTAATTGAAATGAACTGTCATGTATAAATGTGAGTATCTATAATATCAACGTTTTGTAAAAGATAAAATGGAAGATCTCTAGTGATTAGTAGTACTAAAATGGGAAACTGTGTAGAAGAGTAAAACACTCTGTTTAAAATAAGATGTCGGGAATTAAATCGTGAATCGTATAGTAACGTTAGATTTTGTATTGGACTAGTTAGATACGGGCATAACTAGATTTGATTACGGATACGTTAGGAGTGCACAGATAGTCGAGAGGTGAGTATTTCATGTGAGAGCACGTCCTAACATGTATTTTGCATTCATTGTTTTATGTCATTAAAACACTTGTTATATTTTAAACTGTTTTCACAATCGGGCTCTGACCCGTTTGCTTCCAAATATATTTTCTTGTAAAAACCTTTTAGGTGCCCAGCCACAAGGACACCATGCATAGGAGTTATATTTCGGTGACGAACTGTAGCTGCTGTGGAAGTTACAGGACCTTGACAGTAAACGCCTCCACTTCCGATCTTGACTCTATATTATCAGATTTTCTCATTTGTTGGGCATGTCGCTCCATCTCTTTTAGAGACATTCTACCTATTTAGTTATTTCATATTTCGGGTTGTAATTAATTTAGTGATGCAGACTTGGAATTTGCTTATTTCCGTATTCGGATTGTTGTGAGGAGTATTCCTCCAGACTCATTACTATTTTCTGGTTATTCTATTGTCATTATGTTGTGGTGGTTATGTTAGCATTTATTGATCTACTTATTGCATGTTAATCAGAGTTAATTAAAATTGACAACTCACTTTTTAAATATTAGGTGGCTAGTAATTGTGAAAACGTTTTTCGACAGTGATGCTATAAGCTGAACCAACTTGGCATTTTGTATTAATTTAATAAAGGAGTAGCTACCCGGTATTTAATTAGTCGGGGTGTCACAGGTTGTTGCTGGCGATGGATGTTAATGATTTTATGGAGATTATTCCGTTTATTTTGATTTTATTCCCACAAAAGCGTGTCTTCCAAATGTCCTCATTAGTATCACAAATTAATGAAGTTCACCATAAAAAATAGGGACTGTAAACGAGGATTTTCTCATCCTAACTCGCATATGTTTATTTCTCTTCGAATCCTCTTCCAGATATGTTTCAATACATATGCATATGCTCTTTAATAACATTCATTTTAAAAAGCATTCGGTATTACATTGAACCATATGCATAGCCAAGTACAACCAGGCCTATCTAGTGGCCAAGGAACATTAATGTTTCTCTATTTTACTTGCATAAATATAATTTACTCTATAGTGACTTGCACATAATGTATACGACATTCATCCTCAAAGCTTATCGAATGGCACATAAAAGAAGTATGAGAATAGGCCTCATGTTGTATACATGATTCATCCCGTTTCAATGTCATTTTCTTTATAATTTATGTAGGCTTTCTATTACATATGTGTTATATTTATTTATAAAATAAGCCTCATCCCAATAATAAGAATCATGAAATAAGGCCTTTTCACTTTTCTTACACAGTGGACATATTTACATATGTGCTATATTTATTTATATTTATAAAATAAGGCCTTTTCACATATCTTATACAGTGTTATAAGTATTAACATGATTACCAATAAGCTTCACATAAAAAGAGGCAGAGGTTTAATGGAATTGTGTGATTTGCTCACCCAGCATGCTACTGAAATTTCATGGTTGAATGTGGATGATATAATTCGTGGTGGGATCAGGAAGTTCACGAATGAACTTGGGTGGTTGTGGACTTCGTTGGCCGACTATTATATCATAAGGAAGTTAGTTGAGAAGGCGAGGGGTATTTTAGATGAGGGGATGCCTACGGTTGTCATGGTGAGGGATTTCGGTGTAATTTTCAATGTATGAGAACCACATGGATATTGCCAATGCTAGAGTAATCTTTGATAAGGCACTACAAGGCTTTGGATAATATGGCCAGTATTTGGTGAGAATGGGTTGAAATGGAATTAAGGCATAAGAATTTTAAGGAAGCATTATAGATGATGAGGCATGCCACCGCAGAGCCATCAGTCGAAGTTAAAAGGAGAGTGGCTGCCGATGGTAGTGAACCAGTTCAGATCAAGCTGCACAAATCCCAAATAGATAATTGATTGGACTAAACAGGTGACATCGTTTACATTAGAATTGGCCTCAAACAAATTAGTGACTGAAATGCTAATATAAAGTCAGTAATATAGAATTGATCTGAACTGCTTCATTACCATCATCTGCCATTAGAATTAGTCTTAAGCGAATTAGTGACTGAACCAATGCAGATCAAATTTAACTAAATAACTTTTGTTGTACAGTTTTTCTTTTTTCCTTTGGACATGTTAAAATTTCAATTCAAATATGAGATTTTACATTTTTTTTTTGCAAATACTCATGTATTTGCAGTTAGGTTTTTTGGTTGTTGATTATGTATTGTATTTTTTTTCTATGATTGATTTAGAAGGATTTCCATCCTCTGGCCTGTGACTTTCTAAATCACCGCTAAGTCACCATATTACAAGAGAGCTAGTGTTGCCAATCTCCTTAGTGATATTATAATTTGGATGATTCGTTTGACTTAATGCAGACTGGCCTCGAGAAAAAATTATTTGTCAACCATCCGATTTTGTTGCCAATAGCAGAGTACCGATCCCCCACCTGCTTTTGCCTAAAATCCTCTTATGCCTGCATTAAGTCAAACCTAAAATCCTCTTATGCCTGCCTAAAATCCTCATTAGAGAGTGAAAACCCAAACCAACCCCTAAACGGCCCCGTAAGAGGCACGAACACCTCACATGGGACCAATGTTACTTGTACGAACTGACCGCGTAGTCGCGGGTCTCCCAGTTTGAGAATATGATGATAATTTCAAAATATGTAGATTATGCTTAAAAATAAGTCGTTTGAGGGTGAAATCCCGAACCTGCTCCCAAACGGTCCCGTAAGAGGCACGAACACCTCGCACGGGACCAATGTAACTTGTATGAACTGATAGCGTAGTCACGGGCCTCTCGGTTTGGGAATATGACGATAATTTCAAAATATATCGATTAAGCTTAAAAACAAGCCCTTAAAGGATGAAAACCCAAACCAGCCCTCAAACGGTCCCGTAAGAGGCACGAACACCTCGCATGGGACCATGTAACTTGTACGAACTGACCACGTAGTCGTGGGTCTCACCGTTTGATAATATGATGATAATTTCAAAATATATCAATTAAGCTTAAAAACAAGCCCTTAAAGGGTGAAAACTCAAACCAGCCCCCAAACGGTTCCGTAAGAGGCACGGACACCTCGTACGGGACCAATGTAACTTGTACGAACTGACAGCGTAGTCACGGGCCTCTTAGTTTGAGAATATGACGATAATATCAAAATATATCGATTAAGCTTAAAAACAAGCCCTTTAAGGGTGAAAACCCAAGCTAATCCCCAAACGGTCCCGTAAGAGGCACAAACACCTCGCACGGGACCATGTAACTTGTACGAACTGATCGCGTAGTCGCGGGTCTCCCCATTTGAGAATATGACGATAATTTCAAAATATATTGATTAAGCTTAAAAATAAGCCCTTAAAGGGTGAAAACCCAAACCAGCCCCCAAACGGTCCCGTTAGCGGTACGAACACCTCGCACGGGACCAATGTAACTTGTACGAACTGACATCGTATTCACGGGCCTCTCGATTTGAGAATATGACAATAATTTCAAAATATATCGATTAAGCTTAAAAATAAGCCCTTAAAGGGTGAAAACCCAAACCAGCCCCTAAACGGTCCCGTAAGAGGCACGAACACCTCGCAGAGGACCAATGTAAATTATACGAACTGACCGCATAGTCGCGGGTCTCTCGGTTTGAGAATATGAAGATAATTTCAAAATATGTTGATTAGGCTTGAAAACAATCCGTTTGAGGGTGAAAATCCAAACCAGCCCCCAAACGGCCCCGTAAGAGGGACGAACACCTCGCACGGGATCAATGTAACTTATACGAACTGACAGCGTAGTCACGGGCCTCTCGGTTTGAGAATATGACGATAATTTGATAATATATGGATTAGGCTTAGAAACAAGTCGTTGAAGGGTGAAAACCCAAACCATCCCCTAAACGATCCCGTAAGAAGCGGTAACACCTCACATGAGATCAATGTAACTCGTAGGAACTGATCAGGTAGTCATAACGTGCGTAAGATTTTCAATTTTAGAATATAATAATAATTTCAACTCCTATATGTAATTTTTTTTCTTGAGTAAGCTTTTTTTAATAAATTACTTGGTTACTAATATCTTTTTTTTGTATCCTATTTTTTTTTACAGGATAACATTTTATCGTTAGCATTTATTCACGTGGAACACACGGAGAACTCAATGGTTTACAACAAGGGGTTTATTCATGATTATATTTTTTTGTGTTAATAGTTTTATTGTTAACTTTTATGGTTGTACGGGCTTTTGTAAGTTTATTGTTATATTTTGTGGCCATGCGGGTTTTTATGTTACGCAAGTTTTATATTAGCAGGTTTTAGAATGTCCAGAGAATAGAGGAAACTCTGCCCAATTTTTTTTTTCTCTGTGACCTACTAAAGACTTGTAATATTTTTAAGTTTGTATGTACATTAGTTTATCAACAACGTTCAATATTTGCAATTTGTGAATTTTCTTGTTTTCAAATAATTAATTTTTGTTTCTTTTATCCAAAAATTTGGCACAGTTCAAAACCGTGTCAAAAGTGTATCAAATTTTGGCACGGTTTTGAACTGTGATAAATTTTTATGAAAATGTGCTCAATCTGGCACAGTTCAAAACTGTGCCAGAAATATCAAAGTCTTGCACGGTTTAAAGTATGCCAGAAGTGTTCCTGTTTGGTTAAATCTGGCACACTTTTAAATCGTGCCAGAAAAAAATGGCCATTTTGGAATACCTAATTCTGGCACAATTCAAAATCATGTCAAATTTGATCTGGCACAATTTTAAACCGTGCCAGATTCCTATTTTTGGTGTAGTGAATTGAGAAGAAATTTCAAGAGTCTAAAAAAGGAATTGAAGAATTTTTGCAAGAACATTCTAGGAGTGAAGATTTGGGAAGAACATGATTGGAGGAGTATCAATATCCTTACCATATTCAGACCCTACAAACATCAAGGAAAGTAATTAACTTGCTATTTAATTTGTATATTCAACTTTAGTCATATCATAATTGACAAATGATATTTTGGAATATTTTCACATGAAAATGATAGTATTTGGGAAAATGATTTATAATTTGAAAATATTTATAATTAAAAAATGTTATAAATTATTATTTTTGGAGAATTAACATTGATTAAGAATTCTAAATTTCCAAGAGTTGATGTTGATAGGAAGAATTGAGAAAAAAATTGATTTAGTGTGGTATTGTGAGAATTTTATGTTAAATGGAAACTAAGCATATTTCATATAATCATCTTGTATAGTTGAATTCTAGATAAAATTGGAATTTTTAAACTTGGAAATTATGTGAATATGATATATTGGTTGTGATATGAATTTGGATTGATATGGTTGAAATTAAATGGAGAAAAATTGATTTTGGAGAGTTTAGGTATTCTTTTTAAGTGCTTTCGGAAGATATTTGAGAAAAAATTCAAACACATACCCAATTCAATTTTTCATCTAAAATTTAAATTTGAAGTTGAATTGGTGATTCAGATAATTTTAGATGATTTTTTATATTTTTTAAAATAGGTATAAAACTAGGATTTTTCACGGTGAAATTTAAAGTATTTGAGGTGAATCATACTCGAAGATTTATTAATGAATTGTAATACAAATTTGAGAATTGGGATACGAGATGAGTGGTTTATTTACATGTCCAGAAATTGTATTTTGGATATAAATTAATTAATTAAGTGAATAATTAATTAATTAATTGAGTACATAATGGATCATTGTATGATAATGCATTTTGTGCCAATTGTGATAGGTATAATTAAATAAATTATTGTTGAATATATACATGTGTAAAAATTATGTGTATGTGTGTGTGTGTGTGTGTGTGTGTATACACACACTAGGTTATGGCCGTGCCTGAAGGCACGCTGATAATTTTGAAAAGCACAAAGTCGTGTATAATATAAATAATAAATCTTTTATACGTTAGAAGTGTAAACTTTCAAAGTATAGAATTGGATAAATTTAAGTTGTGCAATTTTATTTACAACAAAAATGTGAACAATTTTGACAATTTGGACCTCATATAAACATCATAATCAATTTACCTCAACTTGCCAATATAGATTTAATAAATATTGGTAAAAAAATATAAAGTCATATAAAATTTTAATCTATATCAAACCCCAATCTAAGATAATCTAAAACAAAAACTCGTCTACAGTGAAGGATATCACGAATAAATTGGTAAGATGTTCTTAGCTCTGCAAATCATCCAAACAGATGGATTAGCATATTAAATAGATTGTAAATTCATACATAGGTATAATGCAAAACCAAACAATAATCCAGCAAAACCTATACTCCAATTCATTAGCTTAACAGCTTTACTTACACAAATTTTTGAACTAAATTGACACTTTATTATAACATAGGTTTTACCTATACAAATTAAAGTTTCCTTTTTATCAACATCGTCATCCATTTTGAATATCCGCAAATATGTACTCAGTAAAAATCGTTCTCTAAAGATGTTTCCCACACCAATCAATACGTCGCTGATGATGTCAAAAGATGCAGTCAGAAGAAACCTGAAAATTAACAGCATGTGTAGGCTTTGGACTTGAAGAAGCAGTAAGGCCTCGAAGAAATATCACGAAATCTGATGTATCATCAATGTAATACATTGCCTTACTCAACTTTCATCCAACTATGCACACAAATATCTCTGGGTTGGGTCTGCAACCTAAATATTGAATTAGATCTGCGGAAATCAAAGGTTTAGAAATAGGAGTTGGGGTTGGTTACATTGCAACTAATTAAGTAAACACCATAAACCTAGTTGAGGTTTTTAATGAAGTAAACACCATAAACCAAATAGATGCTAAATTTATAATAGAGAATTAGCTCATATTTACAACAGAAAATTAGCCCCCGAGCAGATGTGTATGATAGGCTCCGAGCATAGGTTTTTAATGAAGTAAACACCATAAACTAAATATGGGATGCTATTCTTACGACTTGGTGGGAAACTACTGACACCATAAATAGAGAATTAACTCAAGAAGAGTTCAACTTATATTTCTCAATTTTCAGTATAATTATTGGCTTAGTTTCAAACCCGGGACATCAAACAACATAACGTTTAGGAGTAGTTTTCTGCGGATCTCCTAAGCGTGATGAACTTCACGAAGAAAAATTGAAAGCTCTTCACACCCTTAATTTTGAAAGTAGTAGCTTCTGCTCTATATGCTATAACTAACTTGTCATTTGACATCTTGAAATCCCATGTAGCTAATCCCTTAAAGACAGTTCGACAATGAACCTATTATAGCATTTACAGATAGTTTATAATCATAGCATCAACATTATTTTCAAATCAAGTAAAACTTTCATGTTTATTGATAAGTAGCTTTTGCGTAGGGTCATTGTCTTCAAACACCACTCTCAAAATTCCCTTGAGTACCTACAAAACTTGTTTAAAAATAACTCGTATTGCGGTAAGTACATGTATCAATCCAACTCTCAAAGGTGAAACAATTGACATAAAAACTTGCAATTTCAATTTTATTATTAAAATCTTTTTTTATTTAAAAAAAATAATTTCACGGGAAAAATTAACTAATTAAATGCTAAATTTACTAAATGACTAAATAAAGAATGTAACACAGTGTGATAAATGTGAGAAGGTCAAGAGATTAGATTACACTGGATTTTTAATTATTCTAATTTATCAATTTATTAATTTAAAATATTTTGAGATAATATTAAATATGTAATCTAACTCTCGTTAAAATTATAAATTTAATAAAATCTTTTTCAAAAAATTAATTTTAAAATGTCACACAATGAAAAATTAAGAATCATACTATTTTCATAAAATTATCCGCTAGGATCAATTTAACGAAAATAATATCAATCCTCAAATTTCAATACCGAATTAATATTCAAATATCGAAACAACCTATCTCTAGTTCTATTCCTAAATTCAGACATTAATTTGTTCAATTAATTTACTAACTCACATTACATAAATTAATTGGTGACAGTTAAAAAAATAATTTTTCTAGAATTATAACATTAACTAAATTGATTAATTAAATTAACATCATTCGTAGTGCATCCCACCCCTTGAATGAGGTGTTTAGCCAAACATTTTCATGTGTGCATAAACAACAATAAATAATATGTCAAGAAGGAAATAAAGTGAAAAGATAATGTAGAAATACAATACGCAATTTTTTTCGATAAATTTGTCTTGAAATGCTCCTTGACATACATCCAACTTCTTTACAATTTTCAGCACTTGATTACACAAAAAAGAGTAAAAAAATAAACCTAAAAATTATTCTAAAGATAAACTAATTTTTTTGTAATTTTTTAAAAAATTTTCATGACCCTGAACTGTACATAATATACCGTCTTGCTCTCTCGGTATGCGTCTCTTCTTTTTCTAGACTTCAATTGGATGGAGAGATTTTGCTGGGATTTCTTTTAGTTGGTTCCTATTTTTTTGGCTTTTGATTTTGGCTGGTAGACAAAATCGTGTAGGGCAATTGGAAAGAAGGAAATGAGTTTCAAGCTTACAAATGGATTTGTCATGGAAGTGGGTTTGGATCGGGATGGGTCTCGGTTAAGGGTTGGTGGCCGGACATGGTTGGGCAGAAGTCGAGTATGGGTTGGTTGGTGGTTGAATCGGGTCAAACCCGAATCTCGGGTTATGGTTCGCGAGTTGGTAGCGGGTCCTGTATTGGGTTCCGGCATGGTTGCGGTTCAGGCAGTAAAGAGGTCGCGGGTTTCGGGTCTGGTATGGGTCGCGATTCAGGCAGTCGGGTAAAGGTATAGCCGGAATGGGTAGGTGACGCCGGGGTTGGCTGGTCGAGTGCTGGCGGGTCTACAAACCGGGTATGAGATGGAGGATTCCGGGCCAGATTGAAGGGTTTGTGGTTGCCGATTTTAATGAATGTTTTTTTTTTCTTTTCTTTGGTTTAATTTGGGTTTTGATTTAATGGTGGGATTTTTCTGGTTTATGGTTTAATGTGGTATGGTGTGAGATGGTGGTTTTTGGTTTATGTGGAGTTGGGTTAATGGAGTTTGGGAGAGAAAAACATGGGTGTTGGTTTGTGGAAGATGATGAATAGTAAGGTGGGGGGTTTTGTGTGTGTGGGTGTATGGAGCTTAGTGTGAGGGTGAGGGGGTGTTTGGGTATGTGTTAGATGTTGGCTAGTTGAGTGTGACTGAGTGATGAGTTTGTGTGTATGTTAGTGTGGTGTGTGCGTGTCTAAGTTTCGGGTTATTTAGTGTGTATTTAATTTGTATCCCTAAAATAAAATAACCTAACTAACTAACTAAAAATAAAACTGACAAACTAAAAAAAAATTAAAATCAACTAAAAAATTAAAATCCTAACCTAAAAAAAAATTCAAACAATAAAACAAAAGAAATAAAAATAAAAATCTCATAATAAAAACTAAAGTCCTAAAAAAGTGTAAAATCTAATAAGATTAAAAATAATTTCCTAAAAAAGTAAGAATTAATAAAAATCAAAATCAAAATCAAAATAAAGAAATAGAAAAATAAAAAATAATTTCTAGAAAATTCTAAATAAATCTAAACTAAATCCTAAAAATAAAATGAACTCAAATAAAAATCTAAAAAAAATAATAAAGGTACAAACTCAACACACACGGGGCTCGGTGAATGGTCTGGGCTCGGTTTAAGATTAGGTTAGAGTTTTGGAACACGGTTCGGGAAATCGAAACACATCGGGTAGGCTCAAATGTGGGTTCTGACTTCGCGGTCTCCTTTGATTTCTTCTATGCATGCTTTTAACCGCTACGTTGTCACATTTACGTCGATTTAGCATAATTTAATATCGCGACTGTGTGTTGACCTGCAATATAGATAAATACGAACATAACGTCATATTTAATGAAAAGAGCGACTAAAATTCATCTATTCGGGGCATAAAATAGACACTTTTGGGTGCTTCTCATTTATACTCACTTTTGATGTGTATGATAGGCTCCGAGCACCACTGGGTAATCTTTGCTTTTGAGGTGAAGTTGTTATTGTTAATGGAGCCTACTCATCTAGAGTTACAACTGTTGAAAATATTCAGACTTAGAATAGAGAACACATAACACATAGCATAACAAAGAAAAAAAATAGATTTTGGAAAGAACAAACAAAATGGCTTTCTGCAATGGCACGTGAAGGAGTAGCCTTGCTCAAGGACTGCCATTTGATTCGGTCCTTTGAAATCAAGAATGTCATTATCGAAAGTGACAACTCACAGCTAATCAAATGCGGCCTTGGTACAACAGATACGCATATAGTATAGTATCCAGTATTATCTTTGATATTGGGCGCTTGGTAGATTCATGAGACATTATTTAACTAACTCATTTTGTCCAATTATCTTAAACAACTATTGAGCAAAGACACAACTGTACATTTAAAAAAAATACCTGAAACCCATATACATAATGATCTACAAAAAGAGAGTGGTCATACCGAAGTTGCAAATTTCATTTATTCTCATCGTTATCCAACATTAACATATCTTTCTGAAAAATCACCACTTAAGTCATTTAATTTAAGATTAAACTGTCTAAATGGCTCCGAATAGTTTTTTGAAAAAATTCTTTAATAAAAACAAACAGCTAACACAAGATGTGTATAAAAGATTATATGAATGAGTTATTTAAGGTATAGGAGAACCAGTTTTGAAAACCAAAAATTATATAGGTTCTAAATAATCACAGCCTCAAGAAGGTGATGGGAGGAAGAGTAAGTATGCAAGAACACAAGATTTTAACATGGTAAAATCCCACCCAATTGGGGAAACATTCACAGAGGTCTCTACAACTCAAACATAAAATCAACTAAAATAGAGTAACAGATTACAAACTATATGATAAACCAAACACACAAGCATACCTAATCTAAGTCCATAATATTTGCCAACTCCTTTGAATTATTTTGACTCCTCTGAAGGTTCTGATGTTGAGCTTGGTCTCCCAGCTTTGTAACCGCCACTCCTTTTAGCTTTACTTCGACTCTAAAGTCGGGAATCTCTGTACCAACACTTCTTTAGTGTTGTTGTGTGATAAGTGTTAGTGGTGAAGTGCCTAATCACACACCCACCACACACACACACACACACACACACACATACACACACACACACACACACTTATATAGAAAATTATCCTAACAAATTACAAATATTATTCTAATATGCAGTAAGGATTTTTGAATCATAGTTTGTTTGATAGTCTCGAAGTACGAATCTTTATTTCTATCCACAGATCTTGAGGGAACGTTTCTTTAAAAGGAAGACAAAGTCCTAAACACTTTCTTTATTTTATTTACAAAGTTATTTCACAAAATGTGAAATTTTTCAGGAAACTGTAAAACCCCAATCTAGATCTTAACTAGATCTAAGTATGATTTTTCTCATAAACTGAAAACATAAATAAGTTTGTTGCATCTGGTTTTGAAAACAAAGAGTAAAACAACCAACAAATATGATTTCTTGAAAAAAAGAAATCAAATTTAACAAGATACAAGTGATATGTATCACAGAGTTTAAGATCTCAAATTTCTATGAAAAGAAATTGAAATCTAAACTTCGTGACTTAGTTGGATAAGAGATTAAAGACTGGAGAGGCGGTTTCTTCTCACTTTTGAACTCACTCAAACTCACATAATGGTTTTCTAGTGAAGGATTTGGCCAGAGCTTGATGAGGGTCTCTCTATCTCTCTCTCTTATTTTCACTCAGAACTCAAAATGATCAAACGATTGGAAACGTTCAGCAGTTGGTCTCTATTTATACTAAGTCAGGGAGGATATGGAAGGGTTGTACAAGATCAATAGTTGAGATTAAGTCTAGCATTAACGATGTAAATCTTACGGCTGAAGATGGACCACTATTAAAAGCATTGTGATTGGTTCTCTTTGATACCACGAGGATTGAGGTAAAGACATGCAGACCATAGATAGCAATTGATCCAATGGACATGATTACGTATACAGGTTGTGAGAGTAAATAAACACAAATTCAGTCACTCATAGATCAACATTTGTAGGGCAGTGATTAAGCCTTAAACACATGTTTTGAAGTTTATACAATCTCATTTTCCACCACGGGATTCTCTGTCGCTTTCTAATCCCACCCAAGCTAGTTTTTTTTAGGAGAAAGGGTAATTATAAATCAACCCACAACATTATTAAAACCAACTTTTAAATGATTAAAAATGTTTTATAAAATCCTAAAAATTATTTACCATATCCCAAAAATTATTAAAAAATCATTTGTATGGGATTTAACACACACATACCTAAATTATAAAGAATGCAACAAATGAATGCAATCCTAGGTGTAGTGTTGGTATTATACCTTTGAGACTTTTAGAGGAATTTGATATGTAGTGTCTCAGGATCTTTGGTAGACTAGGATATGACTCAATTTTGTCACTATTTCCAAACTAGACAAGCCCCTATATAATGTAGACTCAAGTGAGTTAAAGATATAGGGTGCTTCAATCTCTCCCAATGGAAATATGAGACAAAATCTACTTTGAGTCATCAAGGACTCGTAGGGATACAAAAATATAACAAAACCCTATTCCTATACAAAATTCTAACTACCCCATATCCTAGAAAAGAAAATTAAATTACTCAACTAAATACAAACCAATGTCCTAACAACATTCTAATAACATGAGGTACTGATCTCCTGAAAATAAGATAACTAAGATCAAGCCTTTTAGTTGAATTAATCAAAATAATGTCGAAGTAGACTTAAATCTTCTCCCCCATTTTGTCTCAAATGGACAAAGGGCCTACACACAGATAAGAGAGAGAAATATCAAAGCATTAACATCAACGATACATTACAATTATGCCAAACCATCCCAATTGATTTACATAAGAATTCAAATCGAATATTGTACAAGGGTTTAGTGAATAAATCATCTAATTGTAATTCAGTAGGCAGGTAATTAATCTCCAATTCCTTTGATTCGACTAACTCGCGTATAAAATGATGTCGAATTTTAATATGTTTAGTACAAAAGTGTTGAACAGGATTTTTGGAAATATTAATCTCACTTTGATTGTCATAATAGAGATGTAATTGTTCTTCAATAATACCATAGTCTCTTAGAATTTATTTTAGCCAAAGAAATTTAGCACAACAACTACCTGCAGTTATATATTCAGATTCGGTTGTGGATAAAGATGTACAATTGTGTTTCTTACTATTCCATCCTACCAAATTATTACATTTGTAATAACATGCTCTTGATATACTTTTACTATCATCGGAACACCCAGTCCAATCAACATCGGTGTAGCCAATTATCATGCTAGATGTTTCATTAGTGTACCAAAGTCCTGAGTTGAGAGTTCCTTTAACGTATTTTATAATTCTTTTAATATAAAGAAGATGACTCCCTTTAGGATTGTTTTGAATGCGGTTGCACACACAAAAAACATACATAATATCATGACAGGAGGCAGTAAGGTATAAAAGACTACCTATCATACTACGGTATAAGGTTGAGTCAATGGATTTCTCATTCTCATCTTTTGATAGTTTAACCGAGATACTCATGGGAGTCCTATCATCTTTGGCAGTTTCTAAACTAAACTTTTTGACAATCTCTAAAGAGTATTTGGATTGCGATACAAATAAACCATCTGAATTTTGCTTAAGTTGAAGACCTAAGAAGAATTGTAACTCCACCATAAGTGACATATGGAATTCTTTATGCATAATGTTAGAAAATATTTTGACATATGTTGGGGAGGTTGATCCAAAAATGATATCGTCTACATATACTTGGGCTATAGTAATATTTTTGTCAAAGTGTTTGATAAAAAGGGTTTGGTCATTCCTTCCTCGCTTAAAACCATTATTTAGAAGGAAGGTAGATAGACGTTCATACCAAGCTCTAGGAGCTTATTTTAACCCATAGAGAGCTTTCTTAAGTCGGTAGACGTGATTGGGATGATGAGGGTCAATGAACCCTTTGGGTTGTTCTACGTAGATCTCTTAAGTTAAGATACCATTAAGAAAATTAGATTTAACATACATTTGATAAAGTGTGAAATACACATAACAAGCTATTGCAAAGAGTAACCGAACAGACTCAAGGCGAGTGACAGGTGCAAAGGTTTCCTCAATATCTATTCCTTCAATCTGAGAGTAGCCCTGGGCAACTAATCTAGCTTTCTTCTGAATAATCATCCCAGATTCATCTGTTTTATTTTTGAAAAGCTAACGTGTGCATTATCCCCTTTATTTTCTGACCTGGGTACACGGTACCATACATCATGAATGACAAATTGAAAAAGTTCCTCCTGCATAGCAGTTATCCACAATGGGTCATTCAGTGATTCATTAACATTCATTGGTTCTATGAGAGAAACAAAGCATGCATAATGAGCAAGAGTACGTAGTTAGGATCTTGTACGAACAGGCTCAATAGGGTTACCTACTACAATATCTAAATGATGATCTTTGGAACCCAGTTAGGCACTTTAAGGGTCTTAGTTGGTAAAGAATCATCTATCTCTAGAGAATCATAAGTTAAAGTGTTTTCGAATTCATATAATATAGTTGGTCCTTTAATCTTACACTCTACAGTAGTGTCACTTATAACAACATTAATATATTCCATTAGGGTTTTGGTAGGAAGATTGTAGACATGGTAGGCTCTACTATTTGGAGAATATCCTTAGAAAACAGTTTTATCTCCTCTGGTTTCGAATTTAGACAAGTGTTCTCTATCCTTGTATACATAACAAGTACTGCCAAAGGTTCTAAAGTATTTTAGGTTAGGTTTCTTCCCATACCAAAGTTCATAGGATGTTTATTTGGTGTTTTTCCTTAGGTATACTCGATTGATTATGTGACAAGCTGTACGAATGGATTCCATTTTGTTGAGGTGTCTTAGGGGCACTAAATTCATGTTTGTAACCATTATAGTTACAGTATTCAATGACACCTGAATCTATAAATTCTCCTCCTCTATTGCTACGAATTTTATCTACTTGGGAGTCCTTTTCATTTTCAATATGAACTAAGATTTTCAAAAACTTACAGAATGTTTCTAATTTGTGTTTAAAAAAGGCAACCCAGGTAAATCGAGTGAAGTCATCAAACATAACTAGAATATCGTTTCCCAAAGACTAACAGTACGAGAAGGACCTATTAGGTTTAGTGGATAGAACTTCTTTAACTTTATTGTGGGGATCTTTAAAAATCTTTCCTTCTTGACAGGGACCACATATGATGTTTGAAATTGGTTTGATCTTAGGAATACCTATAACTATCTCTTGGGAACACAATTTACCAAGACTGTCATAATTAATGTGACCCAACCTATTATGCCATATCTCACTGTCATCCATTATGACAATGTTACGAACTTCTGTACTTGGATTGACTGTATAATAGTTATCTGGAGTACAGAGTCCTGTAATAATGAAATCACCTTTTTCATTTAAAATTTTGCAATTATTTTTTGAAAAGGTGACAGTAGGGTTGGAGTCACAAAATTGCGATATACTTAGTAAATTAGTTTTAAGACCTTTTACCAAAAGAGAATCCTTAAGAATTGGTAATCCTTCTTCATGGAGTGTTCCTTTACCAATGATCTGGGATGATACACCATCTCCATACAAGACTTTACCTCCGGAGAAATTAGTTTTATTTTAAATTTTTGTATCATCCCCGGTCATGTTTAGAACATCCAAAGTCTAAATACCATCCAGATGTTGTGTGTTCAGCTTTAAAGGCACTGATCACAATATTGCATTTCATCTGGGGTAATAGCTCAACTTTTCTAACCCAAATTGCTCTAGTTTTCAATTTGTTGTTATTAGCTCGTATTTGATAAAACTTACGAGCTTCAGTCTTTTCTCTAAAAGGTTTTTGTGCAGGTTTATAAGGATTATAAATAGTTTGAGCATTTTGTTTAGAAAACAATCTAGGAATCCTTCTTATTGATGATCTATTAGTATTTGTTCTTTTGTTCCTATTTCGATAGTTATAATTCTTGTCCGTCTGTCTAGTTAGGACATAATTGTTTTGACTTCTCCTATAATAGTTGAAGTTATGGTAAACAGGAGAGTGATAGACTAGTTTATATAGACATTTGGAATATCAACCATCAATATAATGTCCATAGACATCACAATAGGAGCAGTAAAGATGACTCGAGAAATCTTAACCTTAGAAAAATTGTTAATCAAAGGTTTGTTCCAAGTTTTGACCTCTAGTCTTATTCATAGGTGGCACAGGATGAAAAGACGAATCAACTTGTCTAATGGGAGGGCATACGTATTTAGCCTTATGTTCAACATTACGCTTAGAGTTACTTGATTCACCAATGTCTAACTTTTCATTTTTTAAGGCTTGCAAATCCGGACAAGTTTTCGCAGGTTTTTTTCCACCAGACACAAACTTGATAGGTTCAAAGGTTTTAGTTTGCTTGGTATTTTTTGGGCAAAAACATATTCCAGTTCTGTCATCAGAATTGGTCTTACTTTCAGAAACACAATCTTCAAAACATTTAAGTTATTTTTAAATTTAGCAAACGTTTTGAATATTGTTGATGCCTTTTCTTTTGTTTGTTCCAATTCTAAAATGTCCATTTCTATTTATTTTCCATAATTTCATTCGAGTCAGACAACTCTTTCATTTTTTGTTCAAAAGTTTTTGTTTCATTCTCATGAATTAGATTTTGAGAAATGTACTCTTAAGCATTGTGTTTGATCATATGGATTAGGGTTTCTATCTTCTATGTAAGGACTTTGACAATTTTGTTAGGTCTAGTGCTTTTCTTGAGAGTCTTTGAGTATATTGTGTGAATGTCTGGAAGGTCCTCATTATCGGAATCATTAAGTGTCTAGTGTCGCCTATAGATTCATTTTTAGGACTCACACACCTGTTAGAATCAACAATACATCGTTCCCTTTGACTCACACACACACACACAACGTTTGATGAATTATCAGCATTCTCAAGTAATACGACAGACAAATCATTAGGGATAACATCATTCAACATAGCATGATCAATGTATATGATTTTGGCAAAGAAAGACATACAAGGGTCATAAGTATTAGATGACTCAGGTTCCTCAGTTTTTGATTCACTTGAGTCATCTCAAGTCTTGCTCAAGTTATCCCTAATGTTCTTATTCTTATTCAAATTTACTCCACAGTCACTAGCTATGCATCCTAACTTGCCACATCTATAGCATTCAATTTTCTTAAGGTCTCTACCGGGTTTGTTGTCAAGTCTTTTCTGATGAGGCCTATTATTAGAGTGGTTTGAATGGGTAGGTTTGCCTTGTCTATTTGCAATTTTATTTCTAAATTTCACAATTTTCTTAAAATATTTAGACATTAAGGCAATCTGATTATCCAAACTCTCCAAATTACAGTCCTTATCAGAATTTAAGTCAATTTTAGGTAAATGAGATTCAGGTTTAGTCAACTTAGAGGTAAAGACTAGATTAGAGGTACACTGTTTCTTATGGGTCTGTATTAATTTCTTCTTAAACTCTAATTCCATTTCCACAGTTCTTAGCCTGCTACTGAAGAGTTCAGGGGTAAGGTTTTGATCATCCATCTCCTCAATTGCATAGCTCTTATTGTCAAATATTTTTGGAAGTGACCTTAGAATTTTAGAGATAATTTATTTCCTATCATACATTATCCCATTAGCATGCAGCTTAGTCACTATGTTTGTCAACCTAATGTAGAAGTCATCAAATGACTCAATCTCATTCATGACTAATGTGTTGTACTGCTGGATTAACATTTGGGTTTTAGCAGCTTTAACACGCGTGTGTCCTTCATGTGCAGTCACTAGAGTGGTCCATGCTTCCTTAGAGGTAGTACATAAAGATATCCTCTTGAATTTTTTTTCATTGATAGACGTGAATATGGAACTTTTGCCATTATTATTATTCAGGGAGGTCTGTTTTTCTTCTTTGGTGAATTCACTTAGCAACTTACTAATCCTCACAATACTTCCTTCAGTGGATGGTTTTATAGGAAAAGTGTACCCATTTTCAATATCATCACAGACATCATCTCCCAATGTCCCTTCGATGAAAGCAACCATCCTCACTTTCCAGTAAGGGAAGTTGGTTCCGTCAAAGAGAAGGGGCCTGGACAGGTTACCTAATCTCTCAAATTTCTCGTTTGTAGTTTGTTTTGAGAAAATAATTTCAGAAACTTAATATCTAAAAGAATTTATAAAAACACTGCTCTCACAGCAATTGAAAAATCACATCTTAAGTCGTTTAATTCAAGATTAAAAAGTTTAAATGGCTCCGAACAATTTTTTTAAGAAACTCTTTAATCAAAACAAACAGCTAACACAAGATGTGTATAAAGGATTATATGAATGATATATTTAAGCTATAGGAGAACCAGTTTTGAAAACCAAAACTTACATAGGTTCTAAATAAGCACAAACTCAAGAAGGTGATGAGAGGAAGAGTAAGTATGCAAGAACACAAGATTTTAATGTGGTAAAATCCCACACAATTGGGGAAACATCCACGGAGGTCTCTACAACTCAAAAACAAAATCCACTAAAATAGAGTAACAGATTACAAACTATATGACAAACCAAACACACAAGCATACCTAATCTAAGTCCATAATATTTTCCAACTCCTTTGAATTATTCTGACTCCTCTGAAGGTTCTGATGTTGAGGTTATTCTCCCAGCTTTGTAACTGCATCTCCTTTTACCATTACATCGACTCTAAAGTTAAGAATCTCTCTACCAAAACTTCTTTACTGTTGTAGTGTGATAAGTGTTAGTGGTGAAGTGCCTAATCATATGCATGAAACACACACATACACACACACACACACACACACTTATACAGTTAATTATACTAACAAATTACAAATATCATTCTAAGATGCAGTAAGAATTTTTGAATCACAATTTGTTTGATAGTCTCGAACTACGAATGTTTATTTCTATCCACAAATCTTAAGGGAACCTTGCTATAAAAGGAATCCAGGGTCCTAAACACTTTCTTTATTTTATTTACAAAGCTATTTCACAAAATGTGAAATATTTCACGAAAGTGTAAAACCCAAATCAAGATCTTAACTAGATCTAAGTCTGATCTTTCTCATAAACTTAAAACGGAAATAAGTTTGTTGGTTCTGGTTTTGAAAACATAGAGTGAAACACCAACAAATATGATTTCTTAAAAAAAAAAATCAAACTTAACAAGATCTAAGTGATATGTATCTCACAGTTTAAGATCTCAAATTTCTATGAAAAGAAATTGAGATATAAACTTCGCGACTTGGTTGGACAAGAGATTAAAGACTAGAGAGGCTGGTTCTTCTCAGTTTTGAACTCACTCAAACTCACAGAAGGGTTTTCTAGTGAAGGATTTGGCCGGAGTTTGATTAAGGTTTCTATTTCTCTCTCCAGTTTCTCTCTCTCTCTCTCTCTCTCTCTCTCTCTCTCTCTATTTCTCTCTCTCTCTCTTCCCTTATTTTCTCTCAAAACTCAAAATGATCAAAAGATTGGAAATGTTCACCAGTTGGTCTCTATTTATACTAAGCTAGGAAGTATCTTGAAGTGTTTTATAAGATCAATGGTTGAGATTAAGCCTAGAATTAACGATATAAATCTTATGGTTGAAGATGGACCGCTATTAAAAGCATTGTGATTGGTTCTCTTTGATACCACAAGATTGAGGTAAAGACAAGCGGACCGTAGATATCAATTTATCCAATGGAAAGGATTACGTATACATGTTGTGAGAGTAAACAAACAAAAATCCAGTCGCTCATAGATCAACACGTGTAGGGCAATGATCAAGCCTTAAAATCGTGTTTTAAAGTTTTAAACAATCTCATTTTCCACCACAGGATTTTCTGCTACTTTCTGATCCTACCCAATCTAGTTTTTTTTAGGAGAAAAGGGTAATTATAAATCAACCCACAACATTATTAAAACCAACTTTTAAATGATGAAAAATGTTTTATAAAATCCTAAAAATTATTTAACATATACCAAAAATTATTTAACATATACCAAAAATTATTAAAAATCATTTTTATGGGATTTAACACACACACGCACTCACCTAAATTATAAGGAATGCAAAAAATGAATGCAATCCTAAGTGCAGTTGGTATTATATCTTTGATACTTTTAGAGGAATTTGATATGTAGTGTCTGAGGTTCTTTGGTAGAATAGGATATGACTCAATTTTGTCACTATTTCCAAACTAGACAAGCCCCTATATAATGTAGACTCAAGTGAGTCAAAGATATAGGGTGCTTCACTTTCATCACATCTGCAATAGAAGAACCAACAATAATAAATAAATAATAAATAAATACCATCAACAAGTTTACATGGAAAATTGACAGTATGCTCTGTGCTATCATGAACTTATACGTTGGACTTAAGTTACATTAGTTTGTTCGGCATGCAGTTGCATTTGTCTAAATCTCATCTTATTTTCAATATTTGTTACTCGTGACAAATTTTGGATAAAAACAAAAATTAATGGATGCTAATGACCATCAACATGAAATCTAAATGTTGTCACTTCAACATCCAAGCTCAGAAGTTCTCATTAAAACCAAATTTATAATTATAAATCAAAAGCCCAAATTAAAAAAAAAAAGAATAGGAAGAAAAGAACAGGACCTCATAGTTTAGACGTTCCACAGCATTGAACCTCATTTCTGACTCCTATGTCATAAACCCTGATTTTTTGAATACTAAAATAGGACCTCGTATTAACAATCTAGATGTTCATTCTCTGAGATTCAAAATAAAAGGAAATTACCTCTAATCCGGAGAGGACAAATCTCAAAGGGTTCCTTTCAATTATACCTGAACAAATCTTATAAAAGCAATACTAAGTAACTAATTAAGCATATTTGTGAATAAAGCATAAAATATTAAATTCACAGTTTGAAAGTTTGAAATTTACCAAATAAATTTACCTTTACTATCTCGAAGGATTTCACCTTGACCCAAATATCATCAGACATTCCATTATAGTTTACTTTTAATCTTCCATTGCTTGGATTCTTCCATCTAGTCAACTGCCATGGGTTCCTATGAGATTCAAAATAAAAGGAAATTACCTATAATCCAAAGGGTTCCTTTTAATTATCCCTTAACAAAACTTGGAAAAGAAATACTAAGTAAATAATTAAGCATCCAATGTTGAAATCAAAAGAACGCATATCCAAAAAAGTTTCTATCCAAACCTTTATTACACTCGAAAAAAATACAGACTCCAAAAAGTGTGCATATGAGTGAGAAATTTGAAAAGGAAGAGACCTTCCAATATTGTGCTATAGACTTCATGAATTAAAATTTAGAAGACTCACCATGGTGTAGATATTGGCCTTTGTCGACGATTATTACAACTTGATAAAGTGCATTGTACAGATCTGTTAAAATACAAATATTCCAAAACACAAAACACTGTCTTCTGAACAGTGACAACCAAAATATCATACCCAGTAGCACATCGACAACCAAAATATCATACCCAGTACTAAATAAAATATCACATCTAACAGATATAAACATTAATTGGGATATTATTAATATTAATCAAAACCAAAACACTGTCTTCTGAACTTAAAAAATAAAGCGTAAACACAAATTCTCATAAATTAAGGTCATGTACCCCACCCGTATCTAATATCAACATATTAATTACTTGTTTCACACACATTAAACAATTCATTGATTCTATATCAGTGAACCCAAGTTTTGAAACTCAATCCCAAGTTCGATCAATTTCTAAAGTATGACCAAAGATGAATTTAGAATTTAACATTTTTCAAGTTCAATCCTCGAGTCTTCTCAATTTCCAAATCATCTTAAGGCCTTCTCTGGAAGAGACACACGTGCTCACACTTATATTAATGTGTTATAGTTTTTCACATTAGTCTTCACTCCAATGACTTCCATTTCATGAATTTTTTTTTGTCACTCACTGCAAAGAAAAGAACAATCTTAGTAATATGGATGAGAAAAGAACAATTGAGTGTTATAGGAGCATTATAGTACCGTTCAATTGGAGTCCAAACTTCCTTAGCTCGAGTTGATCATTGAACATAAAATAAAATGTAGCCGCAACTTCAATATCTTGAGGTGATCATTGAACACAATACAAAACATAAAAGGGGAGAGACTTAGAGATCTACAGTTGAATCAAATAAGTTGAGAAATGTTAGAACTGAGAAGCAAAGAAATATGGAGGTTGAGACTATGAAATGCATCCACATGGTGTAAGAATAAACTAAAACCACCGAATTATAATAATAAAATTCAACAAAATTCAGAACCTATGTACTTTTAGCCTCCTATGGTGAGACTATGAAATACGTCCAAGTTATGAATTTTCTGTGTTTCAAAAAATCTCACAAAAGTCTCCAAAACACTTAGAACCTCATACCTGTACATATGGTGAATTTCACATTAAATTCTGACACGACCAAAACTTAGTGATGAAGATTTTGTGTGAATAAAGTAGCAAGATAGTGTCATCCCTTTCACTTTGCTTCACTCCTATAAAAATTACACACATTTACACCTATGGCAACCCTTTCACTTTGCTTCACTTCTACAAAAATTACACACATTAACAACTAACATAAGCATAAAAAAACTTGTTAGTAAAAACACAAAACCTCTAAGAAATATCTTACACACAATTTGAAAGTAAAACCCATTTATGCAATCTGAAAGCAAAGTAAACCGCACGATATACAAAAACATGGGAAAATAGAAAGCACGTACATCAAATATGCATAGGTTGCCAACAATATAGAGATGATACAAACTTATATTAATTTACTGACTTACATCGAGAGAGACAAAACTTAACTTGAGAGCCAAACTTATCCTAATTGCATATATTTTTTAGGACGGATAGGTGAGATGAGAGAGCTCAAATTGAAACTTAAATCCAAAGAATAAAACAGTAGGAGCCCAAGTAGGGGTCAATAAAATAGTAGAACTACAACAGTAAAATAAAATAGTAGGGGTCAATAGAACTATCGCAGTAGAGTACAAAAAAACGGTTAACCCTTAATTCCTAACTCAAAAAATGCAGGCATGAAGAGAAAACAAAACTACCTTATTTTTTATACCCCGTGCCAGTGTTCCATCCCCTTCTATGTGGATAAAAACTATGTCATTTGGTGTTAACTCTTTTGGAGGTTAATTGTTGAGAAGTAGTCTAAAAGTTTGAACAGTTAATGAATAATAATTTGGACAAAATGAAATAGCTCTACTGGCACATGCATTTGCAATTGGATACTACAAAGCTATTAGATTTGGAACATTAAAACTCACTGATTTCATTTAAAAACTATGATGTCTTTCTAATTGAGGTCCATAATTGTAACAGGTCCATAAATGATTTCATCTACAACTTTATTGATATGCATTGTAGTTCTCAAAGTTATTCACTTGAATAAAACAACACATACATTCATTTAAAGCACTCCAAAAAAATGTAACATATAAGTAAAACTCGTGTACGAACCAATGCATTTAACATAATAGAATGAAGAGCTTACGACTCCGTGTATGAAACAAAATCACCAATATGAAATAATACCATTAAATACAATTAAGGTGAAAATAAAATCGTTTAATATATAAAACATTTTGCATCATTGAGAGAAAAATAGTGCAGAAGAATGAATAATATGAAGTGAGTTGAATTATATAAAAGAACTAAACAAATTCTTAGTTATAATGAGTATGCAGTGAACTCAATTATGTAATAGAACAGAACCAAGTACTAAGAGTAGAGTTAATACTCCTATAAATAGTGTTGTTCAAGAAGAATTAGTTAAAAATAGTCATCCATTAATGTTTTAAAAGAGAAGTATGTATTGATATCAACATCCATATTTATCCCTAATGCAAATCTATTGATAGAAGCTACCGTTTTTACATAGGCATCCACCCACTATGTTGAAATAATTTATTTCTGAGCTAGTTAATAGAGAAACTAAACATTTAAATATAATGAAAAACCTCAACAACCATAATCGAATTAAGCAATTAAGTACAAAAAGTACGTAAAGGACTGCATCCAAGTTACCTTAAAAAATTAACATAAAAAATACCCTAAACAATTAACTCCAACAACCCCTAAATCAATAAGCAAGCCCTCATTAAATTACTCTAAAAGAGAAGGTAACTATCCCTTGCCATTTCTAAAACACCCCTCCACTTTCACTTTGGACACATTAAAAGCCAACCACAAAAAAATCCCTACAATGATGCACCCCCTGATTTTAGTTGATTCTATCCAATACATTATTGATGCCAAGTCATAATTGATTTAATCATGTCTACTTTCTTCCGGACAAAGGAAATTAGAGAGAAATTCAAAGGACAAATAACAACATTTATAACCTCAAAGTAAGGAACTGTGGATGATGAACACGAAAAGGATATGACACCTTTGTGTTACAATCTGAAATAAAAATAGATTACTTAAGTAAACAAACATAAAATATACCTCAACATCATGTGTTAATTTAAAATCACCCAAAAAAAGCATAAGAATAATTCTGAGACATATAGTTACATGTTGTGTAAAGAA
The DNA here is from genome assembly GCA_949130495.1 of Sambucus nigra. Classification (NCBI taxonomy): domain Eukaryota; kingdom Viridiplantae; phylum Streptophyta; class Magnoliopsida; order Dipsacales; family Adoxaceae; genus Sambucus; species Sambucus nigra. The sequence goes on from OX422209.1 coordinate 210,598,933, forward strand.
AAGTGAAACACACAAAACAATTAATAATATTCCTCAAAAGTCAAAACACCAAGTCCCTGAATCACAAACCTCTAAAAATAATATTTCTGAGATATAATTTAGGATAAGAAATGAAGAGCTTCAGTTTAGGCCACAAACTAAGGTGCTAATTCAAAAATATCAATTTAAAATTTACAAAATAAAAGTCAGGACTTGCTAATTGTACACTATTTTACAACCTTAATAAAGTTGTACAAAATAATGAAAATCAATTTGCATTCAATTAAGAACCGCCAAGGAAGCAATTGTAGTATGAGCATACCTATTTCAACCCAATTACTACAGTGGCTGGTTCCAACCTATGATCGTAACATCCATTGACTTTGATTGCCAAGGCACTCTTTCCATGTTAGAAGAGCAGCTGCAGCTTTATTTACTCATGGTGATACTTTATGTTCACTTGATGATGAAGACGAACACACTAATAAAAGGAATGTGAAGAATATGAATGATACTTTCAAAGATAAGATATGTTCAGAGAGTGACTTATTGACTAAAGAATTCATCGCTGTAAGTTCTACTATTGGTGAAATTGTTGGATACATGGATAAATAGAGTTAACTATATGTACATGTATACATAGATACATTTGACGCACATGATATATCTACATATCATAAATCTAGCAGGAGAAATGAGCAATAGGTCTCTTAAGTGAAAATTGATTTTTTTCCTCATTGGGAATAAAGTATCACTTCAACAACTTGTTAAACACAAAGTATACAATATCTCGAACACTAAATTCTATATGAAAATCGAATGGTAGTTATCAAGAGAGTGATAAAACAAATCAAGACTTTAAAACTTACCAATATTTCTAAATTTATGGCTTCCAACAAACAAACAATGTAAATTCATTAATTAAAGCATACATACATATTCAGAAGTTAAATATCAAGATCCATATAGACCTAAAACATGAAATCAGATTAAAAAATCATACAAACTTTAGAAAGTCCCTCCTTAACCTAAAACGTAAAAGAGAAAATTGGCTATTTTGAAAATATGCATATTCAGAAGTTAAAAATATTTTTCATCTTGAAAATGGCCAAAAAAATTCAAGCTTAAAATTGTAGATACATTAGATAAAATATTTAAACAAACAAATGTAAATGTTAGCCCAAACCTCAATTAAAAACTCTAAACTCACATATAATAGGGCAAAAACAGAAATTAATTGACGAACTAAAATCTTAAATTGCAAAATTGTGAAAACAACCCAAAATAAGTAGAAAGATTAATAAACAAAGTTCTAAATAAGTAGAAAATTGAGCTCACAGTCCTAAAGAAAAAATCAAAATTCAAATAACCTTTACAATAACCTCACCTACTACAATAACATCATATGAAAAATGCAAACATCACATAAGCCCTGACAGATGGATCTATCAATCATGTTAATCTAAGAGGCCTTGATTAACAATATAAAAAAATTGAAAAAAAACATAATACCTTTAACCGATCTCGCGAGCACTGCAGTTTGAACCTCCATCACCAACCCTCGTGGTAAAGTCTAAATTTCAAGAAAATCCCGAATTGAAATTTCAAACACACTAAATTTTAAAAAATACTAAAAAGCTAAACTTTGAGACAAATGTTTCCAAGTCTTTAGATCTGTTATATATTAAAGCTAAAAGAAATTTCACACCAAAAGAATTTGTTAAATCCCCAAGATCAGACATGATTCCTAAAAACCCTAAAAATTAGGGTTTACAAAACATTAAAATGTCCAAAAAAAACTAAAGAGAGTAGAAGTCATACCTGATTAGATTTTGATCTGCAAAAAAAACATAAACCAAAAGATAAAACACAAACAAACCATTAGATATTCAAAACAAAACCTAAACAAAACAAACGATTTACCTCATGGAGAAGAGAAGATAAGGTGAGAGAGAGAGAGAGAGAGAGAGAGAGAGAGCGATGAGAGGCTTGGATTTGTCTATTGATTTCGTCAATACTAAAACAAACAATATAAAGGCTTGATAAGGAGAAGTGAGAGAAAATGGCACTCTGAGTTTGAGAAGGAGAGGGTTTTGGGGTTGTGGCGTGGGTTTCAATTTTGAGAGTTTGAGGAGGAGAGTGTGTATTATTTGATAGAGGCCGGGTGAGATAGTACAAAGAGAAGTAATTTACCAAAAAAGCCATTATGTTTAAATTAAAGTGGAAGAGTGTGAATTAAGTGTGGAGAAAGAAAAGAGGGGGAAATCCAAAAATTTGAAGGACAAAATAAGAAGTGTAAACAAAATTCATCTTGAGATGTCATAGTTGAATCTTATGACATACACAAGTTTTGTAACTTATTATATATATATATTATCGGCATGAAAGATATAATTATATGGATATAATGACATACCCCTCTAAGTGCTATCATTGGAGGTTGCACTAGTGAGTGATCTTCCCTGGATAGTGAATGCATGATTAGTATTATTCATAGGTCATAATCGTAAGGCACATGATTGTTAATATTGAGCCCGAGGTGAGGTAATTATGGGTATGGTTATTGCTCACTAATTGGGGAACTTATGACTGCCTCCAATGTCGTTATTTGTTTTCTATCGTAGTTTGGTGTGAGATGATGACGTGGTAGCTAGGATGATGTGAGTATTCCCTGGATTATGATAGCATTAGAGACCTTAATACGGTAAGTTTATAATGGATAGGCATGGAGGTTATACGTATATAGTGAGTGATATATATGTATGCATGATGTAATAATAAAATATGTATGTATATGTGCAAAAATATATATATACAGACATATTGAATTAAAATGTGAAAATTTATAACTAGTGAAAGTTATTAGAAATGGTTCCATATATTATAAGTGAGAATTATAATGATTAGTTAATGTGAAATCTAAATAAATAAATTACTCAGGATGTGATGGCATATAGAATTTAAGGATACTTGGAAACTAGTTAGGCGGGGAGGATAATAGGTGATTAAGATGCATACATTATGTGCGCACTTTAGATGAGAGGTGATTATTGTCTCATGAGACAGTGCGGTACCAATTTAAATATGAGTAAATGGATATACATTTATTTTTTCTTTTTAATTACTTGCAAAATACTTTTAAATGGTTTTGGGCTCTGCCCCGCATCAAAATATATATTCAAAATACTTTAGGTGTCCAGCCTTAGGAATGCCAAGTGTGATCATCTTCCTAGGTATCGGAGCTACGACTACTATGGGATGTTATAGGATTTGGGGTAGGCATTTCTATTCTCATATTCTAGACATGATTGTTTTCCATAGTCGTGCATGTTGCCCATGCGAGTCAGATTTATTTTATTTTATCTCACTATTGGAATTTATTGTATGGATATTACACCGATGGTTTACTCGGTTAAGTTTTGTATGTAATGGATATCTGTTTCAAACTTAATATGTGATTGTGGATTTTGATTATTGTCTGAATGAATTATGATTTGATTATAGTGTTATTTTGACATGTTAATTAAGATTAAACTTGATACACTGCTTAATTTAATAATAGTTAGTTAGTAATTAATTGGTTTTCCACAGTAACGCTAAGAATGAGCCAAATGAGATTCATGTTTTATTTTAGCAGAGGGTTGGCCACGTGTTATTTTAATAAGTGGGGAGTCACAGTGAAATCCTAATTAACTTTTTGGTAGCATTTCATTTAATTTATTCGTTATGTCATCATACTTAATTGTCTAATAATAGAGACTTTCAACATATTTATGCCTTGGGTTGGGACATGCACGTATTGTTGCACTTAGGTGAGAGCTGAGATACTTATTGCATGTGAGAGCTGATGGGTGGCATGTATTGAGAATTTATTGCATCATTATTTATTGGTATTGAAAGTTAATTTTTGAAACTTTAGGGTGCTAAATCAAATTTTAAAATATTTTCCCCCAAGCATTATTATTCTATAAACAGGGTAGCAAGACTGGCGATCCAGCTTGGTATTCGTAGAGTGGGAGTTACTTGTTCATTATAGCTGTTAGTATATTCAGAGTTGACGTACAAAGGTTACCTTTGTAATCTATTTTAATTCAGTTGGGATGTTATAATTAGAGGAGGTTTTAGTTGTACTCTTTTATTCACTTGAACGATTGTAATTGGAGATTTTTATATAGTGGATTCAGTTTTCACAATTTAGTATTCTCTATTCATCATCTTTTATTGATATCTTTACTGTGTTGGTTTTAGTCTACTACAATTTTAGTTTATCGTTGATGTTGAGAATAATATAAATTGTTTTGGCATCCCCAGTATTTCATTTGTAGCTTGATCAACCAAGCATGAAAAATCGAGGGTTGTCACAACTCGATGCCTTCAAGCCTTAGTGAAGTTTTCACTACCTGAACCTTCTTTACAACAACAACGCAGGAATTCACACATAATATTGACAACGAGTGCACCTCAAATGTCTCGGTGTCCACCAATCTTTAGCTAGAAAACCTCCATCGTAACAAACACGAAATTCATCTGGCAAAACAAATCTTTGTATGATGAAGAGTAAATGTTCTTGGTGCAAGACATTTGAGATCTCAAACACGAATATTATCTTTACTCTTAAATATAAAAACATAGGAGTAAAAATGGTTAAAAGAGGCTTAGGTTTTATCTTTGTAAAGTAGTTATTAAAACTCTTCTACATAAAAAATATTTATTGTGCCTAGTATTTATAAAAAAAATATCAAAAAGTAGTGGCATGCACGAAACTCAAAGTCGTTCGAATTAGATTGGATACCTCATTTTAACGGACCTCAAGGTCGTTCGAGCGATATCTTAAATCTCATTTGAGTGGACATCAAACTACCTTTGTATGAGAATTTTCTTCCAAATAGAAACATTTCTCTCGAAGTTCGTTCAAATCTCGTTTGAACGAAAACACACGACTCATTTGAACAAAAACAAATGTAGTTCAAACGAAATACATAAACTTATTTGAATGGAAATAAAACTCGTTCGAACAGCCTTTTGAAACCAAAAATATTTTTTTAATTATTTTTTTTCAAAAATGGCCACATAAAAACTTTACATCCAAACATAGGAAACCTAGGAATTAACATTATAAACCATTCATGCCGTTTTCGAGATGCCAAGGTTGAAGATGAAATTCGGCACGAAAGTTGATGTCGCTTTAACTCGGGTCGCTTCGTGTCCTTGATGCATCATAGGATTAAAGGATAAACTGAACACAAAACTAACCTATGACTCAAATAGTTTTGTCCAAACATAATAAATCTAATATAAAAAATTTACAATAAACATTTTACAAACTTGACACATTGTGAATTTTCGCCTCACCCCCTCTCTCTTTCTCACTCACTCGCGAATCGTCTTCTTGTTACCTTGTTGTAGTTGTCTGTTGGTGAAATGTCACATATCTATTTGACATTAAAACCATTCTTCGAGAGGATTTATGTTAGATTACTGATATGTTATATTATTTATAATTGAAGCCTTTATACCTTTGACTCACTTGAGTCTATATTGTATAAGTGCTCATCTAGTTTGGAAATTGTGACAAATTTATGTCCATCCTAGAAACCAAAGAGCCTCAGAAGTTGGATTGCCTATTCATCTCTCTTACTTGTAGTGATCAAGAGACTATTGCCAACTCTCACACACAGTAGAATTCAATTCATACATGTCATACTGCATAATAATGTGTGTACATATGCTGAGTGTGTTTAAATCCCTAAGTTTGATTTTAATAATTTTTTGGGATTTTTTAAACTATTTTTAAACCATGCTTTATTAATTAAAACTTAATTTATAAGTTTTTGGGGTTAAACTCTAAATATACTTTGTTGTGTATTATGGCCTAAAGTTACCTTGGGTAGAAACCGAAAGCGTCATAAACATGAGGGTATGGTTTTAATTATTTTAGACGCGCGTTTCAGATCCTGTATTTTCCCTACATTTGTCTGCCTCTGATTGGTTGGAAGTGTGTTTCTTTACTGAGATAACAACGCGTGTGCTATCAACCCTTGGATCATTTGTTATCAATGGTCTGCATGTCATCTTGATGAATCCCTGTGTAACCTTCTAAACCAATCAACTTTCGTTTAACCACCGCCTTGTTTGAGCCCTTAGGTTCAAGTCAATTTAAATTGACTTAATCCTGACCCTTGATTTTGAACCAGCATCTCGAACCTTCTCCTCTCACTATAAAAGGGACTCTATTATCAGACTTCGAAGACTTTTGCCATTTCATTGTTTCTGAGAGAAGAGAGAGTAGAGAGAGAAGAGAGAAACCAGAGAGAGAAAGAAAGTTAGAAACCCTAACTTCATTCGTCTAAATCCTCTTCAAACCTAACCCAAACACCTCTTTAAAACACCATATCCAAAAACACTACCCTGAGTGTTCTTGAGTGTTTGATAGTTGAGTTGAGTTATTTTTATTGCTGTAACCTTGTGTTCGTGAGATCTTGTTTCCAACTTAGACTTTTACTTAGATCTAGTTTCTGATTTCATAGAAATCTCAGATCTGAGTTATTCATGCTAGATTACACTTAGTTTCATTCTTTATTTCTCATCTTGAGAAATATATTGTTGATTATTTTCTCTAAAAAGTTTTCTTACTTTGAAATCAACAATAAATGCTTTCTGTTTCTTGTTCTTGTAAAACTAAACATTTGACCTAGTTTGGAATCTCACTTGGAGGTTTTCAATCTCGAAAATCTTTTCAAAACTGAGATTGATTAAGATCTTGGCTGATTTCTAAGCAAGATATCCGTGGATTCTGGGATTAATTGAAAGTTCAAATAAGGTTCAAATTTTTGTAAGAAGAAAGAAAAGAAAAGATCACAGCATATAGTGTAACTGTAATTTGTTAGGACTATTTGTACTTAATAAGTGTGTGTGTGTGTGTGTGTGCATGCATGTGTTAGAAAGCACCTCCACAAACACTTACACCCTACAACACGAAAAGTGTTGGTAATAAGATCTTGTGAACATAAGTCGACGTAAAGTGCTAAAACAAATCAGAAGTTGACAAACTGAGAGAACTACATCTACAATCAGAACTGCAGAGAAGTTATAAGGACACCAGAGGGTACATTCCTAAACTTATATAGGTCTGAGTTGTTTGCATGTTAGTTATATAGTTTGTAACTCATAAATTTGTTTTAGTGGATTTTTCATTTTACTCCGTAGAGGGAGTCGTGGATGTTTCCTCAATTGGTGAGGTTTTACCACGTAAAAATTGTGAACAGAATCTTTCTACATTTTCTCATCTCATTCTTGGTTGTGCTGTGTTTAAAACTTATTTAAACTATCTTTTAAACTTGTTGCCCAAATCTTGAATAAGATCTCGTACATACTGTTTTATTAAACACTTCTTGTGATTAATCCTTTTTTATTTAAGAAAAGAGTTTCTTCAAAAAACAACTCGGAGTTACTTAAATAGTTTATTTTCAATAAACGGCTTTAGTAACGCATTTTTCAATAATATGATTTAAACAAGCCCACTATGTATTACGGATGTCCATGGGTCAGATTAGGCTGGGTTTAGGATGGAATGAAACCTTATAGTAACACTTTATACAAAGGCCCATGTCCGCCTAGCTCGACCTCGTGTAATATTATTCGACCTGGGCCCGACCTAACCCATCCCATCCTCCTTTTTAAAACTAGTTCTTAAGGGTAAAGTATTATGATTTTTTTGGTAAAATGATAGAAATATATTGAAAGGAAGAAAAAAGGCTCTGGATAACATAAATACAAACTTATTCATATTTTCACAAAATTTACAATGTTCACAAACACTTACTGAAAAATAAAAGTATGTGAAAATGACTAAAGTTCTAAAACTTTTGTCATATTTCACTATAGTAAAAATAATATTATGGTAGAATTTGAACAAACTATTTCAAGAATATAAAATTTATCCTTTAGTGAGAATTTGGCTGATTTCGGCTAGAATAAATAGGAAAATCCCAAGCCAAACCCAATTTTCATTCAGGCCTATTTTATTAGCCCATCCCAGCCCTTCGGGATTATATCACTATCCTAAGCCCTAAGATTTTTAGGATAGGCTGGTGGGTTGACCGACCCATGGACATGTCTAATATGCATATGTTATGATTGATCATTGATCTTATGTATTTGTATTCTTATTAGCCCACCATGAAGCCTTATTATTATATTAGAGAGATCCATATTTCGTTCATGATTAAAAAAAAAACAAGAGTTATTTATTTAAGCTGGATAAAATCATTTGGTTTGATTGGTCTATTCATACTTCATTATCATATTAGTCTTATTTTTTTCCTATCAATACTTTTGTTGTTTTTAGAAAAAGCGCTTACCTTTTTCACTTAGAAACATTCACATGCATTTTGTTGAGATGGAATTTTAGTTTGTTTTAATGTTTTATACCCAAATATAAAATGCATTGTGTTTCTTAGAAATTTATTCATATGCTCTCTTTCTGTGTGTGTGAGTGTGGAGACACATCTTAATAATAAAATATTTAAAAAAAAAAATAAAAAATTTATCCCTCTATACAAATATTTAGTATTATTTTTTTCTCATGAACTATTGCTAGAATGACCTTCATATAAAGATGTGTGCTGCTAAAATATCTAGTTAAATTATCATCATATGTGCTTGTGACATGAATTTATGAGTCGTATATATATATATATATATGCATGTTGTGCAAGGGTTACCAATACATATGCGATCTATATTTCATAGAGCCTTTCCATGATCAAACAGAAAACATTTATTACTTATTGATGTTTATAATTTTTCTAGATCGGTTAGTGTTTTGGCAAGATGTAATATGATTTGGTGTTTGCATGACTTTGATTTGATGAGATCCTAAAAAATTAGGGTTGTGAACCTTTTTTAATATGATTTAAATCTTAAAATATAACACACACACACACACTGTGTGTGTGTGTGTGTGTGAGTGTGCGCATTCTCATTCGTTCTTATATTAATATATATACACACATAATGGTGTTGATTTATAAGAAAAATTGAGTAGGATAGGAGTGAGGGGTTTTAGATAGTTAAAAAATGTGTTAGACTTGGCTAGAAGTTTATTATATATTGATGATGCTGGGAATCAGCACCACCAGGTATGGTGTTTCCAAGCTCTATATGTATATAACAATGGCAGTACATCTATAAAAAGAGAAGAGAAGGAGGTGAGGATATGAGGAGATTAACACCGGAATATGGGTGGTTCAGCCTGTTCTGGCCTACGTCCACAGTGAGCGTGTGAGTAATATCACTGGTAGATGGTACTAATGACCATGGGTACAATTCCCTCAAGCTCTCTCTCTCTCTATTGTATATTTTGACAGGGTTTCTGCTAGGGTTGCATGAATGAGATCCTTTTGCAAGGTAGGGGATGACCCCTATATATAGTGCCTAGGGGGTGTAATGTACCCCCCATGCATGCAGTGGGCATGTGTGTGATATCCTCACCAATGGGGGGAATGCCACCTGTCCTAGTCACATGTAAGCAATGATAATGAAATATTCTCCCCCATGTGGGGAATAATCTTGTTACAACTGATTTGTGTCCAGGTGTCCTTAGACAAATGTCAACAGATGCTCGGCAGTCATGTTGGTGAATGGCCTCGGCCTAGGAGAGGACGAGCTATAGAGTTTGGATGTCCGCTCAATCCGTGAAGTGTCATGAGGAATCTCGGCCTGATATCAGCCGAGGTATATGCTAGGGTCGGCCTGAGCCGAGGTTAGGCATGTGGCATGCTGATGTTTACTAATACCTCTGGTAACCTCGGCCCAAGCCGAGGTAGGATCCATGTTGAAGGTGAATCGATGGCTCCTTATTATCTCGGCCTACTGATGGCCGAGGTTGCTATTCCTGGGCACTTGAGGGTGCTGTTGATATCTGCGACGTGCGTAGTATCCTTGGGGAGGTGCATGTAGTAATGTCGGTCGGGGCCGAGGTAGTCCTGGCCGAGGGATGATACCGGTGGTCCTTACCCCTTATTGGGCCTACCAATGTCTCGGCCACCATCTCAGCCGAGGTAGGGATCCCTGGCTGCGGTTATACTTGGGCATATCAATCACCCCCAGCCCTTAGTCATTTGCGAGAGCAGGTGGCTAGGGGATTCTAGCCTCCGAGGCCTATTCACCCCAAGGCCAACACCTGCGTGACACCTGTCCCAAGCCAAGGCGTGCCCACTTGGTTGGCATGTGCTGTCAGTTGTCCCTTGGGTTCCCAAGGCAATGATGAGCCTTGGGAATCGCGCTCAAGCATTTAGGGGTTAAAAACCTTTCTTTTTCCTCATTTCTCTCCTTCGCGCCCTTTTTTTCTGCAACTCTCTCTCTCCGAAGCTTCCTCGTTCCAGCGCTCGTTCTGCAGGGGAATACCTCGTTTCTTGTGCGATTTCCTCTATTTCATTCATCAACTCACCCTCAGGTACCTCCCCCTCTCCATCTCCTTCATTTTGGCATTTTAACTTGAATTTTTCGGTTAGGGTTTGAATTTTCTGGTGGTCATATGAGTTTTCCAGTGAGGGTTTGAATTTTTCGGTGGGCTAAGTTTTCTGCAAAAGTTCTTTGGTTTGATCTTTGGTCCCCTTAATCTTTCAAGCCAAACTCGTTTATAGTTTTTAGTATTTTTCCTCAAGTTTAGGGTCTGCCAAAGTTTCGGGTCGTCCCCAGATGCTCAGACCCCTGTATCAACTTCTTGAAGACTTCCCATCTCTTAGAGAAAAGACCTTAGAGAAAATTAGGCAAATAGAGAGAGCTCAGGAAGAAGCTCGTAGGTCACAGGAGTTCCCTGTCAGACCTCTCTTTCCTCCACCTCTCAAGGTGGTATACCCTCGTCCACCTGAGAACTTCTATCAAACAGACGCCTCTGCTAATAACTTGTCGATGTCTGAGTCTTCCACCTCCGACCCGATGTCTGTGGACTCTTTCCAAGAGGCTATGGACTTCACCCCTCAGGCTGGTCAGGACCCTGACCAGGCCGAGGTTTCCAGCCGGGCCTCATCCTAAAATGGCACAAGTACCTCAAGTTCTTCTTCGGAGGTTGAGCTTGTTGGGCCAAGTGTGGCTGTGCCTCCCATTCTAAATGCCATCCCACTGTCGGCCGCTACTGGGGCTGAGTTTGCTCAAAGGTTACCTGGTCACCCGTCTACGTCTGCTCCAGCCGACGTTGAGTCTGACGACGATGAGGACGCCTAAAGTGAAGTTGATACCTCTGAGGCGGACGAGTACGAGAGCACGGTCACTGAGGTGGATCTATTGCACTTCAGATACCTATACTCCATCAGTCCCTCAATCCAATTAAGGAGACCTCTGAGGGAAGAGAGGGCCTACCATGGTCAAGATGGAGAAGTCTGCTTGTACGAGCAGATGTTCAAACTAGGTTTTCGTCTTCCCTTTCACCCTGTCATTAGGTCCATTCTTTCCTTCATCAATTTGTCCCCCTCGCAGCTCTCTCCCAATGCTTGGAGAGTTATTATAGGGGCCATCATCTTGTGGAGGACAGTCCACCACTCTGACCTCCCAGTTCAGGTCTTTGCTGGGTGTTACGTTCCCACCTCGGCCAAGAATCATCCGAGCTACTATCACTTCGTGGCTCGGAGGCCTGAGAAAAAGATGCTCTTGGTCACTCAGACCTCGAACCACAATTGGAAACCTCGGTATTTTTTCGCCTCAGGGCCATGGGAATTCGGTCCTTCCATTCCCTCTTCCATTTATGAGCCGAGAATACCCCTTAAATGGGGAAACGTCACCATGCCTTCTAGGGCCGATCCTGGACTAAGTGTTCAAAATGGCAAAAAGGTGAAGGCCCTGCAAGACCATGGGGCCCATGGGATGTTTGTCAAGTTCGAGCATCTGTTGACCCCCAGTACCTCTCGGGGACGAGCTTAGGTGGAAGTCCCCTAGCTGACTTTGGTAAGGATTTTTATTTTTAATCCAAGTCTAACCTCTGATCATACTTACTTTATTTCTGACTTCTTATCTTTTCACTTTTGCAGAGAGACCACCAGGCATCTCGGACGAGTTGTGGGAAATGGAAGCTCCAAGCATAGCTAGACTTGTCAAGAAGACTGGTTTGAATGCTCCTCCACCTGCTCCCTCAACATCCAAGTCTAAGAAGAGGGCCCCTGAGGTCCATCCCCCTGAGGATCAGAGGCCGAGCTCCAGGAAAAGGAAGACTTCAGACTCTGCGATCCCTCTCACAGCCGACACCTTAGCTGCTCGTCTGGACCAGCTGAAGCTTACCGAGAGCGTAGTCGGCAACAGCAGGCAGGCCATGGATGCCCTTGCCAACGTGATGACTGATGCCGATAAGAGCTTTTACAGGGCCATGGACACTCATATGCTGGTTGAGTTCGGCCTCCACAGAGCCGTCCAGGTATGGCACGTTCATTTTGCCAATAATTTTGCAAGCGCGACCTCTGAATTTATTTCCCTCTAACCTCTTCATTGTCTGTGCAGAGTGTGACTGCCATGTACCAGTTATCCAACTGGGCCCTGAGGAAGTTGCCTCTGATTCAGAAGGGGCAAGAGGCTAAGCAGGTGGAGAGCACCTTGAAGGCCGAGGTTGATCGTCTGAGTTCAGAGTTACAGAATGCTGAGACCAAGGCCCAGACATCTGAAAATAAGGCCCAAGGTATAGAAAAGGACATCTCTGCACTCATCCAGAGCCACACCAAGGCCATGAAGGATAAGGACGATACCCTGCAGAGGAAGGTCAATGCTGCAGTGAAGGCTTCTCTTGCAGATGCCTCGGAGAAAATAATTGTTGATTACAAGGTCTCCGAGGAGTTTGTAGGTTTTGGTCTTGAATACCTTGAAAGGGGTATCAAGGCCACCACCAAATGGGCCGAGGTCAGGGAGGCCGAGGTTGGCACCATAAAGGCCTCCGACTTTGTGGGCCTCGGCCTCGTCGACGCTCAGTTTGCCCAGGCCTTGCAAGAGATAGAGGACGAGGCTACTGCCCCTGGTCAGACCGTTACTCTAGAAGGGACTGATCTCGGAGGGACTGACCCTGCAAATGAAGTGGCTGAGGTGACCAATGCTGAGCAGGCCAACCCAGACGAGACATCGAATGTTCCTCCCTCAGATGTTTGACTTGGCCTTGTATTTTGCATTTTTTGCTGTGACTTGTAATGTTAACATTTGAAATTTCTCAGACATGTAAATATTATGTAATTTCTATCATTGAATGCCACTGTCTTCCTTCATATTGATCTCTGAATGTATCTGAATGCCATGCAATCTCTGAAGTCATTACTTAATATGATGCCATACCCATTACTTAAGAGTCTGAGGTCCTCTAACCAAGGTGTCTGAGCTCAGACCTCGTCACCACCGAGTGATGTTATGAGGGTCTGAGGTCATCGGCTTGGGCCGAGGTCAACCTCATAATAAATCACCAAATTTATGATGTTAATGGTCTGAGGTCCTCTAACCTAGGTGTCTGATCTCAGACCTCGTCACCACCACGTGATGTTATGAGGGTCTAAGGTCACCACCTGGGCCGAGGTTAACCTCATAATAAATCACCAAATTTATGATGTTAAGGATCTGAGGTCTTCTAACCTAGGTGTCAGAGCTCAGACCTCGTCCCCACCGCGTGATGTTATGAGGGTCTGAGGTCACCACCTGGGCCGAGGTTAGCCTCATAATAAATATCACCAATTTTATGATGTTAAGGGTCTGAAGTCCTCTAACCTAGGTGTCTGAGCTCAGACCTCGTCACCACCGCGTGATGTTATGAGGGTCTGAGGTCACCATCTCGGCCGAGGTTAGCCTCATAATAAATATCACCAAATTAATGGTGTTAAGGGTCTGAGGTCATCTAACCCAGGTGTCTGAGCTCAGACCTCGTCACCACCGAGTGATGTTATGAGGGTCTGAGGTCATCGGCTTGGGACGAGGTTAACCTCATAATAAATCACCAAATTTATGATGTTAAGGGTCTGAGGTCTTCTAACCTAGGTGTCTGAGCTCAAACCTCGTCACCAATGAGTGATGTTATGAGGGTCTGAGGTCATTACCTGGGCCGAGGTTAGCCTCATAATAAATCACCAAATTAATGATGTTAAGGATGGAACGAGAATTTGTCATGGAAACTGATCTTTATTAACAACCTCTTCTCAATAAGATGGTACATTTACAATTTACAAAATAGATGCAACATCATATGAAATATCTCTTTAGGTGGTCAGCATTCCCTGGGTTGGTGAAGGGTTCTCCCTCTAGGTTTTCTAGCCTATACGTGCCAGGCACAACCTCTTCCGTTACTCTGTAGGGGCCATGCTAGTTCGGGTGTAGCTTGTTGTCTTCTGTAGGGTTTTCTTGAGCACTAGGTCTCCCCCCGCAATGGGTCTTGACTTCACCCTTTGATTGTAGAATCTTGCTGCCCTCTGCTGATAGGCTGCTTTCCTGACCTCTGCATCTTCTCTTCTCTCTTCAATGAGATCCAGGTCTAGCCTTCTCTTCTCCCCATTGCTGTCAGAATGGTAAGTCTGAATCCGATGAGTCGGGAGTCCTACCTCCGTTGGTATGACTGCCTCGGAGCCATGTGCCAACATGAATGGGGTTTCCCCTGTGGGTGTCCTTGCCGTAGTTATATAAGCCCATAGCACAGCGTAGACTTCTTCTATCCATATCCCCTTCGCTCCTTCTAACCTCTTCTTGATTCCATATAAGATAGTCCTATTTGTGACCTCGGTCTGGCCATTTGCCTGAGGTCGACCAGGAGACGAAAAGAACTGCTTAATCCCCACACTTTGGCAATACTTCTCCAAGGAGGAGTTCTTGAACTGGGTCCCATTATCCGAGATGAGCGTGTTTGGGAGGCCATACCTACATATGATGTTCTTCCAGATGAACTGAAAGGTCTTCTGCTCCGTAATTGTTATCATTGGTTCGGCCTCTACCCATTTTCAAAAGTAGTCAATGGCAACTATCAAGAATCTATAGTTGTTGACAGCTCTTGGCAAAGGTCCTACTATGTCAATCCCCCATACCGCAAATGGCCATGGAGAAGAAATTGACGTCATAGGCTGATGGGGTTGGTGAGGGATAGTGGCGAACCTCTGACATTTGTCGCACCTCTTTACATAGTCGGCAGCATCCCTAGACAAGGTGGGCCACCAGTATCCCTGAGTGATGATCCTCTTGGCTAAGGGTCTTCCTCCTATGTGGCTAGAGCAGGAGCCTTCATGAACCTCCTGTAAGATCCGAGGTACCTCCACAGGATGCACACATCTGAGGAGGGGCAAAAGAAATCCCTTTTTATACAAGACATATCCTATCAATGAGAACTTTGCAGCCCTGTATCTCAACTTTTTTCTTTCCATCTTAGACTCAGGTAGAACCCCCTCTCTTAGGTATCTGACAATCGGGTCATTCCATGAGTCTCCCAGGTTTACACTGTGACAAGGGTTACATACCTCGTCCTCCTCGATACTTGCCTTTCCTAATATTTCAATTGGGATGGTTCTTCCCAAGTCTTTCTTCATTGCTGAGGCTAGCCTCGCCAAGGCATCAGCGTGATTATTGCTCAATCTAGGCACTCTCTTCAGTTTGGCCTCTTCAAAGTACTCCAGCAACCCTCTTACTTTCTTTAGGTATTTGTCCATCCTTTCATCCTTGGCCTCGTATGCCCCCAGCACTTGATTGACAACCAACCTCGAGTCGCTATGGAGTAGGAGCCGCTTTACTCGAAGAGCTGTTGCCAACAAGAGACCTGCTATCATGGCCTCATACTCAGACTCGTTGTTGGAGGCCTTAAAGTTGAATCTCAAGGCGTACTCAATGTTGGCTCCATCTGGAGCCGAGAGTACTAGCCCCGCGCCGCTTCCATGTTCACAAGAAGAGCCATCAACGAAGAGGCTCCATACGTCCGTATCGGAGGAGAAGACCCCTTCACTCATAACCCCCTTTTCGAAGAGGTATCGATCCTCTTCGTTCTCTTCCACTCTTCCCCGGGTTTTTCCTGGTACAACCTCTTCTCGGCCTTGGAAGATGTTTGGTTCTGCCTCTTCCGACTTTCGAAAGACACTACGGTTTGTCTCTTCCCAATCATCCAGGCCTTTCTCTGTCTCGGCCTCTTCCAAACCTCTATCTGCCTCTTCCCAGGTGAACTCTGCGACAAAGTCTGCGAGGGCCTGCCCCTTGATGGCTGTCCTGGGCTGGTAGGTGAGGTCATACTCTCCTAGCTCGATGGCCCAGATCATCAGTCTTTCGGACTTCTCAGGCTTGTGCAAGACCTGCCGCAGTGGTGAGTCGGTGAGGACTGTCATAGAGTGAGCTTGAAAGTAAGGCTTCATCTTCCTAGAGGCGTGTATCAGGGCATAAGCCAATTTCTCCATGCGGGGATAGATTTGTTCAGACCCTTGAAGGGCCTTACTATTAAAATACACAGGTCTCTAAACCCCATCCTCTTCCCGTATGATGGCCGCGCTAATGGACGACTCAGAGACTGCCAGGTACACAAACAACCTTTCCCCCGCGATAGGCCGGGACAGCAGCAAGGGAGACCCCAAGTAGAACTTCAATTGATCAAAAGCTTTTTCACACTCTTCATCCCACTGGACGGCCTTTCTCAGGACTTTGAAGAACGGAAGACACTTGTCTGTGGCTCTAGAAACAAACCTATTAAGGGCCGCCACCCTTCCAGTGAGTCTCTGAACATCCTTGATACTCCTAGGAGTCTTCATGTCGAGTAATGCCTTGATTTTTTTCGGGTTTGCTTCAATTCCCCTCTGATTAACGATGAACCCCAGGAACTTCCCGGCTCCTACCCCAAAGACACATTTTGCTGGGTTGAGCTTCATCCTGTAGGAGTCCATGACATCAAAGGTCTTCTCAAGGTCCGCTACGTGAGTACATGCTTTCAGGATCTTCGTTAGCATATCGTCCACGTATACCTCCATGGTCTTACCTATCTGCTCCTCGAACATCTTATTGACAAGACGTTGATAGGTCGCACCCGCATTTTTTAAACCAAAGGGCATCACCTTGTAACAGTACGTCCCCTTGTCAGTGATGAAGGTTGTCTTCTCAGAGTCCTCGGCATCCATGAAGATTTGTTTTTAACCTGAATAAGCATCCATGAAACTCATAAGCTCGTGCCCTGCTGTTGCATCCACCATCTGGTATATCCTAGGCAAGGGATAGCTGTCCTTCGAGCAAGACCTGTCCAGGTCCGTGAAATCTACACACATCCGCCACTTTCCATTAGCCTTAGGCACGATGACTGCATTTGAGAGCCACTCTGGATAAGTAACCTCTCTTATGAACTCGGCCTCTTCCAACTTCTTCACCTCTTCCCTGATGACCTCATACTTCTCTCTGGAGTAGATCTTTCGCCTCTGTTTAATAGGTCTAGCATCTCCATCCACGTTGAGCTTGTGGGTCATGATCTCAGGGTTGATGCCAGGCATGTCTGCATGACTCCACGCGAAGACGCTCTGCCTCCTCCTAAGGAAGTTTATCAGCTCTTCCTTGATCCCTTGCTCCAGGGCCTTTCCGACCTGGACGGTTTTTTCCGGCTCGTCCTCATTGAGGACGATGGATTCTACCTCTTCTGTGGCCTCGCCCTTCTTTAATTTTGTTTCATCTCTGGGATCAAGTGTGTCAATGCTGTAAGTGGCGGTTGCTCTTATGGGCCTCTCGCTCTTCGGTCGAGTTGAAATAACACTCCCGCGCCGTAGTCTGGTCCCCTTGCACTTCCCCTACCCCATAAGGAGTCGAAAATTTTAGCATCTGGTGGACCGTTGATGGCACGGCTTCAAACTCTTTGAGGGCCACTCTTCCGATGATGAGGTTGTAGGCCGAGTAGACATTCTCGTCCATCACAAAAAAGTTTATCTTCTTAGTCAGCCTCTTTGGCCACTCATCTCCCATCCCTATATCCATTTCATACATGCCCAATGGGTGCACCTTCTCACCACTGAAGCCTATCAATGGGTGATGGTAAGGCACCAGCCTTGCCCTGCTAAGACCCAAGCTCTTAAAACAAGGCCAGAACATTACATCTGCTGAGCTTCCCCCATCTATGAGGATTCTCCCTACATCGCACCCATGCACCCTTATTGTGATGACCAGAGGGTCATCATGGGGGGCTAAGATGCCCTTGAAGTCAAGTCTGGAGAATCCCACCACTAGGGTGTCCATGTCTACCTTATTTCTCTTCTGTACTACATCAGAAGAGGTCAGATTCACAACCTCAGTCTTGACCACTGGCTTCGCCTCCGCTACATGAGCCTTCCTATCGGCTACCTCAGAGCCACCTCCCGCGAATCCCCCACATATGGTGCTAACACCATAGGAGATCATTCCTACCCTCTTCACTGGGGTGTTGTCATCCTTAGGTGGGAGATCTGGGTCATCGCCATCGTCACCTTCTGAATCATCATGCCTTCTAGTCGGGACATCTCCGAGGCATCTGTCATCTCTTCTCTTTCTAGGGTCTTCTCTTCCACCCTTCGGGGCCTTTCCATCCACATACTTTCTCAGCTTCCCGGATTTCAACATCTTCTCGATCTCGTCCTTCAGAGCGAAGCATTTTTCTGTGACATGTTCGTGATCCTGATGGAACTCACACCAGAGGTTTTTATTCCTCTTATGTGGCGGGGCCTTTAGTTTTTCTGTCCACCTCAGAGCCCAGTCAGTCTTGATTTCATTAAGGATGTGCTCACAGCTCACAGTCAGAGGAGTGTAATGAGCGAACTTGTTGTCTGCTGACCTCTTCTTCCCCTCTTTCTTACCCTGTGACCTCCCAGTGCTACCACAGTTTTCCTCCTCATATTTGGCGGCCATTGCCTCTTCCGCGTTCATCACTTTCCCTGCGGTGGACAACAGCTCTGCCATAGACTTGGGGGGGTCCTCCGCCAGCTTCCACAATAGCTTCCCCTTATGGAGGCCTCCTATCAGGGCGGTCATGGCTATGCTCTCTTCATAATCCTCTACCTCCAACTTCTCCTTGTTAAATCTTGCTATATAGTCTCTTAGGCTTTCACCCTTAGCCTGTTTTACATATAAGAGGTGGGTGGTCTTCTTCTGAGGTCTTACCCCAAAGCAGAAGTTATGGATGAACTGATCTGCTAGGCCCTTGAAGTTTTCAATCGAGTTCTTTGGAAGAGAGGTGAACCAACTATGAGTTGCCCCTGTCAAGGTCCCTGAGAAGGCCCTACACTTCATCTCATCAGGGATTGAGTAAATATCTGCCGCCGACTAATACATCTCGATATGGTGCACCGGGTTAGTGCTGCCATTATACTTAGGCGTCATCATAGGAGGCTTGAACTTGGCTGGGGTTGGGAATCTCACTATCCTAGCTATAAACGGGAAGCCCTCCGAGTAGCCCCTCTGTAGTGTGTCCCTGCTCTTTATGAGATCCCCTATCTTTTCCTCGAGATGCTTTATTGAGTCATTCCAGGGTCTTCTCTCTTCAGCCAGGCCGAGGTTATCCCCTGCCACTTCCCTACGATGGACTGAGGGTTCCCCAGCCACAACATGCTGACTATTGACTTCTTCCTGCTCCCTGGCTCTTCTCTCCATGGGTCGGCCTTGATCTGGCCGAGCCTGCCTATTCCCTCTTTGAGAGCCTGCCGCGCTCCTTGACCTCGATAGCCTCTGCCTCAGGTCATTGACTGGGCTTAGCCTCTCGAAGACCGACCCTCTGCTTAATCTGTTAAAGGCCGACCCTCTCTGCTGGGCCTCATCTCTTCCACGGCCGAAACATCCTTGGCTTTGCCTATCAAAGGCCGACCCCCTATGTTGGGCCTCGTCTCTTCTTCGGCCGACACATCATTGGCTCTGCCTAAGGGGTCGTACGGTGTTATCTGACACCTCATACGGCTCCCAGCAATCTTCCGGGGCCTCCTCAGCTTCTAGGTCATCATACCTGTCCTCTGGGCAAGGGTTTACCTGCCTCCCCAGGCGCAAGCGCCTAGGGTCAGCAACGTCCCTCCTCCACTGGGGTGCAGGTTGGTCCTTTATGGGTGCCTGGGGTGGTCCCCTGGCATCAGGACGGGGTTGAACTGCCACCGGAGTTATCATGTCCGGGGAGACTCCTGGTGGCCTCATCATCATGGTTTGGCTGAGCTGGGCAAATTTCTCCTTCATGGCTTGTTGTGTTGAAGCTGAAGATTTCAAAGCTGCTGCCACCTCAGCCATTTCGGACTGGGGAGGAGCCTAACTGGAGCTAGCCCCTCCACCTCCGGGCGGTGGAAGGGATGGTGGTAATTCGGGTGCCATGTGTTGATAATAAAGATCTTGAACAGCAAGTGAGCTTAATACCTTAAAGGACCTCTTTCAATGGTGAAACAGCTCCACACAGGGGGTGGTTCCTGGTTCACCACCAGAGTCTCCGGTGAGGTAAAGCAAAAAAAGAGGAAGAGATGTCCTCTCGAAATTTCCCATAGACGGCGCCAAAATGATGATGCTGGGAATCAGCACCACCAGGTATGGTGTTTCCAAGCTCTATATGTATATAACAATGGCAGTACAGCTATAAAAAGAGAAGAGAAGGAGGTGAGGATATGAGGAGATTAACACCGGAATATGGGTGGTTCAGCCTGTTCTGGCCTACGTCCACAGTGAGCGTGTGAGTAATATCACTGGTAGATGGTACTAATGACCATGGGTACAATTCTCTCAAGCTCTCTCTCTCTCTCTCTACTGTATATTTTGACAGGGTTTCTGCTAGGGTTGCATGAATGAGATCCTTTTGCAAGGTAGGGGATGACCCCTATATATAGTGCTTAGGGGGTGTAATGTACCCCCCATGCATGCAGTGAGCATGTGTGTGATATACTCACCAATGGGGGGAATGCCACCTGTCCTAGTCACATGTAAGCAATGATAATGAAATATTCTCCCCCATGTGGGGAATAATCTTGTTAAAACTGATTTGTGTCCAGGTGTCCTTAGACAAATGTCAACAGATGCTCGGCAGTCATGTTGGTGAATGGCCTCGGCCTAGGAGAGGCCGAGCTATAGAGGTTGGATGTCCGCTCAATCAGCGAAGTGTCATGAGGAATCTCGGCCTGATGTCAGCCGAGGTATATGCTAGGGTCGGCCTGAGCCGAGGTTAGGCATGTGGCATACTGATGTTTACTAATACCTCTGGTAACCTCGGCCCAAGCCGAGGTAGGATCCATGTTGAAGGTGAATCGGTGGCTCCTTGTTATCTCGGCCTACTGATGGCCGAGGTTGCTATTCCTGGGCACTTGAGGGTGCTGTTGATATCTGCGACGTGCGTAGTATCCTTGGGGAGATGCAAGTAGTAATGTCGGCCGGGGCCGAGGTAGTCCGGGCCGAGGGATGATACCGGTGGTCCTTACCCCTTATTGGGCCTACCAATGTCTCGGCCACCATCTCGGCCGAGGTAGGGATCCCTGGCTGAGGTTATACTTGGGCATATCATATATAATTTAATTAAACTATGTATAATGGGGTTCTTTGGAAGTATATTTCAAAAGTATTTTAGATTTTTCTTAATTTTATAAATCTAAATGTAAAAATGGATAAATACTTTAATAGGTGAAACTATATCTTATGGAATCTAAGCTCGTACAAGTTAGTTAGATATGTATTTAAAAATTTCCTTATTTAATATACATGTAGTGTCTTGGAAGACAATCGCATTCCAAAACAAAACTTTAGACACAGGTCACGCGACCAACTAGTTACTCACCTATAAGGTGTGAATTATGGAGATGTAAGTTTTTTATATATAGTTTAGTTGACTTAATTACGCGTCAAAGCATTTGAGTCAAGTACAAAATCGATTCAAAAAGATTGATTCGTCGTGAGACAATAGTTGGAGATAGTCTTATTTATTAGAATCTATAAACAGTGAAGTTTAAGATCATACGACCTCTTTTAAATAATGCTTCCTCATAATACGTTTTAAGATTACAATAATTGTATCCTTTTAAGGTCGTTTTGATTGAACCGTCCAAGGATATTACAAATTTACATGTTCATACTTCTATAAAATCATTTTACGTTGATAAAGTGAAATGTGTTTTGAAGATCATTGCCTAGCAAAGATTTTTTTAAGTGATTAATATGTTCTGCTTAAAGCATGCACATGAATGACTTGTACCCGTGTTTATGGCTTCATGGTATTTTCTTAGATAATTATCTTTCTATATCCATGCATACGAGTGGAAATCACCATTGTGTGCATGGCTAAGCACGTTTTGGGTTTAGTATTTTCACTACCTAAAAGCATGTGCAGAGAGTTAAATTGGTACCATGAACACGACTATCTCACTTTCAACGTGATTAGGCTTACTGTAAAAAACCATGCGCACGAGGCTTAAATGATACCATTTGCAAGACGCGTATTTATTTTTGAAATATTCTATAAACATGAGTGGTTTCCCTCCAAGTTAAGATATTCTTTTCTTGATTACTTCTCAAATATAAAGAGAGTATTTTTTAGGCAAGTGATTAGATTAAACACTTCAATTATCATCTTCACTTGATCTTACAAAATTAAGATAAAAAATTAATCAACCATAAATTCATAAGTTTTAAGATTTGAAATTGAGCATCATATACCTTAGATTCAATTTTACATACTCTAAATCTGAATTTGAAGATCCAGACTTCGAGATCTAGAATGAGGTGTTTTGTCTATTGAAGAGGTCAAGTATGTTGCGATATGAGGATGGAGAATGTGACTTCCATATCCGATCAATGGATCCTTGAACGGATCACTCATTGAAATGGGGAAGAGTTTTAGCGTTCATAAGTAACTTCTTATTAGGGATAAGAGATAGGTACCATCTTGCAGTGTGTAAAATTTCTTTTCAAATCTAATGAGAGACTAGAATGCATTGAGATTTATTACTCTCAGGTAAGGGTTTTTCCTTATAACTCTTGCATTATGCCTTAATATGTGATTGATTGTTACTTACTTACCTATTTGCACACACACATACACTTACATCTAAGTTTGGATCCAAAATGATCCAAAGTTTAATGGGATTGGGGTTTGCATCTTGTTAATTCACATAATTAACTTTTATTAGATCCTAATTTGTATAATTTGATTAGATTTACTAGATTTTACACCTAGATTCATGCTTGTTGATGTAAAAAATTAGATTATCTCTAATTATTTAATCACAGAGAAAAAATAAATAAGACAAGAGATTTTTAAAGTGGTTCAGCCTTGAATGAATGGCCTACGTCCACTGTTTGTGTTATTGCTGACTGTTTGCAGAATTCTCGATAATGAGTTTACCAAGAAATTCCGAGTCCCCTGCTAATGAGGAGGTAACAATGTATTTATGGCCTCAAGGCCATATAAATGAAAGAATAATACACAGCTGTCCAATAGGCGTATGCTTCTGTGTGATAATAATGAGCATTAAATGCGCATTAAATGCGCATCATCCTCTTGATTATCTGGATATGAATGCTCTGTACGAGATGCAGCTCGGACCGCCTAAGCTGCTCGGACTGCCTAAGTAGCTCGGTATACATGAGTTGCTCGGTACAATAGAGTTCCTCGAAGAACACTTGTTGCTCGGAGCGTTCTGAGTTGGTCGGGGAAGTTGAGTTCCTCGGAGTCAAGGTGTTGTTAAAAAATGTTTGCGTGTGCCATGTAAGTTGACACGTATCTCCACATAATCGGTCCACGTCAGCATACTAAATTTGGTATCAACAATGCTAATTAGGTGGATATAAAATTTTGCCAAGTAAATTCAAAAAAATAGTAGAAACTCTCATTAAAACCTATGCATCCCCTTTAGGTTTATTCAATTTTAACATATTATGTAGAATAAGCCATCTCCAAATTAAATTGAAAACATACCTGGGAGTTATGATTTAAATTAACATAATTAGTATCAATGTGTCACTTAATCCTTATTAATTTTGCACTTATGTTGTGAAACATTGGATACGAAACTGCACCTCCCAGGTGTGAATTTATCACGTGAAATTGTGGGGGTTTAAGCCTATAATATGTTTATTGACCAATTTACCATAAGTTAAATGCACAACTATAACATTTACACTTATATATACATGGTTTAACAAGTCTTTATTGCCTTTATTCATGGTAGAAACAGAGATACAGTGATCAATTTATGTTAAATAGTCTTTAGCACTATGTTAGGTGAGGGTCAATATTGTTAGTACAAAGTTATTCATCTACTTTTTTTCTCCTCGTCATAATGGAGGTTACAATGTATTTATAGCCTCGAGGAGAAACAAATGAAAGAATAATACACAGTTGTCCAATAGGCGTATGCGTCTGTGTGATAATAATGAGCATTAAATGCGCAGTCAACCTCTTGATTATCCGGATATGAATGCTCTGTACGAGATGCAGCTCAGACCGCCTAAGTAGCTCGGTATACATGAGTTGCTCGGTACAATAGAGTTCCTCGGAGAACACTTGTTGCTCGGAGCGTTCTGAGTTGGTCGGGGAAGTTGAGTTCCCCGGAGTCAAGGTGTTGTTCAAAAATGTTTGCGTGTGCCATGTAAGTTAACACGTATCTCCACATAATCGGTCCACGTCAGCATACTAAATTTGGTATCAACAGAAGCCCCCAATGTTTCATAGTTTGATGTTGAAGAAAAGTATGGAACATTACGGTGCCTAAACTTTATGGATTTTAGACAATCGTTCGTTGTTTATAGCCCGTTTTTGAGTGCATAGTATCAGGATTTTTAAAGTATTTCAAATTTCAATAACCGCTTCATGTTTCGTGACTTTTTCTTCTTTTTAGCCGCCGGATACGCAATCGTCCATCTTGGTAATCATTGATTTTCTCCATTCTCGAGGTAAAGTATTTAAACGCTTCCGAAAACTCGAACGTCTTTTACTTTTTCAAATCTGCATCTTTAGAACTTTTTCACTTCTTCTCTGTCTTGTGCGTTCATTTCTTCCATTATTCGTTGTCACCTGATTCATCTTTTTCCTGTAAGATCTTCTTCCTTCTCTTTTATTTCTTTTATTCATCATGGTTTACCTTGTTGAGTCGCTTGATAAATTTCGTTCTGATTTTTCTATTCCTTCCTGGGTCATATTGGAAGAGCTTTCTGAACCTTCTGACTATTTTCGTTTGGCTGAGGGACATTGGCTCCCCAGTCTCTTTGTAGCTGAATGTGACTTTTCTTTTCCTCCAAACCCCTTGTGTTTGTAATTCTGTCAATATTTTGACGTGGTATCTGCAAAAATAGCTCCCAATATCTGAAGAATAGTTAATGGAGTCCATAGGTTAAATCAGATTCATGGAACCCGTTTAGGAATTCCAGAAATTATGTTTTGCTATAGATAGGTTGTTAGTGATAACACTTTTTATTTAAAAACTACTAGGTTTTTAAATAGGGCTTTAGTTGTCAATCTCCCAGATGCCAACAGGGATTACTTCGAGCATGGAGTTGTTATGAAAAATTAGCAACATGCTCCATTAAATGGAAATGATGTGTATCAGGGTCCTAGATGCCCTCCCTATGGCAATGGGATAGGTTGTTTTTATTTTATTTTATTTTTAAAATTATGTTATCTTTGTGTTTGATAAAATGCGTCATTGACATTTTAATTTTTGTTTATTTGCAGTTGATAGCAAAAAGAAATCTCCTAAAGAAACTGATGTCAATTTGAGGCACTTGAAACTTATCTGGAGTTTGCACCAAACTGTTGCTGAAGAACATATCAGATCAGCCTCGTACTTGTTGCAGTACAAGAGTTACACTTCATATTTTGCCGCTCCTCCAGTAATAAGTGACATAGAACAGCACCAGCTTCTAAAGTTTCCTCTCCTGAATCAAATATTCCTCTCAGTGACAGAATGAAGAGAAGAAGAGCTCCCTCATACTTTGACAAATCAGACTCTGCCAATATGGAGGCAAAGAGAAATAAGCAGGATGCCCCAGAGGAAGGGATAAGAAAAGTTAATGCACCCCCTCCTGCTGCTGCTAAGAAAGTTGCTGAGAAGCCCCCTGTGGCTCCGTGCAAGGTTGTAGCTATTTCTCCTCCAAGCGAGGTCATCGTTATATCACCGACCAAGATAACATCCTTGGTTGAGAATGTTCCTACTCCCACGAGGAAGTTCAAGAAAAGTTCCTCAGATAAACTCGCTGAACCTATCTCTCAACCTTTAACTGCTGGAAGTGGTGTTCCCACTTTTGTTGCTCCGAGATCTGCCATGGGCTCTGTGAAGTCTTGGATTATCCCAGAAATCTAAGGTCTTGAAGACACTCTTTCTCAGGATAGAGTTACCACCTTGGAAGCTCAACATATTTCCTCAGTAAGTATTACTAATCTAAACTTTCATTTTTCAATGTTCTATTCTTGTACTGGCTCAAAGTTTTTTTTCTTATCAGCTGGTAACATGTTTCAATACTATTTTGAAAAAGGATGAAGCTCTTAAAGCTTCGAGATCCTCGGGAGGTGTGGAGTAGGATTTTGTAGGTCTGACTCAATCCTTAAAGGATTCTCGTCAGAAATATGAAGAAGATAAGGTTACTTGGGAGAAGCAACTGAAGTCCGTCGAGCAAGAGAGAGAAAAAGCTATGGAGGCCTCTCAGGAGTTGGAGATGAAAATGAAAGAGTTAAAGAAGAAAAATGAAGAGCTTAAAGAAAAGCTCAAGAATGCTGGAGAGCTTGAGACCAAGCTTAAAACTGCTGAAGAGGAATTTGGTAGACTTCGTGAAGCTGATCGTCAGAAGGTAGAGGTAGAATAAAAGTTGAAGGTAGCTGAGGAACTTCTTACTGAGAGGATTTCTTCGGAGAAAGCAAAGAGAAAACTTGTTGTTAAAAAGTCCTTTAGCACTGGCTGGGACAAAGGTTGGAACAAAGGCCTAGCTGCCATGTCCTCTCAGTTGGATTTTACTAGCCTCAAATTCTTTAGGGACGGATGGATTGCTACTCTACAGGAGTTAAAGGTCTCAGAGAGTTCTGAACTTTTTCAGGGCCATGTTCATGGTCCTCCTCCCTCTCCTGGAGAAGAAAAAGAGGACGAAGCTTCCTCTGAAGAGTCTTCAATGATGGTTGGGGATCAGGTCCTTACTGTTGAACTTCGCTACGAGCAGCCCAACCAACTATTACTCCTACCGAGCAGCTTCAATCTACCAGTACCTTTGTTGAGCAACTGCCAATACCTTCTGAGCAACTTTCCATGCCCCCCGAGAAACCTACTTCTTCGTCCAAGCCTCCCGAGGAAGTCTAAGGAAGCAAGGAGAAGGTGTAGAGTTGTTCAGACCTTTCTTTTTGCTTAATATTTTGTTGTTGAATGTAATTCTGAACCATGTACCTCTTTTTGTGATGTAATAAAATTTGAAGTTTTGGTTGTGCATCTTAACTCCCTTTTTCTTGCTCCGTTCTTATTATTGATCCATTTTATCTCTTCTTTTTGCTAGTTTATGGCTAGAATGGAGCTCTTGTCAACCCACGATACTGAGTTGATGAAAAAATGTAATGAATATTTCAAAGTTGGCCATACATATTTGGATGAGTCATAAGTTTTTGATATCCTGGGCTCAGATGCCTCTGAACGAGCAGTGGAAGCTTATCAATATCTGAAATGCTTACTCGACCGAGCTGTTGCCAATAATGTGGCTTATTACGAGATGATTGAAGATCTCCAGGGTACCATCGAGGAACTTCAGCAACAATATAAAGAATCTTCTGCCCTTTTGCATCAGGGGTATGAGAAAAAGTATCAGCAACTAAATGTTGACAATGGATATGATAAGTTAGTCGCTGCTTATGATTTTAAGGAGAGGACTTTAAAGATCGAGGTTGAAGAGCATAGGCAGATCGCAAAACTGCTGGAGCAGGAAAATAATAACTTGCGAGGAGAGATATCCCAACTAAAATCTACAACATCTACCTCGGGAGCCTTGGTCCCTGTCAATGACGAAGGCTTCTCATTTCTAGAGGTTGAAAACG
This sequence comes from Sambucus nigra, assembly GCA_949130495.1. Lineage (NCBI taxonomy): Eukaryota > Viridiplantae > Streptophyta > Magnoliopsida > Dipsacales > Adoxaceae > Sambucus > Sambucus nigra. The sequence goes on from OX422209.1 coordinate 210,626,846, forward strand.
CCAATTTGAGAGACGAATTGGAAACTTTAAAGAGAATTGGACCCTCTACATCTGCTCTCGGACGAGCAAGAGCTTCTTGGGGATGAGCAAGAGCTGCTCGGGTAACTATTGAAGAGGCGAGAACTCAAGCATCTTTGTAAAATCAAGCAGTTCAATTGGTTACGAAGAATAAAGCTCTGACAGAGATGTCCAAGAAGATTCTGGACCTTAACGAGCAACTTTCCACACAAGGATCCGCCTTGGAGAATAAAGAAATTTTTGTGAAGAATCTCCACTAACAGCTGGAAAGGTTGACTTACCAATTCCACAAACAGCCTAGAGAGTTTTGGATGGATGGCTATAATGAAGCCCTATACCACCTTAATGATCGAATCCAGCAAGCGAATAATGAGGGTTATAAATAAGGATGGCTGAATGCACTGGGTGTATTAAAATTGGAGCAGGGCCATTATCTATGGGATTATCATAACCCTGGATTGCTCGAGTTGCCCGTGCCACCTTTTAAACTTGACATGAGCTGGATTCCTGCTCAGGCAATCCCTCAGTGCTTAATCTCCAAATATCTCGACGACTACAGTCTTCATTCCAACGTTGATATTTCTCGCCCTGAGCATCTGCTTGATCGGCCATCAGTGATGAATGTTAGAATGCTTCGAGATCTGAATTTCATAAATTCCCCTTATGCCTTAGACGATCCTCCTGCTGGAGTAGAACCTGTTTCAAAGGCGAAAGGGAAAAAACTAATAGGATAGGATTTTATTTAATAATTTCTACTTTCCACAGCATATGTAATCCTTATGGTTTTGAATGAAAAAATTTGGTAATACATTTCTTATGTCATTTGTAATTTTACTTAGTATGAATGAAAATTTGCCTTTTGTCATTTCATTTTCTTCTAAATAATTTGTAGAATGTTTTTGCTTGTTGGTTGCTTATTTCATTGCACCTATTTATCAATCTTTGATCTTTATGTGATAAAACATCCTTTATCTCATGATCCTATTTAATTTAAACAACTGGAGATGATTTTAATTGTCTTACCGACCAACTAGAGTTCATTAAGATATTTGTTTTCCGACCAACCGGAGTTGGTGAACTTTTATTCCCCGACCAACCGTAGTTAAGGGATTTTATTTATCGACCAACCGTAGTTGGTGGGATTTTATTTATCGACCAACCGTAGTTGGTAAACTGACCAACCGTAGTTGGTAGGGTTTTATTTATCGACCAACCGTAGTTGGTAGACCGACCAACCGTAGTTGGTGGGATTTTATTTATCGACCAACCGTAGTTGGTGGAATTTTATTTATTGACCAACCATAGTTGGTAAACCGACCAACCGTAATTGGTAGGGTTTTATTTATCGACCAACCGTAGTTGGTAGACCGACCAATCGTAGTTAGGGGATTTTATTTATCGACCAACCATAGTTGGTGGGATTTTATTTATCGACCAATCAAAGTTGGTAGACCGACCAACCGTAGTTGGTAGGGTTTTATTTATCGACCAACCGTAGTTGGTAGACCGACCAACCGTAGTTGGTGGGATTTTATTTATCGACCAACCGTAGTTGGTAGACCGACCAACCGTAGTTGGTGGGATTTTATTTATCGACCAACCGTAGTTGGTAGACCGACCAACCGTAGTTGGTAGGATTTTATTTATCGACCAACCATAGTTGGTAGACCGACCAACCGTAGTTGGTAGGGTTTTATTTATCGACCAACCATAGTTGGTAGACCGACCAACCGTAGTTGGTAGGGTTTTTTTTATCGACCAACTGTAGTTGGTAGACCGACCAACCGTAGTTGGTAGGTTTTTTTTTATCGACCAGCCGTAATTGGTAGACCGACAAACCGTAGTTGGTAGGGTTTTATTTTGAACTTGATGCATAGTGTGTAGCACTAATACTCCGAAAAAATTTCAACAAAAGGAGAGAATTGGGTAAAACATCCAAAGCTTTATTCATATCGAAGAAAACTGCATTACATAAGGATTGAACTACTGATAATATTTGCGCAGATGCTCTGCGTTCCATGCATTCTTAAACTCTTCTCCTTCTAATGTTTCAATCCTATAAGTTCCTGGGCGAAAAACTTCTGTTACTCTGTAAGGTCCATGCCAGTTAGCTTCCAATTTATTGTGCTTTTGAATTACTTTCTTTAGCACGTAGTCTCCTTCCTTCAAATCACACTTTTTTACCCTCTTGTTGTAGAACAGAGTTGTTCGTTGTTGGTATGAAGCATTCCTGATTGCTTCTTATTCTCTAACTTCCTCGAGCATATCCAAGTCTAATCTTCTCATCAAGTCACTGATAGGAGAATTGGAATTCAGCACTCTGTATGTGGGGAGGCCCAACTCGGCAGGTATAACAGCTTCACTTCCAAATACCAGCATGTATGGAGATTCTCCTGTTACTGCTCGTGGTGTAGTACGATAAGCCCATAGTACAGAATGTAGCTCATTGATCCAATTTGCCTTCGCATCATTCAGTCTTTTCTTCAAACCATTCAGCAGCGTTCTGTTCGTCACCTCAATTTGTCCATTGCTCTGGGGATGGCCTGGTGCCGAGTGGATTTTTAATATGCTTGACTGATGACAATGTGCAGGGAACTCCTCGTTATCAAATTGAATTCCATGGTCTGTGATGAATGCATGAGGAAGACCATATCTACAAATGATGTTCTTTCATATAAATTGATACACCTTCTCATAAGTCATATCAATAAGAGGTTCAGCTTCCACCCATTTAGTAAAATAATCCACAGCGACGACGAGGTATTTGAACCTTCCTCTTGTCGTCGGTAGTGGACCGACCAAGTCCATTCCCCACATGGCAAATGGCCAAGGGGATGTTATGGGTGTTAGCAATGCCTGAGGAGTTCTTCGAAGGGACGAGAAGCGCTGACATTTGTCATATTTCTTGACATACGCTATACAATCAGCCCTCATCGTCGGCCAATAATATCCCTGCATCATTATTCTTTGCAAAAGCGTCCGACCTGCTACATGAGCTCCACAGGACCCTTCATGGAACTCTTCAACCAAATATTTCATCTCGAAAGGGTGCACACATCTTTGTAGACCTGCTATAATTCCTCGTCTATATAGAATACCATTAGTCAATACATAACGAGCAGCTTTAAACTTTAGTTTCTTGGCTACGAGTTTGTCGGTTGGTAATTTCCCTTTCTCAATATATGCCCTGATGGGATCTATCCAAGATGGTCCTAAATCAAGGGTAATAAATTTCATCATTAGATCTTCGTATATGCTTCGACTAACCAAGACTTCTATTGGGATTGTTCTTCGTAGCTCGGTGCGTATGGCTGAAGCTAACCGAGCTAAGGCATCCGCTCTTGCATTCTCCAATCTTGGTATTCTAATTATCTGTACTGCCATCAGGCTTGATAAAACCTCCATTGCTTTTGCATGATACCTGATCATTAATTCTCCTTTGGCCGCATATACTTCCAGCATTTAATTTATAATCAATTGCGAGTCACTGAATACGATAACCTGCTCCGCCCCCATGGTTTTTGCCAGGCCAAGTCCTGCAATCATAGCTTTATATTCAGCCTCATTATTAGAAGCCTTGAATTGGAAATGCAAAGCATACTCCACATCGACCTCATTCGGGTTGTTCAAAATAATCCCTGCCCCACAGCCTGTAATGCAAGATGAACCATCCACATATAGATTCCATACAGGTACCTCATCCTCAATTTTTTTATCTGATAAAGTTCCTCGGTGGAATATTTATTGCTTCCTTTTATCCTCCTCTAGTACTTCTTGCTACTCGTCGACCATCTCCCCCTGATCGTCAACTGACATAAGTTGATCGGGGTTTAAATTTGATGATCCTGTAACATCCACAGGTTGGTCGGTATTCAGCTTTTGCTCCTCGGAGGTGTCAGGATAAGTGAATTCTGTGATAAAATCTGCTACTGCTTGCCCTTTAAGTGACGACCTAAGCTCATAAATTATATCATATTCACTAAGTTCTACTGCCCAGTACATCAATCTCCCTGATTTTTCTGGTTTATGAAGAGCTTGCCTCAGTGGCATATCGGTATACACTACTTTGGTATGAGCTTGGAAGTACGGCCTCATTCTTCTACTTGCTTCGATCAACGCTAGTGCCAACTTTTCTAGTCTTGGATAACTGATCTCTGCTCCTCGGAAGGCCTTGCTAGTGTAATAAATTGGTTTTTGCACTCCATCCTCCATTCTTATCAATGCCGAGCTAACTGCATTCTTCGAAACTGCCAGATACAAGTACAATCTTTCTCCCATCACTGGCCTAGACAACAGTGGGGGTGCTCCCAAGTATTTCTTTAACTCTTGAAAGGCCTTCTCTCATTCATCATTCCATTCAAACATTTTTTAAAGTGTTTTGAATAATGGGAGGCATCTATCAGTTGCTCGTGATACAAATCTATTAAGTGCTGCGACTCGCCCTATGAGACTTTGTACTTCCTTCTTTGTCATTGGAGATCGTAGCCCCAATAGAGCCTTGATCTTTTCTGGATTTGCTTCAATACCTCGTTGGTTGACAATATACCCGAGGAACATGCCTTCTCGTACTCCGAATATGCACTTGGTAGGGTTCAACTTCATTTGATATTTATCTAATTGATCAAAGGTTTGACCTAGATCAATTAGATGGTCAACAACTTTCTTGCTCTTCGTCAGCATATCATCAACATAAACCTCCATATTGTGACTGATTTTCTCTGCAAACACCTTGTTCATCAGCCGCAGATATGTTGCACCTTCATTTTTCAAACCAGAAGGCATAACATTATAACAGTAAGTTCCCCTAGGGGTAATAAAAGAGGTACTCTCCCTGTCTTTAGGGTTTATTTTAATCTGGTTGTAACCAGAATAAGCATCCATAAAGCTCAACAGCTCGTGTCCCGAGGTAGCATCCACTAATTGATCAATTCGGGGCAAAGGAAAATGATCCTTTGGGCATGCCTTGTTGAGGTCGGTGAAGTCTACACACATCCTCTACTTGTTGTTCTTCTTCTTCACCATCACCACATTAGCTAACCAGTATGGATATTTGACATCTTCAATAAAGCAAGATTTTTGGAGCTTCTCGACCTCCTCTTATATAGCTTGGTTCTTCTCGGGGCTGAACACTCTTCTTCGCTGCTTCACAGGTTTGATTTCCTTGTTCACATTAAGTTCATGACATAAGAAATTTGGGTCTATTCCTGGCATATCTTCGTGGCTCCATGCAAAAGTTTATTTTCTGCTTTTTAGGAAGGCTATCAATTCCTGTTTTAGTGGGGTGTATAACGATGAACCGATTTGAGTTGTTCATTCCGGGTGTTCGTCATCCAGAATGACATTTTTAGTAGCTTCCACCACCTGACCTTTTACGAGTTGCGAATCGTCTCTAGGATCTAACGTTTCAATTTCTGCACCTTCATCCACTTGATAGGTGGTAGTCTTTTTCCTAGATTCTTCCAGTTCTTCTTGCTCGGCAGAAGAATAGTAGCATTCCCGAGCTACTTTTTTGTCACCCTTCACAATTCATACTCTAAAATTGGTTGGAAATTTTAGGCATTGATGTACAGTAGATGGTAATGCTTAGAACTTCTTCAATCCTACCCTTCCCATGATGATATTGTAAGCTGATTGAACATTCTTATCCATCACAAAAAAGCTCACTCTTGATGTTCGACAAGTAGGCCATGTACCAATGAACATATCCAATTTGATGGTCCCAAGTGGGAAAACTTTTTCCCTAGCAAAACCGAGGAGTGGCCTGTGATATGGCTCCAACTATGATAGCTTTAGGTTCAAACTATCAAAACATGGGTAGAACATAATATCTGCCTAAATTCCATTATCCACCAAGACTCGCGAAATCACTACTTCCTTCATCCTCATTTTGATCACCAATGGGTCATGATGAGGGTATAGCACACCTACGAGGTCATTCTTAGAGAAACCGATGACTATTTTATCTTTGTTTACCTTCCTCGGGCGATCATCGTCAGCTAGATTTATCCTTTGAATATATGAACAAGCTTGAGCCTCATTGAGGTAAGCTTTCCTTTCTGTAGTAAGGTCTACAGCTCCTGCATCTCCACTAGTAATAATATTGCAATCAAATAATCCAAAACAGATAGAAAATACCTCACGTTCTGGCTGTTTTGGTCTTTTGGGGAGATCGGGGTCATCTTGATCTTCATCCAGGTCTTCTTCATGATTTCTCTTCTTATCTTCTTTTGTTCGTCGAGGAGATCTAGACCTCTGCTGTAATACCCCGTATTTTTGTGATATTTATTTATGGGATTAATTGAATTAAATGTGTATTAATTGAAAATTAATCCGGATTAAAATACTAGCGAGATGCGAGTTGGTATTTGATTTTAATGAGTATATATGGCTATAGATGAATATTGAATTATCAAATTGTCCTGAGATTGATATACGGCAATTCGGAAAACTTTGTTGAGACGCGTGTGACAGTCGCGCCAGGAAAATATTTATTTTAATTAAAAAGTGAATTTTATTTATATTAACCGTATGGTCGTTTTGAGTGTGCCAACGCGTCCGGAAGGGTCGAAATAGTCAGAAAACACTAGCCGGGGGTTTAGTTTGGGTCCCGGGGCATTTTTAGGCCATACCGGCAACGTATAAGGGTAGTTTGGTAATTTTGGAATTTTGGGAATTAAAACCCACGAAAATTAGGAATTAAAATCTGACTTAACCTTTACCCACTAAACCCACTAACTACACTAATTGACTTAATGGGCTATGGGAGTTATTGGAAATAGGTTTAGGGTTTCCTAAGACAAGCTCTAGCCACCATTGTCGTCTTTAGAGAAGAAGTTGTAGAGAGAGAGAGAGGAGAAATTCTGCAGAGAGAGAGAGAACAATTCAATCTTCAACATCAAATTCAGAGATATATCAGAGGCAAGTGGTTTAATTACGTTAATTGCATTGAATGTTTCTTCCATGCTTAGACATTTTTGAAAATTTCATTGTTTTTGGGAGATTGATGAAAACCCATTAAATTGGAATTAGAAATTTACATTTTGATGAGGAATCACATGTAGAATTGTATTTAGGTGATTATTCTTATGATAATATATCTTGTATGAAACAAAAATGGATTTAATTATGACCATTGATGATCTTACAAATTTCTAGGGTTCATGTTCTTGAGATTGGGGAAAAATGTAGAGACTTGATAATTGGGTGATGATTAGGATGAATTAACCCCATAAACATGTTATTATATGACCTAAGTATGTTTATGAATGATTAGAACCTTGAACAATTGTTGGATTGATGTTTGAATGTGATTAGAGGTGAAGAAAAGTTGGAAAAACGAAAAAGGGAAAATCTGGGCTCGAAACTGGCCTCTCGTTAGAAGACCTGCCCAGGTCGTTCGAACGAGCTCGTTCGAACGAGCTTCTAACGAGTTGACAGTTTGACTTCTAATGAGAGGGATGTTCGTTCGATGACTTTCGTTCGAACGAGATCTCGTTAGAAGGCCCACTTCGTTCGAACGAACTCTCATTCGAACAGTCTCGTTCGAACGAGACTTCTAACGAGCTGACAGTTTAGGCTTTTTGGACTGTTTTGATTTCGCGTGTCCCGTAACCTTGTCTAAATGTAGAGATAACATTTCCTTGATGATTAATTTTTATGGTAGGGACATTTGGGATATATAGAGGAGTAAAACATAGAAGTGTAATTTAAATTGAATGGAAATTGTGGAATAGGACGTGAATGAGTATTACGATGCGAGAATTATTGACGGCTTAAATAATTATATTAACCGGGAATATGTAAATTGTGTAACATTATATGTCGGTACGAGAATGAGAAGTGTACCACAAATAAATTATGGTGATTACTAAGATGTGTGCATACTTAGTATATGTATATGATTTTATGTGTATGACATACCTACCATACTTGCTATCACGGGAGGTTTACGTTCGCTAAGGGCCTTCTAATCCTTGTGTTGCCCGGATTTAGATTGGTACCTCGAGAACATAGGTAAGAGAAGGACTTATTGTGAATTTAATAAGTCTGCTGATCGTGGGAGTGTAGGTATGTGCATGACCCATGTGATGTGAGTGTGTTCGCCTCCATTGTTTTGTGATTTGCTATTATTTGAGTACGATTCCTGAGAGATTCGGAATGCGTGATCCTTATGTACGTGATGTACCGGGATGGATAACAGAGTATGTATGCACCGTAGTTAGTCTCGGGGTGCTTGTATTGTATATTTATGACGTGAATAATATACACTTAAATAATGAGAACTTTCATGTTAAGTATTATGAGTATAATTATGGTAATGTTTTGAGAAGTTATAACGAGATACCAGTAGAGAATTGTATTGCTAATAATTGAGAATCCGAGTTTAAGTAATGCCCTCTATTTAGTTGATAACGCTAGAATGCATAATGAGAATCGAGTAGTAAGGGGTAGAACTTATTACGGTTTGGTTAGTTACGTATATCACTTAGATGGGTATGATACTTTAGGAGTGCACAATTAGTCGAGAGGTGAGTATTTCATGTGAGTGCACGTCCTAACATGTATTTTGCATTCATTGTTTTAATGTTATTAAAACACTTGCTATTTTGAAATACTCTCCACTTTCGGGCTCTGACCCGTTTGCTTTCAAATCTATTTTTGTAAAAACCATTTTAGGTACCCAGCCACAAGGACACCATGCTTAGGATCCTCATTCAGGTGACGAGCTGTAGCTGTTTGTGGAAGTTACAGGACTTTGCTAGTAGACGCTTCATCTATCTTGACTCTATATTCAGTTTCATCAGTTATAGGGCATGTCGCCCATTTCTATTAGAAACATTTCCTATTTCAGATTTTCAGACTTTTGGCATGTAATTAATTCAGGATACATTGTTTTACTTATTTCAGTTGTGGGATTGTTGTGAAGAGTTTTCCTCCGGACTTATTATTATTTGTTGGTTATTTCATTTCTTCATTATGGTTAATGGTTATGTTATTCTTTCATAATTCTTTTACTGCATGTTAACCAGACTTAACTTAAAATTTGGCAACTTACTTTTTAAATACTAGGTGGTTAGTAACCATTAAAATATTTTTGACAGTGATGCTATTAATTGAACCAACTTGGCATTTTGTATTGATTTAATAAAGGAGTAGCTACCCGGTATTTAATTAGTCGGGGTGTCACATCTGCCTTGCTCGGTCGTTGCTTTTTCTACCATTTCGGCGATCCACATACTTATTTAATTTTCCTCGCCTGATGAGCTCTTCAATTTCATTCTGGAGAGCTACACAGTTTTTGGTCATATGACCATGATCCTTATGGAACTTGCAATATTTGGATTTATCCCTTTTGTCAGGATCTGTCTTCATTTTTTCAGGCCAGTTTAACTCCTCGCTGTTCTTGATCTCTTCCAAGACGTGGTTTATATCTATCTTCAAAGGAGTATAGTTTCCAAATTTCTTCAACTGTTCCAATGCTTGCTTTGCTTTTGATTGCTTGTTACCACCATTATTCTTCTAATCCTTCTTCTCAATCTTCTCGGCCTCAACTATGGTCTCCTTAGTGTCCATGCTCTTCTTTGCAGCCATAGCTTCCTCGGCATTCATGATTTTGGCTGCTTTTGCCATTAATTCTGACATGGTCCTAGGTGGATCTTTGGACAAAGTATAGTACAATTTATTTGGCAATAATCCACTCATCAGAGAAGTGATTGTTGTCTTTTCCTCGTAATCAATAACTTCGAGCTTCTCGTTATTGAAACGAGTAATATAATCCGTGGTGCTCTCACATGCTTTTTGTCTAACGCTTAGCAAGTGTGCTACTCGCTTAACTGGTTTTGCTCCAAAACAGAAGTTTCTAATAAAGATCTCGGCCAGTTGAAAGAAAGTTGCAATCTTCCCCCGAGGAAGATTGTTGTAGCATATTTGAGCAGATCCAGTGAGAGTTCCTAAAAATGCCCCACATCGCATCTCATCTGGAACAACATAGATATCAGCAGCTGCCTGATATTGTTCTATATATAGAACAGGATCAGTTTTTCCATCATATTTTGGTGTTACCACTGGGGCTTTGAACTTTGATGGTGTGGGAAAATCCACAATTGCTTGGATAAAAGGTGTCCCTTGGACAAAAGTTCTTTGTAGAGGATTTTTGGCCTTAGCCATTTCCCCTAGTCTATCCTCCAACCTCTGAATAGAGCCTTTCCATGCATTATTTGCCTCTTCGGGCCTGTTGGTCTGAGCAACTGATCGTGTTGAGTTTGCCTCTTGGGATTTTTCACGACGAGCAGCTGGTCGGGATTGGGCAAAACCTTCCTTTAAATCAAAGAATCGTTGAGAGTCCCTCGACACCATCCTAGGGGGACTTTTATTCCTCCTAGGACCCAAACTATCAAAGGGAGAGACTCTACTCAATCTTTCAAGAGCACTGGTCCTTTCTGGAGATAGAGTGACGTTTTGTTTAGTATCTGTGGCTCGTACTGATGAAGTTCGATCAGGTTGATAAGAAAAATCATTAGATCTATCAGTGCAATATGAATCGACATGTCTAGATCGAGATTCCTTTGGGAGTAATGTTCATCTAGTTCGTGAGGAAGGCAATTGGGCATTTCTCTGAATGCTTTATTGTCTTGACTGGGCAGGTGCTCCACCCTGGATAGTTTGCATGAGTTGTCGCATGGTTTCTTCCATGGCAGTCTGGCCTTGAGCTAAATTAGCCATTATTCCAGCTAAATCTTGGACACTTGGAGGAATGGATGGATTTGGGGGATTTCCAGCGTTTCGATGACTGGATTCAGGATTATCAGCCATTGGGGATGAATTGTTTTGATGAAAAATGATAGTTTCAGTCGTTTCCCACAGACGGCGCCAATCTGTTGATGTAAAAAATTAGATTATCTCCAATTATTTAATCACAGAGAAAAAATAAATAAGACAAGAGATTTTTAAAGTGGTTCAGCCTTGAAAGAATGGCCTACGTCCACTGTTTGTGTTATTGCTGACTGTTTGCAGAATTCTCGATAATGAGTTTACCAAGAAATTTCGAGTCCCCTGCTAATGAGGAGGTTACAATGTATTTATAGCCTCGAGGAGAAACAAATGAAAGAATAATACACAGTTGTCCAATAGGCGTATGCGTCTGTGTGATAATAATGAGCATTAAATGCGCAGTCATCCTCTTGATTATCCGGATATGAATGCTCTGTACGAGATGCATCTCGGACCGCCTAAGTAGCTCGGTATACATGAGTTGCTCGGTACAATAGAGTTCCTCGGAGAACACTTGTTGCTCGGAGCGTTCTGAGTTGGTCGGGGAAGTTGAGTTCCTCGGAGTCAAGGTGTTGTTAAAAAATGTTTGCATGTGCCATGTAAGTTGACACGTATCTCCACATAATCGGTCCACGTCAGCATACTAAATTTGGTATCAACAATGCTAATTAGGTGGATCTAAAATTTTGCCAAGTAAATTCAAAAAAATAGTAGAAACTCTCATTAAAACCTATGCATCCCCTTTAGGTTTATTCAATTTTAACATATTATGTAGAATAAGCCATCTCCAAATTAAATTGAAAACATACCTGGGAGTTATGATTTAAATTAACATAATTAGTATCAATGTGTCCCTTAATCCTTATTAATTTTGCACTTATGTTGTGAAACATTGGATACGAAATTGCACCTCCCAGGTGTGAATTTATCACGTGAAATTGTGGGGGTTTAAGCCTATAATATGTTTATTGACCAATTTACCATAAGTTAAATGCACAACTATAACATTTACACTTATATATACATGGTTTAACAAGTCTTTATTGCCTTTATTCATGGTAGAAACAGAGATACAGTGATCAATTTATGTTAAATAGTCTTTAGCACTATGTTAGGTGAGGGTCAATATTGTTAGTACAAAGTTATTCATCTACTTTTTTTCTCCTCGTCATAATGGAGGTTTTATTTATAACAATGAAGAGTACCATCGATCTACAATTACAATTAAGTAAGACTTCTTGATGATAATCTTGAGTTTATCTAGGTTACTATATTTAAGTTAAATTTAGAAGTTAGCTTCAATGATTTTTATCCATAAAGTTTTGGATTTGTCTTTATCTATCTATAATTATTCATGTTTCCTCTTATCGATCATATCCTCATAAATGACTATACGGGTGGCCGATCATGGGTAAGGGTAGCTTAGAAATATTTTTTTATGTGCCCTACCTTATGACCTAGGTTGATCTAATACTCCATCAATTGCCCCTAGATTATCATGGGTCGTCCTTAGGATTATTCTTGAGCGAATTTTTTAACTGATTAGTGATGTTTATTGTTATGACATACTGGGGAACTGTCGTGGTCCACTTAAGTGTTGGGATTCTCACATAGTCCCTTGGCCATATGGGTTACGTGGGTCATCATTTATGTGTCCAAGTCAAACATAGCATATGTCGAGCGTGACTTAGAGTGCTGGAGGGGTAGTGCTAAAATGAGGCACTATCTTTATCACTTGGGTTTCAAATAAATTTTTCTAATTTTTTATTCTTAATTTCTTATCTAAGTAATATATTTTTCATTTTTGCCATTTTTGCCCTAAAGCTTAAGATTTTCTTTCCATTTTATTTTCACATAATAATATTTTTATCTTCATTTATTACTTTTATTTGCACAAAAAATGATGATAAAGCAAAAAGTTATGTCCACTCATAATTTTAAGGACCTTAAAAGCAAGTATAATATCCCTAAAAGAGTAAAAATGAGAATTACCAGCCCTCGTGAGGATCTGTGTGGCCTCTAAAATGGGGGCATTGAGATGTTTACCATCATAGAAGGAGTGATTAATGATTAAGCATAAGTTCTTCTGATTTATTCCCTTAATTTGGTTGCTTTTATCACCTCGTAACATGTAAAATGCATTGATTTATCTCGTATCCTTGCTACTGACATTTCCTATATAGTGCATCGAGTTTCTTGTAGTCTTTATGCTTTTTACAAGTATTTTATACAAGTAAGGGGAGGAAACTCAAAACCGAGAAATCAAGGAAGAAAGAAAGGAAAAAATTCAGAGGGCAAAAGAGCAACTTTACATCTAGAGTTCGGATGAGGAACCAAAATGAAAGTTGAAGACTTAGAGTCTACAAGCAAGTAGGAAGAAACGACGTCCAAATATGAGTCTCGGATCAGAAGTTATGAAGCCTCAGATGAGAGAAAATCATAACAGTAGCACAAAGAAAAAGATTTCAGGACTGATCCGGTGTGAGCCAAAAATGGACCGATCCGGTAAAGCCAAAGTTCCTGTAAAGGGCGGACCGATTCGATATCATCATAAAACGAACCGGTCCAGAATCCTAAAAGTTACTGAATAAAATACACTGCCAGACTGATCCGATTATTCATAAAATTGAACCGATCCGGTATACACCAGACCAAACTGATACACCAGGCCAAACTGGTCCGAGGGACGAATTTTTAATTTTTTTTCTCTTTCACATTTAGAGTCTTATCTAGATCAAACTCTTGTAATTTTGTAGGGTATTTATCCCAACTAATTACCATACTTTAGGGAGTTCTCTTTTTTATAGCTTTAGAGGGATTTTACATTTAAGAACCCTAGGTTTAATTTCTGCAACATTTATTCAAGTTTTCAAGTTTTAATTCCAGAATTTCCTTCATTACAAGTATTGTTTCCTTTCGTATTTCAATTACTTTTACATTTGTGTATGAGAATTCATAGAAATTAGTTTGCAATTTTTCTTTACAAGTTTCTTCCCAATTTTTCACGTAGTTATGGATTCATGCAAAATAGGTTTTGTGATCAGGCTTAGTTTAATTATGTCCAGCAAAATTTCCAATGGTTGGGATGCACGAACCCGACCCGATGTAGTTTACATGAATAGAAAATAGGTTTTGAATTAAATTTTGATCGAATTGTGTTGTGTAGTGATCACAACCATCGTAGGACTTTTAACCTCATTTTTCCTAGGTAACCGGGGTGTTTAAGGATGCGATGTGCATATTGGCTATCGTAGCACTGCTTTATTATTGCCTTTGATTATGTATGATGCGCGCTAATACCTTTATATATGTAATACTTAGGATTAATAAAGACTAGGTTTGATCAACTCTCTAATTCAAAATCTAGTGGGGATTGTATCCTAACCTATTTTCCCTCATTCATATTTACTTCATTGCAGTAGTTTTATTTCCATGCACGTAGCGTAGCCAGTAATTTAAATTTCCTTTGCATTTATAAGTAGAATGTAGTCCACAATTGATCATCTTAGATTTTCTTTTCTCGGATCAATTCAGGGTTAGTCTTATATTCCTTTGTTGTTACGAGCATTCATCCTAGTTTCCTGTGGATACGATCCCGACTTACCGAGTTATTACTTACGTGACGGGCTTGCACTTGAGCCTGTATAAGCACGCACTTTAGATACTTTTGTGTTTGCGTCAAGTTCATTTCCCTTTCCATCCATCATTGGTAGAAATTATTCACTTCTACGGGGTCATTTCCCTTCAAGTTAATGAAGCTCTTTCCGGATTATTATGGTCGCGATGTCCATTAATCAAATATGTGGCGCTAATTTAATTTTAAATGACACTTTTATGGTATTTCTACCATTTGAAATCTAGTAAAGGCCAGATGAAATTGGTTTAAGGTGCGTTGGATTGTAAACACGGAAAATGCATGGAAAATAGTTATTTGGATGAGAAGTTGAAAAATGAGTGAAAAAAATATGACTTTTTTGTTTAACTTTTTCTATTTTCCCTAAAAACCAATTCTTTGATGGGTGATTATAAAATATATTCCACTAAATATGAGGTTTGAGATGAAACACTTATTCTATAAATCTATATTATACCTATAATACAATTAATTAGAGGTTTTAATTGTCATTAATGCAATTCCAATCTCAATCTATATAACTATTGTAGACCAAAATCTTATGAAAAGGACACGTGTCCTATGCATTAAATATGTATCTCATTTTATCTCATACGTTCGATTTCGCTGCTCCATCTTCACGTTTCATTAGAGGCATAAATAAAGATGCATGTATTGACATGTGGCGCTTACTATACACAATGAAAACTGTCGTGTGAACCTCTTAAATTGGTGTGCCTCTGTGCACCCTTCATAAATATTCAATGGATATTACCACCCAAGACAAAATCATCTCCCTTCCCAGTGCCAAAAGTCTTGCACAAACCCCTAGCGGTAGGGTTTCATAGCATTTTCCAAATAGAGTCTGAGATATATCTCCCAAATCTCTTGACCTACGCATCCAGTTAATTTATTTCCACTTCACAATCTCAACTTCTTGCTTGAGTTGTTCCCCGTAGATATGTGTAGGCTAACACCAGGGGATTTTTTCTTATTTGATGCAGAAGATATTGTATTTGACGCATCACAGTATTCATTCTTTAGTAATGATTCTATTGAAGAAGTTGAGCTGAGAGGGTTGGAATATGAGGCGAATGAATTGTGATTTTCCATTGTGCTGTTTTTATTGCTCAGGTCATGTTCGATTTGTTATTGTTTAGAGTAAAATAATGAGCAAAGATAACCTTGCCATTACGGATGGTGAGAGAGTAATTAGACTCAGTTTTGGAGTGGACCCTAACAGTATGGTCTGGTGGTGGATGTGTTCATTAATAAATGAGAGTGTCTTATGCCTAGGCATACCTCTCATCATTACTCATTTTTTAATAATTATTTTTTGCCATATTTTTTTATTTTGGTCATTTTTAATGTATTAAATTTATTTGTTTATTTATTCTTTAATTGTTTGTGACTTTTTTTATGTACAGGGCTTCAGAAAAAATGTCACATATAATATACTCGGTTTTGTTATTCAAGAAAGAAAAAAAATCCACCGAGGTATGTTTCTCTCTCTCTCTTACTTATGGGTTTTGAGTTCTATCAGTTTTATTTATTTATTTTCGTTCAGATCTAGACAAAAAAAAAGTATTTGCAAGCTGAAATAGAAAATGGACGCTAATGGTGGTTAAAGTAACTTTTTACCTGTGAACGCAAAACATTCATAGCCGCAACACTACAGGTACCTATGATTTTTTTTTTGTCATTTTTATTATTAGTGATTTTTACAATTAAATTTATAATTTTAGTAGCAATAAATAATTTGTAAAGGAGTTTTTTTTTCAAAACATCTCTTACGACATAGAGTTATTTTTTTTCCTGAGTTTTATTTTTTATGTTTGGACAGCCATAAATGAAGCTCTCAAGATTGAGTACGATGTTTTTTCTATTTTTTTATATATATAAATCCACAAATATAATAGTATATTTATATTGCATCACGTGACTTTCATGCTAGTTAAAATTGAAGCTCCACCACCTTGGAAACCAAAACATCCTCTCACCCATTGAGTTCTCCCTCCCCAAAATCTCGGTTAACCCATTCGTTCTTTGAATCTTCCTATCTTTTGTTCTTTTCCCTTCTTCAATCTTTTATTACTATAAAATGCAAAACAAGGCATTTATGGTTATTTACAATGAGTCTATCCACGTGTCACCTTAGAATCACTGTGTAGTCATTTTATTGGTTTCTCTTTTTTCATAATCCACTGAATTTATTGCATCAACTCTCTACGTCCTTTCACCTCTGTTTCTGTGACGATGGAAAATATAAGTTTTCCCCCTTCTCACTCGAGGGTATTGAATGGAACAGATTCATGCATGCACCTAAGTTCATATGAAGAGGTTTGTTTTCCTTCAATACATTGTGATAGTATTTGTTAAACGCATTCTCCTTCATTGCCTATTTTTTTCTCAAAAACCTAAATGTTCATTTGTAACCCAAAATGAACAAGGTTCGTTCTTCACCTATGGATTATTTATTCATTGCAGAAACAAGCATCTTACATAGTCTTCATCCCCAATCTTGTGCGTGTCTATTGCAATTGACAAATCTCATATCAATTAAGGTATAATTTTTTATTTTCCTCTTCTTAACAATTTCTTTTATTTGTCATAAAATCTATATCTTGAATGGGACAAACTTTGATGTTGGATCGGATAGCATTTTAACTGTTTTCATTCTCTGTTTCGGTTCCTATGGGATAGGATCTTTGTATGTATATATATGAATAATGTCTTCTATATGCTTGATGAAATATTCAATTGACAATTGTAAATTCTCAAATGAATTAAGGTAGAAGTTTTATTCTCACCATTGTTAAAAAATAATTCTTTTTTAAGTTTTCTTCGTTTTAGTTATTATACAATTTGGATTTTTAATGGACAATCATTGTATGTTGTATATTAATGCGGTTTCCATTCTTTCCTATTTAAATATATAATATTGTGAAGAAAGTTAAAAAAATAGTATTTACTCACTTTGTTATTGTGTATTTATATAGGATATAACTTTTACGGCTTCTCATTCTTTTTTTTTCCAGTTCATATGAGAAAGGTTCTTTATATGGATATATGAATTATGTCTGCTATATGTTTGATAAAATGTTGAAATGACAATTCAAAAATACTTTTTCACTCAATAAATTGCATATCCTCAACAAGAATGGGGCTTGGTCCTAAGGTCCTTCCCAATTTTTATTTACGTTTTATTGTGACCTTTTTTTTCGGCAGGTGTCAGTCATCCGACCATGTGACCAACACAGCACCTTGAGGGAGCAGAGAATAATCTACTACTACACCAATGGTCAAAGAACCATAGACATGTCAATCAAAGTTTCCGCTTGCATCACACGATCATGGATCATGATTTATCCACCAGACTTAGCATCCTCTCTCCTTATAAATCATGGATACAGAGGTACGAAACTATAGTGTTCCAGTTCAAGTAAGTCGTGTGACAAATTTCCATTAAACAATATTGTAATGGGATATCATTATCCAATAATTTCAATTGTAAGATATTGGTTGCATTCTCAGAAGTTTAATCTTTTAGTTACTTTCCTTTGTCTATATTTATTTTGAAAACTATAATCTAAAGTCATATACGACATTGAAAACATAAAATTCAAGAACAAGTATAATTTTTGATGTGACAACTATGACTATTATGTACTTCGAGTACATAATAAAAAAACAGAAAGGGCCATAGAGTGTGCAATATGTAACAAGTGTTAAAAACAAAGAAAGGCTTAAAATATACCACACCCCTAAGAATGGTAAGCAGCAAAAAGAGTAATGTTATTCATATCAAAAGTAAATTCCACAAATTTGTGTTAGGAATAGGGAGATAGTAAAAAGGTAAGAACCAATTTGTGGCTCACAGTCATCTAGGATTTTCTTTTAGTAGAACTTTTAGTGGTAAACAGTCTTAATTTTATTGGGGGAGAGGGGGTGGGGGAGAGCTATAACATACCACATGTAAGAAGTTCTAAACAAAACAATGAAGGCATGTGCATTTCCTTTATATTGAACTGTTTGGATTAGTATAATCTTCACACTTCCCATGCAAACAGCAACAAACAACACCCATAGGACCAACTCAAATCTTTATCCCCCACATTGAGCTTTCCACCGCGTTGTCTCCAATCTCATCGATAATGAGGAGATGTTGCAAGATTATACATTGAATAATTAAGTGTTTCAGTATTAAGAAAAAAATGGAGACCCTAAGCTCACAATAGTTAGTGTGGCTCCATGAACCAATACCCTCTCTCTTTGTGACATAAAATCGATCCGCCTTCGTTTATCAAGACCGTGAGAAAAAAATTTAATATAAGTTGGCACCTGTAAAATTAAATAGCAATTGAGTATAAATATTCATCATATATATATATATGTAGCTGAGAGTAGGGATGTACATACACAACTAATTTATAGGGTTTGGTCTATAGGTCCATAAACTGGGCTTGTTAATTTTTTTAAGCTGAAAAAAGTGTGGCGGGGGTACGACCAAGAACTTTGGCATAAGTTTGACTAATAGGATGAAATTATTTGTTATTTTGTTTTACAAAACTTACACAACCAAAAATTTACTTGATTAGTATGTTTTATGTCTCCCGCGTTAAAAAAAATTAGACTCAAGTTGGGGAGGTGCATTTACAAATTTTGTTATTCCTCCTCAAAGAAAATGGATAAACACTCCATCAATCTAACACAATGAAAACCAATAGGCCATTATTCTGACTACTATTAAAAAACTGTTCTTTTTTAAATTTGTTTACATGAACAGTGCAATTAAAGATGGGTGTGACATGCTTGATATGATGAAACATGAAAGGCGATCTATTAAGAAATAAATATTCCTCTCAACATAATATGTACTTGATTACATATATGTTCTTAAATAATCAGTATATGGGTTCTTTTTCTTGTATTCTTGTAGGCACTGAAGCCGGTGTGACACCCCGACTAATTAAATACCGGGTAGCTACTCCTTTATTAAATTAATTCAAAATGCCAAGTTGGTCCAGTTAATAGCATCACTGTCGAAAACATTTTAATGATTACTAACCACCTAGTATTTAAAAAGTAAGTTGCCAAATTTTAATTTAAGTCTGATTAACATGCAACAAGTGTAATGAAGAATAATAACACCATACACCATAACGAAGTAAGTAGAGTAACCATCACATAAAGTAAATAAAGTCTGGAGGAAAAACTCCTCACTACAATCCCACAACTGAAATAAGTAAACCGAATACTGAAACAATACATGCCAAAGTCTGAAAACTGTAATGGAAAGATGTCTCTAATAGAAATGGGCAACATGCCCTACAACTGATAGATAATAATCTGGAATCCAAGTGATAGAAGCGCCTACAAGCAAATCCCTGTAACTTCCACAAATAGCTACAGCTCGTCACCTGAATGAGTATCCTATGCATGGTGTCCTTGTGGCTGGGCACCTAAAATGGTTTTACAAAGAAAATAGATTTGAAAGCAAACGGGTCAGAGCCCGAATGTGGAGATATTTTAAAAACCTGCAAGTGCTTTAAAATCATTTAAAACATTAAATGCAAAGTACATGCTAGGACGTACACTCACATGATATTCTCACCTCTCGTCTAACTGTGCACTCCTAACGTAAGTACCCATCTACAACGACACAGACCACTAGCTAAGTGACATCATATCTAGCTAGACTATCATAGGTCCTACCCATATTACTCGGTTCTATTAACATTATAACG
The DNA here is from genome assembly GCA_949130495.1 of Sambucus nigra. Classification (NCBI taxonomy): domain Eukaryota; kingdom Viridiplantae; phylum Streptophyta; class Magnoliopsida; order Dipsacales; family Adoxaceae; genus Sambucus; species Sambucus nigra. The sequence goes on from OX422209.1 coordinate 210,646,994, forward strand.
CTCGTAATTAAGTAGGGGTTTAACGTAAACTCAGATGCTCAATATGCAATATATTTCACTATCAGCTAACTCGTTATGTTTCTCGAAACAATACCATAATTATATTCACAACATTAACATGAAGGTTCCCATTAATTAAGTGTATATTATTCACGTCATAAATATACAATATAAGCACCCCGAGAACTAAGCTGTGGTGCACACATACTCTGCTATCCATCCCGGTACATCACGTACATAAGGATTACATATTCCGAATCTCTCAGGAATAGTTCACAAAATCAACATCACAAATAATGGAGGCGAACACAGTCACATCACATGGGTCATGCACATACCTACGCTCCCACGATCAGCGGACTTATTAATATCCCAATAAGTCTTTCTATGACCTATGTTCATCAAGGTAACCAGTCTAAATCCGGGCAACACAAGGATTAGAGGGCCCTAAGCGAACGCAAACCTCCCGTGATAGCAAGTATGGTAGGTATGTCATACACACAATTCATATACCAATACTAAGTAAACACACGTCTTAGTAATCCCGCAGTTTAATTGTAGCACTATTCTTATTTTAGTACCAATATATAATTTACACACTTTATACGATTCCGGTTTATAATCATACGAGCCCTAAATTTATTCTCACGTCGTAGTAGACACTCACGTCTCAACCCAAATGGTTCATTGATTTAAATCACTCGTATATAATTTACTCCTCATAATAACCCAAAAGTCCCAAATCTAGCCATATATCATCAAAGGAATGTTAACTCTACCCTCGAACAAGTTTACGGGACTCCCAAAATCAAAACAGGCCAAAAAGGCCCAAACTTCCAGCTCGTTAGAAGTCTCGTTCGAACGAGGCTGTTCGAACGAGATCAAACTGTCAGCTCGTTAGAAGTCTCGTTCGAACGAGACTGTTCGAACGAAATCCAGTTCGTTCGAACGAACTGTACTTTCTAACGAGATCTCGTTCGAACGAAGTTCCCTTTCGTTAGAAGCGACTGGTCAATTCGTTAGAAGCTCGTTCGAACGAGTTCGTTCGAACGACCTGGGCAGGGGCTTCTAACGACCTACCAGTTTCGTCCCAGATTTGTCTAAATCTCGTTTTTCACCATTTTTAACACCTCAAGTCTCAACCAAAATTCGTCCAATCAATTTTTTAAGGTCTCCAATCATCCTAAAACATACTAAGGTCATACACTAACACCTTTTAAGTAATTAATACATCCTAAACATCATTATATCACAAGATTCTACATTCTTCTCCAATTCTTTTCAAGAACACAAACCCTAACATTTTAAATCATGAATTAACCCAATATAAATCCGTTTTAATTTCTTCCAATCACAAATATCATGAGTATAATCATCTACCTATCATTCTACATGCAATCCTCCTCAATATTTTCAAGTTCTAAGGTCCAAACTACATGGGTTTTCATATTTCACCAAGAACAAACATAAAGTCTGAATTATCTAACATGGAAAGAACATTCTCTGAAATTAAATGGAATTAAGTCACTTGCCTCGAGTTTATCTCTGATTTAGATGTTGGTTTGGTGAAGATTTCTGCAGAATTCCTTCTCTTACTCTCCCTCTCCAAGCTTTCTTCTCCAAAAGGCTATGGTGGCTAGGGTTTGATTTGGGGGAAATTTAGGAAACCTAATCTAACAACCCCCGTAGCTTGTTGGGTTAATATGGGTTGGTTAGTGGCTTAGTGGTTCAATCCCCAATTAGATTAAAACTCCTAATTTTCGTCACTTTTAATTTCCCAAAATACGAAATTACCAAAATACCATTTATATTGCCGGTATGGCCTAAAAATACCCCGGGACCCAAACTACACCCCCGGCTAGTATTTTCTGACAATCTCGACCCTTCCAGACGCGTTGGCGCACTCAAAACGACCATACGGTTTATAGAATTTAAATTCACTTTTATAATTAAAATAATACACCATGACGCGGCGGTCACACGCGTCTCAACAAAATTTCCAAAATGCCGTATATTAATCTCACGACAAATTTTTCATAATTCAATATTCATATAAAAACATGTATGCACATAATCAAATACCAACTCGCATCTCGTTAGTATTTTTAACCCGGATTAATTTGCAATTAATACGCATTTAATTAATTAATCCAAAAAATAAATATAGCCAAAAGTACGGGGTATTACAGTCGGTTCCTTGAGAGTAAGTTCAGTTAGCAATAAAATTTGGCATTACAATGGAACCTAATCAAATTAGGGTCAAGGTCACTCCTGAAAATGTGCGGGAAATCTGTGAAGAAGTCTAAATCGGCTTGATGTGGACAACATTGATCTGTACTATCAGCATCGTGTGGACACATCAGTACCAATTGAGGATACTGTAAGTGTTAGATGTAAATCTTTCTTTGTTGGTCTGCATAATTTGTTTTCAGCAAATTTTATGACGGTGGAAAATAGATTGAGCTCACAATTCTCTCTCAGATCATAATAGGCTTGATAAGATTTGATCAGCAAGACTCCTAAAATTAATGTTGCAAAAATCATCCAACACAGATTTTTGACTATCCATATGCTATGTTTCTTTCGCACATTTATATTTTGAAATTTCAACCTCAACATTCTGCACTCTTCTTCAGGTATGACTGTACATACTTACTCCTTTCAGTTTCTTTATTATTATTATTATTATTATTATTATTATTATTATTATTATTATTATTATTATTATTATTATTATTTGTTAGGAAGGATTGATTGATTCTCTATTAATACTTTTTCTTATTGTTATAGCTCCAACAATAACTTTATACCCCTTTATATGCAGAACCACATTCAAAAAGGAGTTAACTTCGTTAGAAAAATTAAAGAAACGGGCTCTGTTTCTATCCCATCTGATAGACAGTTCAATTTTGCACCCTTTTTCTCCTAAAGAAAGAAGAATCATTGATTCCATTTGTTAGATGCGAGCAATTCCTCTTAGAAGGAAGATTTGGTTGTCCCTAATTTCATTCATCAAACTATTCGTTTTCTTATCATGTATGCAGCTTTTCATTAAGTCCTTGACACATGGGGGAACTCGCTCACAATGGGTTACATATGGCCCTACGATTCCCAAGTGAAATTTAAGGCGGCTACAGCCACTAACGAGTTTCTCACAATAATGACATTGAACTTTTTTTTTGTTCTGATCAAGAGCAGTACCATGATCATGAACATTGACAAAAATGTCCTTTGCAGCCATATTACTGATTATGTATATAGGACATTATTTGACTAATTCTTTCCTCCTTAAGGCTAAGACTATTTACTGTTGTTGGAAGTAAAATATAATAGTTTGCTTCCTGTATTAACTTCAATCATATTAGTAATGGATTGTGTGAGCCATGGCCAGGCCACCCTCATAGAAAGGGGATGACTAATAAATTTAAATGCACGGGACGACCTAGGGAGAAACAAGTTTTGCTATGGTATACATACAAGGTATATTATGTTTTATAGTGTTTTTATGACCTAAGTTAAGGCAATACCCAATCAACTGTGCATGGTTCATTGTTTTTACTTTATATTAGTTATAGTTATAAAGTAGAATCCTTTTAGTAATTTGTACTTTACACTGGTTCAAATTTTCTCATATAATAAATTTTTTTTATTTCCCGAGTTTAATATTAATTCTCCATCCTAAGTTCAAAGTTTGATTTCTTCTTCCTTTTCAGGTAAAAGATTGTGCTTCGTGGACTTTACATCGAAGACGTGGTAGGATTTTCAATACTTGATGACGTCTTCCAGCTATGGTTCATTGTTTTTACTTTATATTAGTTATAGTTATAAAGTAGAATCCTTTTACTAAACATAATTTTTGTATTATAGTGATGTTTCATAATGGTATAATTGTGATCATTATAATGTTTATTCGAGGTCCAGCACATACTTTTTGTATTGTTGTTGACTTTTTTAACAAGGTTGATAGTGCTATAATTAAATGAATCTCTATCCAAATTTAATAAATTGTTCACATTTTTGTTGTAATAAAACTCAACTTAAATTATTTACACATTTATATAGTCTTTTAATACGCACCCTTCCACTAACGTCAAAATTAAACAGCTCCTGAAAGGGACGCATGCGTCTACTTTATTGTCTACCTCTATATAAAATATTGATAATGTTTGTTAACATTTGTACATGCAGCTTAACTATCACTACACTCTACATTCTGATTCTATTGCACTTTTTTAATTCTATTTTAAATTTTTCACTTGCATTCGTTCATTGTGCATTAAATTACGCATAAATCGTGCATCGTACGAGTTTCCACCTAGTGTATATATATAATCTGAATCAACAACCATCGGTCATTATCTCCCTTGGATTCAAACAGCAACTCAGAAGCTCCACAAGATACATTTTTTTTTTTGGTTTATACCAAGGGTATCCACTAGCGACTTAGTGACTAATCCCTTCGCTGATTGTAGGCACCTCTATGGGTGGGACAGCTGGCCCAGAGATTTAAGGCTGCTCCATACCCAAGGCGGGAATCGAACCCCCGACACTTGATTAAGGGAGAAAGAGCCCCTACCGCTCTACCACACCCCCTGGGTTCTCCACAAGATACATGATCTACGAAAATCAATTCCTTGTTGGACACATCTCACCCTCCTAGAGATAGTGGCAACATCAGTAGAAAGTTACAGGAATTTATCGAAAGGAATTCTTTGTCACCAGGAAGTGGAAGAGCTAGCAAGGTTGCATGTGTGACATATGGCGGTACAACAGTTCCTCTAGAGCAACGGTGTTTGCGTTACGTTGATAACTTCAGCTCAGGCTATAGAGGAGCGGCATCTGGTGGTTATTTCGATCGCGGCTGTAGTTACACAGTCACGTCACACATCAGCAGTGACATCACCATGGCATAGGGAAATAATGTAAGCTATGTTGGGTGTTACACGACCGGCTGTCACGTTAGCAAACTTGTAGTCAGCGATGTTGACTTGGTTGGTGTGGGAGGATAGAGAAGAGAAGAGTGGGTGAGGTTGAGATTGGATTGAAAAGTGCTGTCGGGAGTGTAAGTTGTAGTGTTGGAGCCACATATATGAGACAGATGGCGAGTGGAGAAACAAATATCTAGGGATGGTTACCAGGCTACTGAAATTGACCAAATTCCAAATATATGGTTTTCAATTATACTTATATTTATACTTTACTAGTTGTGCCCACGTGCGTTACACGTGTGACCGTTTTCAGATATTAATCTTTCACTGCAAATCTGTGAAGGACAAAATAATAAAAATACTTGAAACATCTTACGTAGAATCTGTTTTGTTAGAATATAACATAAAATACCTAGTACGAAGCATCAATCATTACCCTAAAAATCAAACCTCCATTCAACTGTAAACTATACAAGATATTTCTATTATTGCTTAGTCATTCATCCGTGTTTACTCCTCTGTGGCAGCTAACTGACAGGTATTTGTAAGCAACAGCAGCAGCAGTTGCTGTTGTTGCCACCCTGTCATGCATGTGGGCGATATCGACTGATGACTAAATCCTATTTAGGACTCGAAGGCCTTTGTGGTATGACTAAATCCGCGTGTGAGACTTTGTCTTCGGATGCTTTTTTCTGTTTGACTGTGGTCGTAGAGTGGTGGTACTAAGGTTTAATCTGTAATTTCACCATTGCACACGGGGCATTGAGGTTGTTGGTGATCTTGAATTTCAGCAGATACACTTGGATAATAAATCCATTTGTAAATACAGGGGCAATAATAGAGGTGGTTACAAGATCTTGAACCATGTCTAGGAAAATGTTACAGTCGAAACCACGGTCACATTATTTTCCATTAAATTGGTGGATTGTTTTCTAACGCTTTCGACTTGATATTGGTATACTTTTCTACCGTACCAAAGAAATAGGATTGTCATCATTGACTTTATTAATTGGGTACCTAACCACTTGTCTTTTTTTCTTACTACCATAAAAAATTAAAATGTTATTTACCATTTTTATAAGTTACCAATCAGATGTACCCTACACTAATCACGTGGGAAAAAAATCTTATTTCCGCTGTAGGCGAAAGACGATAGTATTTTGTCAAGTGCTAAATTTTCAGGACTAAATAAATGGGAAAATATGTGCCACCATCTTCATTATACTCAACAATTTAGGTCGCAACCTATAAAACCAATGTCAAACCCTTCCCCATTCTCTCTATATACGTATCCATCTAGCGTCCCATATATATGAATCCAACAATTATGACATAATAAAAATAGTTTGAAAATTTTAGGTTAAAAAAACATATATTCGGCTAATACTTTTTTATTTGTTAATTTTTTTTCAATGAAGAATAGTATTTTAAATTGTTTTGTAAATATTTTTTTATTTTTTAGAATTAAAGAATAACTGTTTTTTTTTATCAAAATTGTTATGATAGTTTTAAAAACCTTTTTTTATTTAAAAAGCTGTTAACAATTTTTTAGTATGCTGGTACGCGCCAGCGGTATATATAGGGGGTATTATAAACATTTTAAATAAAACGTAAAAAAAAAACAGTTTTAAACAATTTTTTAAGTGCCTAAAGATTTTATTTAAACAAAATTGTTTCAAGTAAAATCCAAGCATGGGAGTGTTTTAAGAAAATTGTTATAAAAATTCTAATAGTTACAAAAATTGTAACAAAAATTCTAATAGTGGTTCCAAAATAGTAACTATTAGAATTTTAATTGTTTTTAAATAAAATCTTTAGCCATCTAAAAAATTGTTTAAAACTATTTATTTAAAACTGTTTTTTTGTACATTTTATTTAAAATATTTTATAATGCGCCACCAAAATAAAATAAACACGACATGGCACGACACACCTTAAAATCTTAATTTTACGTAAAATGAATATGACACATATGAAAGTGACATAGCACGACACAAAATCCATTTTTACGAAATGCAAACATGGGCCACTTGTCGTGTTGCATTTTAAATGGGTTGTGTTAATATTTGATAAAAAATGAGATTTCGTGTTATGTCATATTACCTTTATAGATGAAAATAAGATTTTGAGGCGTGTCGTGTCATTTTATTTTGGCTGGGTTCGTGTTTGGTTAAAAAAATAACATATATTGTGGCGTGACACTTTTGCTTGGGTCGTGTTAGTGTTTTGTAAAAAAATAATATTTCATGTTGTGTCGTGTCACTTTTATTAGGATCGTGTTCATGTTTGGTTAAAAAAAAAAATATGTGTCGTGTTGTGTCGTGTTCGGTTATAAAAATAATTTTCAATTTAAAAAATAGTTTTTTATTTGGTCATTTTTTTCCCAATTTTATGTAAAAAAACATTTTTTTTTAAAAAAAAACAGTTTTTAAATTTTTCTTAAAAAAAAACTTACATAAAAGTATCATAACAATTTTTTTAAATAAAAAAGGGTTTTTAAAACTATCATAACAGTTTTTATAATAAACCGTTATTTTTTAATTTTAAAAAATAAAAAAATGTTTTAAAAACAGTTTAAAATACTATTTTTTTTTTAAATTAATAAATAAAAAAGTATTTGTTTGATCGTTAGAGCAAAGGGAAAATTTGTGTTTTAAAAAGTAATTGGAGTGTTTTAAGAATTTTTAGAATCTTTAAGAAATAAACATGAATAAAACATGTTCATCTGGGAAATACATATTGAAAACGTGTGTGCTCGCGTTCAAATGATCAAATTATATTTAAAACACCTTTTAACCCAAACAAACCCTAAACATGCAACTAGGTGTGATTGAAACAATATGAAATCATGCAAGAGTTATTCAAACACACATAATTGAGGAAAAATCCCTCACAGGGGCAAAACCATTTATTTTCACTATAATTTGTAAGAAAACGACTTACAATCGGATTACAATGAAAATACAAGTTGACTAAGAATTACCCTCAGGTATCGGATTCTGTAGTCGCGGCTGGAATTATCCCTTTCCAGTAGGGCTGCAATGGAGAAGAAGAACGGTCTCCTCCACAAGGGTTGAACTGCAAAACTGCGTTCCTAGGTTACCAAAAGGATTCACAAATGTATGGATTTTGTGTGAATCAAAATACCTAGAGTATTGGTACTCAATAGGTGAAGACTTAATGCTTTTTCTACTCTGAAAATCGTGGATAGAAGTCTTGAAAAAACCACTTCCTGTAGTGGGATTAAATAGGAGAACTTGAGCCCTAAAATTCGGAACATGATCTGAACACGATCTGTTTGAAATTATCCTCGTCGGATCGGTCCGGTCTCTTTAGGCGGATCGGTCCGGTGACATCGGATCGGTTCCTTTTTTAAGGCGGATCAATCCGGTTGGCATCGGATCGGTTCGGCTTTTTAGCTTCATCGGTTCGCTATGGATCCGGGGTACACTGGCCTCACCTCAGCAGGCGGATCGGTCCGGTGTCTTTAGGCGGATCGGTCCGGTCTGTTCCCTGATTCCTTTTCTGCCTTTGATATTCGGATTCCGTTGATGAGCATATGATTCTTGAATTTTCTCAACGGTGTAACGGCGTACGACATATAAAATGCTCATGGACAAAAATGTCCTTACAAATCTCCCCCTATGTCTATGCCGGTACATACATAAAAACAAACATCCGAATTATCAATCATAAAAAATTGCCTATACAAATCTACCCTTCCATGAACCCAAAACTGAAAGAGTACAAGTGAATAAGACTGCATCGTTTGATCTTCAAATCTTCAGGAATCTCAAATCTTTTCTCATTAGGGTGTGCAATTTAGTGATCATCAATGTAGTACCTACACACATGAGATAAAGCAAAATACCAAGTGACATATCGAGTTTGAAATGATGAGATAAACATATATATATATCAATTTATGAGCAAACTCAAATTTCAAATCTCCCCCATAATAAGATAATTCATTCTCCCCCTTTTTATGATGTCCCCAAATAGACAAATGAGAGAAACAAATCAAATAAGCACGAGCGGGGTGACACTAGGATAAAACCACACCATGAATGAACACAAAGCAACCAAGTCGATGTTAGCGTAAATGAAGTGGTGTGATCAAATTCGATAGGAAAATCAATGCATACAAACATGACATATGTGCACGATGAATATTGGATATTCCTAGCGAATGAACTCAAATGCTTCCTTTGGTGTAAAATAATGACAATATAAGATATTGACTCAATCAAATCAACAAATCAAAGCTCAAAATGATTTTCACACCAATAACGTCCAAAATGATTTTATGCTTTTTCAGGACTTTCAAGGAAGTGCAAACCCGTTTATATTCTCCAACCAAACTCCCTCAGATATTATTTTGAATAGAGGCATTCTAAATTCTCAAACTTTGGAGAATTGATGGTGAAACCTAAGTGGCCCATATTTGGCATGAATTGTTTTTTATTGCCTATAAATTTTTTCGGGCTCTTTTAACCTCTTTGGACCTCGGATATTAAAATTCCTCCATTTTTTAGGTCCTTTTTAACGGTGGCTTTTGCGCAAAGGATAGATGATTACCTTTCGCAGCCCCTCCCCGTTATACAAAAACACACAGTCTCACCAAAACGGTTTTTTACATGCATTCCAATCTTGTCAAGTTTTATCGCATATTGTACATTGTATAAACAGAATTGAGATGGAAACACTCAAGCCAATATGAGATAGACAAGTGCAATAAGCAAATATAGCCGTGCATGTCTGCAATAAAGGATCTAGGAGTCAAACATGTAGGAAGATATCACTAATTACATCTCAAAGACTCCAACCAATGTAAAGCACATGGATGAAATGATGTAGCCTCTCAAATCTCTATCAAACAGTCACATGGATATATGGAATGAAGTTGTGACTTGGCTATCTTAAATGCTCATCCATAAAAGATGCTTAAAAGTACAAAAATCTTTTTGGTCTATTTCAAAAATTTTATCAAAATAAAATCTTTTTGTGCTTTTCTTAAACAAAATAAAGAAAATCTTTTTGTATTTTTCAAAAGAAATATAAAAAGCAAAAAGAATAAACAAAGCTGTACAACTAAGCAATGGTACATATAAAACAGACTAGCAATAGGAAGCATATGATATGAACATGAAGTAGCATCCTATTCTAGACATAGACCAACCCCTCAGTCAACTGTGCAGATCCCCAAAGACTTCCTAAGACTCTCAAATCTAAGGGCATCTAATGGTTTCGTGAAAATATCGGTTAACTAACGGTCGGTGGGAACAAAACTCAGGGATACAGTGTTCTCCTCAACTAACTGACGAATAAAGTGCTCACGTATCCTGATGTGTTTTGTACGCGAATGCTGGACGGGATTACGAGATATGTGTATCGCGCTCGTGTTATCACAAGAAATGATCATGGTGTCTTGTGAAATCCCATAATCCTCCAACATTTGCTTCATCCACAAGAGTTGTGTGCAACAACTCCCGGCTGCAATGTACTCAGCCTCCGTAGTGGACAAAGAGATGGAATTTTGCTTCTTGCTTAGCCAGGAGACAAGAGCAGAACCAAAATAGAAACACCCACCAGAAGTGCTCTTACAACCATCTACATCCCCAGTCCAATCGGCATCCGAATAGGCGGACAAACGGTCATCGGTCTCAAAGGAATACCAAATACCGTATGATAGAGTCCCACTCACGTATTTAATAATACGTTTTAGAGCAAGTAAATGTGACTCTTTCGGGGACGCCTGATATCGCGCACAGACTCCAACACCAAAGGCGATGTCGGGACGACTGGCAGTCAAGTAGAGAAGACTACCTATCATACTCCGATATAAGGTTTGCTCTACGTCCTTGCCTAAAGTGTCCTTACTAAGCTTGGTAGTGGTACTCATAGGTGTACGTGCATGCTTAGCGGAGTCTAAACCAAATTTATTCACTAGGTCTTTAGCATACTTGGATTGGGAGATGAACATCCCATCCTCTAGCTGACGAACCTGGAGACCAAGGAAGAATGTAAGCTCACCAACCATGCTCATTTCAAACTCATTTTTCATCTCCTCCTCAAAGTGGTGAGCATGCTGGGATCATGTGGATCCAAAGACTATGTCGTCCACATAGACCTGGGCAATTAAAATAGCACCGTCATCTCTCCTGACGAACAACGTCATATCTACTCCCCCTCTCTTGAAGCCTCGAGCTAAGAGGTAGGAAGTAAGCCTCTCGTACCAAGCACGGGGTGCTTGCTTCAAACCATACAAGGCTTTCCTCAGATAGTAAACGTGCTCAGGGTGCTGAGGGTCTTCAAACCCTTTTGGTTGTTCCACATAAACCTCCTCCTGTAGAATGCCATTGAGAAAGGCACTCTTGACATCCATCTGATACACCTTGAAGCGCAGATGACATGCGATGGCGAGCAGAAGACGGACGGACTCAAGCCTCGCAACAGGAGCAAATGTCTCCCCAAAGTCTACACCCTCTATCTGTGTGTAGCCTTGAGCGACCAACCTAGCCTTATTTCGAATTATGGTACCATTTTCATCCATTTTGTTCTTAAAAGGGGACAAGTTCCCAGACATCATTCTTTTTAAACTGAAGCAACTCATCCTGCATAGCAGATATCCAATGTTCATCCTTGAGTGCTTCTTTATGGTTCTTGGGCTCGACTTTGGACGTGTAGCAAAGATGGCTAACAACGTTCTCTAGCTGAGCACGAGTCTTGACCCCTAGAGTGGGATCACCAACAATGGCAGAAGGGTCATGACTCTTGCGAACCCAAGCAGGTGTGTCCCCTAGCACAAGAGTAGGGTCCACATAGTGTGAGAGAGGAACAGGTAACTCACTGTCAAAACAATTCTCATGCTCACACTGAAGGTTAGGATCAATAACCGTCGAAGGTTCGTCATCTTGCACAGTGACGTTTATTGATTCCATAACCTTAGAGCTCTTCAGGTTAAAAACCCGGTACGCTCTGCTAGTCGATGAATATCCTAGAAATATTCCCTCATCACTCCGGGAGTCGAACTTTCCTAATTGCTCTCTATCCCGTAGGATGTAGCATTTACTCCCAAAAATACGAAAATATGCCAGGTTGGGCTTCTTGCCAGTCCACAACTCATATGGAGTCTGAAGTGTGTGTGGACGCAAATAAACCCTATTCACCGTGTGGCATGCAGTAAACACTGCCTCTGCCCAAAATCTCCTAGAAACTTTACGACCTAGAAGCATAGATCTAGCCATCTCTTGGATCGTTCTATTCTTTCTCTCAACAATCCCATTTTGCTGAGGAGTTCTCACAGCAGAAAACTCATGTTTGATCCCGAGGCTATCACAGTAAAGATCTACCTTTGCTTATGTGAATTCAGTGCCATTGTCACTACGCATCCTGTTAATAGTGACACTGTGTTGATTTTGCAGGATACGACACTTGGTCGTTAAAAATTCTACATCATCGGATTTCTCTCTCAGAAAACCTACAATGGAGTACCTGGAGAAATCATCTACCATCATGAGGATGTACCTCTTACCACCTAGACTCTCAGTACGAGTAGGACCCATAAGATCCATGTGAATCAACTCAAGAACACGAGAGGTGGTAATGGAATGCAACTTCCTATGGGGACTACGGATTTGTTTTCCCAACTGACAGGGTCCACAAACGATCGAAGTTGACTTTCCAAGAGATGGTAAGCCACGTACTAGGTCATTTTTAGCTAAGCGATTGAGATCTCTAAAGTTCACGTGACCTAGACGTTGGTGCCACAGATCCATAGGAGTGATTGTGGCGCTGTTGCAGATAAGTGAGGATGTGGGATCAGTCCCATAACAATTATCCTCGGTCCTCACACCTTGCATCAAAAGCTTACCGGCTTGATTATAGACTTTACACGCGTCCCGGTCAAACTTTGCCAGGTCAGTGTCGCACAGCTGGCTAATGCTGAGAAGGTTTGCTTTCAAACCTTTGACGTACAAAACATTTTCTAGCTTAGGAAACCCAGGTAACTCGACAGTACCACGTCCTATAATGCTAGACTTGCTCCCATCTCCAAAGGTGACTCTGCCATCCTGATAGTCCTCAAGAGTCGTAAAAAATGAGGCATCACCTGTCATGTGTCTGGAGCACCCACTATCAAAATACCACTGAGAGGTATTATGTGCTTTGAGAGCAACATGAACAACAAAAGCCTTTTTATCTTTCTTAGGTACCCAAGTCGAGATGACCTTTTGTTTGCCTTTGTTATTGTTGATTTTAGCTGGAATGTGAGAAGCATTCACTAACGGCAAAGAGATCCGTCGAAATTCTTCCATTAAACTTTGAGTCGTGGCAGCTAAGAACTCAACTCGCTCTCTCAGACTAGAAAACTCATCAGTATGATGTGGTGGAGCAGTAGTACGTCGTGTCCGACCCATGCTATAGCAAGTTTCCCTAAGGTGGCCTTTTCTTTTGCAATAAGTACAAAAGAGCACAGTCAAAGGCGGACCTTGGTTTGCTTTTCTTGGTCGAACTCTCCTTTGAAGTTTTTTACGGTGACCATAAGGAGTTGTAGTAAACTCAGGAACTGGTCCAGGTGCAATTTGGGACGTGGAGGCACCATCATATCCAATTCCTTGACGATCACCAAAACCTAAAGCGGGGCCGAGGAGCATCTTTCCCATCTTCCCAGATCTGTCATCGATTTGTACCTTGACTTCCTGTGCTTTCTCAAGGTCATGAGTCAGCTGGGCAACAAGGGCTTCAAGTTTCTTTCGAGTCTCCATGGAGGAATGGAGCTGACTCGTAAGACTAGCCACTTGTTTAGTCAAGTCCCCTCTCTCTTTCTCTAAAACACTCTCTCTCTCTCTAAACAGAATCTCTTTCCCGACACATGCAGATTCTCTCTCTCTCAGGGCGGTGCAAGTGGAGAACTCTCTTTCTCTTGATTTCTTTAAATCTTCCTCTAAGCAGGTGATCTTAAGAACTAACGCTTTGTTACGCTTTTTAGTTTTAAATGACTCAGAATATAACTCAGCGTAGGCGCGTTGTATATCACTCTCGCTCTCACTTGTGTCATCCCTCCCCTCACTCACATCGATCTCACTGTCGAGGTGTCCATGTGAAGCATCATCCTCAACGTCGTGAGGAGAACTAGGAGTGCTCACTTGGCTGGCCATGAATGCGGTGAAGTTACACTCATGTGGTGACTCATCTCCAGAATCCACCGTCTCGACCTCACTGTCGTCACTAAGGGTAGAATTATGAACAGCTTTCCCTTTCTCTCTATTTAGACGATTGGCACACTCAAAAGCTCTATGACCCCTACCATCACACTCAAAACATCTCTCACTTTCTTTCAGAGGAGGATTTTTGGAAACTTTTTCATTTTTCTTTCCAAACTTATTTTTCTCAAATTTCTTTCTATCTTTAAAATTGCCATTTTTCTTAAATTTGAGAATCCTCTTGAAATTTTTTGCGAAAAGAGCCAAATCATCTAAGTCAAAATCGCACTCAGAATCTGACGTGTCAGTCTCTCTCTTTCTAGATGACTCTACCCTCTTTCTAGCTGACCCTTCACTCCTTCTCTCTTGGGCTTTAAGATCAATTCCCTTATCTTTAGATTTAGCATTTTTAGGGAACATATCAATTTCATAAGTTTGCAAATCTCCTACAAGTTCTTCCAATTTTAGCGTATTTAAATTACCCATAGAATTTAGCACAGTGACTTTAGGGATAAAACGCTTAGGCAAAGAACGAAGAATCTTTTTAACAACTCTAGCATTCGGAATATGTTCACCAAGATTAAAACTAGTATTCACAATGTCAGAAAGTCTAGCATAAAATTCATCAAAGCATTCAGAATCATGCATGGTGATTGTTTCAAATTGAGTTGTCAAGTTTTGCAACTTAGACTCTTTCACAGCATTAGTTCCTTCATGGGTGAGTTGTAAAACATCCCATGCCTCTTTTGACGTGGTACACGTCATTATGCGTTTGAACTCATCAGGTGTGACAGACCCAGAAATAGCACTTAGACCCTTAGAATTAAAAGATGACCCTTTAATTTCTTCATTAGTCCAAGAAATGTCAGGTTTCAAGTTGGTCACATTATCAACAGTCACGGTGGGAGGAGTCCACCCTCGTTCAACCAAAATCCAGACACGTTCATCAATGGCTTTTAAAGCCGACCTCATACGGGCTTTCCAATAAGCATAATTTGTCCCATCAAAAACAGGCATTTTATAATATGACTTCTCCATTTGAACACGCACTTTTTCAAAAATCAATTTTTTCAGAAAATTGATATCTTAGAAAAATTTTGCGGAAAAAGGAATACGCGATAGATTAGCGTAACCTGCTCTGATACCAATTTGAAAACGTGTGTGCTCGCGTTCAAATGATCAAATTATATTTAAAACACCTTTTAACCCAAACAAACCCTAAACATGCAACTAGGTGTGATTGAAACAATATGAAATCATGCAAGAGTTATTCAAACACACATAATTGAGGAAAAATCCCCCACAGGGGCAAAACCATTTATTTTCACTATAATTTGTAAGAAAACGGCTTACAATCGGATTACAATGAAAATACAAGTTGACTAAGAATTACCCTCAGGTATCGGATTCTGTAGTCGCGGCTGGAATTATCCCTTTCCAGTAGGGCTGCAATGGAGAAGAAGAACGGTCTCCTCCACAAGGGTTGAACTGCAAAACTGCGTTCCTGGGTTACCAAAAGGATTCACAAATGTATGGATTTTGTGTGAATCAAAATACCTAGAGTATTGGTACTCAATAGGTGAAGACTTAGTGCTTTTTCTACTCTGAAAATCGTGGATAGAAGTCTTGAAAAAACCACTTCCTGTAGTGGGATTAAATAGGAGAACTTGAGCCCTAAAATTCGGAACATGATCTGAACACGATCTGTTTGAAATTATCCTCGTCGGATCGGTCCGGTCTCTTTAGGCGGATCGCTCCGGTGACATCGGATCGGTTCCTTTTTGAAGGCGGATCAATCCAGTTGGCATCGGATCGGTTCGACTTTTTAGCTTCATCGGTTCGCTATGGATCCGGGGTACACTGGCCTCACCTCAGCAGGCGGATCGGTCCGGTCTCTTTAGGCGGATCGGTCCGGAGGAACCGGATCGGTTCTTTTATCTGGGCCGGATCGGTCCGGTCTGTTCCCTGATTCCTTTTCTGCCTTTGATATTCGGATTCCGTTGATGAGCGTATGATTCTTGAATTTTCTCAACGGTGTAACGGCGTACGACATATAAAATGCTCATGGACAAAAATGTCCTTACACATATGAATGCATAAAAACAGTAATCTAATAAGGTGTGAACTTGGTAATTCCTTAACTTAAAAAATCTATATAATTTTTCTGAAATTAACATTGAATTTAGAATTATTATAAAACATGAATAGAACAATAATAAAATTGAAAATACAAAATTTGAGCACAAAAGAGAGACAACATTCATGAATGAGATAGATATAATTACAAAAATTGTGTATTTGCTTTGAAATTAACAAATGCATACTTTTGATGGCAAATATGAATCTGATGGAAAAATGAAGAAATTTGGGCAACTGACTTTTGATTTGTAAGGTTTCAAGATGAATGTATTTGGAAGTTTTGTTAGATGAATGTATAAGGAGAGAAAACGTATCAAGTTAAGATTCATGGAATGATTTTAATCGTGTCGTGTCATTTTATTTTGGTTGGGTTCGTGTTTGGTTAAAAAAATAACATATATTTTGGCGTGACACTTTTACTTGAATCGTGTTAGTGTTTTGTAAAAAAATGATATTCCATGTTGTGTCGTATCACTTTTATTAGGATCGTGTTCATGTTTGGGTAAAAAAAAAATTTGTCGTGTCGTGTTCGGTGATAAAAACAATTTTCAATTTAAAAAACAGTTTTTTATTTGGTCATTTTTTCCCAATTTTATGTAAAAAAAAAAAATTTGAAAAAGAAACAGTTTTTAAATCTTTCTTAAAAAAAACTTACATAAAAGTATCATAACAATTTTTTAAATAAAAAAGGGTTTTTAAAACTATCATAGCAGTTTTTTAGCAGTTTTTATAATAAACAATTATTTTTTAATTTTAAAAATAAAAAAATGTTTTAAAAAACAGTTTAAAATACTGTTTTTTTTTAATTAACAAATAAAAAAGTATTGTTTGATCGTTAGAGCAAAAAGAAAATTTGTGTTTTAAAAAGTAATTGGAGTATTTTTAAGAATTTTTAGACTCTTTAAGAAATAAACATGAATATAAACATGTCCATCTGGGAAATACATATGAATGCATAAAAAACAGTAATCTAATAAGGTGTGAACTTGGTAATTCCTTAACTTAAAAAATATATATAATTTTCTGAAATTAACATTGAATTTAGAATTATTATAAAAACATGAATAGAACAATAATAAAATTGAAAATACAAAATTTGAGCACAAAAGAGAGACAACATTCATGAATGAGATAAATATAATTACAAAAATTATGTATTTGCTTTGAAATTAACAAATGCATACTTTTGATGGCAAATATGAATCTGATGGAAAAATGAAGAAATTTGGGCAACTGACTTTTGATTTGTAAGGTTTCAAGATGAATGTATTTGAAAGTTTTGTTAGATGAATGTATAAGAAGAGAAAACGTATCAAGTTAAGATTCATGGAATGATTTTAATTTAATGAATGTGTGAGACTAATATTAAGAGTATGATAGAAAATGTTAATTTAATGAGGGTAGTTTAGTACTTTGAGATTTGAAGAGGAACTTCCCTCTTTTAAGTACTATATATATATATAGAGAGAGAGAGAGAGATTAGACAGATGTCGCGTGGAGTACTAAATAGTAGTATTTTAAAGGCTTTACTTTATAGAGAGATCGAATTTTTTATTTTACTTTTTGAACATTTCAAAATTTGATATTTTAGATTCGTTGTTGGTTAGTGTCGCTAGTACGAATTCACATCATTTAAAAAGATACGTTATTTTTAATGCCCATCAAACATAAGCATTATTGAGTGAAGAGTAAGAATTCCATTATATATTAGAAAAATTCAAGTATGAAATTCATTGGAATGTAACACCCCGTAATTTTGAGAATTTAATATTTAATTATTTTTGAGAGATATAAAAATATTTAAATTGAGAAACTTATACTACACCAAAACACTCCTTTAGTAACACAATTTTACTATTACTAAAAATATTAGTAACATAATTTTTCCGTTAGAAAAAAGGCGTGGGGCACGAAATTAGTAACATAATTTTACTGTTATTCTGTAACTAATAGTAATGGTAAAATTCAAAATTAGCAATGGTAAATTCTGTTACTAATAGTCACGATAAAACCCAGAATTAGTAACGATAAAGTCATGTTACCAATAATAACGGTAAAATTCATAATTAGTAGTAATGGTAAAATTCAAAATTAGCAATGGTAATTTCTATTACTAATAGTCACGATAAAACCCAAAATTAGTAACGGTAAAGTCATGTTACCAATAGTAACGGTAAAATTCATAATTAGTAACGGTAAATTATGTTACTAATAGTAACGGTAAAATGATGTTAGTAATATTAATACATATTAAAAAAATATTTAAAATCTCAAATTATCCACATTACACTATACTACAGACCGTCACAATCCACAATCCACATTACACCATATTACAGACCATCATAATCCACATTACATCAAAATCCACAATCCAAAATATTCAAAGCGTTCTATAGACCAGAAATTGGATGAGGAGGTAACGCTGCTACATTAATGAACTCTAACTGAGCTTTCTTAACTAAATGAATATGAGCCAAAGGTTAATACTTCATAACACTTTAAC
This sequence comes from Sambucus nigra, assembly GCA_949130495.1. NCBI lineage: Eukaryota > Viridiplantae > Streptophyta > Magnoliopsida > Dipsacales > Adoxaceae > Sambucus > Sambucus nigra. The sequence goes on from OX422209.1 coordinate 210,665,770, forward strand.
AGGTCAATTTAAACTCAAAGGAGGAGACTATTAAATGCTACAATAACTGAAGTATTAAATGGAAATTGTTGTTATAACATACTGTTTGAGATACTCGACAACAAATGATAAATAATCAATATACATGTTTGGAGCACGTTTTCAAAGTATACAAGTTTTCTCTCTATCTCATATTTTCGTAGAATAAGTGCCGGGACCCGCTCCATTTGCTCATCTCTATTGTCACCATAGCAGCTGTTGTACTGCCTGAAATTTGTTCAACAGATTAAACTCACATACGTTTGAAAATAAAAATAATACCCCCCCCCCCCACACACACACAAACACAAAAAAAAAGGATAAAACACACATTTTCAGTTATTACTGATTTCCATATACCAAATAAAAAAAGACCCATGCAAAATAACAAACTTACTTCGCAATGTTTACCTCATGCTCTATATTGTTTACAATTGTTTCACTAAGAAATCATTAACATTGATCCTACTCAAATATTTGTAAGTGTAGATAGATTTAAAGGAGTCCTAGGAATTTTTAATTCTAAAAGTTTTCATATTTATTGCATCTATGTAGTGTACACATGCGCATAAATAGAGTAAAATGTAAATAAAATAGATTCGTAAGGGAAGAACTCATCGATGTAGATAAATTGGGTCTTTTGGTGTGACATTATTAGGAATTTGGATAGTTGCTGCGAGCATTCGTAATAAGAATTTGGAGCTCATAAGTCATGATGACATGACCAATTTGGATTTTACAGCACCATCGGTGCAACGCTTGCTGGAAGAGAGTTTGTCGGGCAAAATAATGGGTCGGATCTACTAAAAATAAATTTAAACACGTTTGTTGTTGGGTTGACTGAATGCACAGTTGGTGTTGACATAGTTTGGCAACACAACTTGCAGACATGTACTCTATTGGTGTGAGGTGATTGAGGGATTAATCGCGCCTTTGTCATAGTGGGACACGCACTTGCCAAATGAACCTTAGGAGTTATATTCGTTGCTTAACAAGTTGCCGACATTCTACTGGTTTAAGATTGTCCTTCCATGGAAAAGTAAGTGATGAATATGCTATACCATGTCCTAGTATAGTGTTGTTCTTTCTATTCAAATGCAGCATCATTTCCTGCCATAGAGAAACTGCGTTTGAGGTGATTGAAGATTGAACCACCGAGTTGACACAATACCTCTTGTCCGAGGATGCGACCTGCATAAATTCGTTGTGATGTATTGAGCCATTGTTGGATCAAGAGAAACGTGTTTGGGTTGAAAGATGTGGGAATTTTGGATCTGTTCGCAAGTGGGAGTTTGGATTAGACCGGAATTTTTCGGAAGATAGCACCAAAAATTCGGTAGCCACATGCTGTAAGATTGGTCTGAATGAAAGCACACATGAGGTTATTAACATTGGTGGTTCCGACCAGTTTTATTATCGCCGACTCTGATGTCGTCATTGATGGAGATGAATAAACAAATAGAGAGTGATATTGATCTTGGTTAGTTCTGACAGCCGAAAAAGAAACGACCGCTAGGAATTTAATTGGGCGATAATCCTCTAAATTAAGAGGCATCTTTTTAATTGATTATCAGACATTGTGTGTGTTATCCGAGTCGGTGATATATGATTCATATCGGGCATGAACACAAACGGGTTGCATGGTATCACTCCCCATGGATTTTTGGCTTCACAGGTGCATAGTTTTAGCACCCATCATTGTCTATTGAGGAAGACCTCTTTAATCAAGCAGAGGGATCATCCATCTAGGCCTTGGCTTTGTCAAAACTTTGATCCCCTTCATTTGTAACAACTCAGCTTGAGTAGGGATATTTATTTGATACACTGTGAAATGATGCCAGGAGGACCCCATAGGGAAATTTGAATAAGTTGATTTGTCCATATGTTGTTGAACAGAACTCAATTATGGCATGAAAGGCAGACTTGTATAGAGGGTACAAAACCAAAATTTTATGGAGGAGAATCAATTATCTGACCTATATATATTAGAAAAGTATTGAATGATGTGGTCCCAAATGGACTTTGGATTAGAAATATCTTATCCTCCATCAGTGGTGCTAAAAAAATTGCTGACTAAAAATAAAAACTAAACATACAAAGAATATGAATGTTTACCTCTTATCCATATAAGGTACTGACTGGTTTGTAAGAGAGAGCTGATTACCCATGTGTATTAATACAAGGTTGACAGTTTTCAAAATGTTGGTATGGTACTCTGTTCCTGCAAATTTACAATGAAGATAAAGGCTGATTCAGCATAGTGACAAAAAAAAAGATAAAAGCTGATTCACTACTTTCGAAATGTGCCGAGTATGAAATTTTCTTATAATGTAGTTAGTTTTCAACCAAGTTTAATTGATTTAATGCAACAACTTATCATAAAAGGATATTTGAACTTAAATTTAATATCACATTACATATCGGACTACCAATAAGATAACACTAAAGGGTACTTGTGTATGAACTGTTATGGTTCTACCCTTCTTAAAGGACAAAACTTTCTTCACTAGAAATAGAAGAACATATTGATATCACATAACATAATGTACTTTTTTTTAATCCTTTATGACTACATTTATTCTAATATGGTGCTAATTGCATCCTTCTCTCTTTCCTTTTCCTAGTGGGAAATTAAGGACTCTTCTTGTTTCACGAAAGATCACAGATTCCTTGTGATTCACTTTACATTTGGGTACGTAATCATAGCAATATTCATTTTAATCTTTGCCTGCTAGAAATTAATTACCATTTTTCTATGAACATGTGTAATTCCCATTATTTATCTGTGGCATGAGTTGATTATGAATTATATTCTTACAAATCCAACTAATTATTTGTGCAGGCTTGTTTCTCAACATTGGTGTAGCTTCATCCCTTTCCCCCTCTATGTTATCAACTTATCGTAACTCGGGCAACTTCAGATAACACTCTTCTCAACAATAGAAAAAAAAATAAAAAAAATTTGGCCCTGCTTTTGTCTAGGATATACAGAGGGTCAACCCCAAAAAGATATAAGACACCCTACAAGATTTCAGTAGAAAACGTAATAAATTTAAGAGGAAATAGACACTTACATAAATCATATCTCGATTGTATCTATACTGCAGATTGTACGACACCGATGACGCACTGCACATAATTTACTAGTAAGTAGATTTATTACTTTTTCCTCGAAAAGTAATAACACAAATTCAATCCCTGAAGCTAAAAGGATCTTCCCAAGATCCCGATTTCTATCTGGGAGTTGAAACCAAGATTGAAGCTTTTAAAACAACAAACTTTAACAAGTAGGTAATCGAATCAATAAATAGTAAAAATACTAGCACTAAACCCACATTGAGTTGAACTATTTTTTTAAACCTTATAATTTTCATTTAATATTAATTTGTAGAAACTTCCATTTAAAATTGAGAAAAAAATGAATAGTTTCATATAACATTCCAGTATCAATGATGTTCGCCAAACTCAAAAGGAAAAGAGGGCATTGTTAAGTACAAATGTTTACACTTGCAGTTCTTCATACGCTTGGGAAAAATGGCCCAGTGGATTGGAATTGGTGTTTGGCAAGTAAAAATATACTTTAGCATAGAACTGTATACATAGTTCGTTTAAGGAAAATTGTACACCACTACCGTAGAAAATACTCTTTAAAACACCTCCAAGTTGTATCCAAATGTAAAGAGGTGTAAAAGTACATGCTTCCAATTGGATTTACATGTTAAAATTTGTGCATAACAATTTTAGCAGAAGATTCAAATGAAATATATAACTTTCTCACTATTCTCGATACAAATTAATCCAAAAAATATCATATACAATTTAAGTTCTATATAATAATAAATTACACTGCAATATATTTAGAAAAATACATATGAGGCCACAAAAAACAAAGAATGTAAAGAATATATAACATTAGATAGCAAAGAACTCATACATTTATGAGACATACAAAAAGCATAGAGAGCAAGATCGTAGATAGAGAAAACACGTGTTTATATTCTTCCATAGAACAATTGAGACAATGTCAATATTACTATTAAGAAATAAATAAATGGCATAAAACCTAAATATTACTACTATTGAATAAACATGACAATGAAAATAAGAGAGAGAGAAATATAAGATTTGAGAATACTTGCAAGTTAGAATGGCATCCTTTTGATCGAATAGGAGAGATCTCGTGGTGAGAGCAAACCAATTATAGATCGATTAGGGTTTTCGATTAAATAAATAAATTATAAATTTACATATACGAATTAGAAAAACATACCTCAGATGTTGGTGCTTCCAATGAAAGAAGGGATTTCAATCGAGGAGCTGTGAAAGAGAGGGGAGTCGTTTTTTGTTTGGGAGGGAATTAGAAACTAGAGTACTTTTCATTTGGGAGGGAACTATTCTTTTGTATTTTTTTAAATTTGCAAACTAAAATTACTAACACATTTAGCAAATTAGTAATGGAAAATTATTGTGGGAGTTAGTAACAGTAAAATACCGTTACTAATTTTGAGGGTTTAATATTTAATTATTTTTGGGATGTATAAAAATATTTAAATTGGAGAAAACTAAATTTATGATTTGGAGAATTTATTCGAGTGGGAAGAATTATTTATATTTGGCAACTTTAAATTTAATTGTTCGAAATTTAGTGTGTCTCATTTTGAGGTCAAAATTTGAGAATGTTATAAAGTATTTCGGATGAAAATTCTGAGTGTGCGGTTGAGTCCGGATGGGTCGAGATAGTCAGAAAAGAACCCGGGGGTAGTAAATGGATCTCGGGACATTTTTGGACATAGCCGAGCTGACACGGGGGGATTTGGACCATTTTAATTAGACCCATGTGGTAAAAAAACGGGATGAGGGGTTTTAAACATAATTGAAGGACTAGTTGAACGGCAGTTAACAATTCTAAACCTAGGATTTGAGAGAGACACAGAGGAAACAAATCTAGAAGCAAATTGAGAACCTTTTTGGAGACAAATCGAGGGACAAAGTGAGGGTTCGTTATCAAACCATTCTCTACAACAACGTATCAGAATCTACGAACAATTCCAGGCAAGTGGTTAACTAATGTGATTCGTAAAATAGATGATAATCAACTCATATCATGGTGAGTGTAATTGATAATGGTATTTGGGTAGGGTTATCACGTGCAAAAAAAATGTTTTGTCGAATTTAACACTGCTACGTTTGAAATCGAAATTTATGATGCAACAATGGTTTCAGATTTTTATAATTGGACACTGTTAGAACCCCATTTCTGATTTTGGTTAACTTCAAATTTAGGGACTAAACTTGAGAGAAATCTAGGGTTGAACTCGTGAAAACCCAACTCGTGAGTAAACGATTTGTGGTAGTGATAAAGGGTATTTATGGTTGTATCCATGTCGTAAATCAGTTTAATGGAGGGTTTAAAGGTTATGTCAATGGATCAAAGGCCGAATTAGGAAAAACAGAGCTTGAGAGCTCGTCAATGGTGGAATTCAGTGGGGGAAGAAGAGCTGGCACATAACGATAGATCGATCGATCAAAGTCCATCGATCGATCGACGATGGGAAAACTTTGGCAGGTCGGCCAGTTCGTTGTTTGCACCCTTGTTTTCTTTTTGGATTTTTGGGTGTAATTTTATTTAGTGAAAAATTATAGAGAAATTAAAAACTAGGGGCTCAAAAGATTGCTATTAGGAATTTATAATATAAGCTAAGGGTTAAGACTTAAAGTAAGAATTTTAGGCGAAATATATTCAATTTAAGTATGGGTCGAGCGAATGAGCCCAGGGGTATTAGCGAGTGAAGCTAGGTTAGATTATTTAATGGGAAATTGAAACTAAATAATGTAAGAGTCGGGTTATATACTTGGAAATTTCACGGGACGAAGAAATGTGTCTGGTATTGTAGATTAGGTGACAGCACAGTATTAAATTAATTGACGTGTTAATTAATTAAATTAGAGTCGGACTGTAGACTCGGGAAGGTAATAAATTAATTAAAAATAAAATTAATTAATTTGAGTCGGACCATAGACTCGGGAATATACAAGCTAGTGTTACGAGTTTTAGTACACGGTAACGCCGAGATTTATATTATATATATACGGTGTGGCGATAGTATATATATATATATATATATGTGTGTGTGTGTGTGTGTGTGCGCGCTATTAAATATCAGGGACTAGATATTTATTTAAGTTATATACTCCAGTGATATTAAGGGAGGTTGCGCATTGTGGGTGAATCCCCTAGCTTGAGGAGTAGGGCGAGTATATCCCCAGGTCATAGCGTCCGGTATATGGGTGAGAGGCTTATCTCATTTTCAGGGAAGGAATATGACCACCTCCACTACGTTTATATTTTTGGGCCAAGTTGGTGAGCGATTAAAACTTGGGTAACTAGGTTATGTGAACACACCTAGTGAGATAGCACTTTAGAGGGAATCATCCGGTGAGGGTATACTCAGAGGGATGTATATACATATGAATTATGTGCGGATTTTTTAGTAAATGTACGTATATAATGAGATGTGATATTATATGCGGGTCATAATACAGTGTGTAATGTACTTACTTTATATAACTTGTGTCACATTTATATGATATTGTTTAAAAGGAATTAATTAAGTTAATTGGTGAGATAAATTATAACCCATGAATGATTATACTCGGGTTCGAGTAGTATGTCAAGGGGAGATTACACCAGGACTAGTTGGACGGGGTAGTACAACTAGGTGGGGTTCAGGTAACCGTTAGGTGTGCACATTAGTGGAGGGGTAAGTATGTACTCAAGAGAATGCGACACTAACTTAAATATGAAGCACATTCATACATTTTATTTATTGCAGTTAATTCACTTGCTAAATATTTTCAAAATGTTTTGGGTTCTAACCCTTGCTATGAAACTATTTTCAAAACCTTTTAGGTGTCCAGCCACAGGGAAGCCATGATTGATATTCTATTCCAGGGACACGGAGCTACAACATATGTGGATGCTAGCAGGAGATTGGATTAGATGCATCGTTTATTCTTTCCTAGAGTAGGAATCATCTATCAGTTTCAGTTTACTTAGGGCATGTCGCCCAGACTTTTCAGTACCGTTTTCAGATTTATCTATTCAGTTATTAATTGATTGTTGTTGGACTATTTTATTTTAGTGGCCGATGGTTTATTAGGAAAGTAGTTAAATTAATTATTCTGTTGATTTATTTCAGTTGTGGTGTATGACTCATATTATCTTTCCGCATGTTATTGGTTGTTTAATTAAAAAGATAAAATTTGGCACCAGCTTTTTGGAATACTTGGTGGTTAGTAAGTTTTAAAAAGGTTTTCGACAGTGATGCTAAGAATGAACCAACTGGGATTCCTGTTTTAATTTGGTATAGGACTTATCACCTGGTATTTTATTAGCCGGGGTGTCACAGATGGTATCAGAGCATCAGAATCTAGTGTCCTTAGGATCTGTGTGACTTTTCACGTTTCGGCTTAGCGTTCTTTAATGTAGAACCCTATCATTGGATTGTTGTATTCTCATACGTATGTGCATTTACGTTCTTCTGCTAATTACTTTATATTTGATGGTGAACTCATATGATTCGATTCTCATTTCAGATGCCGCCCAGAAGAGAGAGAGCAACTAGGGAAGCAAGGGGAGATGAGACTAGGGAGGCTCATCAGGAACCAGAGTTACAGCAGCAACTGCCAGAGATGATTTCGGCTACACAGGTAACTGAATTAGTGACGTAGGCAATTGAAGCAACAATGATCACAATGGCAAGGTACTTTCCACGAGATCAGCCATAGGTATTAGTTGTACCAGATGTTCAGGCCCACTCGGGCTGTCTGGGTGGCAGCAAGTACGAGAGCTTTTTCAAAAAGGGCATCTGCTAGAGTTTCGAGGGGGTTCAGATATGGTGCTAGTGTGTTAGTGGAAGAGAGATATCCATCATCACCTACATATAGTAGATTGCAATGAGATGCAGAAGCAAATGTTAGTCACTTTTAGGTTAGTGGGAGCAACGCTACAGTGGTGGGAGTCGATCAACATAATTGAGGAAAGGGATACATTAGCTATTGCAGAGTTTTGGGTGCGGTTCGGCCGTAAGTATTTTTCGCCAGCAATGGAGACAAAAATGAGGAGAAAATTCAGAGAGGTGACTCAGGGGGACCGTTCAATGGCCGATTACGAGAAAGAATTCACTCGTTTGGCGAATTTTGTACCGGATGAGGTAAGCGATGAAGAAAGAAAGAAAGCAAGGTTCATGGATGTGTTAGTCTGAAGGATCTGACAACATTTTATTGGTAATCTCACATTAGTAGCTTATACAAATGTCATTAATGTAGCACTCCTGCACTGCTAGGAATATCGCTTCCACGTGAAAGGAAGTAGGAGGGGAGTGAAAACCATACAGTCTGATAAAGCGGGAGGGAACAATACCAGTGGGGTATCCCAGTAGCAGACAGGGGGACATCAGGGGTAGGATTTCCGACAGGGGAATCAGGCCAAGCGATTTAGGTCTGGAAGCTATTGGCAGGATGGCCGAGACTTCCGATAAGGCCAGCAAGGAAGGGATCAGTGGCAGGGTGAATTTATTAGGAGGTGTTTCATTTGTGGGGAAGCGAGACACGTGAAGAGAGATTATCTTAAGCGAGGCAGGGGTCTACTACAGGAAGAGGTCCTAGATGTACAACCACTAGAACAAGTGATGGGTGCATTCGAGGAGGGGGAAGTTTCTCAGGAACCCGAGGATCATCCATTGCATCTAGAGTATGGAGGTAACTATCTTTTTATCCTATGGGCATGGGGTATGTTTTGGGTGACAGTGAGGGTGTCACAATATAAAATTATTTTTCACTAGCATTCGCGAGTGAGTCGAATTTAGTGGGTGCGCTGGCTATAGCAGCCATAGTATGTAGATAAAATTTTCTAGTGGAGTAGTGGAGTCCTTTGGTGTTAACCACGAGAGAGTGGAGGTGTACACTAAAAGAAGGTTTGAATTATGCGAGGGGTCACTACTTTCGAGAATTATGGGAGTAGGGTTGGTGATTTTCCCAAATATCGATTGGATAGCGATGGATTTGAACTATTGTGGATAGTGGGGTGGTAAGTTTTGGTGTTCGCGACACCAGGGTATGAATTTTACTAGGTACCATCTGAGAGGGCATCTAGCCTATATATATGTGTGTATATATGTTGTATTGCGTGGTGCGATAGACACATAATGAGGTCTTGTGTTCTCATATTTTATCCTGGTAAGTAGGGGTGTTTACTGAAGTGAATCAGGGTGGTCAGATTTATTTTCGAGTAGGGAGAGATAGCTCGGGGTTTATTTTGTGCAAGAACTAGTGATAGTAGGGGCACAGTATTTTATGTTGTCTTTTATAGCATAAGGGTAGGCGTGTATGCTTTTGTGTTAAGAGACAAGTATTTTGGGGTACGTGCTATAGACTGAGGGTTTAACGAATCTCAACGATCGATAAGGTTAGGTAGTAGTGTATCGGGGGGTTCCTTGTTTGGATTTCGCTTTACGAGACATCCCACGCATGAAACTTAGCGCAACATTGGATGTGGGGAGATGTTTGGTTGTTAGTACATGGGTTGGGTACCCCGGTTATAATTCATATATGTGATGTTACTACGGGTTGGAAGTTATATTACGAGTTACGACTAGTATAGTCGGGTAACTTTCGTGCGGTTAAGCACGGGAATAGGGTGTGTGGGCACCCTGGTTAATTAGGGCCACTTTCGTGCGGTAAAGCATGGGTAAGGGTGTATGGGCGCCCTAGTTAATTAAAATGCTTATTTACGTAACTCTTAGTTAGAAGCGGGAGAGATAGATGTAGCGAGCTTAGGGGCACAGGTATAGGGAGTGATGTTCGAGACTTGGAGCACTAGGCGTATATTAATTTCGAGGACGAAATTGCTTTATAAGGGAGGAGTATGTAACACCTTGTAATTTTGAGGATTTAATATTTAATTATTTTTGGGATATATAAAAATATTTAAATTGGAGAAACCTAAATTTATGATTGGGAGAATTTATTTGAGTGGGAAGAATTATTTATATTTGGCGACTTTAAGTTTAATTGTTCGAAATTTCGTGTGTCGCATTTTGAGGTCAAAATTTGAGAATGTTATAAAGTATTTCGAATGACAATTCTGAGTGCGCAATTGAGTCCGGATGGGTCGAGATAGTAAAAAAAGAGTACCCGGGGGTAGTAATCGGATCTCGGGGCATTTTTGGGCATAGCCGGGCCCACACGGGGTGACTTGGTCATTTTAATTAAGCCCATGTGGTCAAAAACGGGATTAGGGGTTTTAAACCTAATTGAGGGACTAGTTGAACGACAGTTAACAATTCTAAACCTAGGGTTTGAGAGAAACACAAAGGAAGCAAATCGAGAAGCAAATTGAGAACCTTTTTGGAGACAAATCGAGGGACAAAGTGAGGGTTCATCATCAAACCATTCTCTACAACAACGGATCAGACTATACGAATAATTCCAGGCAAGTGTTAACTGTTGTGATTCGTAAAATAGATGATAATCAATTCATATCATGGTGAGTGTAGTTGATAATGGTATTTGGGTAGGGTTATCACGTGTAAAAAAAATGTTTTGTCGAATTTAACACTGCTACGTTTGAAATCGAAATTTATGATGCAACAATGGTTTAAGATTTTTAGAATCGGAACACTGTTAGAACCCCATTTCTGATTTTGGTTAACTTCAAATTTAGGGACTGAACTTGAGATAAATCTAGGGTTGAACTCGTGAAAACCCAACTCGTGAGTAAACGATTTGTGGTAGTGATAAAGGGTATTTATGGTCGTATCCATGTCGTAAATCAGTTTAATAGAGGGTTTAAAGGTTATGTCATTGGATCAAAGGCTGGATTAGGAAAAACAGAGCTTGAGAGCTCATCAATGGTGGAATTCAGTGGGAGAAGAAGAGCCGGCATGGAACAATCGATCGATCGATCAAAGTCCATCGATCGATCGACGATGGAAAAACTTTGGTAGGTCGGGCAGTTTGTTGTTTGCGCCCTTATTTTCTTTTTGGATTTTTGGGTGTAATTGTATTTAGTGAAAAATTATAGAGAAATTAATATCTAGGGGCTCAAAAGATGGCTATTAGGAATTTATAATTTAAGCTAAGGGTTGAGACTTAAAGTAAGAATTTTGGGCGAAATATATTCAATTTAAGTATGGGAAGAACGAATGAGCCCGGGGGTATTAGCGAGTGAAGCTAGGTTAGTTTATTTAATGGGAAATTGAAACTAAATAAAGTAAGAGTCGGGTTATATACTTGAAAATTTTACGGGACGAAGAAATGTGCCCGATATTGTAGATTGGGTGACAGTACAATATTAAATTAATTGATGTGTTAATTAATTAAATTAGAGTTGGACTGTAGACTTGGGAAGGTAATAAATTAATTAAAGTGAAAATTAATTAATTTGAGTCGGACCATAGACTCGGGAATGTACAGGCTAGTGTTATGGGTTTTAGTACACGGTAAAGCCGGGATTTATATTATATATATATACGGTGTGATGATAGTGTATATATATATATATATATATATATATATATATATATATATGTGTGTGTGTGTGTGTGTGTGTGTGTGTGTGTGTGTGTGTATGTGTGTGTGTACTTTATGTGTGCTATTAAATATCAGGGACTAGATATTTATTTAAGTTATATACTCCAGTGCTATCAAGGGAGGTTGCACGTTGTGGGTAAATCCCCTAACTTGAGGAGTAGGGCAAGTATATCCCCAGGTCATAGCGTCCGGTATGTAGGTGAGGGGCTTATCTCACTTTCAGGGAAGGAATATGATCGTCTCCACTACATTTATATTTTAGGGCCAAGTTGGTGAGCGATTTCAACTTCGATAACTAGGTTATTTGAGCACACCTAGTGACATAGCACTTTAGAGGCAATCATCCGGTGAGGGTATACTCGAAGGGATGGATATACATATGAATTATGTGTGGATGTTTTAGTAAATGTACGTATATAATGAGATGTAATATTATATGCGGGTCATAATACAGTGTGTAATGTACTTACTTTATGTAACTTGTGTCACGGTTATATGATATTATTTAAAAGGAATTAATTAAGTTAATTGGTGAGATAAATTATAACCCATGAATTATTATACTCGGGTTAGAGTAGTATGTCTAGGGGAGATTACACCAGGACTAGTTGGATGGGGTAATACAACTAGGTGGGGTTAAGGTTGCCGTTAGGTGTGCACATTAGTGGAGGGGTGAGTATGTCCTCAAGAGAGTGCGACACTAACTTAAATATGAAGCGCATTCATACATTTTATTTATTGCAATTAATTCACTTGCTAAATATTTTCAAACTGTTTTGGGTTCTAACCCTTGATATAAAACTATTTTCAAAACCTTTCCAGCCACAGGGACGCCAGGATTGATATTCTATTCTAGGGACACGGAGTTACGACATATGTGGATGCTAGCAGGAGCTTGGATTAGACGCATCGTTCATTCTTTCGTAAAGTATAAATCATCTATCAGTTTCAGTTTACTTAGGGCATATCGCCCAGACTTTTCAGTTGTAGTTTTCAGATTTATCTATTAAGTTGTTGGATGATTGTTGTTGGACTATTTTATTTTAGTGGTCGATGGGTTATTCGGCAAGTAGTTAAATTAATTATTCTGTTGATTTATTTCAGTCATGGTGTATGACTCATCTTATCTTTCCGCATGTCATTGGTTGTTTTATTAAAAAGATAAAATTTTACACCAACTTTTTGTGGTACTAGGTGGTTAGTAAATTTTAAAAATATTTTCGACAGTGATGCTAAGGATGAACCAATTGGGATTCCTGTTTTAATTTGGTATAGGACTGACCACCCGGTATTTTATTAGGCGGGGTGTCAGAGAACAATTTTGAGAGTCCAATCACAACTAATTATTTTATGTATTTTGTTTGTTTGTTAGCTTTCCTTCCTTTAGTTAAAGTTAAATTGAACAAAAATAACAAATTACGAAAAATGTTAGAAAATTGTTTACAAGGAAAAACCGAATATATAAAATTAAATACATTTTTTAAGTTTGTGTGGTCTTACATGATTGATACTCATTAAAAAAATAATTAATAATTGATAATAACAATTTACAAAATAAATATTCCTTTCTCCCTAAAATGAGTACATAATCACAATAATAAAATTTGAGTACGTCGATGGTTACATTATAAAAAATGAAATAAATAATAAAGTAAAAAAAAGAGTACGAAGAACTAAGATAAAATTCTTACCATTATTGGGAAATCAGCACCCAATGCACAACAAATCATGCTGTAAATCTACTGCCAAAAGCAAGGCAATGATAGGACGGAAAAATAAGAGAAGACGCGCGGCCGGAGGTTGATGTGAAAGTGGCGTGTAGCTCAAAATATATATGGTAAAGCAGATAAATAGTCAAATAGTGCTCAAAAGGATTGGTAAAATATGTGTATACATATGTATCTAATATTATAAAGGAACATTGAACCGTTCTTGGACCAGCTTTCATATATTCAATGTTGGCATGCCATCAGTTTTTACTATCATAATTCAATACATACATGTAGCCAAACACAATTGTAATGAACATACATTTTTTATTAAGGACTATAAATTAAACACTTACTTTAAAGATAACTATTTTCAATTTAAAAAATAAAGACATTTGATAAATTAGTGTAACCATAGTGAAAATAAATTGACTAAATAGTGAAATGACCTGTTAAGTGAATTCCAACATGTCGTAGTGTTTACACCATTTTTCATTATTTTTCATAAAAAATAAATGTGTTTATTAAATCAAATGGTGCCTATGGTTTCGATTTGGATTTATAATTATGGAATGAAAACTTTTTCACCAATGCTTGACTCAATTATTGTTTTTCATTCACCAATGATGCGAGTTGCATAAAAATTCTCTCCATATTTAATAATGTAGATATCACCAGCACGGAAATTACAAAAAGGATAGAAGATAGAATATAGTGTAGTACGATAAGTTATGCTCTTATCGTGTCATGTTCATGTCAAAATTTAAATTTATGTTATGCATAGACCAAGACACATTATCAAGTTCATATAAATTATAATTCAGTAGTTCCACATCTTCATACAAAAATCCACCCAAAAGTGTAAAAAGCTTAACATGATAAATAACTGTTTTTGTGAAAAAATTAGAAAAAAAACTAATGTTGTCATATATAATAATAAAAAAAGACCCATTTATAAAAAAAAATATTTTGTGTTAAAGTTATTTAAAAAACTTTTTTCATTATTTAAAAAATAGTTGGACATAACTTTTTTTAAAAGATGTATTCCTGTAAAACATGGTTCCATAAAAAGATTAATAACATATTTATAAAATCTCCGCGCATCGCGCGAAGTACGTGCTAGTGAATGTTTGTTTTTATATAAAGTATATATAATCAAAATACTATAAAGACAAAATATGAATAAAGAAAATTATTTTTCATGAAAAAAAATTCCTGGTAATTAAATGCACCCTTAATATATGTCGAATGCGCATAAATATCGAAAACTTGACAGTCTAAATCCCTTTATGGAGAGGGAATCAACTACAAGGGATGTGTTATCCCTCTAAGAGACCTAGATCTCCTAGTAGTCTATTATTTCTTCGGGTTTATCTTGCCCTTAATGTTCGTTGGTCTAATCGACTCTTATTTTTTGTTTTATGCTGAAATTAGACAACTTTAATAATTTTGGAAGAGACTTACTCTGGACTAGCATTACCAGACGAGAAAATGATTTTATGTTGGGGTACGAGTTAACAACAACATAAAAAATTTCACCATGATTCCAATAGCTGCATTGAATAAACACACTGTAGTCTGAGCCAGTGGCGGGCCCAGTAATTTATCGCGGTGTGGGCGAAACACATACGAAAAACAACGCAACGTATAATCAAAATTAACATATATAGATAGACAAATTGTCTTGCACAATTGCATTACAAAGATCAAATTACATAAAATTTCTACAATAAAACTCTTCGGGGCTTCATTTTTTGGAAACGTTGAATGATATCTTCATTGTTAATGTCGGACACTATTTCCCTCTCAATGTATGCCACCAAACAGTCATTCATCATCTCATCTCCCATTTGATTGCGCAACAAAGTTTTAATGATTTTCATGGCAGAAAATACTCTCTCTACCGTCACGGTTGCAACAGGTAGGAGTAGTGCCAACTTCACAAGCAAATAAACCAATGGATATGTGCGATGCTTGTTCAATTGATGCATCTTTACAGCAAGCCCGCTAATCCCATTAACTCCAACAAATTGTTCATCGAATCGAACATCCACAATATAGTTATCAAGCTAATGCCCAATAATCATTAATTCTTGACAAGAAAAGTCCGATGGATAGAACTCAGCAAATCGAAGAAACTTTATCTTATCATATGCGTAGAATGAATCGCTTAGATCAAGAGAATACAGACATACTAACAACTCTGTATTCACCTCATTAAAACGATTATTCAACTCTTGAAGTTGCAAATCTATCACCGCGTAAAATATTTCAACACGATAATGATGAAGATTTGTGGCTTCTTCTGGGTTGCGACGTGATCTTCCTATAACAACAAACAATTCTTCCATCGTTGGCACATAAATCTCATGCTTTACATAAAATAAAGAAACCTCACCCAACAACGACTCCCATCCATCTTCTATCATTTGTTGTAGTTATTTCTTAGTTATTTTCACAAGATTCATGGCATTCACAATATCTTGGTCCTTTCTTTGTAAAGCTTGCGACAAGTCATTTGCAACACCCAAAATAGTTTTCATCAAATACAAATGAAAAACAAATTCAAAGCATTGCATAAGTACCATGAGGTTCATCGCTTGAGCTCTATGCTTTCGATCTTTTTCATCTTCTTCAATAATGAAAAGAACATCCTTCACTGAGGAGAACAAGAAAAGAAAATTCACAAGTGTGCCATAATGCGAGCCCCAACGTGTCTCACCTACTCGCTTCATTGCTAATTGTTGATTCAATCCCCGTCCTGTCAAAACATCTCCATCGTATATACCTATTGTAATCTTCTCAAATTGTTTCTCACGGAGAATGTCTCTTCATTTGCATGAGGCTCCAACAACATTTTATGAGTTGTGTGACAATTTCAAAGAATGTTGCAATTTTTGTATGATGTTTTGAAACAGCAACAAGGGTTAATTGAAGTTGGTGAGCAAAATAATGAACATTATAATCAGATTCATTCTCACTTAAAATCAAACTTAAGGGAAAGAGAGGACTCCCCCATCACAATCTCACCTAACTGGGTATATAGCGACCAAATTTTTTATTTTAAGTTTGATTTTAAGTGAGAATGAATCTGCTTATTATGTTCATTGTTTTGCTCACCAACTTCAATTAATCCTTGTTGCTGTTTCAGAACATCATACAAAAATGGCAACATTCTTTGAAATTATCACACAACTCATAAATGTTGTTAGAGCCTCATGCAAACGAAGAGACATTCTCCGTGAGAAACAATTTGAGAAAATTACAATAGGGATATGCGATGGAGATATTTTGATAGGACGGGGATTGAATCAAGAATTATCAATGAAGCGAGTAGGTGAGACGCATTGGGGCTCGCATTATGGCACACTTGTGAATTTGCTTTGCTTGTTCTCCTCAGTGAAGGATGTTCTTTTCATTATTGAAGAAAATGCAAAATAACGAAAGCATAGAGCTCAAGCGATGAACCTCATGGTACTTATGCAATGCTTTGAATTTGTTTTTTCATTTGTATTTGATGAAAACTATTTTGGGTGTTGCAAATGACTTGTCACAAGCTTTACAAAGAAAGGACCAAGATATTGTGAATGCCATGAATCTTGTGAAAATAACTAAGTAACAACTACAACAAATGAGAGAAGATGGATGGGAGTCATGGTTGGGTGAGGTTTCTTTATTTTGTGTAAAGTATGAGATTCCTGTGCCAAATATGGAAGAATTGTTTATTGTTATAGGAAGATCACGTCGTAACCCAGAAGAAGCCACAAATCTCCATCATTATTGTATTGAAATATTTTACGCGGTGATAGATTTCCAACTTCAAGAGTTGAATAATCGTTTTAATGAGGTGAATACAGAGTTGTTAGTATGTTTGTATTCTTTTGATCCAAGCGATTCATTCTCCGCATATGATAAGATAAAGTTGCTTCGATTTGTTGAGTTCTATCCATAGGACTTTTCTTGTCAAGAATTAATGATTATTGGGAATAAACTTGATAACTATATTATGGACGTGCGATCCGATGAACAATTTGTTGGAGTTAATGGGATTGGCGGGCTTGCTGTAAAGATTCGTCAATTGAACAAGCATCGCACATATCCATTAGTTTATTTGCTTGTGAAGTTGTCACTACTCCTACCTGTTGTAACCGCAACGGTAGATAGTGTATTTTCTGCGATGAAAATCATTAAAACTTCGTTGCGCAATCAAATGGGAGATGAGATGATGAATGACTATTTGGTGGCATACATTGAGAGGGAAATAGTGTCTGACGTTAACAATGAAGATATCATTCAATGTTTCCAAAAATTGAAGACCTGAAGAGTTTTATTGTATAAATCTTATGTAATTTGATCTTTGTAATGAAATTGTGCAAGACAATTTGACTATCTATATATGTTAATTTTGATTATACGTCGAGTTTTTTTTCGTATGTGTTTCGCCCACACCGCGATAAATTCCTGGGTCCGCCACTGCCTACATTATATTGGAATATGCAAGGGTGTATTTGCAACCTATATAATTGGAAGATTTGAACCTCTTAAATCTGCATTCATCTTCAGGTACACCCCTACTATGTCATACTCTCCCACCTTTCATTTTTTCCTAATATCTATCCTCATTTTATTTGGTGTATGAAATTAATAGGGAATGTATTTTATACAGCGATTTGATATTGAGCATTATCTGGATTACCATTGAATCCTCATTGAAAAGAAAAGGTATTTTCCATTCCCCTTACACTCTCTTCATTGGAACAGAAGTGTGTTTTTAATTGTATTGTTACGCGTTCAATGAAAATGTAAACTGTGGCATTGAATGTTGTATACTAAATGTTTATTTTTTTTAACTCCTTGATTTTTAGCGAGAAGCTATTTGTTGTGAATTTTAGAAAAGAAAAATTTATCAAATTTCGTATTGAAAATTAATGACCTTTTGAATATTAAACTTCAAATCGTATGCTTCTTAAAGAGTGTCAAAACTTTTGTAACATTTTCTGCTCAACAATGAGTTCCTGTTAAAGAATTTGATAAAAGTTATGAAATTGAATATATTCTTAAGCATTTCTTATACTCAACTATTAATTTCAATATTCAAAATTCATAATTTAATGTTTGGGAAGTAACTAATGTTACTTTGTATAGATGAAATCAATTTTTTTGCTATAGATTAAGAAACTTTCCTTTCTCATATTGCTTGACTTTGCTTGCTTAGGCTTGGAATTGATTATACCACTTGGAACCTAGCCTTATTCATTTCATACATTTTTCTCATTTAGATACATCAATGATTTAAGCTCAGAACTGATAGAATTTTGGGTTTTATTTTGTCTTATCTAGGACTGGACACTCATAAATTCTGTTATCAATCCTGATCTTAATTTATAAATTGAAGGCACATTATAAAATGCCCTAAGTCATTGGATCATCGGGATCTTAAATAATTATTTACGAGTTAATATAAGTACATATGTTATAACATTCTTAGGCATATGCCCCCGTTTAATAGTGTGATAATAATATAAAATACCTGTTGAATGTACCTGTTCAAGAATGTGATAACATATGCCTAAGCATATGTGCTTAAGTTATGAAATTAATTAGATTCTTGAGCATAAGTACTAACTAATTATATGCTATCGCATTCTTTATCATATGTATATGATTGAAGCTTGAAATAAATTAACATCCACATTACCCTGAGTAGGATGTAGGAACACAATACAAGATTTTTTCTTCCTGATGCATATCTGTACAATATGAGGCAAACTTGAGATAAAATTGTATTTTTCTATGTAGTATATACATAACATCAATAAATCACACATGGTATGACAAAACAAATACATAGAATGCTGAAGTGGAAGTATACATCCAAACATAAAAGCATATTATTTTGAATAGTATGCTTAATTGCTCATTCTCACTTCATTGTTCATTCTAAAACAATTGTGGTCTTCTTCTTCTTCTTCTTCTTCTTCTTCTTCTTCTTCTTCTTCTTCTTCTTCTTCTTCTTCTTCTTCTTCTTCTTCTTCTTCTTCTTCTTCTTCTTCTTCTTCTTCTTTATAGTCAATGAGATAATACTAAACTATTAAATTTCCATATTCAAAATTCATGTTGTAATGTTTGGGCAGTAAATAATGTCACTCTGTTTAGATGAAATCAATTTTTTTTCTATAGATTAAGAAACTGTATTACCAAGAACATACAGAAGCCCATTCTTAATCATATATATTGTTATAATAAAGATTAGATTAAGTACCTTTAATACACAATAAGACCTATTTAAGTATTGATGTAAGTGAATATGATATTGTGTTCGTAAACATATCTACGTATTTTAGAATTTGAAAACACATGCTTAAGCATTTGTACTTATGTTATGAAATTGGTGCTATTCTTCAGTATATGAACTATTCATTTCTACTTTATCGTATTATTAATAGTATGTTAACTAAAGATTCAAATTTGGACTATTTTTCTTGAGTCCATTAAATAATGTCACCATATACTTAAGTATCTATACTGCTATAATAGAACTAGGTTCAATACCTGTATTATTGAAGATTGATTACATGTTTTCATATTTCTATTGTTATCGACTTTCCTATTGAATTTGGTCAATAGTAATTACCTTTTCAAGATTAAAATTCAAATATTATGCTTTCTAAAGACTTTCAAAACTTTTACAATATTTACTACTCAGGATTGAATTCCTGTTTAAGAATTTGCTAAAAATTATGAAATTTATGGTTCTTAGGCATCTGTAATATTCAACTCTTCAATACATGTTTAAGCATTGATTTAAGTTCATATTATATTGCATTCATAAGCAAATTTACCCGTTAAAGAATGTGATAACATATGCTTCAACATATGTACCTATATTATGAAAGTGATGAGATTCTTATGTATTTGTATTGTTCTAAAAAACCCGCCTAGGCTCCGTCTAGGCACGCCTAGTCTTAAGGCTTGGGAGAAACGCCCCGCCTTAAGATTTTGACGCCTTATGCTTGGTAAAACCCTTAAGGCGCACTTTTCTCTAAAAACAACAATGATTTAGTGAAACAATATCTCCTTTTAAAGATTTTTTTACAAATCGGACCATTATCTCATCCAAAATAATCAATTAGTATTTTAATTTGCAAATATTCAGGCATATTTTCTTGATATGTACAATTTTAGTATTTTAATAGCTTCGTTATGGTTAAAAATATTAAAATATATTAAAAAGACTTAAATGCCTTTTCACGCCTTTTTACGCCTAAGGCACGCCTAGGCTTCTAAGGCTTAAGGCTTGGCCTCCACGCCTCGATCACGCCCCGCGTTTTTTAGAACCTTAATCAATTTTAAGTTATCGCATTCTTAAGCTTACGTAGCTAAATGATATCACTTTCCTAGGAATATCTACATGTTTAATAAAATACACATGCTTAATCTTTTGTACTTAAGTTATGAAATTGATGCGATTCTTAATTATGTGTACTACTCCATTCTAGGTAATTGCATTCTTAATAGTATGCTACCTAAATATTCAAATATGAAATAGTTTGCTTATGTATGGTAATTAATGTCATAAACTTTAATCCTCAATATATGTTACATGTTATTAGATTTCCATATCTATAACATTCTTATTCAATATATTCACCATTAAATACCAGTTGAGTATTAAAATTGAAATAGTATGCTTTCTAAAATTGATGACACTCTTAAACATTAGCACTTCTCAACACTTGAAGATCTATTTAAGTATTGATGTAAATGAATATGATAACGTATTCGTAAGAAAATCTACATCTTTTAGAATTTTATAAGACATGCTTAAGCATTTGTACTTAGGTTATGAAATTGGTGCTATTATTTAGAATATGTACTACTAATTTCGATGTTATCGCATCATTAAGAGTATGCTACCTAAAGATTCACATTGGAGCTATTTTTCTTTAGTACATTAAATAATGTCACCACATACTTAAGGATCTATACTATTACAACTGTAACTAGGTACAATGCCTATACTATTCAAGATTGATTACATGTTTTCAGATTTCTATTGTTATCAACTTTCCTATTGAATTTGGTCAATAGTAACTACCTTTTCAATATTAAAATTCAAATAGTATGCTTCCTACATAACTTCAAAACAATTGCAACATTTACTACTGAAGATTGAATTCCTATTTAGTAATGTCATAAAATTTATGAAATTGATGAGATTCTTAAGCATCTGTAATACTCATCTTATCAATACATATTTAATAATTGATTTAGGTGTATATTATATTGCATTCATAAGAAAATTTACCTTTTAAAGAATGTGATAACATGTGCTTAAGAATATGTAGTTATATTATGAATTTGATGATATTCTTAAGCATTTGTACTAGTCAATTCTAAGTTATTACATCCTTAATCATATGTACCTATTTAAGAATGTAATAACAATATACTATTGTTGTCAATTTTATCAAATACCTCAAGTGTACGGGCTATTATAGAATAACTAGTGTAAGTACGGGTCGAACCCACGAGGATTTGTCAAGTTTTTCGTTCAAAATAGTTGTGATTGTCCAACTAGATTAGTTGGGTTTGGAGATGAGATGTAATATTAAACTAAGCAACACAAACAAGAATTAGGAGTATGAGAGATATAATCAAGGGAGCGTGAGAATTAGGACGTTGGATCCATTTATCACATTTTAATTAACACTATGCAATAATTTAAATTCGTCAATCCCGATTTTATAACTCAAATTAAACCGATTCTTATCGTATTTAATGTGGAGGATAACATAGTTAAGTTCCCAATGAAATTTAACGTCTCTAAATTAAGATGGCTAAAATCCCTATTCCCTTAAAAGTTCACTTTTAGATTTCAAAGTATAGTCTTTAAGCATGGACTATCTAGTGCAAGCATAATCCATCAAAAAGTACTCATACTTCAAAAAATAAAAATATGATTTTTTCTCAAATAAAGCCAAAGGTTTAAAACAAACTCTCATGTCGTTTTAAATGAACACCGAATTTTTAAGACCTTTAGCACATATCGGGAACAAAGACGAACTTAAATCACGCATAATATTAATCAAACATGATAAATTTCACCTAGTCCTAGTAAAGAAATTATGCTAGCATAATGGAAGACATCATAAAATTGGAAGAATGAATATGAATTTTCATTAATAAAACAACTTAAAAATGATGTGTCTTACAATTGATGTTGACAAAACTTCTCCCACAAAATAATTCCTGACCCTCAATAAAAATATACTCTCAAAATAAAACTACCAACAATTGTTCTAAAGTGAATTTTTCTAAAATTCTACACACGAAATAATGAGCCAAAGGGTTCTATTTATAGGCATTAGTGTTTTGGTGGAACTATTCAACTTCCACCTCTTCAATTTCTCCCCACTCAAAAAGTTATATTTTTTCTTGCGGAACATGCATGCCAAATTTCGTCCAATTCGGAGAATAAAAATACAGCTTTTTTCGAACGATTGTAAAAATTAGCTTTTTCGCGCCTTTTTCAAGTTGATCACCAATTTGCACCAAATTCCATCATTACCTACAAAAATTTCACTAGGAAACTTTTTTCATAAATTAGCACAAGAATATTATAAAATTATTGAAGCACCCATTTTTGACTTGGAATTGCCATTTTAACTACGAATTCAATCATTCTTACATTTTTTCTCCTTTTTAATAAAATGATCCTAAGAACTTATTAAATAAAACAAAATGGGACTAACAAGGTATAAATTTGGGTATAAAATATACAAAATCATGCACTCATCAAATACTCCCAAACCTAAACTTTGCTAGTCCTCGAGCAGAAATAAAAATTTTAAAATCTAAGTCACTTTCGTAGGAATCACTATTGCACTTATCATGTGCAACAAGCGTTAAACCCCTAGGTTACCCTAGTGGACGAGTTTTGTCTCGTGAGGGTGTGCAGTGAATATGCCCACAAAATTCAAAAACTTGACTCAATATAAAAGACTCAAAAGTAATATAACCAAGTTTGAATACAAACTTCATAAATATAATAGAACTTCACTTTTTAATCTCAACTTATCGTGAGTGTGTGATAGCCAATATAACCGTCCATTTCAAAAGATTTGATCGTTACATTTCTTATCCGAAAGTTCTCATTGATTTCAAAATCTCACGGGATGCACTCACAATCGAACACTCAAAAATGGGTTATTTTCTCTCGGTATATGTGAAAAAAAGATTAAATTTAAATGAATAAACTTCACATATACATGATCAAAAACGGACTTTATAATGGATGAATAAGATCTCATGAACGGAAAATTGATTACTTGTTAAAAACATTGAATTATACCATAGATCCTATTCATCATCACTCCACACTATAACTAACTTCACTTGAGATTGATTAGGACTTTTTTAGGTTGTATTGTAGACTCGAATTTTGTCTATAAAGAATGGATTTTGGAGTTTCAAATTTCTGAGAATATAGAGTTTTTTCGGTAATTTGACATTTTGGCATTTTTTTCACATCCATTTTTCTTTTTCTTTTTTCAACTCACATTTCTTTTCTTGATCTTTTTCTTTATTTTTTTTTCACATTATTTTTCAACCTCTTTTTCTTTTGGCCTTTTTCCTACCGTAATTTTACCCTTGTATTCTCAGAAAAGGGGTATAACTTCTTTTTATGGGCTTTTAACTCCTAGTTGGAGTTGGGTAGGACAATGAGTTTTCAATAAAAGGCTTATTTTCTTTTTGGCTCAAATGGGCTTGTAACGAAAATATTGTAAAAAGATTGGAGTTTAGGCTTAATTCTGGGCTTTCAAATGATGCCCTAATCTCATTTCTCAAGTTTCATTAAGTTGATTTGTGTCTCAGGAGAACTTACTAAGACTTCTAGTGATTGAGATTCACATTTTGACGTTTTGTTTTCAGTAATCGAACAAAGCAATGAATTTGAGATCATCAACCAATTTATCACGGAATGAATGTTTGAGTTATTTTAACTCGGATTGATTTAAATATCTCAAAAACGATTAATGGAACAAAAATCTTACCAGGTTAAAATCTCAAATCTCCACATTTATTCATTAAGCATATTAACTGTCGCCTCAATATCCATTTTCGATCATATTATATGGCTAATGTATAAAAAAATTCATAAGTTGAGAGATACATGAATTAATTCTATATTAAGAAATCGTTTCAAAACTCAATTATATTGAAAATCTTTTTGATTTTTTTTTTTCAAAGCGGAGAAAAATGACCTCAATACTCCTAAACCTAAGTTCTACATTTTCCTCAATGTAAAAGATAAAGATTGAAAAAGGCGGGAAAGATATGAAAGATATTACCGTAATGAGGGACTTTTTCCAACGCACTATTCCTGTAAAACGAAAATTATGATACAACAACAATAACCCAATTTCATGTTCACTCATGGTACACAGGGTCTTGGAGGATAATGCCCTCCACTTTCTGATCTCGCAATTCCAGATATGGCTTCAACCTTTGACCATCAACTTTGAAAATTTTACCATTTTTAGGATTCTCTATCTCAATAGCCCAATGTGGGTAGACTGTCACTACACCAAAAATAGCATTTTGGCACACCCTGATATTAAAATTCTGGCACAACTTAAAACTGTGCCAGATTTTGGCACAGTTTAATAGAAATTTGGCACACTTTAAAACAGTGCCAAATTTTGGCAATGTTTAAAAGTGTGCCAAAATTAAGTACACTTCATTAAAATATAAATACTCCCCAAAAAATTAGCCCCTTGATTTTTTTAATCTCCCGCTCTCTTCTTCTCAGCCTCCTTTCTCTCTCTCTCGCGCTCCCTCTCCCTCTCACACGCTCAATCCCTCACCTCCGTCATCCTCCACCATCCACGCACCTCTGTCTCCATCCTCCACCATCCTCGACCATCCACCCACCTGCGTAGACATCCTCCCCCACCCACGCACCTCCGTAGCCTCCACGCACCTCTGTGCCCAGAAATATACACATAAAATTTTGGTTTGCCCTCAAATCCAAATTCCCAAATCTCAGACCACTCTCCGATCAAATCTCAGACCACTCCCCAAAACGATGGAATCTCCACTTCCCTAACATAAATGTTTCTTCCCTTTTCTTCAGGGAGCCCATAGATTGGTAAATTCTTTCCTCTTTTGTCTAATCTAAATCTAATGCATGTCTTTTATTATTATTTTGATTATAAGATCTTCTTGTTTAAAACTAGTTGAGATTGTATATTAATTTATGTCTGATACCCTCCATTTATGTTAGATGTTAAATTTAGAGTTCTTATTAGGTAAGTGGTTGATATTTATTAGAAATATTTTACAGTTATTGTTGGTTTAATATTCAGGGTCAATTTTATGATTAATTTTAGAGATATTGTTGGTTTGAATTTGGTTTAAATTTGAGTTTGATGAATTTAATTTTTTTGTTAAAAAAGTTAACTTATGGAGATTTAAAAAAAAAGCCATGTCTTGTTACTCTTAATCTCTAAAAATAACCTCAAAAAAATTTGGAACCAAGGGGGTGACACTCAAATTGTTTTATTGTATTTAGATTATTCATTGTAGCTTAGTATATGATGGTGCAATGAGGAGAACAATTTAGGTCTTTATATGATTGAAATTGCATAAAACTTATCGATAGAGGGGCATGGGGATTTTACATTCTTAAAACATTTTATAAGGAATATTGTTGAACCCATCATGAACTTCGACATGTTGTTTTCCAAAGCCCCTTATGGCATAAAACTAATCTTAGGTTTGATTGAATGTTCCACTTCAAAAGCCTAACAATGGTGCCCGGGGTTCTAGAGCTACTAATATTCCATTTTCTCTTTTAGTTTTTTCCCCATGATAAGTAATTTCTAACTAATTTGACATGTATTTTATTCTTTCACTTATTATTAACCTACAAGATGTTCTGTAATTTGACATGTATTTTGTTGGGACAATATTGTGTTATGCATACTAGACGGATAACAAAAAACATTCCCAAGTATGCTCCATCACAGTTCTACATTGCAATGTGTTGCCTCGGATCAAGGAGAAAAAGATAATGTCCCTAAAACCTTTTGTTGACCGCCTTCGGTAAGTTTAAGGATGTTATTCAGAATGTTATGTTTTCAATTTAGTACATTTTTTAAAAGTTCAAGTTTGTGTTAGTTTTTTAATCTATTTTTCATCTCATGGCTTGAAATCATCGTAACTGCAATTGTATATCATAATGTGCCCATACATTTTTCAGATTCTTAGCTCTGGAGTGGAAATGAGAGAAGGAATAAGGTTTGCAGTTACACTACTAAAGATGGTAGTTTGGTCTTCTGTAAGTTGTTTCTTAAATAATCCCACAATATGATTAATAACGTCTTGATTATTCTCCCAAGTATTACCCTCTTCATCTTTAATGGAGTGAATCCTAAGCTTTTAGTGCTTGGTCTTAACACTAGCCTGGCCATTACCAAACTTATCTCATCTCTGTTGTTACATCAAGTTTATATTGTCCCCTATAGCCTAAGTCTGATAATCCACTATCCTCAATGGCTTGGTTAAAGAGCACATCCGACCCCAAAGATCCATTGAACCTTGATATCAAACCTCTAAAAGATCCAAAATTAACCATTTATATTACTTGCACAACCTTGGAAACCCCACTTTCTTTGGTAATTTAAGATTTTACTATTTACATTACTTGCACAACCTTGGTTTATATGAGATATAGTTATTGATGTCAATTTGTGTAATGATTAAGTAGTAATTGGTGTCAATTTTCTTTGGTTTGGTTTATTTGTATTTCAATATGAGTTAAAATTGTTAGATTATGTATATGAATTGACTTCTACTATGAATCGTTCATAAACCCCTTGAATATATGAGTAAATATTGAGATAATGGAATCAAATTCATTAAGATTGAATTTTTAGGGTTCTTGATACAGAATTGGGTTTTATCATTAAATCTTGAATTAATATTATGTTTTTGATGTTTTAAGCATGTTTAAATCATAGTTACTTTATTTAGATGCTATATGAATGATTTATGGGAGGTTTAGGGGTCATTAATGGAGTTTTGGTTTGAGTTTTGTTGAGTTGGGTAAGATTAAGTTTAGGGTGATTCATAGGTTTATTGTATGTGATAAGTTCATTATTTACATAACTTTGTAATGATATCAGAGTGAATAATTCCTAAACTTTGTTTAGATTTCCATGTGTAAAATGCATACTACACGTGTACTCGTGGATATCGTACCAATGGGGTTTTAGTTATCGGGGCACGTACGACATAGAACGTGATGGCACCTTCTTGAGTAGATGAGTAAGACTTGGTCATATAACCCCCGTGTCACATGTATAGTTACCTGTATCAGAGATGGATTGATGGGGATATTTCATCATATAGACTTGGGTATGGTAGAATATATGAGCGATGGGTATACGTGGTGATCCATTGCTTTCTCGTGTTAAGGTAGGTTTGGGATGATCTAAGACTATACTTGGTTTGCGCGAGTGATCCCAGAGGGCAATAGGGATACGCCTTTGTTAATTTCACCAATTTAAGTAAGATCCTACTTCTATGGTAACATTATAGTTCATGCTTATAGACTTTATGAATGTCTTATTTATTTTGTACACTCGCAATTATTTAGTATAATGAATAGGACCCAGGGTAAGGACAATACTCAATATTTCACAATAGGACTCAGAATAAATCGACAAATCGATAGGATCCACATCGAACACATGTGCTTGGTTTGTGGCGTTTCTCAATTACTTACTCATTTTCACTAATTCTTCATGTATGCCAAAATTGAAAAACTGGTAAATAAAACAAAAAACCAAGAACATTTCACAAGTCAGAAAATTAAGTCACATGTTGTAAAATGACTACTTTCCCTACATAATGGTTAATATATCTTTTCAAAATATAATTTTGGTATTGCAGGACCTCTTTGTGTTGGGACTGATACAACATCAGCACACTGGTGAAAGCCAAAGCGGAACTCGAAGAAGTGATCGGAAAAGGGAAGATCTCAAGTTGTTTGCACAAATACGCAAGGATCAAGAATGAGGGAGCTTATTCGGAGGATCTCAAGTTGCGAATAAATTTGGTAAGTATTTTATATTGATGATAGAAGATTTTATAATGTAGTGCACCTTTACCAAAGTAAATTCTTCATTTAGTTGTGTGCGCATGTGTGTGTTGTGTAAGATGTGTGTCTTAAGGCCTTAATAAGTGGTTGACATGGAGGAAGGGGCTATATGGATTTATATACTATTTTTAGATTTTAAATCAGTGGAAGGGATTTATTGGTGGTTTAGCTGCGACTTTTGTGCTTGTTGTTGTTTGTTGGGCTTATGTTAATATTAAAATAAGTTGGATTTCATGAATAAACAAAGGAAACTCTGTCGAAATTTTATGAAATAAGTAAGTGTTCTATATTGATTAAGGCGAGCATACAACATTTGTAAATTGAACATTGGTGAATGAAAACGTAAAACAACTAATAAACATACCAGAATGAGACACGTGTAGTCACGAACACCTCGCACGGGATCAATGCGACTCATAGGAACCGACCGCGTAGTCACGGGGCTCCCAGTTTGAGTGTACGACGTAAATTTGCAAAATATTTAGATTTAAGCATAAAAACATGCAATCGAAGGGTGAAAATGTAAAACAACACAAAAAAATTCCGTAGAGGCACGAACGCCTCGCACGGGATCGATGTGACTCGTAGGAACCGACCGCGTAGTCACGGCGCTCCCGGTTTGAGTGTACGACGTAAATTTGCAAAAAATTAGAGTTAAGCATAAAAACATGCCATCGCAGGGTGAAAACGTAAAACAATAGACCCAACGCATTTTCCCCCAAATCCTTCATCCAGGTACCTGAAATCGATAGTGCGAGCCATTGGGTGACAAAACCGACCTTTAAAAAGGTAAAAATAATAAAGAAATTAACTAATGAAAAAAGACGTGAGGAAGAGATCATATTAGAGGTAGAGTACCAAACGAAAAGGATATTGTTTTGAACACTCAATATAATAGTCAATTTAAGAATCTCAAATAGTCAATATTTAAAACCTGCAAACTTAAAGTAAACACTTACTAATCACTATACTCATCTGAACAAACAAATCACTCTAGAATCAATGAATTAAACACATACTAATTTCCAATTTATTTATGTAAAGTGATGGAACAAAATGAACATATAGTCTAGACATTAACATTGAGATAATGAGATAAATAGTTTATCTACAGCTATATGCAACATATATATGCAGTTGCAGTTATATGCAGTATCTGCATATATATGCAGTGGCATATATATGTAGCTGCATATATATGCAGATTGTATATATATGCAGATATCTACATATATATATGCAACTGCATATATATGCAGATTGCATTTATATGCCACTGCATATATATGCAGATTGATCGACAATAGCTATTTACAACATTGTATAGGCCAACATAAAAAAACAGTCCTAGATATTCTTTTCAATCCACTGAGTGCCAAAGAAACACAAAACAATAGCTAATTTGATCGACACCTGTAGCACAACTTTTAGCGATTAAATCAAAATCGTGAGCATTATATAGGAATAAGTATTTTACCATTTAAAAAATGTGAGTCCCTGGAGAAAACGAAGTCGTTTTAGTAAAAGGGAAGATCTGCTTTTCATTTTAGTAAAAAAACCAGGGGTCAAAAACTGTGGGTGATTCAATGGTTAAAATGATGGCGTATAAGATGGAAACCAATTATTGGTTTTTGGTCAAAACCGAATGTGGGCAAAACCGTTGTAGTTCATAACAAACCTAGATTATAAATCAAGGGGATCTAACCTTGATTTTGAAACCAAAATAATAAAGTGAATGGGACGGGGCATGGGGGCGCGTGTGTGCGTGTGCTCGTGTTTGCGTGTATGCATATATGCAATCTGCATATATGCAATGCGTGTTTGTGTGCGCGTGTGTGCGTGTGTGAGTGGGGAAGGGGGGAGGGGACGAGGCAGGGGGCATGTGTGCAGGCCGTTAAAGGGTGAAAAACTAAACCCGTCCGCAAACGACCCCATAGGAGGCACAAACACCTCGCACGGGACCAATGTAACTTGTAGGAACTGTCCGCATAGTCCCGGGTCTCCCGATTTGAGAATATGATGATAATTTGCAAAAATCACACTTAGACTTAAAAACAAGCCGTGAATGGGTGAAAACCCAAACCAACCCACAAACGGGGCCGTAGGAGTCATAAACACCTCGCACGGGAACAATGTAACTTGTAGGAACTGGCCGCATAGTCCCGGGTCTCCCGATTTGAGAGTATGACGATAATTTGCAAAAATCACACTTAAACTAAAAAATAAGCCGTCAAAGGGTGAAAACCCAAACCAACCCCCAAACGACCCGTATGAGGCACGAACACCTCGTACGGGACCAATGTAACTTATAGGAACTGACTGCGTAGTCCCGGGTCTCTCGGTTTGAGAGTATGACGATAATTTGCAAAAATCAGCACTTAAACTTAAAAATAAACCGCTAAATGGTGAAAATCCAAACCACCCCCCAAACCACTCCGTAGGGGGCACAAACACCTCACACGTGACCAATGTAACTTGTAGGAACTGACCGCGTAGTCCCGGATCTCCCGGTTCGAGAATATGACGATAATTTGTAAAAATTAACACTTAAACTTAAAAACAAGACGTTAAAGGGTGAAAACCCAAACCAACCACCAAATGACCCCGTAGGGGGCACGAACACCTCGCACGGGACCAATGTAACTTGTTGGAACTGATCGCGTAGTCCCGGGTCTCCCGGTTTGAGAATATGACGATAATTTGCAAACATCACACTTAGACTAAAAAACAAGCCGTGAAAGGGTGAAAACCCAAACCAGCCCCAAACAATCCCGTAGGAGGCATGAACACCTCACACGGGACCAATGTAACTTGTAGAAACTGACCGCGTAGTCCTGGGTCTCGCGGTTTGAGAGTATGACGATAATTTGCAAAAATCAGCACTTAAACTTAAAAATAAGCCGTCAAAGGGTGAAAACCCAAACCAACCCCCAAACGACCCCGTAGGAGGCACGAACACCTCACACGGGACCAATGTAACTTGTAGGAACTGACCGCGTAGTCCCAGGTCTCCCTGTTTGAGAGTATGACGATAATTTGCAAAAATCAGCACTTGAACTTAAAAATAAGTCGTCAATGGGTGAAAACCCAAACCAACCCCCAAACGACCCCGTAGGAGGTACGAACACCTCGCACGGGACCAATGTAACTTGTAGGAACTGACCGCATAGTCTTGGGTCTCAAGATTTGAGAGTATGACGATAATTTGTAAAAATCAGCACTTAAACTTAAAAACAAGCCGTTAAAGGGTGAAAACCCAAACCACCTCCCAAACGACCCCTTAGGGGGCACGAACACCTCGCACGGGACCAATCTAACTTGTAGGAACTGACCGCGTAGTCCCGGATCTCCCGATTTGAGAATATGACGATAATTTGCAAAAATCACACTTAGACTAAAAAATAAGCCGTCAAAGGGTGAAAACCCAAACCAACCACCAAATGACCCCATAGGGGGAACGAACACATCGCACGGGACCAATGTAACTTGTTGGAACTGACCGCGTAGTCTCGAGTCTCCCGATTTGAGAATATGACGATAATTTGCAAAAATCACACTTAGACTAAAAAATAAGCCGCCAAAGGGTGAAAACCCAAACCAACCCCCAAACGACCCCGTAGG
Organism: Sambucus nigra; assembly: GCA_949130495.1. NCBI lineage: Eukaryota > Viridiplantae > Streptophyta > Magnoliopsida > Dipsacales > Adoxaceae > Sambucus > Sambucus nigra. The sequence continues at coordinate 210,697,879 of OX422209.1, forward strand.
AGGCACGAACACCTCGCACGGGACCAATGTAACTTGTAGGAACTGACCGCGTAGTCCCGGGTCTCCCGGTTTGAGAGTTTGACGATAATTTGCAAAAATCAGCACTTAAACTTAAAAATAAGCCGTTAAGGGTGAAGACCCAAACCATCCCCCAAATGACCCCATAAGAGGTACGAACACCTCGCATGGGACCAATGTAACTTGTAAGAACTGATCGCATAGTCTCGGGTCTCCCGGTTTGAGAATATGACGATATTTTGCAAAAATCACACTTAGTTAAAAACATGCCGTCAAAGGGTGAAAACTCAAACCAACCCCCAAACGACCCCGTAGGAGGCACGAACACCTCGTACGGGACCAATGTAACTTGTAGGAACTGACCGCATAGTCCCGGGTCTCCCGATTTGAGAGTATGACGATAATTTGCAAAAATCAGCACTTAAACTTAAAAATAAGCCGTTAAAGGGTGAAGACCCAAACCAGCCCCCAAATGATCCCATAAGAGGCACGAACACCTCGCACGGGACCAATGTAACTTGTAGGAACTGATCGCGTAGTCCCGGGTCTCCCGGTTTGAGAATATGACGATAATTTGCAAAAATCACACTTACTTAAAAATATGCCGTCAAAGGGTGAAACTCAAACCAACTCCCAAACGACCTCGTAGGAGGCACGAACATCTCACACGGGACCAATGTAACTTGTAGGAACTGACCGCGTAATCCCGGCTCTCCCGGTTTGAGAGTATGATGATAATTTGCCAAAATCAGCACTTAAACTTAAAAACAAGCCGTTAAAGGGTGAAAACCCAAACCACCCCCCAAACGACCCCATAGGGGGCGCGAACACCTCGCACGGGACCAATGTAACTTGTAGGAACTGACCGCGTAGTCCCGGGTCTCCCGATTTGTGAATATGACGATAAGTTGCAAGAATCACACTTAGACTCAAAAACAAGCTGTGAAAGGGTGAAAACCCAACCCAACCCCCATACGACCCCGTAGGAGGCACGAACACCTCGCACGGGACCAATGTAACTTGTAGGAACTGAACGCGTAGTCCCGGGTCTCCCGATTTGAGAGTATGATGATGATTTGTAAAAATCAGCACTTAAACTTAAAAAGAAGCCGTTAAAGGGTGAAGACCCAAACCAGCCCCCAAATGACCCCGTAAGAGGCACGAACACCTCGCACGGGACCAATGTAACTTGTAGGAACTGGTCGCGTAGTCCCGGGTCTCTCGGTTTGAGAATATGACGATAATTTACAAAAATCAGCACTTAAACTTAAAAACAAGCCGTTAAAGGGTGAAAACCCAAACGAACCCCCAAATGACCCCGTAGGGGGCACGAACACCTCGCAAGGGACCAATGTAACTTATAGGAACTGACCGCGTAGTCCCGGGTCTCCCGGTTTGAGAGTATGATGATAATTTGCAAAAATCAGCACTTAAACTTAAAAACAAGCCGTTAAAGGGTGAAGACCCAAACTACCCCCCAAACGACCCCGTAGGCGGCACGAACACCTCGTACGGGACCGATGTAACTTGTAGGAACTGATCGCGTAGTCCCGGGTCTCTCGATTTGTGAATGGGACGATAATTTGCAAAAATCAACACTTAAACTTGAAAACATGCCGTTAAAGGGTGAAAACCCAAACCAGCCCCCAAACGACCCCGTAGGAGGCACGAACACCTCGCACGGGACCAATGTAACTTGTAGGAACTGACCGCGTAGTCCCAGGTCTCCCGATTTGTGAGTATGACGATAATTTCCATTCATATATGTAAGTTTTTTGTTTTGAGTATTTTTTTTTTGTAAATTATTAGGTTACTAATATCGTATCTTTTTTGTATTCTATTTTTTTTTGCAGGATAATAGTTTATCGTTGGCTTTTATTCACTTGGAACACATAAAGAACTCAATGGTTTACAACAAGGGGTTTATTAATGATTCCATTTTTTTTGTGTCATGACCGTACGGTCTTTTGTTGTTTTATTATTGACTTTTATGGCCATGAGGGCTATTGTAAGTTAATTGTTATATTTTGTGGCAGTGCGGGCTTTATGTTAGGCAGGTTTTGTATTAACAGGTTTTGGAATGTCCAGAAAATAGAGGAAACTCTACCCAATTTTTTTGGGCCTGTGAGCAGTTAAAGACTTGTAATATTTTGAAGTTTGTATGTACATTAGTTTATTAATAACGCGCAATATTATTAATTTGTGAATTTTGTGCTTTTAAATATTTTTTTTAAATAAAAAAATTGGCACAGTTCAAAACCGTGGCAAAAGTGTATCATATTTTGGCACGGTTTTAAACTGTGCTAAATTATTTTAAACTGTGCTGAATCTGGCACAGTTAAAAACTGTGCCAAAAGTGTGCCGGAAATATCAAATTCTGGCACGGTTTAAAAGTGTGCCAGAAGTGTTCCTATTTTGCTGAATCTGGCACAGTTAAAAACTGTGCCAAAAGTGTGTCAGAAATAACAAATTCTGGTACGGTTTAAAAGTGTGCCAGAAGTGTTCCTGTTTGACTGATTCTGGCACACTTTTGAGCCGTGCCAGAAAAAAATTCCCCTTTTGGAACACCTAATTCTGGCACAGTTCAAAACCGTGCCAGATTTGATCTGGCACAGTTTTAAACCGTGCTAGAATCCTGTTGGTGTAGTGTGTCCTAACAATAAAGGACCGGACCATCTAGACCTTAATTTATCGGGAAAGAGATGCAATCTAGAATTGTGCGAGAGAACTTTCTTTTCAGGCTCAAATGACTTCCGTAGGATGGACTTGTCATGGAACATTTTCATTTTCTCTTTATACAATTTTGTATTTTCATATGAATTATTCCTAATCTCTTCTAACTCATTGAGTTGGAGTTTTCGGACCTCTCATACAGTAGGTAAATTGAAATTGAAGGTCTTAATTGCCCAATAGGCCTTGTGTTCTAACTCTATCGGAAGGTAACAAGCTTTTTAATAGACAGGCCTATACGGGGACATACCAAGTGGCATTTTATAGGCAGTGCGGTAAGCCCACAGTGCATCCAATAACCTTAGGGACCAATCCTTCCGGTTTGGATTCAATGTCTTCTCGATGATTTGCTTGATTTGCCTATTGGAAACTTCAACTTGACCACTGGTTTGGGGGTAATAAGAACATCCTACTTTGTGTGTGATCGAATACTTTTTTATGAGACTCTCGAAGGATCGATTACAGAAATGGGTTCCCTGATCACTAATGATGGCTCGAGGCGTACCGAAACGAGAGAAAATATTTTCTCAAATTAATTTGATCACCACGTGGCGATCATTCGTCCTACACGGTATGGCTGCTACCCATTTAGACACATAATCAACTGCCAAAAGAATGTAAAGATTCTGGTAAGAATTTGGGAATGGGCCTATAAAATCAATGCCCCAACAATTAAAAACCTCAACAATCAGAATAGGATTTAAGGGCATTATGTTCCTACATGTGATCTTTACTAACCATTGGCAACAGTCACAACTCCTACTGTAATCGTTCGAGTCACGAAAAATGGTGGGCCAATAGAATCCACACTGCAAAAGTTTTGCAGCGATCTTTTTAGCACTGAAATGACCTCCACAGGTTTGGTCATGGAAGAAAGAGATTACGCTTTGAATCTCATGATCGGGTACACACTTTCGAATTATTTGATCGTGGCAATACTTGAAAAGATAGGGTCATCCTAAAAGAAATGATTAGTTTCCTTTAAAAATTTAGAACGATCTTGCTTAGACCAATGCAGTGCCATTTCACCCGTCATAAGATAATTCACAATATTGGTAAACCATGGAAGTTGAGAGACAAGCATCAATTTCTCGTCAGGAAAATACTCATTTAACGGTAACAGGTTATCGGTTGATTCAAAAGTTAATCTAGATAAGTGATCAGCCACTACATTCTCACACCCTTTCTTATCCCGAATTTCAAGGTCAAACTCTTTCAGTAATAGGATGCACCTAATGAGATGGTCCTTAGCATCCTTTTTAGAAAAAAGGAATCGCAGGGCCGAGTGATCGGTGAAAATGATAACATTGGATCCTATCAGGTAAGACCTAAACTTCTCAAGAGCAAAAACAAAAAGGAACTCTTTTTCAGTCGTGGAATAGTTGAATTGGGCATCATTAAGAGTCCTACTTTCATAATAGATGATGTGAGGTAGTTTCTCATTACGCTGACCTAGAACCTCACCTATGACATAGTCAGAAGCATCACATTTGATCTCAAACGGTTGACTCCAGTCAGGAGGTCGCATAATAGGTGCAGAGGTCAATTATGTCTTAAGCCTTTCAAAGGCTTGAAGGCATTCGTCAGTGAAATCCAAGGGTGTGTCCTTGGTAAGAAGATTGCACAAGGGTCGAGAGATTTTGCTAAAATCCTTAATAAATCTTCGATAGAAACCGGCGTGTCCTAATAATGACTGAACTTCACGCATAGTTTTAGGGGGTGGGAGATTAGCAATGAGATCTATTTTAGCTTTATCTACTTCGATACCCTTTTCAAAAATGATGTGACCTAGCACTATGCCTTATTTGACCATGGAGTGGCACTTCTCCCAATTAAGCACAAGGTTCTTTTCCTTACACTTCTTCAGAACGAGGGTGAGGTGATGGAGGCACTCATCAAAACTAGACCCAAATACAGAAAAATCATCCATAAAGACTTCGAGAAAATGCTCCACCATATCCAAAAAGATACTCATCATGAACCTTTGAAAGGTAGCGGGTGCATTTCATAACCCAAAGGGCCTGCGTCGGTAAAAAAAGTACCAAAAGGACACGTGAAAGTGGTTTTATCTTGATCCTGGGAATTTAATTGTAGCCGTCGAGAAAATAGTAATATGGATAAGCTGCTAATCTCTCTAGCATTTGGTCTATGAAAGGAAGAGGAAAGTGGTCCTTTCGTGTAATAGCGTTTTAATTTCTATAATCAATACACACTCGCCAACCGGTTTGAATCCTAGTAGGTACTAACTCATCATCATTATTTTTCACCACCATAACACTGAATTTCTTTGGGACAACTTGAATGGGACTGACCCACTGGCTATCAGAGATGGGGTAAATGATACTCGCATCGAGCAATTTTAGCACCTAGGCTTGTACTACCTCTTTCATATTGGGATTAAGTATACGTTGTGCTTCACGGGAATTTTTAATATTTTCTTTTTAGTGTATCCTATGCATGCACACCGAGGGACTTATCTCCTTAATGTCGGCTATGGTCCATCCTATGGCTTCCTTGTATTCTTTGAGAACATGCAATAGTTAACTTCCTGTTCTTTGTCCAAGTCAGACGCGATGATAACTGCCAAGGTGTCAGAAGGTCCTAAAAACCTATACGCAAGTGTTTCAGGCAATGGCTTCAATTCAAGCTCGGGAGCTTTCTCAATCGAGGGAGGAATAGGTGACAAGGAAAGTGAGAGGGGTCAGACTTACACTTCCAAATCCTAATTCCGTGGTCGGGACGGAGTCGAGAAGGAAATTGACTTATTTGATTGACTGTTCGATATCAAATTCGGACCCAAAAAAGGCAAGATAAGATGCTAAATGGTCGTCATTATAAGTTTGCTCGAAAGTCTCTTGGACAATACTATCAATCATGTCAACATCTACGGGTTCTTCGTCACTGGGTGGTTTTTTGGACAAATTGAACATATTAAGGTCCATAGTCATGTTCCCAAAGGATAGGTTCAATTTTTCTCTATGACAACTAATGACGGCATCAGATGTGGCGAGGAATGGACGACCCAAAATAACAGGGGTTTTTGCAATAGGATTTTGCACTTGTTGGGTGTCCAAGACAACGAATTCGACGGGAAATATAAAGTCACACACTTTAATTAGTATGCCCTCAACTATGCCTCTCAGAATTTTCACAGAATGGTCAGCTAAGGACAAGGTAATCCTAGTAGGTTTCAACTCCCCCAAACCTAGTTTCTCATATACGATGTACGATAGAAGATTCATGCTTTCTCCTAAATCTAGAAAGGGCTCTCTCCTAAATATAGAAAGGGCTTTCTCCTAAATCTATAAAGGGCTTTCTCAATGAGGTGCTCCCCTATCTTGATAGAGATCGTCGGAGTACCGAGATTCCTATACTTGATGGGAGTTTGATAAGAAATGATCGAGCTTGCTTTCTCGGAGAGAAAAGCTTTCTCGGGTATGTTGGTGCTTCTCTTGAAGGTACAAAGGTCATTTAGAAATTTGGCGTAGGATGGGACTTGTTGAATAACATCAAGGGGGTGGTATATTGATTTGTACTTGCTTGAATACTTCCAACATTTTATTAACTTGAGCCTTTTTCTTTTGTGGCACCAAATGCTGGGGAAATGGAGCTTTTGGGACATAGGTCTCTACAGATGGATTGAAAGGTAAGGGTGAGGAGGAAGTTGGATCCACGGGTGGATCTTCCTTCTCCTTATTTTTCTAGGATTCACTCTCGATAGGTGGTGAAATATTTTTCTATACTTACTTTTCGGACCTAAGCGTGATGATGGCTTTCTCATGCTCTTGGGTGTATGAAGTGCTCGTGTCGTGTTGAATAACAAATTGACCCCTAGGCATGTTACCTTTTGGATTGGGTTCGGGCTGACTCGGGGATGTTCCCTTATTCCTCTCTCTCAATGCGTTCTCTAGTTGGCTCATTTGAAGCTCGAGTTTAGTAATGGCTTGAGTGTTTGCATGCATACTTTGCTGGGTGGATTGGAGGACATTTTGAGTGGTTTGCTGGAATTGAAGTGTACTTTGGGTAAGAAGGTTCATCGAGTCCTATAAAGATTAGATCTTTTGGGATGAGGGATTTAATGGTGCGGTGGCATTCTTTTGGAAACCCAAGGGTGGGTTACTGGAAGATTGTCCTCCATTTCCTTGGTATTGACCCTTGGACCATGAAATATTGGGGTGGTGTCACCACCCTGAATTGTACGCATTGGAATATGGGTCATACCTTGGCCTATTTTGATAGAGGGCATTGGCTTGCTCGGTGAGTGCCTTGTGGTCCGGAAGGGCGGGACAATTCTCGACTAAGTGGTAGAATACATCGCAAAGTATACACATAGGGGAACCTACATGTTGAATGGCTAAAGGTGATGTTTTATTTCCCTCTTTGCTCGTCTCTAAAGCTTCTAAACATCGGGACAATTTATCCACTTTGGCATTTAAAGCATAACTTTCTTCGGCTTGGTGAGTGAAACCCTCATTGGATGTGGTGGACCTAGATTCTATATTGGGTGACCATTGCTAGGATTGTTTTGCAATGGCTTCTAGGAATACCCACGTATCAACCTCACTTTTCTCAGTAAAATCACCGTTACATAACGACTCGAGCATAGTTCGAGTATTACAATCGAATCCCTCATATAAAATTTGGACTTGTCGTCCCATCTCAATCCCATGGCGCGGACATTGCAGTAGCAAGTCCTTGAATCTCTCCATATACATCCATAAGGCTTCTCCCTCCTTTTGGCTAAATGTGTTGATGGCGTGACGTATCGACGCCGTATTTTGGTTGGGAAAGAATTTTTGCAAGAAGGCGACACTCATTTGGTTCCATGTGATGATGGATTCGGGTGTTAGCGAGTTAAACCAACTCTTGGATTTGTCTTTTAACAAGAACGGGAACAATTTAAGTTTGACAATCTCTTCGGTGAGTCTTTGATACTTAATGGTCCCACAAATCTCCTCGAATTACCAAACATGAAGGTAGGGATCCTCTTTGTCGGTACCTCAAAACACGGGCAACATTTGGATTGTTTCATGATGGAATAGGAAATTATTCACAGTGTAATTGGGTAAACATACGCACGAAGGTTGACTTGACCTAGTCGGATAAAGGTAATCTCTAAGGTCATGTGGCGCTAACTCGTCTCCCATTTCGGTGAAAATAAAAAGTTTGCCTACGTAAGTATCGAGAATGCTAGACACTCGACAAACGACCGGTATGATCTTGAAACCAACTTCGCATACACTCAGCTCACTCGATTTTTTTTATGTGAAGAAAATTAAAAAAAAATTGACTCAAACCACGTAATTCCTTGCTAACACACAACAAATTGAATAATCTAATTTAGGTGAGGGTAATTTCAATTTTAAAATCTAGTTTTCCCGAGATTAATCGACGACATAGGGGTCTCCAACTTAATCTCCCTAATTAGACAACTCCTACTCTTTGAAAGGGGAGAATTTAAAAGAAGACCAACTACGGTTATCGTCTCAAATCCCACTTTTTCCTCCAGGTAGGTGGTCGGTACGAAGACACATTAAAAACCACCGATCCTAGACAAGGTGAAACGGGATCGATTTGACAAGTTCGCATTGGAGTAGTTTTCAATTCTAGCCTCGTTAAGAGGTTTCTTATGAGCTATGTGATATCCTAAGGTCAATGTCTACTTGATTTTAAATTAAATATGATGGCTCGGGATATGCAAATGCTGGGTTAATTTGTGATTTTCGGGTAAGAAAGGGTGATGAAATCTCCACCTTATTTTTCACGCGATTTTTGCCCTTAAGTAAATTTATGAAATGTGCTAAATTAAGTGCGAATTAAATCATGTAGGTGCAAAAAAAAACGTAAATTCGGTGTGGACCTTTTAAGGTCACTTGTTTACGCCGGACTGAAGTTTAAGTTGGCGTCGATCAGAGGGAAATGCCGCCTACGTTTCAATCGCCCCGAGAGTTTCTTGTGCTCGTGGAAAGATTGCACAATTTTTTTCTTCACTTCGCGTACCGTTGCACACTTTTTCGAATATTTCTTCACCTTTTTTTCTCCTTTTTTTGAATGTGCTACTGGAAAAACAAAAACAAAATGCACTACACTAAACGTAAAGTGCGACACAAAAATTATAATAAAGAAGAGAAAAGAAAAAAATAAACACGACACGACACGCGCACTAGTGGTGTATTTACTACAAAACAAAAATAGCTAAGCACACTTGGGTATTTCTTTTTATTTTTTTTACATACCACCTATTAAAAAAACGATTTTGGAAATTTCCAAAAAAAAAATATTTTTTTTCGAGTTTTTTCATATTTTTATGTGTTTTTGTGATAAGCTAGTGCTAAAAGTACTATTGATTAAAAAAAACAACTTAAAGCTAATTTTTTTTAACTAAAAAAACATTAATATTAGTGGCTGATTTAGTTTTTTTATTTTTTTTTATGAAACTTTTACTAACAAAATTGCGAAAAGTAAAAAAAAAACTAGTCCGAAAGTCGCAAATTCTTTTAAAAAAATCGAACAAATCCCTGGCAACGGTGCCAAAAAACTTTTTGTCAATTTTATCAAATACCGCAAGTGCACGGGCTATTATAGAATAGCGAGTGTAAGTACGGGTCGAACCCACTAGGATTTGTCAAGTTTTTTGTTCAAAATAGTTGTGGTTGTCCAACTAGATTAATTGGTTTTGGAGAAGCTAAATCGAAAAAGCCCAAATCGAAAAAGCCTAGATATGAGAAGCTAAATGATATATATAGATGCATTGAGAATGTTGTTGTAGTAAAGACATTTAACAACCAAGGAAAATCATCCCTATAAACTACAATGAGAGGCTTAAGGATGAACTTCGTTCACCACTTTCGCTTATTGTAATTGACGGAAGCTATCAAGGAAATTCAGACAACACATCTGTTGACTATGTCGTTATTGAATGAACTAAATCTTTCTTTATATTTTCATACAAAGTATGGTATTCACATACATTTTAAATATGTATTGAGAAAATTTGCAAATGATCAATGGTAAAAAGTTATATGGATTTTGGCTTATACCTATGTAATGGAATTTTAGATATTAACGTTTTAGTTCTTGTTATTCACATTGCTTTGCACTTAAGAATATGATATATTCGGCAAAACATATATTATGTTAAGATAATATGAAGGAAATAAATTATATTTAACATCATGAAAAAACTAATGAAAATAATTACATTTTACATTATTCAAGAAACTATAACTTTAAATATTTGTCTTCGTCCTTACTGTATGTGGATACATAATTGAAATGGAGTGACGAATATGGAGTTTATTTTGTCACGTTTCATGGTTCAAAAAGGGGGTTCTGTTATCCATATTAAGGTTGTTCGCATTTCATCAGACAAAAAAGGGACTAATACGAACTCTTGTGGCTATACATTAACTAGCTTTCAATATTGTCTTCATACTTTGAAAGAGATAGGAACTACTACTAACTATTGTGGTTTTACAATAGGAAGTATAAGAGTGTCTTGACATTTTAAGTAGTAAAAATTCTTTGAACAACTACTGTGTCTACACCATAGGAAGCGTCCAACATTCTCTCAATGCTTCAAAGGGAAAATAACGTGTTCCTAAAAATTCGACGATCCAAAGTACGTAACTTTGCTCATTTCTTGTAAGCTTGATATTTTTAAAACATATGCATTCTTACAATAAATAACAACATATTAACTATTTAAATCTTTATGAATATACAGGAAAGTATTGCCAGCCACTGGAATTTGGTTCGCCTACACACACTTGCCCACATTGTAATGATATTCATTGGTATGAAGGGAGGAATGACAAGAGTAAGAAGCCTAGAGTTCCCAAATTCAGTATATGTTTCCAGAACGGTCGAGTTAAACTCTCCTTATTGTGCTAACCTCCTAAGATTTTTAATAATCTTTTTACATCATATGATAGAGTTAGGGTTTACAAATCTAAAGACAATATTAGAGAACAATTCAATTATTACTTTCATGTCTACCGGTGCAATGGTAGATAATCATATAAATAATTGTGGTGCCCTACCGTATACCGTTTATGTGGAGAAAATCATCAAAAGATCGATTCACTAATGCCTGCTACAGGAAAACCTCCAAAGTTTGCACAAATTTACATCTATGACACCAAAAATGAGGTGCACAATCGAATAATGTCGTTAAGCAGTGATAGCAGGTCATCTAGGCTTGATTCTACCTTGGTGTCTGATTTTTTGTTGATGATCGATACGAACAATGAACTTACTGAAGCCTTCAATATGGCCCGAGATTATTTCAACGAATCGGATGTCCAAACGGTACGAATAAGAATTTTTTGACAAAGAACAACTAACCCATCAGTTTATAATCTACTGAGCGCATTAGAAATTGCAGTAGTAATTATTGGAGATTTTTGAGAAGAAAATGTCAGCAGTGATGTCATTATTGAGCATATTTTAAATGGATTACAATGTACGGTGAAGATAGATTCCAATTGGGTATAAAGCACTGTATTATCCCTAGAAACAAAGCAACAAAACGTGAATGTATGACTATGAGAGATTTTTATCTATACAGGCTCCGAAAACGATCAACCAAAGGTAAAACTTTGTTGTTAGGTGGGCGATTGCTCCAATGATACATAGTTGACGCATAGACATGCATAGAAAAGGAAAGACTCTGTTGGGTTTGTTTAAACCAACCAGAATTACGAGCTGAGCTGTATAAAGGAATACAAGATGTCATACTGCAAGGAGATTATACGTCATCATCAGTTGGAAAATGTGTTGTTCTGCTATTAAGCTTCATCGGAGGTCCTAAGTCTATATGGCTAAAAAATTTTAAGATGCACTGGCAATATGTAGATTTTCTGGAAACCCTGACTTATTCTTGACATTCATTACCAATCCCAAATGGTCAGAAGTTATATATTTTTTAGCCCCAATGGATCAGTGGCCTACTGAAAGACTCGATATCGTGTCAAGAGTTTTTAAAATAAAGCTTGATGAGCTGTTAAATGACTTGACAAAGAAAAACAATTTAGGCGTGTGCTTGCGAGTATGTTATATTAGTTATAGTAATTTAGAAAAACATATATATTCTAAATTACTACTATCTTCTTTATCTATTTCCACACTCATTACTCATAATGAATTTACTTTTATAAATCATTTAAGAGATCTACACTATTGAATTCCACAAAAGAGGTCTACCACATGCTCATATACTTCTTTTCTGACAAGAGGATGCTGAGCAACCAACACCAGCGGATGTGGACAAAATATTATCTACTGAAATACCCGATTATAAATATGACCCCATTGGATATGCCGATGTATCTCAATTTATAATCTATGGTCCATGCGGACATGCTAACCCAAAGTTACTGTGTATGACAGATGGAATTTGTGATGAGAGGGAAACTGAATGTTCATGTAGGGACATTGTCGTTAATTTTGGCTCTGTAACAACCCTCGCTTTTGAGGTCCTATTTTATATTTAATTTTCTAGATATAGTGATTAGATATAAAGATGTTGGTATGTGGAGTAGGTATTAATTTAAGAAAGAAAAGTTAATATCTACTATGATGTTGCATATTTACCGTAAGTATAGGTGAATTTTTCTATGTTATGTTTTGTAATGTCCTATGATTTAAAATGACATTTGGCATAAAATGAAACTGGAACCTAAAATGAATTATAAAATTTCCAAATGATAATTTGGAGGGTGCAGTTAGTTCCGAGAGGTTCGAGATAGTCAAATGATGTGCCATATTGTATTTCGAGGTTCCGGGACTTTTGACTGGTTGTAACTTAAATGAATAGTTACGTATTATTTTACCGCGTATTAATCACTTAAAGCTGGAAATTTGGACATAAGCCACGATTTATGTCTTGAACTAAGTCACTATTGCCTAAATTGAATTGGTAAACCTAGAGAAAGAAAGAGAAGAAGAAACCTTGGGAGAATGGGAGAGATTGAAGCTTGGGTGATTGTTCTTGCATAAAACTTCATCAAAATCTGAACTTGCAAGCTTGAGGCAAGTTATCTACTTGCTATTTTATGATTTAAGTAGAGTAATTAGCATTGATAGTTGTGGTTATGTATGGTTTAAGAAACTTAGGGCTTTTAATTGATTTATGGGCTTGGAATGTTTGGAGATTGATTTGAATGGTTATTGACGATGAAATTATGGTTGTTGGATGTATTATACCCAATTAGTAGCAATATATGACAAGGGTTTGGGTTGGTTGAGTTTTAAGGAGATTAGGAGTCCAAGACTCCATAACCAAATTGGCAAAAATTTGCAGGGGCAAATCGATTCGGCCCTGGCCGAATCGATTCACATAGAGGCAGTGTTCAGGTCTGGGTGAACCGAATCGATTCGGCTATCCCCGAATCGATTCGGCTGTTATGTAGAATGTTGGTTTTCCTAATCGAATCGATTTGGCTAGGCCGAATCAATTCGCTTGTCTGGCCGAATCGATTCTCCCTAGTCCGAATCGATTCGAAAATCCTGCATTTTTCCTTTTGTTTTTCTTTGCAAATTTTGACCCTTTCCCTTAGGATTAGAACCTAAGGACTTTCTTGAATGAAGTAAACATAGGATCCTAGAGTCTTAGTCGAGTTTGGTCGTTACCCTATAGTTGAATGGGATCACTTGGGGTTAATTCAGGGGTACTTAAAGTGATGTTTAGGCATCACTTCTCATTTGGTAAATAAATTAGAAAATAGAATTCTAAGCCCATACGTGGAGATTTTAGAGCCCTTTTTGAGATATATAAAACCTTGGGACTTATAAGATTTTAGGAAATTGTTTAGAGAATACTTCGGGACCTAAACATATGATGATATTGAATTAGAAAAATTCAAAGATAAATGTTTGAAGTAAAATGGAACACATGTGATTAATGGTAATGAAAATGAGACTTAAATTGGTAATTGTTAAATTACTTAAACACACCTCTCTAAATGCTATCATAAGGGAAGCTCGCGCATGAGGTGATGTCCCCTGGCTATTGAATGCAGGCTGACTATAGTCCTCGGCCATATGCGGGGTTTGTATATGTTTTTCTGTGCTAGTGAGGTCATTCCGGGTGTGGTTATGACTCACTCGCACGCATATGGCCACTTCTCGACGTGCGTTAGGTGAACAGGTTGTCTTGTATAGATAGGACCTGGAAGATGATAGTCATTTAGGGGTGCGCCCAGTTGGGAAACTCGGAGGGGCGGTCTTAGAAACGTTATATGTATAAGAATATAACCTTTCTAACTAAAGTGGGACTTGAGATATGTGAATTTCCATAAGAAATGAGATGGTAATTATATTCCTACTAAGGAATGGAAAACGGAAAGATATGATGGAAATTATATTCCTACTAAGGAATGGAAAATGATAAGATACGAGAAGAAGTGAGATTTAATTTTATTTCTCTTGCTTAATTTAATAACTGTTCGAAACCTATATAAATGCATATCACATTTGATGATTAGGTTGTTAGATTTTCATTTACATTATTCATGATTTATTATCCATATATATCATGCTTCTTACTCTTCTAGGAATCATATATAAATCGGGCCCTGACCCGTTCATTTTCCATGTTGTGAATGTTGTTGTATCCGCTCAGATGCTCCTCCGCAAGGGCGCCCGTTATGATTTTTCCTACTCCTATGATTTTGACGAGCTGTATTATCTTGCGGATTATTACAGGATGTTTGTTAGACGCCTTCATTTTTGGACTCTAGATATGATCGGGTCTTTCATTCGGGCTAGTGGCCCATCTTTTGTACTTGTTAATGAATGTAGTATGTAAAATATTGAATTGTTGAAACACTTTGAATGTAACTGTGGATCGACAGATTATTCGGTCCTTTTATTGTAGGTTGTTTTGGTATTTATCTATATGTTCCTTTGAAATTACACTTTCATCAGATTTGGGTTGTTTAATTTATTTCTTAACTCGTTATCAAACAAAAATTTTTGACAACCTGCTTTCTGATTTATTGAGTGGTTTTTCCCGTATACCTATTTTATTGTTATGATGCTGAGGATGATACCCATCCATGATTACGTTACGTCGAGGTAATCGGGCTGGCCACCCCTTATTTCGGAATGCGGGTTGTCACAGGCTCCCGCTCTATATTAAAAAATCTAAGCTACTACTACACTTGCAAGGCAAGCACATCGATAAGTCGGGTATCGTAAGAAATCCATAGGGAGTGATTAAATTTTAGATCGGTAATTAATTTACTACTTCAAAAATAAAAGTGTAAAAGGTGATAGGGTGTTATGGTTACAAAGGAAAAGAGAGACCTTAAGTCCACACAAAATTAAACCGAGGATCGGGATCGCATCCTGCCACATGGATCGAAACAACTACTAATCAGAATTCTGACTCGAAAGACATTTAACCGAGCATTTTAATTAAGCATAAACTTCACGTAAGAAGGAATTTAACTCAAAGTTGCTTGAATAAGCAATTAATAAAAAATGGTCACACGCGGATTAAATTCGGATTGTCTCTATAAACACTAAAGTTACGTGACAAATAAAGTTAAATGCATAACAATCCAACTTTAATACACACGGTTTCAATTAAACACAATTTTACACGAAATCTAGTCTTCAGAGATCGAGGCCCGTTAATGGCGGAACACAACCCCGACCCTATTTATCTAGGGGCACGACATGGAAATAAACTAAACTAATTAAACTAATTAAAGCAATAAATAAATCACTACAACTAATTAACAAGGCATGAAATTAAGCTAAAAAGCAAGGAATGAAGGAAAAATAACTAAATTAATGGAGAGGATGATGAATAGTACAACTTACAAACCCAAATGGATGTCACCCTAAAGAGAAAAGAAGATGAGCTCTCAAAACCAAACCTTAACCTAAAATATCTCTTAAAACTAAGTATATCATTTGTTACAACAAATATCTCTTATATAGTAAGTTGGGGGAAAAGAAAAGAAGAAAGAAATGAAAAGGAAGAAAGTGCTGTAAAAAATAGGGGATCGATCGATCGAACCCAAGGGTCGATTGATCGATGGTTCAGAAAAAATCCCACTGTCTTTGAAGTATGGCAAAAATTGAGGAGTCGATCTATCGACCCCTTTTGTCGATCGATCGATCCATCAGGCTGCATTCTCCCCTGTTTTGATTTCTTGAAATTCCTTTCTGCTCAAAGTCCCGTAACTTCTTCGTTAGGAATCGGATGCATGCACCGTTCACGGACACAAGAAGCTCACTTAGAGGATAAAACTTTCGTGAATACATTGGGCCAGGTGGCCAAATTATGAAATGACTAAATTGTCCTTGCGCGTGCAGAATTGTACAAAACTTCAATGGAATGCGTTTAAACTTCATACTAAGCATCCAAATACCTATAAAAGCTCAATTAACCCCTGCAAAACATATATCTAAAGAAATATGAGGTTGTCTGTATAATGAGCATAAATATAGGGATTAAGATACCCGGGGGGGGGGGGGGGGGGCTAATAACGCGTAGGTTAATGGGTGAAATACGCAATATTTGCATCGTATCACACCCACTAACTTACACATTACTAGTCCCTAACAATGAAATAGGAAACAACAAGAACTACAAGTAAACTAAAGGCAGGATACACGAACAAAAAAGGGATAAAAAAGGATAAGGCCACTTTCACCTGCGAATGATTGCATTTAGCGTATGCAATAAGCCGTTAAACCCCTATGTTACCCTAGTGGACGAGTGTCGTCTCGTGAGGGTTTTCAGGGATGAAACCCACAAACATCATACGGTTTCCTCAAAATATGTCCAACCCAACATGCGACAAACTCGACAATAAAGAAAAATATTTCAAACATGTTATTAGCATATCGAACGGATTCAAACAAAAGTCTGTTGTTATCAACATGTTGAATGCACCTCATAGAATTGAAACTTTAAAGGGGGGGGGGGGGGGGAGAACATACGTAGTATGATTTGGCAAAAACTAAAATAAATTTGATAAACATTAAAGCGGGCATATATGCAATCCTCATGGGCATTACACTCATCAAATGAATTCACTCGAAATAGGGAGGTAACACATGGAACATGCGGGCATAAAGAGTAGATATAAATGAAAACTAGGCCTCACACATGTCAAAATGAAGAACGCTATATAGGAAATGACAAACTTGTAATCTCAATGAAAGATACCGCTCATTAAAAATGGGGAAATGCATTTTCACAGATTATCAAAACTATTTAAACTTTTAAATTGAACTCACCCTAAGATCACATAGGACTTGATAGAGTTGTAATGTAGGCTAGGCTGAAGTAGATGTATATACGGATTTAAAGTGTTCGGAATGAAAAACTTGGAATAATGGGAAATAGTGGGCAATAACAAAAATGGAAAACAAGCATTAAATATGAATTGGAGAGTAACAAGGATTTTGAACTATGTACAACATATACAAACCTTCTTTTCTTTTTCTTTTCTTCTTTTTCTAACTTTTTCTTTTGTTTTCTTTTGCTTTTTGCTTTTTCTTTTCTTTTTCAGTACTTTATTTTCTTTCCTCACTCTTTTCATACTCAAATTGCAACCACACTACTCAAACATCATTCAATCCCAAGCAACATTCCACACAAAGGCATGTAAGGTAATATGCATGGTGTATAACTCCAATGTGGAGTTGGTTATGGGAATTTGGGTGGAGAAAATAAAGGTTATATTTAGGCTCAAAGGGGTTAACTAGGGAAAAATAAAAGCTGAGGTCAAGGGTAATATGGGTGATATAACAAAGATTGCCTATGATCCTTTTATAAAGTTTACGCAATTATCGGGTGAATTTTTTTTTTAAAATCATGCTCAAGTAAGAAATTTTAAGATATAAACTCAATTAATGAATGATCAATGAAAGAATTGATAGATTACCGACGAATTCAACATTTTCAATGAGGAAATAATAGTGTATACACTCACAAACGACGAAAGGTACAAAGCTTACTCGGTGTAAGTATATACAATGCAACAAAAGATTATTGAGTTATGAAAATATTAAACCAAATCAATATAACAAGAAAAGCGCATGTGTTCAAGGGATAAAGTTTAATTCATGAAGTTATTCACAATATCAATGATTTGAGGACTAAAGTCTAATAAATTCTAAAATCGAGAACATGCATCGTTAAGTTGTTAATTGGATCGGGAAATTATTGAAATTTATCATCGAAAACAAGGCAAAAATCCCAACAAAGGAGAAAAAAGAAAGAAAATATTTTTGAAAATTTTCATTTTTTAACAAAAAACATGCTTTGTAGCTAAAATGTGATCAAATCCAAGGACTAAACATGAAATGGATAAATATCCCACACCCCCTAACTTAAATGTTGCATTGTCCCTAATGCGTTCATTAAGAACACAACATAAAGATAGGAAAAGAATGGTATTACCCAAAATTGGAGCGATCTCCATAAGCACAAGTCCAAACGAATCTACAAAACAAGTTAGTACAAAGCAAAGCAAAAATATTTACCCAAATATTAAGTTAAAAGAAATTATGTCGTAAGTCACAATAATATAGGGGCTTAAGTGCAAATACTAGATAAATTGATGGTGAACATTTAATTTTATAAAAATGGAAGGTCACACACATCAAAATCCAATAATCAACCACAAACTACATCACCATTTCTCATTTCATAAGTTCAATACAAAACAATTTAATACATTACAACAAATAAAAAGAAAGAAATACAAATAAAAAGGAAAATACAAAATAATATTCGTCCCAAGAAATACAAAAATGACCCCACAACAACATCCTAGTGTCCGGAACCACTAGGATCATAGGGACTCTGAAAATGTGGCGGGAGCGACGCATCCGGACCATGATACTTCACATATAAGTCTCTCATCATATCCAGCAACATGCGAAACTCCTGTCGTCGTTCTGCTCTATCCTGTCTTTGCTCTTCCCTCTGCTGGTCTAGTGCCACTCAAACGTAGCCCACCTAACTTGGGTCTCCTCCCACCTCTGGTCCTGCAGTGCTGCATATGCCTCAAATCGCGTGTCAGTATATGTGGGTGGCACCTGAGAACTTTGCCCCTGCTTCATCTGCCTGATCTCAGCCTCTTCTTCAGCCTCTCCAGTCGCCTCTGTCCTCTGTCTCCTAGCACCTAGCTACCCCCAAGGGTGGCCCAACATCTTCAATATGTTATCCTTGTTTAGAAGCTTTAGTGGGACACCCTTGTGGTCAGAATCAAATTTAGGGCAGCTGTGTGATAAACAAATCCGTGTGATGAGGGAAGGAAATGGGAAGGAAAAAGTGCGGGCCCTCTCCTTTGCAGAGCCATACATCATGTCCAAAAAATGTTAGGCAAACTAATTTCTCCCAAATTATTGACAAGCACGTAGACAAATGCAATGTGCTCATGGCGCACCTCTGACTGGTTGTTTGTAACCATAATAGAGTGCACATTGAGGTAATGAAGTAATCTCGACAAAACATCCATTGCGGCTGAGTGGAAATCCTTTTTATTAGTCCATATCTCCCCAGGTGAAAATGCTTGGATTAATGTGGTGATCCTGAACATCTCCCCATCAAAAAACTAACTGACTGCTCGGGTTCTGGAACACCCATAAATCTCTCTAAATCTGAGCGACTGAGCTGAATCCGAACCCCCTAAACCATGGCCTCATAGGTAGACAACCTCCCTTTCACAACTACTAATGTCGCATAAAATATACAGACCAACTCCTCATTAATGAGCCCATTTGTAGCAATAAAGGGCTCCCAATTGTGCCAACGCAGAATAACACGCGCAACCTCAGGCAAATCCTCTAGGTTCCAAGCATAGTGGCAGGCCAATGGCCTTTGTGGCTGTTGAAAATAGGCTTAGAACAAATCACGTTTCTGTTCGCAACGAAAACCATCAATGCCCCGGGTGGGCACGCACCTGGTAGAATCATATTTCCTTACCTCGGCCATTTTAACCTATAAAACAATAATTAGGCAAGACAAAAGAAATTGTAAAGTGCAATTAAAAGTTAGTTAGTGAACTTGTTGAAACGGTGTGTTCAAGTGCGTGCATTTGAGAAAAAATATTCCACATTGTGACAAAAAGTGTCGAGGTACGACAACGAGTGAAAACCACCCAAATGTGCGCTAAAAATGGATTGAAAAGTTGGTTTAGGCATTTTAGCGAACATTTGGCGTGCATAGTGTGGAATAAGGGTTCGTGAGGACCATTAGACCAACAAACAAGACCCATTCATGAACAAACACATTAAGCAATCAACAATAAGTGTTCATGAATGGATAATATTCAACATTTGAGCACAAACAATTATTGGAACAATACAATTGGAGAAAACTCAAAATAAGTCAAAAAAAAGGATTAACTTTAGGAACATGACATATAATCAACATATAAACAAAAATACAAGTTAATAAGGAAGAATTTATACCTGATTTGAGTAGAAAATATGTTGATTTGAGTTAAAGAGGATCTGGGAGAAACAAGGGCATGAAATTGGGAGAAAGAGGAGAGGAGAGAAATAGAAACATAAAGAAAGAAAAAGGGGATATGCGTCTTAAAATTGGTCGATCGATCGATCGATCCCTCAGGTTTTAGCCACTCCTTCCTGCTTTTGCAAAAATAGGAAAGAGAGTATTAAGGGATATATATATATATATATAGAGGGAGGCTCACCTACATCATGCACTATACATCACACCGTACATCACAACTAATTCTAGGCCCTTGAAAACTTTTTTTTCAAATTTTATATTTTTCCCTTGAAATTAACCTTCCAATAAACCCATATGCAAAAAATTAGGTCAAAATACATTTTGTAGCTATTTTTAAAAAATCCACAAAAAACTGCTGGCGCAGAACCTTAAAAATAAGGTATTTTTAGCAGGTTTTTGTAGATTTTTTAAAATAGCTACAAAATGTAATTTGACCTAATTTTTTGCATATGGGTTGATTGGAAGGTTAATTTCAAGGGAAAAATATAAATTTGAAAAAAAAAGTTTTTTAGGGCCCAGAATTAGGCGTGATGCATGGATGATGTATAGAGCATGATGTAGGTGAGCCTTCTCCTATATATATATATATATATATATATATATATATATATATATATATATATATACACAGAAGGGATCTTAAACGGGTGGACTTAGCGAGTGTTTTTAACGGGTCACTTAAAACAAAGAAAGATGTGTGTTGCAAGAGCAAGTGGGACCCTTGAAAAAGTAAAACCTTAATCACATCCATTCTCTCTGACTTATCTATTCCTTACCGTGGACTTCATTTTGTATTCCCTCCTATAAGATAAACAACTGTTTATTTTTTTTATTTTTTTAGTAGATAAAGAGTTTTAAGTTTAAAAAAAAATAATAAGTCAAAACTACCCTATTCATAAACTTATATCAATAACAACAAAAAATGGTTTATTTATTAATAATATTATTTTTATAGTAGCTGAAAACTAAGAAAAAAAGAACAAAAAAGCTTTTTTTTAATAGATAAAAAATAGGACGAAAAACTACATAAAAACTGTTATTAACAAATGACAAAAAATGATCAATAACAACTTGTAATACCCCGTACTTTTGACTATATTTATTTTTGGGATTAATTAATTAAATGCGTATTAATTGGAAATTAATTCGGGTTATAAATACTAATGTGATGCGAGTTGGTATTTGATTATGTGCATACATGTTTTGATATATGTATTCGGTATTATAAAATTTGTCGTGAGATTGATAGACGACATTTTAGAAATTTTGTTGAGACGCGTGGGACCGCCGCGTCACGGTGTAATATTTTGATAATAAAAGTGAATTTAAAATCTATAAACCGTATGGTCGTTTTGAGTGCGCCAACGCGTCCGGAAGGGTCGAGATAGTCAGAAAACATTACCCGGGGGTGTAGTTTGGATTCCGGGGTATTTTTAGGCCATGCCTGCAACTTAAAGGGTATTTTGGTAATTTTACATTTTTAGGAATTAAAAGTGACGAAAATTGGTTAATTAAATCTGATGTGGATTTGACCCACTAAGCCCATAACCAATCCATATTAACCTAGAAGGCTACGTAGGTTATCATTTAGGTTTTCTAAGTTCCCCAAATCAAACCCTAGCCACCTTAAGCCACCATTGGAGAAGGAGCTTGGAGAGAGGAATTTATGCAGAAAACTTCATCAAACCTACACCAAAATCAGAAATCAAACCAAGGCAAGTGATTTAAATTACATTCCTTATGCAGTGAATGCTTTTTCCATGTTAGAAACCTTGATAATCAATTCTATTTAAGAGTTAAAAGAAAACCCATGAAATTGGAAGTTATTATTTAATTTTGGAATAGGTTTGCATGTAGAAACATTGTTTGAAGATTGAATTAAGAGATTTCCTATCTATGTGTTGTATAAACGGATTAAAATCTGGGAAAGTATGATGAGAAAAATCTAGGGTTTGTGTTCTTGAAGAAAATCAGGGAATAATGTAGAAACTTGTGATTTATTGATGTTTAGAAGGTAGTAAACCTTTAAAAGATGTTAGTATATCTCCTTAGTATGTTTGAGGATAGTTAGAGAACTTAATACAGTGTTGGAACGAATTTTAGAAGAGATTTGAGGAGTAAAAATGGATAAAAACGAATTGGGGAAAAATCTGGGCCGAATCTGGTAGCTCGTTAGAAGCCCCTACCCAGGTCGTTCGAACGAACTCGTTCGAACGAGCTTCTAAAGAGTTGACCAGTCGCTGCTAACGAAAAGGGATTTCGTTCGATATCTCGTTCGAATGAGATATCGTTAGAAGATACAGTTCGTTCGAACGAACTGGAACCTCGTTCGAACAGCCTTGTTCGAACGAGATTTCTAACGAGTTGGCAAAGGAATCTCGTTCGAACAGTCTCGTTCGAACGATACTTCTAATGAGTTGACAGTTTGGTCCTTTTTGGACTGTTTTGATTTTTGGAGTCCCGTAAACTTGTTCGAGGATATAGATGACCTTCCTTTGATGATGTGAGGATGGATTTGGGACTTTTGGGTTATTGAGAGGAGTAAATTATATACGAGAGTTATATTCAATGAACCATTTGGGTTGAGACGTGAGTGTCTACTACGACGTGAGGATGAATTATGGCGCGTATAATTACAAACCGGAATAGTATGAATTGTGATAATTATAAGTTAGTACGAGAATGCGATATGTACAACGATTAAACTACGGTATTACTAAGATGTGTGTTTGCTTAGTATTGGTATATGGATTGTGTGTATGACATACCTACCATACTTGCTATCACGGGAGGTTGCGTTCGCTTAGGACCCTCTAATCCTTCTGTGCCTACGGGGGGGGATATAGACTGGTACCTCGATGAACATAGGTCAGAGAAAGACTTATTGGGATGTTAATTAGTCCGCTCATCGTGGGAGCGTAGGTATGTGCGTGACCCATGTGATGTGACTGTGTTCGCCTCCACTATTTGTGATTTGTGTTATCTGAACTATTCCTGAGAGATTCGGAATATGTGATCCTTATGTATGTGATGTACCGGGATGGATAGCAGAGTATGTGCGCACCACAGCTTAGTTCTCGGGGTGCTTGTATTGTATATTTATGATGTGAATAATATACATTTAATTAATGGGAATCCTCATGTTAACGTTGTAAATATATTACGGTATTGTTTCGAGAAAAATAACGAGTTAACTGATAGTTATATATATTGCATATTGAGTATCTGAGTTTATGTAAAACCCCTATTTAATTACGAGCGTTATTATGTTTATGGAACCAAGTAATTATGGGTAGGACCTTTGGCAGTCTAGCTAGATATGTTGTCACTTAGCTAGTGGTATGGGTCGTTATAGATGGGTACTTACGTTAGGAGTGCACAGTTAGATGAGAGGTGAGAATATCATGGGAGTGCACGTCCTAACATGTACTTTGCATTTAATGTTTTAAATGTTTTTAAAGCACTTGCAGGTTTTTAAAATATAACTCCACATTCGGGCTCTGACCCGTTTGCTTTTCAAATCTTTTTCTTGTAAAACCATTTTAGGTGCCCAGCCGCAAGGACACCAAGCATAGGATACTCATTCAGGTGACGAGCTGTAGCTGTTTGTAGAAGCTACAGGGACTTTGCTTGTAGACGCTTCGATCTTTTGGATTCCAGAGTTATCCTCTATCAGTTGTAGGGCATGTTGCCCATTTCTATTAGACATCTTTTACATTTCAGTTCTCAGACTTTAGTATGTATTGTTTCAGAATTCGATTATTCATTTCAGTTATGGGATTGAAGTGAGGAGTTTTCCTCCAGACTTTATTTACTTTATGTGATGGTTATTCGTTTTACTTCAGTAAGGTGAATGGTGTTACTTATTCCTTCTTTACGCTTGTTGCATGTTAATCGTACTTATATTAAAATTTGGCAACTTACTTTTTAAATACTAGGTGGTTAGTAATAATAAAATGTTTTCGACAGTGATGCTATTAACTGGGCCAACTTAGCATTTTGAATTAATTTAATAAAGGAGGAGCTACCCGGTATTTAATTAGTCGGGGTGTCACAGGTGGTATCAGAGCATCAGGTTCTAGTGTCCTTTAGGATTTGTACAGCTATTATGTTTCCGCTACATTTCTTTGATATAGAGCCCTATATTTTAGGACTGTTGTACTCTTTTTGTGTATGCTTCGTTCTTCAGCTATATTAAGTTTATAACCGTGAACTTATAAACTTTATTCTTATTTCAGATGCCTCCACGGCGTGTACGACGAGTTCCCAGGGATACAACACCCGAACCCTAGTCCGCTCCAGTTCAGGGCATGATGAACGCCGCTGAGGTTGCAGCTATAGTAGCCTAATCGGTTAATGCCGCAATTGCCGTTATTCAGCAGGCACCACCTCAGGCTCCGGTTGTCGCGCCAGTACAGGCTAATGCATTCCCGTCTGCTTGGGAGCGTGTACGTGACGCTTTT
The DNA here is from genome assembly GCA_949130495.1 of Sambucus nigra. Taxonomy (NCBI): domain Eukaryota; kingdom Viridiplantae; phylum Streptophyta; class Magnoliopsida; order Dipsacales; family Adoxaceae; genus Sambucus; species Sambucus nigra. The sequence continues at coordinate 210,722,599 of OX422209.1, forward strand.
CAGAAAGCGCATCCGCCAGAGTTTGCAGGAAGCTCAGATGTGGTAGTCTCGAGCCAATGGAGGAAGGATATACAGAGGCATTTGAGGATGCATGAGTGCACTGATGTTCAGAAACAGGTGCTAGCTACTTTCAAGCTAGTGGGATCTGCACTACAGTGGTGGGAGTCTATTACCACCGCAGAGGAGAGGGATACTCTCATGATTCAGGAGTTCTGGGTGCGCTTCGACCGCAAGTACTTTCCATCCGCAGTTCATACGGAAATGAGGAGGAAGCTGATGAGTCTGAGGCTGGAAGGCAAGACAGTGGCCGAGTATGAGGCCGAGTTCACTAATCTGTTGAACATTGTTCCAGACGAGATACCAACAGAGAAGAAGAAGATTGAGAAGTTCACCGACGGGTTGAATTGGAGGATCCGTCAGCATCTGCTAGGGAACCTATCGTTGGCCACTTATTCTGATGTGGTTAACGCTGCATTGTTGCACTGCCAGGACCACCGTTTTCATATGGCCGAGGGCAAGCGGTCGGGGGAGTCTAGCCATCAGGGCAGGACTGGAGGACATGGTGCCAGCGGGGCACAATCTGGTCAGGGGCAGAAACAGAATGAGCAGGGCTCCCAGCAGGGGGATAATAAGAGGTTCCGGTCAGGGAACTACAGGCAGGGATAGGGAGGTTTTCGTCAGGGCCATCAGGGTCCAAACGGCCATCAGGGCCAGCAGGGGCAGAATGGGCAGCAGTTTCACCAGGGCCAGCAGGGCCAAGGAAGGAACGGTAACGGCCACCAGGGCCGGGGACAGCAGGGGCATAGAGGGGGAAACTTCCCAGGGAAGTGCTTTGTTTGTGGAAAGACTGGCCATAAGCGACAGGATTATCCTGATAGGGGCAGGGCCCCACAGCAGCAGCAGCAGCAGCAGCAGCAGGGTGCTCGCCAGGAGCCACAGAGGCCGATGTTTCCCGCCGCTCTTCCCGCACCGCCACAGATGGAAGCATTGCCACCCATTCCAGCAGTCCCAGCTCAGCAGGGGCAGCTACAGTATGGACGTGTCTACAACGTTCACCAGGCTGCAGTTCCACAGGCACCGCCCGCGATCGAGGGTACGTTTCCTATCCATGGTACTATGGGTCGGGTATTGTTTGATACGGGTGCTACACATTGTTTTATAGCTACACACTTCGGGAAAGCTTTAGGATTGTTAGCTACGGCAGAGAGCACAGTGACGTGTGTCGACTCACCATTAGGGAGTGGGTCACTCATTTTCTTTATATGCCGGGGAGTGGGGGTAGAGATTGGTGGTTTGGTATTGCCTGCAGACATGTTAGTGTTAGACATGCATGTTCACGATGTGATCATCGGTATGGATTGGCTCGTAGCATATAGGGCCATGATTGATTGCTTCAGCGGGAGCATTGTTTTTGCCATTCCAGGGCAAGAGATGTTTGTAGTGGCGATGCCTCGCCTAGAGGGAGGATCGACCGCTCATCTGTATTACATAGAGGAGGATACCTCTAAGGAGGTTGTGATTCCTTTAGATTCGATCCCGGCTGTCAGGGAGTATTCAGATGTGTTTCAGGAGATACCAGGCTTACCACCCAGTCGAGAGATAGACATTGTTATAGATTTGCTACCGGGTACGAGACCTATAGCACGCGCACCGTACCGTATGGCTCCAGCTGAGATGAGGGAGTTACGTGATCAGATAGTGCAGCTGTTAGGCCAGGGCTTTATTCGCAGGAGTACCTCACCTTGGGGCGCTCCGGTTTTGTTTGTGAAGAAGAGAGACGGTTCACTGAGATTGTGTGTGGACTACAGAGAGTTGAATAAGGTCACGATATGGAATAAGTATCCGTTGCCTCGAATCGATGACTTATTCGACCAGTTAAGAGGAGCTACTTTCTTCTCGAAGATTGACTTGAGATCGGGATACCATCAGTTACGTATCCGGGAGGAGGATGTCTCGAAGACTTCGTTCTTGTCGAGATATGGTTCTTACGAGTTTCGAGTTATGCCTTTCGGCTTGACCAACACTCCAGCAGTGTTTATGGACTTGATGAACAGAGTGTTCAGGGATTTCCTAGACCAGTTTGTCATTGTCTTCATTGATGATATTCTGGTTTACTCCCAGACAGAGGAGGAGCACGCCGAGCATTTGAGGCAGGTTTTGCAGACACTTCGTTAGAACGAGTTGTATGTAAAATATGAGAAGTACGGGTTTTGGCTGAAGGAAGTCCAGTTTCTGGGGCATATCATTTCCGACCGGGGAATATCTGTTGATCCGGGGAAGGTGTCCGCGGTGAGGGAGTGGGGACAGCCCACGACACCAACTGAGATTCGTAGTTTCTTGGGTCTAGCAGGATACTACAGGAGGTTTATTCGGGGTTTCTCAAAGATAGCAGGTCCTTTGACACATCTTACTCGTAAGGGTGTGCCATACATCTGGAGTGATGCCTGTCAGTTGGCATTCGATGAATTGAAGGACAAATTGACCTCAGCACCTATGTTAGCATTGCCGAGACCGGGAGTTGAGTATTTGGTTTACACCGACGCATCTTTGCAAGGACTTGGAGGTGTATTGCAGCAGGAGAGACATGCCGTAGCTTATGCTTCCCGTAAGCTTAAGCCTCATGAGAAGAATTACCCCACGCATGATTTGGAGTTGGCAGCAGTGGTATTTGCCCTACGGATTTGGAGGCACTATCTTTTGGGGGAAAAGTTCCAACTGTTCATGGACCACAAGTCCCTACAGTACCTGTTCACGCAGAAAGAGCTGAATATATGGCAACGTAGGTGGCTTGAATTTGTGAAAGACTACCAGTTCGACATCCAGTACCACCCGGGTAAGGCTAACGTGGTAGCAGACGCGTTGAGCCGTAGGCCAGCAGATGAGGTGGCAGAGGTGTGGAAAGCAAAGTGGAAGGAATTGGGACACCAGGATGCAATGGCCCGATCTTTCATGTCTGTGATGACCGTTATACCGCAGATTGTCACGAAGGTAGTACGGGCACAGGTCGATGACTCGTTCTGTCAGGAGAAGATAGTTCGATTACTAGCAGAGGGAGCCGAGCCCTATACCGTCAGCTCAGACGGGGGATTACGCTTCAATGGGAGATTAGTAGTACCAGAAGGAGAGGAATTACGACACGAAGTGATGGCAGAGTCGCACGGTTCACGGTTCACGGTACATCCCGGAGGGGATAAAATGTACCAAGACATGAGACGGCAGTATTGGTGGAGCGGTATGAAGAGAGATATCGTTGAGTTTGTTTCGAAATGCGCCACTTGTCAGCTTGTAAAAGTGGATCATCAGAGACCAGCAGGATTGCTACAGCCGTTGGAGGTCCCGGTGTGGATGTGGGAGAGCATATCCATGGACTTTATCACGGGGTTGCCTACGTCGCAGAGGGGTCACGACTCCATTTGGGTAATTGTGGACAGGTTGTCCAAGGTCGCTCACTTCTTACCCGTAAGGACTGACTACACTACGGGACAGTATGCCCAGCTCTTCATTTCAGAGATTGTGAGACTTCACGGTGTACCCTTAAATATCGTGTCTGACAGAGACAAGATATTTGTTTCGAGGTTTTGGGAGAGTTTCCAGGAGGCCATGGGCACGGAATTGCGGTTGAGTATGGCTTATCATCGGTAGACTGATGGGCTGACTGAGCGCACAAACCAGATGTTGGAAGACATGCTACGCATGTGCATTATTGACTTCGGGGGTGGATGGGAGCAGTACCTTCCACTGGTGGAGTTTGCTTACAACAACTCCTATCAGTTCACGATTGACATGGCTCCGTTTGAGGCATTGTACGGTAGGCCTTGTCGTTCCCCAGCATGTTGGTTGGAGGTGGGGGACAACAAACTGCTTGGGCCGGAAGTAATTCAGGATACTTCGGCAAGAATCGAGTTGATTCGGAGTCGCATTCGGGTAGCTCAAGATAGGTAGAAGAGTTATGCTGATGTGAAGAGATTTTTCAGGGAGTTCCAATTAGGGGACCAGGTTTTGCTCAGGGTATCTCCAATGAAGGGGATTATGCGATTCGGGAAGAAGGGGAAGTTGGCACCGAGGTATGTGGGGCCGTTTCCTATTATTGAGCGGATCGAACCGGTTGCGTATAGACTTGGACTACCGGAGCATTTACATCGGATTCACGATGTGTTTCACATTTCCTCGCTGAGGAAATACCTTAGAGATAATTTGGCTCATTCTCACATTGCTGTGGAGGACATCGATCTCCAGCCGGATAGCTCCTACGAGGAGGGGCCGATTGCTATTTTGGACCGAAGTGAGAGGAAACTGCGATTAAAGATAGTTCCGTTAGTGCGTGTTTAGTGGCGACATCACAATGTCGAGGAGTCCACATGGGAGCGCGAGGATGAGATGCGCGAACGTTACCAGAGCTATTTTTAGCAGTTACTTTCTAGTTTTTAATTTCGGGACGAAATTCAGTTATTAGGGGGGAAGTATGTAATACCCCGTACTTTTGACTATATTTATTTTTGGGATTAATTAATTAAATGCGTATTAATTGGAAATTAATTCGGGTTATAAATACTAATGTGATGCGAGTTGGTATTTGATTATGTGCATACATGTTTTGATATATGTATTCGGTATTATAAAATTTATCGTGAGATTGATAGACGGCATTTTAGAAATTTTGTTGAGACGCGTGGGACCGCCGCGTCACGGTGTAATATTTTGATAATAAAAGTGAATTTAAAATCTATAAACCGTATGGTCGTTTTGAGTGCGCCAACGCGTCCGGAAGGGTCGAGATAGTCAGAAAACACTACCCGGGGGTGTAGTTTGGATTCCGGGGTATTTTTAGGCCATGCCGGCAACTTAAAGGGTATTTTGGTAATTTTACATTTTTAGGAATTAAAAGTGACGAAAATTGGTTAATTAAATCTGATGTGGATTTGACCCACTAAGCCCATAACCAATCCATATTAACCTAGAAGGCTACGTAGGTTATCATTTAGGTTTTCTAAGTTCCCCAAATCAAACCCTAGCCACCTTAAGCCACTATTGGAGAAGGAGCTTGGAGAGAGGAATTTCTGCAGAAAACTTCATCAAACCTACACCAAAATCAGAAATTAAACCAAGGCAAGTGATTTAAATTACATTCCTTATGCAGTGAATGCTTTTTCCATGTTAGAAACCTTGATAATCAATCCTATTTAAGAGTTAAAAGAAAACCCATGAAATTGGAAATTATTATTTAATTTTGGGATAGGTTTGCATGTAGAAACATTGTTTGAAGATTGAATTAAGAGATTTCATATCTATGTGTTGTATAAACGGATTAAAATTTGGGAAATTATGATGAGAAAAATCTAGGGTTTGTGTTCTTGAAGAAAATCAGGGAATAATGTAGAAGCTTGTGATTTATTGATGTTTAGAAGGTAGTAAATCCTTAAAAGATGTTAGTATATCTCCTTAGTATGTTTGAGGATAGTTAGAGAACTTAATACAGTGTTGGAACGAATTTTAGAAGAGATTTGAGGAGTAAAAATGGATAAAAACGAATTGGGGAAAAATCTGGGCCGAATCTGGTAGCTCGTTAGAAGCCCCTACCCAGGTCGTTCGAACGAACTCGTTCGAACGAGCTTCTAAAGAGTTGACCAGTCGCTGCAAATGAAAAGGGATTTCGTTCGATATCTCGTTCGAACGAGATATCGTTAGAAGATACAGTTCGTTCGAACGAACTGGAACCTCGTTCGAACAACCTTGTTCGAACGAGACTTCTAACGAGTTGGCAGAGGAATCTCGTTCGAACAGTCTCGTTCGAACGATACTTCTAACGAGTTGACAGTTTTGTCCTTTCTGGACTGTTTTGATTTTTAGAGTCCCGTAAACTTGTTCGAGGATATAGATGACCTTCCTTTGATGATGTGAGGATGGATTTGGGACTTTTGGGTTATTGAGAGGAGTAAATTATATACGAGAGTTATATTCAATGAACCATTTGGGTTGAGACGTGAGTGTCTACTACGACGTGAGGATGAATTATGGCGCGTATAATTACAAACCGGAATAGTATGAATTGTGATAATTATAAGTTAGTACGAGAATGCGATATGTACTACGATTAAACTACGGTATTACTAAGCTGTGTGTTTACTTAGTATTGGTATATGGATTGTGTGTATGACATACCTACCATACTTGCTATCACGGGAGGTTGCGTTCGCTTAGGACCCTCTAATCCTTGTGTGCCTACGGGGGGGATATAGACTGGTACCTCGATGAACATAGGTCAGAGAAAGACTTATTGGGATGTTAATAAGTCCGCCGATCATGGGAGCGTAGGTATGTGCGTGACCCATGTGATGTGACTGTGTTCGCCTCCACTATTTGTGATTTGTGTTATCTGAACTATTCCTGAGAGATTCGGAATATGTGATCCTTATGTACGTGATGTACCGGGATGGATAGCAGAGTATGTGCGCACCGCAGCTTAGTTCTCGGGGTGCTTGTATTGTATATTTATGATGTGAATAATATACATTTAATTAATGGGAATCCTCTTGTTAACGTTGTAAATATATTACGGTATTGTTTCGAGAAAAATAACGAGTTAACTGATAGTTATATATATTGCATATTGAGTATCTGAGTTTATGTAAAACCCCTATTTAATTACGAGCGTTATTATGTTTATGGAACCAAGTAATTATGGGTAGGACCTTTGGCAGTCTAGCTAGATATGTTGTCACTTAGCTAGTGGTATGGGTCGTTATAAATGGGTACTTACGTTAGGAGTGCACAGTTAGACGAGAGGTGAGGATATCATGGGAGTGCACGTCCTAACATGTACTTTGCATTTAATGTTTTTAAAGCACTTGCAGGTTTTTAAAATATAACTCCACATTCGGGCTCTGACCCGTTTGCTTTTCAAATCTTTTTCTTGTAAAACCATTTTAGGTGCCCAGCCACAAGGACACCAAGCATAGGATACTCATTCAGGTGACGAGCTGTAGCTGTTTCTGGAAGCTACAGGGACTTTTCTTGTAGACGCTTCGATCTTTTGGATTCCAGAGTTATCATCTATCAGTTGTAGGGCATGTTGCCCATTTCTATTAGACATCTTTTACATTTCAGTTCTCAGACTTTAGTATGTATTGTTTCAGAATTCGATTATTCATTTCAGTTATGGGATTGAAGTGAGGAGTTTTCCTCCAGACTTTATTTACTTTATGTGATGGTTATTCGTTTTACTTCAGTATGGTGAATGGTGTTACTTATTCCTTCTTTACGCTTGTTGCATGTTGATCGTACTTATATTAAAATTTGGCAACTTACTTTTTAAATACTAGGTGGTTAGTAATAATAAAATGTTTTCGACAGTGATGCTATTAACTGGGCCAACTTGGCATTTTGAATTAATTTAATAAAGGAGTTGCTACCCGGTATTTAATTAGTCGGGGTGTCACACAACTATTATTAACAACTGTTTCTAAATGACAAATCACAAATAACAAAAAAACTGTTAGTAACAACTGCATTTTGTTTGTTAATACCGTCAATACATACCGCTGGCACGGACCAATATATAAGAAAAATGGTTCGCACTAGCGGTATGTATAGGTAGTCGGAACGTCTATAAATATCTTTAAAAAATTATTAGGTAATCATTTTTTAATACTTTTTTAATACATTTTTTAAAACGACCACGACCCAGATAAAACGTATTAAAAAAGTATTAAAAAACATTTTAAAAAATAACCGGCAGTTTAAGAAATTACACAATGCGATTATGAATCTTTTATTTTTTAAGTAACACGATCACGATACAAATAAAAATCAATGTGGCGTGGAGTCGTATTATTTTTTCATACCACTGGCACGCACGGACCATTTCTTACTATTTTAAAAATAATCTTTTTACTATTTAGAAAAAATGATCCGCGCGAGCAATATTTATAGGCGGTCCGACTATCTATACATACCACTGGCGGGGACCATTTTTCTAATATGTTGGTCTGTGTCAGCGGTGTGTATTGATGGTATTAACCACTGTTCTAAAAAACCCGCCTAGGTTTGAGGCTTGGGAGAAACGCACCGCCTTAAGATTTTGACGCCTTATGCTTGGTATAACCCTTAAGGCGTACTTTTTCTCTAAAAATAGTAATGCTTTAGTGAGACGATATCGCCTTTTAAAGATTTTTTTACAACCCGGACCATTATTTCTTCCAAAATAATCAAATAGTATTTTTATTTGCAATTATTCAAACATATTTTTATGATATGTACAATTTTAATATTTTAATAGCCTTGTTATGGTTAAAAAATATTACAATATATTAAAAAAGCCTAAACGCCTTTTCACGCCTCGATCATGCCCCGCGTTTTTTAGAACCTTGGTATTAACAAGCAAAAAATAGTTGTTACTAACTGTTTTTTTGGTTATTTTTGTTATTAACAAACAAAAAAGAGTAACATTTGTTATTGACCATTTTTTTGTTATTTGTTAATAACAGTTTTTTTTGTTGTTTTTATGTAGTTTATATCTATTAGAAAAAATATTTTTTGACCTTTCTTTCTTAGTTTTCATCTATTAAAAAAGTAACATTATTAATAAATAAACCAGTTTTTGTTATTATTGATAACATTTTTTTTTGTTTAGTATTTCATCCTATTTTTTTAATAAAAAAAGAGTTTTGAATAGGGTAGTTTCAACTTATTATTATTTTTAACTTACTATACTTTATCTCCTACAAAAATAAAAAATAAGCAGTTGTTTTATTTATAGGAGGGGATGAAAAATGAAGTCCACGGTAATGAATAGATAAGTGAGAGATAATGGATGTCATTAAGGTTTTTACTTTTTCAAGGGTCCCACCCACTTGTTGTTGCAACACACATCTTTCTTTGTTTTAAGTGACCCGTTAAAAACACCCGCTAAGTCCACCCATCTAAGATCCCTTTTGTATATATATATATATAATTAGGATATACAAGTATATATATGTATACACATAATAAAAATAGTATATAAAAAAAAATAATTGTACATATATGTGCATAAAAAACAAAAATAAACAATAATAAAAATATTTGTGCAAAATTTACAATGAGCGACACACACACACATACACAAATAAAAATAAGATAAAATCAAATAAAATAACAAAAACAAACAAATGCAACTAAGTGAGTATGAGTGTGTGTAAAATGAAGAAAAATCTTCTTGTGAGTAAACTCATTTTCCAGTTATTGTTACAACCGCATGTCCGGGACGCACAATCTCTGCGAATTCAAGTTCGTTGAACCTACAAAAAATGTTAGAATCAAGCATACCAAAAAGAAATAACAGCAACTTAACTAATAACACTAGACAAAATTAAAAAGAAATAAAAACTTAAAGAAAGGAAAAAGCTAATTATGTACAACCTACATTATGGACTTCTAATTAACTATGTACTAAAAGTCAAAATATTTGAGGGTCCATCCAAAACGCAATTTGAATTTGAAGGATCAATATTGGACCCTCCCGAACATGCATGCCTCCCCAAAAATGAGAATTCTATTTGAACAACGGAAGGCATGTGCAAGGCGTAAAAATGGAACCATCGCCAATTTGAAATTTAGGAAGGATGATGGGGGATTTGGATAACAAGGGGGAAAGGTACACTTGGGATCCAAGAAAAATGAATTCATCTCCCCAAGAGTTTTCAATTGTAAGGGGAGATTGTGCACACAAGAAAGGAAAGTCCATCGAAAACAAGTCCGGTAAAGATTCCTCATCGGCAAAAGGTTTACAAGTTTCAATAATTTCTACCAACTCATAGGAATCAACCTGAAATTCTAATGGTTTGATCACAGTAAAAGAATATGGTGATGAAATAAATCCAATCTCAATCAACTCATCATGGGAAGGAGATTGAATTTCGGGGGAAGGTGACTCATTTGCAATGACATATTCTTCAAAAAGATAAGGTGAAACACTAGTTTCCACCTCGTCGTTGATATGAAAATAAGAATCATGTTCATTGCAAAATTCTTCAACTCTCAATTCATCATCGCTATCGTCAACCGCGCTTTGGAGGAAAATAAGGAGGGTTTCTTCCAAAGTAAGCTTCCTCGGCTCAAGTGTCTCGAACTCCTCATTTGGTTGAAAATCATCTTCAAAATCGTCGGAATAAAAGTCATCATTGGATTCGAATAGTGAATCTAACTCAAGCTCCCAATAACAATTTTCATTCCGATTAATTGTTTTCAAGTTATTCAATCTCAAGAAAATCTTAAAAATGGAAAACATGAAAACTCTCCCCAATGTAGGAATTATTAGAATGACCGTAATAAATATAAAAGAAAGACATGATTACCAAAATTGTTCGTAGATGGAGAATCTGAGCAAGAAAGTGAGCAACCGCGAATTAAATTTTCTTAGCGGTCAAGTATGCTATCCTGCAAAAAAGGTTAAAACAAAGAATACAAATAGGAAAAAGGAAGAATATTATGAAATAATAAAACAATCACTATCTAAAACACACTCCCCGACAATGATGCCATTTTAATGCAAGGTAAACCGAGTGTTTGTGTAGGGACACTGTCATTGATTTTGGCTCCCGCTCTACATGAAAAAATCTAAGCTACTACTACACTTGCGAGGCAAGCACAACGGTAAGTCGGGTATCTTAAGAAATCCACAAGGAGTGATTAAATTTTAGATCGGTAATTAATTTACCACTTCAGAAATAAAAGTGTAAAAGGTGATAGGGTGTTATGGTTACAAAGCAAAATAGAGAAATTTAGTCTACACAAAAGTTAACCAAGGATCGGGATCGCATTCTGCCACATGGATCGAAACAACTACTAATCAGAATTTTGGCTCGAAAGCAATGTAACCGAACATTTTAATTAAGAATAAACTTCACGCAAGAATCCGAGGTTATCTGGTTAACGAGCATAAATATAGGGATTAAGATACCTAAGGGGGCTAATAACACGTAGGTTAATGGGTGAAATACGCAATATTTGCATAATATCAAATTGCTCCAAACACTCCCTAAAAAAGTATTGCAAACAAACAAAAATTGATGATAACGGTTTCCCAGTTTATAGGCGTCGAGACAATGGAACATATGTTGCGAACATGGGCCTAAAGCTTGACAACAAATTTTTGGTCCTGGATAATCTAGATTAGGTTATCAAATATCAAGCTCATATAAATGTGGAATGCTCCAAAAAGTCAAGGTCAATAAAATATTGTTTAAATATATCAGCAAAGGACCTGATAGAGCAAGAATTGTACTTGAGCATGCTGCTGCAAGTACATTTGAAAATGTCAGAGACCAGCCAATTACAGTTGATGAGATTAAAAACTTCATCGATTGTCAATACATATATGCATATAAAGTGCGCTGGAGAATATATGAGTTTAATATACAACATCTGAGAATTTAAGTTTAAAGACTTAAATTCCATCTACTAGAAGAATAGGTGGTGCCTTTTAAGGACTCAGAGAATCTTGACACTATGATTAATAGAATTGACATTGAGAAGACCATATTCACAGAATGGATGGTTGTAAACAATAAATATGAACATGCCAGAAAGTTCACGTATGTTGAATTGCCAAAAGAGTGGACTTAGAAACCATTATAGAAGCAATGGAAATGAAGAGAGTCAGGTACAAGCCTTGGTCATATTATATATGCACATCATGTATTTAGAGAAAGATTTTACCTAAGATTGTTATTGAATGTTATTCGAGGAGTAAGGAGTTATGAAGAGGTAATGAATTTTAAAGGGATTGTATATCCCACTTGCAAAGCTACATGTTACGCCAGAAGCCTACTTGAAAATGGCAAAGAATATCATGACACCCTTTCCCAAGCTTCTCAATGGTCAATTGGACATCAACTATGTGAACTGTTCACTATCATTTTAATGTTCTATGAAGTTAGTGATCCCGAAAAACTATAAGAAGCACATTGGGAGTTATTATCAGAGGATATACTATAACGACAAAAGAATTTGTTAAACTTTGAATACTTGATATTGAGCAAAGAACAAATAAGAAATTATACTCCATATGAAATTGATGTGATTCTAAAAAAAGGGTAAGGGATTAGCTGATTTCCCACTAATGCCACTACCGAACCAATTGCTAATATGGGATCGTAGGAATTGTATTTTAAGGGAGGATTTATCGTATGACAGAAAAGAGATGGAAGATGAACAGATTGAAATTTTCAACGGTTTAAATGTTGAACAACTAAATGTATATAATGTCATGATGCAGTCCATATACGAAAAGAGATAAGGCCTTTACTTTCTTCAAGGAGCAGGGGAACCAGAAAAACTTACTTATACAGGACTATCCTCACCCATTTAAGATAATAAAGTAAAATTGTATCTGCAATTGCTTCATCGCTCATCACATCTTTGTTACTTCCAAGAGGGTGTACAACACATTCAAAATTTGCAATTCCTCTTGAAATAAACGCTAAGTCAACTTGAAATATTCACCTGGGGACCCAACTGGAAGAATTGATAGAATGGGCAAGTATAATCATATGGGATGAAGCACCCATGGATCATCGTCATTATTTTGAAGCTCTAGACAAAAATTTTAGAGATATTTTGCGTAATGATAATGAAAATTCTTTGAAAACTCCATTTGGAGATATAACCGTTCTTGTCGGTGGAGACTTCAGACAAACTTTACATGTTGTGCATAAAGGTAAGTGAGAAGACATAGTTAAAACCTCAATCAACAAGTCCTACCTTTAAGAATCATGTTTTATGTTAAAATTTACACAAAACATGTGCATAAACTACTCAACACTGTTCACCAAATAGGTTTTATCTCTTAGTGATGGAAAACTTCCCCTGGAATCATTTGATGAAGATGAGGAGCCCTGTTGGACAAAAATTCCTGAAGAATTCCTTATAGCAAAAATTTAAGACCACATTCCAAGTATCGTTTACAGTATATGCCCAAATTTTATCTAGAATTTCCAAGATCTATCGTACTTGAGGGAAAGAGAAGTATTGGCACCAACTAATAAAACTGTTTAATAATTACATGCTTCGGTTAAAACCAGGGGAACCGAAGACATATCTTAGCTCTGATTTCGTATCTAAGGTCTCAAGAAACATTCAAGACCAAGATTTAATGTCACTAACAAGATTCCTAAACACTTTGAAATTCTCTGGCATGCTAAATCATTAGATAGAATTAAATGTGGGTTCACCAATAATGCTCCTCAGAAGCATCAATCAATCCGCTAGACTTTGTAATGGAACGCGCCTAATAATCAAACAACTATATCCCATGGTCACTAAAGTAGAAATAATTACGGGATTCCATATAGAAAATAAGGTAGTCATCCCACGAATAATAAGGCCCGCCTTTGATTCAAAATGGCCTTTCATTATGCAACGAAGATAGTTTCCAGTTTGTATTTCATTTTCAATGACCACTAATAAGAGTCAAGGCCAAACGCTGAACCAAATGTGTATGTACCTTTCGAAACCAGTTTTCAGTCACGAGCAACTTTACGTGGATATTTCAAGAGTAAAGAGTAGTTCCAGTTTGAAATTTCTCATTATTAATGAAAATAGGGAATGCTACAACTACACAAAAAATATTGTGTACGAAGAAGTTCTATTCGATTTGTAAAAGGGTAAAAAATAACTAGCACCATTAATAATATCATACAACACACATATATTATTTAATGTAACATCATACGTTATAATTCCTTTGTACAATGCAAGCATATATAACATTAACTTTACAAACGGTGCATATATATAATGGCCATGAAAAGCTACCATAAAATTTGCAATCTACGCAAGAGGAGAGATGGCTGGACATTAAAAGTTCGTCTTCCCAGGACATGGAAACCAAAAAACTTCAAGAGAAACGATGAGATAATCTCATTAGACATGTCGATGCTTGATGAAAATATAAATACATCTTATTCCTAAATTCATAATATGTTATATTTCTGTTAACAAAAAATTATGAATTCAACATTTATTTAAATACATGGTGATGTGATTCATGCATGCATTCGAAGCTACATACTTGAGAAATATGAGAACAAAATAACATAAGGGAAGATCTATTACATTTCTAACATCAGAGTCCTGGAAAATAAAATAAACTACAGACCGGTTTCTCACTAATACATGCTGCAATTCTTACCATCAACATTAGTAAAAGAAGCACCCGCAGACGCACTAATACTGATGCATCACTTCAACTTCATCGTCTTCAAAGACTTAATACATCGGGTGGATAATGACACGAAATTGATAAGTGCATACTATTTTAAAGATTATATAAAAACTATATGACTACTACCATTAACTTAATAATTCAAAAATTGTACTCAGATGTGATTGGGACAATTGCTAGCATATCATCAGCCACTAATCAAATGTCCAAAGAAAGAATGGTGGTGAAAAGGTTATTGGAGATCAATAATACAAGGTAATAATTAAACCTCACTATATTAAATATTTAACTAAGTAAATAATCTTATCGAATATCTATAGTTACAGCTTAATAAGTAAAAAATAATGACAAAGGAGAAAGAACCGGTGTCACTCTCTGGGGAGACAACGCTAATGACATTATAGAGGAAGATTGTCGCAGCTTCTCATCTACAGTTATAGTAATTGTAACATCGTCTACTCTCAGGATCTTCAATGGTAAAATTTAGTTACATATTATATTCGTTCTCAAATAATTTTTACAAATGCATATTTATATACATGAATTTTGTGACAAAATATTACAAATATTATGTTTAATAGGACGTCACTCACTCTACATAACAAGTGCTACTAAAGTTTACATAAATCTTGACATCGTAGAAGTAAATGAGTTCAAAGAGAGGTATGTAATCTCACATTAAATTTTTATTCCAGTATCATTACTATCTTTGAAATTAATTATTAAAATATAAAACATCCAGATATCTGAAAAGACACTTAATATTAAGTATACCAAAGAAAATCAAACACGAGGAGGAATTGAGAGCCAAAGATCGTACTCTCTAATCAACATCGCAAAAATACTAGAGCTATAAACAAAATTAAGAAATGAAGTGAACCCTAACATTTACTATCAAGAAAAATATACACTCAAGAACATACTTGAAAATTCTTACTAATTTCTTCATGACTATGACAGGTAAAACGGGTATTCTGCAAGGCAACGATAGCGGATATTGAAAATGAACGTGGTTGGTACTAAAATTCTTGCAATATGTAAAACAAAAAATTGTGATGGATTGAAAATTAAAATTGGTGTCAAACATGCAACATGGAGATTAAATACCCCAATCCAAGGTACATAGAACATCATACAACTATCTTAAAAAAGAAGATGTGAAAACAAATGTTTTGAAAAATTTACAAAGATAAATTTGTCTTCTTACGATTCCACATGGATTCTTATTATTACAAACTATTATTTCCATATTTAACACATATACAAAATACAACTGCGTGTAAAGGACAATTCAATGTACACTTCATTCATTGTATTCGACAGAGTTATAGAATCACTGGTCCTCCATCCAATTGAGGACGTTCTAAAATCAAATAATAATGTAAGAATATAATTCAGTATGAAAATTTAATTCATGAAATAAATATTGTCTAGGCCAAATTCATCATTAATCACTAACAAAACTTTAAATGATAGGCCAACTAAAGGAATGTATCGAGTGAACTTACTGTAGACACCCCATTATAATACCCCCCTAACCTCTCCTTAGGTCCCTAGCACCTCCCTTCACCATTGCAAACTCAAGTCATACCCCGGGTACTGACCTTAAGGCCATCGGGCACTCCTAGACTCCGTTTGACCAAAAGTCAAACTCTTCATCTATAATGAGACTGAATGAATCTTCAAAGGTCACTGAATACCCTTTCCAATGGTCCATCTCGTGCATAATTCTTTCTTACGATGCGGACGAACGACCCATTTTCCCCCGAAACTCGATCAGGAGGTCACCGAACCCTCCAAGGCTCTGTTTGAGCAAAGTCAACTCTTCAGATCGATCGAGACTGAATGAATCTTTGAAGGGCACTGAATCCCCTTTCAAACGGTCTGTCTCATGCATAATTTTGACTTACGGTACGGACGAACAATCCGTTTTACTTTAAAAGGTCACCGAACACTTCCAGGCCCCGGTTGACCAAAGTCAACTTCCCGAACCAGGTCAAACTCTTTGGAATGTCTAATTACATCTCCTAACCTTTCCAAAAGTCTACCTCGTGTGTGATTTTAACTTACCATGCGAACGAACGATCCATTTGCGTCCAATAATTCCCCGTCCAAAGGACCGACGAATGCTTCTGAGCCACATTTGACGCAAAGTCAACTCCCGAACCCCAGAGCAGTCCAAAGGACTTTGGAAGGTCTCTAAAATAAATTTCAATGGTTCACCCCGTGTGTGACTTGAATCAATGGTTCGTTCTCTACGATCGATTTTCCAAAGGAACCTGAAAGACACTGCCAAACGGAAGGTTTCAAACCCTGCCTATCGACAGTGTGCCTAAACAAACCTGCCGATTGGCATGAGCAGGGCTATGCCTATCGGAAATTCCCTCAGCCTATAAAAAGGAGGGCCTAACCTCATTCCAAAAAGGGAGAAAAATTAGAGATCCATTACTCTCAGCAAGCTCAGAAAACCCCTCGCGAAGTCAGCGTGATTTCCACATCCAAATCCCTTTCCAACCTTAACCTTTCATCACCTTTTTTTATTAATCTTGGTGAATTAAGTACCCTCCATCATCATCTAAGTGCAAGGGCTGCTCTCCAACATCCAAGATCAAGCTCAATATCTCCAATAAGGTCCAACTCTTTCAACTCGCCCTTTAAATTCCCCTAAATTCGCATTTACTTATTGTCACACCCCGCCTAATTCTGGCGTCGGCCGCCACCAAAACTATGCCGGGCGTGAACTAAATAAAATACCATTCTTAGCATGAGACAGATATGAGACATAAATAATCAGTCCATAAGATAAATAATTGGTCAATCTCAAATGATCACAAATAACTAAGCGATAAAAGATCCATCACATGCTAACTCCAAAAATCCAATCTCCAATAATGATTAAATAAAATCTGAAATAATCCCAAAATAAATCCTCTAAACAACTTTGGAACCGAATGGCCCAATAAAACTCAAATGAAGTCTCATGATATGACTGGAAAAGAAAGTCTAACTAAACTATGCCATAAAGTAAATAACTCCAGCTGCACCTTCAATGATAACTCCGATAAACTTATACAACTTCTCCAAATTCTAATCCTGAAAAAGATTAGTCAACGCATGGGTCAGAGCCAAAGCCCTGAGCAAGAATACACACTACTCCCCTCAAATAGGATCCTTGAATCCAGACAATAGCATTATACGCAGTAAATATCACAATAGAATATTTTAAATTAAACGGGATAATTAAATGCGATAATTATAATCTACTAACTACCCACAAAAATCCCCATTTATAAAGGCACACCAATATGATTTTAAATTCCCAAGTCCCACGATCTCAATATAATTAAATTAACCAACTTTTATTATCGTTCTCACTTTTTATTAAAGTGTCACACTTCCCCTTTGTCAATCGTCCTCTGACCCGTTTACTGTCGGCCCCGACACATGACAAGGCTCCCCCTTATCAATCGTCCTCTAACCCTTTTACTGTCGGCCCCGACACATGACAAGGTTCCACACACGACACGACATAAATCGTCCTCTGACCCGTTTAAACTGTCGGCCCTGACACATTATGTCACCACAAATTTTTATACCCGTTTTTATCTTAGGCATTAATTCTCAAGTTCTCAATTTATAATCACCCCACCCTTTTAATCGATGTGAGATCCTCAAAAATACCCCTTAGTCCCATAACTAAGGGTCCCCAAGTTATCAATACGTCATATCCTATGTATAGGAGGATTTTCTAACATAAATCTTAACTTAGTCTCGTACTTAGACTACCGTAACAACGATAAAGTAATAAAAATCAGCTCACCCTCAAGATGATAAAAACGCGATAATCTACCCTCATTAGTCCCATACCAGAAGGCGCAAATCATCAAAAGGTATACCCACTAGTCCCATACCTAGAAGGCATCCTAAAATATAGGGAGAGCAATAATATCCAACAACCCATCGTCACAAAGGTAACATCATAATACCAACAAGTCATACAAACAAGCATAATTAATCAATATATAAAACTATGCATGATAGTCCAATAAAATTAAATCTTTAATATAATTATCACAACGTCAACAATACCCAAATAATCTCATTTAATTATTTGAAATTAAATATACCGAGTTTCCATCATATATATATCAAAACCAAATTTTATTATCTCTATATGTATTACATGAGTTATACGAACCAAAAAATCAGTTATTCTAGAGCTAGGGTTTTTCTACATGCAACCTACAC